>OY288273.1:75843097-77206857 GCA_958450335.1 Hibiscus tridactylites
TACATTATAGGTTTTAGGGGCCCATCTCAAATAAATGGGTGGTGGGATATGAGCCCAAAGGCCCAAGGCCCAAACTATTACCAATTATTATTTATTATTAATTATTATATTATAAATACATTATATAAATTATAAGTTATAAGTTTATATATGTATAATATATATATATATATATATATATATATATTATAGGTTTTAGGGGCCCATCTCAAATAAATGGGTGGTGGGATATGAGTTCAAAGGCCCAAACTAGTATTAATTACTCTTATTTATTATTAATTATTATATTATAAATACATTATATAACTTATAAGTTATAAGTTTATATATATATATTATATTTATACATTATAAGTTTTAGGCGCCCATCTCAAATAAATGAGTGGTGGGATATGAGCCCAAAGGTCCAAGACCCAAACTATTACTAATTATTATTTATTATTAATTATTATATTATAAATACATTATATAAATTATAAGTTTATATATATATATATATTATATTTATACATTATATGTTTTAGGGGCCCATCTCAAATAAATGGGTGGTGGGATATGAGCCCAAAGGCCCAAGGCCTAAACTATTACTAATTATTATTATTTATTATTATTTATTATATTATAAGTACATTATATAACTTATAAGTTTATATATATATATATATATATATATATATATATATATATATATATATATTATTTATACATTATAGGTTTTAGAGGCCCATCTCAAATAAATGGGTGGTGAGATATGAGCCCAAAGGCCCATGGCCCAAACTATTACTAATTATTATTTATTATCAATTATTATATTATAAATAAATTATATAACTTATAAGTTATAAGTTTATATATATTATTTATACATTATAGGTTTTAGGGGCTCATCTAAATAAATGGGTGGTGGGATATGAGCCTAAAGGCCAAGGCCCAAACTATTACTAATTATTTTTTATTATATTATAAATACATTATTGTTATGAATATTTATCTATGTGGATGTCTATCATGATTAGAACTTTATCAAAGGAGTTTGATTTATTTATTATTAGGAATATTATCTCTATGAATTAGAGTTTAATGTATTATGTACTTCTTATGCCTATAAATAGATGATTCATTGAAGGCATTGTATACAATTCTATATTTTGAGAATAATACAAATCTCCCTCTTCCTCTCATCTCTTTGTTCTTCTTGTTCTTCTTTATTTTATTCACAACACGTTATCAGCACGAGACTCTAATCAACTGAGGTCTTCATCGTTATAATTCAAAAGAAGTTACCGGGGAGAATTCGATTATAGAATAAACCAAAGATAAGTTTTTTTTTTCTCCTTATTTTTTTTTAGTTTCCGATTGTCTTTCTCTTTATATTTTAACTTTGTTTTAATTTTTGAAAATTTTGGAAGTATGTTTGATTTTATTCGAACATTGGAAAGAGATAAATTTGTGGCTTCTCACAAACCAAAAGACGAATCGACAGAGACGAAGAGGTTGCATTTGGTGTAAATTACGTGTATTTTCTCTTATTCCTAAAAGGGTTAATTAGCGGTATGCTTATTCATACTTTTACTTATATGATTATATTTGATATTTTTCATATTATTATTTATGTCATTTTATTTGGTAAAAGTTAATATTTTTAACCGTGTTTTGAGTTTTACATGATATGCTTAAATGGCTTGGAAAGAGATGTGATATAAAGGGATTATGAGAAGCTATCTCGGTCATATGCTATGTCTCCATTGTCCACGAGAGAAAAATCAATATCGGTAAATTTTGGTTTTATTTTTATTCTTTATATTATTATTTTAAAGTGCGATAAATCATGATGATTTTGGATTTACAAGAAGATTATTATAAAGTCTATATTTGCTTGAAAGCAATATTTCTTCTTCGTCAAAAAACTCGACCATAGACTTCTCCCAATTTCAAGTTACGAAAATTCGTCTTGATCCAAAAAGTTTTATGGGAGGCATTCCCTGAAGTGAATGCAAGCATGATGTTTATTCCATGCGATTATCAATGATGGGGCATTCCCTGAAGTGAATGCAAGCATGATGTTTATTCTATGCAATTATCAATGATGGAGCATTCCCTGAAGTGAATACAAGCATGATGTTTATTCCATACAATTATTGGATCTGTTTCATTCCCTGAAGTGAATGCAAACATGGTAAATTAATATCAATTAGAGACATAATTTCGATATAATCCAAGTATAATTGGCTGGACATCCCGTTCTGCGAGGCTACTGGTCTCAAATGAGGTTTTTAAAGGACCTTGTGGACAGGTTTAACAATGCCGCGTACGAGAATTAAATCTTTGTTCTCTGTGATAAGAATATGTGAAAAAGGTTTTAAAGGCCCACTGGCTCTACTCCATTCCCTGAAGTGAATGTGAGATTATATTATGGAAGGAATAAAAAAATCACATTAAAAGTTGTGGTCGTGGTCGAGGCTATAAATATACACATGAAAAATATAGCCGTTTTAAGAATACTTCTACCCGCTGGTAGCGAAGTTATAAGGATGACAAGAGTGATAAAGATCATTATAAGGAAGTGAAATCATTTTACCAATGTGATGTTATAAACCATTGGTTTCGTACTTGTCAAACGCCAAAGTATTATGGACTTTATCCATAATCATGAATGATAAATGAAATAAAATATAAACAAAATTTGTTTATGGCGAAAATAATTATGGCGTTATTGGTCCAACTCAATTGGATATTGTTAATTTTCTTATAACCCTTGAAGGGAATAATTTACCATTTATTTTATTTCCCTTATAACCTCTAACAGGAATAATTGGTTTTTTATTTTTTTTATTTTTTTTATGTTAATTCGTTTTATTTATTATTTATTTTTGTTAGTTTGCTTTATGTTTATTTATTCCACATATTATTTATTTACGATTTATGTTAATTTATTATTTGAAGAATATGATTACTTCCGGAATAAAATATACAATGAATTGTGGCTATTTATGCCTAGAATTGTGGCTATTTATGCCTAGCAGATAATGCAAGTACTCATATTGTACTTAAGCATAAGAAATATTTTTCCTATTTAAATGCAAGAGGAAATATGAGTAGTATTTCTCAAAGTACTAAAATATCAATACTTCGGAAGAGCACTTGAAAGTTTATCTCTGATAGATAATCGACTTGATATGATGTGCTATATTTTATATTTTTCATTCCTCGAAGTGAATGATACAAAGTACATATTTTCATTACCTGAAGTAAATGAAACAAAGCACATTTTGAAAGGTGCACAATTATGCATTTCTCGATTAAAATGCAAGGGAATAATGTGAGTACTATATCCGGAAGTACTAATATCACAAAAGGCTCTGGTTGAGCAAATATGTTATTGTCAAATGGAACTTTATTCCATATTCACAGTGCGTTATACTCGTCAAAGTCATAAAGAGAGCAATATGAGTTCGCAAACTATCCCTTTGGGAATTATAGATAACATATGTTATCAATTGGCATTTGAAATAAGCCAATGTTGATATAAATTTTGGTAGCCAAAAAGTCAGTTGAAAGCTCTAGAAGAGCTATATATTACTACCAAAAGATAATTTCAATTGAAAGCTCCGAAAGAGCTAAATATATTCCTATTTAAAGGAACAATTTTGATGGTCGTACTAGACATGTACGAGTGAGATTGAATTACATGTTATGGTAAACAAGGAGTTTACAAATTCAGAGATATATACACACATATATATAGTTGGCATGATCGGTTAGACCATCCTGATCAATGGTGCAGAAATTATTGAGATTTACATGCACATGTATTAAAAGAACCTATAGTTCTTGTGGTGCTTATTCTCAAAGGAATGGATTAAATTCCACTTATTAAAGAACGTGAAGTTCTTGTGTTGCTTAAATGAATTGATTAAATTCCCCTTACTAAAAGAACCTGAAGTTCTTGTGTTGTTTGTTCTCAAAGAATATAGATGATCCCACTTACCAAAAGAATTAGAACTTAAAGTTCTTGTACTGAAGTTAAGACTGTATGTCTTGCATATCTGAACGAAATATGGGCCCATATATCCACAAATGTGGAAAGTTTTATATGATTTTAGTAGATGCATCTACATTGTTTTATCGACTTACAACCAGAAGTTTGTGAGATTGATTTTAAAAAGATTCAGATTATGCAATTAGACTATTCTTCTTGAAAAGCTAGTGGGTTTATGTTTTAGGCTATATCAGTTGTTACAAAGCCTATTGATTATGAAAAATACAGTTTAGCAAAATTTCAATTGGATGCCTCCTATTTAATAGCTAAACTATGAGAACAAAAGAGTTATTATTTATATGGTGTTTTCATATAGCAACACTTATACGCATCAAGCCAACGAGTTATAATAAACTCCCCGTTATGATTGGTTTTTGGTCAGAAACCATACATTTCTCATTTTATGATTTTTGAATGTGCGATATGAATTGTTCCACCACAACGCACAAAATGGGTAAATAAAAAGAGTTGAGAATATATATTGAGTACGAGTCTCCTTTTATGTTTAAATTCTTAAACATTAATTGGAGAATCATTTATGACATGATTTTTCTCAACATCAGGGGGAGATAATAATCAGCTGGATAGAGGAAAATGAATTATCATTATCTAGATCCTCGTATATGAACTAGAAGTTCATAAGATAATTCATGTTATTACATGTCAACTGCCAGACATATTTACTGACCCAATGAGAGTAATTAAGTCTCATATACCAGCTGAAATGCTCTAAGTTTAAATTACATGTTAGAGCGAGAGAATGTAAATCATGCCTGAAGCATGATAGTTGAAATGGTTCCAATGATCAAAATTCTCGTAAATAGAAAGTAATATGAGATGGTCATATATTGGAGGCGGGTGCTCCTGAAGAGACCCAAGACATAACAAATAATAAAACTCTATAAGAGTTTCAGGTACCTGAAATAAAGATTGAAGTCTTGAAGAGATCTCGATGAGTTATGTCATTACGAGAATGGAACCAGAAAATTGGAAAGTTGTCGACAACGATTTTACAAACAATTTTACATAAAATACTTCTATAGAAGTAAAGAAAGAAATCGAGGATCTTGTATAAAATCTATCCAGAAGTATAGATATTGAATTGGCCAATGTTGAAAGACGCGTTGAACTTCTAAAATAGAAGTATTTGGACCACCAGTCCAAACACCTAAAGTTGTAATGCAAGTGAGGCACGAATAAGTAGTCGTAAATACGACTTGAATTGTGATTTATGAAAAGTTTTAATTACTTCATGGTGGATGCAATTACTTTGGCAGTTTTGAAAATTTTACATGCGTCTAATTATTTGTGGATCCATATTTATCCTTGAAGGATCTAAAAAGCTATAAGCATTTGGAAATTTCTGAGGAAATTTATTTAGACATGTCTCATGAATATTTTTGGCGCATTTGGTATAATCGCCTTAGTGAATACTAATTGAGAAAATACTATAAGAATGATCAGATTTCCTTATGTATTCTATAAAGGAGTTTGGATCAAGATCCATTATGATAATTTTAGAACTCCTAAAGAGCTTCAAATTGGAAACTCATGAAGTACTTTCAATACAAGTACTTGAATCTTGACATCAAGTTTATCTCGACCTGAAGATCGAGCATTATTATATATTTCTTTTGTCTATGAATAGACATAAGCTGAAAGAATCTTAAAGAAGATTCAATATGAATAGAGCATATCTATTGAGTATCCCAATAGTTGTAAGATTGTTGGATATGAATAAAGATAATTATATCTTTTCTTAGTCTTGAAGCACTATATATTAGTTGGTCAAGAAATATATGTGAATATACAAAGATCATTACATTTAGATCTTCAAACATTCGTTGATGCCTCCTCAAATGTCGTAGAAATAATTGTTATGCACGAGGCAAGCCAAAAAATGTGTTTGGCTAAGACTATTGACCCAACATATCCAAAAGATATGTGGATTTACTTTTACAAGATATGATAAAAGCTATCTTGTGTGAAGATAACGCAAGATGTATATCTCAGTTTGAAAGTGGATACATCATAGAACATATTACTCCAAAATTTCATCCCTCACGATCTTTAGAAAAATGATATTCAAGATTAAATTATGAAGACTCAAAGATCTTCTGTGATGTTTGCATGAGGGGGAGTAAATACGCGTTGCACTCTTTTTTCCTTAACCGAGGTTTTGTCCCAATGGGTTTTCCTGGTAAGGTTTTTAATGAGGCAACTGTTATGCGTATCAAAGATGTGTGTACTCTTTTTCCTTCACTAAAGAATTTTTTTTCCCACTGGGTTTTTATCTTAGTAAGGTTTTAACGAGGCACATTATCTTCATAGACATCCAAGGGGGAGTGTTATGAATATTTATCTATGTGGATGTCTATCATGATTAGAACTTTATCAAAGGAGTTTGATTTATTTATTATTAGGAATATTATCTCTATGAATTAGAGTTTAATGTATTATGTACTTCTTATGCCTATAAATAGATGATTCATTGAAGGCATTGTATACAATTCTATATTTTGAGAATAATACAAATCTCCCTCTTCCTCTCATCTCTTTGTTCTTCTTGTTCTTCTTTATTTTATTCACAACAATTATATAAATTTTAAGTTATAAGTTTATATATATATATATATATATATATATATTATATTTATACATTATAGGTTTTAGGGGCCATCTAAAATAAATGGGTGGTGGGATAAGAGCCCAAAGGCCCATGGCCCAAACTACTGCTAATTATTATTTATTATATTATAAATATATTATATAAATTATAAGTTATAAGTTTATATATATATATATATTATATTTATACATTATAGGTTTTAGGGGCCCATCTAAAATAAATGGGTTGTGGGACATGAGGCCAAAGGCCCAAGGCCCAAACTATTACTAATTATTATTTATTATCAATGATTATATTATAAATACATTATATAACTTATAAGTTATAAGTTTATATATATATATATATATATATATATATATATATATATTATTTATACATTATAGGTTTTAGGAGCCCATCTAAAATAAATGGGTGGTAAGATATGAGCCTAAAGGCCCAAGGCCCAAACTATTACTAATTATTATTTTTTATATTATAAATACATTATATAAATTTTAAGTTATAAGTTTATATATATATATATATATTATATTTATACATTATAGGTTTTAGGTGCCATCTAAAATAAATGGGTGGTGTGATATGAGCCCAAAGGCCCAAAGCCCAAACTATTACTAATTATTATTTATTATTAATTATTATATAAATTATAAGTTATAAGTTTATATATATATTATATTTATATATAATATATATTATGTTAAACATAATACTAACTTATATTTTGTATTTATTTTAATTTTATGCACATAATAGAGTTTATGAACATAATAAAGTTAACATAATATATATTATATAATAAAGCATAATAAGTTTAATATACTATATTATCTATATATATTACTAATATATTATATACTTAGTAAAAATTATAACAAATCTTTTGAGTATATAATTTTATTATACATAATTTATATTTTTATACTTAAACAAATTTCTAAGTATATAATTTTATTATACATAATGTAGTTACAAATTAAGACAAATTTCTAATTATAATGAAAAGTAAAAATTTTCTAAATAATGAAATTAACATAATCTACTAAAAAATTATTAAGTTTATAATGAACAATTTACACTTTAAATTATTTAACATTTTTAGCCAGGTCTACATTAGTTCAGGTCAACAACAGTTCAGGTTCAAAACAGGTCGGGTCCATTAACAGGTCGGGTTCAAAACAGGTCGGGTAAAATCGGATCTCGGGTCGATTCAGTCGGATAATATCAGGTAATTTGCCAGGTCGGTCTCGGGTTCGGGTTCGTTTCAGTCGGATGCAGGTCGGGTTTCAGGTCAAAATTAACAGGTCAGGTTCGGGTTCGGGTCGTTTTCAGTCGGACGCAGATCGGGTTCGGTTGCTACAGTAAAAGGTTCAACTCGGGTTCGGGTTAGCAACAGTCAGTTACAGTTCGGGTTCGGATCATCGAATTCTCGGGTCAAATCAGGTTCTGACTCGAGCAGGATTCAGGCAAGTTTTCAGGTCGTGACTTGTTTTTACAACCCTACGTACCGGAGTGGCTACCTAATGTTGTTATGCTGAAGACTCCACAATCGGGCACAAAAATATGAGTTTCATGGATGCATTCTTAGGCTACAACCAAATCCAGATGAACCCGCAAGATTAGGAGAAAACCTCTTTTATCACAGAGGACAAGCTCTCCTGTTACAGAGTCATGCCTTCCAGATTAAAGAACGTTAGGACCACTTTCAAATGGTTGGTGAATAAAATTTTCAAAGACCAAATCAACATAAAGATTGAAGCTTATGTGGATGACATGATAGTGTAAAACTCTTGCATGGATCAACACGTAATGGACTTGGTGGAGGTTTTCCAAATCCTCATACCACACAACATGTGTCTGAATCGTTCCAAATGCACGTTTGGTGTATGCACTGGAAAATTTTTGGGTTTCTTAATATTGGACAGAAGGATCAAAGTTAATATGGAGAAAATTACAGCCATCATGAAGATTAAATCTCTAGTAAAGGTTAAAGAGGTAAAAAGGCTGAGGGAGAGAATCGTCGCTCGGCATAGATTCGTCTCCCAAATGGCTGAGAAATGCCTCCCTTTCTTCAAAACCCTCCGCTCCACGCCTTTCCAATGGAGGAGTTAAAGAAGTATCTTAGACGTCTGCGCGAGAAGGAGATAAACTCTTTATCTATTTAGCCGCTTCTGATGAGACGATATAAGCATTCCTCGTCAAAGAGGCAGAACAAAGCCAACTCCCCCTATACTATGTTTGTAAAGTCATACAAAACGAGAAAATCAATTAATCAAGAATGGAGAAAATCATCTTTGCATTGGTAGTAGCTGCCAGGAAACTCTGATAATATTTTCAAGCCTTCCTCATCTAAATATTGACCGATCAGCCCTTGAAAGAGCCATTTTAGCATATAAAATCCTCTAGAAGAATGTTCAAGTGGAGCATCAAATTCATCACAAGATGAGCCATTAAACCCCAAGTTTTATCAAATTTTATTGCAAAGTGATCTTTTACAACTTCCATTTGTAGCAGGGTCTACGAGCACCTTCGTTAGCCAAGCCTGTATAACAGACAAGTTGACAGATCTCTTTCTGAAAAGTCAATAGACTCTGTTCGTTGATGGGTCTACCAAAACAGATGGTATTGAGGCCTGGATCCTACTACCATATCCTTCGGGACAATAGTTGCAGTACAATGTCTCTTTTGGTTTCGATGCTTCAAACAATGTTGCGGAGTACGAAGCATTATTGGCAAGACTAGAGTTACCATTGATGCTAGGTGTACAACACCTCTTAATCTACACTAATTCCCAATTGGTAGCCAAACAAGTGACAAGCAAATATGAAGTAAGAGATGACAACCTCCTACTATATCATTCGTCGGCCACTAGTTTAACGGGCAAGTTGAAAAAATTGATCTACAACAAATCACTCGAATTGGGAATACCCTCGTAGATTCCCTATCAAGACTGGCCACCTTTGTAGAAATTAGAGAAAGAGGAAACGTGCTCATATAATACATAGCCTACTCGAGCTACACACATGCTCAAGTTAAATGTGTGGATGAGGGGGCAAGTTGGAAGACTCTCATTATTGAATTTCTCTATGATTGCAAAGAACCATAAGATCTCAAAGAAAGAACCAAAATGCATAATAAGGATGCTAGATTGTAACGCCCCGGTTTTGGGCCTAGATGTTTTAGGCATCGGTTTAGGTTAGTCGAACCTAGACTTGGAGATTCGAGACTTTAGAAGCGGTTCAAGGAAAACGTAGTCCGGGATGGGATAAAATTATGAAAAATTTGTTAAAATCTTTTTAAAATGTATATTTAAGGTTGGTAAAATCAATTTTAGAAAATGAATATTGGAAAATTGAGATTTTGGAAAGTGGCCATTTTGTAAAAATTGCAAAGTTGGATTTTAAGGACTAAAAAGAAATGAGGAAAAGACTTAGAATCTTTAGGGAGCTTATATATTTTTGTGGGCCTTTTCTCTCAAATTGACCAATTTAATTATTTTAATAAAATTTTTTTATTAAGGTTTCAAATTAAAAGGGGATTTTTAATTAAAACAAGAGAAAACTTTACGTTACTAACTTCTCTCGTTTTGCACTCAGCCAAATACTCTTTCTTTTCTAAAATTCAGAGAGTTTTTTCATCTTTTCTAATTCTTTTTGAATAGCTAAAGAGTTCTTTGATTCTCCTATCAATTAGAAATGAGTTTACTTGAAGTTTTCATCAAAATCTTGTCATGTGAAGAGAAAATGCAGGGTTGGAGGTAAGATTTCATTTGAGGAGAAAAGGCAAGGTTAGAGGTAAGATTTCATCAAAAGTTGTTTTAGATATTAAATGATGTTGAAATAATGGCTCAATCATAGTAATCCCGGATTATGATAGATTTCTAAGAGTTTAGGTTGTTAGTTATGGGTTTTTGGCTTGGAAATGTGGAATCTGAGTTGTTGGAGGTATAAGGATGATACTAGTATGTTTTTGGATGTTGATTTATGGTAAAAATGTGATGGAAGTATTTGTTGATGGCTGGGATGAGTTTAGATATTAATCGAAGGTGGTTTCGGTTGTTTCGGATGGGTATTTTGGTGCTTTAGGACAGAGCAACGAGATTGTTTAAGTTGCTGGTGGTTTTGATGCATTATGATGTATTGATCCTCTATTCTTGTGTGGTATAAACAAGGGAGAATACTTTGGAAGCAAACGGTGAAGATCCGGGGGCTTCAAACGCTTGATTTTCGAGTCAGGAATTGAGGTTTCGCGAGTCGGTGAGTGGAATTGGGATTTCCAGTTTTGAAACACTTTTAAAGTGGTTTTGGGAACTTAGTGTAAGATTGAAACGCTTTACTAAGTTCGGAAGTAAGTAAAGTGATTTTCTCCCTCGGATTGTGCTATTGTAAGCTTGATGATGCACTTGATTATATATATGTTTATCTACTATTTTAAAGCATGATTTTGAGAAAGAGATTTGCTGTTTATGATACCATATTGTTAAAGGGTGCACTAGGTAAGTTATCCTTGTATATATATTCTTATACATGTTTAATGAAGCATGGTTTAATGCTTGGAAATATGGCTTATTGTGGATGCTTTGAAAACATTGAGATTTGTACTAAATGAGAATTATATTGGTAAGTGGTGTGTAAAGTGGCTTTCAAATGAAATAGGATATAGTTAGCCGGCTATAGGATTGAGTGCACTATAAACAAGTCGCCTTGGATGTTGAGGGGTTGTGAATGTACCGAAAACTCCATCCAAGTACCCTAACGATTGAGGAAATTGAGTTGTGTCATGTATCTCATTAGTGGGGGTTATACATCTACCGATGAGTGGTGTTGAGGGGTTGTAAGGTAACGAATACTCCACCACGGGTGTCACAATGGTGGAGGGTAGCTCCCGTGTGTGAACCTTGAAATGCCGATAAAAATGTATGAAGTGTTGGGACAACACTTGAGAATCTGTGTATTCGATACATCTTGAGAAATGAGTATGTTGATGATCACTTGTGAGCCAATATAATTGTTAAAATGCTATGAAATGTATGTTGATGCATAGTATGGGAAAACATGATATAATCTTGAAACTTTGCATATGGTAGCTATGCATGAAAAGGTTTAAGATGAGAAGAATGTTACCGACTCACTCTTTGAGATCGAGTCTGCCGCACCCATAGGTGCTAAACTTCGTGCACCACCCGACCGAGGGACACAAAGCGTTGCCGATGCCACGCACCAAGGGGTCATGCCCAACGCCCTTGGTGGTGTCCGCGCCCAAGACAACCGAGCTGGGCCTATTTCTCCGCACCATGGGGCCTTGTCTAGCACCCCATGTGCTGCCCACACGCCTTGCACCCGAGGGGGCCCAACACACGCACCCGATGGGCCTTTTCCACACACCCTCCGTGCCGGCCAAGGCATGGAGCCCGAGCCCGCACCCGATGTGCGCACCATGGAGACCAAGTCCGCACACGAGGGGGCCTTGCCTTGCACCCTTCACGGCGCCCAAGCCATGAAGCCTGAGCCCGCACCCGACGTGCACACTAAGGAGGCCAAGTCCGCATCCAAGAGGGCCTTGCCTTGCCTTCATGCCGCCCAAGCCATAAAGCCCGAGCCCGCACCTGATGTGCATGCCTATGAGGCCGAGTCCGCACCTGATGTGCACGCCAAGAGGCCTAGGGCTGTCCATCCGCATTGCCCACACCCCTAGGGCCCGAGTTAGCACCCAATGTGCTAAAGAGGAGGTTTGGGAGTCAAGATCCGGGCCACACCAAGCCCAATCCGCCCAAGCACCCAAGACCAAAGCCAAGGTGTCATCTTTTCACCAACACTCATGGAAAGATATCTTCCATGGAGCCTATTCGAGGAAAGCTTCCATCCTTGAAGCCACAATCAAGGAAAGTCTTCAATGACAACCAACTAGTGATGTCATAGCTTTGTATTTTAGGCATCTTTGTATTTTGAGTGACTAGCTTTCCTTTGTTATGAGATTCTTTGTAAGACTCATCCATAGCCATTGGATTGAGTCGATCATAGCCATTAGATCGAGGGGGCTAAGGCTATAAATAGGAGCCTTACCCAACCATTATGATCACTCCATTTTTCCCATCTTTCATCTTTCATTGTTCTTTATTAATACAAGAGGGCTCGAGTACTCTTTTCTCCTCATCTAGGCTTAGGAGGAGTTTTTAACGAGGCTCGTTGCTTGTTTAAATCCCTCGCCTCTCTTTCCTTTTTTCTTGCTTAGCCATCACCCATATTTTCCAAAGCTTCCGCACAGCACGTACTAAGCGCATCAGCTTAGCTTTCCAAAGGCTTACTTAGTCCCCGACCTAAGATCGATGACTAAGGCCGCACGGGTTAGCGAGTCGAAATATAGCCCCGTGACAAGTGGTATCAGAGCGAGTTCCACTCCTATCCGAGACAAGATGGCGCAAGGAAAAAGAAGGGATGTTGCGACAAAGATGGACGTGGAGTCACCAAAATTCTCGTTTGAAAGTGAGGTAAGTAAATCACGTTTGAATAGTGTTTTTACTAACTCATGGTTTTGTTCTATTTGTAGAATCAATCATGATATTGAAGACTGCCCAAAAAGGAGGCCGTCGAGATGCTGGAGGTGTGGAGATCCACACTTGTCTTTCCAATGCCCGCATGATTTCAAGTAGTCCAAGTTACGGGACGAGTCCGACAAGATTGAGGCTTTGAAGCTTGATGAAAGGTGCAATGTGCTACCATTTGGTATGGTAGAGGCGTTCGAGGAGCGAAGCTTGCCCGACGAGACCGAGGCCGTAAAGCTTGCTTCCTTGCTCGGTGAATCACCTAGTTTGGTGGTTGTTGGGGCGTCAAAGTTCGATAGCGAAGCTTTGATTAAGGAAAGGTTGCGAAAGTGCAACGAGTCCACATATTACGTGGAGTATTCCAGCGACGAAGATGACAAGTCATCTTGTGATTCAAGTGAAGTCGAGAGTGACTTCGAGGAGGAAGAACCTACGTTTGTAGACGTAGTGTTTCCCAATGTAACACTAAGTGCACTAGTAGATCCGAGTGCAAATTCGTTGATCGTGTCCGAGCGAATTGCGGAGACGTTAAACCTTCAAGTTGAGAAGGTAAATAAAGAATTTGAAAGAGTCAACTTTGGTCACGCGCCAATTGTGGGAATCGCAAAGGATGTGTACCTTCTAATCAACAATTTTCAAGACACAACAAACATCACGATAATGTCTTGTCGTTTTCTTGGTGAAAGTGAAATTATTCTTGGTTTATCTTGTTTGGAGCAAATTAATTCACTTGATTTGCCAGAATCCGATGAAGAGGATGATGCAGGTTCAAGCATCGATTCACATGAAAGTGAGGGCCAAACCAAGATAGCCAACGATGATGAAGCCATGGAAGAATCCATGGATGTTTCCGATACAACGGAACAAGTCCTTGATGAGTTTGAGGACGTGAAGGCATTCGAAGTCCATACCTTCGCAAATGCCAACTACATTGAAGAAATCCTTTTAGAGAAGGGACTTCCGATTGCTCGAGAGAGTCGAGTGCTTAACGAGTCCGAGAAGAGCTACCCGGATCGTGACAAAGAGATTATCATAGCCGTGCATTGCTTGCACACTTGGAGACAACGCTTAAATGGGCCGAGGTTTGATGTCTTTTCCGAAAATCAATTAGATGATTATTTTCTAACCCATGCCAAGTTGTCCTCTAAGCAGGTTCGTTGGGAGAAAATCCTTGCAAAGTTCGACTTTGCTTGGAAATGCAACCCAACTCTGTCGAAGAAAGTAGCCGATACCTTAAGCCGAGGGTATAAGGTAAGGCATGCTGCTTGTTCGCCAAAGAGTGAGGTGGACGATGTGATCGAGTTTGATGAAGTGTTTCAAGATCCATCTGAGTTTGGTGAAGTAGATCAAGCCGATGGAGATGAGCTAGCACTTTTCCTTGAGGAAGTGCAAGCCGAGTTCGATGAGTGGACCAATTCCATGGACGAGTGGCATGAATCCATGGAACCTAGCCAAAGCACCACAATAGAAGTGATGCCCAAGCCCATTGAAGAGGGGCTAAACCATGCCAACACTTGCCTTGGGTATCGACAAGGCAAAGTGGATCGAGATGAAAAGGACCTTGAGTCTGAGGTAAGTGGTTCTTTATTATTTAAAGAATCCGATCTAACCCATGATCATTTGGATTTTTGTAGGGATTCTACAAGTTTGAGGGAAGATCCAAATCAAGACGTGGGCCAAGTAGCCATCCTAGTCGAACCATGCGACAAGGATGACAAAGAGTCAAGCGACGAGGTAAGTGATCCAAATTTTCAATTGAATTCGGATCTAACTTATTGTGGTTCTGTCCACAGGTTGCTTGTGAGGCCAAATAAGGAGCCGAGTGATGAAGTAGTTGGAACAAGCCAAGATCATCCAACCTTCATCCAAACCAAGGGACGAGTGCTAGAGAGCACCGACGTGGGGATACTTCAAGACCCCGCCATCATCACTTGCCTTGAGTATCGACAAGGCGTAGTGAAGCCACCCGACATAGACATTTTATCCGAGATAAGCAAGCCATGTTTCTTTGATGATTTTAGACTAACTTACTCTGGTTTTGTCCTCAGGCCGTCGAGCCAAGCACAAAGCAAGGCGAAACCGTTCGAGGATCATGAGCATGCCAAGGAGTGGCAATCGTTCGAGATTGATCGAGGGCCAAGGCATGAAAGCCTTGCCTTTTCCACGAGTTTTCCCTTATCCGAGCGGGAACGAGACGATGAGCCGGGGCTGTTCGAGAACAAGGCAACCGAGCCTCATCCTTACCAAACGACGAGGACGTCGATAGCTTCAGTGTGGGAGAATGTTACCGACTCACTCTTTGAGATCGAGTCTGTCGCACCCATAGGTGCTAAACTTCACGCACCACCCAACTGAGGGACACAAAGCGTTGCCGATGCCACGCACCAAGGGGCCATGCCCAACGCCCTTGGTGGTGTCCGCGCCCAAGACAACCGAGCTGGGCCTATTTCTCCGCACCATGGGGCCTTGTCTAGCACCCCATGTGCTGCCCACACGCCTTGCACCTGAGGGGGGCCAACACACGCACCCGAGGGGCCTTTTCCACACACCCTCCGTGCCAGCCAAGGCATGGAGCCCGAGCTCGCACCCGATGTGCGCACCATGGAGACCAAGTCCGCACACGAGGGGGCCTTGCCTTGCACCATTCACGGTGCCCAAGCCATGAAGCCCGAGCCCGCACCCGACGTGCACACTAAGGAGGCCAAGTCCGCATCCAAGAGGGCCTTGCCTTGCCTTCATGCCGCCCAAGCCATGAAGCCCGCACCCGACGTGCACGCCTATGAGGCCGAGTCCGCACCCGATGTGCACGCCAAGAGGCCTAGGGCTGTCCATCCGCATTGCCCACACCCCTAGGGCCCGAGTTAGCACCCAATGTGCTAAAGAGGAGGTTTTGGAGTCAAGATCCGGGCCATACCAAGCCCAATCCGCCCAAGCACCCAAGACCAAAGCCAAGGTGTCATCTTTTCACCAACGCTCATGGAAAGATATCTTCCATGAAGCCTATTCGAGGAAAGCTTCCATCCTTGAAGCCACAATCAAGGAAAGTCTTCAATGACAACCAACTAGTGATGTCATAGCTTTGTATTTTAGGCATCTTTGTATTTTGAGTGACTAGCTTTCCTTTGTTATGAGATTCTTTGTAAGACTCATCCATAGCCATTGGATTGAGTCGATCATAGCAATTAGATCGAGGGGGCTAAGGCTATAAATAGGAGCCTTCCCCAACCATTGTGATCACTCCATTTTCCCATCTTTCATCTTTCATTGTTCTTTATTAATACAAGAGGGCTCGTGTACTCTTTTCTCCTCATCTAGGCTTAGGAGGAGTTTTTAACGAGGCTCGTTGCTTGTTTAAATCCCTCGCCTCTCTTTCCTTTTTCCTTACTTAGCCTTCACCCATATTTTCCAAAGCTTCCGCACAACACGTACTAAGCGCATCAGCTTAGCTTTCCAAAGGCTTACTTAGTCCCCGACCTAAGATCGACGACTAAGGCCGCACGGGTTAGCGAGTCGAAATCTAGCCCCGTGACAATAAGAAAGTGATTTTTATTTTTGAAGTATGTGATACTTGTTGCATGATGAATAACATGCTAATTTTGTTAATAAAGTGCATGGGTTTTCAATAAAGGCATGATGGTTTACAAAAGGCTGAAAAATGGTTTTCAAGCATTGATGGTATTTTTTGTTTTGAGCATTCCTCACTAAGCTTGTATGCTTATGCTCTCTTTTACTCATCAATACAAATAACTAAGTGTTTTGAGGCAGCAAATTTCAAGGGGATCTAAGGAGACTTCACTTTTAAACGTATGTTTCATTTTATGAACTAGAGTAATAAGGGCAATGGGAGTACCATAGTCTATTTGGGAGAAGTGTATGAACTCCCTTTATGTGCATATTTGGTTATTGGTTTTGAACTTGTAAATGGCTTCTAATTGATGGTTTAAGCCTTGTTTTGAGATTTGATCTTTTGGATGCTTTGATTTTATAGGAAGCATGCCTCTAGATTACATTGATGTTAATTGCCATGTCTTGTTGTTGAATCTACTATGTATGCTTCGGGAATGTTGTTTAGATTTTGTTGGATGTGTTTGAAAGTATGTGGGATTGGTTTTGAGTGGTTTTAAAAATGTAAAACCAGCCTTTAGTGTAATTGTAGACTATAGGGTATCGATACCCTTCTTAGAGTATCGATACAGTATTGCAAAATGGGAAGGGGGTACCGATATGCGGGGGCGTATCGATACCTGTTTTGGCTATTGGTTTCGGGTGTACCGATACGGGCTCTAGGGGTATCGGTACGACCTCTGTGTCTTTGAATATGAGTGTTGCATCCGTCGAGGGTGTATCGACACCCTCCTCTAGAGTATCGGTACGGTGGTCGTTATGGCAGTTGAAAGTTTATCTAATTGTTTTGTTGTTCTTACGTTTTAGTCCTTGAATGTTGTAGATGCAATTGGTTGAGTTTGAATGGTTAATTTGAGTTGATTTTGGACAGAGGTGCATGTAATATGATTAATCTAAAGATGGTAATCTAAAATTTGGGAAAAAACCTTTGGAATTTGATAAGTTTACATTTTGGTCCCTAAAAGCTAATTTGAATGCGATTGATGTTCGATAGTTGATATGTTGGTTCCGCTGCAACATTAAACACTTAGGGTTGTAACGAGTATCTAGATAAGATAAAAGAAAAAAATAGGGTCGGTTATTGGAGTAAACTTCGCGGTTTACTTCAATATTCTTCGTGTGACCCGTTCGGTTCGGTCTCTCACTTAGGCCGGGTCGAAGGGGTTACCTTTGGTGATATCAGAGCCAGGTTTCGAAAGAACGAGATGATGGCAAGTCAATGGTAAGTCGATGTTATGTGATTGTATGTATTTGGTGGTTTTCGCTTTGCATGGTGAATGTCATAAGCATGATTAATGTTGATCAAATGATAGTGATGCTATGTATGATGATTGTGATGTAAGCATGATTTGTTATATATGATGATGTTATGGGTTGAATCTTATTGTTTGTAATGCACGATGATTGTGAGATATGTACGTTGAAAGTTTTATTCTATGTAGGGGGAAACTGGGATGCCCATTACCTTATTACTGTAGTGAAGTGTTTTAAATTGAATTCGAAGTCTTGGGTCCTTGCTAGAAGCTAACCTAATTTTTTGTTTTGTTTTATATTCATGCCTTAATTATAATAGCACAATGGGACCGAGGAGAGAGCTACGTTCAAGATCGGTTACTCTTGTTGGTGAGCAAAGGAATTAGGAGAACGAGGTTCTGCCTGGTGCAAATTTACCTCCTCCACCGCCACCACATAGGGTGAGGAGCAAGTGCAACACGGACATGCTGGTCTTGTGTTGGGTGATTTGACGCCTTTGATACAAGCGATGACTGGGGCATTCTAGGATGTTGTTGCTGGAGTGCAAGTGCAAGCACACGTGGCTATGCAATTGGGTTTGCCGTTGGAACGCTTGCAAAGTTTATGAAGCGTTGAGTATCGCAGATTGTCTCCTGAAGCATCCGAGGCTTGGATGGCTAGTACGATCTGGATTTTGGATCAGATGGGGTGCAATGATGCACGCAAGCTGGAATGTGTTGTCTGTTTATTGCATGGTGATGCATACTATTGGTGGACGACTATGACCACGGCTATGAAACCCAATGAGGTGGATTGGGAGTTCTTCCAGGTTGCCTTTAAAAAGAAGTATCTAGAAGTTAGATGCTTGGACGACAAGAAGCGTGAGTTCATGTCCTTGGTGCGAGGAAACATGACAATGGATGAGTACAAGGTCCAGTTCGTACGTTTGAGCCAATATGCTCCAAAATTGGTGCCGAGTGATAGGCATCAATGTGATCGCTTCCATTATGGCGTGGTGCAGGAAGTGAAGACTTTCATGCTAGTTTCCGATTATACTGATTTTGATGTGCTGGTGATGCAAGCTAAAGATATCAAGCAGAGTTTGAGCTTGACCTCTCGCAAGGGTGGTTCTAGCTTGGGAATAGAGAGTTGCGGATTCGGATCCTAGTGGTGGACAATATAAGAGAAACCGTGATCGTAGATATCGGCCTGAGGCGAGGCAAGGTACTTTTGGGCGAGGTGCGCTAATTCAGGGTAATAGAGTGAGATCAAAACATAATACTTGTTGGACATGTGGATCGCGAGAGCATTTGAGGCGAGATTGTCCACATGTGGCTTGTGAAGCACAAGCTCATGTGGCTGGGGCGGCTAATTCTTGTTGGAACTGTGGATCAGCTGAACATATGAGATGTGAGCGTCCTTTGTTAGCTGGAGGTGGTCAGGGTCGGGCACCTATTGTTGCAACACAATAGGTCGTGGGCACGGTCGTGGTGATTTCTTACGAAGGGAGGATGGACAGAGAGGTGTAGCTCATGTTGTTGTTGTTCAACCTGAGGGTGGTGGTCCTGCGAGAGTGTACGCACATCACGAGGGACGTAACGACACCGATGTGATTGAAAGTACTTTCACCTTGCAATCCTTGTCTTTGTTAGCTTTAATTGATTATGGATCTACGCATTCTTACATCTTGAGTGAGTATGTACGTTTGTTTGATATTCCTGTTAAAATGCTAGATGTAGGAATACAAGTAAAAAGCTCTTTCGGTGAAACTGTTGTTACGAGAAAATTGTATAGGAGATGTCCTTTATCTGTTCAAGGCCATATGTTTTCTATGGATTTGATGGAGTTGTCTTTCTATGGTTTTGATGTGATTCTTGGAATGGATTTGTTGACTGAGCATAAGGCTGTAGTCGATTTTGATGTTAAGCGAGTTACCTTGAAACTTGTTGATGATTACGAAGTGGTAATCATAGGTGGGAATGTGAAATTCTTGTCCAATGCAATATCAGCTCTTGAGGCGAGTCGCATGATGGAGTTGGATTGTGAAGCTTTCTTAGCTTATGTGATGAACCCATGTACAAAGGAGGTGCGAGTACAAGACATACGCACAATATGTGAGTTTTCGGGTGTCTTTCCAGAAGAGTTGTCTGGTTTGCCACTGAACAGAGAAGTTGAGTTTGGCATTGAGTTGTATGAAAATACGACTCTAGTGTCTATTTCTCCTTATCGGATGGCACCTAAGGAGTTGAAGACGCAACTTCAGGATTTTCTAGATCGAGGGTTCATAAGGCCAAGTGTTTCACCTTGGGGTGCACCGGTCTTGTTTGTAAAGAAGAAGGTTGGCACGATGCGTATGTGTATAGATTATCAGCAACTGAACAAGGTGATGATTAAGAACAAGTACCCTTTTCCCGTACCTTGCCAAGGATTAATGATATTTGGAGAATCAGCTTTATGCTAAGCTGAGCAAGTGCGAGTTTTGGCTCAGGGAAGTTGTGTTCCTTGGACATGTAGTGTCAGCTAAGGGTATCCGAGTTGACCCACTCAAGATCGAGGTAGTGATGAATTGGAAAACACCTAAATCGGTGACAGAAGTGCATAGTTTCCTTGGTTTGAGTGGATATTATCGAAGGTTTGTTAAGGGTTTCTCAAAGATTGCTGCTCCGTTGACTAAATTGTTGCAAAAGAATGTTTGTTTTGAGTGGACGAATGTTAGACAACAAGCTTTCGAGAGGTTGAAAGAAGCTTTGACGCAAGCTCCTATTTTGATTCAACCAGAATCAGGTAAGAAGTTTGTGGTTTAAGATGATGCATCGTAAGTTGGTCTGGATTGTATGTTAATGCAAGGTGGGAAGGTTATGGCATATGCATCTAGGCAATTGAAGGTGCATGAGCGCAACTATCCTACTCATGTTGTAGAGCTTGTGGCAGTTGTGTTTGCCTTGAAGATATTGAGGCACTACCTTTATGGTGAGAAGTGTGTAGTTTACACTGATCATAAAAGTTTGAAGTATCTAATGTCCGAGAGAGAGAGTTGAATCTTAGGCAACGAAGATCGTTGGAGTTGCTTAAGGATTACGATCTGACGATTGAGTACTATCCGGTAAAGGCCAATGTTGTGGCCGATGCTTTGAGTAAAAAGGTGGTCGTTGAGTTGAGAATGATGTTTTCTCGGTTGAGTATATCGCGTGATGGTGGGTTGATAGCCGAGTTACAAGTGAAACCTTCCTTAATTCAATTAATTATGGATAAGCAACTGCTTGATGATTCTTTGGCGCCTCATGTTCAGGATATAGCTGATGGAAATGCAATAGATTTCTATTTCAATGATGATTGAGTGCACTATAAACAAGTCACCTTGGATGTTGAGGGGTTGTGAATGTACCGAAAACTCCATCCAAGTACCCTAACGATTGAGGAAATTGAGTTGTGTCCCGTCTCACGTTAGTGGGGTTATACATTTACCCATGAGTGGTGTTGAGAGGTTCTAAGGTACCGAATACTCCACCACGGGTGTCACAACGGTGGAGTGTAGCTTCTGTCTGTAAACCTTGAAATGCTGGTAAGAATGTATGAAGTGTTGGGACAACACTTGGGAATCCATGTATCCGATACGTTTTGAGAAATGAGTATGTTGATGATCACTTATGAGCCAATATAATTGTTAAAATGCTATGAAATGTATGTTGATGCATAGTATGGGAGAGCATGATATAATCTTGAAACTTTGCATATGGTAGATATTGCCATAAACCGCGGGCCAGCAACCGAGCCAATTCAGCACCAGGGTTTGTCCGGCACACCCCAGGCTGCATTTTGCCCCCACCAGGGTGTATCCATCACGCACAAGCCCACGGGTTCGTCCAGCACACCCCATGGTGCATTTTGCCTGCACCAGGGTGCAGCCAGCACGCACCAGCCCACCTAGGGGGCTTGTTTCAGCACTACGGGCCTGCCCAGTCGAGCCTAGAAGGGTCCAGTCCGAATTTGGAATAAGTCTTAGTGATTTTTCAGCCATGTATTTTATTTTTCTCCTTTATTTCAATTATTTCATGGCTCCCCTTGATTTTAGGGATGTTAGAGATTTAGAGGCAATCATAGCCGTTCGTGTAATTCGTTGTAAGCCGTTGGATGTACGGGGCCTCATGTATAAATAGAGGTTTTCCCCTCCCCACTTAGGCACTTCATCATTGAGAAATACAACTAGCATTCCCACTCATTTGCTTCTTCTTTGTGTTTTCATTTTCCTTTCCATTGTTCGTTTCCATTTCCGCAAGGATCTAAGCATTTGTGCTTGATCATTTTAGGCTTACTTAGTCGCAAAAGTTTCCGAAAGCGAGCTAAGGCCACACGTTTGAGTTAGTGAGATTCTACGGACGTGACAAGTGGTATTAGAGCGAGTTTGAGTGGGAGAAATGGCACCACAGAACTCCGGTGAAGTCCAAACAAGTGAGGGAGTTACCGGTCGCAATGGTGAGAAGAAGCAAGGAAGTTCCAAGGACATGGTTGCAGCCTTGGATAAGAGGGTCGCAAGACTTGAAGATTCTGTGAGGGAAGTCAAGGAGACCCGGGGTGACGAGGAGTCACGTTCCGATCTGATCGAAGCCCTTGAGGGGAAGATCAAAGACGAGGTGGAGAACCTCTTAAGTGAGATGTACGACAAACTTGATGATCGTGACAACTCACTGCAGGCGCAGATTGTTGCCAAGAAGGAAGAAATGAAGGAGCTCAAGAGTGAGCTTCGCATTTACCAAGCAGCGATGAAGAGTGGAATGCTTGCTGAAGTAGCAGCACCCAAGCCGAAAATCGACGCTACGTGGCCTAACAAGTTTAGTGGGTCGAGAACAGCCCAAGATGTAGACAATTTCATCTGGGGACTTGAACAGTACTTCCGTGTGTCGGGTATCGATGACGATACAACCAAGGTAAACACTTCTTCGATTTACCTTACTGATGTCGCTCTTTTATGGTGGCGGCGTAGGTGTGACGAGGAAGAAGATGAAACACTTCCCTTCAAGACATGGAAGGACTTTTAATACGAGTTTAAGAAGCATTTCTATCCAAAGAATGCTCAGCAAGAGGCGCATTCAAAGATGCGTCAACTTAAGCATGATGGGACCATCCTCGAGTATGTGAGGAAGTTTACAGAACTTAAGCTCCAACTGTCGAGTTTGAGTGAAGATGAAGGCTACTTCGACTTCATGAATGGGCTTTAGAAGTGGGCAAAGATGGAGTTGAAGTGAATGGGAGTTAAAGACCTTTCGTCGTCCTTGTCCACAGCCGAAGACATAGCCGAATTTGAGAACAAGAAGCTCGAGCCATCCAAACCAAAGATGAAGTTCAAAGGCAATTGGGGAGGAGACAACAAGGCAACCAAGAATGGGTCCGAAAGGCCTTCAGGTGGCAACGGGAGGCCACTCCATGGAAAGTGGCGTCAACCATGGGAAAGGAACAATAATAGTAACGGGTGTTACACTTGTGGGGGAAAATACTTGGCAAGGAACTGTCCACAGAATGCGAAAGCTGCTGCCATCCAAGAGAAGGATGATAATGAGAAAGAGACTCACAAGATGGGAGCCATCCTCAGTTGCATGGATTCCAAGAAAGGCAACAAGAAGAAGGGACTAATGTTTGTAGACATCACTGTCGCTGGTCAGAAGATGAGTGCATTAGTTGATACGGGTGCCTCGGAGTTGTTCATATCTAAACAAGCAGTGAAGAAACTCGGCCTTTGTGTTGAGAAGGCAAGTGGGTTCATCAAAACAGTTAATTCTAAAGAAGCTCCGATTACCGGCATATCAAAAGAATTCGATCTCGACATTGGAGGTTGGACGGGTAAGGAAGCCATCAAGGTAATTCCGCTTGATGATTTTGAGTTTGTTATTGGGATTAACTTCCTTGACAAGATTAATGCTTTTCCCGTCCCTTTTGTCGATTGTTTGTGCATCCTGGATCCGAGGCACCAATGTATTGTTCCGGCAAGCCGAGAGACCGGAGTTGGAGCAAAAATGCTTTCAGCTATTTAGGTTTCCAAGGGGGTGCGCAAGCAAGAACCCACCTTTCTAGCAGTATTGGTGGTAGATGAGCCTGTCATTGCCGAGAAGGTCCCCGATGAGATGGGACAATTGTTGGCAGATTTTAGTGGTGTGATGCCAGCAGAATTGCTGAAGAGTCTGCCGCAAAAATGGAGGTAGACCACAGAATTGAGCTTGTGTCTAATGTGGAGCCACCAGCCAAGGCCCCTTACTGAATGGCTCAGCCCAAATTGGAGGAGTTGCGCAGTCAGTTGAAAGAAATCCTAGAAGCAGGGTATATCCGCCCGTCTAAGGCACCCTACAATGCTCTAGTGTTATTTTAGATGAAGCATGACAGGTATCTCAGAATGTGCATTGATTACCGAGCTTTGAACAAGCTCACTGTGAAGAACAAGTATTTGATCCTGTTTATTGCAGACTTGTTCGACCAGCTTGGTGGTGCAAGGTGGTTCACCAAGTTGGACTTGAGGTCTGGGTATTACCAAGTCAGAATAGCCGCAGGGGATGAGTCAAAGACAACTCGTGTTACCTGCTATGGTTCATTTGAGTTCCTATTGATGCCCTTCGGCCTCACGAATGCTCCAGCCACTTTTTGCACCCTTATGAACAAGTTACTACAACCTTTTCTTGATCAGTTCGTTGTGGTTTACCTTTATGACATAGTTATATATAGCAAAACTCTTGTGGAGCATGTTGAGCACTTGAGACATGTGTTCGAAGTATTGCGACATAACGAGCTCTATATGAAAGAAGAGAAGTGCTCGTTTGCTTAGAAAGAAGTTCCTTTCCTTGGCCATATCATTGGTGGTGGCAAAATCCGAATGGATGGAGCCAAAGTTCGAGCTATTGATGAATGGATCCCACCGACCAAGGTGACCGAGCAGCGGTCGTTCCTTGGACTTGCAAATTATTACCGAAGGTTTATTCGAATATTGCCGCACCCTTGACCGAACTATTGAAGAAGGACAAGGCATGGGTTTGGGGCATTGAGTGTCAGAATGCCTTTGCAGAATTGAAGAAGGCCATGGTGAGTGAACCGGTATTGGTGTTGCCTGATTACACCAAGCCATTTGAAGTCTACAAGATGCATCAGACGTTGCCATTGGAAGGGTCTTGATGCAAGAGGGACATCCGGTTGCCTTTGAAAGCCGAAAGCTCAATGAGACCGAGAAGAAGTACATTGTCCATAAGAAGGAGATGACTGCAATAGTACACTGCTTGCGCACTTGGTGACACCATCTTCTTGGGGCGAGGTTTGTTGTGTTTATCGACAATGTTGCTAATAGCTATTTTCTGACCCAGAAGAAGCTTTCTCCCAAGCAGGTCTGTTGGCAGGAATTTTTTGCAAAGTTTGATTTTTCCTTGGAGTACAAGCCAGGGAAGGTGGGTTCAATTGCCGATGCATTAAGCTGAAGGTACAATATCGAGACAGTTAGCCTGCCTGTGGGAAATTTGTTAGAGCACATCTAGGAGGAGCTATCCCATGACCCAACAGCCAAGATGTTGGTCCATCATATCAAGGAGGGCAAAACCAGGAAGTTTTGGCTCGACAGGACTTGTTATATGCTTGAGGGCCCCGCCTTTATGTGCATCAGTTTGGAGAATTGCGTAAAGAGATCATGAGGGAGTGTTATGATTCGAAGTGGGCCGGACATCTAGGTATTACTCGTACCATGGCCTTGATT
Organism: Hibiscus tridactylites; assembly: GCA_958450335.1. Classification (NCBI taxonomy): domain Eukaryota; kingdom Viridiplantae; phylum Streptophyta; class Magnoliopsida; order Malvales; family Malvaceae; genus Hibiscus; species Hibiscus tridactylites. The sequence continues at coordinate 75,868,887 of OY288273.1, forward strand.
GTCGAGCACTACTATTGACCGCACATGGGTACAGACATTGAAGCCTATGTGAAAACTTCCCTTGTGTGCCAACAAGACAAGATAGAGATGAAGAAGCCAGCGGGACTTTTGCATCCTCTGTCGATTCCCGACCGACCATAGGAAAGTGTTTCCATGGATTTCATTGTTGATTTACCTTGTACTGATGGCTTGTCGAGTATCATGGTGGTCATTGACAGGTTCTCCAAGTATGGGATATTCATCCCAACATCCAAGGTGTGCCCAGCCAAGGAGGCAGCCAGACTTTTCTTTAAACATGTGGTGAAATATTGGGGGGTGCCAAAGACCATCATTAGTGACCGGGACACACGGTTCACAGGTCGTTTTTGGACCGAGTTTTTCAAGCTTATGGGATCGAGCTTGAACTTCTCGACGAGTGTTCACCCACAGACAGACGGATGGACCGAGAGAGTGAATGCACTCGTGGAGATTTACTTGAGGCACTATGTGAGTGCTACGTAGCGTGACTGGCCAAAGCTGTTGGATGTGGCACAGTTCTCTTACAATTTGCATCGGAGTGAAGCCACAAATCAAAGACCGTTCGAGATAATGAATGAGAAGCAACCGCTCACACCCAACGCGGTTGCGACCAAGTATGATGGGCCTAATCCAGCAAGACATCAGTTTGCCAAGGAGTGGCAAGAACAATATGATTTAGCCCGAGCTTGTTTGCACAAGGCGGGGAAGAGGACTAAGAAATGGGCAGATCGAAAGCGCAGAGATGTGAACTTTCAAGTTGGCAACCTTGTCCTAGCCAAGTTGACCAGGATTTTGCGCAAACCGTGCACAAGGGGCTTGTGCGAAGATATGAGGGTCCGTTCAAATTTTTGAAGAGAATAGGCACCATGGCCTACAGATTGGAGCTATCATAATCCATTCGAGCTCATCTAGTGTTTCATGTCAGCCTACTTAAGCCATTCCATCAGGATGAGGAGGATCCAGATCGGGGCAAGTCACACCGAGCACCAGTCAAAGTGAAAGTCTCTTATGAGAACAAGGTCGAAGAGGTCCAAGCCGAAAGGGTCATCCGTCGACCAAGTCATCGGCCAAGGCATGAGTATTTTGCTCAATGGAAGGGACTTCCCGACAGTGAGGGGAGTTGGGAACTAGCCGAGGACCTTTGGAAGTTCAATACTCATGTGGAGCAGTATCATGCCGACCACGCGACGAGGGCGTCGCTAGCTCAAGTGGGGGAGAATGTCACGGACCGCGGGCCAGCAACCAAGCCAATTCAGCACCAGGGTTCGTCTAGCACATCCCAGGGTGCATTCTTCCCGCACCAGGGTGCAGCCAACACACACAAGCCCACAGGTTCGTCCAGCACACCCCAAGGTGCATTCTGCCTGCACCAGCCCACATAGAGGGCTTGTTTCAGCACCACAAGCTTGCCCAGTCGAGCCTAGAAGGGTTCAGTCCGAATTTGGAATAAGTCTTAGTGATTTTTCAGCAATGTATTTTATTTTTCTCCTTTATTTCAATAATTTCATGGCTCCCCCTGATTTTAGGGATGTTAGAGATTTAGAGGCGATCATAGTCGTTCGTGTAATTCGTTGTAAGCCGTTGGATGTACGGAGCCTCATGTATAAATAGAGGTTTGCCCCTCCTCACTTAGGCACTTCATCATTGAGCAATACAACTAGCATTCCCACACACTTGCTTCTTCTTTGTGTTGTCATTTTCCTTTCTGTTGTTTGTTTCCAATTTCGCAAGGATCTAAGCCTTTGTGCTTGATCATTTCAGGCTTACTTAGTCGCAAAAGTTTCCGAAAGCAAACTAAGGTTGCACGTTCGAGTTAGTGAGATTCTACGGACGTGACACTATGCATGAAAAGGTTTAAGATGAGCATAAGAAAGTGATTTTTGCTGTTGAAGTATGTGATACTTGTTGCATGATGAATAACATGCTGATTTTGTTAATGAAGTGCATGGATTTTCAATAAAGGAATGATGGTTTACAAAAGGCTTAAAAATGGTTTTCAAGCATTGATGGTATTTTTGGTTTTGAGCAGTCCTCACTAAGCTTGTATGCTTATGCTCTCTTTTGCTCATCAATGCAGATAACTAAGTGTTTGGAGGCAACAACTTGCAAGGGAATCTAAGGAGACTTTACATTTAAACGTATGTTTCATTTTATGAACTAGAGTAATAAGGGCAATGGGAGTACCATAGTCTATTTGGGAGAAGTGTATGAACTCCCTTTATGTGCATATTTGGTTATTGGTTTTGAACTTGTAAATGGCCTCTAAATGATGGTTTAAGCCTTGTTTTGAGATTTGATCTTTTGGATGGTTTGATTTTATAGGAAGGATGCCTCTAGATTACGTTGATGTTAATTGCCACGTCTTGATGCTGAATCTGCTATGTATGCTTAGGGAATGTTGTTTAGATTTCATTGGATGTGTTTGAAAGTATGTGGGATTGCTTTTGAGTGGTTTTAAAAATGTAAAACCAGCCTTTAGTGTAATTGCAAACTGCAGGGTATCGATACCCTTTTTATAGTATCGGTACGGTATTGCAAAATGGGAAGGGGTTCCAATACACGGGGGTGTATCGATACCTGTTTTGGCTACTAGTTTTGAGCATACCGATACGGGCTCTAAGGGTATCGGTACGACCTCTATGTCTTTGAATATGAGTGTTGCATTTGTCGAGGACGTATCGATACCCTCCTCTAGGGTATCAGTACAGTGGTCGTTATGGCAGTTGAAAGCTTATCTAAATGTTTAGTTGTTCTTATGTTTTAGTCCTTGAATGTTGTAGATGCAATTAATTGAGTTTGAATGATTAATTTGAGCTGATTTTGGACAGAGATGCATGTAATATGATTAATCTAAAGATGGTAATCTAAAATTTGGGAAAAACCTTTGGAATTTGATAAGTTTATATTTTGGTCCCTAAAAGATAATTTGAATGTGATTGATGTTCGGTAGTTGATATGTTGGTTCTGCAGTAACATTAAACACTTAGGGTTGTAACGAGTATCTAGATAAGAAAAAAGAAAAAATAGGGTCATTTATTGGAGTAAACTTGTTGGTTTACTTTAATATTCCCCGTGTGACTCGTTCGGTTTGGTCTCTCGCCTAGGACATGTCGAGGGGGTTTCATAGATACAACCTTGTCATTGGGAAACTTTACAGGAGGAGTTTCTCTCAACCCCTCCTCTTTTGTCTAGGCCCTCTTGAAGCTAACTACGTCTTTTATTAGATACATTAAGGTATATGTGGACATCACATGTGAGGAAGGGCATTAACACATAAAGTCCTCCAGTAGGGCTTTTATTGGTCTATTATCCATAAGATTGCCTTAGACATCGTCACCAAGTGTAAACCTTGTCAAAAGTATTACCTCATTCCTAGGACGTGTGCGGAGTCCCTGCAAGCCATGTCAAGTTCTTGTCCCTTTGCCACTTGAGGGTTGGATATATTGGATCTCTTCTCAGAAACTATTGGGAGGAAAAAAATCATCATAGCTCACAAAAAAATTTACCTTGTTTTTTAAAAAATATAGGTAAAATCTAGTGATACTAATAGAGCTTAATATATATATATACAAATTTAAAAACGTGATGGTTGTGGATAAAAATAAACGAATCTGTCATGACTGTGTTAGAGATGAAGTAAATATTCGAGAGTGAGACTCTTTTTAGTTTATGAACAATCTTCGATGAACAACGAATGAGAGATTGTCTTAAAAATTCTAGATTTTAACTTTCAATCATATTTTTTTATATGGGAATTGCTAAAGACTTCTTCCTTTTCCTACTTGTATACATAAACTAATTATAAAAGAAAAAATGAAAAGCTTTAATAAAAAATGAAATCTAATCAATTAATTTAATTTCTTATTAATACAATTAACTTTTTGAATTCTCAAGAAATACAACATGTTTAGAAAATGTGAAATCAAATATTTTATGAGTAAATACTATCAAGTCACTACACATTTCTAGAGTTTTCAACTAGCATTTTAGCTTCTTGGAACATATTTTTTTAAAGATAGCCATCAAAAATCATATAAAAAATTATAAAAAAATAACAAGATGCTCACGAACCTATCGCGTCAAGTTGGGTCTTACTCAACTTGACCCGCTAAGATCTCGAGTCAAGTCTATAGAAATAAGTATTTTGATATAATAATTGAAAAATATTTTGGACTTAATTGAAAAGAATTTGAAATACTCTTTAAGTCAAAACAACTTGAAAATAAGTTTGATGTGCTTTCAAAAAGTTTTGGCAATGTTTGAAATGTTTTTAAGTAGCCAAACCAGTGTTTTTAATGTACTCGTTTCGATATAGGCATATTCTATATCGATACGTTTTGAAAATGCCAGAACCCATTTCGATACATGGTTCACCTGTTTCGATATAGATAGGTGTGGTTTCGAAACACCCTTTGGTGTTTCGATACGCCTACGTGGAATACACCCCAACGGCTATTTCCCAACGACTATTTGAATTTTAGGTTGTTTCGATACGACACTAGGCGTTTCGGTACGGGCGTTCTAATACGGCCCAAAGGTGTTTCGATACGGGCCACTGCATTAGACTCAAACAACTAGTTCTGAAGAAGGGTGTTTCGATACAGCTACGCGTGTATCGAAACAAACATCACCAGAACTGCATTTATGGTGGGAAATAAAGTCTCCAACGGCTCCAATTAAACCCCAACGGTCCTAAATGGCTACTAACTTAATTGGGAGTATAAAAGGGACCTCCAAGCATCAAGGGAAGACTAATGCTTCAATTGTCAACAACATTATGATGGGAAAATTGTCTTAGGGCCTAAATTGTTTATTCTTTGTATATACAACACTTGTGAGCCTAAATTGTCAAATTTGTTAAGTGTATAGGTTTTGGGTGAGTACTTAGAGTTGCAAACACATACTTATTAGAGGGATTTCTTGTTTGCTTTGAATTTCACTTGTAAGAGAGTGTTTGGTTAAGCTAAGGGTAGATAGCTTAATCGTTGTAACGGTTTCCTCCTTAGTCGAGAAAAGGGGATGAAATTCTTAGTGAATTTGGGAAATCCTTGGTTGCGTTCCAAGGTAGTGGATGTAGGCTTTGGGTTAGAAAGTCGAACCACTCTAAATCCTTGTGTTTAATTCTCATTTTTAGCCACCAACTCAAACACCCAAGAATCCAACTTCTCCACATCTTGGCAATCTATAACGGTGAAGGAAATCGAGCCTATCAAGCCTAACAATTGGTATCAGAGCGGGATTCAAATTGATGGTTTAACAACCATTGAGAAGATCCTAGGAGTGCTCAATCTATTTCTACATTCAACCGACCTTGAAGAGTTAATTTGTTCGACATCAAGCTCAAGGAATCAAGATGAACCATTTTCCTCTCATTTGCAAAGGTGGCATGCTCACACATTAAAGATGATTTTCCAACGGCTAGTTTTTCATTCCACTTTATATATACAAGCCAATGACACTTGAAGAATGGAGAGGATGGACATCCAAGCTTAAAGATCAAGAGAGTAGAATTTTAATGTCTATTTCTTGTAATCTCTTGTATTTCTTTAGTCCAATTCTAGTGAGCCAAAAATGTGTAAACACCCACCTAGATAAGTAATTAGTTTACAATGTTAAGACCTTATTGTTAAGGGATAAGTTCTTGTTGAACCTTATAAAAACTAGGGAGAGGGTTATATATTAGCCTGTGAAAACAGAGGTAATTAGTTTACAATGTCAAGACCTCATTGTTAGTGAATTGGGAAATCATTGGTGTTGATGCTAAGGTAGTGGATGTAGACTTTGGTTAGAAGGTTGAACCACTCTAAAATCGAACGTGTCAAAGTGTTATTTCTTTTTTGGTTTTTGTTTTCCCAATTTCAAAAGAAACCTCTACACCCTTCATCGGTGTTAATTTCGGTTGAAGACATCGAGCCTAACAATTGGTATTAGAGTGAGGCTCAATCAAAGGGGATTAACATCCTATTGAGGTGATCCGGGAAGCTCGATACAATAATTCCATCACCGGTCAAATGGCGCAATCCATAGACAAGCCATCATTCTTCGACGGGACTAACTACGCACATTGGAAGATTAGAATGAAGTTCTTCATCAAATCCAAAGACTACAAGCTTTGGGATATTGTTGAAGAAGGTCCTTATGTGCCACAACAAAGTAAGGCGAAATGGAGTGCAGATGATCGCAAGAAGATGGAGCTAAATTGTAAGGCCTTACACATCCTCTTTTGTGCTTTTGGCTCAAACATTTATGAGAAGATGTCCTCTTACGAAAATGCCAAGGAAGTATGGGACAAGCATGAAGTCACATACGAGGGAACAAACGAAGTAAAGGAGACCAAGATCAGCCTCCTCAACCACGAGTATGAGACCTTTAAGATGGAACCGGATGAAGACATCACAAAGATGTTCGATAGATTCTCTACCATCACAAATGGACTCAAAGGCTATGGAGAAATCATTCCAAAAGACAAGCTTGTCCGAAAGCTACTCTATTCTCTTCCCGAGTCATGGGACACAACTTGATAAACTCATAGGGTCTCTTCTCACTCATGAAATCATGAACAAAGAAAAAGAAGAGGAGAAGAAGAAGAAGAAAGAGATAAAGAAGATGAGGAAAAAGAAAATCATGGAGCTTGGCATCAACACTAATGTCATTGCTCTCAAGTCCTCCAAGTGCAACCATGTTGAATCAAGTGATGAGGAAAGTGAAGAAGAAGAGATGGTCTATCTCTTCGAAAAGTTTGCCTGATTCATAAAGAGCGAGATGATTAAATCCAAGCATGAATCGAAGAATAAGATGAAAGATTCCCACAAGTCCAACAAAAAGGGATCATCTTCAAAGAAAGCATACGTGGCGACATGGAGTGATGAAGACTCCACGGATGATGAGGTAGCCCACCTATGCTTCATGGCCCTCAATGAGGGGGAGGTAATCTCTAACTCATCTATTTATAATTCATATACACTTGATAAGTTACAATATGCCTATGATGATTTGCTTTTGGAATTTAAGGCATTATTTTCTTTAAAACAAAAAATTGCTTTCAAATTTGAAAAAGAAAAATGATTTGCTTTCCAAAACAAATCTAGAGTTTGAAGCAAAAATTAAAGATTTTGAACTTAAAGTTTTAGATTTACAAAATTTGCTTCAAACGATAAAAAAAGTTCATAAAAAAGAAGTTGATGATCTTAAGAAAGAAAAAGATTTGATTTACAATTAACTTCAAAAGAAAAACAATTTGGAAAAATCAAATTTTAATATTAGACAATCTAGTGCCCCTAGATTTTTTAATGGAAGAGTTTTTAGAAGTATTTGAGTCCTAAAAGGATTAAGTACTTCAACTAAAAAGGATGAAATTGAAAAATAGATTCCTAAGGAGACTAAACTATGTGCATCTAACGTGTATGAATCCAAAGCAATTTGGATACATAAAATTACTTGATTGTCTTGTTTAGGTGTGATGGATAGTGATCAACAAGTCCAAATTTGAGGGGGGGAGCTCCATACACGCAAGGAAGAACACTTGAAGAAGAAAGGCTTCACATCCTCCCTTGAAGTTCAATTGTTGGTAAATTTTTTAGTTGTTTTTATTTTAATTAGATTTTTTTACAACTAGATTATCATATTGTTGGACTAACAATATTTGATGGTTTGAGTAAGGGGGAGTCAATTTTAAATCCAAAAGTTTTTAATAATGTCAAAAAAATTTAAACCTCTTATGTTATTTTGAGCCTAATGTCTTTTAAATTCTTTTTGATATAACAAAAAAGGGATGAATGGTTTGAAAGAAAAATTGATTTTTCAAGAGAATAAGAGGGAGCTTTAACTTTATTCAAAATTTTAAATTCTAAGGGGAAGAATCTCAAACAAATTTTCAAGTTGGTTTTATTATCTCAAACAAATATGTGTTTTGATATGATAATTGAAAAATGTTTTGGACTTAATTGAAAAGAATTTAAAATACTCTTTAAGTCAAAAATAACTTGAAAATAAGTTTGAGGTGTTTTCAAAAGGTTTTGGCAATGTTTGAAACGTTTTTAAGTAGCCAAACAAGTGTTTTTAATGTACTTGTTTCGATACAGACATAATCTGTATCGATACGTTTTGAAACTTCCAGAACCTGTTTCGATACAAGGTTCACTTGTTTTGATAAAGATAGGTGTGGTTTCGAAACACCTTTTGGTGTTTCGATACGCTAGCGTGGCATACACCCCAACGACTATTTGAATTGCAGGTTGTTTCGATATGACACTAGGCGTTTCGGTACGGGCGTTCCGAAACGGCCCAAAGGTGTTTCGATACGGGCCACTGCATCAGACTCCAAGTGCTAGTTCTGAAAAAGGGTATTTCGATACAGCTATGCGTGTATCGAAACATACATCACCAAAACTGCATTTATGGTGGGAAATAAAGTCTCCAACAGCTCCAATTCAACCTCAACGGTCCTAAACGGCTATAAACTTAATTGGGAGTATAAAAGGGACCTTCAAGCATCAAGGGAAGACTAATGCTTCAATTTTCAACAACATTATGATGAAAAATGTCTTAGGGTCTAAATTGTTCATTCTTTGTATAGACAACACTTGTAAGCCTAAATTGTCAAATTTGCTCAAGTGTATAGGTTTTGGGTGAGTGCTTAGAGTTGCAAACACATACTTATTAGAGGGATTTCTTGTTTACTTTGAATTTCACTTGTAAGAGAGTGTTTGATTAAGCTAAGGGTAGATAGCTTAATCGTTGTAACGGTTTCCTCCTAAGCCGAGAAAATGGGACGAAATTCTTAGTGAATTTGAGAAATCTTTGGTGGCGTGTTAGTGGATGCATGCTTTAGGTTTGAAAGCCGAACTACTTTAAATCCTCGTGTTTAATTCTCATTTTTAGCCACCAACTCAAACACCCAAAAATCCAAGTTCTTCACATCTTGACAATCCATAACGGTTGAAGGAAATCGAGACTATCAAACTTAACAAAGTCAAATTAAATCAAGCGTTGACTGAATTTTGACCGTGTCGAATTGTTTGCGATCAAATTGTTCAACTCAATTAGCACCCATAAATTAAACTATATAAAAAAATATTATTACAAGCACCATAACAAATAAAAGAAAAGACTTAAAACACTCTCAAATCAGTGTCATAATCGACTAAGCAAAAGCATACAAAGCCAACAACCCTACATCTTCAAGCCTAAGCCATATAGATGAGCCGATAAGGATAACAACCACAAAGTAAATATCTTCCTTAAAAAGATAATAACTTGAATTTTCAAATGCTGATTTTGTTACCGGTTTTTTCCTCTCTTTTTTTAAGAAAAATATTCATGAGCGCTGAAATTTTGTTTTTCATAAGCGTATAATTTATAGAGTTTAAATGTTATTAGGATTATGAATTTAATGTTTGTGTTTTAATTTTTGTGGTTAAATTTAAAGGTTTGAAAATATATTTTTATGTTTTAAAGTTTATGGTTTATAATTTAAATATTAATATTTAGAGCCTCTGTAACAGCTTTAGAATCTCTTTTTGTAAAAAAATAAATTTCAATTATAGTGCATCAAATAATTATTTTTTTTATTTTTCTTGAAAATTTAGCAAAAATATAAATCAATGTTATATGATTAAAGTGGAAATTTCAGAACAAGAATATTCAAGTTACTCCAAGTTGAGACCTCAATTTCTCTGTCAAACAATTAGGCTATGTCACTATTTTCTTCTTCATAAAATTAGGTTGACATTTATTTGGAATGGAGAATCATGGAATTTAATGTGATTCTATAGATAAACTTTTATAACTGGTATTACGATTTCAATTATTATATTTCTAGTTGACTTAAAATATTATATTTTTGAAACACGATTTTTTTTGTTTAATTGTCAACAGTTTTATCTTAATTCCCACGGCTCTTGTTTTAACATTTTAATTAAACAAATTGACTTAATGAGACATAATATAAGAACAGCCACGGCTCACATAGGAAATCAAATTTTAATTAATTTATAATTGCAAGCTATATAAGTTTGAAAATAAGAGAATGTGACACAAGCTTTGCTTCATCATCACCTAATCTTGTACAAAGTAGAAGGGCGCACGCAGTTTTTTGCTTTAGCTTAGGAGTGGGGAATATCATCAGTCTCTTCTGTCAAGTTAAATGTTTTTATTTATTGGATTAAGAAAACGACTTTCTTTATATTATTTTCCAACCGTCTCAACTCTCATGATGCAAACCATGACTTCATATTCGGTGGAGACAAAAGCATGGAGTTGCTATCATTTTTTAATTTTAATAAACCGGTGAAAACAAAAGTAAATTTGACATTTCAGGTCGGATTTTATTTATTAAATAGGTAATTATTATATACATATTTGGAGGAAAATAATTTCTACCAGTGTCATAATTTAAAATTTTATAGTTAGATTTTAGGGTTTAAAGATTATGGGTTTAAGTTTAGTAGTTTAGAATTGATGGGTTGTGGTTAGAATTTAAAGTTTATAAGTTAAAACCTAAATCCCTGATCATATTACTCTAAATTCTAAACACTACTCTCTAACCCCTAAATTCTAAACACCTAACCTTAAATTCATAACCCTTGAACTCTAAATTTTAACCCCTTTTAACCTAACACGCTTGAGGAAATTTTTTGTTTTTACCGTATTGTACATCGAACATCAATCCTTGTTAAATTCGACGAATTTATTAACTAGACATATTAATTGGACAAATTATATTGATTTTGGATTTAATAGTTATAAGTTCAAATCTTATTTATGTAATTATAAATTTTAAATTTAAGTCATTTCGTTTTTAAATCAAACTTAATAAAGCTAATCTAAACCAAAATTAAGTTGAAAAAAAAACGTAAACCAATTAGAAGAACAATATAATATGAACAATGTATTGATTTAATGTAAAGGATGGTCAACCCTGATAACATTTGGTAGAGTTTAATTAATAAATATTAAAAAAGAGTTTAATTAATAGAAATGTATATGAATGCACATAATGTAAGGGTTTAAGGAAATTTTCTTTGAGGACTGGTCATACATATCCTATGTGCCAACCCTAAGTATTGATTTCCGGTTCGACCTTGGTTTTTAAATTATTATTCGACCAATTGATATTGAAATACAGCCAATAGATGAAAGGATATGCATCAAAGGTTTTTCGGCATTGCCTTATTTGGATTTTACTATCTCTTTCATTAATTTTCTGTTAAAGTTAATATTAAAATTAAAACGTGTTTTCAACATTACATTACAATATAATTTATTTTTACTTTACAATATCATGTCTAAAATGGACATTTTATCTTTTAAAAAGTATTTTTTGACAGCAGTATCAAACACTATAATCTTACAATTAATTTTTCAAATCATTTTACAAATCATTTTCTAACAGCATTTTTTCAAAAGCAATGCCAAACTTACCCTAAATGAGAGGGGAAGATGACTTTAATTCATTTGACCTATTTAAATGAAAATAAAATTATTACTTAAATAGTGTAATTATAAGAAACTCTAATTCATTTGACATATTTAAATGCCAAAACTATATATTGTAACTTTTTTTTTGTTTACGATACAAATTATAATTATAAAGTTGTATAAGTTAAGATTTTTAAATAATACTAATTAAAAAATTAAAAAAATATATAATTATGCACATAATTACACTGATTTTCACTTCTTTTCCAAAGAAGAATAGTGTGATTGAGGGGGGGGGAATCCTCTACTCCTAACTATGTCCTCTTCTATGCCACACACTAAAAAACACTTAAAAATTAAATTCTAACTCTAACTCTAATTTTTCACAACATAAATCATAAACCCTAAACCCCACACTTTAAAAAATACACCCTACCCCTAAATCCCTAAACTTTAATAACAACCCCAAACCTTAAACCTGTTTTTTTTAAAAGTGGGGCACCAAAAGAGGATGTTGAACTAATATTTTGATATAAAAAATTAAAAAAAATGTTTTTAGACTTAATCGAATATATTAAATCTTTCAAAAAATAATTCAAAGTCCAAACAAACTTGAAAAATTCGTTTCGAATGTTTTCCAACTTAGCAGGTCTTTTTCAAAACAAGTATGATCCGTTTTGCACTGTGAAAACTGTTTTTCAGACTTCAAGGAAAAAATGATCGATCCCCTAATAAAAGGGATCAATCCCTTGTTGGACAGTTTCATACAATTTTTTGTTTCCAGTATTTAAGTGCAAAAGGATCGATCCCCTAGTGTATGGGATCGATCCCTTTTTGCAACGGTCATATTTTTTATGAAAAATGATGATCTCTTTATAAAAAATCGATCCCTCGTGTTATAAATGCTATGTTTTTTGGTAAGTGACAACTTGATGTCATCCCCAACAGCTCCAAACGGCTAGTTTTGATTGAGAGGATACAAAAAGAAGGAAAAATCATCTCAGCAACAACAAGAAAGTCCATACAAACATTCAAGCAATCAAGAATCCAGCTTGTGCTTAATTTTCGATCTTTCGTGTAAACACTAGAGTGTTCTTCATTGTAATTCTTTTGCTAGTGTTTCTTTGGGTGTATGAGAGAGCTGGAACTTTGCAAACATCTTTCTTGTGAGGATTTCCTAGTTTTCTTCTTTGTATTTGTTTTGGGAAAAGAATTCAATAGACTTTAGGGTATAAGTCTATTGAATTGTGTAAGGTTACTCCTTATCCTTAAAGGAAATACAAATTAGTGGATTTGTGGAAAATCCTTAGTGTGGTCACTAAAGTAGTGGATGTAGAGTCCATTTAAGGGAGTTGAACCACTCTAAATCTCCTTGCAATTTCTACCTTTGCAATTAGTGTCCATCAATCTTTTAAAAATCCAATTCACCCTCCCTCTTGGTTTTATTCGATCGATTGTCACTTTCAACAAATGGTATCAGAGCTTGGCTCATTGGAAGGTCTTACAACCTCTTAAGAAGATCCAAGAAGTGTGCAATCATCTACAAGGTCATCCATGGCTTCCACCTCCACCATTGAAGCTTGGGCGATTCTCAACCCACAAACAAGCCTCCCTTCTTAAATGGAGTTAATTATGTTTATTGGAAAAACCGCATGAAGTTATTCATTCAAGCTTTTGATCTTGAATTTTGGAAGATCATCATGAGTGGTTACACCGCACCAACTAGTGGCATGAAGACTTGGAGCAATGATGAGAATAAAAAATTCCCTACAAATGCTAAGGTAATGCATCTCATTTTTTGTGCTCTTGGTCCGGATGAATATGGAAGGGTGTCATCATGTTCCAATGCTAAAGAAATTTGGGACAAACTTGAAGTAACACATGAAGGAACCAATCAAGTGAAGGAGACCAAAATCGGGCTTCTCAACCTCAATTATGAAAACTTCAAGATGGACCCCGAAAAAGACATCAAAATCATGTTTGATCGATTCTCCGTGATCATCAATGGATTGAAGAGCTATGGAGAAGTGATCCCGGAAGATAAATTTGTGAGGAATATTATCTACTCTCTTCCCGATTCATAGGATTCAAAGAAAACGACGATCATAGAAACAAAGGACCTCAAGACTCTCAAGTTGGATGAGCTCATTAGTTCCTTGCTTACACATGAGATGATGTCAAAAGGAAAGGAAGAAAAGAAGAAGGAAGTGGGAAAGAAGAAATTTGGTGTTGCTCTCAAAGCAACAAAAGAAGATATTGATTCTAGTGGAGAAGATTAAGATAAAGAGATGACTATGTTTGCCAAGAGATTCAAAAGATTCATGAGGTCCAACAAAGGAATGGGATTTCAAAGAGAAGATGGCTTCAAGAATGACATCAAAGAGAAAGATAAAAAATTATTTGCTATGAGTGCAAAAAGCTGGGACATGTCAAATTCGATTGTCCCTAATTAAAGAAAAATAGCTATGAGAAAAAGAAGCACAAGGATTATGTAGCTACTTGGAGCGATGATGAATCATTCGACGAAGACGAGAATGAAGTAGCCAACTTGTGTCTCATGGCTATCGATGATGACTCTATGGTAACCTCTAATTCATCTTTTCAATTGATTATACATTTGATGAATTGTAAGAGGCTTATGATGAATTAGCTTTGGAATTTGAAGAGTCAATTTTGAAAAATAGAAAAATCATTTTAAAATTGAAAAATGAAAATGACTCTCTTTCAAAATCTAATAAGGAATTTGAAAGTAAAGTTGAGGAAATGCAAGTTAAAATAAAAGAATTTGAAAAGAAAAATCAAGATTTGCACAACTTACTTTCAAAGTTGGGACTAAAAGTTTTGAAAAAGGTGAAAATTCAAGATCCAACTATGTTAGAAAGAACTTTAATGGACATAGACAAGGAGGTCCTCAAAGATCATTTAATAGGAAGGTAATTAAAAGCATTTAGGTTCCAAAATGACTCATTGCTAACAAAAAATATGATCTCTTGTCTAAATGGTTACCAAAAGAGACTAAAATTGTAGGAACTAACTCTCATAGACCCAAAAGAGTTTGGGTACCAAAACATGCATAGTTCCTTGTTGTAGGCGTGTTGAAGTCATGGTGAGCAAAATGAAGAAATCGGAAAGCTCTAGACACACTAGAAGGAAGGACACTTGGAGAGGATATGGCCTAATCAACCTATCTTGGTTCAAGTGGTAACATTTTATTTAACATGCAATCTTTATTCTTTTATGTTGGTCATGTGTGTTTATATGCTTTAAAACATGTTTGAGGGGCCTCATATGTTGTTTAAGTGTTTTTAATAAGGGGGAGTCAAGATTGCATGAGTTGCACATTTATGGTCTAATATGATAATAATTATGTTTTTGGCTCTAAATTTGCAATATTTGATTGATTTTGTGAAATCATGTTCTCTATGTTTAATATGATATTTTATGAAGAATTTTGAGAATATGATGTTGTCTTGTAGCAATTTCTTTCAAAATGCATGCTTAGGCACCTATAGATCCTTTGAGTGTATGTGACTTGAAATAATCTTGATAGTGTGTAATTAGAGGACTAAAATTTGATATACGATGTAAATTGCATATCTTGTTGTTTCATGTTGACATGCATGTTCTTAAATAACTTTTAAGGCATTTAAAACTCATTTCATATCATTCATATGACATAGGATGCCTCAATTAGTGTTTAAATCTCATCTTTAATGATCATTGTGCCTAAAATGTAAAAATCCAAAAAAAAAGGATCGATCCCCTATGTAAAGGGATCGATCCCAAGATTGGTAGTAAGGTCCAATTTTTTTATCCTCTAAAAGGACCAATCCCCTAACCCGAGTGATCAATCCCTTTAGGCTAAACGGCTAGGAAGACAATTTTAAAAGATACAACACGCACACATCTTTATGAAACCCTTGCTCGACCAAAACTCGACCAAAGCCAACCAAAACCCCCTAATCGAAAAACCTCTCTTTTCCTTCTATCCAAATCAAATTTTCAAGCATTCAACGCAAATTTCTTGAGTTTTTCATATCCAAATCGGATTTGGCCCTTGTTCTTGAGTTGTGGTTCTTCAAAAATCATCTTTTAGGTAAGTTCTAAAACCCTAACTTTTTCCATACGAATTTTATTTAAAATTTTGGGTTTATTGGTTGAATTAGGTGATGTTAGAGAACTTATTTTTGTTGGATATCTTTGAATTTGCTGCAGGAGGTTTACCCATTGTTTAATTTCTCTCAAAACCTCTATTTTCAACACTTGCACACCAAGTGTTTGTAAAAAAGCCTCAACCAATTTTTCCCTTTACAAAATTTAGGCCAAACCTAATCTTTAAGCCAAATTTTATTGTTTCAACCCATCCGAAAAAATTTAGACATCCGTAAACATCCTTTCATAATCCTATTCTTTTGAATTATCAAAATATTTTTTTAAGATGTCAAAAAGAAAGCTATGGCTTCTAAGGGTAAGGGGATTGCATCCAACCCTCCTCCACCTTCAAACTCTTTAGATACTTGTTTTAGAAACTCTAAGGATAGTGAACGTTTTCGAAACCTTTTTGCATCCGCACCGGTTAAGGAAACTCGCTCCATTGATTTTGATTTCCTAACCAAACTTAATTTTGCCTACTTGAAAAGGTTTACGGAATTTAAGTGGATGGAGTTTTTAAAATTCAAGGGGCCAACTTATCCTACTCTTGTTCGAGTCTTTTACTCTAATGTCATCGTTTCTTCTTCAAAACTTCCAGATGGCACCATTATTCAAACAATAAAATCTTATGATTTGGGTAAGCATATCACTCTCACTGTTGATTTTCTTGCAAATACTTTTGGTCTTCCCGATGAGGGTATTGAAATTGAAAAAGGACCTTATCTTGAAAATTCTTGTGTCATGAACAACCAAGCCAATTTATTTTCGCTTCATGATCGTCTCTTGCACCTCATTCTTTCTCATGTGATTCGTTCGCGTGGGACGAAGTATTCGTCAGTTCGAAAGTCCGATTATTGGTGGCTTCATTGCATCCGTAGAGGAACTAAACTTCATCTTGCTGCCTTCATCTTCGAGGATATGGTAAAGATTATCAAGGATAAGAAGGTGAAAACCTTAGCCTATGGCATGTATCTTAGCCATATTTTTTCCTTGCTCGACATTGATACATCTTTTGAGCTCGGAATCGATCCTCCCACCGACAACATCATTGGTCGTCAATCGATGGATCGCTTGGGATACAAGGAAGAACCTGAATTCTCTATGAATTGGGTGAAGAAGAAAGGCGAAGTTCAAGAATCGAAACACCACGAAGAGGGAGATGAAGAACATGAGGATGAACATATAGATGACGTTCCCGGAGCCTCCACCGATGCTAGACCTCATGACATGTTGTTGAGGGAGCTTTATGAGTCTCTCATTCGTCACGTGGACTCATCCATCGGATCTCTTCGGTCTCAAATATATTCTAGACTCGATTCTCTTTAGGCACATTAGGCTTCTTTGGGTGATGCCTTTAGCGCTCTTCAGCGCAAGCTTGATAGCTACCTATTCCCATCGCCACCATCTTCATCTTAGATGCATACATACATGGACATCATATTATATTATGCTTATGTTTAACTTTGCTTTCAGACATTGCTACATGCTTTTTATGACTCTTTGTTAGATGTTGTTTTAGAACTTTGATGCTATGTTGTTTTGTTTTATTTTGATACTTATGGATGCTTTATGGATTTTAATTTAAGTACCTATGGATATTTATGCTTTATTGTTGTTATCTATCATTCCAATTCTAGCCTTTATTTTTTATTTTTCTCCTTTATTATATTATGCTAACGATTTTTTTGAATTATTTTTTATATAACAAAAAGGGGAGAAATATGAATGAATAATAAAAGAAATGGTTTTTTAAAACAAAATTAGAGCTTAAATAGTTGTGATTTAAAACAGGATTTTGAAATTATTTATCAACTCAAAAATTATTTTCCTAAGGGGGAGCTTTTGTCAAAAACAAATTTTCATAGAGTTTTGTTATATTAAAAAGGGAAGATCGTTGAACTTATATTTTGATATAACTAATTAAAAGAAAAATGTTTTTGGATTTGATCGAATATATTAAATCTTTCAAAAATAATTCAAAGTCCAAACAAATTTGAAAAATTCGTTTCAAATGTTTTCCAATTTAGCCAATCTTTTTCAAAACAAGTATGATCTGTTTTTACACTACAAAAATTGTTTTCCATACTTCAATGCAAAAAGGATCGATCCCCTAATGAAAGGGATCGATCCCCTGTTGGACGGTTTCATACAATTTTTTTGTTTCCAGTCTCTAAGTGCAAAAGGATCGATCCCTTGATGTATGTGACCGATCCCTTTTTGCAACGGTCATATTTTTTTATAAAAAATGATCGATCCCTCATGTTATAAATGCTCTGCTTTTTGATAGGTGACGACTTGATGTCATCCCCAACGGCTCCAAACGGCTAGTATTGATTGAGAGGATACAAACAAAAAAAAAAAACCCATCTCAGCAACAACAAGAAAGTCCATACAAACATTTAAGCAATCAAAAGTCCATTTTGTGCTTAATTTTCGATCTTTCTACTAAATACTAGAGTGTTCTTCATTGTAATTCTTTTGCTAGTGTTTTTTTTTTGGGTTTGTGAGAGAGTTGAAACTTTGCAAACACATTCCTTGTGAAGATTTCCTAGTTTGCTTCTTTGTATTTGTTTCGTGGAAATGATTCAATAGACTTTGGGTATAAGTCTATTGAATTGCGTAAGGTTACTCCTTATACTTAAAGGAAAGACAAATTAGTAGATTTGTGGAAAATCCTTAGTGTGGTCACTAAGGTAGTGGATGTAGACTCCATTTAATGGAGTTGAACCACTCTAAATCTCCTTGCAATTTCTACTTTTACAATTAGTGTCCATCAATCTTTTAAAAATCTAATTCACATCTCTCTTGGTTTTATTCGATCGATTGTCACTCTCAACAAAGACATAATTTGAGGGCAGAAGATTTTCATCCGTAATCTTTGATTACACCCAATTCAATATGACCCACACATTTAGGATGGTTGTCCAAACACACTAAGTATATAATTACACGCAAATGAATCTAAATTTAGTTACATAGTTACTTTTAAAATGCACCTTTAGTTATCGATTAAAACATGATTTTTCTAGAATTCATGATGTGTTATAAATCTGAATTGTTTCAAAGGGTAGATTTTAGTTAATAGTATATATATATATATATATATTCTGTTAGAATGCATTTGGTCAAGATTTGGATAGAACCTATCCACTTGGTTACTAGAAACCCTTGAAGAAGTGGTGGGTAAAAAAGACGGCCAACATTTTCAATGCTGAAAAAAAAATAGTTTGAAGAATAGACTACATAAGCCTTGTAGGGGCCACGAAATTCCTATTGTAGACTAGGAATTTGCCTTATCCAAATGCTTAAGACGGCATTACTGCCCACTGATTTTCTTAAAAATATTATTCCTAATAAGGAAATGGAAATTGTGCTGAACAGCTACTATCTATATTCAAAATGAGAGAGTTTGGAGGACTATCGCGTTTTGATTAACATCTTTAAAACAATCCACAACATAGGGTATTGGTATGATTTCTTTTGGGATTCGAATCCAATATAAGCTTAAATATACACATAAATGCACAAGTGGATACCTACTCAAATGAACCCTCAACTTGAAAGATAAACTTAATTACAGATGCACAGAAGGCTTACATGTTTTTTAATCTCAACTGAAAGGCCAAGAGTAAATTAGTTTTTTCTGGCTATTTATAATTTATTTGCTCTCCTTACTTTATGTATGTTAACGATATGTGATATTGAGTATGTATTGTAACATGTTTTCTCCCCTCAAGCTTTATAGGATGGTAAATATCCATTTCAACCATGTCACTTTTTAATTTTATTATTTTAGTCCTTGATTTTCTTTTAATTTAGAGTGTAAAATTTACTTTCATTCAATTTAGTCATTTAATTTTAGTAATCTACTGACCTAAGGCTCAGAAAGCAATCTAAAAATTATTAGGAGTGAATTTAAATAAGGGATAACTACCTATTTAGTACCCACATATTCTCGCATTCCTACTTTAGTACCTCACTTATTTTTTGACAAAATAATACCTAACGTTACGTTTTCAAAATGGTACCTCAGCTGTTAAAATTAAACAGAAAAGCTTATGTGGATTTTTTATTATTTTTTTAAATTTCTCTCTCCTAGTCAGCATATTATATATTATTTTTTAATAATTTTATTTTTTTCAACCAGAATGTGACATTCTGGTTGATACATGTCACATTCTGATTGGTTGAACAAAACCAAAGAAAATAAAATGCCTCTTATGCTACAAGTGGGAATCAAACTTCAGACTTTATGTCCCAAAGGATAAGCACCTAACCATTGAGCCAAACACCAGATTATAATTAAAACCAAGCAAAGAAATATTTAACTTAACCAAAGTTATCACCTCAAAATAAAACAAAATTTTCTATAATAAATAATCAAACTTGAGACCTTTTGTAAAATGGATATTGTGCAAAGCCATTAAGCTAAGTTAAAGATACATTTTAAATTCGAACTAATATTTAAGTTTAATTTTACTACCACTAAACTAAATAAATAATTATTTATTTTTTGTTATAAAACTAATTTTAAAACATTCATAAAAAATTAAATTTATAATATTTATAAAATAACTATGTATTTATTATCATAATATTATATTAGATAATGTAAAAATTAAAATAATTTTATAAAAAATAAATATTTATTTTATTTTATTTAAATTTCTAAAAAATAATTTATTGTTTTAATTTTTACATTATCTAATATATTAATTTAATTTTTACATTATCTAATATATTGTTTTAATTTTTACAATCTCCAATATAATATTATAAAAAACAAATATTTATTTTATTTTTTTAATTTCTAAAAAATAATTTATTATTTTAATTTTTACATTAGCTAATATAATATTATGAAAATAAATACATAGTTATTTTATTAATTTTTTAACTATCAAAGAAAATGAGAAAATAATTTATTATTTTATACTATCAAACATAATATAATTTTACAAATAATTTAAATTTTATATTTTACACCGAATAAATATTATAAATTTAATTTTTTATGAATGTTTTAAAATTAGATTTATAACAAAAAATAAATGTTTATTTATTTAGTTTAGTGGTAGTGAAATTAAACTTAAATATTAGTTCTGATGAATTTAAAATGTGTCATTAACTTAATTTAATGGCTTTGCACAATATTCATTTTACAAGAGGTCTCAAGTTCGATTCGTTATTATAGAAATTTTTGTTTTATTTTGAGGTGGTAACTTAAGTTAAGTTAAATATTTCTTTGCTTGATTTTTATCATAATTTGGTGCTTGGTTCAATGGCTGTGCGCTTAGCCTTTTGTTCATGAAGTCCCAGATTTGATTCCCACTTGTAGCATAAGAGTCATTTTATTTTCTTTGGTTTTGTTTAACCAATCAGAAGGTGACACGTGTCACCTTCTGGTTGAAAAAAATAAAATTATTAAAAAATAATATATAATATGCCAACTAGAGAGAGAAATTGAAAAAAAATTAATAAAAAAATTCACATAAGCTTTTCCGTTTATTTTTAACGGTTGGGGTACCATTTTGAAAATGTAACGTTAGGTATTATTTTGTCAAAAAAATAGGTGGGGTACTAAAGTAAGAATGCGGGAATATGTGGGGTACTAAATAGGTAGTTATCTCTTTAAATAATTACAATTATAATTGTTGTTTAAGACAATAAGTTGTGTGAATTTTCAAAAGAATCATGACCGCGACACCCGCAGTGACCGCAAATAGCATCCGTTATCTCCGCAACCGCGATAAACGCAACGCGGCTGTGAACGCTATTTAAATCCCTAGTCATATTAATGTTTAGGGTAAAGTACTCAAATGGTCACTACACTATACCCGAAAATAAAATGGTAACTAAACTTTTAAAAGTTACAGAATGTCAATTAAACTTTATGTTTTGTTACAAAATGGTAATTGTGTCGTTAACCTCCGTTAAAAAGGTTACGTGGGTGTTAGTTTTTTGTAAAATAGAACATTTAATCTTTTATAGTTATACATTCAATCAATTTACTCATAATTCGAAGAAATTCAATAAATTTAACCCTTAATTTTTACACATGGTTACAATTTAGTCCTAATTTTAAAAAAATATAACTAAGAACACCGAAACATGTAAATATTTTATGGGTAATCTTCACCCGTGGTCCCTTTTGTTTGGGGTTTGTTCTATTTTGGTCACCCGAATTTAAAAAAGATCATTCTTGCCACTTATGTTTTGAATCGTGTCTGTTTTGGTCCCGTGGCCGTTAACCTCCGTTAATAAAAAAATAATTTCTAATTTAACCCTCAAACTTTCAAAACTTTATTTTTCACCATCTTTCTCAAAACTTGAAAACTTTATTTCTTTGCCTACCACCCGATCCTGACCCTTTTTCCACCACCATGGATCCGCCACCCTCCTCCGCCCTAAGACCTCCATATATACTCTTGTTTCCATTGTATCTTCCATTTTTCCTTTTTTATTGTTTTCTTCTTCTTCGGTGGCTTCGGTTGTTTTGTTTGTGTTTGAAAGAAGAAAGATTTTTGGAATCATTCTCTCCCTTTATTTTCATTGTTTCTTGAGTAACAAAAGGCACACTGCACAACAAGGAATGTTTCTGTCTATTGGCATTTGGTAATTTCGATGAAGTTCGCCAGTGATAGTTTCAGATTTGAATCCACGCTGCTGAAAGAGAGGAAAGAGACGACAGAGAAGGTGGCGGCAGCGAAGCAGTCCCGTTCTTGAAATTTTAGTGGCCCACGGGTAAACTTAAAAATTAGGCCCTAATAATAAGTATTGAAATTTTTGAATTTTGAAAATAGACTCTTAATAAAAAAAATATATTACAAAAAATGAGACTCTAAAAATAGGTAATAGGAAAAAAATAAATTTTAATAGTTTTTACCTATTAAAAAATATTGAAAAAAATAACTGGGCCCTAGTAACAAATATTGGAGAAAAAATTAGACTCTTAATAAAAAATATTGACAAAAATTACATTTTAAGAGTAGACCCTTAATAACAAGCATTAGAAAAAATTAGGCCCCTAATAATAAGTATTGCAAAAAAAAGACCCATAATAACAAATATTAAAAAAATTAAATTTTAAGAGAATGCTTAATATCAAAGCCTTATAGAGGTGGTTTAAACACGATGGATTCGCTCCAACAGGTTTTGCCTATGAGGTTCGTTCGTAATCACATCTCCTCTTTATTTTAAATCTCTATCAAATCAATCAGTAATACAATCAGATAAGAATAATTTGGTAGAATTATAGTATATTTACGAAAAAATGAATATTCAATTTTATTTTTATTTTAATCTCATATTTTAAAAAACTAAGATAATCCGGTTGTTGAACTTGAACTTGAGGCTGAAGCTGAGTTGGCCTCTTGGAGTGGTAAAATCTTCACTAATTCCTTTAAAAATTTATCTTTTAATGCTATAATTGCATTTTAACTAAGAAGATAGAATGGAAACAAGAGTAAATACGTAGGTTTTGGGGCAGAGGAGGGTGGCGGATCCATGGCAGTGGAAAGAGGGTCGGGATCGAGTGGTTGGTGGAGAAATAAAGATTTCAAGTTGTAGAGGAAACGATGAAAAATAAAGTTTTAAAAGTTTGGGGGTTAGATTAAAAATTAATTTCTTTTATTAACGTAGGTTAACGGCCAAATGACCAAAACAGACGCGATTCGAAACGTAAGTGACAAGCATAATCTTTTTTTAAATTTGAGTGACCAAAATAAAATAAACCTCAAATAAAAGGGACCAAGATGAAGATTACCCATATTTTATTACTGCTCTTGAATACTGTAAATATTTTAAATTTGGGGGCTTAAGCTTTCTATTTGTTTAAGTTATATGAGTTGCCTACAACCAAAAAGTTCCAACAAAACCGATTTTTACAATGTTTTATGGAATTTTCGGATTCGGGTAAAAATGAGGTTTTTGGGAGGTTTTAGGTTGAGATATAGGGGTGTTTTATGTGGAAATGAGAGGGCCTATGGATGGGCTATATGTAAGGGCTGTTTTGGAGGCTTTATGGAGTAATTTAAGGTTTGGAATCATTTGTTTTAGGGTGAGTTTAGGGGATGCTCGGGATTATGGATTTTGAGTTATTTTCAATGGGAAATTTGATGTCTTATGCTTGGTATGTAATCCGGGTTGAGTATTTTGAAATGTGGACTGATTTGAGGTTGTTTACTTGGAGTTGGAATGTTTAGAAGCGAGAATTTTGGTTGGCGAAGCTTCGGGGACGAATCCGGGGATTTCGGAGTCTTGAGCTTGGTCTTCGGTCTTCTCTTGGGTAGCAACGGTGAGTAGAATTGTTGAGTTTGCATTGTGCTCGATATGGATCCTTTTGGGGTTTGGGTGAGACCTTGATGGGTCACCTAAACCCGTGTGTAAGTCTCTCTACTCCCATGTTGTTGTTATATGTTGAATGCTTATATGTCGTGATCATTAAGTGCATTTTGAGTTGTTAATTGTGTAGTCTAGTTGAGTTCGTGCCTCACGTGATGGTGGTATAAACTACGGTGATGTGTAGTCCCACCGGTAGTGACTAGTAGGGTAGTACTTTGATGTGTAGTCCCATTGGAAATCCACTAGTCGAAACGGTGATGTGTAGTCCCACCGTACGTGTATGTTGGTTGTACTTGTGCAAACCATGTGTTGTTGTTGAGATAGACCTTCGTGCATCCATTGCTTTCTTGCATATAAATCGTGTTTTGGAAAACTGCATGTTGTGAATTGTAGAGCCTCTCTCTCTAAGCTAGTTGGCTTATGCCCTTTTTGTTTCCAACGTGCAGATCGTTAGAGTTCGGGAGGCAAGCGGGCGAGGGAGGAGCTTTTGGAGTTCTCAAGCTAGTTCAAGTATGGTTTGCATTTTGTAATAATGCCTGAACAATGGGGTATAGAGTTGTAGGAGTTGGGGTCAAACTCCTTAGGAAATTTGTGTTTGAGCATGTTAAACTCGTGGTTGTGTTATGCTTTTGCTTCATGGATTGCGGTTTATGCTTGTTATGTTGCTTATTTGAATATGCCTAAACATGTATGTTGTTGGCCTATGTATGCCTTATGCTTGACTATCTTGTGTATGGGCCCTTTTGGGTGTTAAGTATGTTATCTTGGTGAAATTGCATGGACTAATTGATTTGTATAATCCTTGTTAGATTCAATGCCTTGTAAGCTAAGTCTCGGTTGTAGTTTTGATGCATGTATGTTTGTATGTGTATAGGCGAGTTTAAAAATGCATCTAGTGTCGGGTTTGAGGTCACCAAGTTGGAAATGGTAGAGTTGCAGGGCAGGGCGTATCGGTACGCCTAAGGGCCGTATCGATACGGTCTTGCCTGCAGAGCTCAGTTTTGGCTGGGCGTATCGATACACGGGGGTGTATCGATACGATTTTTGGTCACTGGAATTCTGAGAGATTGGGGAGTTTTTGGCGTATCGATACGGTGTTGAGGCGTATCGGTACGGGTTTATCTCGTTGACCACGAGATGTTGACTGAAGAGGGCGTATCGATACGCTCAAGGGTTGTATCAATACGGTCTTCTTCGAGTTAACTGTTTGAGTTGACCTGGTCAGGGCGTATCGATACCCCTAGTTAGGGTACCGATACAGTCTACCATGTAAGCTTAAAAATGGACTAAGTGTGTGTGGTTGGGGTTCGAATGTGATCTTTTTGGATGACTTCCGTTGTTGTGAATCACTTAGGACTTAATATTCCTCTAGACAAGATTAAAATAAAAATAAAAAATAGGGTTGCTAACCGAGGGGGAACCTTAACGGGTTTCACTCAGTTTTCCCCGTGTGGCCCACTTGGACCGGCCATCCGGCCAGACCGGGACGAGGGGGTTACACCTTGGCCGTTAACCTCCGTTAATAAAAAATAATTTCTAATTTAACCCTCAAACTTTCAAAACTTTACTTTTCACCATCTTTCTCAAAACTTGAAAACTTTATTTATTTGCCTACCACCCCATCCTGACTCTTTTTCCACCACCATGGATCCGCCACCCTCCTCCGCCCCAAGACCTCCATATCTACTCTTGTTTCCATTGTAACTTCCATTTTTCCTTTTTTATTGTTTTCTTCTTCTTCGGTGACTTCTATTGTTTTGTTTGTGTTTGAAGGAAGAAAGATTTTTGGAATCATTCTCTCCCTTTATTTTCATTGTTTCTTGAGTAACAAAAGGCGCACTGCACAACAAGGAATGTTTCTGTCTATTGGCATTTGGTAATTTCGATGAAGTTCGCCAGTGATAGTTTCAGATTTGAATCCACGCTGCTGAAAGAGAGGAAAGAGACGACGGAGAAGGTGGCGGCAACGAAGCAGGCCCGTTCCTGAGATTTTAGTGGCCCACGGGCAAACTTAAAAATTAGGCCTTAATAAAAAGTATTGAAATTTTTGAATTTTGAAAATAGACTCTTAATAAAAACATATTACGAAAAATGAGACTCTAAAAATAGGTAATAGGAAAAAATAAATTTTAATAGTTTGTACCTATTAAAAAACATTGAAAAAAATAACTGGGCCCTAGTAACAAATATTGGAGAAAAATTAGACTCTTAATAAAAAAATATGGACAAAATTACATTTTAAGAGTAGACCCTTAATAACAAGCATTGGAAAAAATTAGGTCCCTAATAATAAGTATTGCAAAAAAAAAATAGACCCATAATAACAAATATTAAAAAAATTAAATTTTAAGAGTATGCTTAATATCAAATATTAAAAAAATATACCTCTAATGACACGTATTGAAAAAATAACACATAATAATAAATATTAAAAATATTAAATTTTAATAATAAACCTCCAAATATTGATAATTATAAACTGTGTGGGACATGTATAAGGGTGGGGCCCTGGGTTGTCGCCCTTATGGCCCACCCCAAGAAACGGCCTTGCGGCGAAGGAGGATTATTGGAGAAGTTCTCCGTCTACCACCACGACATTGTCTTCGATTTGGAGGAACAATGATGACGTGTTCAGAAGATCATCAGACAATGGGGGTTGTGACGAAAACGGGGTCCAAAGCCTTATAGAGGTGGTTTAAACACGATGGATTCGCTCCAACAGGTTTTGCCTATGAGGTTCGTTCGTAATCACATCTCCTCTTTATTTTAAATCTCTATCAAATCAATCAGTAATACAATCGGATAGGAATAATTTGGTAGAATTATAGTATATTTACGAAAAAATGAATATTCAATTTTATTTTTATTTTAATCTCATATTTAAAAAAAAAAACTAAGGTAATCCGGTTGTTGAACTTGAACCTGAGGCTGAAGCTGAGTTGGCCTCATGGAGTGGTAAAATCTTCTCTAATTTCTTTAAAAATTTATCTTTTAATGCTATAATTGCATTTTAACTAAGAAGATAGAATGGAAATAAGAGTAAATACGTAGGTTTTGGGGGCAGAGGAGGGTGGCAGATTCATGGCAGTGGAAAGAGGGTCGGGATCAAGTGGTGGGTGGAGAAATAAAGATTTCAAGTTTTAGAAGAAACGATGAAAAATAAAGTTTTAAAAATTTGGGGTTAAATTAAAAATTAATTTCTTTTATTAATGTAGGTTAACGGCCAAAGGACCAAAACAGACATGATTCGAAACGTAAGTGACAAGCATAATTTTTTTTAAATTTGAGTGACCAAAATAAAATAAACCTCAAATAAAAGGGACCAGGATGAAGATTACCCATATTTTATTACTGCTCTTGAATACTGTAAATATTTTTGCTCATTTAGTCACTCGTAGGGAACGGCCTGCTTTATATATATAGTTTATTTTATTAATATTAAAATTAATATTGTTTGCGTATAGCTTGCAAAGCTGACCCATTACGCCACGTGACCAGCCTTCCACTCCTATTAAAAACCAATCTCCCTGCTAGATTTGTTTCTTCAAGCTCAATTAGATTCAAAATTCAGACAAACCAAAACTCTCTTTGTCTGTGGGAATATTATCTAATATTGGAAAGAAAATGGAGGGTCTTATTCCTTTTGTTTATAAAGCAATAGTCCAGTACAAGAATGGAAGAGAAGGCCACGTTTTAGCAACACGGTTCCATGAATCACCTTCACCCTCTTACATCAGACTCCCAACCGGAGATTCTGGTCGCTTCCACCCATCCGATAAACAACTCTTTCAACCCGATTATGCCAATTTTTCAACCTCTTCACCTGTCTCTCGTCGTTTGACTTCTCGCCGCGTCGCTACATGATCATCGGAATTAATTGCCATCCTAGTCATCTTCCAAGCTAAAGGTATGAAGGAAGCTGAAGCTGTGGTACATTAAGACTTAGTGTGGTCGTAAATTCATCATTTCTTATTTGCTGTATTTTCTTCTTTCTAAAGTGATTAATAAGCGTATGAAAAGAATAACCAAAGGGGGGAACCATACGCTTAACCTGTGTATTATTTTTAGTGTGAAATTGTGGATGAACAAAAAAGTTGAAGGACGTAGGGAGACCCAAGGGATCCATCCCTATGTACTTGTTCCTGTTATGATTATAGTGTATAGAAATGTAATATAACTGTGATGTTTGATTAATGCATCTTAATTTCACAAGGGCTTCTTATTATGTTAATTGTCGAATTAAATATAGTAATTAAGAATAGGGTAAACTACACAGATGACCACCTAACTATGGGGTTGGTGTCGATTTGATCACTATACTTTTAATTTTGGTAAATATACCACTAAACTATTTAAATGATTCCAATCAAGCCATCAACTGTTAAAAAATAACAACGGTTAAAAAAATAGAAAAGTTGGCGTGGCTGTTAAATAAAATTAGTATAATTACACAATTAGTCCCCGTTATTTACATAATCTATCAATTTAGTCCTAATTTTAAATCAATTAAATAAATCAAAATTAAATTAATAACATCAAAATTATATTAAATCAATTTAGTTAAATAAATCAAAATTTAAATTAAATTAATAAAATCAAAATTATATTAAATCAATTTAGTTAAAAAATTTGATTTATTTAACTAAATTGATTTAATATAACTTTGATGTTATTAATTTAATTTTGATTTATTTAATTGTGTTAGATATTTCATGTTCGATTTTCCTAAAACCACATTTCTTCACCTTTAATTTTTTTCGGGCATTAACAAGCATCCAAGACATATATTAAATGTTGGACCTCAAGTCATAAAAATATGCTTGGCCCGGTGGCAAGCACGCCCCATTTTCACTCCAAAGGTGCTGGTTTGAATCCACCTAGGGCTAATTTTCTTGCTTTCATTTTTTGGGCATTAAAAAGTATTTAAGACATATATTAAATGGTGTACCTCATATCAAAAAAATGTGCTTGGCTTAGTGGCAAGTGCACTGCACTTTCCACTTTAAGGTTGTTGGTTTGAATCCACCCAGTATAATTTTCCTTGCTTTTATTTTTCCTTCTCCAGTTAGGTGACACGTGTCATCACCTGATTGAAGGGGAAATAAATTTATTAAATTAAATAAAAATAGATAAAGTCCTCCGATAAGGTGGTCACCATCTAATTTAATAATTAATTTATTTTATTAGATTAAAATTAGGACCAAATTAATATATTGTGTAAATAACGGGGACCAAATGTGTAATTATACTAACTTTATTTAATAGCCACATCAATTTTTCTGTTTTTTAACGGTTGATGGCTTAATTGGAATCATTTAAATAATTTAGTGGTATATTTGTCAAAATTAAAAATATAGTAGTCAAATTGACACCAACTTTATAATTAAATGGTCACCTATGTAGTTTACCCTTAAGAATAAGTGTGTTTGGGTGCTTTTTCCTATGAAATAGTTAGTACTTCTGAAAGTGGAGGTCGTTTTCGGAGTAGGTGAGTGGTTATTGTTTCAATTTTTTTAATTATTGTTTTTATTATTTATATGATGTGTTTTTTAAATGGTCAAATAAGAATCTCATGCTGCAGTGGAAGATGTATTTGAATATGTTTCCTTATTATGCAATACTTTAGGCATTTTTATTAATTTATATTAGGGTAAACTATGTCAGGTAACACCGAACAATAGAAGTGACATGTTTTTACCATAATTTTTTAACTGTTCTAAACTTACCACTAAATTTTATTTTTCGACTCATTTATATCACGCTGCCAATCTAATATCTTTGAATTATTTCTAGCACAAATAATATATATTTCAAACTGTAGTTTATCATATAAATAATATTACTTTATCTGAATAATATAAATATATTACTTCTAATATAAAAATATTCAAATATTGATATACATATATTAATACATAAATAATAAATAAAATGAAAATATATAAATATTTTTATATTATAAATAATATTAAATAGATAAATAGATAAATATATTATTATAAAAACTAAAAGACTGATTTTCAAATTAAAATTTGTTTAAAAATTTAAAGTTCGACAAAACCTTAATCCCTAAACCTATAAACACTAACACTAAAATATAAACTTTAAACCCTAAAATTTTATTCATAAACAAATAATATTAAAATATATAAACAAATAATATATTATTATAAAAACTAAAAAACTGATTTAAAAATATAGAATTTCCAAAATTTATGAAAAGACCTAAACATTCACCAAAATCTTAAAGCTTAAACCCTAAATTCATTTATTTTGGTTGCTAATGGGTTTATGGTTTTAGGGTTTAGTAGTTAGAAATAAATCAAAAATATTAAGTTGGCTTAGTGGTTAGGAGGTTGACTTTAATGCTTAAGGTCTCAAGTTTAAATCCCATTGAGTACACAACTTCATATATTTTTTTTCCAGCAAAACGACGTCGTTTTGGGTCATTTAAGTATCAAAATACCGGCACCAAAACGACGTCGTTTTGGTGTAGCGTCTATGTCATCACGGAGTTAACGATTTAACGGCAGAGTGGTATAAACGAGTCAAAAAAGAAAATTTGATGGTAAATTTAGACCAATTGAAAGGTTGGTGGTAAAAACATGTTATCCATTTAGTTCAGTGGTACCTGGCATAGTTTACTTTTTATATTATTTTTTAATTGTTTATCAAAATAAGATTTAAAAAATATTTACATAAACAACATCTGACACACAAGATAAAAGTGCACCACATTACTTGTGTTTTTTAGAATGTGCGTATGATAGATTACTCTTTTACTTAAGTGACATGAAGTCGATCAGAATTTTTAAAAATTATATCAATAAATACCAAAATGAAAATAAGGGAAATGGTGTGACAAAAAAGAGGCAAGGTGCTTTATAATTTATGTTGTTTCAAATATAATCATATCCAGTTGAGACAATTTTTTTAATTTATGTAACTTTTCAAAATCTATGAAATGGCAATGGTCGTTTACTTTTGAATTTTCAGGTTTTTTTTTTGTTAATTTTAAATTTTAGTTTCGTTGTCTTTTAACCCGTTGTACTTATAAATTCAATTCTTTTATATAAATATGTTATTATTTATAAAGATTTGATACATGTAATAATACCATAAAATTTCTAAAATTTTAATTTATTCCTTGTAATTTTAATTCTCTTTCAATTTGATCTATGTGATGCAAAATAATTAAACAATTAAACTAAACTCGCTAGCAGTTGTCATTGACTAGGCAATATGAATATCATAGTTAAAAAAACAAAATTACATATTTAAAACTGTTGACAAATACATAAATATTTAAACTTAAACACACAATTTTAAACTTTCTAGATTTTTCTATTTTTGTCTATACTTTTTAATTTTCTACACTTGTAGTTCAAACATCAACGTTACTTAAATGTACAGAAAATTCAACCTTTTAAAAAAATTATTTTAGTCCCTATAATATCATTCAATTTAGTCCTGAAAATGAAAAAAAAAAACATTGGAGTAAAATCACTACCGCTCACCGTCACCTAGCCTAGCCTAGCCTAGCCCGACTCTTGCTCATGTTTACACATATTGCACGCATTTTTTTTTCTTTTGGGATAAAGTTCGTATATATTTTTACATTTTCTTGATTTCATATTTTACTTTCTTTTACGAATTCTGACAATTGTATCACCGCGCAAGTAAAGGCGTGTCCAACATGGCACATTTTCCTAAGGCCTAACTAAAGTGGCACACCTTTATCTTGCATTTCAGAAAACAATGTTATTTTCGTAAATATTTTTTAAGTATCATTTTGATAAATGATTAAAAAATAATACTACTATTTAGGTAAAATGTCCAAATCTTTATCATAGATTTTTAAATACTGTGCTTGTTAAACAAACTCACAACTGAATATCTAAAAGAATTAAATCAAGTAAGAATTTTGAGAAATTTTTTTAAATTTTAGAATATTAAAAAATAATAATCGATTAAAACTATAAATTTGTTGCGAATAAAACAAAGAAGAACAAGAATAAAAACGAAGAACAATAAAAGAACAAAGAGATGAGAGAAAGAGGAATATTCATATTATTCTCAAAAACTAGAATTGTGTACAATGCCTTCATCTATTTATAGGCATAAGATGTACATAATGCATTAAACTATAATTAATAGAGATAATATTCCTAATAATTGTTGAGTTGTGAGGTGTTCGATTCGATCAACCGATGTTGCTCACCAAGTGGTGGAGAGGTGGAATTTTGAGTGGATTTGGTGTGGAAGCTAAAATGATAATAGACACAATGGTTTATAGTGGTTCAACCTTCTAACCAAGCTCTACATCCACTACCTTAGCTCCCCATTAAAAATTTCCAATCAACCCACTATTGATTCATCCCCTTTTCTAGGCTTAGGAGGAAACCCTTATACACGATCAAGCCTTCTACCCAAAGCCTTGATCAAAACCCTCTTTTACAAAGAGAACAATAAGCAAACTTAAATCCCTCTAATAGGTATTTGTTTGCACAATTTAGCACTCACCCAAAACCTAAAACACTTGAGCAAATTTGACAATTTTGGCTCACTAGTGTTTGTCTATACAATAAATGACAATTTAAGCTTTAAGACAATTATTGATCATTTGTTGATTGACAATATGAGCATTAGCCTTTACTTGATGCTTGGAGGTCCCTTTTATACTCCTTGATGAGTTTATAGCCGTTGCTAGCCGTTGGGATTGAATTGGAGCCGTTGAAGACTTTAATTCCCACCATAAATGTAGTTTTGCAGCTCCCCGTTTCGAAACGCTCGAACACGTTTCGAAACACCCTTTAAGTAGAAAGAGCCGTTGCAGTCTGACAAGGCACCCGTTTTGGAATGCCCCCTGGCCGTTTCGAAACACGTATCGAAACGCCTAGACCCCTATCGAAACGCCCTGCATTTAAAAGTTAGTTGGGAAATAGCCGTTGAGGTTTATGACCGTTGTGGTCAATGCCACGTAGGCATATCGAAACGGCATAGCCCGTTTCGAAACGCTGGGCAAAATCCTTATCCAGGGAAAGCCCGTTTCGATACTCGTATCGAAACATTTTTGCTACTGGAATCCCCCGTATCGAAACACCTTAGGGTGTTTCGAAACACCTGAACAGTTTTGTGTGGTTTGGCCTTGAAAACATGTAAAACCTTTTAAAAACGTCCATAAACATAGTTTCAAGTTATTTGGACTTTAGAAATTGTTTTAAATACTTTTTAAATCAGTCCAAAACATTTTTTCAATTATTATATCAAAACATTAGTTTTACAATAAATAAATCAAATATCCTTGATAAAGTTCTTATCATGATAGACATCCAACACTCTCCCTTCGATGTTTATGAAGATAATGTGTCTTGTTAAAACCTTACTAAGAAAAAAACCTAGTGGGAAGGAAAAAAAATTAGTGAATGAAAAAGAGTACACACATATTTGATATGGATAACATTTTGCCTCATTAAAAACCTTATCAAGAAAACTCATTGGGACAAAACCTCAGTTAAGGGAAAAAAAGTGCAACGCGTATTTACTCTCCCTCATGAAAATATTACATAAGATCTTTGAATCTTCATAATTCAATATCGAATATAATCTTCAAATGTTGAAGTAGACTATGCACTAATGAATAGATCTTTCAAATTGCTACTTGAAAGGATTCATCGAATACTATTCTTTTGAAGATCATGAGGGACGAAACTTTGAAGAAACATGTTTAGTTTTTGTCAAATTTGATGTATCCACCTTGAGATGTAGATTTTGCATTATCTCTACACAATATAGCTTACATCTTATCTTGTGGAAGCAATTCATATATCTTCTAGATATGTTTAGCCAAACACATAATTCGGCATTGCCTCATGCATAACAACTATTTACATGATTTGGAGAGGCACCGAGTTTTGAAAGATCTTAAGGTAATGACCTCGTCGCAATTATTTTTCGGCTTTGCCTCGTGCTCAACGGATGTGCGTTATGCATGGAAAGCTCTTTAAACACTTTTCTATGTATGTTGATTGATGCAAAAAAAATTATTGTTAGGAAGATCTCTTCATGAGCCCCAATGATAATCAAATCTTCAACATACACAATAATAATAAATCCGGAGTTAAACCTCTTAATAAAAATGCTCGGGGAAATTGAATAATTCTTATAGCCTGTCGCTAATAAGTATTCACTAAGGCGATTATACAACATGCGCCCAAATTGTTTAATCTATAAATAAATATGTTCAATTTGATTGAATAATGTTCTCGATAACTTAAATTAACTGCTTCTGCAGCCTAAACCCTTCCGAAAGTTTCATGTAAATGTTATTACCAAAAGGCTCATACAAATAAGATGTAACAACATCTATTAGGCGAAAACTAATTCTTTTTTTCCAGACTAATAAAAATCTTTTGCATCCACTACCGAGGAGTATGTTTCCTCATAATTGATTCTAGGTCTTTGTGAGAATCTTTGTGCAATCAAACGAGTTTATAATATCTCGCAATTTCCCCTTTTTCATTTCTCTTCCTCACAAAGACTTGTTTATATCCACAGGCTTTACACCTTCCGGTGTATGAACTATAGGCCCGAATACTTCTCTTTTTGAAAGAGATTTTAGTTCCACCTCAGTTGCCTCTTTCCATTTTGGCCAACCATTTCTTTGTTTACATTTTCCAATTGGGAATGGTTAATGATCCACATTATCATCCAAAATCTCAAGTGTTATATTACATGCAAATGTATTATCGACGTCGATTTGATTTTAGTTTCACTTATTACCAGACATGACATAATCTATTGAGATTTCTTTATCATCAGGTACCCGAGTCATGTCAATGTCTCTGTTTGAGACCTTTTAATCTCTTCTAGAGATTTTCATAATACGTTGATTCTTCGATCATACCATCATAAAATATAGCTCTTTTTCTTTTTCGAGGATTTTTATCTTCATAACCTACTTGTCTACCACGCTACAAGCATAAGTTAGACTCATTAGCAACTAGAGTTTGTCCTTTTGGGACATCAAATCTAAACGGAGCATTCATAGCTGGTATATGTGACTTAGTCACTCTTTTAGGGT
The DNA here is from genome assembly GCA_958450335.1 of Hibiscus tridactylites. Lineage (NCBI taxonomy): Eukaryota > Viridiplantae > Streptophyta > Magnoliopsida > Malvales > Malvaceae > Hibiscus > Hibiscus tridactylites. Next base: position 75,903,901 of record OY288273.1, read on the forward strand.
AAGCAAAATCATCTAGGCAATTGATTTGCTAAGTTTTGTACATGAATTATCCTTTGAACTTCTAGTTCACATTGATATTGTTGGGTACGTGAATCATAATGATAATTCATCCCAACTATTTTCTTTACCCAGATGTGTATTTTCTCACCCCTAATGTTAGGAAAACTGACTTATTAAAATGACAGCCAGTAAATCGAGTTGTAAATAAAGAAGCTCAAGATATTTAATTATCGATGGGAATTCAAATTCGAATGATATTCCCAACCTCCTTTGAAGACCCATCTTTGTGCGTTGTGGTGGAGCAATTAGAATATGTAACGCACACCAAAAAAAATTCTAAGATAGAAAATATTTGGCTCTTGACCAAAAATCATTTGTAATGGGGAGAATTTGTGGTAATTTGTTGGCTTGATGCGAATTAGTGATGCTGCATGAAAATGGCATGTCACCAGCAATATCAAGAGTGATTGTCTATAATCTAGAAAATGTGCTCATAATTTTATCAACTGAGCAAGTAACCTTGCAAACATCAAATTGCGAGTCGATAACAAGAATATGTATAACCATCTAGTCGATGCATCGATTAAAACCGTAAAAATATCTTGATGGTCTGTTCGAAGGGTGTATGAGCCCACATATATCACCCTGTATCTGTTTCAGAAAATTAATAGGTTCATAATCTATCTTAGCTGGTGATGGTTGAATAATCAATTTAATTTGAAAGCAAGCATCACATAAAAATATTACTCTGAGGAATCTATTAGTTCTTCAATAAATAACTACGTAAAGTGTCAATAACTTTTCGCATCATAATTGAATCGGAATGACCTAACCGCTCATGCTAAATAATAAAGTTATTAGTAAACTTCTAATTTACAATAGCATTAGCTTCAATTTGTACCAATTCTTGTGTAGTGCAATCCGAATGACAGTGCATGTAATTTTGTCAAAATTTTTTTATTGCCTTGGGTTATACTCGTAATATGAAGATAATCAGTATCCCCTTGACTAATAGTCTCAATATGATATTCATTTTTTATGAATATATTTAAAATTCAATAAGTCTCTTTGCAACTTTAACAAGTATAACGCATTGTAAATATGGAATAGAGTTCCATTTGACAATAACATATTTACTCTTTCGGGGCATTCTATGATATTAGTACTCACATTATTCCCTTGGATTTTAAATGAAAAAATATGCATAATTATGCACCTTTCAATATGTGCTTTGTTTCATTCACTTCAGAGAATGAAAAATATGTGCTTTGTACCATTCACTTCAGAGAATGAAAAATATTAAATATGACACATATCAAATTAATTATCTATCAAAGATAATGTCATAAGAACTTATTACTCTTCCGGAGCATTGATATTTTAGTACTTTGAGATATAGTACTCACATTTCCCCCTTGCATTTAAATGAGAAAAAAGTTCTTATGCTATAGTATAAGTACTTACGCTGTCTGCTAAGCATAAATCACCACAATCCATTGCATATTTTATTCCGAAAGTACACACATTCTTCAAAAGATAATATGTAAAGCAAATTAACATATTTGAATATATATATATATAATATGTAAAATAAGTTAACATAAAGAAAAATAAATAAATGTTTTAAAATATTTAAATATATAATATAAAATCATGAATAAACAATATGTAAAATAAATTAACATAAAACAAAATAAATTAAAAATATCAATAATTCTCTTTAGAGATAAAGAAATAAAATAAATGACGAATTATTCCCTTCAAGGGTTATGAGGAAATAAAAAATATCCAATTGAGTTGGACCAACAACGCCATAATTATTTTCGCTATTTTCGTAAATAAAATTTGTTTATATTTTCTTTCCTTTATCTTTCATGATTGTGGATAAAGGTCCATAATGCTTCGACGTATGACAAGTACGTGATCAATAATTTGTACCATTGTATAAAAAAATCACTTTCTTAGTATATTCTTGTAATCTTTATAAACCCACCTCTAGTGGTTATAAACATTCTTAAAATGATCATCTTTCCAATATATATGTTCATGGCCTAAATTGCGACCATGCTAATGTGGCATTTATTCTTTCAGTTATAAAATGTCACATTCACTTCAGGGTATGAAGCGGAGCCAGTTGGGCGATATTCATAATTTTTCATCAGTATCTCATTGTTTTTCTCAACCACAATAAGGCAAAAAATTAACTCAGAATATTTTGTAAAGCTTTTTCCACGTTATTGTGTCTAAAGAATAACATTATTTGTTGTAAAAAGTGGAATATGTTTTTATTAACATATCCTCATCATAGAGAACTAAGATTTAATCCTCGTACGCGGTATTGTTAAACTAGTTCACAAGGTCTTTTAAAATCTTCCTTTGAGACCAGTAGCCTCGCAGAACGGGATGCCCAACCAATATACTTGGGTTATATCGAAGTTATGTTACCAATTAAATAGTGATTTACTATGTTTGCTTTCACTTCAGGGAATGAAACAAGTCCAATTGCTTGGAATAAACATCATGTTTGCATTCACTCCAGGGAATGCCTCATCATTGATAATCACATTAAATAAACATCATGTTTTCATTCACTTCAAGGAATGTCTCCCACAAAATTCTCGTCAAGATGAATTTTTGTAATATGAAATTGGGAGAAGTCTACAGTTGCATTTCTCGATGTAGAAGAAATATTACTTCCGAGTAAAATTATTATGATTTGTCACACTTTAAAATAATAATTTAAAGAATAAAAATAAAATCAGAATTTACCGATATTGATTTTCCTCTCGAGAGCAATGGAAGCATAGCACACGACCAAAACATCTTCTCATAATATCTTTACGTCATATCTCTTTCAAGGACATTTAAACATATCATGTAAAACTCAAAACACAGTTAAAAATATTAACTCTCATTAATCAAATATCATAAATAAATATTGCTTTTTAATTATAAAAATATAATAGTAAGTTTAATATAAAAGAGAGAGATGAAACCCTTGTTGTGTAATAAATCAATAAGTTGTTTTTATTCTCCTCTTTCTCTCTACGATGACTCCTCCAAAATCTAGTCTCACAGAATTAGTCCCACAACTGATGTTCAAAATTTACGGCTCTCGCGCAACAATCATCATGATTGCCAGACCCGCATCTACATGTCATCATATTTTTTCAAAAATTAAAGATCAAATTAAAATATTGAGATAAAGGGAATCAATGATTAAAAACAATAAGGGGAAAACATTTATCTTCGGTTCAACATAGAATCAAAATTTTCCTGGTAACTCATTTGAGATTCGAACGAAGAGCACCAAAATCTTTCGAGCGAACTCTTGCTGATAACGTGTTGTGAATAAAATAAAAAAGAGAAAGAATAAGGACGAAGAACAATAAAAGAACAAAAAGATGAGAGAAAGAGAAATGTTCATATTATTCTCAAAACCTAGAATTGTGTACAATGCCTTCATCTATTTATAGGCATAAGAAGTACACAATACATTAAACTCTAATTAATAGAGATAATATTCCTAATAATAAATAAATCAAATCTATTTAATAAAATTTTTATCATGATAGACATCTACGAAGATAAATATTCATAACAAAATTAAAATTTTGTGAAATGAATTCCATTAACAAATGACATTGTGTAAAAGGAAATTATAAGTGATTAGATTTTATCGCTCACGTTATGAGCGAAAGAAATATATTGATCAGAATTTACTTAACAAATAATTTTAGGTAGAGTGATAAATGATATATATTAAATTTGTAAGTTTTATATTCAATTCTTAAATAAGATTTTTAATTTATATAATTTAATGATTATATAAAAGACCGAAAAGATAAAAATAATATTAAAACAATATGTATTATATTTTTTGGTTGTCCTCCTGGTTTTTAAGGCTTCGCTTTGATTAATCGGGACAGACTCACGTCACACACCTGGTTTTGGTGGGTGAATCTCCCAACGTAGATTTTTTACATACACAACGCCTCAAACTCGAGACATGCTTAAGCGATACCAACTTGCTTACCATAAAATTCTAAACTCTAAAAACAATATGTTATTATGTTTTAAGGTAGTTATATTTTTTAATTTACTTTTAATATATTTAAATTTGTTAGTTCTACGTTTAATTCTTAAATAAGATTTTTAACTTATTATATATAAAAGACCGAAAAGATAAAAACAATATGTATTATACTTTTTTTTGAATATATCTTTATTTATTTAATATTTTCAAACTGAGTTGGTGTCCTACTAACCGTAGAACCAAACTTATTAAATATAGAATAAATTATGAGTAATTATTTAATACACTGACGGTGGAAACTACAATTGTTTCAGTTTTAGGGCATATGAGTTAATTTAGGGTGTAAGATTTAGGGGTTTAGGTGTAGGGGTTTAGAATTTAAAGATGGTGATTAGAATTTAGGGTTTAGGATTAGAATTTAAGGTTTATAGGTTAAAGCCTAAATCCTCACCATATTACCCCAAAACTAAACCCTAATATCTAAACCCTAAATTTAAAGCCTAAACCTTAAATTCTAACTACAATCCATGAACTCTAAATCCCTACACCTAAACCCCTATGTAACACCCGTGTTTTGGGGTTAAGAGTTAGTCGGGTTAGTGGTCCGAGTCGGTAAAATTTAATTTAATCAATTTGACCTTGGCTTGAGCTAATTGAGTATTAAATAGCAAGGAGAGACCAAATTGATGATTTAACCCAAAAGAATTTAAAAGCTAGACAACTTTTTGAAATTAAAAGAGAACAAAAAGAAAAGGCACCATCTTCTCTCCTCTCTCTTCTCTTCCAACGTTGGAAGCTTTCAAACCCTCCCTAATACCCTAAATTACTATTCCATTAAATTGCTTCTTCAACTCAAGGCCATTTTCAAAGGTAAATATATTTTTTAACTCTCCTCTTCACTCTCTACATTTACATGGTTGAAAAATTTGAAACTATCAACTTTTGGAAATTTAAGGCTTAATGAAAGAATGGATTTTTATTGAGTTTTTCAACTTGTTTTGAAATGTTAGGTTGGGTTTTGACTTAGCCACCTTAAAATACATATAATATGTTAAAATGGGTAAGTTTGGGTGAAAACCCGAAATGGGTCATGGTGGCCATGTTTAAAGTGTCTAAAACTTGGTTTTTGGTGAGTTTTAAGATTAATTTGAAGGGATGATGGTTTAGGGATGTTAGGAAGGTGTTTTGGGACCATTTGGGTGTCATTTGGGTGTTTGAAAATAGGATTTTCAGCTAGGTTTAAGGGGAGCTCGAAAATGGACTTTTGGGTGCTTGTTTGGATTGGAATTTGTTGAAGTTTGGCTTGTTCTTATGGGGTGAGGTGATGAATGAGTTTTAGCATTGATTCATGAAGTAATGGATGTGTTTTGTTTGACTAGAAACAAGAGAAGACGTTGGTGGAGCATCGGGATCGAATCCGGGCATTTAGGAGGCTTGCTTTGGTTGCTAAGGAAGGGTGGTGAGTAACTTTAAATGTGTTTTAAAGTTGGTTCAAGTGTGTGTAGTGTATGTGTTGGAATGTGCTTGGTAGGCCATTCCTATGTGGAGTTAAATTGGTAACTTAACTCCTTGAAATCTATTATGTTATTCATGCCATTGCCTATTTGTTATTGTGATGTGTGGATTAGTTGTATATGTATGCCTTGCTATGTATATACAATGGGTTTGAGACATGAATGGTGGATATGTGATGTGGTAAATGAAATTGGCACTAATTAACTTACCGGGTGTAAATGATCGATCATTAGGATTAGTGTGCACACAAATTGAGTCAAAACGTACGTGGCCTTGATGACGTTGAGTCATCAAGGAGGAGTACAGTGATGTAACATTCCACTGGAAATTTATTTATATTCTACGGGATGATGAGTGGAATCCCATCCGTAGGGCATGTGGTGATGAGTGGAATCTCGCCCATGCAAGGTCCGGTGATGAGTGTAATCCCACTGAGGTAATGTGATTGTTGAGATTAAATCCGCACATCCGGGTAAACTAATAGTGGCCAATTGAACTTGTACTTATATTTGTGATGTATGATGTTGATATATGATGTTTGAGCTTAGTATGAAGTGAGATGCCATATTATGACTCTAGAAAGACTAGCTAGGTTGACTTGTGAATACCTATGTATGTTGTATGTGAGATTAATGATTTGCATGCTTGAACCCTGCATTGTTGATGTTTTCGATTTTAGAGCATCCTCACTAAGCTTCTACCTTACGCTCTCATTTTCAACAATGCAGATCATTAGCGTGGTGTTAGCTCGGAACAAGGCGAAGAGGCTTTCCAAGTTTTTGTTGCTCAAGTACGGTTTAGCAATTATGTAGTAGTTTAGCAATGTGGCAAGAATGTGTTTTGTATGAGCTATATTTATGACTCCTATATGTGTTTGATGTTATGAACTGACTTTGATTATAAACATGATATGTCTTGCCAAATGCTTATGTGATGGCATGCCTTATGAATGCTTAAGTTGCTTTTGATCAGCATGTAAACCTTATTGTGATGAATTGTGCCTTTTGGCCTTTAATGTCTTCAAGCATGCCCTTATGTGTAATGTTGTCTTTGCGTAATTGCCATGAATGGATGTTTCACCATATGTCTTGTATGTTTGAGCATGTCTAACATAGGATCCATGCCTCTAGTTCATGTATGCTTGTGCTGAGTGCCTTTAGGGGTCGTTTAGGACCTTTAGAATTGTTGAGAAATGCCTAAGTCTGGCTTTTGAGGGTTGCAGACAGCCCGTGTTTCGAAACGAGCTGGGCCGTTTCGGAACGGGTAAGGCTTCAGGGACCCCGTATCGGAACGCGTTTCGATACGGTTTGGCCACTGAGAGCCCCTTTTCCGATATGGGTTTCGGAACATTTTGGCTACTGGAAATCTAAGAAATTGCCAAGATGAAAGCGTTTCGAAACGGGTCTAAGGGTTTCGAAACGGTCAAAATCTCGTTGACCACGAGAAGTTGACCGATGAGGGTGTTTCAGAACGGTTGACCTCCGTTCCGATACGGCCTCCTCGAATGGGCTTGAGACTGTTGACCGGGTCAAGGCATTTCGATACGCCTTAATGGTGTTTCGAAACGGCCTGTATAATGGATTAAAAATTCGACTGTTTAATTGATGTTTTGGGTTCAGATGATTGTCTTCCTCATTTTTTATTCCGCTGTTATGATCACGTAGGTCTTATATGCGCCATTAAAGAAGGTAGGATTAAAAGAAAAAAATTAGGGTTGCTAACCGAGGGGGGGACCTTAACGGGTTTCGCTTCAGTTTTCCCCGTGTGGCCTACTCGGACCGGTCATCTGGCCAGACCGGGACGAGGGGGTTACACCCTACACCCTAAACTAGAACCCAAAACCCTAAATTTAAGGTATTTATAGAAACTTTTAGTTTCCACCGCCAGTGTATTGAATATAAATCCATAAATTATTAGAATTTTTTAAGGATGATTATTTGATACACACGCGGTGAAAACTAAAAGTTTCCACAAGCGCCTTAATTTTAGGGTATAGAGACTCAATTTACAGTATATGGTTTATGAGTTTAGGTTAGTAATTTAGAATTTAGGGATTGTGAATAAAATTTAGTGTTTAAAATTAGAATTTAGGATTTATAGGTTAAAACCTAAATCCTCAACATTACACTAAAACCTAAACCCTAAACTTTTAAACCCTAACTCCTAAATTCTAAACATATGCACCTTGTAACACCCGTGTTTAGGGGTCGGGAGTTAAGTGTGTGAATTGGGTTCGAGTCGTGGGCTTGTTTTAAATAAAAAATGGGTTGTGTTTTTAAACTTAAAAGGGCTTGAGATTTCATTAAGGGAAAATGAGTAATTTTCTAAATGAGAAAAACAAAACTAGTAAAAAGGAGGCTTTTTGAATGTCATCTTCTTCATCCTCCATCTAAAATTCCACGACAAAACCTCCCCAAACCCCTAAATCACTGTTCTATCAATTTCCTTCACGATTTCAAGAGCTCTCATCAAGGTAAACACGTTTTTAACTTCTCCTCATCGTTCTTAGCATTCCTATAGCTTTAGATTTTGATAAGCACCATTTTTGTAGTTTTCAAGTTTTCAAGTTTTGGGAAAAATGAGGAAGCTTTGATGAGTTTTTGTTTGGTTTTCGATTTGTAAATTTAAATTATGTTAAACTCTTGCCCTTAGGTGTATCATATGTGAAAATGGCGGTGTTTTGATGAAAATCCCGAAATGGGTTTTTGTGGGTGTTTTAAAGGGTTGAAAACTTAAGTTTTTGAGGTAGTTTGGTGTAGGAGAGTTGGGCTGATGATATGGTGATGCTTGAGGGGTTTTTAAGTGTGTTTAGTGATGATTTGGGTGTTGGAATTGATGGGTTTCTACTGGGTTAAGCTCAAGTCCGAAAATGAGGATTTTTGGGTTAGTTCATGGCTTGGAAATGTAGTGAATGGTCTTGTAATAGTAATCTGATTTGTGGCAGTGATTTTATTGATGATTTGTTGAGTAATATGTTTTTTGATTGATTAGAATAAAGGGAAATCGTTGGAGAAGCTTCAGGCTCGATTCCGGGAAATTTGGAGGCTTGATCGGCTATCTCGGTTTGCTTTAAAGGTGTTCGGTGAGTGGTTTATTTAAAACGGTTTTAAATTGGTTCAAGTGTGTGGTTGAGATGTTGGATTGTGCTTGGTAGGCCAATATAAGGTGGAGATTAAGTTGGTAGCTTAATCTCTTGTTGACTTTATGCGTTCTTACTTAATGTGCATAAATGTAGACTTGTGTAGTATGTGTTCGTTATGCATGTTGATATATATTGATGTTGTATAATGGTGATGATATGTTGTGTTGCATGATTGTGAAATCATGGTGAAACTTGTTTATTATGTTGGCACTAGTTATAATTATCGGGTATAAATGATCGATCATTAGGATGAGTGTGTACACGGTAAGAGTCAAATTCGTGCGTGGCCTTGGTGACGTATAGTCATCAAGGAGGAGTACGGTGAGGTAACATTCCATCGGAAAACATTAGTATGTGATGATGAGTGAAATCCCATCCATGAAAGGAACGGTGATGTGTGAAATCCCATCGGAAGGTAATATGGTTGTTTGAGTACGTTGGGGCGAAAATCCCAACGGAAGTTATCCGCATATCCGAGTAAGCTATATAGTTGCCAATATACTAGTTCATATGTGGTTGATGTGTAAGATGATTTGTTATATCCTTGTTTAGCATAACATGAGGTAAGATGTCATGTTCACGCATTCTTGTAGTTGTGGCTATGTTGCTTGTTGGTGTATATGTGTGCCTTGTGGATGTTTCATGGATGCCATGCTTGAACCCTACATTGTCGATGTTTTGTTTTGAGCTCCGTCACTAAGCTTCTAACTTATGCTCTCATTTTTGACAATGCAGATCATTATTGTGGAAGTTAGCAAGAAGCAAGGAAGGGGCGTCTAAGCGCGTTTGTGGTTGCTCGAGTATAGTTTTATGGAATAATGTAGTAGTTAGCAATTGGGATGCTACGTGTTATAAGAGCATGTGTTATACTCATATTTTGTTAATGCTTTTGTGTTGAGTATCTGTAAACCATGTTTTATGAGATGCATGCCTAGGTGTTTCGTGCGAAAAAGCATGTAACCTTGTTATGCTATGTTTATGTGGATGCATGTTTCCTATGAATAAATTGGACGTTTTGTGTATGCTTATAAGTTTGGTCAAGCTTGTGGTAGGATGTAATGCATCTAGATTATGTGTATGATTGATGTTTCATGAATCTTGTTGATTTGGGGCATGTTTGGGAATGTTTGGAGATGCAAAAAATTGTTTTCAGGGTCACACAGAGTGTAAGCATTTCGAAATGCTCGTGATTTTTTCAGAACGAGTGTAGCTCTAGGGATACTCGTATTGGAACGGAGGTGGTGCTGTTTCGATACGATTTGACACTGTAAGCTCCCGTTTCGGTACGCGTTTCGATATGGCTGGCCTCTGTGAGTGCCTATTTCGGAATGAGTTCTGGAACGTTTTGTTACTGGAGACCCTTGTACCGGAACGAAGTGGACCGTATCGGTACGGCCTGGTCTGGCTTTTAAACTAGAGCCCACGTATCGAAACGGGCAAGCCTGTTTCGAAACGCAGGCCTGTAATTGGATTTTTAGGCATATTCAAAGGTTCTCGAATGTCGTGTTTTAGCCCCGTTTGTTTTTTTTTGCTTCCTTGTTAAGTTTATTTGCATCTTTTATGTATGGTTTGGGCTCGTAAGCATGCAAAAGGAATAATATATCACTTGGTAAATTTAAGTTACCTTACGTTCTGTTCGCATCTTCTCGTTATCGTTTTCCGCTTTCGTTTTCACACATAGGACTAAGTGTAACATATAGACAAGATAATTAATGAAAATTTCTAGGGTTGCTAATCGAAGTGGAGCCTTAACGGGTTTTGCTTCGGTTTTCCCTGTGTAACCTGCTCGGACCGATCTGTCGTTTAGTTCGGGACGAGGGGGTTACATTTGTTGGTATAAGAGCATTAGGTTTCCGCAACCTTAGGTAGGTAAGTGAGGTAAGTTTGAGGTGTTATGTTGAAATGCCACGGTGTATGTTGTATGGTGAGTGTTTTGCTATGTATTCTTGTTGTTTGCTTGCTTGCTTGATGTTTGAAAGCATGTGCTAGTACGGTTGTTGTGTTGAGGCGTAGTGTTGAGTTCCCACTGCTACTATTACTTATTTGAAAAGATTTTGAGTAAAGGAATACTTGAGCACGTTGGACCCTTGCCTTTGCTAACTTAATCCTTGTGCGTTTGTTTGTTTGTAGTTGTTATCTTGCTAGCCGTAAGATGAGACATAGAGGCAGGCCTAGGATGGCTCATCCGGAACCATGAGCAGCAGCTCCGAAAGTTGAGCCGGTTGTTGAGGCAGAGGCTCCTCCACCTCCTCTTTCTCCTCCTCGTCAGGAGGGAGGTTGTAACACCCGTGTTTTGGGGTCGTGAGTTGAGTAGGTGTGTTGGGTTCGAGTCGTCAATTTCGATTTAATTTAATTAGACCTTGGTTTTAATTTAAATGAGACTAAAATCCTAGTAATGACATTTTTGTAAATAAGTCAAAATAAAAGAAAAACAAGCTTTTTGAAACAAAAAGAAAAAAAAGGTCATCTTCTTCTTCATTTCACTCCAACGTGAAAAACCCAAGACCCATCCCAAGTCACTATTCCATCTCTTTTCTCCATCATTTCAAGGGCTCCTTTCAAGGTAACTTCATTTTTGGTTTCTTCTCCTAATTCCAAGCATCTCCATGGTTTTAGATTTCAAAATCCTCATCCTTTTTGTTTTTCAAGTTTTTCAAGGTTTGAAGAAAGCATGAAACTTTATTGGATTCTTGACTTGTTTTTGGTTTGTTTAGTTAAGTTTTGAGTTAACCTTACCTTAATACACCTTATATTTTGAAATGGAGGGATTTTGACAAAAATCCCGAAATGGGTCTTGGGGGCATTTTTGAAAATGTCAAAACTTGAAATTTTGATGTGTTTTTGTGTTGGGATGAAGGGCTGATGGTGTAGGGTTGTTAGGGAAGTGTTTTGGAAGTCTTTAGAAGTAATTTGGGTGTTGGAAATGGTAGATTTCAGCTAGGTAAAAATGGTGTACGAAAATATGGATTGGTTGTTAGCTTGAGTTTGAAATTATGAAGTTTTGGCTTGTGATTGTGGGTTGAGATTGTGGCCGAGTTTGGCAATGATTTGGTTGAGTAATACCTTGTCATTTGATTGGTTAGAAGCAAAGGGAAACACTGGAGAAGGTTCGGGATCGATTTCAGATTTTGTGGAGGCTTGAGTGGCATTGCTTGGTTTGCTTAACGAAGGGTGGTGAGTGAAACTTTCAAACTTATTTAAATTGGTTCAACTGTGTAGTTGAGGTTTTGGGATGTGCTTGGTAGGCCATTCCAAGGTAGAAGTTAAGTTGGTAGCTTAACTTCTTGTGTGTTTATAAGCTTTAAATGTTTTTGCTTATTACGCTCTTGTGAAGCATGAATTGTTTATGTATGAGTATACATTGATGTGTGTGATGATGGATGTGTGATATGAATGATGGTTGTCATGATGTGGTTTTAATAGTATGATTGGCACTAGTTAACTTACCGGGTATAAATGATCGGTCATTAGGATTAGTGTGCACACGGTTGAGTCAAATTCGCGCGTGGCCTTGGTGGCGTTAAGCCATCAAGGAGGAGTACGGTGATGTAATATTCCACCGGAAATGTTTATATTATACGTGATGATGAGTGGAATCCCATTCATAGGCCATGTGATGATGAGTGTAATCCCATCCATGCGAGGTCCGGTGATGAGTGTAATCCCACCGAGGTAATGTTGTTGTTGAGTGTAATCCGCATATCCGAGTAAACTAATAGTGGCCAATGTACTTGCTCATGTGGATATGTTGTTTAGATAATTGTTTTATCTTGTTGAGCTTAGCATGAAGTAAGATGCCATGTTTTGCCCTTTTGAGTTGCTAGCTAGATTTGCAATGTTGATGCTTATGAATGTTTGAGTGTGAGGTTAAGGATTATATGCTTGAACCCTGCATTGTCGTTATTTTTGGTTTTAGAGCATCCTCACTAAGCTTCTAGCTTACGCTCTCGTTTTCGACAATGCAGATCATTAGCGTGGAGTTAGCAAGGAGCAAGGAAAGGGGCATTCCAAGCTTTTGTAGTTGCTCAAGTATGGTTTAGTAAATAAAGTAGTAGTTTAGCAATGGGGCTGCTATGTGATTGTATGAGTGTTGTATAACTCATGAATGTTGAATGTTGTTTATGCTATGCTTTGGATGTTATATGTTGTTTTGGCAAGCATGTAAACCTTATGTGTGAAGACATGTGCCTTTTTGGCTTTTAAGCTTTTAAGTATGCCTTGATATGCAATATCCATCTTTGTATGAATGCCATGTTGGAAATGCTTCGTTGTTCACCTAAATTGTTTGATATAGTAGTTCTTGGTTGCTATGTGCTGTATGGTTGGTTGTATGTGATTAGGAGAGTCAGAAATTGCATTTAGAGTTGAGTCTCGTATCGTTTTGCTGCAAATTGGAGTCTTGTAGTGCATGGCGTATCGATACGCCTAAGGGCCGTATCGATACAGTCCTACACTTTGGGACTCAGAATTGGCTTAGGGTACCGATACTCGGGGGCGTATCGATACGCCAAATCTTTTCTGGAATTCTGAGATTTTAACGAGTTTTTGGCGTATCGGTACGGGCACTAAGCGTATCGGTATGGTTTTGTATCGTTGACCGCGAGATGTTGGCTGAGGAGGGTGTATTGATACGCCCAAGGGCTGTATCGATACAACCTCCTGGTTGACTTGAGGCAGTTGACTTGGTCAAGGCGTATCGATACCCTTGACTGGTGTACCGATACGACCTGCTATGTAAGTTTTAAATGGGCTGTTTAAAGTGTTGTTTTAGGATTGGTTGCTTTTGTTTCGTGGTTTTTCCGCTGTCGTGATCACATAGGGAATAAATATGCCTTTAGACAAGATATAATTAAAACAAATTTTCTAGGGTTGCTAGCCGAGGTGGGACCTTAACGGGTTTCATATCAGTTTTCCCCATGTAGCCTACTCGGACCAGTCAGTCGACCAGACCGGGACGAGGGGGTTACATTTGTTGGTATCAGAGCCAGCTTGTTACCGAGACCTCGGGCAGGTAAGTGAGGTAAGTTTGAAGTGTTAAGTAATTGTTATGCCTCGGTGAATGCTTTGCCATGTATGCTTGTTGTTTGTTCATTCGTATGGGGTTTGGAAGCATGATTGTTGTGTCTGGTGTAGTGTCGAGTTCCCATTGCTACTATTACTTAATTTGAAAAAGTTTTGTAAAGGAAGATACTTGAGCACCGTTGGACCCTTGCCTTTGCTAATTTAATCCTTATATGCTTGTTTGTTGTAGTTGGTATCTCGCTAGCTGTGACATGAGACCAAGAGGGAGGCCTAGGATGGTTCAACCGGAACCACGGGCAGCAGCTCTGGGAGTTGAGCCAGTTGGTGAGGTGCAGGCTCCTCAACCTCCTCCTTCTCCTCCTCGTCAAGAAGGAGGCGAGGCGAGAGCCGAGGGCGTAGAACCTCAGGTTAGCCAAGGACCGGCCGGAATAGATTTAGCTCCTCTAGTTCAGGCGATAGCCGGGGCTTTTCAGGCTGCAGTGGCTGGGGGTCAGGCAGTGGCACAACCCCATGGAGAGGGTACTGGTTTACCATTAGAGAGACTCTGCAGTTTGGGAGGTGAAGAGTTCAGAGGGTTGACACCTGAGAGGTCCGAGACTTGGTTTGAGAAGACTGTCCGTATTATGGCACAGATGGGATGTACCGGGGAACGCAAGCTAGGGTGTGTTGTATCTCTGCTTCAGGGTGATGCCTACACTTGGTGGGTCACCATCACTACGGGTATGGCAGAGGCTGAGATCACTTGGGAGTTCTTCGAGTCAGCTTTCTGTAAGAAATATTTGGGTCCCCGTTATCTCGATGAGAAGAAGAGGGAATTTATAGCTTTGCTTCAGGGGAATATGACAGTGACAGACTATGAGAACCGATTTGTCAGGCTGAGTCAGTATTCATCTGAGCTTGTTCCTACTAAGGAGGAACGTTGTAACCGTTTCCGCTATGGGTTGAACGAAGAGATCAAGAGGTACACTTTAGCTTCTGACTACACAGATTTTGATGTCTTGGTCGCGAGGGCCAAGGACTTAGAGCACAGTTTGGGCTTGACCAAACGATCTGGTGGTTCTAGTTCTGGGAAGAGATCTAGTGACTTTGATAGAGGTGATGCCAAGAGGCACCGGGACAACAGGCATCACTATGACCATAGACGTGGTGGTGGTAACCACGGTAGGGGCCATCAGGGCCAGAGAGCTGGTGGACGTTTGCCTGAGTGTGCTCGTTGCGGGAGGAATCACACCGGTGAATGTTGGGGGAATTTCCACTCGTGTTGGAGCTGTGGAGCTAGGGATCATATTAGGCGTGACTGTCCACATCAGATGGGGCAGGCACCAGTTCAGGCTCAGGCTCCTGCTAGAGCCAATGACTTCCAGAGAGGCCGCAGGCGCGGTAGAGGTAACTTCCAGCCGAGAAATGATGGCCAGAGGAACATAGCCCATGTAGTTGTTGTCCAGCCAGAGGGCAGAGGCCAGGCCAGAGTTTACGCTCAGCGTGAGGGTCAGCACGACACATATGTGATTGCAGGTAACTTCTCGATATAGTCTTTGGGTTTGCTTTCTTTGATTGACTCCGGGTCTACACATTCTTATATACTGAGTGAGCATGCAAAGTTGTTGAAATTACCTTGTGATGTATTAGAGGTAGGAAATAGTGTTACTAGTTCCTTCGGGGATACGGTAGTAGTTAGGAAGATGTACAGAAGATGTCCACTAATGGTTTAGGGGCATGTGTTCCCAGTGGATATAACGGAGCTACCGTTTTATGGCTTTGATGTGATTTTGGGTATGGACTGGCTCACTGAGCATAGAGCTAGGATAGACTTTGAGACTAAGAGGATTTCCTTGAAACTCACATATGATTATGAGATAGTGGTGGTAGGTGAGAACATGAAGTTCTTATCAAATGTAGTTTCAGTTTTAGAGGCTAAGAGGCTAGTTGAGTTGGGCTGCGAGGCATATTTAGCCTATGTGATGAATCCAAACATGAGTGAGGTTAGACCTCAAGACATCTGGACAGTGTGTGACTTTCCAAGTGTGTTTCCGGAAGAATTGTCGGGTTTACCACCTGATAGAGAGGTAGAGTTTGCTATAGAGACTTATTCAGATTCAGCTCCTGTTTTGATTACTCCGTATCGTATGGCACCGAAAGAATTGAAAGATTTAAAGACTCAGTTGCAAGAGTTGACAGATAGAGGCTTCATCCGACCGAGTTCTTCGCCTTGGGGCGCTCCAGTTTTGTTTGTAAAGAAGAAAGACGGAAGCATGAGAATGTGTATAGACTACAGACAGTTAAATTAGTTAACAGTGAAGAACAAGTATCCATTGCCGAGAATTGATGACTTTTTTGACCAGTTGAGAGGGGCATCAGTCTTTTCGAAGACCGACTTGAGATCCGGTTACTACCAGCTGAAGGTAAGAGATGTTGATGTACCGAAGACGGCGTTTAGGACTAGATATGGTCACTATGAGTTCTTAGTCATGCCTTTTGGGTTGACTAACACACTGGTTGCTTTCATGGATATGATGAATAGGATCTTCCATCAGTACCTAGACCAATTTGTAGTTGTCTTCATAGATGACATTTTGGTGTATTCGCGTACCGAGGAAGACCACGACCGACACTTGAGGCTAGTTTTGCAGACTTTGTTAGACAATCAGTTGTATGCAAAGTTGAGTAAGTGTGAGTTCTGGATCCGAGAGATAGTCTTCCTAGGGCGCATAGTGTCAGCCGATGGGATTAGAGTTGATCCAAAGAAAATAGAAGCTATTGTTGAGTGGAAGCAACCTAAGTCAGTAACAGAGGTTCGTAGCTTTCTAGGCTTAGCTGGATACTATAGAAGGTTTGTAGAAGGTTTCTCGAAGTTAGCCGCTCCATTGACACAGTTACATCAGAAGAGTGTTCAGTTTGAGTGGTCAGATGCAAGACAACGAGCCTTTGAGAAGTTGAAAGAAGCTTTGACCCAAGCACCGATCTTGATACAGCCCGAGTCAGGGAAGGAATATGTAGTTTATATTGATGCTTCTTATGTAGGCCTAGGTTGTGTTCTCATGCAAGATAAGAGAGTGGTGGCTTATGCCTCAAGACAGTTGAAGACTCACGAGCGTAACTATCCGACCCACGACATAGAATTAGCTGTAGTTGTGTTTGCTCTGAAGATTTGGAGGCATTGCTTGTACGGGGAGAAGTGCACAGTGTACACAGATCACAAGAGTTTAAAGTATATCATGACTCAGCGAGAATTGAATCTCAGACAGCGTAGGTGGTTAGAGTTGCTAAAGGACTATGATCTTACGATTGAGTACCATCCGGGTAAGGCCAATGTAGTAGCCGATGCTTTGAGTAGAAAGGTAGCTGTAGATTTGAGAGCCATGTTTGCTAGATTGTGCTTGTCCGGGGATGGTGGCTTGGTGGCCGAGCTTCAGGTTAGACCTACTCTGGGTCAGTTGATTAGGGAGAAACAACTCTTAAACAGATCTTTGGCACCTCACGTGCAAGACATAGCCAAGGGTAGACCTTCAGACTACAGTTTCAGTACCGATGGGGTCTTGTGTTTCAGAAATAGGATAGTTGTGCCAGAAGACAGTGACTTGAGACATACGATCTTGACTGAAGCGCACAGTAATCCGCTTGCTATGCATCATGGAAGTACAAAGATGTACCGAGATTTGAAGAATGAGTACTTTTGGGTTGGTTTGAAGAGAGACGTAGCCGACTTCATGAGTAAGTGTATGGTGTGTCAGAGAGTGAAGGCGAAACATCAGGTTCCCTCAGGTTTGTTGCAACCATTGAGAATTCCGGAATGGAAATGGGAGAATATCACCATAGATTTTGTTTTGGGCTTACGTTTGACTCCAACGAAGAAGAACTCAGTTTGGGTTATAGTAGACCGTTTCACGAAGTGTGCTCACTTCCTAGCAGTCAATACGACTTACACCTTAGATAGATTGGTCGACCTGTACATTGGTGAGATTGTTAGACTACATGGTGTGCCGAAGTCGATTGTGTCCGATAGAGATCCGAGGTTTACGCTCGATTTTGGGAGTGTCTGCATACAACTTTGGGTACCCGTTTGAATTTCAGCACGTCGTATCATCCTCAGACAGATGGTCAATTAGAGAGGGTTATACATATTTTAGAGGATATGTTGCATTGTTGCATCATCGATTTTCAGGGTACGTGGGAGAAGCACTTGCCTTTAGTCGAGTTTGCTTACAATAACAGTTTTCAGTCGAGCATTCAGATGGCTCCATATGAGGTCGTGTATGGTAGAAAGTGTAGAACTCCAGTTTGTTGGGCTGAAGCGGGACAGAAGTTGTTACCTATGCTAGATTTGCTTAAGTGGACAACCGATAAAGTGAAATTGATTTGCGATCGCTTGAAGGCAGCTTCGGATAGACAGAAGTCCTATGCCGACTTGAAGAGGAAAGGAGTTGAGTTTTTAGTGGGTGATAAGGTGTTCCTAAAAGTGTCTTCGTGGAAGAAAGTAATGAGATTTGGCAGAAAGGGGATTTGAGTCGGAGGTACATAGAACCGTATGAGATTGTGAAAACGGTTTGCCCAGTTGCTTATAATTTGCGTTTGCCATCCGAGCTAAAGAAGATACACGGTGTGTTTCATGTTTCGATGCTCCGTAAGATTATGTCAGATCCATCACATGTTATTCCTGTAGAAGAGATTGAATTGAATCTGGATTTGACTTATGACGAAGAACCAGTTGAGATCTTAGCTTCATACAGCAAGGTGTTGCAGGGTAGATCGATTGAGTTAGTCAAAGTACGGTGGCAACGTCGAGGGGTGGACGAGGCCACTTGGGAGATGAAGGAGGATATGGAAAGGCAGTTTCCTTATCTCTTTCAGTCAGGTAATTTCGGGGACGAAATTCCTTAAATGGGGGAGAGTTGTAACACACGTGTTTTGGGGTCGGGAGTTGAGTATGTGTGTTGGGTTCGAGTCGTCAGTTTCAGTTTAATTTAATTAGACCTTGGTTTTAATTTAAATGAGACTAAAATCCTAGTAATGGCATTTTTGTAAATAAGTCAAAATAAAAGAAAGACAAGCTTTTTGAAACAAAAAGAAAAAAAGGGTCATCTTCTTCTTCATTTCACTCCAACGTGAAAAACCCAAGACCCCTCCCAAGTCACTATTCCATCTCTTTTCTCCATCATTTCAAAGGCTCCTTTCAAGGTAACTTCATTTTTGGTTTCTTCTCCTAATTCCAAGCCTCTCCATGGTTTTAGATTTCAAAATCCTCATCCTTTTTGTTTTTCAAGTTTTTCAAGGTTTGAAGAAAGAATGAAACTTTATTGGATTCTTGACTTGTTTTTGGTTTGTTTAGTTAAGTTTTGAGTTAACCTTACCTTAATACACCTTATATTTTGAAATGGAAGGATTTTGACAAAAATCCCGAAATGGGTCTTGGGGGCATTTTTGAAAGTGTCAAAACTTGAAATTTTGATGTGTTTTTGTGTTGGGATGAAGGGCTGATGGTGTAGGGTTGTTAGGGAAGTGTTTTGGAAGTCTTTAGAAGTAATTTGGGTGTTGGAAATTGTAGATTTCAGCTAGGTAAAAATGGTGTACGAAAATATGGATTGGTTGTTAGATTGAGTTTGAAATTATGAAGTTTTGGCTTGTGATTGTGGGTTGAGATTGTGGCCGAGTTTGGCAATGATTTGGTTGAGTAATACCTTGTCTTTTGATTGGTTAGAAGCAAAGGGAAACACCGGAGAAGGTTCGGGATCGATTCCGAATTTTGTGGAGGCTTGAGTGGCTTTGCTTGGTTTGCTTAAGGAAGGGTGGTGAGTGAAGCTTTCAACCTTATTTAAATTGGTTCAAGTGTGTAGTTGAGGTTTTGGGATGTGCTTGGTAGTCCATTCCAAGGTAGAAGTTAAGTTGGTAGCTTAACTTCTTGTGTGTTTATAAGCTTTAAATGTTTTTGGTTATTACGCTATTGTGATGCATGAATTGTTTATGTATGAGTATAAAATTGATGTGTGTGATGATGGATGTGTGATATGAATGATGGTTGTCATGATGTGGTTTTAATAGTATGATTGGCACTAGTTAACTTACCGGGTATAAATGATCGATCATTAGGATTAGTGTGCACACGGTTGAGTCAAATTCACGCGTGGCCTTAGTGGCGTTAAGCCATCAAGGAGGAGTACGGTGATGTAATATTCCACCGGAAATGTTTATATTATACATGATGATGAGTGGAATCCCATCCGTAGGGCATGTGATGATGAGTGTAATCCCATCCATGTGAGGTCTGGTGATGAGTGTAATCCCACCGAGGTAATGTTGTTGTTGAGTGTAATCCGCATATCCGAGTAAACTAATAGTGGCCAATGTACTTGCTCTTGTGGATATGTTGTTTAGATAATTGTTTTATCTTGTTGAGCTAAGCATGAAGTAAGATGCCATGTTTTGCCCTTTTGAGTTGCTAGCTAGATTTGCAATGTTGATGCATATGAATGTTTGAGTGTGAGGTTAAGGATTATATGCTTGAACCCTGCATTGTCGTTGTTTTTGGTTTTAGAGCATCCTCACTAAGCTTCTAGCTTACGCTCTCATTTTCGACAATGTAGATCATTAGCGTAGAGTTAGCAAGAAGCAAGGAAATGGGCATTCCAAGCTTTTGGAGTTCTTTTAGTCCGCCTTTCGCAAGAAGTATCGGGGTCCCCATTATCTTGATGAGAAGAAGAGAGAGTTCATGGCATTGCTTTAGGGGAACATGACAGTGACCGAGTATGAGATACGGTTTGTCAGATTGAGTCAGTATGCGTCTGAGCTAGTTCCTACTAAGAGGGAACGATGCGACCGTTTCCGTTACGGGTTGAGCGAGGAAGTGAAGAGGTATACATTAGCTACGGACTATAGAGACTTCAATGTCTTGGTAGTTAGGGCCAAGGACATAAAGCACAGTTTGGGTCTGACCAAAAGTTCAGTTGGTTCTAGTTTAGGGAAGAGGTCTGCTGACTTTGATAGAGGTGATGCCAAGAGGCATAGGGATAATAGGCATCATTTTGATCACAGACGTGGTGGTGGTAACCACAGGAGAGGCCCTCAGAGCCAGAGAGCTGGTGGACGTTTGCCTGAGTGTGCTAGATGCGGGAGGTATCACACCTGAGAGTGTTAGGGAAACTTTCATGCTTGTTGGAACTGTGGAGCTAGAGATCACCTTAGGCGTGATTGTCCACATCAGGTTGGGTTCGCACCAGTTCAGGTTCAGGCTCCTACTAGAGCTATTGATTATCCGAGAGGTCGTGAGTGCGGTCGAGGTAACTTCCAGCCGAGAAACAATGGCCAGAAGAATATAACACATGTTGTTGTGGTTCAGCCAGAGGGCGGAGGTCAGGCTAGAGTTTATGCTCAGCGTGAGGAACAGAATGACACGGATGTGATTGTAGGTAATTTCTCGATACAGTCTCTGAGTTTGCTTTCCTTGATTGACTCTGAGTCTACGCATTCTTATATTTTGAGTGAGCATGCAAAGATGTTGAATTTACCTTGTGAGGTACTAGAGGTAGGTGTTAGTGTTACTAGTTCCTTCGGGGATATAATAGTGGTTTGGAAGATGTACAAAAGGTTTCCGTTAATGGTTCAAGGGCATATATTTCCAGTGGATATGATGGAGTTACCGTTTTATGGCTTCGATGTGATTTTGGTATGGGCTGGCTTATAGAACATAGAGCTAGGATATATTTCGAAACTAAGAGAGTCTTCTTGAAGCTTACGGATGACTATGAGATTGTGGTGGTAGGTGAGAATGTGAAATTCTTGTCGAATGTTGTTTCAGCCTTAGAGGCTCAGAGGTTAGTTGAGTTGGGTTGTGAGGCGTACTTGGCCTACGTAATGAATCCGAACATGAATGAAGTTAGACCGCAAGACATCAGAACAATGAGTGATTTTCCGAGTGTGTTTTCGGAAAAATTGGTTGATTTAACGCACGATAGAGAGGTAGAGTTTGCGATAGAGACTTACTCAGATTCTGCTTATGTTTCGATTGCTCCGTACCGTATGGCACTGAAAGAACTGAAAGAGTTGAAGACTCAGTTACAAGAGTTGTTAGATAGAGGTTTTATCTTTCCAAGTTCTTCGCCTTGGGGCCCTCCGGTATTGTTTGTGAAGAAGAAAGACGACAGTATGAGAATGTGCATTGATTATAGACAGTTGAATCAGTTGACAGTGAAGAACAAGTATCCCTTGCCGCGTATCGATGATTTGTTTGATCAGTTGAGAGGGGCATCAGTCTTTTCGAAGATTGATTTGAGATTCAGTTATTACCAGTTGAAGGTAAAAGAGGTTGATGTATCGAAGACAACTTTTAGAACTATATATGGTCACTATGAGTTCTTAGTTATGTCATTTGGGTTGACAAACGCACCGACTGCTTTCATGGAGATGATGAATAGAATCTTCCACCAGTATTTGGATCAGTTTATGGTTGTTTTCATAGATGACATTTTGGTGTATTCGCGTATCGAGGAAGATCATGATCGAAATTTGCAGTTAGTTTTGTAGACTTTTCTAGTCAGCCAGTTGTACGCTAAGTTGAGTAAGTGTGAGTTCTGGATCAGAGAAGTAGTCTTTCTAGGACATGTAGTGTCAGCCGAGGGGATTAGAGTTGATCCGAAGAAGATAGAAGCCATTGTTGAGTGGAAGCAACCAAAGTCTGTGACAGAGATTCGTAGTTTCCTAGGTTTAGCGGGTTACTATAGGTGGTTTGTGGATGGATTCTCGAAGATAACCGCTTCTTTGACAAAATTACTTCAGAATAATGTACAGTTTGAGTGGTCAGATGCGAGACATCAAGCCTTTGAGGAACTGAAAGAAGCTTTGACAGATGCACCGATTTTGATTCAGCCAGAGTCGGGGAAAGATTACGTGATCTACAGTGATGCTTCATATGTAGGTTTAGGTTGTGTGCTCATGCAAGATGGAAGAGTTGTGGCTTATGCCTCGAGACAGTTGAAGAATCACGAGCGTAATTATCCGACACACGATATAGAGCTAGTCGCAGTTGTGTTTGCCTTGAAGATTTGGAGATATTATTTGTACGGTAAGAAATGCACAGTGTATACGGATCACAAGAGCCTGAAGTATATCATGACGCAATGAGAGTTGAACCTTAGACAGCGTAGGTGGCTAGAGTTGCTCAAGGACTATGATCTCACGATTGAGTACCATCCGGGTAAAGCCAATGTAGTGGCCGATGCTTTGAGTAGGAAGGTAGCCGTTGAGTTGAGAGCCATGTTTGCTAGTTTGAGCTTGTCCGATGATGGTGGTCTAGTGGCCGAGCTTTAGGTTAGACCTACCTTAGGCCAGTTGATTAGAGAGAAACATCTGTTAGATAGAACTTTGGCACCTCACGCGCAAGATATAGCCGAGGGTAGACCATCAGACTACAGTTTCAGTGTTGATGAGGTCTTGTGTTTCAAAGATAGAATAGTTGTGCCGGATGACAGTAATTTGGGACGTACCTTCTTGACCGAAGCACACAGTAGCCCGTTTGCTATGCATCCTGGTAGCACAAAGATGTATCGTTATCTGAAGAATGAATACTATTGGGTTGGTTTGAAGAACGACGTAGCATACTACGTGAGTAAGTGTATGGTGTGCCAGAGAGTTAAGGCATAACATCAGGTTCCATCAGGTTTGTTGCAACCATTGAGGATTCCATAATGGAAGTGGGAAAATATCACCATGGATTTCGTTTTGGGTTTGCCTTTGACTTCTTCGAAGAAGAACTTAGTTTGGGTTATAGTTGACCGTTTCACGAAGTGTGCTCACTTTTTAGCTGTTAATACGACTTACTCCTTAGATAGGTTGGCCGATTTGTACATCTGTGAGATTGTGAGACTGCGAGACTGCATGGTGTGCCGAAGTCGATTGTGCCTGACAGAGATCCAAGATTTACAACCAGATTTTGGGAGTGTTTACATACTACTTTGGGTACCCGATTGAATTTCAGTACGTAGTATCATCCTCAGTCAGATGGTCAGTCAGAGAGGGTTATACAGATTTTAGAGGACATGTTGCGTTGTTGCATTATTGATTTTCAAGGTACTTGGGAGAAACACCTGTCGTTGATCGAGTTCGCATACAATAACAGTTATCAGTCGAGCATTCAGATGGCTCCGTATGAGGCATTGTATGGTAGAAAATGTAGAACTCCAATTTGTTGGGCCAAAGCAGGTCAGAAGTTGTTACCGATGCCGAATTTGCTTATGGGGACGGCCGTTAAGGTGAAGTTAATTTGTGATCGTTTGAAGGCAGCTTCGGATAGGCAGAAATCCTATGCCGATTTGAAGAGGAAGGAATCTAGTTTGCCGTGGGAGATAGAGTGTTCTTGAAAGTCTCTCCGTGGAAGAAAGTTATGAGGTTTGGCAGAAAAGGGAAATTGAGTCCGAGATACATTACGCCGTATGAGATTGTGAAGCGAATCGGTTCAGTTGCTTATCAGTTACGTTTGCCATCCGAGTTAGATAAGATTCACAATGTGTTCCATGTTTCGATGCTTCGAAAATATAGATCAGATCCGTCGCACGTTATGCATGTGGAGGAGATTGATTTGAATCCAGACTTGACGTATGATGAAGAACTAGTTGAGATCTTGGCGTCAGATAGCAAAGTGTTACGTGGTAGACGGATCGAGTTGGTCAAAGTGAAGTGGTAACGTCGAGGCGTGGAAGAGGCCACTTGGGAAAGAAAGGAGGATATGGAGAGACACTTTCCGTATCTCTTTCAGTCAGGTAATTTCGAGGATGAAATTCCTTAAGTAGGGAGAGTTTTAACACCCGAGTTTAGGGGTCGGGAGTTAAGTGTGTGAATCGGGTTCGAGTTGTGGGCTTGTTTTAAATTAAAAAAATGGGCTGTGTTTTTAAACTTAAAAGGGCTTGAGATTTCATTAAGGGCAAATGAGTAATTTTCTAAATGGGAAAAACAAAACTAGTAAAAAAGAGGCTTTTTGAATGCCATCTTCTTCATCCTCCATCTAAAATTTCACGACAAATGTTGCGTGTAAAATAGTCTATCGCAATTGTAGTGCAAGTATACACGACGTAAGTAGTAAAGTGATACTAAGTATCGGATATCGTCTCCACAGGGATTGGGCTAATGACTTCACCTAAATTTACTGCACGAAGTAAAGGGAATAGTTTAAAAAGATTGTCACGAGAATATTAAAGTAAACGTAAATAAAAAGAGTAAAAATATCAAGATAGAGAGAATGGGCTGGTATTGAATTGCTCAGTAGTGCAGGTATTGCGATGCTTAGGAAATCCAGTTCTGCCGTCGCGCCCGTCGCCGACAGCACCTGTCGCGGCGGCTGTCCGTTAGCTGTCGCGGCAGCGAACACACCAACTCCGTACTCCAAGTTTGGCAAGAATCCCAGATCTGCCTTGGCCTATCCCTAGGTCCAAGTATGTCGATGATCACGTCTTTGATGATACCTCCCGGCGTGAATCGAAGGATGAACACCGATGTGTATGAATTCTTCCTTAGCCACTTAACCTCGCCCTATCCCTAGGCACGAGATGATTCAACTATAAACTAGAGAACGCGCTCTTATCTCTTTCGTATACTCAACTCTCTCGATGCTAAGTAAATAGATAACCTCACAATGCTCTCCCGATGCTCTTGTAAGATATTAAAACCGAAATAAGAGAACTTGAAGTTTATTTTATTGAACTCGGAAAATCCTAAAACAAAACAACCCTTGCAACTACTTTACAAAACAACCCGTGGCCCTAGGGGGTTTTTAGAACATGTCGACGACGGGTAAACGGCGGAGGGGTTTAGGTTATCGGTTATGGGGTATGATGCCTCTAGGTTAAAATCTATGCCCTTATATAAGCTTTGGGCTCAAGTATTCTAAGTTAACAAGGATTACAACTTTAATGAAAAGTAAGATTCTATTAAATGCTTAATCTCTAAGGATTCCTACTTTTCAGCCGCCTCCTTGTTTCATGGGAATTCCTCTCCTTGAGCTTTGGCTTGACATATCTTTTGATCCGGGGCTTGGAAAAATATTTGGCTTTCACACGACAGACGAGCAGATTTTTCTCTATCTATCGAGGTCCACTTTACTTTTCCTCTTCATAAGGCTGCTGTCACGACAGCTCCATGGCAGCTTCGTCCTTGTCGTCTGCTTGTCCAGTTCAGCTCTTCTGCTTCTCTGCCCTGCGCCTGCCTTCTTTGTCAACTATGGCAGCAACCTGCAAAATCAACCATCTTTTAGTAGAATCCGTGCCTTTAGTGTATTTGTGATGTTTTATTGTAAACTGACCTAAATGCAATGAAATGATGCTTGAATGCAGCAGAAATATGGGTTAAAAAGGGCGTAAATAATAGAACTTTTACACACTCAACACACCCCCAAACTCAAGTTTTTGCTTGCCCTCAAGCAATTAAGACCTAAAAGAAAATTAATATTTTTGTGTTGGCTTTCAAACAGTGAACTGTCCCTTACCCGTCGCTCATTCTCTGTGGCGGCAGCAACCTGTCGGAAGGTTTTAGGATCTGTCCGGAATCTCCCTATAGCTCTCGTGCAGTGTGTGCATGCTTGTGAACAGTTACATGCTAAGACTCTCTTAGTTTCACTAGAATATTATACTTTAGCTTGTTTAGAGTTTTTCTTACGAGACTGATTTCTTTCTTTCCTTTACTAGAGCCAGAATAAGGCACCTCTAGTTGATTTCTTTCTAATTTCTTCTCATTTTTACTAGAGCCAGTATTTCAGGCACCTCTGGTTAACTGTCTAGAGCCGGTGATAGGCACCTCTAGAAGTTTTTCTCTGGTTATCTGCCTAGAGCCAGTGTTGGGCACCTATAGGTTCCTGAGAGTCTAGTCTCTTTTCTACTCTAAGTGCTAAGTTTTCTATTCTAGTTTGGCTAAAAGAAGTCTAAGCAATATAACAGTCACAATGGTGTTTTAAATTTTCAGAACTATAGAAAGGCTCTAAACTTCTCCTTAAACTGTCCTAAAGATGTTGCCACGACAGAGCTGTCATGACAGGTAAGTTAACTTCACAGTTTTAAGCCAACAATTTTAGTCTTTTCTGATTTTTTTAAGAGAGCTTAAATAAAATAAAAGACACAACAATAATAAAAAGATGTACTAAGACTCCATTACTATGGAGGGTGCCACCCCCAAACTCGAGGGTTGCATTGCCCTCAATGCAAAATGACAGTTAAAATGAAGGCAGGTACATCACAAAATAAGGATAAAGCAGGCAGCAAGAAAAGAAAAATAAAAGACTTAAATTTTAATCGCTGTCCTCACTGCTGTTGCTGACACGGATATGACGGCGGCGTCTGGGCTGTGGAGGAGGCTGGGCAGGTTGCTCCACAAGCTGGATGTCTGAACTGCTGCCACTGTCCCAAGTGCTGCTGGTGGTGGTGCTGGCCTTGGGCATTAGTTTTCTGTCTGCCACGTGTTTCAGCCTCTTGACAGGCGTAAACTCCCTCTCCAAATTCCTCCTAATCAGAGGTTCCTCCTCGCTGTCGGCTGTGGCTGGCCGCTTTGTTCCACGTGCGGGGCTGTCGGCCGGAGGACTTGCAGCTGCCGTCGGGGCAGGTGATGGGGTGGAGGCAGTATAATGGGAATGTGGGGAAGCAGGTGGTGTGGGTGTGTGGACAGGGGTGGGTATACGGAAATAGTGGGTAGGAAAAGTAGGGAAATTAACATCGGGATAATTTAAAGTGTTGGTAATGAAGTTTACCGTCGAGTTGGTGAAATCCCGGATGAAGGTCATCAGTCCCATTTGTCTCTCTTCCACCCGTTGTATCGCAGCAAGGATGTGGGCAGATTGGTCTGTCGGGGCGGTGGCGGCGTCAGGTTCAGGGGCAGGCTCCTCATCTGAGTCTGCGGGGGAGGCAGCTGGGTTGAAGGAGTTGATAGGTGTTGCGACTATCAGCTCCATGAGGCTTGTAATGTTGTTTTCTGTCCAGCCTCGGCCTTTGATTAGTTTGTCGTTGGTGGCCTCTAGGACAGCAGCGCAGCGGCAAAGGAGAGTGATCGTGAACGGTAGGCAAAGACGGGAGGAGGAGCGGAATGTGCAGTTCAAGATGCTTTCTCTCATATAGCGGCCCACGTTGATAGGCCGGTCATGCATGATCGAGTGAATGAGAGCGAGCCGCTGCTGGTTCACCGTCGTGTGATGGGAAGACGGCAGGATACGCTTCTTGATGAAAGCGTTCTATAGCTTAGCTTCTGGGAGCAGCTGCCCCCTTTTTACAGAGTTGGGGTTCTTTTTGCTCGTGGTCCATGTTGTTCCTTCCTCTGTCACCTCCGCCATGACAGCACCGTAGGCGGCAGAATCGAGGGTCTCTAAAAATTGCTGGTGGGCGTCATCGTCGGGGCCAAAATATAGGCCATACATGTGGTTGATGCTGTCAGCTGTAAATGGTACTTCTACCCCTCGGACGGTGACTGACGTTGCCGTTCTGCTGTCGATGGAAGCATAAAACTCCCTCACCAACGTGTCGTTTAGTTCTGCCGGTTATTCGGCGAACTGCTCCCATAGCAAATTCCTTATCGCCTTCGCGATAAATGGTCGGAGCCCCATGTTCGGTGCTTTGCGGATGTAGATGAAGCCTCTTTCCTCCCATAATTCCTTGGTTGTGAAGGGCGATGCTACTGCTGAAGAAGAGGCTGAGGCAGCACTGCGGCGGGTCTGTCTAGACGACATATTAGTTGCAAGGGTTGTGAAAATAAAGAAAGCAAATAAAAACGAGAGGAGAAAGCAAGTAAGAATAAGGAGAAGTGAGGAAAAATGAAAGTGAAAACGGGGTTTTATAGCGGTCGAGGATCTGCCCATTTAATGCCGTAACGGCAGTCGTGAATAACGGAGCGACTGTTGAGTTTTGGCGTGTCTGACGCGTCTGCCACGCATTAATGCATTTGTTACGCGTCTGTCACACACTTCTGCGTCTGCCGTGTCAGTCTGTTGACAGCCTGTCTTATCCGTCTGCGGCGGCAGCCGAAACGACAAGCTTCAATAAATGGGCTCTGATGGATGGATGGTGGGCTTGGGTCACTTCTCCTTTTCTTCTTGACTCCTTTATTTCCTAAAGACAGAAAAATAAAAACATTATTCGAATATAAAATAACCCTAATTTCCTAATAAATAATAAATAATAAAAATAAATAAAAATAAAACTTAGGTTAAATTAGGGATGCCTTGTGGGGCATCTCCTAAAGTAACCACTTCCTGTATTCCTGGGGCTTCAGTCCCCTGATAATGCTTGAGGCGCTGTCCGTTGACTTTGAATTGGTGCCCGTCTTTTAATGATTGGATCGTGATGGCACCATGGGGAAAAACTTGTACCACTTGGAACGGGCCGAACCATCTAGATTTTAGCTTTCCTGGGAAGAGTTTCAACCTAGAATTAAACAACAACACAAACTGCCCTGGGAAGAACTGTCGTGGCAGCAACTTCTTGTCATGCCACTTCTTAGTTTTCTCCTTATATATTCTTGCATTGTCGTAGGCCATTGTCCGTATTTCATCGATCTCGTTCAAATCTAACAGCCTTTTCTGGCCTGCCTTATCCAAGTCCATATTCACTGCCTTGATTGCCCAGTATGCCTTGTGCTCTATCTCGACAGGCAGATGACAGGTTTTCCCATAAATCAAACGGTATGGAGACAAGCCCAATGGAGTCTTAAAAGCTTTCTTATATGCCCATAATGCATCATTCAGAAGTAAAGACCAATCTTTCCTAGTTGGCTTAACCATCTTCTCAAGAATGTTCTTCACTTCCCTATTGGATATCTCAGCCTGTCCATTGGTCTGTGGGTGGTATGCTGTCGCGATCCTGTGCTTGACACCATATTTCTTCAAGGCGGTAGCAATTACCCTATTATCAAAATGTCTCCCTTCATCACTGATGATCGCCTTAGGAATGCCAAATCTAGAAAAAATGTTTTTGTGTAAAAACTTTTGGACCGTCTTGGCATCATTCTTTTGAGTGGCGATAGCTTCAACCCACTTAGAGACATAATCCACTGCTAGGAGGATGTATAGATTTCCACATGAAGATGGAAAAGGTCCCATAAAATCGATCCCCCAAACGTCGAAGATCTCGACTTCTAGAATGTTTTGCAGTGGCATCTCGTTTCTCCTCGAGATGGTACCTGTCCGCTGGCACCTGTCACAGTTCTTGTAAAAGTCCTGTGCGTCTTTATACAGTGTCGGCCAGTAGAATCCTGACTGCAGCACCTTGGCAGCAGTTTTATTTCCTCCTAAGTGACCTCCATATTGTGAAGCATGGCAGTGATGGAGAATGTCTTCTTGCTCTTCTTGTGGTACGCATCTCCTTATAACCTGATCTGCACACATTTTGAAAAGGAGAGGTTCGTCCCAATAATAATGCTTAACATCATTTTGGAACCTCTTCCTGGCTTGATAATTAAGATCAGAAGGCAATATTCCGCTAACTATAAAATTAACGAAATCAACATACCAGGGAAGTTCAGAAGACTTACCTGCCGCCATGGCTGTCGCGGCAGCGATTGCGGCAGCAAAGAGCTGCTCATCTGGGAAGGTCTCCAGTATATGTGTCTCATCAATTGGCAGACTCTGTCTCGTCTCCAACCTTGACAAGTGGTCTGCCACTTGATTTTCTGTCCCTTTCTTGTCCTTGATCTCAAGGTCGAATTCTTGCAATAGCAGGATCCACCGTATCAATCTAGGCTTTGCATCCTTCTTTGCGAACAAATACTTAAGGGCAAAATGGTCTGTGTGCACTATTACTTTCGTCCCAAGTATGTAAGAACGAAACTTGTCAATGGAGAACACCACAGCTAACAGTTCTTTTCTGTGGTGGTATAGTTCACTTGGGCGTCATTCAATGTCTTGCTGGCATAATATATGACATGAAACAGCTTGTCTCTGCGCTGCCCAAGTGCTTCCCCGACAGCATAGTCACTGGCATCACACATAATCTCAAATGGATGCGTCCAGTCTGGTGGCTGTACTATGGGGGCTGTAACCAGTTTTTCCTTCAGAACCTTGAATGCTTCAGTACATTCATCATTAAAGTCAAAGGGTCGGTTCTGTTCCAAGAGATGGCATAGGGGCTTCGTGATTTTTGAGAAGTTAGCAATAAATCTCTGATAAAATCCAGCATGCCCTAAAAAACTTCTAATACCCTTGACTGTGGTCGGCGGCGGCAGCTTCTCAATTACTTCTATTTTGGCCCTGTCGACTTCTATCCCACGACAGCTAATCTTATGGCCAAGGACTATCCCCTCATCCACCATAAAGTGGCATTTTTTCCAATTTAAGACCAAGTTTGCTTTTTCACATCTTTCAAGTACCTTTTGTAAATTGCCTAAACAACTCTCAAAATCGTCTCCAAAGACGGAAAAATCATCCATAAAAATCTCGAGGAAGTCCTCTACCATGTCGGAGAATATGGCCATCATGCACCTTTGGAAGGTGGCGGGTGCATTACATAATCCAAACGGCATTCTCCTAAAAGCGTATGTTTCGTAGGGGCATGTGAAAGTCGTCTTCTCTTGATCCTCTGGTGCGATAGCAATTTGGTTGTAACCTGAGTAACCATCAAGAAAACAATAGTAAGGTTTACCCGCTAATCTATCAAGCATTTGATCAATAAAGGGTAAAGGAAAGTGGTCCTTTCGGGTAGCTTTGTTAAGCTTCCGATAGTCCATACAAACCCTCCAACCGGTCACAGTCCTGGTTGGGATTAACTCATTGTTTTCATTGGTCACTACGGTCATTCCTCCTTTCTTGGGAACGCATTGCACCGGGCTCACCTATTTGCTGTCGGAGATGGCATAAATTATACCAGCATCTAACCATTTGATTATCTCTTTACGCACCACCTCTTTCATCGCATGGTTTAGCCGCCTTTGGGCATCTATAGTCGGCTTATGATCTTCCTCTAAAAGGATTTTATGCATGCATAACGCCGAACTAATGCCTTGTATATCAGCAATCGTCCATCCAATCGCCTTCTTGTGTTGTCTCAACATGTCGATTAGCTGTCGTTCCTGTTCCTGCGGCAGCTTTGAAGAGATGATTACAGGCAACGTATCATTTGAACCAAGAAAAACATATTTAAGCTGCCCTGGCAGGGGCTTCAGTTCTAAGGCAGGTGGTTCAATAATAGATGGCTTTTGGATTAAATGGTTATCTGAAGTATAATTTAAGGGTTCGAATAACTTACTTGGACGATTGCCAATCCAGTTTACCTCCTCCCGATCTTCAGTATCAGATGAATCGGCTTCAGAGGAGTTGCTGTCGTCGGTGCTGTCGTCGTCGCTGTCGTGACAGGCCTGTAGGTGGCTGCCATGGCAGTGACCGAATTGAATATCGTGACAGCCTGACCTGATGTAGGGTTGATCAAGGGTAACATCAGTGATAGCCTTGCATTCCTCGTCCACATCAGCATGTTTCATTGCTTGGAGAACATTCAACTTAATCTCTTGATCGTTCACTCGCATGGTGAGTTCTCCTTTTTCCACATCAATCAATGATCTTCCCGTGGCTAAGAAGGGTCGCCCAAGGATGATTGGTGCATTTTCGTCTGCTTCACAATCTAAAACAAGAAAGTCAGCAGGAAAAATAAACTTATCCACTCTTACCAAAATGTCTTCGATTTTTCCCTCTGGATGAACGTAAGAGCGGTCGGCTAGCTGCAGAGTTACTGTCGTGGGTCGCGCCTTCCCAATACCTAATTTCTGAAAAACAGATTTGGGCATTAGATTAACACTAGCACCAAGATCACAAAGTGCCTTACTCACGAATTTATTTCCGATTACGCAAGGTATGATGAAGCTCCCGGATCCTTCTTTTTCTGGGGTGGCTGTCGATGAAGAATGCTCATGCAACCTTCTGTCATCTTTACCGTTTCAAACTCCCCAAGTTTAGATTTTTTCGACATAACATCCTTGAGAAATTTAGCATAACCGGGCATCTCCCTAACGGCATCTAACAATGGAATATTAATATGAACCTGCTTAAAAATATCATAAATCTTTTTAAGTTGAGATTCATGCTTAGCTTGCTGTTTCCGTTGAGGGAAGGGTGGTGGGGGTCGGTAGTCAGCAATGCGTCCTTCCCACTGCATGCGAATCTGAGGACGATATTCATCTTTTTTCTCATGTGTCGCTTCTACTGTCGTGACAGGCTCATCGGCAGTAGTCTGTTTATCACCTGTCGGGGCAGCTTCCTCGGCAGGTTTATCCAAGGCAGGTTCCTTTACTGTTTCAGCTTCCTTCTCCGGCCCTGGTAGTTTCTTCCCACTCCTAGTAGTAATTGCCTTACACTGCTCATGTGTGGGTGGTCTAGCATTTTCAGTATTGCTAGGAAATCCTCCATTCTGCCTTGGCTTAATATGTTGCGACACCTGACCCATTTGTGTCTCCAGAGATTTCAAAGTAGCTTCATGATTTGTCATCCTCATCTCCGTCTTATCCATGAAATTCTCTGTCTTCTTGACAAACGGATTCATATTCTCAATATAAGTACCAGTCTGAGACATAAAAGTGGCTAGAGTCTGTTCCAATATACTGCTCGTGGCAGCTGGTGGCTACTGTTGCTGCTGCGGCGGCAGGTGCGGCGGCAGATTCTACGGCTGTTGATGTCGCGTCAGCAGTCTAGGACCTCCCTGATTCTGATTATGAGCTTGAGGATTCAAGGCATTGTTGGGATTACTCCAGGAAAATTTGGGATCCTTCCTCCAATTGGGATTATAGTTGTTGGAATTATAATTTTGCTTGTAATTTCCAACATATTTTCCCTCTTCTACATGTATTGGGCACTCTTCCCTACTATGATTTCCCTCACAGATATCGCATACTTCCTCAACAGCAAATCCTTGTAAACCATCATCATTTAATAACCTTTTCATTGCTTTAGTAAGGAATGCTACCTGTGATTTCATTGTGCTGTCGGCTTCGTAATCCTTGACAGCAAGTACCCGTTTACCCCCTCTTCTTGTAGTCGGAAACTGCTCCTCATTCTTGGCCAGATTTTTCAAAACTTGCAATGCCTCGTCCGGATCCTTATCCAATAGTAACCCATTTGCTGCAGAATCAATTCAGATGCGAGTTTGTAGGTTGGCAGCATTATAGAACTTTGTAACCTGATTCCAGACGGGGAATCCATGCATTGGGCAGTTTCGAAGAAGGGTAGTAAATCTGTCCCAGGCCTCGTGCATCGGCTCGTCATCTTCCTGTTGAAAAGTAGCAATTTCATTACGTAATCGCTCAGATAAATGCGAAGGATTAAAACGAGATAAGAATTCACGAGATAAATCTGCCCAAGTTACGATTGAACCCGATGTAAGTTTATTCCACCAAGTTTTAGCTTTGTCCCTCAATGAATGAGGAAATAACCGAAGCCTCAGTATCTCCGGACTAACTCCTGGTAGTCTAAACGAACCACAGATCTCCTGGAACGTTTTGAGATGCTCTCTAGCATCCTCTGTTGCAGCACCACTAAACTGCCCGGCATTGTTGATCATACTAAACATGACAGGCTTAAGCTCGAAGTTATCAACATCAATATCCGGCAGTGTGGTCTCCAGCTCTACATGATCGTTCAGCATGTAGTCACGACATGACCGTCGTCCGGCTGCTGCAGGCGGGTCACCGACAAGCGGGTTAAGATCGCCAAGGGGTGGTATGCCACCGCCAGCAGGTTGGTTATGGCCCATTTTCTCTAGCTGTTCCTCGAGGTATTCGTTTCTGTCTAAAAGTCGGCAAAGTTGTTTCTTGAGATTAAAGGAACGTTCAACTTCCGGATCTAATGGATACTCAGGATCTTCACCTCTTTTAGATCTGCGCATAAACAAGAAAACCTCGTGAAAAGCGAGAGTTGAAAACACAAAAGAAAAATTAAAGAAAAATAAAAACAAGAATGAAAATAAAGACAAAAACGAAAATAAAAATGAAAAGTGCAATAAAAGAAAGATGTAGTTATGTTGCCAATCCCCGGCAACGGCGCCAAAAACTTGTTGCGTGTAAAGTAGTCTATCGCAATTGTAGTGCAAGTATGCACGACCTAAGTAGTAAAGTGATACTAAGTATCGGATATCGTCTCCACAGGGATTGGGCTAATGACTTCACCTAAATTTACTGCACGAAGTAAAGGGAATAGTTTAAAAAGATTGTCACGAGAATATTAAAGTAAACGTAAATAAAAAGAGTAGAAATATCAAGATAGAGAGAATGGGCTGGTATTGAATTACTCAGTAGTGCAGGTATTGCGATGCTTAGGAAATCTAGTTCTGTCGTTGCGCCCGTCGCCGACAGCACCTGTCGCGGCGGCTGTCCGTTAGCTGTCGCGACAGCGAACACACCAACTCCGTACTCCAAGTTTGGCAAGAATCCCAGATCTGCCTTGGCCTATCCCTAGGTCCAAGTCTGTCGATGATCACGTCTTTGATGATACCTCCCGGCGTGAATCGAAGGATGAACACCGATGTGTATGAATTCTTCCTTAGCCACTTAACCTCGCCCTATCCCTAGGCACGAGATGATTCAACTATAAACTAGAGAGCGCGCTCTTATCTCTTTCATATACTCAACTCTCCCGATGCTAAGTAAATAGATAACCTCACAATGCTCTCCTGATGCTCTTGTAAGATATTAAAACCGAAATAAGAGAACTTGAAGTTTATTTTATTGAACTCGGAAAATCCTAAAACAAAACAACCCTTGCAACTACTTTACAAAACAACCCGTGGCCCTAGGGGGTTTTTAGAACATGTCGACGACGGGTAAACGGCGGAGGGGTTTAGGTTATCGGTTATGGGGTATGATGCCTCTAGGTTAAAATCTATGCCCTTATATAAGCTTTGGGATCAAGTATTCTAAGTTAACAAGGATTACAACTTTAATGAAAAGTAAGATTCTATTAAATGCTTAATCTCTAAGGATTCCTACTTTTCAGCTGCCTCCTTGTTTCATGGGAATTCCTCTCCTTGAGCTTTGGCTTGACATATCTTTTGATCCGGGGCTTGGAAAAATATTTGGATTTCACACGACAGACGAGCAGATTTTTCTCTATCTATCGAGGTCCACTTTACTTTTCCTCTTCATAAGGCTGCTGTCACCTTGTTGTCACGACAGCTCCATGGCAGCTTCGTCCTTGTCGTCTGCTTGTCCAGTTCAGCTCTTCTGCTTCTCTGCCCTGCGCCTGCCTTCTTTGTCAACTATGGCAGCAACCTGCAAAATCAGCCATCTTTTAGTAGAATCCGTGCCTTTAGTGTATTTGTGATGTTTTATTGTAAACTGGCCTAAATGCAATGAAATGATGCTTGAATGCAGCAGAAATATGGGTTAAAAAGGGCGTAAATAATAGAACTTTTACACACTCAACAACAAAACCTCCCAAAACCCCCCAAATCATTGTTCCATCAATTCCCTTCACGATTTCAAGAGCTCTCATCAAGGTAAACACGTTTTTGACTTCTCCTCATCGTTCTTAGCATTTCTATAGCTTTAGATTTTGATAAACACCATTTTTGAAGTTTTTCAAGTTTTGGGAAAAAGGAGGAAGCTTTGATGGGTTTTTGTTTGGTTTTCGGTTTGTAAAGTTAAATTATGTTAAACTCTTGCCCCCAGGTGTATCATATGTGAAAATGGTGGTGTTTTGATGAAAATCCCGAAATGGGTTTTTGTGGGTGTTTTAAAGGGTTGAAAACTTGGGTTTTTGAGGTAGTTTGGTGTAGGAGAGTTGGGATGATGATATGGTGATGCTTGAGGGTTGTTTTAAGTGTGTTTAGTGATGATTTGGGTGTTGGAATTGATGATTTTCTGCTGGGTTAAGCTCAAGTCCGAAAATGAGGATTTTTGGGTTAGTTCATGGCTTGGAAATGTAGTGAATGGTCATGTAGTAGTATTCTAATTTGTGGCAGTGGTTTTGTGGATGATTTGTTGAGTAATATGTTGTTTTTGATTGATTAAAATCAAGGGAAATCGTTGGAGAAGCTTCGAGCTCGATTCCAAGAAATTTGGAGGCTTGATCGGTTATCTCTGTTTGCTTTAAGGGTGTTCGGTGAGTGGTTTATATAAAACAGTTTTAAATTGGTTCAAGTGTGTTGTTGAGGTGTTTGATTGTGCTTGGTAGGCCAATCTAAGGTCGGGATTAAGTTGGTAGCTTAATTTCTTGTTGACTTTATGAGTTCTTACTTAATGTGCATAAATGTGGACTTGTGTAGTATGTGTTCGTTATGCATGTTGATATATATTGATGTTGTATAATGGTGATGATATGTTGTGTTGCATGATTTTGAAATCATGGTGAGACTTGTTTAGTATGTTGGCACTAGTTATAATTACCGAGTATAAATGATCGATCATTAGGATGAGTGTGTACATGGTAGGAGTCAAATTCGCGCGTGGCCTTGGTGACGTATATTCATCACGGGGGAGTACTGTGAGGTAACATTCCACCAAAAAATGTTAGTATGTGATGATGGGTGAAATACCATCCATGAAAGGAACGGTGATGTGTGAAATCCCACCGAATGGTAATATGGTTGTTTGAGTACGTTGGGGCGAAAATCCCAACGAAAGTTATCCGCATATCCGAGTAAGCTATATAGTTGACAATATATTAGTTCATATGTGGTTGATGTGTAAGATTTTTTGTTATATCCTTGTTTAGCATAACATGAGGTAAGATGCAATGTTCATGCATTCTTGTAGTTGTGGCTATATTGCTTATTGGTGTATATGTGTGCCTTGTGGATGTATCATGGATGTCATGCTTGAACCCTACATTGTCGATGTTTTGTTTTGAGCTCCCTCACTAAGCTTCTAGCTTACGCTCTCGTTTTCGACAATGTAGATCATTAGTGTGGAAGTTAGCAAGGAGCAAGGAAGGGGCGTCTAAGCGCGTTTGTGGTTTCTCAAGTATGGTTTTATGGAATAATGTAGTAGTTAGCAATGGGGATGCTACGTGTTATAGGAGCATGTGTTAGACTCCTATTTTGTTAATGCTTTTGTGTTGAGGATCTGTAAACCATGTTTTATGAGATGCCTAAGTGTTTTGTGTGAAAAAGCATGTAACCTTATTATGATATGTTTATGTGGATGCATGTTTCCTATGAATGGATTGGACGTTTTGTGTATGCTTATATGTTTGGTCAAGCT
This sequence comes from Hibiscus tridactylites, assembly GCA_958450335.1. Lineage (NCBI taxonomy): Eukaryota > Viridiplantae > Streptophyta > Magnoliopsida > Malvales > Malvaceae > Hibiscus > Hibiscus tridactylites. The sequence goes on from OY288273.1 coordinate 75,941,745, forward strand.
TGTGGTAGGATGTAATGCCTCTAGATTATGTGTATGATTGATGTTTCATGAATCTTGTTGATTTAGGGCATGTTTTGAGATGCAAAAAACTATTTTCAGGGTCACACAGAGTGCAGGCGTTTCGAAACGCTCGTGGTTGTCTCGGAACAGGTGTAGCTCTAGGGATACTCGTATCGGAACAGGGGGTGTCGTTTCGATACGATTTGACACTGTAAGCTCCCGTTTCGGTACGCGTTTCGATATGGCTGGCCTTTGTGAGTGCCTGTTTCAGAACGAGTTTCAGAACGTTTTGTTACTGGAGACCCTCATACCGGAACGGAGTGGACCGTATCGGTACGGCCTGGTCTGGCTTTTAAACTGAAGCCCGCGTATCGAAACAGGCAAGCCTGTTTCGAAACGCAGGTCTGTAATTGGACTTTTAGGCATCTTCAAAGGTTTTCGAATGTCGTGTTTTAGTCCCATTTGTTTGTTTGCTTCCTTGTTAAGTTTATATGCATCTTTTATGTATGGTTTGGGCTCGTAAGCATGCAAATGGACTAATATGTCACTTGGTAAATTTAAGTTACCTTACATTCTGTTCGCATCTGCTCGTTATCGTTTTCTGCTGTCGTTTTCACACATAGTGTAACCCCCTTGTCCCGGTCTGGTCGATTGACCGGTTTGAGTAGGCTACACGGGGAAAACCGATGTGAAACCCATAAAGGTCCCACCTCAGGTAGTAACCCTAGAAAATTTCTTTTAATTACATCTTGTCTAAAGGCATATTTATTTCCTATGTGAACACAACAACGAAAACACCACGAAATAAAAGCAATCAACCCAAAAAAACACTTTAAACAGTCCATTTTTAACTTACACAGCAGGCCGTATCGATACACCATACAAGGGTATCGATATGCCTTGACCAAGTCAACTGCCTCCAGTCAACCCAGGGAGACCGTATCGATACAGCCCTTGGGTACGCCAAAATCGTATCGATACACCCTAGACCCGTACCGGTACGCCAAAATCTCCCCAATAACTCAGATTTCCAGTGAGGATTTGGCGTACCGATACGCCTTCGTGTATCGGTACGCTAGGCCAAACTTGAGTCCAGAAGTGTAGGATCGTATTAATACGGCTCTTAAGCGTACTGATACGCCCTGCACTGCAATGCTCAAATTTGCAGCCTAAGACTCTCAAACACGACTCTAGATGCATTTTAAGACTTCCCTGGTCACATACAAGCGTACATACAACACATGACATCCAAGATGTAAGCATACGAGGCAACCAACACGAACAAGCATCATTCATTCAAGGGGTTCATGTATTTACTCAAAAGATGACATACTTAACACTTTAGGTTCATGCCTTAGCAACCATACATGAAGCATTCATAAAAGGCAATTTAAACATGGTTTTATAATCCAAACATGGCATCAACAAGCCACACCAAAATCAACATAACAAGGTGTCTAAACATGCTCCTAAACCAACCATAAACATAACTCCAAAACATTCAAATCCCATTGCTTGACTATTACAATCCTTTAATTTAAAGTTCATACTTGAGCTAACCAAAAGCAACACAAGCACACTTGGAGGCCCCCTTCTTGCTCTAGCAACCCACGAACTACGGATCTGAATTGTCGAACGAAAGAGAGCGTAAGCATAAATCTTAGTGAGGGTAAGCTCATTAAATCAAACCTCAACAATGCAGGGTCCAAGCACGAGCACAGCCAAGGTAGAATGCATGATTTTACCTTCGATCCACAAGAGCCAAAATACACATGATGCATGAACATATATTCAAAATTATGCCATGCTCAACGAGTCCAACCACATCATATGTAAACACATATAATAAACCATATTGGCAACACATAACACCACATATTGGTACACATCTCATCTCTTATTGGCACCTAGCTATGACTCGAATACACGGATAACACGTTAGAACTCACATCCAATAACAACCATTACCTTACGGTGGGATTACACTCATCACTGTTCACGCGAAGGGGATTCCACTCATCCTCACGCCCCGTCGATGGGATTACACTCATCACCGACTAACATATATATAAGAGGGTTTTCCGGGCGAACCCGTACTCCATCTTGATGACTACCATCACCAAGACCACGCGTGCATTTGACTCACGTGTGCACACTAACATCCTAATGATCGATCATTTGTACCCAAGCATACTAGTGTCAATATTAAACACAATCCACAATATCATTTCATATCCACTTTCGTGCTTAGCACGTACTCACCATGATTAACATCATGCACAATCCACATGCATATAACAATGCATTAATTCAAGCCTCAATACACATGTATAACATGATATACATAGCCAACACAATCGCAATTAAACATGAGGCATAAATTCAGTCAAAGATTAACCATAGTCTCTATCTATAGCTTGGGATTAGACTACCAATCTAATCCCAACTCTAGGTGGGTCTACCAAGCCCAACCTAGTCCACATGCTTGAACCAACACTTTAAAACCATTTAAAAGTATTTAACCACTCACCTTCACTTCCAAGCCCAACAACCAAGCAACCAAGACCTTCAAGCTTCCGGATTCACTCCCGATGCTTCACCAACACAATCTCTTGTTTCTAATCATTTCAACACATTCAAACAACCTCAAATCATTTCACACAACAATGTAGAAAACCCGAAACACTATTCAAGCATCAAACACAAGATTTCAAGCTAAGAACAACCCCAAAAACTCCAAACCCGAGCAGCCCTCAAACTCAATCCAAAACTCATGATTCCAACCTCTTTAACACACTCAAATGCTTCCAAAACGACCCCCAACTATCATACTAACCCCAGCCCTCAAATTTCAACATTAATCACACCCAAAACTCATCTTAAAACCCTTCAAAAACCCCATTAAAACCCAAATCCGAAAATCATGGTAAAACTCTTTAAAATTCATATATGTTGGACCTCATGGTTCATAAACAACTTATCTATCAACATTAAACCATAAGTTTTGTTAAAATCTCATAAAGCTTCAACCTTTAACCAAAACTTTGAAAAACCCAAAATGTGAAATACATAGCTTTAATGAAAACTAATGGTACCATAATGTAAAGGAAGACAAGACCAACTCAAAAACGAGATTACCTTTCGAAAAGCTCCAAAGATGAGGTTGTATGAGAATGGAATAGTGAAAATGGAGAAGAGGGTTCTCCTTGTCGTTGAAAAAGAAGATGGGAGAGTGGGGAAGATGATGACAAAAGTTTATTTTTAATAGAAAGGGGTTTAAATTTGAAAGCTCCTTTTATTACCAAAATGACATTAATGAGGATGGCTATTTCTATTTTCCAATTCCATGGAATTGGGCTTTAAAACCAAAACATGTCCAACATAATTTATTCGTTTGAAAACCCGAGGCCCAAATAATATTTTATCATTTTAATTATAAAACCGAAACTCAAAATAATTATTTTAATATTATTTTCATCCGACTCCCAAACTCGGGTGTTACACATATGACTAAGTGTAACATATAGACAAGAGAATTAATGAAAATTTTCCAGGGTTGCTAATCGAAGTGGAGCCTTAACGGGTTTCGCTTCGGTTTTCTCCGTGTAACCTACTCGGACCGGTCTGTCGTCTAGTCCGGGACGAGGGGGTTACACACCTAAACCCTTAAACCTTACACCTTAAACTAAATCTATAAACCCTAAAACTAAGGCGCTTGTAGAAACTAAAAGTTTCCATCGCTAGTGTATTGGATATAAATAATTCTTTAAGTATCTAGATTTCATTTGCTCATTAAAACTATTTTGGGTTGTTTTTATTATTTTAGTAAAATCAAATATTTTTTTAAAAAGAATAAGATACCAATAAAAGATTAAAATAAAAAGGTTTAATACAAAAGTAAGTGCTCAAACTATACTTCTTTTTAACTTTAGGTGCTTAATTTTTTTGTCAAAATGAGTGTTTAACGGTTTATTTCGTTAATTTTAGGTGTCTAGTCGTTAAATATCATTAAAAAAATCAATCAACCAATTAAAATTTGACACGTTGTAGATTTTAATTTCTTATAATTAATTTTTTAGTTTTTAGAACTTAAACTTCTTAAAAAAAACCCAACTTAACCAAAGTTCACAAAAATCCCAAATTTCAAAAATCCTAAACCAAATCCAAAAACAGCCGGCTATCCTCGAAATGAAGTCTCCTTCTTTTATTGCTTGATTTTGTAATAACATGAATTTTGGGTTAGCGAATCGGGTCTCAGACCTGGTTATTGGGAATTTTGTTGAAAGTCTAAATTAAGTAATTAATTTGGGCCTAGTGGCAAAACTGAAGAATATGTTGTTAGAGTTTTATTAAAATGGTTATCTTTTATTTGAGGGGAGTTTGAAATTTAAAAGATGGGAAAAAAGAGATAAAGTGGGTGGTAGGTGCGAAAAGAGAAGAGGATATAATGGAGAGAGAGAAACATAGAAAGATGGGTGAGAAAAAGAGGGGAAAAACTTTGAATCACGATCTACTATCATCCAAGCCTCCATTCGTGACACCGTCGACACCATTGGGAAGAGCTCGCCGAGACGAGTTAGCCGGTTGTCACCGCCGCCGCCGTTCGCTGGGGTGAAAGGAAACAAGTTGCAGGTTGTTGAGTAGAGGTGGTTTTGGTGGTCAAAATCAGATTTTGAGGCCACCGGCGTGCTCCCAGTGTTAGAACATCGAGGCTGGTGCTCTCCATTAGGGTTGTAAAAACAAGTCAGAACCTGAAAACCTGTCTGAAACCTGCTCGAGTTAGAACTTGATTTGACCAGAGAATTTGATGACCCGAACCCGAACTGTAACTGACTGTTGCTGATCCGAACACGAGTTGAACCTGTTTCTGTAGCAACCGAACCCGATCTGCGTCCGACTGAAAATGACCCGAACCCGAATCTGACCTGTTAATTTTGACCTGAAACCAGACCTGCATCTGACTGAAACGAACCTGAACCCGAGACCGACCTGGCAAATTACCTGATTTTATCCGACTGAATCGACCCGAGATCCGGTTTTACCCGACCTGTTATGAACCCGACCTGTTTCGAACCTGAAATGTTGTTACTTGGCTAAAAGTGTTAAATAATTTAAAGTGTTAACTGTTCATTATAAACTTAATAATTTTTTAATAGATTATGTTAATTTCATTATACTTAGAAATTTTTTATCTTACATTATACTTAGAAATTTGTCTTAATTTGTTAACTTTATTATGATCATTAAATTAAAAATTTGTTTTATTAAATTTTTTAATTATAATTATTAAATTGAAAATTATTTAGCTTTTAATTTAGGGGGAATTTTTTTAAATTGGTGGGGGGGGGGGGAATTTAATAGGGAAAAAATAAATTGGCACCAAATCCAAATGGCTTGAGGGGAATTTAATTGAAAGGAGGGGGAAAGCAAATGGCTTGGCGCCTAATTTTTTATTTAAGGGTTAATCACCCTTTACGTCCTTCCTTAATTAAATGCTTAAGGTTTAAGTTTATTAGTGTTTAGTTTGTTTCCTTTTAGTCCTAACTTTTGGTATAGTTTCTTTAGATTTCATTCAATTAGGTCATGCTTCATAAATTGATTAATTATTAAGTCTTTTGATTAGCTTTAAATTTGATTTGGTCTTTGTATAAAGATTTGATAATTAATTGGCTTTAACAATTTGAATAATTTGTGAATTAGGCTCTAAGTAATAATTTAGTTTTAATTTTTCCAGGATCTGTCTTTTTTATGTTTTGATTTATTTCGTTTGTTAGATTTATGGGTTTATGTTTGGGGTTTATGGGTAAATGTGTGTATTCTAATTATTAGTGATTCGTGTTCATGAAAGCCGTTAAATAATTAACTCGAAATAAATGACCAACCCAAAGTCTATCGACTATTTATACTAAACTCAAACTTAATACGAATTCGAAACTCAAATTTAGTTTAGGGGTATACATTTATATACATTAATAGTAATATATACATAAAAGCATACATACAAAAGTTTAAGGGTTGAGGGATGTATGTATGTATGTATGTATGTATGTATGTATGTATGTATGTATGTATGTATGTATGTATGTATGTATGTATGTATGTATGTATGTATGTATGTATGTATGTATGTATGTATGTATGTATGTATGTATGTATGTATGTATGTATGTATGTATGTATGTATGTATGTATGTATGTATGTATGTATGTATGTATGTATGTATGTATGTATGTATGTATGTATGTATGTATGTATGTATGTATGTATGTATGTATGTATGTATGTATGTATGTATGTATGTATGTATGTATGTATGTATGTATGTATGTATGTATGTATGTATGTATGTATGTATGTATGTATGTATGTATGTATGTATGTATGTATGTATGTATGTATGTATGTATGTATGTATGTATGTATGTATGTATGTATGTATGTATGTATGTATGTATGTATGTATGTATGTATGTATGTATGTATGTATGTATGTATGTATGTATGTATGTATGTATGTATGTATGTATGTATGTATGTATGTATGTATGTATGTATGTATGTATGTATGTATGTATGTATGTATGTATGTATGTATGTATGTATGTATGTATGTATGTATGTATGTATGTATGTATGTATGTATGTATGTATGTATGTATGTATGTATGTATGTATGTATGTATGTATGTATGTATGTATGTATGTATGTATGTATGTATGTATGTATGTATGTATGTATGCATGTATGTATGTATGTATGTATGTATGTATGTATGTATGTATGTATGTATGTATGTATGTATGTATGTATGTATGTATGTATGTATGTATGTATGTATGTATGTATGTATGTATGTATGTATGTATGTATGTATGTATGTATGTATGTATGTATGTATGTATGTATGTATGTATGTATGTATGTATGTATGTATGTATGTATGTATGTATGTATGTATGTATGTATGTATGTATGTATGTATGTATGTATGTATGTATGTATGTATGTATGTAGAAACCCTAAACCCTAATCTATGTATGTATGTATATATGCATGTGTAATTGTAGAAACCCTAAACCATAAACAATAAACTCTAAATTGTAAACCCTAATCCATATATATATATATATATATATATATGTATGTATATCATATGTAAGTTAGTATGTACGTCAAACACATACATACTAAAACTTACATTCTAAACCCTAAATCCTAATACACAAACATATATACATATATATATATATATATATATATATATATATATATATATATATATATATATATATATATATATATATACTAAAAGTCTAAAACTTACATTCTAAACCCTAAACCCTAATACACATATATATATACATACTAAAACTTACATTCTAAACCCTAAACCCTAATACACATACATATATTAGATATAGATACACATAATACATATACATACTAAAAGTGTGAAAATTACATTCTAAACCCTAAACCTAATAAACATACATACATGTATATATACATATACATACATGTATTAATATATATAAAATTATATATATTAATGTATTTATATATGTATTAATATATATATATATATAAATAAATGTATATATATATAATATGTATTTATTAATATATATATATATTAATTTATATACATATACATATACATATACATTAATACATAATATACATGTCACATGATACATATCAACACATTTGACATAACAATTTACACACATATTATATATTATATATATAATATAATATGTATTAATATATATATATATATATATGTATATTAATGTATATATATATATATATGACAACACATATATATATATATAAATGTATTTATATATGTATTAATATATATATTTAATATTTAATATACGTAACATATATATTAGGGGTGTTTAAAGAAATCTGATCCGATTGATCTGATCCGATTATCCGTTGATCCGATCCGAAATTCTGGATATCCGATCCATTTTTTTTTATTTTTAGGATAATTCATATCCGATATCCGAAATTTTTGGATCGGATACGAATAGTGATTTTACATTCAGATTGGATATCCGTTTATTTGATATCCGAAGACTCAAAATTTTTTATAGGTATAAATCTTGTTATATTCGATATTTTTAATTGTTATATATGAAAAATTGAAATTTCCATAACACAAATATTGCTATATTCAACAATTTATTAATTTTTATATTCGAACACCTAATTTTTTCATGGATAGAACCATTAAATTAAAAAAATAATCAAATAAATTCATAAATTTCGGATAATCGGATATCCGAGTATCCGATCCGAAAATTCGGATATCCGAATTTTCGGATATTCGATTTTTTCAGATCGGATACGGATCACTATTTCGGTGATCCGAATTTTTCAGATATCCGAATTTTCGGTTCGGATCGGATCGGATTCGATATCCGTAAATGAACACCCCTAATATATATATATATATATATAGCAAAACTTATCTACATGTATATTATTTTTAGTCTAAATTGACCCTTATTCTTTTTATATTTGTAATTTAGTCCAATGTTTAAATTTGAATTTAATATCTTTATTCATTATAGTCCCTAAAAAATTATTTTTATTCTAAATTAACCCCTATTCTTTTTTTATTTGTAATTTAGTCCAATGTTTTTAATTTTAATTTAATATATTTGTTCATTCTAGTCCCTAAAACTTTATTTTTATTCCAAATCAACCCTATCCTTTTTTATTTGTAATTATGTCCAATGTTTATAATTATAATTTAATTATCTTTGTTCATTGTACTCCCTAAAACTTTATTTTTATTCCAAATCAACCCTTATATTTTTTTTTTGTATTTTAGTCCAATATTTATAATTTTAATATAACATCTTTGTTCATTCTAGTCCCTAAAACTTTATTTTTATTCCAAATCGACCTTATCATTTTTTTGTTTGTAATTTACTCCGATGTTTATAATTTTAATTTAATATCTTTGTTCATTCTAGTCCCTAAAACTTTATTTTTATTCCAAATTGACACCTATTCTTTTTTTGTAATTTAGTCAAGTGTTTTTAATATGATGATATTTTATTCATGTTAGTCCCTAAAATTTTATTTTTTGAAAAAATTGAGCCTTTTTAATTTATAATTTTTTAATTTACTCTAATATTTTTAAAGTGATTCGTATTCGTGAAAGGTGTTGGATAATTAGCTCGAACTTGATGACGAACTTAAAGTCTATCGACTATTTATACCAAACTCAAACTTAATACGAATTCAAAACCTGAAATGAACCTTAAAGCCTAACACCTAACCTCTAAACCATAAACAATGATGATAACTCTCAAACCCTAAATCATAAACCCTCGAATATAAACCATAACTCTAAAATCATAAACCCTAAACACTCTAATAGGAACCCTAAACCCTCGAATATAAACCCTAACTCTTAAATCATAAACTCTACACCCTAAACCCTAAACACTTAGACTATAAACCCTAAACAATAATGATAACTCGTAAACCCTAATGCATCACCCTAAACCCTCAAATATAAACCCTAACTCTCAAACCCTAAACCATAAACCCTAAATGTAACACCCTAAAATTTTAGCCAAGATTAAAACCCGAATTCTAAAAAAAATCCCCAATTCAGAAACCCTAGATTTTGAAATCCCTGATTCGATAACTTTAAGATTTGGGAATTTTGATTCTTAAAACCCTAATTTAATTGGGGGTACTTTGATGATAAATCATATTTGGGTGACCGAATTGTTTAAAATTAAAGTTTTAGTGACCTTTATGTAAGTGGGTTAAGTTTGGGGGCCATTTGTTAAAACCTTCAAACATTTCAGTGATCTTATGCGCGTTTTACCCTTTAAGTGAGGTGTTTAAACCTCTTTTTACCTGCAAATGAAACCCTACAGCCGCCATAACCTTTTCTGCGTTTTTGGCACTTGGTTCTACCCTCTCTCACATTCTCGAAAGCCATCGTAACCCCTCACCCACTGCTTCTCCGATCAGGCTCCGATGGGCCCTTTGTCACCGCTTATGTCGCACACGACAACCACCATCGTGGTCACCCCCGTCTCGCGAGTCACCCCTAGCCTTCGGCTCACCCCTTTTCGACCACCGTTTCTGAGTTTACGAAAGAAACCTTTCGGTTTCTCTTTTGTCGCCTTCGTCATGTTGTCGCATCGCCGTCGTTTTCCGTTCGCGTTTTTATGCTGCCGTGAACGTTGGATCCAACACCGTGAGAACCTCCTTTGCCGTCGCCTCCTCCTCCGTTCGTCTCTTCCGTTTGAGTTTGGGTAAGCTTCGTCGTTCCTCGTTAGATTTGTTTTGGGTTTCTTGAAATTATTTGGTGACAGTGGGTTGTTTGTTCTTTGATGGGAATGAACCATCAAGGTTCTCGTTTTACGCCTCCGGCGAGCTGCACCGCCTTGGTTCTCTGTGAGTTGAAGCTGCTGCCGCCGGTTTGTTGCGCCGTCGCTGTCGTCGGATTATTGTGTTTTCGCCGCTGTCGCTTCCATCTTTCATCGTCTAGCTCTGCCTCTGCATTCAAAGGTTTATGGTAACCCTAATTCTGATCATAAAAAAAGGTTTGGGCCGGTATGAATGTGAAGGGCTGAGCCCAATTGTAGGAAACCAAACCATGCCCAAATGTGTATGCTTGTGTGTGTAAGCCATGAGAAAGGCTTGCATCTAAGGGATTGCCCGATTGTGTGAGCCCAAACTAAGTGAACCGTCCATCTTGAATTGAACCGGCATTTCAAACCAAACCATATGTTGACTGAACCAATTTAGTGTGCTCAGATTAAACCGAACCGAACCAATGTGTTGACAGTTGACCAACTCAGACCGTTGACCTGAATTTGTTTTGACCTTGACTTGAATTGTTTGACCGGAAGTTGACCAGATTTGACAGAACCAAGTTGGACCCGTGGACTTTGACTTTTGACCTTGAACCTGTCTGACTGTTTGACCGTTGACTTTGGTCTTGGATCAGTTTGACCAGAATTGACTTTGACTAGTTTGACTTTGACTTTGACTTTGACTTTGACTAGAGTTGACCAAGAGTTGACTTTTTCGGACATCCTTCCTCTTAACCTTTCTCGACGCCCCGAATCTGTATCCGCTGCCCGTTTTGTCAAATTAGATCCTGAAAACTCCGTTTTGTTATCTTTGAGTAATTGTTGTTGGAATCTAATAAGTTATGATTTCAGAACTTAATTCGGAATATTCTTGTGTTCAGGTCCCGACTTTGGAACCGTTGGGTTACCTCCAGTTGTTCAGACCGATCGTGCACGTTCTTCGAGATCTTTACGTGAGTATATCTTCAGTTTGGTTTTCAGTGTTTTAGTCGGTGGCTTAGTGTTAGTAATAAATACTAATATAGTATTCATACCTTCGTAGGTCCTGATTCAGCTAGATCTGAGCGTAAGACGCGCTTTTCTCTGCATTAGAGCTTCTGTTGCTTAAGGTGTGTATCTTCATGTTTTATAAACTTATGTGTTTATTTATGTGCTATAAACCTTATGTGCTTTTCTGGATTAATAAAAGTAAATGTTTTGTACATTTTGTGTGCATACTCTGTTGTGATTGGGTGAATGTTTTCAGACATCATGCATAACATGTCATACTGTGATTTAAGTGAAATATCGGATTTTTAGAACTGTAAAACATCGGATTTATAGTATTGTGCAACTTGAATTTTCAAGTTTCGGATCAAACCCGGATTTTAAAATCTGCATCATATCATTGTGGGTATATGGATTGAGATTTGTTCGGGGAAGTTCAGTGGTTTCAACCTTCGGGTTGAATTCCGCTTCAGATCAGTGGTTTCAACCTTCGGGTTGAATTCCGCTTCGGATCAGTGGTTTCAACCTTCGGGTTGAATTCCGCTTCGGATTAGTGGTTTCACCCTTCGGGCTGAATTCTGCTTCGGATCAGTGGTTCCACCCTTCGGGCTGAGTTCCACTTCGGATGGTGACATGGAGAAAGTAGGTTCTGGGGAACCTTACTTTTCGGTGTATCGGAGATGGGTATTATGATTCATGTGCATCAGACATCATATCATCATGATTCAGTTTTATTGTGTTTTCAGAAAAGTCTTTATCAGAAAATAAAATACTGTTTTGTTTCTGTTTTGTTTTCGTTGCACTTTAGAGACACACTAAGCTCTTTAGCTTACACCCTTTAGTTTTTACTTTTCAGATATCTCAAACTTTTTAGGCGACTCGGTACTAGGAGCTTCTCGTGTTTTACTCGGATATTTTCTTATAGTTCAGTATGAACTCTCTTTTAATTATTTCAGATTATTGATTTGAAATATTTTAGAATATTTGTGTAATTCGGACATTGGGACTGTTTAATGTTTTTAATTTGGGTATTATTAAATGCATGCATTTATAAGGTTATTTTTCAAAAATTTAATCAAATATCGGAATAATATTTAAACGACTACATTTTATAATAATGAGACCTTATTAAGTTTTTCTTTTAATAATAATGTTGTTTTTAATTAAGTAAACTTAAAAGTTGTTACTTGAGGGACAAGTTTTCAAATACGACTTCCTAGATTCGACCCATTTCTTCTAGGTCGGGTTTAAGGGGTTACATTTAGTGGTATCAGAGCCTAGGTTCAACCCTCGGACTGTTGGCTCACAAAAGTTGTTTTCAAAATGTTTTTGATTTTTGCATGCATCGGAAATATTTTGGGATAAATGAGGATTTTCTGAAAAATATACTATAGTATTCTGTGATTTGACTTCAACGTTTTCAATGTGTTTTAAATCTGAGACTCCAGTACCGATTCTGACTCTAGGTTATTAGCTTCTGGTATATAGTTCATTATGCCACCGTGTAGGAGTCTTAATCTATCATTTGTTCGAGGTCGTGACCAAGGCCGTACTGCTACTTCTGGTAGTGATCTCCCGCTTTCTGTTGGGCAAGCAGAAATTCAGAATAAGTTGCATGTTGATGTGAACCATTCGTTAGGAAGATATCACATCGGAAGTGATAACTCATTTGATATTGAGAACACTAATCGATATGTGGGAGTCGAGCTCTTAGCGAGGTGTTAATATTATTTTATGAATTTGAAACAAAATAACAAGTCAGTGAATGATTATGAGATAAAGTTTCAGAGGTTGGTTAAGTAAGCTCCTGAGTTGTGATTGAGAAAGATAAGCGTGATTGTTTTTTTAGGAACTTCGTCTACCGATTCAAAGAGATGTTGCATCATATCATGATAAAGTATTCAGCGACATGGTTGATCAAGCTAAAACTTCTAAGAGGATAATTTCACTTATGGAAGTTGAGGAAGTTCAAAATTCTGAGAAAGACGTGAAACAACCATACATATTTGCTTAGCCCAGTTTTGTCAACTCGTTTGAAAAGAGGCCTAGGGATGAATATGTTCCTATTAGTTATCAGAATTTAAGACATGCAGCACCTATAGTTCTGTCTGGCAGCGTGGCTAGTTCAAAAGTTCGTCGGTCTATTTCTGTATGTGGTTTTTACAACAAAAAGCATAATGGAGAGTGCAGATTGATGAACGTAACGTGGTTTGGATGTGGTTCTCAAGATCACTACTTAAAGAGTTGTCCACGTTCAGCTATTGGTTCATCCGTTCAGATTCAGAGTCATGCATCAGTTCAGGCACCTCACCGAGGTAGAGGGTAGTTTAGATCAGCTACTTCTGGTACATCTAGTAGAGGTAGACCTGCTCAGAGTGATAGGTTAGCTGGATATGAGATTAGATGACCGTGTTTGGTATATTCGATCGGAGTTCGCGTTGGATGTGATGATATGCATAATGACGTAGCAGGTACATTTATGATGCTTTCAGTTCTATTTTAGTTATGATGGATTATGAATTCAGAATAAGAAAGTATTGAATTGGTTAGTCAGTTGTGATATCTGCTGCTAAGTCTGAAAATTTCGAGGACGAAATTTCTTTAAGGGAGAGAGAGTTGTAACACCCTAAAATTTTAGCCAAGATTAAAACCCGAATTCTAAAAAAAATCCCCAATTCAGAAACCCTAGATTTTGAAATCCCTGATTCGATAACTTTAAGATTTGGGAATTTTGATTCTTAAAACCCTAATTTAATTGGGGGTACTTTGATGATAAATCATATTTGGGTGACCGAATTGTTTAAAATTAAAGTTTTAGTGACCTTTATGTAAGTGGGTTAAGTTTGGGGGCCATTTGTTAAAACCTTCAAACATTTCAGTGATCTTATGCGCGTTTTACCCTTTAAGTGAGGTGTTTAAACCTCTTTTTACCTGCAAATGAAACCCTACAGCCGCCATAACCTTTTCTGCGTTTTTGGCACTTGGTTCTACCCTCTCTCACATTCTCGAAAGCCATCGTAACCCCTCACCCACTGCTTCTCCGATCAGGCTCCGATGGGCCCTTTGTCACCGCTTATGTCGCACACGACAACCACCATCGTGGTCACCCCCGTCTCGCGAGTCACCCCTAGCCTTCGGCTCACCCCTTTTCGACCACCGTTTCTGAGTTTACGAAAGAAACCTTTCGGTTTCTCTTTTGTCGCCTTCGTCATGTTGTCGCATCGCCGTCGTTTTCCGTTCGCGTTTTTATGCTGCCGTGAACGTTGGATCCAACACCGTGAGAACCTCCTTTGCCGTCGCCTCCTCCTCCGTTCGTCTCTTCCGTTTGAGTTTGGGTAAGCTTCGTCGTTCCTCGTTAGATTTGTTTTGGGTTTCTTGAAATTATTTGGTGACAGTGGGTTGTTTGTTCTTTGATGGGAATGAACCATCAAGGTTCTCGTTTTACGCCTCCGGCGAGTTGCACCGCCTTGGTTCTCTGTGAGTTGAAGATGCTGCCGTCGGTTTGTTGCGCCGTCGCTATCGTCGGATTATTGTGTTTTCGCCGCCGTCGCTTCCATCTTTCATCGTCTAGCTCTGCCTCTGCCGTCAAAGGTTTATGGTAACCCTAATTCTGATCATAAAAAAAGGTTTGGGCCGGTATGAATGTGAAGGGCTGAGCCCAATTGTAGGAAACCAAACCATGCCCAAATGTGTATGCTTGTGTGTGTAAGCCATGAGAAAGGCTTGCATCTAAGGGATTGCCCGATTGTGTGAGCCCAAACTAAGTGAACCGTCCATCTTGAATTGAACCGGCATTTCAAACCAAACCATATGTTGACTGAACCAATTTAGTGTGCTCAGATTAAACCGAACCGAACCAATGTGTTGACAGTTGACCAACTCAGACCGTTGACCTGAATTTGTTTTGACCTTGACTTGAATTGTTTGACCGGAAGTTGACCAGATTTGACAGAACCAAGTTGGACCCGTGGACTTTGACTTTTGACCTTGAACCTGTCTGACTGTTTGACCGTTGACTTTGGTCTTGGATCAGTTTGACCAGAATTGACTTTGACTAGTTTGACTTTGACTTTGACTTTGACTAGAGTTGACCAAGAGTTGACTTTTTCGGACATCCTTCCTCTTAACCTTTCTCGACGCCCCGAATCTGTATCCGCTGCCCGTTTTGTCAAATTAGATCCTGAAAACTCCGTTTTGTTATCTTTGAGTAATTGTTGTTGGAATCTAATAAGTTATGATTTCAGAACTTAATTCGGAATATTCTTGTGTTCAGGTGCCGACTTTGGAACCGTTGGGTTACCTCCAGTTGTTCAGACCGATCGTGCACGTTCTTCGAGATCTTTACGTGAGTATATCTTCAGTTTGGTTTTCAGTGTTTTAGTCGGTGGCTTAGTGTTAGTAATAAATACTAATATAGTATTCATACCTTCGTAGGTCCTGATTCAGCTAGATCTGAGCGTAAGACGCGCTTTTCTCTGCATTAGAGCTTCTGTTGCTTAAGGTGTGTATCTTCATGTTTTATAAACTTATGTGTTTATTTATGTGCTATAAACCTTATGTGCTTTTCTGGATTAATAAAAGTAAATGTTTTGTACATTTTGTGTGCATACTCTGTTGTGATTGGGTGAATGTTTTCAGACATCATGCATAACATGTCATACTGTGATTTAAGTGAAATATCGGATTTTTAGAACTGTAAAACATCGGATTTATAGTATTGTGCAACTTGAATTTTCAAGTTTCGGATCAAACCCGGATTTTAAAATCTGCATCATATCATTGTGGGTATATGGATTGAGATTTGTTCGGGGAAGTTCAGTGGTTTCAACCTTCGGGTTGAATTCCGCTTCGGATCAGTGGTTTCAACCTTCGGGTTGAATTCCGCTTCGGATCAGTGGTTTCAACTTTCGGGTTGAATTCCGCTTCGGATTAGTGGTTTCACCCTTCGGGCTGAATTCTGCTTCGGATCAGTGGTTCCACCCTTCGGGCTGAGTTCCACTTCGGATGGTGACATGGAGAAAGTAGGTTCTGGGGAACCTTACTTTTCGGTGTATCGGAGATGGGTATTATGATTCATGTGCATCAGACATCATATCATCATGATTCAGTTTTATTGTGTTTTCAGAAAAGTCTTTATCAGAAAATAAAATACTGTTTTGTTTCTGTTTTGTTTTCGTTGCACTTTAGAGACACACTAAGCTCTTTAGCTTACACCCTTTAGTTTTTACTTTTCAGATATCTCAAACTTTTTAGGCGACTCGGTACTAGGAGCTTCTCGTGTTTTACTCGGATATTTTCTTATAGTTCAGTATGAACTCTCTTTTAATTATTTCAGATTATTGATTTGAAATATTTTAGAATATTTGTGTAATTCGGACATTGGGACTGTTTAATATTTTTAATTTGGGTATTATTAAATGCATGTATTTATAAGGTTATTTTTCAAAAGTTTAATCAAATATCGGAATAATATTTAAACGACTACATTTTATAATAATGAGACCTTATTAAGTTTTTCTTTTAATAATAATGTTGTTTTTAATTAAGTAAACTTAAAAGGTGTTACTTGAGGGACAAGTTTTCAAATACGACTTCCTAGATTCGACCCATTTCTTCTAGGTCGGGTTTAAGGGGTTACACTAAACAATAATGATAACTCATAAACCATAATACAACACCCTAAACCATAAACACTCTAATATGAACTTATAATATAACATATAAATATATAGATATATATTATATGTATACGTACATAATAATTAAGGATAAATGTTCTATACACAGGCGGTGGAAACTGAAAGTTTCCACAAGCGCCTTAGTTTTAGGGTATAGGGAGTTAGTTTATGGTATAAGGTTTAGGGGTTTAGGTGTAGGGGGTTAGAATTTAGGGATAATTGTTTCAATTTAAGGTTTAGGGTTATAATTTAGGGTTTATAGGTTAAAATCTAAATCCTCACCATATTACCCTAAAAACTAAACCCTAACCTATAAACCCTAAATTGGATATCGTGAGAGTACTGGTACCCAAGGGTATATTAGTACCGGTACCCGTGAGAGTACTGGTACCCAAGGGTATCGTATCGATACTTGTGTTCAAGTACCTATACTCACTGAATGGAATAATCTATTATGCTAATAAAAATATAGAAATTGATGTGGACTATTAATGAGATAATATGGATTAATGGGGATAATTAATGAGGATGATTAATATATAATTCCATAATGTATTAACAAGTTGGTAAACTTAATTGGGTGACTTGTTGTAATAGCAACCATAGGAGATCCTTGGTAGATTGAGTTATGTTGTGTGCCGTATGGTAATCGTGTAGATGATGTCTGTGGTTTGGATACCTTGGGTGGTTAAGTCATCTTTGGTCGTTGGGATCTAGATACCCAGAGAAAGAGTGTTGCAGCACCATGGTTAGAGATGTTGAATGTACGTTCCCGACGTTGTGTGACGCCGGGCCTCACCTAGAGAGAGTGTATGTTCCCGAGGCTGTGTGACATCGAGCCTCACTCCAAGTTTGTGGTTATGACTATGTGTGTTGTTGCTCATATGATCTGGTGTGATCCTGAGTATGATTGGGACTTATAGGCCATGTATGATGTTTTGCTATGTTGATAGCATTTGTTTAGGCGACTAGTGGTAACGCCATGTGTTTATTCATCTCTCATTATTGCTCGTACCATGAAGTATAGTATAGTAGATGTGTACCACCAAGCTTTGTAAGCTCAGCGCTCGAAACACTACACCAGGCTTGTTCTTTCACGGCTTTTTTTATGCTTATTGTGGCATTTTTTAGCGCCGCTAAAAACGCCCCCGGTGCTAATAAAAACGCCGCAAAAAATGCCGCTGATAATTTTGCCGCAAAAGTTCGCGACGTTTGTGGGGAAAACGCCACGATAGATCGTGTTCAGTAGCAGCGTTTGTCTGACTAACGCCACGAAAACCTGTTCTATAGCAGCGTTTTTTATTCAAATGCCGCAAAAAGGTCATACTCTGTAGCGGCGTTTGGCTAGTAAAACGCCGCAAAAATCTATTCTTTAGCGGTGCTTTGTTAACAAACGCCGCAATATGGTCGTGATTTTTAGTGGCGTTTGTTTATATAAACGCCACAATAGAGTAGGTATTTGCGGCGTTTGCACCTCAAAACGCTGCGAATCTTACTGCCCATTGAAAGTTCAATTTTCATTATATTTACTACCCAAATTTAACCTGTGACATATCCAATCCAATAAATAATTACAGAAATTAAGAAAAAATACTTAAAAACAAAAAATAAGTTCAAGTCTATAACATTAAAGTGAAAATGTAATTCAACATTGTAGTTCAAAGTTAAAGTGAAATGTATTTAAACTTTCGTTTAGTAGAATAAACATGACCAAACCTAATAAATCAACTAAGATGGAGGATTCTACGGTTGGTTCTGCTTGAACAAGGCCATCATTTTTAGAAATTTATTTTCGAGATTCTTATATGATGCTTCTCTCGCTGCTCTCTCCGCTTCTCTTACTGCTCTCTCTGCTTCCCTCGCTTCTACTTCGGCTTTAAATTGAGTTAATTGTTGTTGTAAACGATTAACTTCTGCCTGGGAAGACTGGATCTATGGTGGCATGTACTGGGACGAGTTAGCACCAAAATATTTTGTTGGGGTAACGAATGATCCTTGACATCGAACTCGACCATATCGTTCAGGACCCAAAACATCAACAATAACTTTGTTGTCGATGTCATCCACATTAGCAGAACCATTAGTTGAAGCTATAGCTTCATACTCCACCTTTTTGTCCTTCATTTTGGCCTAATAATCAATGAGAAAAATAAATTCAAATATTATTTCATATAAAAATGTTATCATGTTCATATAAATAATAACATAATGTTATATTTTGCATCAAATAAATATACCATAGTTTCTGCAGCTTCAGGAGTAATAGCAGAGCCATCTTTCTTTGTGTGTGTGATGTCGAAGAGTTGTACTCGTCCAACACTACTGCCGGTCTTAAGTTCATACAATGAATAATAAAAATACTTACAAAAAAGTATTAGATTAAAAAATAATGAATAATGTCTTAAAAAGCAATACCTCCTCATTAGAAATACGGGCAAAGCTCTTCGACCCGGCTGTGTGAGTATACTTCTGTTTCTGTCTACTAGCAACGCCAACACGCTCCCGTTCCTAAAATTGCATATATACATATATAACCAATTTTGTATTGACATAGTAATATTCTTTAAAAACTGTAGCGATCATACCTCTCCTTTCGTTGAACTCCAGAACTTGACTACATCTTCCCATTGATACCGGAGCAATCCAAGTGGGACATTTTGCATCTTCTCTTGAAGGTTGAGACTATACTTGAAATATTTCTTTTTCAAGAAGCTCTTATGGTCTCTCCATTTCTTTCCTAACGCATGCTTCACATAATCGTCTGAGACTTCTAAAGAAAATCTCTCCTACAAATTATACAATCAGAGTATATAAATTACTATCGATCTATAATACATGATCTATTACAATGACATTATAGTACCTTAATATGATCAACAGCCTGATTCTTGTTACTATTCGGCATCTCACGCCATGACTCATAATTGATCGGCAAAAGTGCTCCATTACGTGCAGTCATGCCTATGACATTGGACAGAACACCTGCTTCTGCCCCAATAGGTTGACCAGTATCATTTCTCGAAACTTGTACACGTTCCCAAGAGGAAGATTGTACAACCCCGTCAACGTCGTGCGTCCTCTACTCTTGCGCCTTTGACCAACTTCAACTATATAAGACATAATTTGGTAGAATTATTAAAATCAAGTCAATAAAAAAACATATACCAATTAAATAAAGTTTTGAACATTACCTTGAGTTTCTTCATTTTGTTCAACTGTTTTCGGAACTTGTGAAGATCCAACACCGGACACTCCCTCATTATTTGAAACTTCCTCTGCTCGAGGAACTTGAACGATCCGCATGTCACTTAATTTCCTTCTAGGCATAATATCTGTAACAAACAAACAACAAGTTTAGTAACTAGTAACTAATAACAATATTACTATCAATATATGTATTCAATAGCAAGTTAGAGTTATAACATCTCACTATATTGTTATGTCATCAATTTTCATTAAAATCTATATCCATGTCCTCCCGAGCCCATTGAAATTGTGAACTAGAACTAGTGCTTGTTCCATCTAAGTTTTGAGCTGCAAAAGGTAAAGTTTCTGATCTTCTTTCAATGTCATCTGAATTTCCATCCCCTATGTATATCAAGTCTCTAGGAGTGTTACGGAGGACAACATACCAACCCTTATTTATTGGATCATGGCAATAAGAAACTTGTTTCACTTGAGAAGAAAATACATATGGTTCGTCCATCAATTGTTGACCAGTATGAATTAATCGAGAGAAGTTCACCATTGTAAAACCAAATTGATCTCTTTTAATACCTCGAGTAGTATTAACATCAGCCCAGTCACAACGAAATAACACAACCTTTCCTTTGCCATAATAATCCAACTCAATAATATCTGTAAGAACTCCATAATATTCTACATCTCCCTCTACATGATGATTGTCCCTAGCACTAGCATAACTTGTAATTGAAGAAGTAACAACTACTCCACAATTTTGTGTCCTTCGCAATCTTTCACGAGATTTTGTGTGGAACCTGAACCCATTAATAAGGAAGGCATTATATCTTTTTACAATTCTATCCGGACCTTGAGAAAGCCATTTAACCTCCTCACTAACTTCTCTTCTATTCCAAACCTATTAAGCGTAAAAGGTGAAAACGTTAGCATTTATATAAAGTATTACAACTATACATTAGTTACGTGTCGTGCAAATTACTGTGAACAACTTTTGAATCTCTCGTTGATGTAATCTTCGGGAGCGTACACGAGATTGTAACTCTTCTTTATACTCACTGTAAGGTAGGTTACGTGGTTAAAGATTGAGAAATATATAAGATAAAATAAATACGTCATCATTTATATTGTAAAACTTACGTGCGTAAGGAATCTAATGAATTGTGGTGGAAAAGAACATAGCGATGTGCTTGGACCCAAGATTTGTCATCTAATTGTGCAATTTCAACTTTGCCGAGTGGTTCACCATAACTTCCAAACAAATAAGTCCCAGTTGAGTTATTAGTACTGCACACTTCATTTCTATTTGATCTATTAAATCTCGTTTCAACATCTTCCATATATCTAGAGCAAAATGTCAGACACTCCTCTGCTAAATACCCTTCAGCAATCGATCCTTCTGGATAACGCTTATTACGAAAATAAGACTTTAACTAGCACAAGAACCTGGACGTGAAATAAACACAACATTATTTTATAAAGTTATCGAAGAGTTAAATTTTCAATACTGATTGAATACATATTAGACAATTCATACCTCTCAATAGGATACATCCACCAATAAAAAACTGGTCCACCAACTTTAGCTTCGTAAGGGAGATGAACCAACAACTGCACCATAATTGTGAAGAATGATGGTGGAAATATCTTCTCCAAGTTGCATAAGGTTAAGGCGACCCGATCTTGCAATTTCTCAAGTTCTTCGACCATCAGAACTTTCCCACAAATTGCTTTCATTATATTGGAAAGTTCAATTATACAAGATGTCACCTCATTTGGCATACAATTGCGTAATGCAACTGGCATAAAATCTTGCATCAATATGTGATAATCATGTGACTTTAGAGAATAAAGTTTTCGATCTTTAACACTGATACATCGAGATATATTTGATGCATACCCATCTGGGACCTTTATATCTTTCAACACCGTGCAAAACACTTCTTTTTCTTTCTTCGACATCGCAAAAATAAAAGGCGGCAACGAAGTCTTTCCATTAGCAAGTTGCTAAGGATGAAGATCGTGTCGAATTCCCATGTCAACTAAGTCAAGTCGACTCTTTAGATTGTCTTTAGATTTCCATTGACATTGAGAATGGTCCTAATAATATTCTCACAAACATTCTTCTCAATGTGCATGACATCAAGATTATGTCTCAGAATGTTATGCTTCCAATAAGGCAACTCGAAGAAAATACTTCTCTGTTTCCATAACTCGAACTCATTTGGATCATCCTCTTCATCAGAATTATCATCACTCAACTGACCAACATCATGGTCGTACAATTCCTTATTCTTTTTCTTTGCTCGCGAGTTTGGCGGTTGGTTTGTCTTTTCATAAGAAAACTACATATGTTTCAACATCGACCAAATATTAGATCCCGTTGTATGCTCAGGAGCTCTTCTGAATTCTTCAGTACCATCAAATAAATTCTTTTCATATCTAAATCTATGATTTTCATCTAACCACTGACGATGTCCCATGTAAGAAAACTTCTTTCCATTATACAACCACTTCGAGCATGTCTGTGCAGCACAACAAGGACAAGCATAACGACCTTTGGTACTCCAACCAGATAAATTTACATAAGCAGGGAAATCATTTATCATCCACAATAAAACTGCATGCAAATTAAAGTTCTCCTTCTTCAACACATCATATGTTTCGACACCCACCCATAATTGTTTCAACTCTTCAATGAGAGGCTGTATATAGATGTCAATATCATTCCCGGGACCTTTTTCACCTGGATTATCATGGATAAAATAAAGGATGACTGCTTCATGCAAATCCAGGGGGCAAATTGTAGGGAACAAGCAGAATAAGCCAAGTACTATATGAAGTACTCATGATTTTAAATGGATTAAACCCATCAGATGCAAGACCAAGCCTGACATTTCGAGGATCTCCTGCAAAATTTGGAAACTTTTGATCAAATGACTTCCAAGCTAAACTATCCACAGGGTGCCTCAAAAATCCATCATTTGTTCGTCCATCATCATGCCACCTCATAGACTCAACAGTCTTTGAAGCCTAGGTATTAGAGGAAAATATCGCAGAATCTTTACTGGCTTCTTTCTTGATCGTGCTTCAACTTCGTCCTCACTCAAGTTGTCTACATCTCTATTCATCCACCGAGATTTACCACATACATGACAAGACTCCTGATTTTTTCGATCACCCCAATACAACATGCAATCATTCGGACAACTATGAATTTTCTCATAACCAAGACCCAAATCCTTTATCACTTTCTTCATATCTTTGCTGGATTGAGGAATTTTTGCAAAAGGAAATATTTCTCCCAAAAACTCTAATAACTGTGTAAAAGAGTTAACGATCTATCCTCCCAAGCATTTTAGATGGAAAAGACGAATGCAAAAGGAGAGTTTTGAATATTTCGATCCCTCATAAAGTTGTTCATCCATTTCATCAAGCAAATTATAGAACTTTGCTGCTTCTCCATTTGACTCTTCATGGCATCCACTTCTTCCCATCTCGGAGGAATCATTTGAATATCACAATCTTCTCTAACTGATTGATGATAATCATGCATATTAAATGCATCCCGCAGCATACCCTCCATGTCATCTTCTCTATGAGATCAGCGATGAGAATTAAGAGCATCAATCGAGTTACTCGTGGATGAAGCTCTACGAGGTGTAATCTCTCCATGGAATATCCATTTTATATATCCCCGAACAAAACCAGAAACAATTAGATGTTCGTGTACAACTTCACGAATGTGCCAATTAATGTTAGCACACTTCTTACAAGGGAAAAGAATTATATCCTCTTGGCTTGCATTCGCAAAAGCAAAATCTAAAAAAGTTTCTACTCCATTTTTATAGTCGACGCTTACTCTTGCCAAATTCATCCAACTCCTATCCATTTTGTATTTCTGTAATAATAAAAAAATTAAAGTTTGCAAAGTTGAACCTAACATGATTATTTGAAGGATGAAGAGAGATATGTAACTATTATATTACCAATTAAGTAAAAGCCAAGTTAAATATATAAAGCATCTATCAACCATACTTAATCCATTAGACCTATTTAAAGAAAATCAACAAAACATAAAAATTCAAGAGAAATTTACCTGTTGGGGAAAACCACCTTTGACAACAGAGAATTTATCAACAATTTTGCAGCTCAATTCAAAGATGTGGGATCCCTCTCAACCTATTCAGAATATATCACTCGTTAAATTACTACTAGAAAATCAACTTTTAGTATACATAAATATATTTAAGTGAACAAACACTAAGGAATCACAAACATGTATCATTTCGATACCAATATCTAATTTCTTACACCAAACATATATATTGGTTATATCAATTCTTTAACCGAACAAATATGAGAATAACAAATCTGATTAACCAAACAAACCAATGCAATGAATGGATGACTATGCGATATGATTAGAGAAACGAAATTTTAGAATAACATCACACATTTTATCCAAAAAATGAGAATAACAAATCTGATTAACCAAACAAACCGGTGCAATGAATGGATGACTAAGCAAATGCTTATATCATTCTTTAACCGCAGGGAAAAACAACTCCACCTATACTACTAATATTTAAATTGCAAGAAACTCTTAACTTATAAATGGGTATTTAACATTAAAATCCATGATATAGTCCCAAATAGGTTACAAAGTCATCTACCAAGATTGGGAAGGTTATAATCCCCTTAGTTCACAAGCATCAATCTTAGAAGATTGCTTTCTATGTTTATGAACAATCAAAGACTTTCCTTAACTACATAATCATCCATTTTAGCAATTATGCACATTTGCAAGTAACCCTTGATCGATAATTATTAATCATTAAGGACTATGAAGTATGGTATCATATAATAATCTTCTTATCAGATTTACAGTTGTACTGTTAAGAGTTAGGCTATTCCATAGTATTAATTATTTAAATTATACTATCTGAATTTCTATTCAGCCAATCCAAAATTGTAACTGCTATGACATACCCCATCCAAACAAATATGAAAGGATCCTTTTTACAAAGATCACATATATACATATAACCTTTCATGAAGAAGAAACAATTGATCACACATAGACAAGCAATATTTTCATGGGATTTCAATTTGCAGATTCATTAACTCCTAATCAACTATGCGCATAAGTTGCTTATTTTACAAACTCATAACATATGTATAGATTATTCTCATGATAAAACAAATTAACATGTCACATTCGTACATTAATCAAGATCAACACATAATTCGTACTAAGCATTCATACAAGGCGACGAAAGTGAAAAGAAATCCCATTTGTTAGCAGAATCCCAAAATGAATTAAGGTTTATTTTTTACATTCTTCATTATAGTCTGAATATTTACACTGTGTTATCCAGAGCTTACTAAACTAAAACATACGGGTGAACAAACAATGGGTTTCAGTTTTTATATATCAAAGTTCGATTAAATCGATTGAAACAGCAAAACCAACGGAACTGACCTATCATAGCACGATAGATTTGGGGATTTTCGCGTTTACATGCGTCCAGGACAGTCGACGGTGAGGTGTGACGGCGACGAGCGATGAGCGACGGGGATTTTAGATAGCATGATAGATTAGGGATTTTAGAAGGATATTTGGGGATTTGTAAGTCTGGCACGCGTCTGGGAGGGAGGGGGAAATTAAATCAGAACCCATGGTGGCGTTTATGAAAAAAACGCCACTAACACACACATATTGCGGCATTTATAAATACAAATGCTGCTAAGTACATAGACTATGGTGGCGTTTATAAAGAAAACGCCACTAACAAAAACATATTGCGGCGTTTACACTATAAAACGCCACTACATGTCACTCTATTGCGGTGTTTTTTTTATAAACGCCACGAAGTTTACCTTTTTGTGGCGTTTCCCCATCAAACGCCGTAAAAAGTGATTTATCGGTGGCGTTTGTGTCAAAAACGCCGCGAAAACTGCCGCGATAGAACAAATCTGGTGTAGTGAAATCGTTGTTTTCATGCGTTTGTTGATCGTTGGATCGCGGGATCGAGCATCACTATCGGTACAAGATTCTAGCATGTGGTGATGTCTAGAGTATGATACTTGTGTTTAGTGAGCTGTGTATTCATATGACCTTATGTGTTGGAGTATGTAATCCTTATTTTTGAAATTGTATTAATCAAGTCAAATATTTAAATGTTTTAAATTAAAGTGGATCTGTAACGGTTTAAATTGGTTATATATGTTTTCAACTATTGGATCTAAATGTTTTGGAAATTACCTTGTTTGGGCTAAAAATAGTTGCAAAATTTTATGGTTTTAGATTGGGCTTGAGGCCCAAATATGACATTTAGGTCGATGGTGTTACAACAATGGTATTAGAGCTTAGGTTTAGCTTATTCTAGGAAACCCCGGGGTGGTATAGGTGTTTTAGTAAGGTGTATAGTGAATACAAGCCCTTAAATTATGTTCGTACTTCTTAAAACTAGAATCTTGATGGTGCGCCCAAATGTTACGACGCTAAGATGGTTACGATCGTGGCTGAGAAGGCCGATTTAAATGTTGAGCTGCTCATGAGGGTGATTCTGGGAGTGAAGTTGCCCTGAATTTTTGAGTTACGAGTTAGTTGAATGATACTGGAGTCGATGTGTCCTCCTCACGCCACCCGAATGGTGTCTTCGTTGTGTGTTGTAGTTGTTTTAAAGCCTTCAGATACGTTATGAGAGTTTGTGGCAAAGAATCTTCATCATGATGTGTGAATAACAATCATGATGTAGATTTGGATAAACCGCTTTTAGAATCGATCAATGGATGCACATTGGTTGGAGGACCTTTTGTTCGCTTAAAAAGATTCTTGTTGATGCTTGGGAAGTACCATCGCCCTTCTCAAGGGCATTTCTTGAAAATAGTAGATTCATGGTCTACTACTTCGCTAGAATTTGATCGAAGTTAGATGTTCTATAGGTTTGATGGAGCTACCTTCTTGAGAGTTGTCGCATCTCATAAATTGCTTTGGTTGATCAAACACGATGCTAGCCAATAATATCGAGAGTGGGCTCGAGGCTCCTAGACCTCGAGGGAACCCAACCTTGGTAATGAGAATGTTGAACCGTTGCCCTCCTACCGTGATTTTCATAGTAGTTGATTAGATTATGGCACAACGGGGTTGTGGAGTATGTTTAACCATTTGGTAGATGCCAACGTGTGTAGCTCAACGCTTAAGAGCTTTCAGACGGTCAGAGTGTTTGTTTATTCTTCTTTGAGGAGTCGTTCAGACTTCCTCCCTATCAAGGACGTGAGTGAATGTTGAGGTAAGGCCGAGTGGGACGTCGGTGCCCATCGCCCTTGTTAGAGAACACCGACACAGTTGAGAAAGTGATAGGTTCAGCTACAAATGTGGAACTCGAACGAGGTTTCTTTTGTCTAAGTGTTTTGCCCAAGGAAGAACCGAGCTTGCTCGATAGAAAGAAGTCGGTTTGTTGAGGTAATGTTTAAATCGTTGATAGTTTGTCAAAGTAACAATGATTGATTATTATGAGTCTCATAAGGTGGATGACTCGTTTAATCGATTGCGAAGTACCCGTGTGTTTTCCCAGATTGGTTATAGAATAAGATGATTGCGGTTAAAGTGTTAAAGGCTTGTGGTTTTGAAATGAACTTTGGATTGAGGATTTCTCTTTTTAAATTGTGTTGTGGTAACGGTTGATGTCTACAGTGATGTTTAAGGTGTTTTAGCAATGATAGAGTGGGGCCACCATATTGTCTCTCGAATATAAGTTTGATGCTTTGCATGACACGTGTAAATGTATAAGGAATATGGGAAGATGAACGTTGGTAAGATAATTAGCTTAACGACCTTTTGTGTATGGGAAAGCTTAGTTACCATGTAATCAGTTAAGGAAGCAAGGGTTTGAGACTTCGTAAATACTTTTGATTTGTATACAGTTTCCTTGAGGCAACCCGAAGAACATCGATAGAGATCTGAGCTGCGTGAGACTGTTTTGTTGTGATAGTGTTGTTGACTCGATTTAATTCGATTAAGATTTTGAGCTCTTCAAAGATGTTTTGTTGTTTTGTCAGGGTTGTATTTTTGTGCAAAAAGATGGAATGTCGCGTCTACCCCAACAGTGTGAAATTTTGAGTGCTTGTTCACAAGAGAAGTTGAGAATAAGACAACAACGTGAGTCGAAGTAATTGAGAATCGTTGGTCGTGTGATCGATCACCACTCAGGTAAAGTGAACTTGATAAGTGATGGGTTGTACCGATTAGTTCGGGTTAGAGAATCATGTTGCCCATGTGGGGCGATCAAGGATCGCTAGTGATGGTCGTGTAAGGGAGTACCGATGCTAGATCTAAGCAGTACTAGTACTCGATTCATCTTGTGCCGGTATTGATCGATTAGTACCTATACTCGTGTGTTTGTTAGTTAAGCTTCGAGTTATGGATTAATTTACTTTGGAAGCCGCGGGAAGTAGCACCTGATTCTAATTAAGAGGACACAGTGTTATGATTGGATTTAAGTCTGATGGTTTTTGATGGACTTTGAGATCTTGTTGTAGGTGTTTCAGTGAAATACATGTCAGGTCAAGGGGTTCTTCCTATATGGTACAGTGGTCAGAATATGGTTAATTTTGAGAGCGACAGTTTGTTCCAAGCTTTCGTCGCGTGTTTTGAGAGACAATGTGGAGTCGTTTGTTGAAGATAGTTATAAGTAGTTGACTTGCCATCAGTTGGGAGTCTAACATCAAGTTCTTCAGAGTTTGTTGTAATGATTTGATGTTCCTTAGTTGAAATTAAATGGATGACCTTCAATTTTGTAAAGGATCGGTGAATGCACAGTTTCAATGGGATTTCGTTGAGTAATGATATTTCTTGGTATGTACCGTTTGTTATTTTCGACAAAGGTGATGTCTAGATAAAAGTCTGCTTGGATTGTTTGTGGGTTGGGTGGTATGACACTATGATGTGTACATCCTACCTTTTGACACAAGACTCGAGGTTCGTGATGGAACCTTATCCTTTGGTGGGATTTCTTGCGATGACATATCCTAGTGAGGGTACAAATGGTGTGTTTTTCCTATACACGTTACAGTTTGGAGTGTAAGATTCTTACATGAACTATGTTAATGAGAGATACTTTAGTTGTCTATATGAGTTATTATGTCGAGTTTAATGTAAGTGTTTGAGACAAGTTGAGACGTTCTTTTTCAGAAGTCTTGCACCGAGCAAGCAATGATATTGAAAAAGGATGCCATTAGAGTTGGAGTCTCCTTCAGGGAGTCACCATGAGAAGAACCATTTCGTTTTGGTTGCATCAGATATTTGACCTCATGTTCTTTTAAATCATACGAATTTGTGGAAGGATTTTGTTGTGGAACAACCTCTTTGGGTTCTATAACATAAGTTAAGTTTCGTTGGTGACATTTTTGTGTGACAGTTTTGTTAGGGTTTTGTGGGGTTTACTGCATGCCTTCAATAATGCACTGAGCAAGGCTAAATTTCACTTAGAAAAAGAATCAATTGAGATTATGTTTGTACCGTTAGAAGACATGGGTTATATTTGATAAGTGTTGTGAAAGATCAGGGTAGCGCAACGGGAAATATCTGAGGACGTTAGAAAATAATAAAAGTTTTAGCATCTTTTCTGGTTTATCGAAATAAATTTTGAGGACGAAATTTCTTTTAAGGTGGAGAGAGCTGTAACCACCCGAATTTTGGGTTAGCGAACCGGGTCTCAAACTCGGGTATTAGGCGTTTTGTTGAGAGTCAAAATTATGTCATTGATTTGGGCCTAGTGGCAAAAAGAAAGAATATAGTGTTGGGATTTTCTTAAAATGGTTATCATCTTTTATTTGAAGAGAGTTTAAAATTTAAAAGATAGAAAAAAAGATAAAGTGGGTGGTAGGTGGGAAAAGGGAAGTGGATATGATAGATAGAGAGAAAATAGAAAGATGAGAGAGAAAAGAGGGAGAGAGCTTTGAATCTCAATCTACCGCCGTCTAAGCCTCCATTCATGACACATCTAGAATCGTCGGAAAGAGCTTGCCGAGAAAAGTCGGCTGGTGGTCACCTTTTCATCGTCGTTGATGTTCGTCGCGGTGAGGGGAAACAAGTTGCGTGTTGTTGAGTAAAGGTGGTTTCGATGGTCAAAACAGGATTTTGAGGCCACCAGCGTGCTCCCCAGCATCAAGACAGCAGGGCTGGAGCTCGCCGCCGTTATCCAACCACTAGAGGACCCTCCATGCGCCTCCTCGCGCCACTGTCGATGGTGGGCATGCATCTGCCCAAGCGGGTGCACCATGCTGCGGTGCACCGTGCCACACTAGATCGAAGTACCAGATTGCACATGTTTCCTACTACACTAGATTACCACCCTCATATGCAGAACAACTTCCATGCACCTGCGCTGCAAAGGATGGTATGTTATGTTAACTAGAGTTGGTCGGACGTTGACTTTTTCCGGAAGACCTTACCCGGTGGTTTCTCCACGTTCTGAGTTTGTTGTCGCAATCTGTTTTGCAAAATTGAAACTTGGTAAGTTGTTTTTACGCGTTTGACCTTATGAATTGCTTAGTAAATGTGGATAATTAAAACATATTGAATTCGTATTTATTCGAGGAATATTCGAGACCAGATGTCGGACCAAGTAGAGTAATTGGGAAGCTTATATGAGGATTTATTGATAATCGCTTAAGGTTAGTACACCTCAAACTCTTATTGCTTTATAAGTATCATAAATGTGATTTTCTTATGTTACCTAATCAAAAGTACTGATTTTTATGCCTATTTTATAGTATCTTTGCTTGTTTTTGAGTACATTTAGATGCATTTAATTGTCAATTGCATGTATTTGCATAAGGAGTTTTGAATCTGGCTATGCCAATGTGAAGGGTGGTTTGTTGGCATGATTGCAGGCATAGTAGAGCATAATAGCACAGGAAGAGGACGATGAGAATGTCGGTAGCTGTTGGTAGCGAAGGACCAAAAATTGCCGAAGCATCGGTTGGCAGAGAAGAGATGTTTGATGCCCGGTCGAGTGGACGCTAACACCAATAAGACGTCAGCCCTAGGATTCCAACGAGGGATAAGATGAGCACATCCCATATCCTCGAGCGTTCAAATTCAAAGCTTATCCTAGGTCATTTTCGTGCGCCTATTTAAATAAACTCAAGCAAACACTTGAGGGGAGATCGACAATCAAACTTGAGGAGGCTGCACCAAGGAGACGTTCGACCAAGCTTGACCGAGAGCATGGATTCTAAAGGGTTGCATCGAGAGACACCATTCTCACCGATTCTCTTCATTTAAGCTATTTTTAATTTTATTTAAGATGGTGATATTGAGATACGATTATGGTTTTTGGTTGGAAACCCTCACCATGAACTAATTTAATAGTTGGCGAGGGATGGTTGCGTTGAAAGCTATTTTCCATGTTTAGCTTTTAATTATTGGAAATGTGATGGCATTGTTTTTCCTATCTGGCACGATCTTAATTTTTATCACAAATACAATTCTATGTGAGAGCTGACTTTGTTGGCTTATTGAACTTTAATACCGTAACCGACTTAGGGAACAACGAACAAATGCTAGATTCTAAGGTGAGATGCTTCGAGAGAAGATGTTCAAGTAGATGAACTTACTTCGGGAGTGAAATTTACCCCTTAGGAGCAAAATATTGAGACTTAATCAAATTAATTTATGAAAAAGCTGTTTTATAGAGATATAAAAGTTTTTGCATAGTTAATTCAAGGCAATGCCACCTTCGAATTTGCTCGGCAAACAATTCCAAGATAGGATTTATTAAAAGTTGGCGTGGGATGAATAGCGTGAAAACCAGACATCCCTTACCAACACTCAATATTCAATTTAACTCTCATTGCCAACGTTGTTTTCTTTTATTTCGTTCTTTTCAACTTGCTTTTAAAACCAACTTCAAAACAAACAAACTTTTATTTGACAAGTAAAACAAGTAAGAAATTGAACTCTTGAGCAATCGTTGTGGGATCGATAACAAAGCTTATTGTTGTATTACTTGGAAGACCGTGTATACTTGCAGCAAAAGACTCTCTCTTGGCAATGTTTATTCATTACCAATGCATTTTCACCCTTTTTTCCAAGCTCTCTCATGAGTCCAACAAGTTTTTGGCACCGTTGCCGGGGATTTCAATGGAGTTTATTGTTTTAATTTAACTTTTTTCTTTTATTTCACTTATCTATTTTGTTTGGGGTATGACCAGAAATTGTCCTACAAACTATGAACCATTTAACCCTGAAATTGAACGAACCTACCATAGATTGAAAAGGAAAATCATAGAGATGGATCAAAACGGTAATGGAGGAGTAGAGGGTATCCCACAGAATCAAGGAGATCCACCTATACATGGAGGGATGTCGGCTGCCCCTGCTGCACTTGTAGTGGACGATGCCATAGAGAGACCAATACGAGAACACTCGGCACCAAGCATTGATAACCTGATGCCATGAGTGATTGGCGCCAAGGTAAATGCATCAAAATTTGGAATTAAGTCGGTAATGATTCAAACTCTTTTGAATGTGGGCCAATTTGATGGAGCACTTACTAGAGACCCAAGACAACACTTAAAGCAATTCATAGAGATTTGCCAGCTATTTCAGCAGCTTGGAGTATCAAAGGATACTGTGAAGCTGAAATTATTCATTTTTTCCTTGAGAGATAGAGCCAAGACTTGGCTCAATTCTTTGCCACCTGGTTCAGTCACCTCACGGGGGACCTATACCAGAAGTTTCTGATGCGTTTCCAACCGCCAACACTCACTGTCAAGCTACATGGTGAGATTATTACATTCAGGTAGGCTGAGGATGAAACCTTATGTGATGCTTGAGAGAGATTTAAAGATCTGTTGAGAAGGTGTCCTATACATGGATTTCCAAATTGGACTCAAATACAAACTTTCTACAATGGATTAAATGCACAAACGAGGATTGTTGTTGATGCTTTGGCAGCTGATTCATTGCTTAACAAGAACTATATGGAGGCTATGGGTATCCTTAAGAGAATTTCAATTAATGATTTTGTGTACCCCGTTGCCAGGTTAGGTACCGAAAATAAAACTAGTGTGAAATTAAAGGTTGATGAACTAATGTCCATCCATGCTGAGATTTCTAAATTCACTAGTACGGTGAGAACATTGCAAAAGAATAATTAACCTCAAGAAGTAAAGGCATTAGAACCATTCTGCACCATCTGTAGTGAGAGCCACCATGTGGAGCCAACCTTAAGTCGGTAAATTATGTTGGCAACATAAATCACAATTTTAATCCTAACTCAAATACTTATAATGAAAGATGGAGGCAACACTCGAACCTAGCTTGGGGAAATCAAGGATCCAACCAATAAAATGCCCAACAATAGAACTACAATGCAATCATCAATATAATACCCATCGTCAGAACAATGCCATGCCAAGAGCCAATCAAAATGATGTGTGTTGAGTTGTAAGGTGCTCGATTCGTTCAACCGATGTTGCTCACCAAGTGGTGGAGATGTGGAATTTTGGGTGGATGTGGTGTGGAAGCTAAAATGTAAAAGACACAATGATTTTAGAGTGGTTCAACCTTCTAACCAAGGTCTGCATCCACTACCTTAGCTTCCCACTAATGAATTCCAATCAATCCACTATTGATTTGTCCCCTTTTCTAGGCTTAGGAGGAAACCCTTATACACCGATCAAGCTTTCTACCCAAAGCCTTGATCAAACCCTCTTTACAAAGAGACAAGAAATATGCAAACTTAAATCCCTCTAATAGCTATTTGTTTGCTCAATAATGCACTCACCCAAAACCTAAAACCCTTGAGCAAATTTGACAATTTTGGCTCACTAGTGTTTGTCTATACAAGAATTGACAATCTAAGTACAAAGACACTTTTTGATCATTTGTTGATTGACAATTGAAGCATTAACCATATCTTTATGCTTGGAGGTCCCTTTTATACTCCTTGATGAGTTTATAGTCGTTACTAGCCGTTGGGGTTGAATTGGAGCCGTTGAGGACTTTATTTCCCACCATAAATGCAGTTCTGCTGCTCACCGTTTCGAAACACTCGTGACCGTTTCGAAACACCCTTTAAGTAGAAAGAGCCGTTGCAGTCTGATGTAGTACTCGTATCGAAACGCCATTGGCCGTTTTGAAACACCCGTATCGAAATGCATGTCTCTGTATCGAAACGATCTGCATTTAAATGTTAGTTAGGAAATAGCTGTTGGGGTTTATGACCGTTGTGGTCGATGCCATGTAGGCATATCGAAACGGCATAACCCATATCGAAACGCTGGGAAAAATTCTCATCCAGGAAAGGCCTGTTTCGATACCCGTATCGAAACGTTTTCACTACTGGAATACCCCGTATCGAAACATCCTTAGGTGTTTCGAAACTCCTGGATGGTTTTGTGTAGTTTGGCTTTTGAAAACATGTAAAACCCTTTTGAAAACATCCCTAAACATAGTTTCTAGTTATTTGGACTTTGGAAATAGTTTTGAATTCTTTTTAAATAAGTCCAAAACATTTTTCAATTATTATATCAAAACATTAGTTTTACAATGTGCCATAGCGTGCACAAAATAATTTTCATGCAGGGCAAATGAACAACCAGTGGACTTTGACAGAATACATGGAGAGGAATGATGCCACTGTCCAGAGTCTGGCAGCTTCGATGTGAAACTTGGAGGTCCATATTGGGCAGATTGCCAATACACTTAGCAACAAACCCAAGAAGCTTTTCCAAGTGACACAGAAGATGCCAGGTAGTGGAACGATGAACAATGCAAAGCCGTAACACTTCGGACTGGTAAGCAATGCGAGGTTGAGACATCCAGCAACTAGCCAGTTCATTGTCAAAAGCAAGAGAAAAGACCAGTAGATGTACCACAAGAGCCACATAACAAAGAAGAGGATGGAAGCATTGCCAACCATCATACTAATGTCAATAAGCAGACTGATGCCAGGGAGCAGAATGATGCCAGACAATAGTCTGATGCTAGCAAACTGTTAGCAAAGCCATTAGAACCAGCATATGTTTATCCACCTCTACCCTTTCCGCAAAGGTTATAGAAGCATAAGCAGGTTCATCAATTTAAGTGTTTCTTTGAAGTGCTAAAGCAATTGCATATCAATCTTCCATTAGTGGAAGCACTAGAGCATATGCCCAATTACGTGAAATTCATGAAATAGTTCTTGTCTAAAAAAAGAAAATTGGGAGACTTTGAGATTATAGCTCTTACCGAAGGATGCAGCGCCAGAATACTCAATCGGTTGCCACCAAAATTGAAAGATCTAGGGAGTTTCACTATCCTGTGCACCATTGGCAATAGATTCATGGGTATGGCACTGTGTGACCAGGAGGCTAGCATTAACTTGATGCCGATGTCGGTGTTCAAGAAGCTTGACATTGAATCAAGGCCCACTATCGTGACGTTGGCGGATCGATCATTTGCACAACCTAAGGGTAAGATTGAGGATGTGTTGGTAAAGGTAGATAAATTCATATTTCCAGCTCACTTTATTATTTTAGATTATGAAGCTGATGCTAATATCCCAATTATATTGGGAAGACATTTTCTTGCTACTGGTAGAGCTTTGATGTGTTTCAAGCTTTGAAATGTGCATGATGAATGAGCAACGGGTTACATTTAATTTGTTTCAAGCTTTGAAATGTGCAGATGAATCCGAAAAATGCCAAGCAGAAGATAGGATAGAGATCATTTTCAAGGTGGACATGGCAAAACTATGCCAAGAAAATGATGATGATGCCAGCGAGACCGATAGTGAAGAAGACATTTTTAAAGCCGAAGAAGTGAGCTATTTTTAGCCACCATAGTTAGTTGGCAAAGAGATTAAGGTTCCTAAGCCATCAATAGAGGAACCACCATAATTAGAGTTGAAACCATTGCCAGACCACCTCAAATATGCATATTTAGGTAAGCATTCAACTTTGTCAGTAATCATTGTTGTTGATCTAACCAATGATCAGGAGAAGAGATTGTTGGAAGTTTTAAGTAAACACAAGCAAGTGTTGGGTTGGACCTTGGCATACATCTAAGGTATTAGCTCAACCATTTGCATACACAAGATAAAACTAGAGGAATATCACGGAAAAACCATTGAAGGCCAAAGAAGACTGAATCCAAGCATGAAAGAAGTAGTCAAGAAGGAGATTATCAAGTGGTTGGATGCCGAGATAATCTATTCCATATCTGATAGCTCGTGGGTTAGCCTAGTACAATATGTGCCAAAGAAAGCTAGCATGACCGTGGTTCAAAACAACAAGAACGAGTTAATCCCTTCCAGAACTATGACCGGATGGAGAGTGTGCATGGATTACAGGAAGCTGAAAAATGCCACCAAAAAGGACCATTTCTCGTTGCCCTTCATTGACCAAATGTTGGACAGATTGGTAGGTAAATCTTTCTATTGCTTCTTAGATGGTTATTCGGGATATAATCAAATTGCCATGGCTCTAGAGGACCAAGAGAATACCACATTCACCTATCCATATGGGACATTCGCCTTTAGGAGGATGCAATTCGGTTTGTGCAATGCACCGGTAACATTTTATTGTTGCTTGATGTCTATTTTTTTAGACATGATTGAGCAAAACTTAGAAGTCTTTATGGATGATTTCTCGGTCTTTGGTAAGACATTTGTTGAGTGTTTACAGAGTTTAGAGATTGTTTTGAAAAGATGCAAAGAGACCAACTTGGTCTTGAACTGAGAGAAATGCCACTTCATGGTGAAAGAAGGCATAGTTTAGGTCATAAAGTGACCGATCGAGGCTTGGAAGTTGACAAGGAAAAGTGGAGGTAATTAAACAGTTGCCATCACCTACAAGTGTCAAAGGTATACAAAGTTTTATAGGTCATGCAGATTTTTATCACCGATTTATTAAAGACTTTTCTAAAATTTCTAACCTTTGTGCTCACTGTTAGAACAAAATTCAACTTTTACGTTTGATGATTCTTGTTTGAGAGCTTTTTAGGAACTTAAGGAGAGACTGATCAACGCCCCTATAGTCGTACCACCAGATTGGAGTAAGTCTTTTAAACTCATGTGTGATGCTAACGACAAAGCCGTCGGAGCAGTATTGGGACAACGACATTGCAAGGTTTTTCATGCCATCTACTATGCCAGCCGAACTTTGATTGAAGCACAACTTAATTACACCACTACGGAGAGAGAATTTCTAGATGTTGTATTTGCTTTTGATAAATTTAGATCTTATTTGGTTGGTACTAAAGTTGTTGTGTATACATATCACTCAGCACTAAAGTACCTTTTGGTAAAGAAGGATGCCAAACCTAGATTGATCTGGTAGACGCTTCTTCTACAAGAATTTGACCTCGAGAACCGATATAAAAAGGGAAATGAAAATTTGGTAGCTGACCACCTATTACGCCTAGAGCATCACCTTGACGATGGTAAGACCGCTGCCATAAGATATGAATTCCCAGACAAGTATTTGTTTGCAGTCAATGTCGTGCCATCGTACGCTGACATAGTCAACTATTTAGTAAGCAACATTTTGCCACCAGACTTGGCATACAATGCCAAGAAAAGATTTCTTCAAGAAGTTAGGCATTACTACTGGGACGAGCCGGTTCTACTCAAACAGTGTGCCGGCCAAGTCATAAGACGGTGTGTGCTAGAAGAGGAGCAGTACAACATCTTGCATTTATGCCCTGCCGCTCCCTATGGAGGATATTTTTCCGGAATGAAGACTGCTGCCAAAGTGTTACAATCCGGATTCTTTTGGCTCACATTATATAGCGACGCCCACAACTATGCCAAGGTATGTGACAGGTGCCAACGGACGGGGAACATCTCTGGCAGACATCAACTTCCACTCCAAAACATTATGCTTGTGGACTTATTTGATGTATGGGGGATAGACTTTAGGGTCCATACCCCCCATCATTTGGTAACCTGTATATTCTTGTAGTTGTGGATTACGTATTCAAATGGGTTGAGACTGTTGCATTGCCAACAAACGATGCCAAGGCCATTCCCAATTTTTTGCACAAACAAATTTTTACTTGATTTGGTGCCCCCAGAATGATTATTCATGATGAGGGTACCCATTTTAAGTGTAAACTAACATCCAAAGCTTTTTACAGATACGAAATTCAGGAATCAAACAAACGAGCAAGCCGGGATTTCCAACAAGGCGATCAAGAATATCCTTGAAAAAACTGTGAATCCATCAAAGAAGGACTGGTCTATGAGACTAGATGAATCCTTGTGGGTAGGGATGGCAATGAGCCGGATCTGGACCGAATCCAGTTAGACCCAGATCCAGAACCATTTTCACATCTTACATCTAGACCCACCCCAGATCCACGGGTTTAGAAAATTGGGACAGATCCAACGGATCTCACAAATCCGAATCCAAAATGGGTCTGTTAAAATAACCATTCGATCTATTTTTTAACGTAATAAAACTTTCATTGACTAATTTCACATCACATCTCCAATGGAGAAAAGATTAATTTCAATACAACTAGTAACACAATAGAAAACGATAAACTAAAGTCTAAAAAAATCATACATAATTACAAAAATATCTTTTGAATAACACATACATTAAAAAATGTAGATCATGAAAAATTCCATTGCCATTATGTCATTAAAGAAGGTGGGTATAAAAATTAACCCTATAAGAACTCACTTTTTGCGGCGTCTCCCTCTCTAAAATATTTATATATTTTTTAAAACCTATTATGTCATTTATATATATTTTGAAACCAAAGGTACGTTTTTCTATAAACGGCTAAACGGGTCCAGGTCCGGATCTTAGTGTCAGATCTATACTTTAATCAGAGGATCCAGATCCGACCCGGATCTGTCGGGTTTAAAATTTTAGGATCCATACCCTATAAAACGAATCTGGATCTACGGATTAGATTCAGGTCTAGGATCTATTGCCATCCCTACTTGTGGGCTTACATGACAGCATTTAAAACTCCCTTGGGCACTTCACCATTTAAACTTGTGTTTGGAAAAGCATGCCATCTTCCGATAGAGATTGAGCACCGTGTATATTTGGCTATTAAAACACTTGATATGGCGTGGAGAGTTGCTGGAGAAAAGAGGCTACTAGAACTAAATGAGTTGGAGGAGTTCAGATTACAAGCCTCTGAGAACGCCAAACTATACTATGAAAGAACAAAACGCTGGCATGACATGAGAATCATGCCAAGAAAATTTGAAGTAGTCCAGCGTGTTTTGTTGTTTAACTCGAGGCTTAAATTATTTCCATGTAAGCTTAAGTCAAGATGTTCAAGCCCATTTGAAGTTGTAAAGCCATATGTTCATAGAGCAGTGGTCATCAAAATTCTAAAGACGAGAGAAAATTTCAAGTTGAATGGTCGGCGTTTAAAGCACTATTGGGAAGACAATCAGCAGAATGCCAAGGAGGTTATCCTATTGGCAGAGATATCGTAACATCATCATGGTTTAATTCTTTTTGTAAATATTAGGATTAGAGTTTTTTTCTTTTTTAGCATTTTCTTTATTTGTTTATTTTTCTTTTAGTTTTTAATTCTTCTTTTCTGTGTTGAAAGATTTTCATTGAGTGTGTGTAGATTCAGGAATTATGCCAAACCAGAAGAGAGCATGAAATGATTGCGAGTAAAGAGAATTTTGTGTGCCAACAATGATGCTAACGCCCAGCTTGTCATGCGGCAGAAGTTATTTGGGAAGAAGTGTTTTATCCTAGCTTTCTCGCTAAGTAAGAGAGTGAAATCCTAGCCGCCCAATTAACTGGATAAGTTGAGTTTAAACTCAACTTAAACCCTTATCACTTTTTATCCTTATCTCTCTTACCCTTTCCTATCACCTATCACCTTATCAAATCAACTTTTTATCTTCCCCAAACATGCCACTTACCATCATTATCCCCTTTAATTCAAACACTCATTAAACCCCATTACACACTCAATCGTCACTTCATCTACCCTACCCGTTCATCAACCCTTCAATGTCTTCTTTCTTTAGCCAAGAAAGAAACAAAGAACACAAGCTTCCCTCTTTCTTTTTCAATAGTTGAACAAATCCCTTCAAACTTTCATGGCTTCTTCATCAACCCCTTTCAAAACTTTCTTCAATGAGGAGATACGCAAGAAATATGAAGACCGCTTTGCTTCGAAGACGTTTGTTCATGAGAAGAATTTCTACTTTAAGAATGAGAAAAATTAGGCTTTACCCCAGAATTTATGAATGTCGTGACCAATCATAAGTGGGAGTTGTTTTGCCAAAAAAAGAGTGACATCTTCCCCAACATTGTTCGAGAGTTCTACATGCATCTCATAACCAAGACCAATCTGTTCTTGATGATCCAAAGGGCTTGCGTGAGGTTTGATGAAGGGTCCATCAACACTATGTTTCAGTTGGAGAAGGAAGACGAGCATGAGAAATTTGTTTCCACCATGAACGCTGCCAAGAGAAAAAATGTTGGCAAATCTTTGTGAAACGGGCACTAAGTGGATTGTGTCCTTGAAAGGGCACCGAACTGTCAAGAGATTGGCCCTCACATATCAGACGAAGGGCTGGAATCATTTTCTTAAAGAAAACATAATGTCGATGACATAAAATGAGACGGTGTTTGAGGAGAGTCTGACACTATTGCACTTCATTCTTTTCGTTATTAATATCTAATATTTGTATGCAGCACAACGTGCCCAAGACCGATGCGGACATAGCCCTGATCGTCAAAGGCACCACCATCACACCAGCCGCTTGGAAGAACCTCACTGCCATTGATTCTAAGGACAAAGGTAAAGGCAAGGCCACCACGAAGACACCTAAACCTAAAGCACCTAAAGTTGAGTCTGGAGCTTCGATGTCAGCGGACGCAATGGCATTTCTCGGCCAGATCTACCACCGTAAGGAATTGATTCTCCAAAAGTTGGAAAGGGCTGAGGACCAAAGGAAGAAGCTATGCCATTACACCCATGCTAGGGATGTAGCCATCAAGGAGGTTCTTGTGACTATGTCTCTAGGAGTCATGCATATGTTCCCTACCTTCCCAACAGAGCTCTTTGCCAATGACAGTGCCATGCCGACCAGTCCAGTCCATAGCCCAATTCATAGTCCAGTGCGCATTGTTAAGGAAACCATGTATCCACTACCGCCTCGAAGCCAGCCATGACGAGAGTGAAACGCAAAGCCCCTTGTAACACCCTATAAAAAAAGAAAAAAAAAGAAAGAAAGGTGAGGGTGTGGAGGCTCGAACCCGAGACCTCAGCCCTCACCACCCTGTATGCTAACCATTTGAGCCAAGTGCTCTCTTCCGTCAAATATTACCAAAGGTAATATTTGTTTGTTAATCAAGGAGTTAGCTCTAATTTAACTCTGCCTTTCCACCTACCCACATTTAATTCCTACTCTTTTTTTTGATGTGTGAATCGTCCCCTCGTCTCCCTCACAGACCCCTCTCCCTCCTCAGTTTCAGCAAACCCTTACCGTCCACACTACCGTCTGGTGTACACCACCGCTTGCGCCGGCGAACGCACGTCGCCGCTCCGAACCCTTTAACGTCTGTGACGCGCCCTTCCGTACCGCCGTCTGCAGTAGAAATCAAGTTGAAGTTCGAGTCGGGCCGCCTTTGATTTCTCGTCCGTGCCGCCGTCGTCTTGATTTCTCGTCGGTACGACGACGCTCCCCTCCACGAGCTGATCAAAATCCACCCGGCCGATTGGCGTTCCGACATCGGGAAGGGTTCCTTCGGAGCTTCGAACTTTTCGACCGTTCCGAACTTTAAACGTAAATTTCGGCCAATTTTCCGGCTTGTTTCGGATTAAAAATGTATGGGTTGGAATTGTGGTCTAATGATCTATGTTTTTTCGGCAGAACCGTGTCCGTTGAGCTCTCCGGCGAGTTTTCCGGCCACCGTCCGGCGATGTTTCCGTTTGGGTAAGTGAGCTGGCCTGAACCGGCTGGACCGGTCGGCCCACCAACCAAACCCAAACCGAGCCTAAAACCCTACCCGTTGACACGGTCCGTCTACTCGACCCGAAAACCTGAACCGAGTCAGCCGATTCAACTCGTCCGAGTCAGCCGAGTCAACTCGTCCGAGTCAACTCGTCCGAGTCAACTCGTCCGAGTCAACCGAGTCAACTCGTCCGAGTCAGCCGAGTCAACTCGTCCGAGTCAGCCGAGTCAGCTCGTCCGAGTCAGCCTGAGTCAACTCAGTTGACCTTATCAGTTGACTGCTAACGTCATCGTTGACCTGCTGACGTCATCGTTGACTCTGACCCGTTGACCGTTGACCTGCTGACGTCAGCGTTGACTTTGACCAAAAAGTCAATTTTTCCCGAAAAGTCACACTTTATGTTTTTCGACGTCTTGAGTCTGATTTTGAAGCCCGTTTTGTGAAATTCTAACCCGAAAGCCTCCGAATCTGACCTTGAACCCGAGAGTGCTTATGTATTTAATTAATTGGTTAAGTGCTTTGTGGATGAAGTCTGATCTTGGGATTTGTGTAATTGAAGGTACTCATAGTTCCTGGAATACGAATTGTTGAGGGATGTCAAATCCGGGTTCAAGTGTGTTCGAATGTCGTTCACAAATCGATCATTGTAGCTCGGAGCCAAGGTAATACATTGCTACCTTCTACATGCTTTTGCAACATGTTGGTATTCGGTTAATGTTTACACGATCATGCTTGAGCATATGATTATTTCTGATTACGTCGATCAATTATGAAATAAGAATATTAATGGCCAAGGCAAATATTCGCATAAGAGGTTTGATAAATCGAAAGGACTTTCGAGTTCAGTAAACGATTAATAAAAAAGGGTTAATCTCTAAGTCTGATTATTTTGGCTAATGAATTACGAAAATGCCCTCGATGTATGAAAATAACTAAAATACCCATATTAATGAGTGTGGTCTGAGAATCTACATTAGATCCGGTAAAACAACCGAACCTTCTGAAAATCTTGAAGTTTGCTTAGGAAGTTATGGTAGCGAGGCTTCACGTTTGAGTCTGTAAATTGCTCAGATTCCTTTTTGAGATTGAATATTCTCCGAAGACAATTGCGAGAAAAGAATTGTATGTTTGGATTAGACAAATTCGCGTAAATTGCTGAATTGATCGAGATGACTGAAATGTTTGGTAATACTGATAAAGTTGAATCGGTCGGAATATCCATAATGATTAAAAAGAATAATGTATCCTCGGCACCAATTGTCAAATTAATCGAAATGACAAATATACCCTTGATATCGGAAAGGATTGAATAGTTAGAACGACCGAAAGGCTCAGAATTTGTTTTGGAACACCTTCAGATATGAAGCATCCGAAATACCTGTGAATGTTGAAATGACTGAAGCTAACTCCAAAACTGGAACAAGGAATACCAATAAAGCTAGACAATATAACAACTCTAAAGTGGTAATTCACGGTCCATGTTTGTTGGCCGTTTCTGATACTATCCTGATTTCGGAAAGATACCATGTGACGACATGTTCGAGTTATTTGGAGAAAGTACTCAGCGATTGGTAAGAGCAACATGTTTCCTCAAAAAGATAAATTCGATGCTATGGAACGAGTTCGGGGGTTATATGCTTGTTCAGGAATTTGGAAAATTACCGCTTGGATACATGTTTGATCTCTCGTACTAAGTTCAGTGGATGTAAGGTGAAGACGATCTGCTTTGTTGTTACGCTGTAA
Organism: Hibiscus tridactylites; assembly: GCA_958450335.1. Taxonomy (NCBI): domain Eukaryota; kingdom Viridiplantae; phylum Streptophyta; class Magnoliopsida; order Malvales; family Malvaceae; genus Hibiscus; species Hibiscus tridactylites. The sequence continues at coordinate 75,985,665 of OY288273.1, forward strand.
TCAGTTCTGGAAATGAATGCTTAAGATGTACTTATCCGATTATATTTCAAACTCTGTGTTAATGGTTTCAATTAGTTCAGAGGGACTCGAAAGCTTGATGAGCAATTAGAATTCCTAAATTATGTACATCATCGTTTATACCTTGTTGGTTCAGCTTACCAAATTACCCTCCGAAGGCCGGAATGGCCAACAATACCCTCGTAAGCTTTAGCGATCGAATCACTCTCGATATATCTGAAATCCCAATGATTCTGATGCATCAACTTTCGATGTTAATTCGATCTGTCTTACCGAACTCCCTATTCGTAAGGACCTCTGTTGAGTGTGTAAAAGTTCTATTATTTATGCCCTTTTTAACCCATATTTCTGCTGCATTCAAGCATCATTTCATTGCATTTAGGCCAGTTTACAATAAAACATCACAAATACACTAAAGGCACGGATTCTACTAAAAGATGGCTGATTTTGCAGGTTGCTGCCATAGTTGACAAAGAAGGCAGGCGCAGGGCAGAGAAGCAGAAGAGCTGAACTGGACAAGCAGACGACAAGGACGAAGCTGCCATGGAGTTGTCGTGACAGCAAGGTGACAGCAGCCTTATGAAGAGGAAAAGTAAAGTGGACCTCGATAGATAGTGAAAAATCTGTTCGTCTGTCGTGTGAAAGCCAAATATTTTTCCAAGCCCCGGATCAAAAGATATGTCAAGCCAAAGCTCAAGGAGAGGAATTCCCATGAAACAAAGAGGCGGTTGAAAAGTAGGAATCCTTAAAGATTAAGCATTTAATAGAATCTTACTTTTCATTAAAGTTGTAATCCTTGTTAACTTAGAATACTTGAGCCCAAAGCTTATATAAGGGCATAGATTTTAACCTAGAGGCATCATACCCCATAACCGATAACCTAAACCCCTCCGACGTTTACCCGTCGTCGGCATGTTCTAAAAACCCCCTAGGGCCACGGGTTGTTTTGTAAAGTAGTTGCAAGGGTTGTTTTGTTTTAGGATTTTCCAAGTTCAATAAAATAAACTTCAAGTTCTCTTATTTCGGTTTTAATATCTTACAAGAGCATCGGGAGAGCATTGTGAGGTTATCTATTTACTTAGCATCGGGAGAGTTGAGTATACGAAAGAGATAAGAGCGCGTTCTCTAGTTTATAGTTGAATCATCTCGTGCCTAGGGATAGGGCGAGGTTAAGTGGCTAAGGAAGAATTCATACACATCGGTGTTCATCCTTCGATTCACGCCGGGAGGTATCATCAAAGACGTGATCATCGACAGACTTGGACCTAGGGATAGGCCAAGGCAGATCTGGGATTCTTGCCAAACTTGGAGTACGGAGTTGGTGTGTTCGCTGCCGCGACAGCTAACGGACAGCCGCCGCGACAGGTGCTGTCGGCGACGGGCGTGACGACAGAACTGGATTTCCTAAGCATCGCAATACCTGCACTACTGAGCAATTCAATACCAGCCCATTCTCTCTATCTTGATATTTCTACTCTTTTTATTTACGTTTACTTTAATATTCTCGTGACAATCTTTTTAAACTATTCCCTTTACTTCGTGCAGTAAATTTATATGAAGTCATTAGCCCAATCCCTGTGGAGACGATATCCGATACTTAGTATCAGTTTACTACTTACGTCGTGTATACTTGCACTACAATTGCGATAGACTATTTTACACGCAACAAGTTTTTGGCGTCGTTGCCGGGGATTGGCAACATAACTACATCTTTCTTTTATTGCACTTTTCATTTTTATTTTCGTTTTTGTTTTTATTTTCATTCTTGTTTTTATTTTTCTTTAATTTTTCTTTTGTGTTTTCAACTCTCGCTTTTCACGAGGTTTTCTTGTTTATGCGCAGATCTAAAAGAGGTGAAGATCCTGAGTATCCATTAGATCCAGAAGTTGAACGTTCCTTTAATCTCAAGAAACAACTTCGCCGACTTTTAAACAGAAACGAATACCTCGAGGAACAGCTAGAGAAAATGGGCCATAACCAACCTGCTGGCGGTGGAATACCACCCCTTGGCGATCTTAACCCGCCTGTCGGTGACCCGCCTGCAGCAGCCGGACGACGGTCATGTCGTGACTACATGCCGGATATTGATGTTGATAACTTCGAGCTTAAGCCTGTCATGTTTAGTATGATCAACAATGCCGGGCAGTTTAGTGGTGCTGCAACAAAGGATGCTAAAGAGCATCTCAAAACGTTCCAGGAGATCTGTGGTTCGTTTAGACTACCAAGAGTTAGTCCGGAGATACTGAGGCTTCGGTTATTTCCTCATTCATTGAGGGACAGAGCTAAAACTTGGTGGAATAAACTTACACCGGGTTCAATCGTAACTTGGGCAGATTTATCTCGTGAATTCTTATCTCGTTTTAATCCTTCGCATTTATCTGAGCGATTACGTAACGAAATTGCTACTTTTCAACAGGAAGATGACGAGCCGATGTACGAGGCCTGAGACAGATTTACTACTCTTCTTCGAAACTGCCCAATACATGGATTCCCCGTCTGGAATCAGGTTACAAAGTTCTATAATGCTGCCAACCTACAAACTCGCATCCGAATTGATTCTGCAGCAAATGGGTTACTATTGGATAAGGATCCGGACGAGGCATTGCAAGTTTTGAAAAATCTGGCCAAGAATGAGGAGCAGTTTCCGACTACAAGAAGAGGGGGTAAACGGGTACTTGCTGTCAAGGATTACGAAGCCGACAACACAATGAAATCACAGGTAGCATTCCTTACTAAAGCAATGAAAAGGTTATTAAATGATGATGGTTTACAAGGATTTGTTGTTGAGGAAGTATGCGATATCTGTGAGGGAAATCATAGTAGGGAAGAGTGCCCAATACATGTAGAAGAGGGAAAATATGTTGGAAATTACAAGCAAAATTATAATTCCAACAACTATAATCCCAATTGGAGGAAGGATCCCAAATTTTCCTGGAGTAATCCCAACAATGCCTTGAATCCTCAAGCTCATAATCAGAATCAGGGAGGTCCTAGACTGCTGACGCGACAGCAACAGCCGCAGAATCTGCCGCCGCACCTGCCGCCGCAGCAGCCACCAGCTGCCACGAGCAGTATATTGGAACAGACTCTAGCCACTTTTATGTCTCAGACCGGTACTTATATTGAGAATATGAACCAGTTTGTCAAGAAGACAGAGAATTTCATGGATAAGATGGAGATGAGGATGACAAATCATGAAGCTACTTTGAAATCTCTGGAGACACAAATGGGTCAGGTGTCGCAACATATTAAGCCAAGGCAGAATGGAGGATTTCCTAGCAATACTGAAAATGCTAGACCACCCACACATGAGCAGTGTAAGGCAATTACTACTAGGAGTGGGAAGAAACTACCAGGGCCGGAGAAGGAAGCTGAAACAGTAAAGGAACCTGCCTTGGATAAACCTGCCGAGGAAGCTGCCCCGACAGGTGATAAACAGACTGCTGCCGATGAGCCTGTCACGACAGCAGAAGCGACACAGAAGAAAAAAGATGAATATCGTCCTCAGATTCGCATGCAGTGGGAAGGACGCATTGCTGACTACCGACCCCCACCACCCTTCCCTCAACGGATACAACAAGCTAAGCATGAATCTCAACTTAAAAAGATTTATGATATTTTTAAGCAGGTTCATATTAATATTCCATTGTTAGATGTCGTTAGGGAGATGCCCAGTTATGCTAAATTTCTCAAGGATGTTATGTCGAAAAAATCTAAACTTGGGGAGTTTGAAACGATAAAGATGACAGAAGGTTGCATGAGCATTCTTCATCGCCAGCCACCCCAGAAAAAGAAGGATCCGGGGAGCTTCATCATACCTTGCGTAATCGGAAATAAATTCGTGGGTAAGGCACTTTGTGATCTTGGTGCTAGTGTTAATCTAATGCCCAAATCTGTTTTTCAGAAATTAGGTATTGGGAAGGCGCGGCCCACGACAGTAACTCTGCAGCTAGCCGACCGCTCTTACGTTCATCCAGAGGGAAAAATCGAAGACATTTTGGTAAGAGTGGATAAGTTTATTTTTCCTGCTGACTTTCTTGTTTTAGATTGTGAAGCAGACGAAAATGCACCAATCATCCTTGGGCGACCCTTCTTAGCCACGGGAAGATCATTGATTGATGTGGAAAAAGGAGAACTCACCATGCGAGTAAACGATCAAGAGATTAAGTTGAATGTTCTCCAAGCAATGAAACATGCTGATGTGGACGAGGAATGCAAGGCTATCTCTGATGTTACCCTTGATCAACCCTGCATCAGGTCAGGCTGTCACGATATTCAATTCGGTCACTGCCATGGCAGCCACCTACAGGCCTGTCACGACAGCGACGACGACAGCACCGATGACAGCAACTCCTCTGAAGCCGATTCATCTGATACTGAAGATCGGGAGGAGGTAAACTGGATTGGCAATCGTCCAGGTAAGTTATTCGAACTCTTAAATTATACTTCGGATAACCATTTAATCCAAAAGCCATCTATTATTGAACCACCTGCCTTAGAACTGAAGCCCCTGCCAGGGCAGCTTAAATATGCTTTTCTTGGTTCAAATGATACGTTGCCCGTAATCATCTCTTCAAAGCTGCCGCAGGAACAGGAACGACAGCTAATCGACATGTTGAGGCAGCACAAGAAGGCGATTGGATGGACGATTGCTGATATACAAGGCATTAGTCCAGCGTTATGCATGCATAAAATCCTTTTAGAGGAAGATCATAAGCCGACTATAGATGCCCAAAGGCGGCTAAACCATGCGATGAAAGAGGTGGTGCGTAAAGAGATAATCAAATGGTTAGATGCTGGTATAATTTACGCCATCTCCGACAGCAAATGGGTGAGCCCGGTGCAATGCGTTCCCAAGAAAGGAGGAATGACCGTAGTGACCAATGAAAACAATGAGTTAATCCCAACCAGGACTGTGACCGGTTGGAGGGTTTGTATAGACTATCGGAAGCTTAACAAAGCTACCCGAAAGGACCACTTTCCTTTACCCTTTATTGATCAAATGCTTGATAGATTAGCGGGTAAACCTTACTATTGTTTTCTTGATGGTTACTCAGGTTACAACCAAATTGCTATCGCACCAGAGGATCAAGAGAAGACGACTTTCACATGCCCCTACGGAACATACGCTTTTAGGAGAATGCCGTTTGGATCATGTAATGCACCCGCCACCTTCCAAAGGTGCATGATGGCCATATTCTCCGACATGGTAGAGGACTTCCTCGAGATTTTTATGGATGATTTTTTCGTCTTTGGAGACGATTTTGAGAGTTGTTTAGGCAATTTACAAAAGGTACTTGAAAGATGTGAAAAAGCAAACTTAGTCTTAAATTGGGAAAAATGCCACTTTATGGTGGATGAGGGGATAGTCCTTGGCCATAAGATTAGCTGCCGTGGGATAGAAGTCGACAGGGCCAAAATAGAAGTAATTGAGAAGCTGCCGCCGCCGACCACAGTCAAGGGTATTAGAAGTTTTTTAGGGCATGCTGGATTTTATCGGAGATTTATTGCTAACTTCTCAAAAATCACGAAGCCCCTATGCCATCTCTTGGAACAGAACCGACCCTTTGACTTTAATGATGAATGTACTGAAGCATTCAAGGTTTTGAAGGAAAAACTGGTTACAGCCCCCATAGTACATCCACCAGACTGGACGCAGCCATTTGAGATTATGTGTGATGCCAGTGACTATGCTGTCGGGGCAGCACTTGGGCAGCGCAGAGACAAGCTGTTTCATGTCATATATTATGCCAGCAAGACATTGAATAACGCCCAAGTGAACTATACCACCACAGAAAAGGAGCTGTCAGTTGTGGTGTTCTCCATTGACAAGTTTCGTTCTTACATACTTGGGACGAAAGTAATAGTGCACACAGACCATTCTGCCCTTAAGTATTTGTTCGCAAAGAAGGATGCAAAGCCTACATTGATACGGTGGATCCTGCTATTGCAAGAATTCGACCTTGAGATCAAGGACAAGAAAGGGACAGAAAATCAAGTGGCAAACCACTTGTCAAGGTTGGAGACGGGACAGAGTCTGCCAATTGATGAGACACATATACTGGAGACCTTCCCAGATGAGCAGCTCTTTGTTGCCGCAATCGCTGCCGCGACAGCCATGGCGGCAGGTAATTCTTCTGAACTTCTCTGGTATGCTGATTTCGTTAATTTTATAGTTAGCGGAATATTGCCTTCTGATCTTAATTATCAAGCCAGGAAGAGGTTCCAAAATGATGTTAAGCATTATTATTGGGACGAACCTATCCTTTTCAAAATGTGTGCAGATCAGGTTATAAGGAGATGCGTACCACAAGAAGACATTCTCCATCACTGCCATGCTTTACAATATGGAGGTCACTTAGGAGGAAGTAAAACTGCTGCCAAGGTGCTGCAGTCAGGATTCTACTGGCCGACACTGTATAAAGACGCACAGGACTTTTACAAGAGCTGTGACAGGTGCCAGCGGACAGGTACCATCTCGAGGAGAAACGAGATGCCACTGCAAAACATTCTAGAAGTCGAGATCTTCGACGTTTGGGGGATCGATTTTATGGGACCTTTTCCATCTTCATGTGGAAATCTATACATCCTCCTAGCAGTGGATTATGTCTCTAAGTGGGTTGAAGCTATCGCCACTCAAAAGAATGATGCCAAGACGGTCCAAAAGTTTTTACACAAAAACATTTTTTCTAGATTTGGCATTCCTAAGGCGATCATCAGTGATGAAGGGAGACATTTTGATAATAGGGTAATTGCTGCCGCCTTGAAGAAATATGGTGTCAAGCACAGGATCGCGACAGCATACCACCCACAGACCAATGGACAGGCTGAGATATCCAATAGGGAAGTGAAGAACATTCTTGAGAAGATGGTTAAGCCAACTAGGAAAGATTGGTCTTTACTTCTGAATGATGCATTATGGGCATATAGGACAGCTTTTAAGACTCCATTGGGCATGTCTCCATACCGTTTGATTTATGGGAAAACCTGTCATCTGCCTGTCGAGATAGAGCACAGGGCATACTGGGCAATCAAGGTAGTGAATATGGACTTGGATAAGGTAGGCCAGAAAAGGCTGTTAGATTTGAACGAGATCGATGAAATACGGACAATGGCCTACGACAATGCAAGAATATATAAGGAGAAAACTAAGAAGTGGCATGACAAGAAGTTGCTGCCACGACAGTTCTGCCCAGGGCAGTTTGTGTTGTTGTTTAATTCTAGGTTGAAACTCTTCCCAGGAAAGCTAAAATCTAGATGGTCCGGCCCGTTCCAAGTGGTACAAGTTTTTCCCCATGGTGCCATCACGATCCAATCATTAAAAGACGGGCACCAATTCAAAGTCAACGGACAGCGCCTCAAGCATTATCAGGTGACTGAAGCCCCAGGAATACAGGAAGTGGTTACTTTAGGAGATGCCCCACAAGGCATCCCTAATTTAACCTAAGTTTTATTTTTATTTATTTTTATTATTTATTAGGAAATTAGGGTTATTTTATATTCGAATAATGTTTTTATTTTTCTGTCTTTAGGAAATAAAGGAGTCAAGAAGAAAAGGAGAAGTGACCCAAGCCCACCATCCATCCATCAGCCCAACAGAGCCCATTTATTGAAGCATGTCGTTTCGGCTGCCGCCGTAGACGGATAAGACAGGCTGTCAACAGACTGACACGGCAGACGCAGAAGCGTGTGACAGACGCGTAACAGATGCATTAATGCGTGGCAGACGCGTCAGACACGCCAAAACTCAACAGTCGCTCCGTTATTCACGCCTGCTGTTACGGCATTAAATGGGCAGATCCTCGACCGCTATAAAACCCCGTTTTCACTTTCATTTTTCCTCACTTCTGCTTATTCTTACTTGCTTTCTCCTCTCGTTTTTATTTGCTTTCTTTATTTTCACAACCCTTGCAACTAATATGTCGTCTAGACAGACCCGCCGCAGTGCTGCCTCAGCCTCTTCTTCAGCAGCAGCATCGCCCTTCACAACCAAGGAATTATGGGAGGAAAGAGGCTTCATCTACATCCGCAAAGCACCGAACATGGGGCTCCGACCATTTATCGCGAAGGCGATAAGGAATTTGCTATGGGAGCAGTTCGCTGAACAACCGTCAGAACTAAACGACACGTTGGTGAGGGAGTTTTATGCTGCCATCGACAGTAGAACGGCAACGTCAGTCACCGTACGAGGGGTAGAAGTACCATTTACAGCTGACAGCATCAACCACATGTATGGCCTATATTTTGGCCCCGACGATGACGCCCACCAGCAATTTTTAGAGACCCTCGATTCTGCCACCTACGGTGCTGTCATGGCGGAGGTGACAGAGGAAGGAACAACATGGACCACGAGCAAAAAGAACCCCAACTCTGTAAAAAGGGGGCAGCTGCTCCCAGAAGCTAAGCTATGGAACGCTTTCATCAAGAAGCGTATCCTGCCGTCCTCCCATCACACGACGGTGAACCAGCAGCGGCTCACTCTCATTCACTCGATCATGCACGACCGGCCTATCAACGTGGGCCGCTATATGAGGGAAAGCATCTTGGATTGCACATTCCGCTCCTCCTCCCATCTTTGCCTACCGTTCACGATCACTCTCCTTTCCCGTTGCGCTGCTGTCCCAGAGGCCACCAACGACAAACTAATCAAAGGCCGAGGCTGGACAGAAAACAACATTACAAGCCTCATGGAGCTGATAGTCGCAACACCTATCAACTCCTTCAACCCAGCTGCCTCCCCCGCAGACTCAGATGAGGAGCCTGCCCCTGAACCTGACGCCGCCACCGCCCCGATAGACCAATCTGCCCATATCCTTTCTGCAATACAACGGGTGGAAGAGAGATAAATGGGACTGATGACCTTCATCCGGGATTTCACCAACTCGACGGTAAACTTCATTACCAACACTTTAAATTATCCCGATGTTAATTTCCCTACTTTTCCTACCCACTATTTCCGTATACCCACCCCTGTCCACACACCTACACCACCTGCTTCCCCACATTCCAATTCTACTGCCTCCACCCCATCACCTGCCCCGACGGCAGCTGCAAGTCCTCCGGCCGACAACCCCGCACGTGGAACAAAGCGGCCAGCCACAGCCGACAGCGAGGAGGAACCTCTGATTAGGAGGAATTTGGAGAGGGAGTTTACGCCTGTCAAGAGGCTGAAACACGTGGCAGACAGAAAACTAATGCCCAAGGCCAGCACCACCACCACCAGCACTTGGGACAATGGCAGCAGTTCAGACATCCAGCTTGTGGAGCAACCTGCCCAGCCTCCTCCACAGCCTAGACGCCGCCGTCAGATCCGTGTCAGCAGCAGCAGCGAGGATAGCGATTAAAATTTAAGTCTTTTATTTTTCTTTTCTTGCTGCCTGCTTTATCCTTATTTTGTGATGAACCTGCCTTCATTTTAACTGTCATTTTGCATTGAGGGCAATGCAACCCTCGAGTTTGGGGGTGGCACCCTCCATAGTAATGGAGTCTTAGTACATCTTTTTATTATTGTTGTGTCTTTTATTTTATTTAAGCTATCTTAAAAAAATCAGAAAAGACTAAAACTGTTGGCTTAAAACTGTGAAGTTAACTTACCTGTCATGACAGCTCTGTCGTGGCAGCATCTTTAGGACAGTTTAAGGAGAAGTTTAGAGCCTTTCTATAGTTCTGAAAATTTAAAACACCATTGTGACTGTTATATTGCTTAGACTTCTTTTAGCCAAACTAGAATAGAAAACTTAGCACTTAGAGTAGAAAAGAGACTAGACTCTCAGGAAACCTAGAGGTGCCCAACACTGGATCTAGGCAGATAACCAGAGAAAAACTTCTAGAGGTGCCTATCACCGCCTCTAGACAGTTAACTAGAGGTGCCTGAAATACTGGCTCTAGTAAAAATGAGAAGAAATTAGAAAGAAATCAACTAGAGGTGCCTTATTCTGGCTCTAGTAAAGGAAAGAAAGAAATCAGTCTCGTAAGAAAAACTCTAAACAAGCTAAAGTATAATATTCTAGTGAAACTAAGAGAGTCTTAGCATGTAACTGTTCACAAGCATGCACACACTGCACGAGAGCTATAGGGAGATTCCGGACAAATCCTTAAACCTTCCGACAGGTTGCTGCCGCCATAGAGAATGAGCGACGGGTAAGGGACAGTTCACTGTTTGAAAGCCAACACAAAAATATTAATTTTCTTTTAGGTCTTAATTGCTTGAGGGCAAGCAAAAACTTGAGTTTGGGGGTGTGTTGAGTGTGTAAAAGTTCTATTATTTACGCCCTTTTTAACCCATATTTCTGCTGCATTCAAGCATCATTTCATTCCATTTAGGTCAGTTTACAATAAAACATCACAAATACACTAAAGGCACGGATTCTACTAAAAGATGGCTGATTTTGCAGGTTGCTTCCATAGTTGACAAAGAAGGCAGGCGCAGGGCAGAGAAGCAGAAGAGCTGAACTGGACAAGCAGACGACAAGGACGAAGCTGCCATGGAGCTGTCGTGACAGCAAGGTGACAGCAGCCTTATGAAGAGGAAAAGTAAAGTGGACCTCGATAGATAGAGAAAAATCTGCTCGTCTGTCGTGTGAAAGCAAAATATTTTTCCAAGCCCCGGATCAAAAGATATGTCAAGCCAAAGCTCAAGGAGAGGAATTCCCATGAAACAAGGAGGCGGCTGAAAAGTAGGAATCCTTAGAGATTAAGCATTTAATAGAATCTTACTTTTCATTAAAGTTGTAATCCTTGTTAACTTAGAATACTTGAGCCCAAAGCTTATATAAGGGCATAGATTTTAACCTAGAGGCATCATACCCCATAACCGATAACCTAAACCCCTCCGTCGTTTACCCGTCGTCGGCATGTTCTAAAAACCCCCTAGGGCCACGGGTTGTTTTGTAAAGTAGTTGCAAGGGTTGTTTTGTTTTAGGATTTTCCAAGTTCAATAAAATAAACTTCAAGTTCTCTTATTTCGGTTTTAATATCTTACAAGAGCATCGGGAGAGCATTGTGAGGTTATCTATTTACTTAGCATCGGGAGAGTTGAGTATACGAAAGAGATAAGAGCGTTTTCTCTAGTTTATAGTTGAATCATCTCGTGCCTAGGGAAAGGGCGAGGTTAAGTGGCTAAGGAAGAATTCATACACATCGGTGTTCATCCTTCGATTCACGCCGGGAGGTATCATCAAAGACGTGATCATCGACAGACTTGGACCTAGGGATAGGCCAAGGCAGATCTGGGATTCTTGCCAAACTTGGAGTACGGAGTTGGTGTGTTCGCTGCCGCGACAGCTAACAGATAGCCGCCGCGACAGGTGCTGTCGGCGACGGGCGCGACGACAGAACTGGATTTCCTAAGCATCGCAATACCTGCACTACTGAGCAATTCAATACCAGCCCATTCTCCCTATCTTGATATTTCTACTCTTTTTATTTACGTTTACTTTAATATTCTCGTGACAATCTTTTTAAACTATTCCCTTTACTTCGTGCAGTAAATTTAGGTGAAGTCATTAGCCCAATCCCTGTGGAGACGATATCCGATACTTAGTATCACTTTACTACTTACGTCGTGTATACTTGCACTACAATTGCGATAGACTATTTTACACGCAACAACCTCGTTCTGAAATCAGTCTAAATTCGTCAAGTGTCATCTTTCTGATATCTATCGAGTACCTCAAAGAAATGAATTAGGCCATAAAGCGTGTACCATGTATCTGTAAATACCTTCTGTTCTAAACCAAGGCAATATGCTTAAAATTTAAAAGTATGATATTGTAATACGAAAGGAAAACAATTCTCTGATTTCTGACCTCTGTTATGAAAAATATATCTGATATATAACATTGAATACGAAATAATGATAATGATAATAAAATAAATTTGATACATGTCTTCTGGTATAAAAATAGATTTAATATTTATTTTCTGCTATATTATCTTCTGAATATAAATTGAAATCATTTGTGGTATATTATCTGGATATGAATGATGATCTGTAGGCTCAGCGCTGATAAGTCCTTCTGTACCTAAGCTCCTACGCCCAATGGGCCTAGGGTAAGCCTTTCTGTTAAGCTCCTACGCCCACGGGCCTAGGGTAAGTCTTTCTTGACCTAAGGCATCCCCTTAGGTAGGCTCCTACGCCTCAGGCCTAGGGTAAGACCTTCTGTATGCAGTTCAGGGCGAATTGCATTTTGGAGTTTGGTTGGAGGGTAGTTAAGTAAATTAATAAAACTTTCTAACCTCTTCTGAAACTTACCCTACTAAATTAATGTATCAATGTTGAACTCTCAGTAAGCTTACAATTCGCACTTAATGGATCACTCTGAACTCCTTGATTCAAATTCTAAAAATTTGAATCTCTTTTGAATCTCGAGTTTTAGGCTCGCCTCTTACGGTTCGGGTGATCAATTAAAGAATAACTCTGTTGCCTTCTAGTATAATATTCCCTTAAAATCTCGAATCGTAAATTGAGATTTACCATTGCCCAGTTCTTCATGACAGTGTTAAGCTTGCCATATATTTGCTTGTGCTTTTAGCATCTTTTGGTAGTTCTGTATTTCTGAGCTTTTCCAAGCTCACGCTGTTTTTACCATCGCAGGTTAAAAGAATATATCATGGTATTATGGTTGACAGCAGTGTTCGGAGTTGTCTCGGCGTTGCTTTTGGAGTACGGTACTGTATAGTTAGTGGGCATGTGTGTCATGTATTGTTTTATGACAGTGTCTGTAAAACACTTTTTGAAATTTTTGTTACCTGTTTAAATGACTTCCCGAAATGGTATTTTAAACAGAAGTTGATTTCACATTTTAATAAGTGTTTTGAGGAAATAAAAATGTTTTTGTGTGTATTTTTACTGTGGGTCGCTCTTGTGACCCTAATGTGACTTCCTTGGATCCGTTGTAACGCATAGGCGGGTCTATGGTGGTATCAGAGCTAAGAGTTGCGTCTTTCTGGGTAGATCGGCCGATCATCTGTCATAGGGTGTCTGGTCTGTGCATGCCCCTAGATCATAACCGTACTCCTCCGAGCCGAAATTCTGATTTCGAATCCTTTCTCCTGAAATAACCAAATCTGAGTATTCTGCCTTTCATAGCTCAACATCTGCTTACAGAAAATGTATATAACGTTCGTCTGTGTTTTGAATTAAATGGTTGAATTTGAGTCTAGATAACGAACTTGAGATGGTTTATACTAGTGAATCAGATTAAGAATAAATGTTTGATCATGCCGGATAACTGATGTAAGATTTCATGAAAGGCTATTCGGTGATAATGATTGTGTTTAAAAATACCCTAACGGAAATGTGATAAAAAAACTCTATGGACTTCAAAGAAAAGTGTTTGTGAATGTGGCGAAAATGTAAATTCTGTGCTGACCCTTGGTTATATTGAAAGTAAGTAATAGTTGTTTAAAACCTTGGTTATGTTCGATTGGCTTAAGGAAAGACATCTCTAAAAATGTGTCATGATGTATCGTTATGTAACATCCCTAATTGAAAATTCAATGGTATATATTCGATTTCGGAAGGCTCGACTCCATGCCATGAGTACTCAACTGGATTTTGGGGACAGTTTCTCATATGTAAATTGATGGTCAACTTATAAGAGTTATGCATATACTTCTGGGTCATATGAGTGACCTTTGTAATTTTAGAGAATGTTTTCTCTCCCCGACCGAGTCTGTTTAAAATAAAAGTTATGAGACAAGTATTTGCTTGGCACCTTACAAGGTTCCGTATGGGTGCAATTACCGTATTCTAATAAACAAGTCTGAGATGTATGATGGGATGATTTTGGATATAAAGTTACTCCTTGTGATTTAGGAAATTGCCAGATTAATCTATGATCGACTGAGAGTCCCGAGAAACAATGATACTTTGAGGGAATAGTTTCAGTACATGAAGTGATGAGAGAACAATTTCCGCATCTGTTTGATTCAGGTAAATTTCAAGGACGAAATTTCTCTTAAGGAGGGAAGAGTTGTAACACCCTATAAAAAAAGAAAAAAAAAGAAAGGAAGGTGAGGGTGTGGAGGCTCGAACCCGAGACCTCAACCCTCACCACCTTGTATGCTAACCATTTGAGCCAAGTGCTCTCTTCTGTCAAATATTACCAAAGGTAATATTTGTTTGTTAATCAAGGAGTTAGATTTAATTTAACTCTGCCTTTCCACCTACCCACATTTAATTCCTACTCATTTTTTCGATGTGTGAATCGTCCCCTCATCTCCCTCACAGATCCCTCTCCCTCCTCAGTTTCGGCAAACCCTTACCATCCACACCGCCGTCCGGTGTGCACCACCGCTTGCGCCGGCGAACGCAAGTCGTCGCTCCTAACCCTTTGACGTCTGTGACGCGCCCTTCCGTACTGCCGTCTGCAGTAGAAATCAAGTTGAAGTTCGAGTTGGGCCGCCTTTGATTTCTCGTCCGTGCCTTCCTCGTCTTGATTTCTCGTCGGTACGACGACGCTCTCCTCGACGAGCTGATCAAAACCCACCCGGCCGATAGGCGTTCCGACACCGGGAAGGGTTCCATCGGAGCTTCGAACTTTCCGACCGTTTCGAACTTTAAAGGTAAATTCTAGCCAAATTTCCGGCTTGTTTCAGATTAAAAATGTATGGGTTGGAATTGTGGTCTAATGATCTATGTTTTTTCGGCAGAACCGCGTCCGTTGAGCTCTCCGGCGAGTTTTTCGGCCACCGTCCAGCGTTGTTTCCGTTCGGGTAAGTAAGCTGGCCTGAACCGGCTGGACCGGTCGGCCCACCAACCAAACCCAAACCGAGCCTAAAACCCTACTCGTTGACCCGGTCCGTCTACTCGACCCGAAAACCCAAACCGAGTCAGCCTAGTCAACTCGTCTGAGTCTGCCGAGTCAACTCGTCCGAGTCAGTCGAGTCAACTCGTCCGAGTCAGCCGAGTCAACTCGTCCGAGTCAGCCGAGTCAACACGTCCGAGTCAGCCCGAGTCAACTCAGTTGACCTTATCAGTTGACTGCTAACGTCATCGTTGACCTGCTGACGTCATCGTTGACTCTGACACCGTTGACCGTTGACCTGCTGACGTCAGCGTTGACTTTGACCAAAAAGTCAATTTTTTCCGAAAAGTCATACTTTATGTTTTTCGATGTCTTGAGTCCGATTTTGAAGCCCGTTTCGTGAAATTCTAACCCGAAAGCCTCCGAATCTGACCTTGAACCCGAGAGTGCTTATGTATTTAATTAATTGGTTAAGTGCTTTGTGGATGAAGTCTGATCTTGGGATTTGTGTAATTGAAGGTACTCATAGTTCCTGGAATACGAATTGTTGAGGGAAGTCAAATCCGGGTTCAAGGGTGTTCGAATGTCGTTCACAAATCGATCGTTGTAGCTCGGAGCCAAGGTAATACATTACTACCTTCTGCATGCTTTTGCAACATGTTGGTATTCGGTTAATGTTTACACGATCATGCTTGAGCATATGATTATTTCTGATTATGTCGATCAATTATGAAATAAGAATATTAATGGCCAAGGCAAATATTCGCATAAGAGGTTTGATAAATTGAAAGGACTTTTGAGTTCAGTAAACGATTAATAAAAAGGGTTAATCTCTAAGTCTGATTATTTTGGCTAATGAATTACGATAATGCCCTCGATGTATGAAAATGACTAAAATACCCCTATTAATGAGTGTGGTCTGAGAATCTACATTAGATCCGGTAAAACAACCGAACCTTCTGAAAATCTTGAAGTTTGCTTAGGAAGTTATGGTAGCGAGGCTTCACGTTTGAGTCTGTAAATTGCTCAGATTCCTTTTTGAGATTGAATATTCTCCGAAGACAATTGTGAGAAAAGAATTGTATGTTTGGATTAGACAAATTCGCGTAAATTGCTGAATTGATCGAGATGACTGAAATGTTTGGTAATACTGATAAAGTTGAACCGGTCGGAATATCCATAATGATTAAAAAGAATAATGTATCCTCGGCACCAATTGTCAAATTAATCGAAATGACGAATATACCCTTGATATCGGAAAGGATTGAATAGTTAGAACGACCGAAAGGCTCAGAATTTGTTTTGGAACACCTTCAGATATGAAGCATCCGAAATACCTGCGAATGTTGAAATGACTGAAGCTAACTCCAAAACTGGAACAAGGAATACCAATAAAGCTAGACAATATAACAACTCTAAAGTGGTAATTCACGGTCCGTGTTTGTTGGCCGTTTCTGATACTATCCTGATTTTGGAAAGATACCATGTGACGACATGTTCGGGTTATTTGGAGAAAGTACTCAGCGATTGGTAAGAGCAACATGTTTCCTCAAAAAGATAAATTCGATGCTATGGAACGAGTTCGGGGGTTATATGCTTGTTCAGGAATTTGGAAAATTACCGCTTGGATACATGTTTGATCTCTCGTACTAAGTTCAGTGGATGTAAGGTGAAGACGATCTGTTTTGTTGTTACGCTGTAATCAGTTCTGGAAATGAATGCTTAAGATGTACTTATCCGATTATATTTCAAACTCTGTGTTAATGGTTTCAATTAGTTCAGAGGGACTCGAAAGCTTGATGAGCAATTAGTATTCCTAAATTCTGTACATCACCGTTTATACCTTGTTGGTTCAGCTTACCAAATTACCCTCCGAAGGCTGGAATGAACAACAATACCCCCGTAAGCTTTAGCGATCGAATCACTCTCGATATATATGAAATCCCAATGATTCTGATGCATCAACTTTCGATGTTAATTCGATCTGTCTTACCGAACTCCCTATTCTTAGGGACCTCGTTCTGAAATCAGTCTAAATTCGTCAAGTGTCATCTTTCTGATATCTATCGAGTACCTCTAAGAAATGAATTAGGCCATAAAGCGTGTACCCTGTATCTGTAAATACCTTCTGTTCTAAACCAAGGCAATATTCTTAAAATTTAAAAGTATGATATTGTAATACGAAAGGAAAACAATTCTCTGATTTCTGACCTCTGTTATGAAAAATATATCTGATATATGACATTGAATACGAAATAATGATAATGATAATAAAATAAATTTGATAAATGTGTTCTGGTATAAAAATAGATTTAATATTTATTTTCTGCTATATTGTCTTCTGAATATAAATTGAAATCATATGTGGTATATTATCTGGATATGAATGATGATCTGTAGGCTCAGCGCTGATAAGTCCTTCTGTACCTAAGCTCCTACGCCCAATGGGCCTAGTGTAAGCCTTTCTATTAAGCTCCTACGCCCACAGGCCTAGGGTAAGTCTTTCTAGACCTAAGGCATCCCCTTAGGTAGGCTCCTACGCCTCAGGCCTAGGGTAAGACCTTCTGTATGCAGTTCAGGGCGAATTGCATTTTGAAGTTTGGTTGGAGGGTAGTTAAGTAAATTAATAAAACTTTCTAACCTCTTCTGAAACTTACCCTACTAAATTAATGTATCAATGTTGAATTCTCAGTAAGCTTACAATTTGCACTTAATGGATCACTCTGAACTCCTTGATTCAAATTCTAAAAATTTGAATCTCTTTTGAATCTCGAGTTTTAGGCTCGCCTCTTACGGTTCGGGTGATCAATTAAAGAATAACTCTGTTGCCTTCTAGTATAATATTCCCTTAAAATCTCGAATCATAAATTGAGATTTACCGTTGCCCAGTTCTTCATGACAGTGTTAAGCTTTCCATATATTTGCTTGTGCTTTTAGCATCTTTTGGTAGTTCTGTATTACTGAGCTTTTCCAAGCTCACGCTGTTTTTACCATCGCAGGTTAAAAGAATATATCATGGTATTATGGTTGACAGTAGTGTTCGGAGTTGTCTCGGCGTTGCTTTTGGAGTACGGTACTGTATAGTTAGTGGGCATGTGTGTCATGAATTGTTTTATGACAGTGTCTGTAAAACACTTTCTGAATTTTTTGTTACCTGTTTAAATGACTTCCCGAAATGGTATTTTAAAGAGAAGTTGATTTCACATTTTAATAAGTGTTTTGAGGAAATAAAAATGTTTTTGTGTGTATTTTTACTGTGGGTCGCTCTTGTGACCCTAATGTGACTTCCTAGGATCCGTTGTAACGCATAGGCGGGTCTAGGGGGTTACATTTAGTGGTATCAGAGCTTAGAGTTGCGTCTTTCTGGGTAGATCGGCCGATCATCTGTTATAGGGTGTCTGGTCTGTGCATGCCCCTAGATCATAACCGTACTCCTCCGAGCCGAAAATCTGATTTCGAATCCTTTCTCCTGAAATAACCAAATCTGAGTATTCAGTCTTTCATAGCTCAACATCTGCTTACAGAAAATGTCTATAACGTTCGTCTGTGTTTTGAATTAAATGGTTGAATTTGAGTCTAGATAACGAACTTGAGATGGTTTATACTAGTGAATCAAATTAAGAATAAATGTTTGATCATGCCGGATAACTGATGTAAGACTTCATGAAAGGTTATTCGGTGATAATGACTGTGTTTAAAACTACCCTAACGGAAATGTGATAAAAAAAACTCTATGGACTTCAGAGAAAAGTGTTTGTGAATGTGGCGAAAATGTAAATTCTGTGCTGACCCTTGGTTATGTTGAAAGTAAGTAGTAGTTGTTTAAAACCTTGGTTATGTTCGATTGGCTTAAGGAAAGACATCTCTAAAAATGTGGCATGATGTATCGTTATGTAACATCCCTAATTGAAAATTCGATGGTATATATTCAATTTCGGAAGGCTCGACTGCATGCCATGAGTACTCAACTGGATTTTGGGGACAGTTTCTCATATGTAAATTGATGGTCAACTTATAAGAGTTATGCATATACTTCTGGGTCATATGAGTGACCTTTGTAATTTTAGAGAATGTTTTCTCTCCCCGACCGAGTCTGTTTAAAATAAAAGTTATAAGACAAGTATTTTCTTGGCACCGTACAAGGTTCCGTATGGGTGCAATTATCGTATTCTAATAAACAAGTCTGAGATGTATGATGGGATGATTTTGGATATAAAGTTACTCCTTGTGATTTAGGAAATTGCCAGATTAATCTATGACCGACTGAGAGTCTCGAGAAACAATGATACTTTGAGGGAATAGTTTCAGTACATGAAGTGATGAGAGAACAATTTCCGCATCTGTTTGATTCAGGTAAATTTCGAGGATGAAATTTCTCTTAAGGAGGGAAGAGTTGTAACACCCTATAAAAAAAAGAAAAAAAAAGAAAGGAAGGTGAGGGTATGGAGGCTCGAACCCAAGACCTCAGCCCTCACCACCTTGTATGCTAACCATTTGAGCCAAGTGCTCTCTTCTGTCAAATATTACCAAAGGTAAAATTTGTTTGTTAATCAAGGAGTTAGCTTTAATTTAACTCTGCCTTTCCACCTACCCACATTTAATTCCTACTCATTTTTTTCGATGTGTGAATCGTCCCCTCATCTCCCTCACAGACCCCTCTCCCTCCTCAGTTTCGGCAAACCCTTACCATCCACACTGCCGTCCGATGTGCACCACCGCTTGCGCCGGCGAACGCAAGTCGCCGCTCCTAACCCTTTGACGTCTGTGACGCGCCCTTCCGTACCGCCGTCTGCAGTAGAAATCAAGTTGAAGTTCGAGTTGGGCCGCCTTTGATTTCTCGTCCGTGTCGTCGTCGTCTTGATTTCACGTCGGTACGACGACGCTCCCCTCGACGAGCTGATAAAAACCCACCCGGCCGATTGGCGTTCTGACACCGGGAAGGGTTCCATCGGAGCTTCGAACTTTCCGACCGTTTCGAACTTTAAAGGTACATTCCAGCCAAATTTCCGGCTTGTTTTAGATTAAAAATGTATGGGTTGGAATTGTGTTCTAATGATCTATGTTTTTTCGGTAGAACCGTGTCCGTTGAGCTCTCCGGCGAGTTTTCCGTCCAGCGTTGTTTCCGTTCGGGTAAGTGAGCTGGCCTGAACCGGCTAGACCGGTCGGCCCACCAAACAAACCCAAACCGAGCCTAAAACCCTACTCGTTGACCCGGTCCGTCTACTCGACCCGAAAACCCGAACCGAGTCAGCCTAGTCAACTCGTCCGAGTCAGCCGAGTCAACTCGTCCGAGTCAGTCGAGTCAACTCGTCCGAGTCAACTCGTTCGAGTCAGCCGAGTTAACTCATCCGAGTCAGCCCGAGTCAACTAGGTTGACCTTATCAGTTGACTGCTAACGTCATCGTTGACCTGCTGCCGTCATCGTTGACTCTGACCCCGTTGACCGTTGACCTGCTCACGTCAGCGTTGACTTTGACCAAAAAGTCATTTTTTTCCGAAAAGTCATACTTTATGTTTTTCGACGTCTTGAGTCTGATTTTGAAGCCCGTTTTGTGAAATTCTAACCCGAAAGCCTCTGAATCTGACCTTGAACCCGAGAGTGCTTATGTATTTAATTAATTGGTTAAGTGCTTTGTGGATGAAGTCTGATCTTGGGATTTGTGTAATTGAAGGTACTCATAGTTCCTGGAATACGAATTGTTGAGGGATGTCAAATCCGAGTTCAAGGGTGTTCGAATGTCGTTCACAAATCGATCGTTGTAGCTCGGAGCCAAGGTAATACATTACTACCTTCTTCATGCTTTTGCAACATGTTGGTATTCGGTTAATGTTTACACGATCATGCTTGAGCATATGATTATTTCTGATTACGTCGATCAATTATGAAATAAGAATATTAATGGCCAAGGCAAATATTCGCATAAGAGGTTTGATAAATTGAAAGGACTTTCGAGTTCAATAAACGATTAATAAAAAGGGTTAATCTCTAAGTATGATTATTTTGGCTAATGAATTACGAAAATGCCCTCGATGTATGAAAATGACTAAAATACCCCTATTAATGAGTGTGGTCTGAGAATCTACATTAGATCCGGTAAATCAACCGAACCTTCTGAAAATCTTGAAGTTTGCTTAGGAAGTTATGGTAGCGAGGCTTCATGTTTGAGTATGTAAATTGCTCAAATTCCTTTTTGAGATTGAATATTCTCCGAAGACAATTGCGAGAAAAGAATTGTATGTTTGGATTAGACAAATTCGCGTAAATTGCTGAATTGATCGAGATGACTGAAATGTTTGGTAATACTGATAAAGTTGAACCGGTCGGAATATCCATAATGATTAAAAAGAATAATGTATCCTCGGCACCAATTGTCAAATTAATCGAAATGACGAATATACCCTTGATATCGGAAAGGATTGAATAGTTAGAACGACCGAAAGGCTCATAATTTGTTTTGGAACACCTTCAGATATGAAGCATCCGAAATACCTGCGAATGTTGAAATGACTGAAGCTAACTCCAAAACTGAAACAAGGAATACCAATAAAGCTAGACAATATAACAACTCTAAAGTGGTAATTCACGGTCCGTGTTTGTTGGCCGTTTCTGATACTATCCTGATTTTTGAAAGATACCATGTGACGACATGTTCGGGTTATTTGGAGAAAGTACTCAGCGATTGGTAAGAGCAACATGTTTCCTCAAAAAGATAAATTCGATGCTATGGAACGAGTTCGGGGGTTATATGCTTGTTCAGGAATTTGGAAAATTACCGCTTGGATACATGTTTGATCTCTCGTACTAAGTTCAGTGGATGTAAGGTGAAGACGATCTGCTTTGTTGTTACGCTGTAATCAGTTCTGGAAATGAATGCTTAAGATGTACTTACCCGATTATATTTCAAACTCTGTGCCAATGTTTTCAATTAGTTCATAGGGACTCGAAAGCTTGATGAGCAATTAGAATTCCTAAATTCTGTATATCACTGTTTATACCTTGTTGGTTCAGCTTACCAAATTACCTTCCGAAGGCCGGAATGACCAACAATACCCTCGTAAGCTTTAGCGATCGAATCGCTCTCGATATATCTGAAATCTCAATGATTCTGATGCATCAACTTTCGATGTTAATTCGATCTGTCTTACCGAACTCCCTATTCGTAGGGACCTCGTTCTGAAATCAGTCTAAATTCGTCAAGTGTCATCTTTCCGATATCTATCGAGTACCTCTAATAAATGAATTAGGCCATAAAGCGTGTACCTTGTATCTGTAAATACCTTCTGTTCTAAACCAAGGCAATATGCTTAAAATTTAAAAGTATGATATTGTAATACGAAAGGAAAACAATTCTCTGATTTCTGACCTCTGTTATGAAAAATATATCTGATATATGACATTGAATACGAAATAATGATAATGATAATAAAATAAATTTGATACATGTCTTCTGGTATAAAAATAGATTTAATATTTATTTTCTGCTATATTGTCTTCTGAATATAAATTGAAATCATATGTGGTATATTATCTAGATATGAATGATGATCTGTAGGCTCAGCGCTGATAAGTCTTTCTGTACCTAAGCTCCTACGCCCAATGGGCCTAGGGTAAGCCTTTCTGTTAAGCTCCTACGCCCACGTGCCTAGGGTAAGTCTTTCTCGACCTAAGGCATCCCCTTAGGTAGGCTCCTACGCCTCATGCCTAGGGTAAGACCTTCTGTATGCAGTTCAGGGCGAATTGCATTTTGGAGTTTGGTTGGAGGGTAGTTAAGTAAATTAATAAAACTTTCTAACCTCTTCTGAAACTTACCCTACTAAATTAATGTATCAATGTTGAACTCTCAGTAAGCTTACAATTCGCACTTAATGGATCACTCTGAACTCCTTGATTCAAATTCTAAAAATTTGAATCTCTTTTGAATCTCGAGTTTTAGGCTCGCCTCTTACGGTTCGGGTGATCAATTAAAGAATAACTCTGTTGCCTTCTAGTATAATATTCACTTAAAATCTCGAATCGTAAATTGAGATTTATCGTTGCCCAGTTCTTCATGACAGTGTTAAGCTTGCCATATATTTGCTTGTGCTTTTAGCATCTTTTGGTAGTTCTGTATTACTGAGCTTTTCCAAGCTCACGCTGTTTTTACCATCGCAGGTTAAAAGAATATATCAAGGCATTATGGTTGACAGCAGTGTTCGGAGTTGTCTCGACGTTGCTTTTGGAGTACGGTATTGTATAGTTAGTGGGCATGTGTGTCATGTATTGTTTTATGACAGTGTCTGTAAAACACTTTCTGAATTTTTTGTTACCTGTTTAAATGACTTCCCGAAATGGTATTTTAAACAGAAGTTGATTTCACATTTTAATAAGTGTTTTGAGGAAATAAAAATGTTTTTGTGTGTATTTTTACTGTGGGTCGCTCTTGTGACCCTAATGTGACTTCCTAGGATCCGTTGTAATGCATAGGCGGGTCTAGTGGGTTACATTTAGTGGTATCAGAGCTTAGAGTTGCGTCTTTCTGGGTAGATCGACCGATCATCTGTCATAGGGTGTCTGGTCTGTGCATGCCCCTAGATCATAACCGTACTCCTCCGAGCCGAAAATATGATTTCGAATCATTTCTCCTGAAATAACCAAATCTGAGTATTCTGCCTTTCATAGCTCAACATCTGCTTACAGAAAATGTCTATAACGTTCGTCTGTGTTTTGAATTAAATGGTTGAATTTGAGTATAGATAACAAACTTGAGATGGTTTATACTAGTGAATCAGATTAAGAATAAATGGTTGATCATGCCAGATAACTGATGTAAGATTTCATGAAAGGCTATTCGTTGATAATGACTGTGTTCAAAAATACCCTAACGGAAATGTGATAAAAAAAAACTCTATGGACTTCAGAGAAAAGTGTTTGTGAATGTGGCGAAAATGTAAATTCTGTGCTGACCCTTGGTTATGTTGAAAGTAAGTAGTAGTTGTTTAAAACCTTGGTTATGTTCGATTGGCTTAAGGAAAGACATCTCTAAAAATGTGGCATGATGTATCGTTATGTAACATCCCTAATTGAAAATTCGATGGTATATATTCGATTTCGGAAGGCTCGACTGCATGCCATGAGTACTCAACTGGATTTTGGGGACAGTTTCTCATATGTAAATTGATGGTCAACTTATAAGAGTTATGCATATACTTCTGGGTCATATGAGTGACCTTTGTAATTTTAGAGAATGTTTTCTATCCCCGACCGAGTCTGTTTAAAATAAAAGTTATGAGACAAGTATTTGCTTGGCACCGTACAAGGTTCCGTATGGGTGCAATTACCGTATTCTAATAAACAAGTCTGAGATGTATGATGGGATGATTTTGGATATAAAGTTACTCCTTGTGATTTAGGAAATTGCCAGATTAATATATGACCGACTGAGAGTCCCGAGAAACAATGATACTTTGAGGGAATAGTTTCAGTACATGAAGTGATGAGAGAACAATTTTCGCATCTGTTTGATTCAGGAAAATTTCGAGGACGAAATTTCTCTTAAGGAGGGAAGAGTTGTAACACCTTATAAAAAAAGAAAAAAAAGAAAGGAAGGTGAGGGTGTGGAGGCTCGAACCCGAGACCTCAGCCCTCACCACCTTGTATGCTAACCATTTGAGCCAAGTGCTCTCTTCTATCAAATATTACCAAAGGTAATATTTGTTTGTTAATCAAGGAGTTAGCTTTAATTTAACTCTGCCTTTCCACCTACCCACATTTAATTCCTACTCATTTTTTTCGATGTGTGAATCGTCCCCTCATCTCCCTCACAGACCCCTCTCCCTCCTCAGTTTCGGCAAACCCTTACCATCCACACTGCCGTCCGGTGTGCACCACCGCTTGCGCCGGCGAACGCAAGTCGTCGCTCCTAACCCTTTGCCGTCTGCAGTAGAAATCAAGTTGAAGTTCGAGTTGGGACGCCTTTGATTTCTCGTCCGTGTCATCGTCGTCTTGATTTCTCGTCGGTACGACGCCGCTCCCCTCGACGAGTTGATCAAAACCCACCCGGCCGATTGGCGTTCCGACACCGGGAAGGGTTCCATCGGAGATTCGAACTTTTCGACCGTTTCGAACTTTAAAGGTAAATTCCAGCCAAATTTCCGGCTTGTTTCAGATTAAAAATGTATGGGTTGGAATTGTGGTCTAATGATCTATGTTTTTTCGGCAGAACCGCGTCCGTTGAGCTCTCCAGTGAGTTTTCCGGCCACCGTCCAGCGTTGTTTCCGTTCGGGTAAGTGAGCTGGCCTGAACCGGTTGGACCGGTCGGCCCACCAACCAAACCCAAACCGAGCCTAAAACCCTACTCGTTGACCCGGTCTGTCTACTCGACCCGAAAACTCGAACTGAGTCAGCCGAGTCAACTCGTCCGAGTCAGCCGAGTCAACTCGTCCGAGTCAGTCGAGTCAACTCGTCCGAGTCAGCCGAGTCAACTCGTCCGAGTCAGCCGAGTCAACTCGTCCGAGTCAGCCCGAGTTAACTCAGTTGACCTTATCAGTTGACTGCTAACGTCATCGTTGACCTGCTGCCGTCATCGTTGACTCTGACCCTGTTGACCGTTGACCTGCTGACGTCAGCGTTGACTTTGACCAAAAAGTCATTTTTTTCCGAAAAGTCATACTTTATGTTTTTCGACGTCTTGAGTCTGATTTTGAAGCCCGTTTCGTGAAATTCTAACCCGAAAGCCTCCGAATCTGACCTTGAACCCGAGAGTGCTTATGTATTTAATTAATTGGTTAAGTGCTTTGTGGATGAAGTCTGATCTTGGGATTTGTGTAATTGAAGGTACTCATAGTTCCTGGAATACGAATTGTTGAGGGATGTCAAATCCGGGTTCAAGGGTGTTCGAATGTCGTTCACAAATCGATCGTTGTAGCTCGGAGCCAAGGTAATACATTACTACCTTCTGCATGCTTTTGCAACATGTTGGTATTCGGTTAATGTTTACACGATCATGCTTGAGCATATGATTATTTCTGATTACGTCGATCAATTATGAAATAAGAATATTAATGGCCAAGGCAAATATTCGCATAAGAGGTTTGATAAATCGAAAGGACTTTCGAGTTCAGTAAACGATTAATAAAAAGGGTTAATCTCTAAGTCTGATTATTTTGGCTAATGAATTACAAAAATGTCCTCGATGTATGAAGATGACTAAAATACCCCTATTAATGAGTGTGGTCTGAGAATCTACATTAGATCCGGTAAATCAACCGAACCTTCTGAAAATCTTGAAGTTTGCTTAGGAAGTTATGGTAGCGAGGCTTCACGTTTGAGTCTGTAAATTGCTCAGATTCCTTTTTGAGATTGAATATTCTCCGAAGACAATTGCGAGAAAAGAATTGTATGTTATGATTAGACAAATTCGCGTAAATTGCTGAATTTATCGAGATGACTGAAATGTTTGGTAATACTGATAAATTTGAATCGGTCGGAATATCCATAATGATTAAAAAGAATAATGTATCCTTGGCACCAATTGTCAAATTAATCAAAATGACGAATATACCCTTGATATTGGAAAGGATTGAATAGTTAGAACGACCGAAAGGCTCAGAATTTGTTTTGGAACACCTTCAGATATGAAGCATCCGAAATACTTGCGAATGTTGAAATGACTGAAGCTAACTCCAAAACTGGAACAAGGAATACCAATAAAGCTAGACAATATAACAACTCTAAAGTGGTAATTCACGGTCCGTATTTGTTGGCCGTTTCTGATACTATCCTGATTTTGGAAAGATACCATGTGACGACATGTTCGGGTTATTTGGAGAAAGTACTCAACGATTGGTAAGAGCAACATGTTTCCTCAAAAAGATAAATTCGATGCTATGGAACGAGTTCGAGGGTTATATGCTTGTTCAGGAATTTGTAAAATTACCGCTTGGATACATGTTTGATCTCTCGTACTAAGTTCAGTGGATGTAAGGTGAGGACGATCTGCTTTGTTGTTATGCTGTAATCAGTTCTGGAAATGAATGCTTAAGATGTACTTATACGATTATATTTCAAACTCTGTGTTAATGGTTTCAATTAGTTCAGAGGGACTCGAAAGCTTGATGAGCAATTAGAATTCCTAAATTCTGTACATCACCGTTTATACCTTGTTGGTTCAGCTTACCAAATTACCCTTCGAAGGCCGGAATGACCAACAATACCCTCGTAAGCTTTAGCGATCGAATCACTCTCGATATATCTGAAATCCCAATGATTCTGATGCATCAACTTTTGATGTTAATTTGATCTGTCTTACCGAACTCCCTATTCGTAGGGACGTTGTTTTGAAATCAGTCTAAATTCGTCAAGTGTCATCTTTCTGATATCTATCGAGTACCTCTAAGAAATGAATTAGGCCATAAAGCGTGTACCCTGTATCTGTAAATACCTTCTGTTCTAAACCAAGGCAATATGCTTAAAATTTAAAAGTATGATATTGTAATACGAAAGGAAAACAATTCTCTGATTTCTGACCTCTGTTATGAAAAATATATCTGATATATGACATTGAATAGGAAATAATGATAATGATAATAAAATAAATTTGATACATGTCTTCTGGTATAAAAATAGATTTAATATTTATTTTCTGCTATATTGTCTTCTAAATATAAATTGAAATCATCTGTGGTATATTATCTGGATATGAATGATGATCTGTAGGCTCAACGCTGATAAGTCCTTCTGTACCTAAGCTCCTACGCCCAATGGGCCTAGGGTAAGCCTTTCTGTTAAGCTCATATGCCCACGGGCCTAGGGTAAGTCTTTTTGGACCTAAGGCATCCCCTTAGGTAGGCTCCTACACCTCATGCCTAGGGTAAGACCTTCTGTATGCAGTTCAGGGCGAATTGCATTTTGGAGTTTGGTTGGAGGGTAGTTAAGTAAATTAATAAAACTTTCTAACCTTTTCTGAAACTTACCCTACTAAATTAATGTATCAATGTTGAACTCTCAGTAAGCTTACAATTCGCACTTAATGGATCACTCTGAACTCCTTGATTCAAATTCTAAAAATTTGAATCTCTTTTGAATCTTGAGCTTTAGGCTCGCCTCTTACGGTTCGGGTGATCAATTAAAGAATAACTCTGTTGCCTTCTAGTATAATATTCACTTAAAATCTCAAATCGTAAATTGAGATTTACCGTTGCCCAGTTCTTCATGACAGTGTTAAGCTTGCCATATATCTGCTTGTGCTTTTAGCATCTTTTGGTAGTTCTGTATTACTGAGCTTTTCCAAGCTCACGTTGTTTTTACCATCGCAAGTTAAAAGAATATATCATGGTATAATGGTTGACAGCAGTGTTCGGAGTTGTCTCGACGTTGCTTTTGGAGTACGGTACTGTATAGTTAGTGGGCATGTGTGTCATGTATTGTTTTATGATAGTGTCTGTAAAACACTTTCTGAATTTTTTGTTACCTGTTTAAATGACTTCCCGAAATGGTATTTTAAACAGAAGTTGATTTCACATTTTAATAAGTGTTTTGAGGAAATAAAAATGATTTTATGTGTATTTTTACCGTGGGTCGCTCTTGTGACCCTAATGTGACTTCTTAGGATCCGTTGTAACGCATAGGCGGGTCTAAGGGGTTACACCCCTGATCGTGGTAGCTTTGTTAAGAGGAAGACCCATGTCACACATGAGGAAGCTACGTGAGAGGAAGCCTCCGAATGGGAGTTTTCTTCTTCCTAAACTCCTTTGCATTTCATCACATTGCATTTTCATGTTCATGCATTTTATTTTTCTGTTTTTCATTGTATATATGTGTTGTTTTCATGCATTGAGGACAATGCACATCTTGAGTTTAGGGTGTGCATTTCCTCACATTTATGCCATGCCATGCATTTCATGTTTTCATTTCTATTGCCATGACATGTATGCCATATAGATTAGCTATGCATGCCGAACCATAATAAGAAAAAGAAAATTTTGCACCGGTTTACTTTTGAAGAATGTTAACACTTTGTTTGCCAAGCTTAATTTGATCCATATGTCTATCCGGTGAAGAAATTAATCTTTAAGTCACCCATGCCAGCAAAATAGTAATGCCAAGTAGCTTGGCAATTGATCTCTAGTTTAGGGAATTGAACTTTCACTTAACACGTAGTATGCATCTAGTTCCCAAACAAACTTAGAATTTTTGAAACTAAGCTCAGAGTAAAAAAAATGATGCCATGGTAAAAAGAAACAAATAAGGCAACAATGTTTTGCCAAGGCAAGAAAAAAATCAAACTCCCCTCTACCTTAGGGATAATAAGTTACTTGGGGCTTCGTGGTTTGCTCCCTCTTAGTTCTCAAGTCTATAACTTTAGAGTATGAGTTGAAGAGAAAGCCTAATGATATTTGGATTAACGTGAGGGTTCGAGGTATGCTCCCTCTTATTTCTCACGCCAAATAATGTCACGAAGCAAGCTTAAATTAACGCTAACAAAAACCCTTGGCAAGAATAAAAAAAAGAGAATTCTGAGTTTAGGTAGTAAAATTGACTAAGAGATTTAAAGGATACTTGATGCATATTGCCCACATTCATGCACTCTTCATGCCTTTAGACTAGAGTTATATTGTTTCCCTTGAATTTCCTATATACTTGGAATTATTGCACTAGGATACCTGAGGAAAAAAATAGAGCCAACTTCTGCTTGCCAGCACTTGTTGGCATTCCAACCAAAATTTTGTCGATGTACTATTTTCACAACCTTTTGTTTTTCTTAGTTTATTTTCATTACTTGAGGAAAAGCAATTATTTAGGTTTGAGGGAGTGTTATCTCCTCAAAGGTACTAATTTTTATGCCTATTTTACAGTATCTTTGCTTGTCTTTGAGTAAATTTAGATGTATTTAGTTGTTAATTGCATGCATTTTCATAAGGAGTTTTGAATCTGGCTATGCCAGTGTGAAGGGTGGATTGTTGGTATGATTGCATGCACAATAGAGTAGAATAGCGCAGGAAGAGGACGATGAGAATGTCGGTAGTTGTTCGCGGCAAAGGACCAAAAATTGTCAAAACACCGGTTAGTAGATAAGAGATGTTTGATGCCAGGTCGAGTGGACAGTGAACCGATGATGACGTCAACCCTAGGATTCAAACGAGGGATAAGATGAGCATATCCCTTATCGTCGAGCGTTCAAATTCAAAACTTATCCTAGGTCATGTTTATGCGCCTATTTAAAGGAACTCGAGCAAACACTTCAGGGGAGATCGACAATCAAACTTGAGGAAGATGCACCAAAGAGACGTTTGACCGAGAGCCTAGATTCTGTAGGGCTGCATCGAGAGACACCTTTCTCACCCATTCTCCTTGTTTAAGTTATTTTTATTTTTATTTAAGATGGTGATGTTGAGATACAATTATAGTTTTTGGTTGGAAACTCACACCATGAACTAATTTAATGGTTGCGTTGAACGTTATTTTCTATGTTTAGCTTTTAATAATTGGAAATGCATTGACATTGTTTATCCTATCTGGCATGGCCTTAATTGTTTTCACAAATACAATGCCAAGCGAGAGCTGGCTTTGTTGGCTTATTGAACCTTAATATCTTAAACAATTTAGGGAACAATGAACAAATGCTAGATTCTAAGGCGAGATGCTTCGAGAGAAGATGTTCAAGTAGATGAACTTATTTCGGGAGTGAAATCTACCCCTTAAGAGCAAAAGATTGGGACTTAATCAAACTAATTTGTGAAAAAGCTATTTTATAGAGATATAAAAGTTTTTGCATAGTTAATTCAAGGCATTGCCGTCAAGAGAGGCAATGCCACCTTCAAATCTGCTCGGCAACAATGCCAAGATAGGATTTATTAAAAGTTGGCATGGCATGAATAGCGTGAAAACCAGACATCCTTTGCCAACACTCACGATTCATTTTAAAACTCTCATTGCCAACGATGTTATCTTTTATTTCCTTCTTTTCAACTTGCTTTTAAAACCAACTTCGAAACAAACGAACTTTTCTTTGACAAGTAAAACAAGTAAGCAATTGAACTCTTAACCAATCCTTGTGAAAATTCGAGGAAATGGTATGAACCCTTGAGTAGCGTATTAGTACGAGCTTTGGTTGTATCGGTACGTGACTAGGAGTCGTATCAGTACGGGTCGATCTGTACCGGTACTTGTGAAAATTAAGGATTTTTAGTAAGCTATATCAGTATCGGTACGCACGAGAGTACCGGTACCTAGGGGTACCATATCTATACTTTTGTTCGAGTACTGGTATCCACTAAATGAAATAATCTATTATGCTAATAAAAATATAGAAATTGACGTGGACTATTAATGAGATAATATGAATTAATGGGGATAATTAATGATGATGATTAATATACGATTCTATAATGTATTAACAAGTTGGTAAGCTTAATTAGGTGACTTGTAATAGCAACCATAGGAGATCTTTGGTGGATCAAGTTATGATGTATGTCATATGGTAATTGTGTCGATGGTTTGTGTGGTTTGGAAACCTTGTGTGGTTGAGTCACCTTTGGTTGTTGGGATTTGGATACCAGAGAAAGTGTTGCAACACCATGGTTAAAGATGTCGAATGTACGTTTCTGACATTGTGTGACATTGAGCCTCATTCGATGATACTCGAGGAGAGATGCCGAGTATGGGTGTACGTTCTCGAGGCTGTGTGACACCGAGCCTCACTCAGAGAGAGTGTATGTTCCCGAGGCTGCATGACATTGGACCTCACTCAGGGTGTACGTTCCCGAGGTTGTGTGACACCAGGCCTCACTCCAGGTTTGTGGTTATGACTGCGTGTTGTTGCTCGAGTAATCTGTGTGATCCCGAGTACGATTAGGCCTTATAGGCCATGTATGACGTTTTTCTATGTTGAGAGCATGTGTTTAGGCGACTAGTGGTAGCACCACGTGTTTATTTATCTCTCTTTATTTCTCGTACTTTAATTTAAAACATTTGACGCCCTTTCGGTCATCGTTCGTCACTAGAATGGAGGTTTCACGTTTGACGTTTGATTTGACGTCGTTCATCAATTTTTGACAACAGTAATATAGGGTAAACGATTGTTTGGGTCGTTGGCATGTCGATCGGCGATGGCAACGGTTGAATTTGGGATTTGGTGTTTTGGTGTTAGAGTTTTGGATTTTGGGTTACTTTGTGAATTTTGAAAATTTTAGGGGTTTTTAGAAATTAAGTTAAAATAAATCAAAGTCATGTGTCAAACTATTATTCGGTGTTGGGTTTTTTAAACAAGTCAACTTTAAAATTGTAATAGTATAAATGTTAGACACTTAATATTGTAACGGTGTAAACGTTAAACACCTATTTAACTAAAAAAATAAGCACCTAAAGTTAAAGAAGATATAGGTCATGTTTGGTAAATAGCGGTTTGAGCGAATATTGGAGGTTTGACTGATCAAATCCGCTAATTTAGAGATTTGGTGAATAGCGGATTGAAATATCGGATTGAGGTGAAACCTCTAATTTTGAAAAAGTTTCTAGCAGGAGTTTTTTGCAATTAGAGGTTTTGACATAAGAGTTATAAAGATTTTTTAACCTTAACAATTATATAAAATCTCTAAATAACCTAAATTTAACGTTTTCTATTTTAATTCTTCACTCTTACGCATTTACAGTGTGACATTTGTAAACTAATACTTTTTTTTCTTTTTATTCTCACACATTTGTATTTAAATTTAATAATTAATTATTATATTAAAAATAATTATATAAATGATAAATTAATATATAGATTATTCAAATATGCTTAGTAATGTTATATTAAACATTTATTTTTTATAATTTAATTAGTATTAATAGATACAAAATATTGATAAGTAATAAACTATTCAAACAAAATATTGATAAATAATAAATAATAAACTATACAAAATATATAGATTATTCAAATGTGCTTAGTAATGTTATTTTGCTTGTTTAAATAATCAAACAACTATCGGCTATCTGTTAATTTTACCAAATACTTTTATACAATTAGCTAATACAATCCACTAGTCAAATCAGCTAATGTAATGAACTATCAACTAATGTAATCGTCTATTAATTATCTGTTAATTGTCAAACAATTTCATGATTTAAACAATTATTTTTTGTATTAAGAAAAACAAAAAGACAAATCAAATAAAGTAAAAATAACTTTGCAAAATATCAATAGTTTGCGTGGTGCAGTGTAAAATTAATTTGGTTTGAAATGAAGTTTCGGTTAATATCATGTCCTAAATTTCTTTATTTGACGGTTCATTTCTCTTCTATTATTAAAATTATTTGAAATATAATCAGTGGCGGATTCAGAAATATTTTTTACGGTAGGCATAAACTAAAATTTTTTTGAGGGTGGACACAATAATAAAAATTTCAAAATTTCAGGGTGGGCACAAGTCATAAAATTAATAAAAATTAAGGATTAATTCATAAAATTTTAAAAAATTAAAAGTAAATGTGCGAACTTTAAAAATTTCAAGTTGGGCACGGGCCCACCCAAAGTAAGCTTTGCATCCGCCACTGAATATAACTGTGAAAAAAGAAATTATAAACAGTAGTGTTATTTTTTATTTATATTTTCACTTTTTTATAAAAAAAATATTTTTCAAATTTAACAAAAAAAAAACAGACAAATTGTTTCACCTATTTTTTTTTGTCTTTTTGTAATCATCGACTTTAGGAATTTTTTCATTTTACAAAAAAAAAATCAATAAACTATAAAGAATTAAAAGTAATAAAAAATTAAATGATATAATATTAAAATATCATAAAAATATACTAAATTATGAAAAAAAAAATATTAAAAATGTAAAAAATATTCTAAAAAGCAAAAAAAAAACAAATAACTGACATCAGCTTAACATATTTGTTATTTTTTTCTTTCATTTTGTTTAATTTGAAAAGAAAAAAAAAACCCTTAAAAGTTCGAGGGGTCAAACGAAACAGAAGAAAAAAGAAGGAATAACTTATTTCTAAAAAATTTGAAGGTCAAAAATATCATTAAATCTTTTTAAATATCAATAAAGAACATGTGGTAATTACTTTATATTATTTTTAGAATTAATTTTTTATCTATAATATATCAAATAATTATCCATCAAATGAAACCAAAGTAAAATCACTTATACATTAGTTTATTAAATTCCAGATAAAGATAAATATTGCCGATATCGATACGTCCTAAAATGTAAAATTATCATTAAACTAGAAAGTTTTAATTATTCCATTGATTTTTTCCTTTCAAAAAAGCACATATTTAAAGAAAGAGAAGTGTTTTATTTAAGGGGTTTCCAAGAAAAAACGTAAAAATAAATTGGTACTGGAATAGTTAGGCAGTCATTTTCTGAAATATGGATAAGTTTAAAAGTAAAATATCTAAAAAAAAATAACGTGAAAAATAACTTTCTTTGAAACAAGTTATACAAATTACTTATAATTTTATTTTCAACTCTAAATAGGAATAAGTATTTAATATCCAAAAGATAATTACAATTAATTAAAATATTAAAATACTCAACGTTTCTATCTACTACTAATTAAATATGAAAAGTTAGGAGCTCCACAGTAGTTTCATTGAAACAACAATTTTTTAGGGCGAGAGATTAAGGAAATGGAAAGGAAAAACAAATAGAGTAATGGAAAATGAGGTATCAATAATAAAAGATGGAAATGGAAATGGAAATGGAAAAACAAATAGAGTAATGGCAGACGCAAGTTATGTAAGTAGTTACAACAATAGCATATTACAAGGAAGAAATTAACGATAAAGCATGAAAAGGGTAAAAACAAAAGCCATATTCCTTGCATCTCCTGAAACAATCTACAATGGAGTTTAAAGAGGAAGATCCTTGTGACTGTAAACAACCCCTTTGTCACCATTCACCACCTGCCCGCTTCCTCGCAAAATCCTACATTTTTTTAGATCAGAACAAGTCAACAATGCTTGCAAATGAGAAATGAAGAGCATGATGCAGTCATATTTGCACAAAACCGGGGGATACTAAACTTTACAGCTTAGTTCATATTAATCAATCCAGAGATTACTGAACATTTTAAGCAAGATTGAATCCAAACTTTGCATACCATCGTGTTGTTAACAATCCTTCAACTCCAACCGGACCTCGGGCATGGATTCTACTAGTACTTATTCCAACCTGTTAAATCCATGCATCCATTAGAAACCAGTCAAGAGCGTCCAAAACCAGTTAAAATGGAGTTAACCAAATAAAACAGCACAAATTCTGTATTCGGTTATCATTTATAGATTATTGAATACCTCAGCACCCAGTCCGAACCGTGCTCCATCACAAAATCTAGTGCTTGCATTATGAAAAACCGCAGCACTGTAACAAAAACAGAGTGTTAAAGTAACAATCCTAGCAAACATTAAGCCGGAAACAAGAAAGAAAACCCGAACCTGTCAACTCCATGCAAGAAAATTTCTGCAACCTCGTGATTTTCAGTGATAATGCAGTCAGTGTGAGAACTGCAGAGAAACAAGTTAGTTAACATGAAAAGGCAAGTGGAAGAAACAAAGCGATGAATATGTGGCGTGCCTTCCGTGTTGATGTATATGATGAATAGCGGCATGCACATCATCCACGATTTCTATTGTGCAAGCCATCGAGTTGTATTCGTGATGAAAGGAGAGCGTCTCTGGTATGTTTAACAATGAACTCGCTCTTGGTCCACCGTAGAGAGTAACTCCTGCAGGAAACAATCCAACAATCTCTACATAATCACAAATCTCTGCATTTGAATTAGCGTTTTCAGAAACTAGTTGGAAAGACATTCACAGAATCATTACCTTTACGTTTGAGATCCTCGATAAGCTCGCTGAGCGAACCATCACTTGAAAAATCTTTGTGTACTAAAAGTGTTTCCTGAAAACAACATGGATAAATCATATGCTACAACTATTCACTTACAAGTTACAAAAATTGAAATGATATAAACAACAGGAAATTACCATGGCATTACATGCTGCAGGATAATCGGTCTTTGCATCGAGAACAATCTGTTTAGCCATATCGAGCATAGCTGATATGTCAATGTAAACATGGCAAATACCATCAGAATGACCAAGAACAGGGATTTTGGTCGAATTCTTGATCTGAGTAACAAGTTTATTGCTGCCTCTGGGGATAACAAGATCTATCACATCATCAAGCTGTGACAAAACAGAAATCTTAAAATAAAAATAACAAAGAGCTTTCGTTAACTATAGATCCTAGCATTAGCAATCACCTTAAGTAAATCAGGAATATCCTCTCTTGAAGTCACCAGTCCAATGAGTTTCTCTCCGATGTTTCTGGGGATGGCGGAGGTAATCACCTTACAATATATATCCAGTATTATTTTAGTAGTTGGCATGCTCAATCATATACATAATAGACTGATTTAGATCGATCTTAATCAGATGATTCTGAATTACTTCTTTTTATTAATAAAATATTAGCCCCAGCACGTATCATTCAAATCAATTAAGTATTTGTAGGAACCTTGTGCAAGATTGCATTAGACCTCTTCGCTTCTTTGCCACCTTTCAGTAGTAGGCCGTTCCCACTTCGGATGGCAAGTGAAGCTATCTGTTGAATCATAAAAGGAAAGAAAAAATTGATTTCTCAACTTCACAAACAATCATACATGCATTCTTTACATCAAATTGCAATCCCATCAACACCTTATATGCTTAAACAATACCAGGTTGGCGCGTCCAAAAGTCGTTCTCTTTTACCTGAACAAGAGCGTCCGGTCGAGACTCGAATACGACCAGCAGTACACCAAGAGGACAAGATGTTTTCTCCAATATGAGTCCATCTGCAAGCTGGGACAAATGCAGACCAAGGGTCAAATTCAATAACCAAGGAACTTAACTCCTCGGAACATTTTCGAGGATTTTGTAACCTCGGTTCTCTTCAAAACATGACCAATAGGATCTTCCATGTCAGCAAGTATTCGAATCGATTTTGCAAGACCAGCAATCTGTAGAATAAAATAACTTGGATGAAACACCAACAATGTGATTGTGCTAAAGACATAATGGAACCCAATAATCAACAAATCTTGCCTTCCCAGGTTTCAAGGACAGACGAGATATCAGTGATTTCTCATATCCATCATCCTCGGCAGCAGCAACATCGGCTTCATTTTCAACCTTAATCAAACTCTCATTGGCCTCAAGGGCATCGGCAATGTCGAGCAAAATCTTTTTCCTATCTTCAGAGTCCATTGCCTGTGATTAAGATCATTCAGAAATACGTGCAAACACATTTATACCGACAAAAGAAAGAAACTATACATTCCCACCTGAAGCTGTCTAGAACAATCCCGTGCCGCAACCGCCATCTCACGGGCATCGACTTCTTTAACCAAAGTCCATAAATGCGCATCTTGATGGAACAGGGTACCGACAGGCTTCCCTTGAAGTACCTTTATAATGTTATCAGTGGCATAGCCACTTCAAAACAAGGTAAAAGCAAAATGCAAAGTGAGACACCCAATTTATGAATAGGTTTGAAGAGTTTAGTTCCGGACCACACCTCGTAATAACCACAGGGATACCGGCATAAGCCGCACAGACAGCTGCATTAACCTTTGCAGTCATGCCCCCTCTACCTAGCCTGGACTTGTCTCCAAACGTTATTTCACGTTGATGTTTTTCTTTTATATAGGTATGGATTAGTTTGGAGTTCGGGTCAGTTGGCGGTCCGCTGTAGAGGCCATCCACATCACTCAACATAACAAGGAGATCAGCTTTTAGTTCCAAAGCCAAGAGGCCGGCAAGGCTGTCGTTGTCCCAGAATATACCAGAAGAATCCTGAAAATTACACTAGCAATCAGTTGATTATAGAGTTGTAAATATGAAGAACAAAAGAGAGATGGGATAGGGATACCTCATAAGGCGCTCTTCGAGTGCTGACCGCATCATTCTCATTGAAAATAGGGATCACTTTCAAAGACAATAAGGATTTTACGGTTTCAGAGAGTTGCTCTCTGAAACTATTGGTTCTGAATTCACTATCCGTTACAAGATATTGTGAAGAAGTGACATCAAGCTGCATAAACATTTTGAGTAGCATATTAATGCAAGGTTAGACTAGGATTTAAATAGCAGTCCGTAAGCGGCCGTTATACTGTGATTATGTCTACAATAGTATATGTTGTTTGAAAAATTCATTATTGTGCCCAACAGCTGCACAAGCCTTAGACTAATAAGTAATAAGCAAGACAATGAAGTTAACCTGGCTAAACAAGGTGTCATAAAGAGCCATTAAACTACTCTGCCCAACAGCTGCACAAGCCTTCCCATCAACTTCAAATTCTGCATTTTGAAGATCAGCCAAGCTACACAAAACAGCCATTCAGTTTATGGTTGCACCAAAAAGGGTATTTCAGAAATTGAGTTTGAACTTATTAAAAACAAAAAGTGATAATCTCCCTCACCTGCTATTGACCAATTTCCTATATCTGAGCCTCTGACGACCAAGACCAACAGCACCTGAAGTAACCAGCACAATCTCATACCCCTCAGAACTGAGTTCCTTGAGCTGCAAGCACATTCCAGAATGTTAACAATGACAATGAGACATCAAAAATCCACCATCTTCCTTCTTTATGTACCTGTTCACATAAAGCTCCAAGTCTCCCCACTGCTAATCTCCCATCACCTCGAGTCACCACTGCCGTTCCCACCTTTTTCATTTTAATGAATCAAAAATTAGTTTTTCCATAACTAAAAGCATCAAATTGTAACCTTGTTAAAAGAAGAAGAAGAAGAAGAATAAACCTTAACAATGAGACGCTTCACATTTGTCACAAAAGCACGTGAAGGATCCATGGGGTCGAATTTGAAAGCAAGCAGTCGAGTCGAGCAACTAAAAGTTTTCACTTCTTTTTTTTCTTTTCCGAGCCAAAGAGAGACAGGTTTTGAAGAAGAAAGAAGATAAATGAGGGGCACGGTTTTGCCACGTTCAATAAATAGTGTTCCGAAAAATAAATAAAAGCAAAATATAATTACAATTTTGCATTTATTTTTATTTTCTTTCAAGAGTACAGTGTTCATGTAGTTTCATTGCAGTTGTGGAGCATGGCCAGATTTGTCGGCGGTATACTTGTCAATTCCTCATATGAGATTTTGATTTAAGAATGAATTATTATGGGATATGGATGGCTTACGGATATAATTTTGCGAATTTTGTATTGTATTCGTTTCAGATGAGACGGATATAGATATGAGTTTGGTAGGTAATGAGTAAGTGTAGATGTCAAAAGTTATACCCTCCGTAAGTAATAGATAAGAGAAAAGTTTAAAATTTTATCCGTCTCACTTCCGTCATATGAAATCTATTTAGGGTTAAATGCATAGGCAATGTATTCAGAATTCATCAGAAATTTTAGATAAATAATTAGGAAGTTATCATACACCGTCTAACCGTGAGTAATTTTAGTTTCGTTTAAAACAAACAAAGATCGATATTGATTTATATTTTAAAAGATACGAATTTTTAAGTGATCGGAGGTCAGAAAATAGAGAAGTAAACTGATCCTAATACTAGTTTAGAAGGGACATAAAATGTCATCATAAAGTGTACTAGTTCATTTACGAGTACCACCTTATATGATTAGAAAGACAAGAGTGTAGGGGCGGATCCAGAAATTTAAATTTGGTAGTTCACCGACTAACAATAAATACAATTGTATGTAATCTGAGAGTAAATTGAAATAGTTATTACAAGTTGCATTTGAAAATTAGAAAAATTCAAATTACAAATTAATAGGACACAATTAGGCGTGGGCAAAACTCGACTAGACTCCAAAAAACCGAATTATTCGACTCGATTCGATTCAAAAATACTTAAATCGTCTTGACTCGACTTGTAATTTTATAAACTCGACTCGAAAAATTTCAAATAAAGTTTAAGTTAAAAACAGAAATTCGAATAACTCAAAAAAAATTATAATTAGTGGATCATTTTTCAAGTTTGAGTCAAGTCTCTCGATTCTGCCTGATATATATATATATATATATATATATATCACATATGAAGAAATATATACATGTGTATTATATATGGTTATAGAAAATTGTTTAAATTGGAACTAATTAGTATCATAACATTATAAATGTTTACAATTAAATTTGAGCAAAATCTCGAACGAGTCGACTCGACTCGAATTTCATAAACTTGACTTAACTCAAAAAATTCAAATAAAATTTGAGTATAAAATAAGACTCTTTAATATGACTAAGTTAAAAAAATTGACTCAGTTCGATTGAATGTCAACCTGTAGATATAATAATAACAACAAATAAACTTAATTATTGAAAAATAAACCAAAAAGAAAATAATAGTAAAAGTAAATAAACATTAAAATAAGTAGTAATAGAAAAAAATAATATATAAGGCAATCAAAATAATCAAAGTGATAATAATAAAAATAATCATAATAAATATAATAAAATAGAGGAGAAAATATATTATACAATAATTATAATTATAATTATAAAAATAGTATATTAACTACTGGAAAATGATAATGCTGTTTTATAA
The DNA here is from genome assembly GCA_958450335.1 of Hibiscus tridactylites. NCBI lineage: Eukaryota > Viridiplantae > Streptophyta > Magnoliopsida > Malvales > Malvaceae > Hibiscus > Hibiscus tridactylites. The sequence continues at coordinate 76,025,981 of OY288273.1, forward strand.
TATTACATAATAATTATATAACAATAAATATATATAATACGATAAATAAATAATAAAAACCAAAATCAATTGGTCTAGTGTGATAGGCACTAGATCCTTTAAACAATGTCAGGAGTTTGAGTTATGACGTTATGAATGGAGAAAATTGGGTTGGAAGGGTCGCTTCCATAATGAGCCTCTATAGTATCCGATCTGGGTTAGTCAACCAATGGGTTAGTTACCGGTGGTTAAACAAAAAAATAATAAAAATAAACATGTTGATGAACCCAAAATAAAAAATATAACACTTCCAAAACTATATCATACATAATAGAAATAGAAATGTTGTGGCTTTTTTGGTGCTCCTATTTATGTTTCAAGTTAAAAAAATTAGGTTTAGGGTCTAAGGTTAGGGTTTAGAAGATTAGATGCGCGTATACATTTTATGGTTTATAGTGTAGGATTTAAGATTTAAAACTTATGGTTAGGGTTTAAAATTCGTCAGCATAATAAGAAAAAAATTGTATTTAGGATTTAGAAATTAGGATTTAAGATTTAAGATTTAAGATTTAGGTTTAAGGTGTAGCATAGAAAAGGATCATCGAAAAAGGACAATATATTTTTCCGCATAATAAAAAAAATCGTATTTAATGGTGGGTCACGTGACCCACCAGGCACCATAGTAGATACGCCCCTGGCTGGGTGATGGGTATTAGCTGGGTAGTGGGTGCGAGGTGAATTTGAGAATGTACCCAAGTGAACGGGTGTGAATTTAAAAATTGTACCAACCATAAGTGGTGAGTATAAAAATTTTAGGTGAATATGAATATGGGTAGGACTATCCGCACCTGTCCTCCCCATTTGACATCCCCAATATGAGATGATTGAGTGTAACTCTATCGTCATTGTGTTGGTACAATAATGTGGAACTGAGATTAATTTAGCTTGTTTAAACGTTTAATATCCTCTAATTTATGAATGGAAGGAGTCAAAATAATATCTATATTTTTTCGGTCGGTCATTTACCTCTTAGTGAGAGCACTCGCGGCGAGAGAATTAGTCACTGCGATCGACGATGAATATTTTGACTCAAATAAAAAAATATCTATATTGTTCTATAAATATTTCAAAAAGAATGAATTAATGTGGTTCAATAGATTGGATTAATCTGATTTGATAGATTAGAATCTTTTAAAAATGAATTTATTTGAATCAAATTAAAACTCAAATTCTTTTTTAGATCGATTAATTAAGTAGTTGGAAAAGGATTGATTGTTTACTTTCATAATTTTAAGAGTTCCATTTTCAGTCCTGCTATATTGTTAGTTTGAATCTTTTAGTTTCAAGACAGATTTAAATTTGAATTATTTAAAATTAAATCATTGAAGATTTGAATTACATTTAGAAAAATTCTACCACGCTCGACAAGAATTGATGATCACCACTAACGACGAGCATTGATTAGCACCATTAACGACGAGCATCGATGAGCACCATTAATCTAATTTATAAAGATTAAAAATTTAAAGGACTTATCATATAATTATAAATTATTTAAAAATTAAAAGGTAAATTAATTAAAATATATTATTTTATTTTTAATTTTCTTTTAAACATAGATCAAAATACATATCTACCCCTAAATTGCAAAACTCTAATTTTTGTTCATTTGAAATTTATGCCGCCGTCGATATTGCCGCCGTCGTCATTGCTATGCATGGCCGTCGTTTTTCACCAATAAACATTATTTGAATAATATAAAAGAATTTTAAAACCCTAATCGGTTAAGGTTTGAAATTGTTTGAATGATATGGAGGGCACTGAATTTACAAGATGATGATCATCGGTGGTATTAAATACCTATTGGCAGACTCATCGGTTGTATTTCCAGGCAATATTCATTTTATTTTATTGTAAATGAAGACTCTCTAAACTGTTCAAAGTTCCAACCTATAGGCAGGTCCGGTCTTAGACTTTTGGTGGCTCAGGGCGAATATATAAAATGGACTGAAATAGAAATTTGTGTAATTAAAGGTATTCATGGTTCCTTGAATACGAGATATTGAGGGATGTCGAATTCGGGTTCAAGAGTGTTCGAATGTCAATTTCAAGGATCGACCGATATAACAAGGATTTAAGGTAATACTTTACTATCTCTTGTATGCTTTATGAACATGTTGATATTTGTTAATGCATACATAAACATGATGATAAATACTGTTAATTCTGTTCAAGTCAAACCGAATATGAAAATGAGTATGATAATTTAGATAAGATTGTAATGCTCGAATGAGAAGATTAATAAATTAGAAGGATCTGAAGTTCAATTAATAATTAATAAGGCAGTTAATCTTCAATTCTGGTTAATAGTGACAAATGATTAAACGTCAAAAATATTTGGATATGAAATTACAAAAAAATACCCTTGAGATATAAGAATGACTAAATACCCTTGGAATTGGAAGAGATCTTACACTAGATATGATATAACAACATAATTCATCTGAAAACCTCGAACTACTTGGAAAGTTATGGTAACAAGATTTAAACCTTCTAGATTGTAAGGTGCTAGGTTTCCTTGAATTTGGAATGAATCTCCGAATATAGATTTACGAGAAATGACTAAAAGTATTAGAAATATTGCTATGATTAAATTAATTAGAATGATCATATTGACCAAAAAGGATGAAGTATCCTCAGACACCGAGGTTTGCAAATTAACTGGAATGATGGATAAACCTTTGAGTTCTGAAATGAATGAAGTGATTGGAGGTACCAAAATTACTTGGATGGTTGAAACACCCACGAGCACTTAAATGATTGAAATATTATATATGATTCAATTGACAGGAATGATGGATATCCCGAGCTTCAAAATGACTGAAATACCCCTTGACTGGAATAAGTAAATTGCCTTTGATAAAATTATGAAAATGCCAATAAAGTTGATAATGACTAAATTGCCCCTAAGGGTTGAAGCATGACTCATGTATGTCAATCACTCCTGATATTAATATAAGGTTGGAAGTGTTTCCGCACAGAATATAAGTTCGACTACTCTGTGGCAAGTCCTGTGGTGAAATATGAAAGCAACCGTTCAGATATACGATACAACCTGATACGTTAGAAGGATTGGTTAGTATTGCAAGGTTGAGATATGTTAGTTCGAATGATTTTGGAGACTCGATAAACTTCTGGAAATCTTAATTGTTGTAAATCTTCATTTTATCATTATTAGGCTAAATTACAAAATCACCTATGATAGTTAAATGACTAAAATGCCCTCGTTGGCCAAAGTAATCAAAATATCCCGGAATATATCCGATATCATGAAAGATCTTGACATAGAAATCTCTGAATGCATGGTTGGAAACTTGATGAGCAAATAGAATTCTCGGGTCACTGATTATGCCTTGTTGGTATAAATTACCAAAATGCCCATGTATGATAAAATGACCATAATGCCCTTGTAGGCTTAAATGAATAAATCACTGATGATATATCTAAACTCTCAAAGATCTTGATGTATCATCTCTCGAATATCTGGTTTGAACAGTTAGTACGAGCCCCCCTTTTTAATAGGGGCCTCGTTTCAAAAATCCGTTCAAATTGTCAAAAGTTTAATGTGTTCCCTTCCGTAAATGCCAAGTAACTCCAAGAATTAAACTGTTCCACCTAGTGTGTTCCATGTGTGCTACACAACTGTTTTTGCATACTGATTTACATGTTATAATATCGATCAGGTACACATGACTGACATGCTTGAATTCACAGGAACATGACATGTTTTGTAAATCAAGCATGACCGTATTGTATTTCTAATATATGCCTATGCACCCGATATGACAAACTTGCTGTATGGATAATGTATTACTGAAAATACTGTTATTGATTAATGAATTGCTAATGATCTGATTCACTGGGGTACTTGGGATATGATATGAAGTTACTGACGGCTCAACTCTGATCCAGCTGGTAAGTCCGCCCGTTTTCGGTTCCTATGCTTTGGCTAGGTCCGCCCGTTTTCGGTTCCTATGCTCCGGCTAGGTCCGCCCGTTTTCAGTTCCTATGCTTCGGCTAGGTCCGCCCGTTTTCGGTTCTTATGCTTCGGCTAGGTCCGGTCGTTTTCGGTTCCTATGCTTCGGCTAGGTCCGCCCTTATTCTGTTCCTATGCGTTGGCTAGGGCCAGCCGTATTCTAAGGTATTCCCTTAGGATGGTACCCACGCCCAATGGGCTCGGGTTAATGCTTGTACATGATACCACACTAGGGAAACTATATACTAGAGTATGGTTGGAGGGTAAATAAAGAATTAAAATGAACTTTACTGCTACTTGAAACAAATGTATTTGAAAAAAAGGGTTTACTGCATTGTTACATTTCATGCATTAACGTTGCACTGTTGGAACACACTAGACACTAAACTCTCTGATTCCACCTCCGTATATTGCCAGCCTATATAATTGCCGTCTAATTCTCGATGTTCGAGTAAAGAACAAATATCGTTGTTCTCGAGTATGATGCTACCTCGAAATAGTAGAATAGAAATGGAGATTGTTACTACATGAAACATCATGAAAATGTTATGCCTACCATATATTTGCATGAGCTTATAGCATATTTTGGTAGTTCTGTATTACTGAGCTTTTCCAAGCTCACGTTGTTTTTACCATTGCATGTTAAAAGAATATATCATGGTATAATGTTGACATCAGTGTTCGGAGTTCTCTCGGCGTTACTTTTAGAGTACGATACTGTTAGTGGGCATGTATGTCATGTATTGTTTTATAATAGTGTATGTAAAACACTTTCTGAAATTTTTGTTATGTGTTTAAATGACTTCCTGAAATGGTATTTTAAACAGAAGTTGATTTTACAGTTTAATAAGTGTTTTGAGAAAAAAATGTTTTATGTGTATTTTTATTGTGTGTTGCTCTTGTGACCCTAATGTGACTTCTTAGGATCCGTTGTAACGCATAGGCGGGTCTAGGGGGTTACACAATCCAAGGTCAAAACCTCTAAAAAGCGATTGTGAGAGTACTGACATATCTCAGATATACCAAGGACTATGAACTGCATTATTCCAGAGATCCTAATATTTAGAAGAATTCCCGGGTGCTAGTTGGATATTTGATATTCAAAATATCAAAGGCGCAAGTGAATATGTTTCACATTGAAAAGAGGAGCTATGTCATGGAATTTCTCAAGACAAACGTTTACAACCAGATCCACAATGGAATATGAGTTTGTAACTCTCGACAAGTCTAGAGAAGAAGCCAAATGGTTTTGGAATTTCTTGGATGATATTCATGAATGACCAAAGCATGTGCCCACAATATTCATAAATTGGTATAGCACGAAGCTTTATGTATAATGGTAAGTCGAGACATATGCGTCACCGACACAATATCATTAAACAATTGATCTCAAATTAAATTATCTCTCTTGATTTCGTAAGATTAAAAGAAAATTTTGTAGATCCGCTAACCAAAGGGTTAAATCGAGAATAAGTTGAGAAACACCGAAAGAAATGAGACTAAAGCCCATTGAAATTAAAGGTGTTATGTGAAGGAAAATCATACCTAGTTGATTGGAGTCCCAAGATCTAGGTTCAAAGGGACAACCTAATAGCATAGACCTTGTTCGGTCACTGTGGGGGTACTTATCCCCAAGTCCGTTCTTATATTGTAAACAGTGATCAAAGTGGAATAGGCTAAGGAAAACTTTTAATGAGCATTGTGTGCTTCGGTGAGCCGAGCAACATAAGTCACTTATGTGAGGGTGAAGTGGGGCCGCTTCAAGGGGACTATTGAGCATATTTCTTTCAAACTTTTGCAGAATTAGACGATGTTCACAGCCATATGGACATACCCATGAGAACTAATACTCTTGTTAGATAGGTACTCGTGTGAAGTATGTCACTAACAATTCAAGGACACCACGTCTACTAGTCAGCCAGTAAAGTAAATATACTTTCACAAGAAAAGGTTTAAAGGAGGACACCTACCTATCCTATGCAGCAATCGGTCGTAGAGTCTATGACCACATCGAGTCAAAATGTTTTTGATAAAATCATCAATTTCATTCATGTGAGATTGTTGGATCAAAATATGATAAATTGAAAACTTTGAGGCATATTTTTTATGGTTAAAGGTGGGAGTTCGAATAATAAAATTATGACTTTATATTCTACTCCATGAGACCTTTATAATGATATCTCATATGTTCAAAACGGATGAGTGATGAATGATAAATTGATACTCAAAGTAGGCTAGTTGTGAATTGTGTTAAGAAAAAAAATGAAAAGCTTATATCCCATATTGATGGGGTACCAAGTGCGAGATATGTTTGCATACAAGACCCAATTTGATTGTTATTGAATAACTTAAGCTAATATGATATGGGCGACGTGAATGTTTGGACCAATTGGACCTTTCGTGGGCTTGTAGATATTTTATCCACTACGAATTAAATACAATATTAATGACCAAACCATATATTAAACATGGTAATGCCTTGTAGCTAGTTCACATTTATATATTGAATTAAATACAAAATTAATGAATTATTTCTAAATTTATTCGGATACAACATTAATGACCATAATTTCAGAAAATATTGTTTCCAATAATGCTCCCTCGTGAAACTCCTATAAACAGTGTGTGCAAACCTTCCAGGTTAAACACAACTTAAAAGCAAAAAATCTATTTAGTTATTGTATCCTGAGAGACAGACGACCGACATCTCAAGCATGTGGCCGAAAATCTATTTTAAAAAAAATGTATAGGTATAAGCCTCAACTCGTTTTCAATCATATTTAATTTAAATATGATGTATCTTTCTTGTTATGTTTGATCAATATTTTAATATAATATTCATATTTTATTAACTATATTATTTCTTGGATTAATAATTTTCAAACAATTGCATGAGCTAACCTTGAGGATCAAACACTTCACCTTTTTTTTGTGTGTACTGAGTTTGTGGGGGAGACGACTCGCAGGCGTTGGTGTTCAATCAGGATCAAGCTGATAGCTACAAGTATACAACATTTATATTGTAGCCACGTACTGCAATACGACAATTAAAAGGTAGCCATCCAATTCTGATCCTGTCGTCTTGGCATCCAAAACCTCGTCTGAATTATTAGTGATTTTCTTCAATTCTTTCACGACTCTCTTAAAGCATTGGTTTATTCCGCAACTTAAAATGTTATATTCTTTGATGATATTTATGTTGTTTTTTTAGTGTTTTTTCGATAAGTTTCGAAACTTATAAATCAAATTTTAAAGTTTGTCGAAAAATTATCAACCTACAAGAAAAAATAAGTTTCGAAACTTGTTAGTACTAACTTAAAATGTTATATAAAATATAATATTTTATGTTGCTTAGACAGGTTTTAAAATGTATTATTTTTTAACTTTAAATTAAGCTATTATATAGTAGATTTTTTTAGCTTGCACCCCGTGAAGTTTTCCGGAGATATTAGACATCTTTTCTAAGATAAGTAGTTTTGTCATTAACTTGGATGCCGTGGCAGATCAAGATTCACACATGAGATCTTGCTGTTCCTAAAGGATACGACAGTTTTCCCTTTGATTCTTCAATGTGTTTAAGCTGTTCACGAATCTGCTCACGCTTCCATCTGTTCTCTAATTTTGTTGTCAAGCTTATTTTTTATTTGTTCGGAACGGATCCATCTAAATTATTGCAGTATTTTTTTGAAAATAAAAAATTATTACCTCACTAGTTTATATATTTTTTTCAATTATTAAATTATAAATGATACTAGATCTGTTCATGAACAGCACTCGAATTCAGGCGTAAATTTTACATTACCTCACTAGTTTATATTTTTTTTTGCCCTCCTGTTTTTTAAAGTTGTATCATCGTTAGTTTTAGTGGGTGAGTCTCCTAACAAGAATTTTTTACATACACAAACTTTAAACTCGAGACATACTTAAACAATGTCAAGTAGCTTATTACTTGGACTCAATTCCGTTGGTTTCACTGGCTTATTTCTATTGTACATATCTAATATTATAGAAATATATTTTATATTAATATTTAATTTAAATCTAAAATTGATCCAGAATCAAAACTTCTTTTCTGAAAATCGATTTGCACAAATTAAATTTATTAGATTGAGTGAATTGCCCTATATGTGAACAGATCTAATTGTGAATGACTGAATGGATACATCTAAATAATAGATCTAAAATATAATATGATTATCAATCAAGTTTGTATTGGTAAGTGATATTGTTTTAGTTTTAATTGACATTAAATTATTTACCAGAATTACCAAAATACTTTCTCATGCCATTTCTATTTTCATTTCTCGAGTTGTCTAACTGAGTATCTTGCTTATTCCTATTATTAGAAACATACTTTTCAGCAAATAGAACATTTGAATAACTTGTAGAAACAATAACACTAAGAGTCCTTTCATATTGAACAACAATAGCAAAGATTTCATTAACAGTTGGTATAGGTTTCATCATATTTTTCAAGAAAATATATATAAAAAATCTGCCCAAAATTTATATGCCTAGTTGATCCACATCACACTTTGTCTAATTTCAAAACTTAACGTCATTTGTAACCAAGAAATTACCAGATTATTACACTTTAATCATGCATGATACTTGAGATCTTCCTCATTTGGTGCTTTAATCGAACCATCAATAAAATGAAATTTGTTCTTAAAGATCAAGGATATTCTCTTAGATCTTGTCCAATTATGATAATTACTTCCACTAAACAATGTCAATGTCAAGACCAACGAAGGATTTCCATTAGGGGCGTATGTAGTACTCGCTGTTAGGATCATCATTTTTGAAGAACTGACTTGAATTAACAAATGAAAAAAATTTGAATGCTCTGATATCGTATTTTGTTTGTGTAAATGTTACTTTTTATAATTTAATTTAACATAAATTTGTATCCATTTTAAAAAAGATAATCTATTGAAATTGTTAATGCGTGTAGAGAGAAATCTCAATTTTTGTTGAATTGAATTGGAAGCTTAAAACAACAACTAAACAGCGGCCGATGGATTCAAAGCCAAAACCTAAGGGAAGCGTCGATCGCCAGGGTTTGGCAGGAGATAGAGGGGGAAAGGGAAGTAATTCAATTACTCACGATACTCCAATAGAAGAGGAAAAACAGCAGGGCATGACTCCTCGGAAAAAAGCAGTAGGGGTAATTGACGCGGAAAAATCAGAAATCCTCCAAACTTGTGCTATTGGATTCTGCCGAAGACCATATCAAATTGCGGAATTAGCGAAAGAATTGCATAGCGCAGGTTTAATAGGTCTATCCGTAATGCGAGTAGCGGGTGCAGTAGTGTTGTTGATGTTCGACACAGTGGAAAACAGGGAAGCAATACTACAATCAAATCAGCTTGATCAGTGGCTTGAGAGTGTTTCACCATGGTCGCCAACGACAGTAATCCCAAGCAGGAGAATTTGGCTCTCAATTGGGAACATGCCGATACATGCCTGGTCGGAGGAAACATTCAAAAACATCGCGGCTCTTTGGGGAGTATTGACGCGGATCGACATTGAAACACTAGCTCCTTCATCTTTTGAAAGAGCGCGAATTCAAGTCGAAACTGACTGGACCTTCCACATCGATGAAATAATTGAATTAGAAGTGGGGAAGGAGACATATCATGTCCGTGTGCTGGAATTTGAGGAAGCAATAGGCCCCAAATGCGATTGCAATTGCGAGGTCGATCCAAGCGAGAGTAATGCAGAGGAGGGGGACAAGGAAATCAATTGGAAAACTAATTCAGCTTATAATGATAATGAGTCAATAGGGGATACGGTGGTACCAAACTCTATCTCTATACATGATACGAAGGCATTGGAAGACATAAGGTTGACCGGAGTTACCTCGATCGCATTTGGAAGGACAATCAACGAGAGGAATGGGGGGTAGTTGAGACATCAAGCTGGATGAACGATGAACTGGTGGGTATGGTTAGCAGGGATGAGGGCGAACGGAGTAGTGGTGAGGTTTTAGGCGCAGTACAGGAAATTGATAGAATATGTGTTAATCAATCGCAAGAGTATCAGACAGAATTTAGCCCAGCGTTGAATGGCCCACGAGTAGAAATTCCAAGAGCAAATAAAGCAACAATAGTTGAAATAAAGGGGGAACATAAACGTATCAGACATTTGGAGGAAATTGAAGATTGCTTGGCGAAAGGTGGGAATCATCTGACAACCGATCAACAAACGAAAAGGGGGCGTGGAAGACCGCGGAAAAAGAAGGATTTGCCTGCTGAAAATGAGGTAATTGTGAACGGGTCTCTCTCCGATTCTGATTTTGTTCTTCGTAAACAAGGATTGTTGCGTGAGGCTAGGGAGACAATTGATCTGGGAAATTTAATTGGGGCTGTAACGGAGGGCCGTGAAGACGAAATTATCAGTGATATAGGGCGCCTAATTGAAGTGCGCAAACAAAAACTCTAGCAAAACAATGAAAATGTTGTCGTGGAATGTCCGGGGGATCGGAGCGTTGTCGAAAAGGAGATCGATCCAACGCGTTCTACGCCAACATAGGTGTATTTTGGCTCTTCTACAAGAGACCAAAATGGAGAATGTAACAGAGGAGGTTGTTCGACAAATGTGGTATGAGGACGTTGTGGAATTTTGTTATGTACCATCGGATGGGAGAGCAGGGGGTAATTGCAATTTGGGATCCAAAGGGCTTTCATTTAGAGTCGCAGGATAGGCGGGAGAACATGATTATTCTGATTGGGAGGCAGGATTGATTGGTGTGTATGCGCTGTGTACAAGCTTGGAGCAATGTTGCTATTTGGAGGAGATTAAAAACGTGGTGCAAGAGCATCGCATCGAATGGTGTATCTGTGGCGATTTCAATATGGTGACTAAAGAGGAGGAACATACAGGCTTGGCACACAATGCTAGAGGTACGAGTATTTTTTGTGATTTCATAGAACATATTGGGGTAATTGACGTGCCAATGCAGGGGAAGAAGTATACTTGGTTCGGTCCGGGGGGTAAGGGAAGCCGATTGGATCGATTCCTTGTGACACAAGGGTGGGAGAACAGGTTTGAGGCGTTGACAGTAGTAAATTTGCCGAAGGAGTTGTCCGACCACTCGCCAATTTTACTTGTGGGGGATGTGTTTGATAGCGGACCGAAACCATTTCGTTTCTACAATATATGGCTGAAAGATATATCAGAAATTGAGGAGGAATGGAAACGACTAACTATGGACAATGAGGGTGCGGGTATATCATAGAAACTAAAAGGCTTAAAAAGGATGTTGAAAGGTTGGAATAGGGGGTTGCGGATATAGAAAATCAGTATAAAAAGGTGGTTGCGGAATTGGACGAGTTGGATGCAAAGGTAGGGAATACGGGGCAGTCGAGGGATGATGTATCGCGGGCAAGGGAGTTATATCAGCGGCTATGGAAGGTGTCGAAATTGCGTGATTCCATTTGGCGGCAAAAATCACGCATGATTTGGTTAGCGGAGGGCGATCGTAATACGAGTTTTTATCACAAAATGGTGAAGATTAGACAGTTACATAATCACATTGTTGGCATTCAAGTAGAGGACCGATGGGAAACTACTCCTGAAAGGATGAAGATTATGTTCCGAATGGAATTCCAGCGGCACTTTTATAAGCCCAAATCAGCGGGTTTCATGGTTCCAAATGTGAATTTTGGAAGATTGTCGAGAGACCAGCAGTGGGGCCTTGAAGTGGCATTCTCGGAAACGGAGGTAAGGGCAGCGATTGAGAGTTGTGAGGGGGAAAAGGCACCAGGCCCGGATGGCTTCCCCTTCGAATTTTTTAAGCGAGGTTGGCCTTTTCTAAAGGAAGATGTGATGCGTTTTATGAATGAGTTGCATGCTTCCAGTCGATTACCTCCAGGTGTAAACTCAACATTTGTTGTGCTGATTGCGAAAAAAGATTGTCCGCGCATGATTGGGGACTATCGCCCAATATGCTTATTGAATTCAGTTTACAAAATTTTGGCGAAATGCTTGGCGAAACGACTACAGGAGGTGCTGCCTTCTCTGATTACTGATGTACAATCTGCGTTTATTCGTGGGAGACAAATTTTGGATGGTATTTTATTAGCTAATGAGGTAATCCATTCCATGAAGAAAGCTAATTGGGCGGATGGAGGTTTACTTCTAAAATTAGACTTCGCGAAAGCCTATGATTGTATAGATTGGGGATGCCTAAGTAGAATTATGTGTTGTATGGGATTTGGGGAGAGGTGGCGGGATTGGATAATGGAGTGTGTGAGTTCAGCCCGTCTATCGATTTTGATCAATGGGAGTCCGTCGAAGGAATTTCCGATGAGGAGGGGAATTAGGCAGGGTGATCCATTGTCACCTCTATTGTTTGTGATAGTCGCTGAGTTATTCCATCAATTCATGGTCAATGCGGAGCGGGTGGGACTGGTCAAAGGAGTTCGAGTGGCAGGGGAGGTTATGTTGTCGCATTTACAATTTGCCGATGACACTATAGTGTTTTTATCGGGTGATGTAGAGGGGGCGAGGAATCTAAAACGAGTTTTGACTTGCTTTGAGTATGCATCAGGCTTACAGATTAATTTTGATAAGTCTTGTTTGTATGGCATTGGTGTAGACAATGAGGTAACGACGGAGTTTGCTTCGATTCTCAGTTGCTCCATTGGTGAGTTACCGATCTCATATTTGGGTGTAAAGCTGGGCGTGCATCCGCGAGGGGAGGTAATATGGGAACCATTGATCCGTAATGTGCGGAAAAAACTTGCTGGATGGAAGCGAAAGTCCCTTTCCTTTGCGGGCAGATTGCTATTGATCAACACTGTTTTATCGGCACTTCCCGTTTATTACATGGGAATTTTTATGGTACCTAAAAAGGTGATAAGGCGTATTGATTGCATTCGACGTGATTTCCTGTGGGGTGGTTCGGAAGAGAGATCGAAGATGAGCCGGATTAGATGGGATGTAGTGTGTAAACCAAAAAGGATGAGAGGACTTGGGGTGGTGAACTTACATACCAGAAATTTGGCTCTCTTGGCCAAATGGGTTTGGCGCTATGCACACTCGGATAGGTCTCTTTGGAAAAAGGTCATAACGGCGAAATATGGTACGGCGGTTCAGCAATGGAAAATTCAAAATAAAGGTAAACGACATATGTCGGCAATGTGGAAATTAATTGTCGAGGTGCAGGAAGATGAATACGTGGATGCTTTTACAAATGGGGATCAATTTATATGGCTTGTGGGGGAGGGGAATAAGGTGCTGTTCTGGTGGGATTGTTGGGCTATCGATGTTCCGTTGAAGAACTTATATCCAAGGTTATTTGGTTTGGCAAGTAATAAAATGTGTTTTGTTCGTGAGATGTTGAACTGCCCAAGCGGAGAATGGGTGACATTTTTTCGAAGGGAATTGCGGGTGTTTGAAACAAAACAGCTTGATGAGTTGAAAGCAAGTGTGGCAGCCGTGAAATTGCATGCGGGTGTATCGGATAGATTGATCTGGAAACATGCAGTTTCGGGAGTCTTCTCGGTGGGTAAATTACATGATTTGATGTGTGTCGTTGGTATACCCGATACAAAGAATGTGGGGATGGTGTGGAACATGCCAATTGTGCCAAAAATTCAATGTTTCTTGTGGTTCATTATGGTTGATCGTTTACCGACTTTGAGAATGCTAAGGGATCGTGGAATTCCAGTACCATTAGAGTCTCTCGGTTGCCATTGGTGTGCTGATGGTGAAGACAGCTGTGACCACATTTTATGGTTGTATCGGTTTGCTGTCGAGGTATGGTCATTTTTCTTCTCTTGGTGGGATGTTGCTGTGGTGAGGACGCGAACGGTGAGTGAGTTTATTGCACAATGTTGGATGAGTTGGTTTAGTGGGGAGATCCGAGCGTGGTGGGTGATAGGTTGTGCTAGCGTGTTATGGTCTTTATGGTTGGCACGGAATGAACTTATATTCCAAGATCGCCGAGCGTCGAGTCGAGTAGTATTCTTTTTGGCCCAACTCCGGGCATTGTACTGGACTCGGGCGTTCATGCAAGAGTCTTGTGTGAATGAGGCAAGTTGGTGGAATTGTCTGCGGATTACCTGGTCGATGCAGCATGTAGTCAATTCGGAGCGTTTGCATAGTGTATGGATGCCTCCTGTGGAGGGTGTGTGGAAATTCAATGTCGATGGAGCTGCAAGGGGGAAACCGGGAATGGCAGGGTGTGGAGGAGTCTTACGGGACTGCCATAGCCGTATTGTGGCAATTTTTTCAGGTTCGATAGGCATTGCGGATTCAAATGTGGCTGAGATTCAAGCGATAGCTTATGCATTGCGATTGTTATGCGAGATGCATTTGGGATCGGTGTCATCGATTGTGGTGGAATCTGATTCAATGGTGGCGATATCATGGATGCATCGTACCGAGAATCGTCCGTGGCAGCTTTGGAGATGGTTTCAGCAGATTGATGAGGACGTTTCAGTATTGCCTTGCGTGTGCTTCAACCATATCTATCGAGAAGCAAATGGGTTGGCGGATTCTTTGGCTAAGAGTGGAATTGTTAGGGGTAAATGGGTATGGTTGTATAGCAAATAACGAGTTTGTCTGTCCATTGGCACATGCACAGCGGTACTCTTTTCCTCTACTTGGGACTAGAGAAGTTTTTAATGAGGCCGCTGTGTAATGTGATTATGTATGATTATCTGGCTAATAAAATCATACATGCTGTTCAAAAAAATGATCCAAACATAAGGGGACCATGAATATCATGAGACACCAAATCTTGAACCGCGTCAGGAGTGCAGTCAGACGTAGTAGTTTGAAACCATTGAGGAACCGCTAGCTTGGCCAAACCATCCGTAACCATGTTACTTTCTCTTCGAACATATATGACAAGAGTTAGTTTTTTTTTTTTTTTCATTATGCATCGTAAAAATAATCTTTATCTCCGAAACATACAATACCATGTCATTGATACAATTCGATATTTCTTATATTAACAACATTATTGATTATTCATTTCATTAATAAAATATCCAATTATATCAAATTTAAGCATATAAATTGATCAAAATCACAATTTAACATTATGTTTTCCTCATTATATTATCTTAGTGTTACGCAACATCATTAATATCAACGTCTAAAAAATAAAACACATAGGCCATGTTTAGCAATTAGCGGATTGCATTAGCTGATAGCTTATAGCTGATTGCATTAGCTGATTTGACTAGCGGATTGTATTAGCTGATTGTATAAAAGTGTTTGCTAAAATTAACTGATGGCTGATAGCTGTTAGATTATTTAAACAAGTAAAATGACATATAAGGACATGTTTATATTCAATACTTGTTTGAATAGTTTATTAGTTATTAATATTTTGTATCTAATTATTATTAATTAGATCTATAAAATTATTTTTAATATAAATTTTCTAAACATATTCAAATGATTTATATATTAATTTATTATTTATATAATTATTTTAATATAATTTAATTAATTAATAAATTTAAATACACACATAAATATGGGATAATAAAAAGAAAAAAAGTAAATAGGATTAACTTATAAATAGAGTGAAAAAATTTAATTTATGTTATTTTGAGATTTTTGGTAACTGATAAGGGTAAAAGAGTCTTTACAACTCTAATATCAAACCTCTAATCTCAAAAAGCTCCTATTATGAGCTTTTTTAAAATTAGCAGTTACACCCAAATCCGCTCTTTCAATCCGCTATTTACTAAACAATAGTATTAGCGGATTTGACTGGTCAAACCTCTAATTATGCTCTAAACCTCTAATTTTTGTCCAAATCTCTATTTAACGCATTGTAAGTAACGATGCGGAAGACTTAATTTGTAAAATTTCTATCACAAATTTCACTATCTTCAAAGACAAATCAAATTTTAATTTTGTTTGTTAGTTAACTGCTGTTGCAATCATCGTTAATCAATTTATTTATTTTGTTAATTTTTAATGATAACATGTTAATTTGTTTTTTTTTCAGTCGATGATTATTTTGTAACTTTTAATAGTCGAGAAACTCAATAAAATTTTTATAATTATAAGATTATTTTTATATTAAAAATTAGTGTTTAGTGGATCAATGAAACGATTTAAGCCAAGAGGGGTGAATTGAATTTTTAAAACTTTTGGTGGTGGAGTGAAAAATTAAAAAATTGCTAGACAAAGGATTTTAGAGTGGTTCAAGTTCTGATTGAACTCTACATCCACTACCTTAGCTTCACTAAGGATTTTCCAACAATCCACTAATTGCTCTTCCCCTTTTCAAGGCTTAGGAGGTAACCTTTACAATACCGGTCAAATTTTCTACCCAAAATTTGACCCAATCCTCACTCAAGTAATACAAAGAAGTTTAAGGCTAAGACTAATATCTCTCAATACAAATGTAGCCCTTTTTACAAGCACTCAACCCAAATTGGAAAATAAGAATGGAATTACACACAACACAATTTGGGGTTTACAATAAAATATGGGATTTTTGCACAATTGCTTGGATTTGATGTTTGGATAATTCTTTTTGGATCAATAATTGTTGTTGGAGCTTTTAGAGGTCCCTTTTATACCTTCTCATTGAATTCTAGCCGTTGGAATTGTTGCCTTCATTATTATAGACGTTGGGATGTTATCTTCCCTCCATAAATGCAGTCTGCAACTACCCGTTCCGAAACGCCCGACCCTGTTTCAAAACAGACCAAAATAGAAAGAGCCGTTGGGGTGTAATAAATAGGTCGTACCGAAACGGGCACGATCATTTCGATACGCTAAGAGCCCTTTCGAAAATTGTTTCGAAACATTTTGCCACTGTCAAAACCTGTATCGAAACGGCTTAGAGGCGTTTCGGTACGCTTTAATTATTTCTTAAAAAATTAGTTTAAAAGCTCAATGGTCATATTTTGAAACAAAGTTTGAATTCCGTTTTGAAACGTTTGAGGTCGTTTCGATACTGCCGTATCGAAACGGTTCAAACCGTTCCGTTGTTCTTCATTCGTTTCGAAACAAGTTTCGAAACAGAGGTTAACAGTTTCAAAACGTTCCAAAACGTCCAAAGGTCGTTCCGAAACGATGACTCAAAAATCACTGTTTTGATTTGGTAAACACTTAGAAAATATTTGAAAAGTTGAAGTTTTGACTTGTACATTTTTCTTTTAAACACATAGAGAGGTTATGAGGACTTAAAAAATTCATTTTCTCTTTTTCAATTTAGTCCTTAAATCTTTTGTTATATCAAAATCAATTTATTAGTTTCACAATATCCCCTTTTTGATATAACAAAACCAAGTTTAAATTTTTAAGAATTTTGAAATCTTGAAAGCATTCTAACTCCCCCTCAATGTAAGATGGGTTTTAAAGTTTTTAAAACTCAAAACCGACTTAAAAATTTTTGGTCGACTTAAAATATTTTTTGGCTCTTATATTACTTCTCCCCCTTTATGTTAGATCAAAAAGAATAATAAACAAGGCTAATCATGAGAAGAAACAAAGTTAAAAACAATAATCCAAACAACATAATATATATAGAATTAAGTTCAAATAACCAAACATATATACTTAAAGCAATAGTCTTAAAGCTCAATCCCAAACAAAAATAAACAAAGCATATGTTCTTAAATCATAAAAAATGAAAGGTGCAAACTTATTCCTAATATGATAGTCTAATATGATATGCAATGAAAATCCTAAGCCTCGTCATCATCGTCTCCATCATCATCAGAAGAATCGTTTTTAGCTTGAGCACGACGAAAGTTCCTCCATTGACCATAGAATGCAGAGAAAGACAAGTCCATCGATGTTTGTTGATTCTCAAGAGCGGTGAGAAGACGATCCTCTATGGATTGCAAACGGGTATTGATAGCACCAAATCCCGAAGCTATGTTCGTATCCATCGAGTTGAACCGCTCGGTGAGGAAAGCCATAAGAGCTTCATTGTTAGGACCCGAAGCTTGAGGTGGTGGCTCAACTTGAAGTGGCGGGGCTTGCCTATCAACACGTTCCAATTGGCCAAGAGAGTAGCGGAACTCGGACTTACGGAGAGAAGATTCACCAATCTTGTTCTTGCGGGGTTCCGGAGAATCATAGGAGCAATCAATGTTGAGAGTGCCAAAGACATAGCTTAAAACAGTCCCATAAGTGAAAGAAGTAAGAGCATCGGTTTCACGAATCTTCACCTTATGGACCATTTCGGCAACATGATTTTGACAAGATTTGGCCGTTGTCCTTGGCGAAAGCACTCTAACAAAAAATAATCAACTTGACGAGCATGGGAGAATTTACCTCCGGAAGGGCGGATGAACCACGATATCATCAAATGTAGAGACCGGTCATGAGCATCCAAAGAGAGAACAGACCCGGTGTGAGCACCAAAGTGGTTCTCATCCTCAATGCCTTCAATCTTGAGTGCAAGAGCATTCTCTAAAACGGATATGTTGATAATGAACTTCTCCCCAAAAGATACGACTCAATGCCAATCACCTCGGTATGATCTTCATTATCAATAAGCACGACATTAGAGTAGAAAAGGAGGACCATATGCTTCTAGCTAATATCCTGAATGCTCAAAAAGGCCAAGAAGTTCCATTCTTGTAGACGAGCTAGATAGCAGAATTCAAAACGCTCGGAGTCAAGGAATCGAATATCAACAACACGCTCTCGACGAACGGCTATATGTTTGACGTATTTGAAACGGTCCTTAGTCTCTTGATTCCGAAGACTCTTGTGAAAAAGTTGGGTGAGGTTATGACGGATATTCGCTTGGTTTGAAACTTCACCCGTTAGAGTCGTCTTGCGTTTTTTATTAATGCTTTCCATGGGAAATTTCTAAAACCATAAATCAAGCAATTAAAAATCTAAGTGTATGCATGAACATCTGTAATTCAATCCAATACAAATCTCATATAGGTTGTAAAGAAAAACACTTTTAAGAAAAACAGATATACATATAAAAAATTTAAGAAGAAACAACTTTTGAAAAAAATACGAGTAAACACAAATATATTCGAATAAAAAATTTTAAGATTTTGAAAAAATTTTACAAGTTTTGAAGAACCCAAGTTGCAAAACATATAATATATACAAAATTAATATTTTCTAACCTAAGATTCGAATAAAATCAAAAGAAAAAGAAAAAAGAAGAAAAATACCTCAAATAGGGATTTTGGGTGAATGAATGGAAGAACTTGCACAAAATTGTTGAAGCTTGCTTAGACTTGAGTTTGTGAGTAAAAGCCCTCAAGTTTTGATGAAAAACAATGAGGTTTAGAGGGGTTTTATAGGGAAAAATCGGGTTAGGGTTTTTAGGGTTTTTAGAGGTTTTAATTAAAAGCAAACTTTATCATTTAAAGCCCTTAAAAAGCTGTCCGCAGAGCCGTTTCGGAACAGGCAAGATCATTCCGAAACATTCTTACCGAAACGTTGACTGACGTTTCGAATCCTGTTGACCATTCCGATACGGCTTTGATCGTATCGAATCCCACGTGTTGACCCGTATCGAAACGCTTTTTGGTTGTTTCGATACAATGCTTGGCAGAGGCAAAACGTTTCGAAACTCGTTTTGAAACACTCTGGTCATAGATCACTCTTTTAAGGCACCCGTATCGAAATAGATTGTCCTGTTTCGATACGCCTAGGCCTGGAGGTGCAGATGAGGCTCTAATATTGCAGAAAAATGAATTTTATGAACTCATGGATGCATAAATGGTATGAATGAGCAGGACGTGCTAAAACACAAACATATTCCCCCCTAACTATAAGCATGGATGAAATTAGGAGTAAAAACACATAAGCATGACATTTTACAAGAAATCAAGCAATTTAAGCACAAAAAGGTCATAAAAGATCAAGATAGGCTAGTTAGACCAAACTCTCTCCTAAGGGACCAAAAACGCTCCTTATCTAGAGGTTTTGTAAAGATGTCTGCTAGTTGATTTAAGGTATCTACGAACTCTAAAATAACATTTTCCTTAAGGACATGATCTCTAATGAAATGATGCCTTATTTCTATATGTTTGGTTCTAGAGTGTTGGATGAGATTTTTAGTTTGGCATATAGCACTAGTGTTGTCACACTTAAGGGGTATGGTCTCAACTTTAACACCATAATCTAAGAATTGTTGCTTCATCCAAAGGACTTGAGCACAACAACTCCGTAAGGATATGTACTCGGCTTCAATGGTAGAAAGAGCTATACTATTTTGTTTCTTAGAGAACCAAGATATGAGCATACTACCTAAGAATTGGCAAGTTCCCGAAGTACTTTTCCTATCGATTTTACATCCCCCATAATCAACATCCGAATAAGCATGAAGGTTAAAGGTTGAGTCTCTAGGGTACCAAAGACCTAGACAATGAGTATCTCTAATGTACCTAAATATTCTCTTAACGGCTATAAGGTGAGACTCTCTAGGACTAGCTTGAAACCTAGCACACAAGCAAACACTAAATAATATATCAGGTCTACTTGCAGTAAGGTAAAGCAAAGATCCAATCATAGAGCGATAAAGCTTAGAGTCAACACACTTACCTCCTTCACCTTTGTCAAGCTTTGTAGATGAGCTCATTGGTGTGGCATGAGGCTTTGCATTCTCCAAGCCAAACTTCTTGAGCATATCCTTGATGTACTTAGCTTGATTGATGAAGATGACATCCTTCATTTGTTTGATTTGGAGTCCCAAGAAGAATGAGAGCTCCCCCATCATGCTCATTTCAAATTCACCTTGCATCAACTTAGAAAAATCTTGACAAAGTAATTCATTAGTAGAACCAAATATAATATCATCAACATAAATTTGAACTACTAATATATCTTTACCATTGTTTTTAATAAATAGTGTTGTGTTCACCTTTCCTTTCTCAAAACCTTTTCCAACTAGAAAACTCGAAAGTCTTTCATACCAAGCTCTAGGAGCTTGTTTTAAACCATATAAAGCTTTTGACAATTTAAAAACATGGTTTGGAAAAATTGGATCTTCAAAACCCGATGGTTGTTCCACATACACTTCTTCATTTATAAAACCATTTAAAAATGCACTTTTGACATCCATTTGAAAAGGCTTAAAATCATGATAACATGCATATGCAAGCAACATCCTAATAGCTTCTATTCTAGCCATGGGTGCATAGGTTTCATCAAAATCAATTCCCTCCTCTTGAGTGTAACCTTGAGCAACTAGCCTAGCTTTGTTTCTCACTATGTTACCACTCTCATCTAGTTTATTCCTAAATACCCATTTAGTTCCTATAGTAGATTGATTTCTAGGTCTTTCAACTAATGTTTACACTTTACTTCTCTCAAATTGATTTAACTCATCTTGCATGGCCATAATCCAAAAATCATCTTTTAAAGCTTCTTTAATATTTTTAGGCTCAATGCATGAGATAAATGCAACATGATTAAGCATTTAAGAGAAGAGTGAGTAGTTACCCCCTTGGATGGATCACCCAATATTTCACCACCTTTGACATAGTTGTACTCCCTTGCATAGCTCACTTCCTTTTCCTCAAGAGCCAAGTCCTTCAAGGCTTCAAGAGGTGGATCTTGTGCATCTTCTTTTTTAGTTGGAATCTCATCCTTCTTTAAAGTTTGTCCTCCATCAAAGGCATAAAGGATTCCTACATCATCATCATCACAAGATTCCTTCCTCGGAAGGAGGTTATCATCGAATACAACATGAATAGACTCTTTTACTGCTAAAGTTCTCTTATTACATACACGATAGGCTTTAGAGGTTAAAGAATACCCTAAGAAAATAACTTCATGACTTTTAGCATCAAATTTACCTAAGTTGTCTTTTCCATTATTTAAAACAAAACACTTGCAATCAAAAGGATGAAAATAGCTAATGTTAGGCTTTTTAGATTTTAAAATCTCATATAGTGTTTTTTTTAAAAGTGGTCTAATCATTACTCAATTTACAATGTAGCAAGCGGTGTTTGTGGCTTCCGCCCAAAAATATTTAGGTAAATTGTTTTCACAAAGCATGGTTCTAGCCATTTCTTGTAAAGTCCTATTTTTCCTCTCAACTACCCCATTTTGTTGAGGAGTTCGAAGAGCCGAAAAATTCTGGCTAATACCATTTTCATTTAAAAACTCTTCAAAACCTAGATTTTGAAATCCGGTTCCATTTTCACTTCTAATATGAGAAATCTTAAGTTCAAGATCATTTTGAGTTAATTTTGAAAACGTGATGAATTTTTCTAAAGCCTCATCTTTAGTACTTAAAAAAAACCCAAGTAAATCTAGAATAGTCATCAACAAGTACAAATGCATACGATTTACCACCCAAGCTCATAGTTCTAATAGGCCCAAATAAATCCATATGAATTAGTTGTAAACACCTACTTGTAGAAACATCATTAATGAATTTAAAGGATGATCTATGTTGTTTACCCTTAGAGCATGCATCACATATTTTATCATTTGAAAACTTGATCTTGGGTAAACCTCTAACTAGATTTAGGGAAACTAATTTTTCTAAAACATTAATGCTAACATGTCCTAGTTTCCCATGCCATAGCCATGCATCATTTTCATCTTGTGCAACAAAGCATGCATGAGATGTATGAATGTCATCTAGATGCACCATGTAAATGTTACCTATGCGATGACCAATGAGCATTATTTTATTTGATTTAATGTCAACAATTTTGCATCCATTTTTTCAAATAAGACATTAAATCCTTTATCACACAATTGACTAATGCTCAATAAATTGTGTTTTAGACCATCGACATACAAAACATTTTCAATGAGTATAGTAGAGTGATTACCTATGGATCCAATACCTTTAATGTGGCCTTTGAATTTGTCACCAAATGTCACTACTCCTCCACTTTTTGGATTTAAGTCCATGAATCGACTCTTGTCTCCGGTCATGTGCCTCAAACATCCACTATCAAGGTACCATGAGTTTTGACTTTGTGCTTTGGCCTTGTAGCAATGCTCCCCCTACAAACAAAGAATTAAACTTTGATTTTTGGTACCCAAATCATTTTGGGTCCACGAGTGTTAGCTCCCAAAAGCTTGGTTCCCTTAGGAATCAAAGGTGACATGACATCAATATTATTAGACTTGACAAGTTCCTTAGGAACCCATACACTTCTAATTCTTTTAATTCTATTGTGCCTATGGAAGCCACTTTGTTTGTAGTTATTGTTCTTTCTTTTAGATTGGTTTGATCTAAATGATTCACCTATTGCATTTTTCACATTACCAACACTCTTGAAAGACATTTTAAGCTTATTAATCTCATTTAACACCTTTTGGTGTTCACTATTGCATTGATAAATAAGATTGTTTAACTCTACATTTTCATCTTGAAAGAATTTAAGTTCATCTTGTAAACCTAAGATCTTTTTCTCAAATTTCAAGTTAGCTTGAGAAAGTGCGTCATTTTTAGCATTTAATTCTGAAATGATCTTTTTATTTCTTATGACGGACTCTTTATACTTCTCAACTAACTCATCATATACCTCTTGTAACTCATCATAAGCATCATGTAATTCATCAAATGTAAAATCAAATGAAGATGAGTTAGAGGTTACCATGGAGGAATCCTCATCAAGAGCCATGAGGCAAAGGTTGGCCACTTCATGTTCCTCATCCTCGGATGACTCCTCATCACTCCAAGTAGTAAGCTTGGCTTTCAAGTTATTATTCTTCTCAAAGCCTTTCTTCTTGAGTTGAGGGCAATCAAAACGTATGTGACCTGGCTTCTTGCACTCAAAGCAAATTATTTGATCTCTCTCTTCTTCTTTGCTTTTGTTTTTGAAGTCTATCTTTCTTTGAAATTTTCTCCCTCGGTTGGACTTCATAAACCGTGAGAACCGTTTGGCAATCATGGCCAATTCCTCAAAGTTTTCCTCCTCACTAGAAGAGCTCTCCTCATGTAAAGAGGCTTTGAGAGCAACTCCTAGCTTCTTTTTCTTCTCTACATCATGCTTCTCTATTCTTCTCTCTTCCTTGCTTCATGATCTCGTGTGTAAGAAGAGACCCAACAAGCTCACCAAGCTTCAAGGTTTTCAAATTCTTTGCTTCAATGATGGCCATCCTCTTACCATCCCAAGACTCCGGGAGACAATATAGAAGCTTCCTCACTAGCTTATCTTCAGGAATTATTTTACCAAATCCTTTAAGACCATTTACGATGATCGAAAATTGATCAAACATCTTTGAGACGCTCTCATCGGGGTCCATCTTAAAATTTTCATAGCTCAAGTTTAGCAACCCGATCTTCGTCTCTTTTACATCGCTAGTGCCCTCATAAGTCGTCTCCAAAGTGTCCCACACTTCCTTTGCACTTTCGATAGATAACACATTTGAGTAGATATCTGGACTAAGTGCACAAAATATGATATGTAGAGCTTTGTCGTTGACTTGCATCTTCCGTCTATCTTCCTCGGTCATCTCCGACTTCACCTTCAGAACTAGCCTTCCTTCATCGTTTCTCTTAACCGAAATGTAGGGGCCTTCTTCCACTACATCCCAAACCATGTAATTCGTTGACTTGATGAAGAGATGTATCTGATTCTTCCAATATGGGTAGTTGTACCCATTGAAGAAGGGTGGTTTAGTGGTTGATTGTGACTCATAGAGGTTAGAGGTTGAAGTAGATGTCATGGATTGTCTTGTAGTTGATCACGCTCTTCCTAGAATCTTCTCTTGTGGTTGTTAATCCTTCAAAGAGGTAGGATCTGATACCAATTGTCGAGTGGATCAATGAAATGATTTAAGCCAAGAGGGGGTGAATTGGATTTTTAAAACTTTTGATGGAGTGAAAAATTAAAAAATTTCTAGACAAGAGATTTTAGAGTGGTTCAAGTTTCAATTGAACTCTACATCCACTACCTTAGCTTCACTAAAGATTTTCCAACAATCCACTAATTGCTCTTCTCCTTTTCAAGGCTTAGGAGGTAACCTTTACAATACCGATCAAATTTTCTACCCAAAATTTGACCCAATCCTCACTCAAGTAATACAAAGAAGTTTAGGGCTAAGACTAGTATCTCTCAATACAAATGTAGCCCTTTTTACAAGCACTCAACCCAAATTGGGGTTTACAATAAAATATGGGATTTTTGAAGAATTGCTTGGATTTGATGTTTGAATAATTCTTTTTGGATCAATAATTGTTGCTGGAGCTTTTAGAGGTCCCTTTTATACCTTCTCCTTGAATTCTAGCTGTTGGAATTGTTGCCTTCATTATTATAACCGTTGGGATGTTATCTTCCCTCCATAAATGCAGTCTGCAACTACCCGTTCCGAAACGCCCGACCCTGTTTCGAAACAAACCAAAATAGAAAGAGTCATTGGGTGTAATAAATAGGTCGTACCGAAACGGGCACGATTGTTTCGATACGCTAAGAGCTCGTTCCGAAACTCGTTTCAAAACATTTTGCCACTGTCAAAACTTGTATCGAAACGGCTTAGAGGCGTTTCAATACGCTTTAATTATTTCTTAAAAATTAGTTAAAATGCTCAATGGTCATATTTTGAAACCAAGTTTGAATTTAGTTTCGAAACGTTTGAGGTCGTTTTGATACTACCATATCGAAACGGTTCAAACCGTTCCGTTATTCTTCATCGGTTTCGAAACACGTTCCGAAACAAAGGTTAACAGTTTAAAAACGTTCTGAAACGTCCAAAAGCCGTTCCGAAACGGTGACTCGAAAATCACTGTTTTGACTTGGTAAACACTTATAAAATATTTGATAAGTTGAGGTTTTGACTTGTACATTTTTCTTTTAAACACATAGAGAGGTTTTGAGGACTTAAAAATTAATTCTCCTTTTCAATTTAGTCCTTAAATCCTTTGTTATATCAAAATCAATTTATTAGTTTCACAATTAGTTATCATATATTTTTCGTATATAAATAGTACAATCAATAAATTATTTTGACACATGAACCAAACAACTTTATAAATAAGCTTAATTCACTTTTTGCGTCCTAAACTATATCCCTTTTCCTAGTTTGGTACCTAAAATTTTTCGAGATGAAGTGCCCCTTAAAATTTTCAATGTTACTCATCTCACCAAAAAACTAACACCGTTAAAAATATCCGTCTTGACCAATCAAAACGTGCCACGTCACTTAATTATTTTCTTTTTCTTATTATTTGATTTAATATATAAAAGAATCAAATTAAAATATAATATAATATTAATAAAAAAATATTTAATAAACCCATCTCCCCAACCCCCATTTCCCATTCTTCTTCGCCTTTTCTTATTCGGGTGATTCTAACCTTAGGTCCCTTATTCTTAGGCTAATATTAGGTTACATCGGTACTACCGTTAGATCTAGGGCAAATTAATTTCAGCCGTTGGATGGGAGAAAAAGGGGGAAGGGGAAAAATAAGGACCCGGTGAAACCGGTTTCCCTATTTCGTATAAGTGCCTCATATTGGAGTAGCATCGGTACTGAACCCAAAATTTCGAAAAAACTGACTTTCTCTCTCCCTCCCTCGTGAAAACTTTTGAAAACTCTCCCCCCATCAGTTGGTATTTTGGTTCATCTTGCAAGCAGAAATCGTTGGTTGGGCTGTTGTTATCTCTTAAATTTAGGTTAGTAATGTTTAAGATTTAGTGTTAGTCAAATTGGAGATGAAAAATGTGTATGAAAAATTATTAGGGTTTTGGGAAAATGAGGGTTTAATAATGATTTTGATGGATTAAGATAAGGAGTTTAATAGGGTTTACTTATTATACCGAAATGCATCAATTTCCATAGTTTAAAGATTAGGTTTGGTGATTTTTGTTACGAATGCAGAGGTTGAGACACAGTTCTAGGAAAGTAGCATCGGTATTGTTCTTCAGATATCGATGCTGAGAGTATTTGAAATGTCACATAATGGAAAAATGGTATCGGTATTGACATGTGATATCGATACTAATAAGATGAAATATCGGTATTGCAGTAGTAGTATAGACATTGAAATAATTTGAATGACATCGAATGATAAAATGGGATTGATATGGGTAATTCATATCGGTACTAATAGAAAGAAATATCGATATTGTAGTAGTAGTAGTACATATATTGTAATAAATTGAAAGACATCGAACAGGTAAACGATATCAGTATTTATAAGTAATATCGGTACTAATCATTAGAAATGTCACATATGTAGAAAAAATATGTTTGTTTAACAAGGAGGGCACTACACCAAATCTGGTATTTAGCGGCGTTTTCAACGGCATTTTTGGAATAAACGCCGCTAATATTGCACAAATAACGATATTAACATAAAAACGCCACAAATAAAAAATTAACGGCGTTTCTTGAAAAACACCGCAATAGGTGTGACTTTAGTGACATTTATGAACAAAACGCCGCAAATATAAGTTTTTAGTGGCATTTGTGAATAAAACGCTACAAATGTTTAATTTTTAATGGTGTTTGAAAAAAAGAAACGCCGCAATAACAGGTAAACTCACGAGATATACTCTCCACTCTTAGTCACTCTCCATCACCTGATCCCCAAATCAAACACACGATCCCTAACGTCAAAAATAATCATCGTCTCTCTCTCTTTCACAAGTTAGTCAATCACTCTGTAATCCCTAAGGTCACAGATCTCTAGAAAGAGGAAAAAAGCTTAATCAGGGTTTTAGCGGAAGAACCAGAAGGAGAGAAAGGGAAAAAAGCAAAGCCAAAGCCCAAGCAAATCACAACGCGAATCACTTCGGGTATTGGAGCAAACTTGGTCGGTCAACATTCCACCGAGAGGAACGAAGACGCCACTGCTTATGTTGGCAATCTCGATCCTCAGGTTCTCCCTGTTGTTCCCTTCCCCCTTTTTCCCCTTCTATTTCCCCGTCAATTCTTTAGTTCTACAGTTTGAAATTAAAATGTAACTACAAGCCAGTGCTGCTACTTGTTTTTTGTCTGAATCTATGATTTCTAAGCTCTTTTCTAACTTGTAAAACTGTTCGTTTGTTGCAGAAAAAGCTAGAGCCTTCGGTTTTCAAAATCGGGTGCTCACAAGCTGGGAAAAACAAATGGGTCGACATGGGAAAGTAAGTTTCGAGAAAAGTAATAGTCTTTATGGCTAATGTTCTTGAATTTGCTCATGTTTTATGTGTTTATGTTATTTATCAATGCAGTTTTTGCTTTGTTTTAGGTTCAACATGTTGAAGACAAGGTCAAGGATTTACTTATTAGAGTATATAATTTTGTTAATGAAGTTGAATCCCTTATTTTTTGTCTTATTATTTAACTATTGTGCTTTAATCCAGAAGGATATTATTGGACCGGTATTTATTTTTGGTTACTTTCTTTTAGGGGTGACTAGAACGAATTAGAGTTCAAAGAGTATAACTTCAATACTAAAGGACCGCCTGCTGAAGCTGGCCATCTTCTTCCATTGCTTAAGGCAAGGATATGTCTGTATATTTATCAGCTTCATTTAGCTTTGGGTATATGTGTAACCGTTAAAATACAAATGAGGTTATCAGCCCATTAAATATATGTAGTTTTCTGAACATTGTAGTTTTGTAATCATTTGCAACTAAGTAATTTTGTGAGGATAAATAAACTGCCTTTCTTTTTGCTCTGAGTAAGACATTATCGTTATTCTTTGTGGCACCTATATTTCAATGTCTGAACATCATATTTTATGCACACTATAATCAAATGTTTCTTTTCAAAAGTTGTTTTCCGCTGCCTTTCACTTTATTGAGTCTGTACATTTTGTTTGCTTTTGCATCTGCTTATTTGTTGTGGAATTAACATTTTTTAGCCTTATTTTATATTCAGGTGAAACAACAATCGATGAATATATTTCTTCAAATAGGGTGATTTTTGAGCTTATGAATCTTATTTATGCATTCAGATGCTTTCTTTTCTTTATATATATACAATGCATATGACACTCATTACTCATTATTGCTGAACTAGCATTAAGAATGGACGGATTGAGAATGATAGACTATTTTGTGGCTTATTAATAAGAATTCTATTTTGGCTCTCTGATGTACACGGAAGACTAAGGTAAGGCCTGTACATTTTTAAATGTGGAATCCACTTGCTTTTGTTTTCTGCAAATTTTTAGAGATGTACTTATATATCTGCCAAATAACATCATAAACAAAAAAGTCTATGGCCAAAATTTGGGTTTTAGTAGTCTTTAAGCAACAATAATGCATTGAGACAAGAAAGCTTCGTGGAAGTAGGAAATGTGGTTTCCAGTTACCATAGGAAACATGCATTGGTCTTAGAAGAAACTGAAAGGGTAGATTATAGTTTATATAACTTGGGAACTCAACAGATTAGGAGTAATGGGTTGGCAGATTATGCTTTAGGCATTTAGTTATTCAAAATTAAAACTTTAATTTATATTATTTAGTATGCTGGAAGATCATCCAATACCATATTTTAAAATACCTTTAGCAACTACAATCAAATTACTAATGTATCAGCAAATAAGAGAAAAATTGAGATAAATTTGGGTGTTTACCAAATAAGATGAACTAAGCAATGGAAATTGTATCAGCAACTACTTTGATAGAAGATGAGCTTTTACATTTAAGAGTCATGATTCTTGATATGATAATGATGTCTATTTTTTTATATTGAGTTTTGGAGATTTCCGCCTTTTGCTTCTCCTGCAAAGTTACCTCTTTTATATTGAGTTTTGGAGATTTCTTGTAGGTAATAATAGCAATGAACAAATCCTATATGTTGTAAGACTAACGAATTCTTATGTTACTGATGCAGTCATTTTTTAAACTTTTGGGCTGAAGCTCACTACAACTCAATCTATTGCCAAGGAGGTGATCATATAGCACTTTCCACACGAATTTGCTTCATTCATTTCAGAATTTAGAATTCTTCTTTAAAGTTTGTTGTTTCGTGGTTGTAGATCCTCCCTTGGCCGAGGTTCCAAGGAAGAAAAAATGGTGGATTTTAATTCAGTACCAACCAAAAGAGAACACTGATTGTACATAAGTTTTGATTTGAATAGGTTCTTCCATTCCAATTTTATTTCTTGTTAATTTTGCATATATTTTTATGTAGTATGAGTTTGGGAAATAGATTTGTAATGTTGGAAGTTATTTTAAATGTATAGTTCTAATCGTTCTCACGATTAATTATTTATTTGAGAAAAAGGAATGCAGATTGAAATTGTGGAAATTAGTGAATGCATTTTAAATTATTATATAATATATGTTTGTATTTGAATTTTTTTGGAAACATGGTGTTATTTGCGGCGTTTGTAAATATAAACGCCACTACAGGATAGTTTTTCTTGGCGTTTTTAAAAACCAAACGCCACTACAAGACAGTTTTTTCGCGGCGTTTCTGAAAAATAAACGCCACTACAAAATAGTTTTTCGCGGCGTTTGTTTTTACAAACGCCACTACAGATTTTGACCTTTTGCGGCGTTTATAGGTCAAAAAACGTCGCGAATTGTTACGGCGTTGGTTTAAGCGACACTTCTTGCGGTGCTTTTCTAAGCACCGAGAAAGTTTTTCGTGACACTAAAAAATGCCACGATAGGGTTAAAAACGTCGCCAAAAACCTATTTTGATGTAGTGGGGAGACATGTTAATAAATAATATGGTATGATAACCATTAATAAAATATTGTGTTTTGTTCGTAGGCGTGTGAGCAAGGAGGAAGCAAAAAAGATGATGTAGAAGGTGCGAAGGATGAGACGGTGACGGTCGAGGTGGCTAAGGCTCGTAAACATGTGTTTAGGTTTATGAACTTTTAGTAAGTTAAAGTTGAATTTGTATTGAATATTTGAAGTTGGTTAATTTGTTAGATTGAAGTTTAAATATGATATATTTGAATGAATGTATGTATAGTATCAATGAATGCAAAGGGAGAAAGGGTGGGAAGAAGAAAATGACTAATTAGGTAAGTGTGAAATTTTGAATAGTTAAATGTGTTTGCTTAATTTTTTAGTAATGTATATATGAGGCAAAATTGTAATATATTTTAAATGATAAAGGTGCGGAAAACATAGGGAAGGAAGTGGGGGAAATGAGTGCTGAAGAAAAAGGGTCATATATGGAAATGTACTTGCAGTAGAAGGAAGCATATATAGAAGCAAAATTAAAAGGCGGAGATACGACTACTGTTAAGAAGGTAAGAGTTGCATTAGTTTTAGTAAAAAGTTGTTAATATTTTATAGATCTCTAATGTTGATGTAAATAATTGTATGTTTGTAGGAAGCACCCACAAGGTGCAGCATAAAGAAGTTGTCGAATTTGTTTGAAGAAATGAAGAGTAAAAAGATGGATGGTGTAGTCGTAGAACTTGGGTTTGGGGAGCTTACTTGAATTAGAATCGCGTGAAATTCGTCGCGATCTGTGTCGTGAGTTGGTGGAAAGCTTTGATGTCGAAAGATCAATGATGAAGTTTAATGGCCATGATATTAGTGTAATGGTAGAGGATGTTAAAACTATTTTGGGGTTAACAAATGAAGGTCTTGATGCTGGATGCGTGACTGAGGAATGTAACGAGAAAGAACTAGGTTTGAAGCATAAAGCCATGCCCATGGTTTTATATGTTGATTTAGAGGCAGAAACATTAAGTGGTGAATATGAGGGAGACGAATCGAAAGCTAGAGTGATACCTTACATTGTTTGTTTCTTTCTTGCTCCAACTTCAGACACGGTGACCTCAACAGAAAGTTTGAAGTTATTGTGCTCTGATGGGTTGAAGGGAAAATTGAATTGGTGTAAGTTTGCGTATGAGAAATTAATTGATTCTATATCGAAATATAATTTTGGTGACGGTCAATCATACATGACCGGGTACATGACAATCTTAGAGGTAAGATTGTAGTAAATTGATGTATTGTGGTGGCAGTGAAAATTTTAGCATGAATCGAGTTTATTAATGTTATGTGTAATTTGGAATGTAGGTGAAATTATATGATTATTGGAGAGGAGTTCCTAACAGAGGAACTTGGGTTGTAGACCACGTTGCTCGCATACATGCAAGGGGGGAGAAGGAGGTGAAGAGACTTGTTTCCCGCATTAGGGCAGAGTGTCCTGCAAAAAATTGAAGGTAAGTAACATGTTAAATATGTGTAATGTGTAATGTGTAATTAATAGAAATGACATAAAATACATATAATAAATAGATATAATTTGCAGGTTATTGGGTCGGATGGTGGCCAGAGTGAAAAAAAAGGTAGAGATACGAGTTCCTCTATTGAAATGATAATGGAGGCATTTGGCAAGGTCGTTGCAGATGTGAATGAAATGAGAGACTATAAAAGCAGGAGTAGAAAAGCAAAGTAAGATTGAGGAGATGTCGGAGGCTTTAAAGGATGAATAAAAATTGGTGGTTGGTATGAGTGCGAACCTAATGTACTTGAATAAGGCTTTACGTGTTGTTGATGTCAAATTTGGCATAGGGATTGATGAAGAGAAAGCACGAGAAGAAGAAATTGATGTTCCTATGTGTAAGGGCAATGACGAAGTTGGTATCCAGGCGGATGTGTTTGTTGATGATCAGAATGTGTTGAAGGAGGACAATGTAGTAATGGTAACGAAAAAGAGAAAGGTAAAATTTTATTTTAGTGTATAAATTATATCTCAATGCTTGTCGTTGAAGTGTTATTAACATATATAATATTTGTAGGGTAAGGCGAATGATGAAGCATCAAGTAAGGTTAGTGGAGAAGGAAAACCAGGACGAATGAAAACTTTAAACATGCAATAAGTAATTACGATGATAAAAATGTGTGATATTGATCATCGTTGTTTAATGTAATATCCTTATATTCTGAAGATTGTATGTGTAATGAGACATAAATTTCTTGATGGTAATGGGGTTTTCCATTTTATTAGGACTTGGTTTGGACGTTTGAGTTTAGTAGAACTTTGGTCATGATTTTAAATGTAATGTACTTTATTTCGAATTGCATAGTTTATTTAATTTTGTTTGGTAATTTATATATATTGGTATAAGTAGTTATTATGTTAATGTTGTTACCTTTATATGTATATAATAGCATTGAATAATTTATGTGCAAGTTTGGAGTGTTTTAAGTACTGCCCTATGTTGAAATAAGTGATGGGGTGGGGGCGTCTTCAAGAGCCACGTGTGACTACATATGAAATACGCCTTTGCCAGAAAAGTAAGCCATACATTGTTATTGCAATGTGTAGCATCCGGTAATAATTGGTAAATAATATATATTTGTGCAGAAAAATCATCCTTCATTTGGGCCACATGTACGTGACTGCAAGTGAAGCAAATACGTTATGTCCCAGACATTGGGTTAGTGATGTGGTTAGTATAATTTATACCTTAAGCAATGAAATGATTTAATTAAAATTAATAAAATTATATAAAATGTTTAACATGATTTTGCATTATTTAGATTATTGACATTGTTGGGTTGGTTATGGTTGGGTTGATTATGGTTGGTGAAGACATTGCAATGAAATGTAGTGCAAGGAGAAGGTATCTCTCGTGCTGCTTAAGTGTAAGTTCACTTTTTACATTCATTGTGTATAGTAAAAAAATACATTGTTATATTTGGAAGCTTAATAAATAGTTTTGTGAAATGTAGATGCAACTTATAAATTGTTTAATGGACGGTGGACAACTTGCTCATTATTGGGTTCGGATATTCAAGAATTATGGGACGATAACCGGTTGTGAAATGGTAAGAATAAACTTTGGCCCATAGTACCATCTAGATATGAAATTTTGTGTTTTTTAATTTTAAAAGCATACAAAATACACATGTATTTGCAGATATTTATCCCCATTAATGACAAGAACCAATATTGGGTTCTTTGTGTATTGGATATGAGTCTTCGGGAAGCAAAGTTACTTGATAGCTTACCAAGTACCCGAGGCAATGCTAGCAGAGTGCTTCTTGTGAAGAAATTGGTAAGATAATGACTTGTAGTATGTAAGAAATTATCACAAATGCATTTGTATGAAGTTACATAGTATGCGAATTATGATGTCTTTGTTCATCAGATGTATTGAAACTCTTGTTTACTGTTGTTTTCTTAGTATTATATTCATAAAAGAGGGTATTGATTGCTCATTAGATGTCTTCATTCCTTTGGCAACCCCCATAAATTTGAGAACTTTAAAGAAATGTTATTTTAAGCTTGTGGGGACCGAGTGGAAGAGAAAATGGAAAAGACTTGCAAATGAGACCATAGAGGGTGTGTTGCGTGATGTTGACGATCCTGTTAATGACCCTCATAATGATGATGATCATAGTTCCGCTAAGGTTTCCCTTTCTCCACACTTTCGTGTCATGATGGAGGCCTTTGATATGAGATTTGCAGCTATGCAATCTAAGTTTGATGGAAGACCGACAGAAATTTACTGTCAACAATTGGCCATGCAAACTC
Organism: Hibiscus tridactylites; assembly: GCA_958450335.1. NCBI lineage: Eukaryota > Viridiplantae > Streptophyta > Magnoliopsida > Malvales > Malvaceae > Hibiscus > Hibiscus tridactylites. The sequence goes on from OY288273.1 coordinate 76,060,326, forward strand.
AACTGGAGGAACTTTGTTCTGTTGTTGTTGGTCGGTTGGACACATGTCAGTTCAGGCAGTTGCTCCCTCTCCACACTTGACTACCCCACCCCCAGAGTCCGATGCTTAAATATGTTTGTTATGTTGGTTTTAATGTTTTGCAGCAAACACTTTGTTAGCTGTTATGACTTGTGTTGATATTTGTTTGGTACTTTTCTTACTTTAAACTTTTTGCTTGTTATGTTGGTTTCAGCACCTAATCTCATGTAATGACGTACGTTTTTTGTTTGCAATGATATTATATTTTATAAGATATGGTAGCTTCTTGTTTATTTCCATATGCATCACCACAACTTCCAATGTTTTGTTGTCAAAATGCTTTAAAAATTTCCAAGAAACAAAATAACAAATCAATACCGAAACCTCAAGAACGGTATCGGTATGCCGTGAACAATATCGATATGCTTTAAAAGTTGGGTTGGTTTCAGATTATGACACATGGGGTAACAAATTCGGTAGTTACCTTCTTTGCTATACATTGTGTAACGAATTAGGTAGGTAAGGTGAAATATGTTGTAGGTAAGAATTTTCTTAGGGGTTTTGTAACATATAGGGTAATCCTTTAAGAGATGGGGTAGCTAAAAAATTCCTTACCATAAGTTGGGTTGATTTAAAATTAGGACACATGGGGTAAAAATTCTGTAGTTACCTTCTTTACTATATATTGTGTAACAAATTAGGTAGGTATGGTGAGATATGTTGCAGGTACGAAATTCCTAACGTGTTTTGTAACATATAGCGTAATCCTTTAAGAGATGAGGTAGCTACAAAATTCCTTACCATAAATTAGGTTGGATTAAGATTAGGACACATGGGATAACAAATTCGGTAGTTACCTTCTTTACTATCTATTATATAATGAATTAGGTAGGTATGGTGAGATATGTTGTAGGTACAAAATTCCTAATGCGTTTTGTAACATAGAGGGTAATCGTTTAAGAGATGAGGTAGCTACAAAATTCCTTACCATAAGTTGGGTTGGTTTAAGATTAGGACACATCGGGTAACAAATTCGGTACTTACCTTCTTTACTATATACTGTGTAACGAATTATGTAGGTATTGTGAGATATGTTGTAGGTACGAAATTCCTAACGCGTTTTGTAACATATAGGGTAATCCTTTAAGAGGTGAAGTAGCTACAAAATCCCTTACCATTAACTTGTGTTGGTTTAAGATTAGTACACATGGGGTAACAAATTTGGTAGTTACCTTCTTTACTATATATTATGTACTGAATTAGGTAGGTATGGTGAGATATGTTGTAGGTACAAAATTCCTAACGCGTTTTGTAACATATAAGGTAGTCCGTTAAGAGATGAGGTAGCTACAAAATTCCCTACCATAACTTGGGTTGGTTTAAGATTAGTACACATGGGGTAACAAATTCGGTAGTTACCTTCTTTACTATATATTTTGTACTGAATTAAGTAGGTAGGGTGCGATATGTTGTAGGTACGAAATTCCTTACGCGCTTTGTAACATATAAGGTAATCCTTCAAGAAATGAGGTAGCTACAAAATTCCTTACCATAACTTGGGTAGGTTTAAGATTAGGCACACATGGGGTAACAAATTCGGTTGTTACCTTCTTTACTATATATTGTATAACAAATTAGGTAGGTATGGTGAGATATATTGTAGGTACGAAATTCCCAACGCATTTTGTAACATATACGATAATTGAAGAACTAAGTGTTTTGATATAATAATTAAAAAAATGTTTTAGACAAATTTGAAAAGATTTTAAAACATGTCTTTAAGTCCAAACAACTTGAAAATAAGTTTGAGGTGTTTAAAAAGATTTTCGACAAAGTTTTAAACGTCTTAAAGTGCTCAAACCTTGCTTTTCAGCACTACCGTACTGATACGGTATACCCTGTATCGATACCTTTTTACTTCAGATTTGATTCTTCCAAAACCCGTAATGATACATGCTTGCTTGTATCGGTATGAAGAGGGGTCGTACCGATATGCCTTTAAGCGTACCGATCCATGCTTTAACAACCCCCAACGACTATTTGTCAACGGTCTTTTAAAGTTCAGATTGTACCGAAACGCTTCCTAGCGTATCGATACACATAGGCTGGCAAGAGCCCAATGGCTAGTTCTGAAGAAGGGCGTACCGATACGGGTACCCGTGTACCGATACGATAGGCACCACAACTACAATTAATGTGGGAAATAAAGACCCTCACAGCTCCAAAACATCCCCAACGGCTAGTAACGGCCACAAACTCAATTTGGACTATAAATTTAAGACTGGAACACTTTAGGAAGGTGATAGACAACATCCAAGCAACATGGTCAAGAGAATTAGAGTCTAAATCTTTATTTTACTATTCTCTTGTATATAGTCTTTAGAGAGTGCTTAATTGTAAATCATTTGTACTCTTGTGAGCGTAAATTTGTGTAAAAACCCACCTTGTAAAGTATTTAGTTTACCAAACAAATCCCTTGTAAAAGAAGAGGTTCTAGTTTAGCCTTGAGAGAAAAACTAAAGTTGGTTCTATCTTAGCCAAGTCCAAAAGATAGGGTTGTAACAGTTTCCTCCTAAATCGGAAAAGAGGACGAATTCATTGTTGAGTGAATTGGGAAATCCTTACTGGTGTGGTAAGGTTTTGTATGTAGGTGCTTGTTAGAAGGTCGAACCACTCTAAAATAATTGTGTCACTTGTCTACCTTTATTTCAATTTTAGCCAATTCGACCACCAAACATTTACAACCCTCCTTGACAATTTCGGTGATAGATTCGAGCATGCTACAATCCCAACAATTGGTACCAGAGCCTCGTCTCCATCGAATGACTAAAATCTGAGAGTAAAGAATCATCGCTCGAAGTCCACCGTTCAAGAAAATGGCAAGATTTGAATAAGGCCGCTCTATCTCGTGTCCTCCACTCTTCGACTGAGGAGCATACTTCCAATGGGCAAATGTCATGAAATTCTTCATCAAGTCTCTAGACTATAAGGTTTGGGACATCATTGAAGATGGGTATTTGGGAGCTCCGAAAAAAAAGAAAAAGCAAAGGAGTGCCAACGATACGAAGGCAAAGCTAAACACCAAGGCGGTGCACATTCTCTATTGTGGCCTTAACGAAGAATTTTCTAAGAGGATCTCCACATGCAAAAGTGCCAAAGAAAAATGGGAGAAACTTGAGAAGCTTTATGGCAACAAGAATGGAGAAAATAAAGATGATGATCAATCATGTGCAAACATTCTCTCTAATCCAAAGGTGGATGGTATTTTGGATCTCGATGAGCCTAAGGTATCTTCTAACTCAAGTGAGCTTTATTCTTACTCTTCAATGAGTTGCAAGATGCTTTCGATGAATTATTTTTCGAATTTGAGACCATGAATTCCAAATTTAAGAAAATGATTTCAAAACTTGAATTTGAAAATGATTTTCTTTTGAAAACAAAATTGGATTTTGAAAACAAAAATAAAATTTTAAAAAATGGTTTAGAGTTTTCAAAAACAAGTAAGATGTTTTAGAAATAGAAAATCTTGATTTGAAAGTTAAGCTTCAAAGCTTAACAAAAGAAAAAGAAATCATATTCAATAATTCATCTTGTCACATAATGGCAAAAAGCTCACATTGCTATTATCATAGTCATTCCTTACATACTTGTCCTATTATGAAGAGAAAATCGTATAGGATTAGACAAGTATGTGTTCCTAAGGGAACTAAAGACATTGTGACTAACGTAAATGGATCCAAACCAATTTGGATACCAAAAATCAAGTAAATGTCTTTAGTAGGTGTGTTGGAGAAATGGCAAGCAAAACAAAATCAAGATTGCTCAAATCACACATGAGAAGAAGATTGGGTAACCTCTAAGCTTAATGCTTTTATTTTATACATTTGGTTATCTAACTTTTGTTTAAAGTCTTGGATTATTTGTTAAGCCTAATATGATGCAATGAGTAAGGGGGGCACTTTTAAAACCAAACATTTTAATAGTTTCAAAACTTAAACCTTCATTGTTATTTTAGCCTAAAAGTGTTTTAAATTCTTCTTGATATAACAAAAAGGGGGAGAGATTGGCTTGAAATTGTGTTTTTTAAATGAATAAGGGGGAGCTTTAATTACTTTTCTATATTTCATCTCTTATTCAAATTTTTAAACTTTAAGGGGGGAGAATCTCAAACAATTTTTCAAGTTGGTGTTATAATATCAAAAAGGGGGAGATTGAAGAACCAAATGTTTGGATATAATAATTGAAAAATGTTTTGGACAAATTTGAAAAGAATTTAAAACATGTCTTTAAGTCCAAACAACTTGAAAATAAGTTTGAGGTGTTTAAAAAGGGTTTTGGCAAAGTTTTAAACGTCTTAAAGTGCTCAAACCTGGCTTTTCAGCACTACCGTACCGATACGTTGTACCCCGTATCGATACCTTTTTACTCCAAATTTAGGTCTACTAAAACCCGTACCGATACATGCTTGCTTGTACCGATACAGAGAGGGGTCGTACCGATACGTCTTTAAGCGTACCGATCTCTTCTTTAACAACCCCCGACGGCTATTTCTCAACGGTCTTTTAAAGTGCAGACCGTACCGATACGCTTCCTAGCGTATCGATACGCAAAGGCTGGCAAAAGCCCAACAGCTAGTTCTTAAGAAGGGCGTACCGATACGGGTACTCGTGTACCGATATGATATGCACCAAAACTGCAATTAATGTGGGAAATAAAGACCCCAACAGCTCCAAAACATCCCCAATGGCTAGTAACGGCCACAAACTCAATTCGGACTATAAATTGAAGGTTGAAACACTTTAGGAAGGTGAGAGACAACATCCAACCAACATGGTCAAGAGAATTAGAGTCTAAATCTTTATTTTATTATTCTCTTGTACATAGTCTTTAGAGAGTGCTTAACTATAAATCCTTTGTACTCTTGTGAGCGTAAATTTGTGTAAACACCCACCTTGTGAAGTATTTAGTTTACCAAACAAATCCCTTGTAAAAGAAGAGTTTCTATTTTAGCCTTGAGAGAAAAACTAGAGTCAGTTCTATCTTAGCCAAGTCCAAAAGATTGGGTTGTAACAGTTTCCTCCTAAACCGGAGAAGGGGACAAATTCGTTGTTGAGTGAATTGGGGAATCCTTAGTGGTGTGCTAAGGTATTGGATGTGGGTGCTTGTTAGAAGGTCGAACCACTCTAAAATCATTGTGTCAATTGTCTACCTTTATTTCGATTTTAGCTAATTCAACCACCAAACATTTACAACCCTCCTTAACGATTTCGGTGATCGATTCGAGCATGCTACAATCCCAACAATTGGCATCAGAGCCTCGTCTCCATCGAAGGACTAACATCCGAGAGTAAAGAACCATCGCTCGAAGTCCACCGTACAAGAAAATGGCAAGATTTGAAAATGGCCGCTCTATCTCGTGTCCTCCGCTCTTCGAAGGAGAAGCATACTTCCAATGGGAAAATATCATGAAATTTTTCATCAAGTCTCAAAACTCTAAGGTTTGGGACATCGGTTAAGATGAGTATTTGGAAGCTCCTAAAAAGAAGAAAAAGTAAAGGAGTGCCAAGGAGACGAAGGCAAAGCTAAACACCAAGGCGATGCACATCCTCTATTGTGGCCTTAACGAAGAAGTTTCTAAGAGGATCTCCACATGCAAAAGTTCCAAATAATTCAAAACTTGAATTTGAAAATGATTTTCTTTTGAAAATAAAATTGGATTTTGAAAACCAAAATAAAATTTTGAAAAATGGTTTAGAGTTTTCGAAAACAAGTAAAGATGTTTTAGAAAAAGAAAATCTTGATTTGAAAGTTAATCTTGAAACCTTAACAAAAGAAAAAGAAATCATATTTAATAATTCTTATTGTCACATAATGGTAAAATGCTCACATTGCCATTATCATGGTCATTCCTTACATACTTGTCCTATTATGAACAGAAAATCTTATAGGATTAGACAAGTATGGGTTCCTAAGGGAACTAAATACATTGTGACTAACGTAAATGGACCCAAAGCAATTTGGATACAAAAAATGGTGTAAATGTCTTTTGTAGGTGTGTTGGAGCAATGGCAAGCAAAGAAAAATCAAGAATGCTCAAATCACAGGTGAGAAGAAGATTGGGTAACATCTAAGCTTAATGCTTTCATTTTATACATTTGGCTATCTAACTTTTGTTTAAAGTCTTGGATTATTTGTTAAGCCTAATATGATGCAATGAGTAAGGGGGAGCCACTTTTAAAACCAAACATTTTAATAGTTTCAAAATTTAAACCTCCATTGTTATTTTGAGCCTAAAAGTATTTTAAATTCTTTTTGATATAACAAAAAGGGGAGAGATTGATTTGAAAAATTATGTTTTTCAAATGAATAAGGGGGAGCTTTAATTACTTTTCTATATTTCATCTCTTATTCAAAATTTTAAACTTAAATGGGGAGAATCTCAAACAATTTTTCAAGTTGGTTTTATTATATCAAGAAGGGGGAGATTGAAGAAATAAGTGTTTTGATATAATAATTGAAAAATGTTTTGGACAAATTTGAAAAGAATGTAAAACATGTTTTTAAGTCCAAACAACTTGAAAATAAGTTTGAGGTGTTTAAAAAGGTTTTGGCAAAGTTTTAAACGTCTTAAAGTGCTCAAACTTGTCTTTTCAGCACTACCATACCGATACGGTATACCCTGTATCGATACCTTTTTACTCCATATTTGATTCTGCCAAAACCCATACCGATACAAGCTTGCCTGTATCGATACGGAAAGGGGTCGTACCGATACGCCTTTAAGCGTACCGATCCCTTCTTTAACAACCCCCAACGGCTATTTCCCAATAGTCTTTTAAAGTGCATATCGTACCGATACACTTCCTAGCGTATCGATACGCATAGGCTGGCAAGAGCTCAACGACTAGTTCTGAAGAATGGCGTACCGATACGGGTACCCGTGTATCGATACGATAGGCACCGGAACTGCAATTAATGTGGGAAATAAAGACCCCAACGGCTAGTAACAACCACAAACTCAATTCGGACTATAAATTGAAGGTTGGAACATTTTAAGAAGGTTAGAGACAACATCCAAGCAACATGGTCAAGAGAATTAGAGTTTAAATATTTATTTTACTATTCTTTTTGTAACCCCCTTAGCCCGGCCTAGACGGTTGACCCAAACTACAAAGATTACACGGGGAAAACCAAAGTCAACTCGAAAGTCAACCTTGATTAACGACCCTTTTTTTCTTTTTAATCTTATTTAGATGCACGTTAACCCTAAGTGAGCACTCATGAAGCATACATGAGAAAGGCACATCGATCGAACAACAAAGAGATACTCACTTGCTCTTACTACAAGTTTAGGGACCAAATTGTAATTTCTGTAAATTAGAAGGTCATAATTGATTTTAAAGTTACCAATATGAAATTAGTCATATTACATGTTTCCCTGTCAAATTTCACCTTAATTGGACATCTCGAACTCATACAATTGCAAACTCGACTTTCAGGACTAAAACGTAAAGCTTGCAAACTTCAACACCATTCAAATCAGTGCCCAACAGTCACCTGTTTCGAAACGGCATTGACCGTTCCAAAACGCGGGTTGTTTCCGAGACTGGTTCCGAAACAGGGCATTCCAGTAGCTAAAACGTTTCGGAACAACCTCCAGCCGTTTCGAAACACGAAAGCCATTACAGGCCCCCGTTTCGAAACGCCAGTGAGTGTTCCGATACGATTTGCCCAGAAGCTGCAGATTTTGCTGGTTTTTCAAACATAAATCCTTTCAAACACTATCTAATGACTCCCTAGTCATACCAACAAGTCATCACACATAAATGGTGCAAGTTTATAACTCCTAAACACATTCATAGCATCAAACTTGGAATTTCACATGTCTATAGGCATGCTTCCTATTATTCAAAACCAAGCAAACAACCAAACCTCAAAAACAAGCATTAAAAGGACATTTACAAAATCAAACCATCAAAAGCATCATGCCACAACCTAGGGAGTCCAACACATCTCTCAAAGCACGTCTTAGGTCCCCATTGCCAAATTACCAAAACTAATAGTGTATGAAAACATCACCATACATGAGCTTGGTTTCCCTTGGACACTCTTAGCTCCCTTGTTTCCCTCAAACACCTCAATTATCTACATTATTGGTAAGGGAGAGAGCGTAAGCACATATGCTTAGTGAGGCATGCTCTAAAGAAAAACAACACAATAATGCATTTTAGGAAACACTTTCAACAAAGCTTTTAAAACACATGCTCATCTCTTTTCATGCAACCTTGCATACTTTACAAGCATCTCATGCTTCATTACATTCAATATATTATATTGGATTTCAAGTGATAGTTCATAACCATTTACAACACAAAACACAATCAGATACGTGGATTACAAGCGTTGTCCCACACGCTTCATACACACTACCGGACTACACAAGGTGGAGTTTATCGGTACAATCACAACCCCTCAGCACCCGTGATGGAGTTTAACGGTACAATCACAACCCCTCCACATCACTCATCGGTAGTTGTATAATTCCACTAACAAGAGTAAGGGACACAAAACACAAGATCCACATACGGACTTTTAACCACCGTTGTGATCTTACCTCACTCGTTAGCGTACTTGGATGGAGTTTACGGTACAATCACAACCCCTCCACATCCAAGGCGACTTTACTTACGGTGCACCAAATCCTATAGCCGGCTAACTATATCCGATTCAAGTACTTTAAAACCATTTCATCACTTGCCAATATACATCAAATACCATCAACAATCCACTGTTTTAAAGCATTAATCAAAGCCATTAATCATCATGCATCTCCATGCATCATTACCAAATTAATAACATGCCAAAACAAGGATCTCTTACCTTGAGCATCCTTCAACACATGGCTTTCAAAACCAGCATTAACCATGCTAAAACATGCTTTCAAAACAGAACTTAAACATGCAATTTATAACCAATGCATCAAACCCCTTCATAGCACATCCGAGAGAGTTTTTCCGAAAACTTACTCTTGAGCTTAGCTAAGTTGTTTAGACTTAGACTAAGCTCCCAAAACCTTCAAATAATCGTTTCAAAGTTGGAAACCCAACTTCACTCACCAATTTCGTTTCGCTAGCTTGTCGAAACGCCAATCAAGCCTCCGGATATACTCCAAAAGTGTCCGAAGATGTCTCCCCTATTTTAAACACATCAAAGTAGAGGATTAATGCATCATCATGCATTGAAATCTTCGACCAACACGCCTAAACTCCCTGCTCTACCCAAAACCAACATTTTGGCTACCAAACACAACCGAAAACACCTCTAAACACATCCAAAACTTAACCCAGCCAAGATCCATCACTTCTAACCATTTTTAAACATCAATTAACATCCAAAATAAACCTAAACTCGTCCTTATACCTCCAGCTATAACAGAACACCAAAAACACCTCAAAACCCACCATTTTCTTGAGCAAGAACTTAGGAAACACAACCTATTCGGGATTGCATTGACAAAACCTCATTACTAACATCATTTAATATCCAAAATGCATTAAATAACCACCTCAAAACAGAGCCCAATCAAACTCAACGAAATTCTTCAAGATTTCTTCCAAATCTTGAGTTTTAAGCCAAAATCAAGTTTCTAACATTAAAACCATTTATAAAACTTAAATTAAGGATTGACAACTTGGGAATTTCAGTAAAGAACTGAATATTTAGAGGAGAAGAACAATCTTACCTCTAAATGGTGATTCCTCCTTGATTTGGGCAAAATTCCATGAAAAATCAATGTGGAAATCAAAAGATTTTGTTGCTAGATTGATTATGAAACAATGAGTGATGGAAATCTCATCATATGAGATGAAGACCAAAGTGATTTGTGCTGGAGAAAATGTGTTTGGATGATGGGGTTTTGAGAGAAAAAGAAATGAGAGAAAATTTAGAAAAGGTAGTTATGAGAATCTAAAAGTAGTTTCCATCTTTATTTCATTTAATTAAAACATTAATTAAATCACCCAAATTAAGGAAAAATCTGGAGAAAAACATTTTGGGTAATTAGCTCCTTAAAGATTCAAAGTTTCAATCCTTTACAAAACAGTCACCACTAAACTTTTCAAAAATCGCATTTTGGTCACTACACCGAAATGTAATATTTCCAAACATTATTTTGTAAAATTGATTTCACCACTCTCTTATATATATTAAAAGAGGAATTTTTAGATATTTTTTCTATATTTTTAAAGCATCCCAAACTAGGCTTTCCCTAAAAACCTCCTTTTATATTCGAACCGTTTCTCAGACCGGCCCGACCAAACCCTAAACTTCTAAGCCCAAAATTGGGGTGTTACAACTCCCCCCCCCCTTAAGAAATTTCGTCCTTGAAATTTACCTGGAGGAAAAAGGTACGGAAACTGCTTCTTCATGTCATCCTTCCTTTCCCACGTGGCTTCCTCAACACCATGATGCTTCCACAACACCTTAACCAATTCAATGGTCTTACCTCGAAGAACTTTACTGTCCGAATCCAGAATTTCAACCGGCTCTTCATCATAGGTCAAATCTGGATTCAACTCCACTTCCTCCACATGCATTACATGCGAAGGATCCGATCTATACCTCCGAAGCATAGAGACATGAAACACATCATGTATCTTTTCCAACTCTTGCGGTAACCTCAACTTATACGCAACAGGACCCACACGTTCAATCACCTCGTATGGTCCAATATACCTAGGGCTCAACTTACCCTTCCGGCCAAACCTCATCACCTTCTTCCAAGGCGAACCCTTCAAAAACACACGGTCACCCACTGCAAACTCAATTTCCTTACGCTTCAAATCCGCGTAAGACTTCTGTCGATCAGAAGCTGCCTTCAATCGCTCACAGATGAGCTTCACCTTCTCGGCGGTTCCCTTCAATAAAGCTGGCATTGAAACCAACTTCTGACCTGTTTCAGCCCAACAAAGAGGAGTCCTGCATTTCCTCCCATACAAGGCTTCATAAGGTGCCATTTGAATACTTGTCTGGTAGCTATTGTTATAAGCAAACTCCACCAAAGGCAAATGCTTCTCCCATGTACCTTGAAACTCAATCACACAGCACCTCAACATATCTTCCAGCACTTGGATAACACGCTCAGACTGTCCATCCGACTGTGGATGATAAGAAGTACTGAAATTCAACCGTGTACCCAAAGCTTGGTGCAAACATTCCCAAAAACGCGATGTAAACCTAGGATCTCTATCCGACACTATAGACTTCGGCACACCATGCAGTCGTACAATCTCAGTAATGTACAGCTCTGCAAGCTTATCCAAGGTATACATGGTATGCACAAGTAAGAAATACGCACACTTCGTAAGGCGGTCCACAATCACCCACACCGAATTCTTCTTTGATGGCGACAAAGGCAAACCAGACACAAAGTCCATGGTAATCCTTTCCCACTTCCACTCAGGAATCCTCAACAGTTGCAACAACCCTGAAGGAAACTGATGCTCAGCCTTAACCCGCTGACAAACCATGCACTTACCCACGTACTCCGCAACATCTTTCTTCAATCCCACCCAATAGTACTCATCCTTAAGATCACGATACATCCTTGTACTACCAGGGTGCATAGCAAAAGGACTATTGTGAGCTTCAGCCAGAATAGTACGCCTCAACTCTGCATCATTCGGCACTACTATCCGACTCCCAAAACATAGAACTCGACCATCATTAAAACAGAAATCCGATGGTCTATCCTCATCAATATCCTGAACATGTGGCACCAAAGAATCATCCAACAACTGCTTATCCTTTATCAACTGAACCAAAGATGGTTTCACTTGTAATTCAGCCACAAGACCTCCATCCCGCGAAATACTCAGGCTGGCAAACATAGCCCTTAACTCCACTGTCACCTTCCTACTCAAGGCATCCGCTACAACATTAGCTTTTCCTGGATGGTACTCGATCGTCAAATCATAATCCTTGAGCAACTCCACCCAACGTCGTTGCCTAAGGTTCAACTCTTTCTGATACATCAGATATTTCAAACTCTTGTGATCCGTGTACACAGTACACTTCTCACCATACAAATAATGTCTCCAAATCTTCAAAGCAAAAACTGCCGCAGCTAACTCAATATCATGCGTAGGATAATTGCGCTCATGCACCTTCAACTAGCGCAATGCATAAGCCACCACCTTACCCTCTTGCATCAACACACACCCCAAACCAACATAGGATGCGTCGCTGTACACCGCAAACTCTTTCCCAGATTCAGGCTGAACCAAGATAGGAGCTTGCGTCAAAGCTGTCTTAAGCTTCTCAAAAGCTTGTTGCCTTGCTTCTGTCCACTCATACTTGACATCCTTTTGCAAAAACTTCGTCAAAGGAGCAGCAATATTCGAAAATCCATCCACGAACCTCCGGTACTATCCTGCCAACCCAAGAAAACTACGAACTTCATGAACAGACTTAGGAGGCTTCCAATTCATCACCGCCTCAATCTTCTTAGGATCAACACGAATCCCCTCATCAGAAACCACATGACCAAGGAAAACAACTTCCCTAAGCCAGAATTTGCACTTGCTCAACTTAGCATAAAGATGATTCTCCAACAGCGCCTGCAACACAATCCTCAAATGCCCCTCATGCTCCTTCTCAGTACGAGAATACACAAGAATATCATCAATGAACACCACAACAAACTTGTCCAAGTATTCATGGAACACTCTATTCATGCATTGAAATCTTCAGCCAACACACCTAAACTCGCCGCTCTACCCAAAACCAACATTTCGGCTACCAAACACAACCGAAAACACCTCCAAACTCATCCAAAACTTAACCCAGCCAAGATCCATCATTTCTAACCATTTCTAAACATCAATTAACATCCAAAATAAACCTAAACTCGTCCTTATACCTTCAGCTATAACAGAACACCAAAAACACCTCAAAACCACCATTTTCTTGAGCAAAAACTTAGGAAACACAACCTATTCGGGATTGCATTGATAAAACCTCATTACTAACATCATTTAATATCCAAAATACATTAAAGAACCACCTCAAAACAGAGTCCAATCAAACTCAATGAAATTCTTCAAGATTTCTTCAAAATCTTGAGTTTTAAGCCAAAATCAAGTTTCTAACATTAAAACCATTTATAAAACTTAAATTAAGGATTGTCAACTTGGGAATTTCAGTAAAGAACTGAATATTTAGAGGAGAAGAATAATCTTACCTCTAAATGATGATTCCTCCTTGATTTGGGCAAAATTCCATGAAAAATCAATGTGGAAATCAAAAGATTTTGTTGCTAGATTGATTATGAAACAATGAGTGATGAAAGTCTCATCAAATGTGATGAAGATCAAAGTGATTTGTGCTGGAGAAAATGTGTTTGGATGATGGGATTTTGAGAGAGAAAAAAATGAGAGAAAATTTGGAAAAGGTAACATGAGAATCTAAAAGTAGTTTCCATCTTTATTTCATTTAATTAAAACATTAATTAAATCACCAAAATTAAGGAAAAATCTGGAGAAAAACATTTTGGGTAATTAGCTCCTTAGAGATTCAAAGTTTCAATCCTTTACAAAACAGTCACCACTAAACTTTTCAAAAATCGCATTTTGGTCACTACACCGAAATGTAATATTTCCAAACCTTATTTTGTAAAATTGATTTCACCACTCTCTTATATATATTAAAATAGGATTTTTAGATATTTTTCTATATTTTTAAAGCATCTCGAACTAGGCTTTCCCTAAAAACCTCCTTTATATTCGAATCGTTTCTCAGACCGGCCCGACCAAACCCTAAACTTCTAAGCCCAAAATTAGGGTGTTACACTTTTGTACATAGTCTTTAGAGAGTGCTTAATTGTAATCCTTTGTACTCTTGTGAGCGTAAATTTGTGTAAACACCCACCTTGTGAAATATTTAGTTTACCAAACAAATTCCTTGTAAAAGGAGAGGTTCTAGTTTAGCCTTGAGAGAAAAACTGGAGTTCGTTCTATCTTAGCGAAGTCCAAAAGATAGGGTTGTAATGGTTTCCTCCTAAACCGAAAAAGGGGACGAATTCGTTGCTGAGTGAATTGGGAAATCCTTAGTGGTGTGCTAAGGTAGTGGGTGTAGGTTCTTGTTAGAAGGTCGAACCACTCTAAAATCATTGTGTCACTTGTCTACCTTTATTTCGATTTTAGCCAATTCAACCACCAAACAATTACAACCCTTCTTGATGGTTTCGGTGATCGATTTGAGCATGCTACAATCCCAACAATTTGTATTAGAGCCTCGTCTCCATCGAAGGACTAACATCCATAGGTAATGAACTCGAAGTCCACCGTTTAAGAAAATGGCAAGATTTGAAGAAGGCCGCTCTATCTCGTGTCCTCCGCTCTTCGAAGGAAAAGCATACTTCCAATGGGCAAATATCATTAAATTCTTCATCAAGTCTCAAGACTATAAGGTTTGGGACATCATTGAAGATGGGTATTTGGAAGCTCCGAAAAAGAAGAAAAAGCAAAGGAGTGCCAACGAGACGAAGGCAAAGCTAAACACCAAGGCGATGTACATTCTCTATTGTGGCCTTAACGAAGAAGTTTCTAAAAGGATCTCCACATGCAAAAGTGCCAAAGAATTATAGGAGAAACTTAAGAAGCTTTATGGCAACAAGAAGGGAGAAAAGAAAGATGATGATCAATCATGTGCAAACCTTCTCTTCAATCCAAAGGTGGATGGTGTTTTGGCTCTCGATGAGCCTAAGGTATCTTCTAACTCAAGTGAGTTTTATTTTTACTCTTTCAATGAGTTGCGAGATGTTTTCGATGAATTATTTTTCGAATTTGAGACCATGAATTCCAAATTTAAGAAAATGATTCCAAAACTTGAATTCGAAAATGATTTTCTTTTTAAAACAAAATTGGATATTGAAAACCAAAATAAAATTTTGAAAAATGATTTAGAGTTTTCAAAAACAAGTAAGATGTTTTAGAAAAAGAAAATATTGATTTGAAAGTTAAGCTTGAAAGCTTAACAAAAGAAAAAGAAATCATATTTAATAATTCATCTTGTCACATAATGGAAAAATGCTCACATTGCCATTATCATGGTCGTTCCTTACATACTTGTCCTATTATGAAGAGAAAATATTATAGGATTAGACAAGTATGGGTTCCTAAGCGAACTAAAGACATTGTGACTAACGTAAATGGATCCAAAGCAATTTGGATACCAAAAATCAAGTAAATGTCTTTTGTAGGTGTGTTGGAGCAATGACAAGCAAAGCTAAATCAAGAATGCTCAAATCACGCATGAGAAGAAGATTGAGTAACCTCTAAGCTTAATGCTTTCATTTTATACATTTGGTTATCTAACTTTTGTTTAAAGTCTTGGATTATTTGTTAAGCCTAATATGATGCAATGAGTAAGGGTGGGCACTTTTAAAACCAAACATTTTAATAGTTTCAAAATTTAAACCTCCATTGTTATTTTGAGCCTAAAAGTATTTTAAATTCTTTTTGATATAACAAAAAGGGGGAGAGATTGATTTGAAAAAATTGTGTTTTTCAAATGAATAAGGGGGAGCTTTAATTAATTTTCTATATTTCATCTCTTATTCAAAATTTTAAACATAAATGGGGAGAATCTCAAACAAATTTTCAAGTTTGTTTTATTATATCAAAAAGGGGGAGATTGAAGAACTAAGTGTTTTGATATAATAATTGAAAAATGTTTTGGACAAATTTGAAATGAATTTAAAAGATGTCTTTAAGTCCAAACAACTTGAAATTAAGTTTGAGGTGTTTATAAAGGTTTTTGGAAAAGTTTTAAACGTCTTAAAGTGCTCAAACCTGGCTTTTCAGCAATATCGTACCAATACGGTATACCCCGTATCGATACCTTTTTACTCCAGATTTGATTATGCCAAAACCCCCAACAGCTATTTCCCATCGGTCTTTTAAAGTGCACCGATATGCCTTTAAGCATATCGATCTCTGCTTTTAACAACCCCCAACGGCTATTTCCCAACGGTCTTTTAAAGTGCAGACCGTACTGATATGTTTCCTAGTGTATCGATACGCATACGCTGGCAAGAGCCCAATGGCTAGTTCTGAAAAAAAAGGGCATACCGATACGGGTACCCGTGTACCAATACGATAGGCACCAGAACTACAATTAATGTGGGAAATAAAGACCCCAACAGCTCCAAAACATCCCCAACGGCTAGTAACAGCCACAAACTCAGTTGAGACTATAAATTGAAGGCTGGAACACTTTAAGTAGGTGAGAGACAACATCTAAGAACCATGGTCTAGAGAATTAGAGTCTAAATCTTTATTTTACTATTCTCTTGTACATAGTCTTTAGAGAGTGCTTAATTGTAAATCCTGTGTACTCTTGTGAGTGTAAATTTGTGTAAACACCCACCTTGTGAAGTATTTAGTTTACCAAACAAATCCCTTGTAAAAGAAGAGGTTATAGTTTAGTTTTGAGAGAAAAACTAGAGTTTGTTCTATCTTAGCCAAGTCCAAAAGATAGGGTAGTAACGGTTTCCTTATAAACCGGAAAAGAGGACGAATTCGTTGTTGAGTGAATTGCGAAATCTTTAGTGGTGTGCTAAGGTAGTGGATGTAGGTTCTTGTTAGAAGGCCTAACCACTCTAAAATCATTGTGTCACTTGTCTACCTTTATTTCGATTTTAACCAATTCAACCACCAAACATTTACAACCCTCCTTGACGGTTTCGGTGATCGATTTGAGTGTGCCCAACAGTAATCCTTTAAGAGATGAGGTAGCTACAAAATTCCTTACCATAACTTTGGTTGGTTTAAGATTAGGAGACATAGGGTAACAAGTTCGGTAGTAACTTTCTTACTATCTATTTTGTACCGAATTAAGTATGTAGGGTGCGATATGTTGTAGGTATGAAATTCCTAACGCGTTTTGTAACATATAGGGCAATCCTTTAAGAGATGAGGTAGCAACAAAATTCCTTACCCCATTTGAATTATTTAAAGGCTACCAGTACTGTGAGAAAAGTTACGTGGGTTTCTCTTTTCAACTCTCCCTGGTGACTCCAAAGGATTGTTTCATTTCGGTCAAAGGTGCCGTGCAAATGGAGTGCGCATAATATTCAGGTAATCAAGGCAATGTTTTATTTCTGTGTTACTAGGAACCAAAATGATACTCGAGTATGAAACATTTCTAGGGTTTTGGAAAAACTTAAGGTTTACTAATTGTTGAGTGGATCGATTGAATGATCAAGACCAAGAGGGGGTGAATTGGGATTTAAAAACTTTGTGGGGGTGAATTGAGATTTAAAAACTTTGTGGGAGTGAATGGGCAAATAAAAATGAAGAACAAAGGATTTTAGAGTGGTTCAAGTTCCAAATGAACTCTACATCCACTACCTTAGCTACCACTAAGGATTTCAACAATTCACTATTTGTTCTTCCCCTTTTCAAGGCTTAGGAGGTAACCTTTACACAACCGGTCAAATTTTCTACCCAAAATTTGACCAAACCCTCACAAATGAACAAAGAAGAAATTGGACAAGAAGTATATCTCTCAAATACAATTTTGTCCCTTGAAGTACAACACTCAACCCAAATTTGAAGATAAAATAAGAATTGGATACAACTCAAATTGAGGATTACAAGAAATTGGAAAATAAGCACACTTGAGGTTGGATTTTTGCTTGAATGTTTGTCTTTAATGCAATAGTTGTTGCTGGTCTTCAAAGAGCTTCAATTTATACCTCTTCTATCAATTCTAGCCGTTTGGGTGGTTAGGGAATTGAATAGAGTCGTCATGACCCTCTTTTTCCACCATAAATGCACTTCTGCAGCTATCTGTATCGGTACACGAGGAGCCGTATCGATACATGTCTCAAAAAAGAAAAAGTCGTTGTACATAATAAAGAGGGGGTATTGAAACGCACGTAGGCGTATCGGTACGGGACAGGGAGCGTATCGAAACGGATAAGACCGTATCAATACCTTTTTCTCAACTTAGCTCACTGGAAGTTTCCGTTTCGATACGAGGGTTTACCGTATCGATACGGGTCAACTTCCATTTTAAATGTCGGTTACCTAACAACTGACACCAACGGTCAAAAAAATTTAAAACACCTCGAATTAAAATTCAGTTAAAATCGTATCGATACGGGTGAAGCCGTATCGGTACACCATTCAAACTCCTTCACTTTTTACAGAGGGGCGTATCGATACAGATGGAATCTGTTTCGATACACTATTTTGATAGGGTTAAGAGAGTATCGAAACGCGTCCTTCCAGTAGCCAACTTTGTAAAAAAGGTATCGATACAGCTGGAAGCGTATCGATACACCTAGACGATTTTCAACACTTTGGCCTTGGAACACTTAGAAAATATTTGGAGTTTGAGTTTTTCAAATTAGTTTTAAAGTGTTGGTGATTTAAAACTTATTAAGGGGACTTAGAAATCAATTTCAAGTTTTCAATTTGATCCTTAACAATTTAATTATATCAAAATCAAACATAGGTTTCACACTAATGATTTAGAGGGATTATTGTAACAGTGGGTTTAATAATTTTTCATTACTAAAGTGAAACGTATCAAATGGCGTTTAGTTTTAGGGTTATATTGCTTATATTTGTAATGAATGTGGAGGTCGACGAACATGTCTGGGTTACTAGTATCGGTACATTTAAGTGGATACCGATGCTAACATAAACTGAATGGCATCGAAGCTATAAACTATATCGACCTGTATAACATATATTGGTACTAGTCACGAAAAATTCCTCATATTTAGTTCAAAAATTTCCTCTCGCATGTGTATTACCTATATCAGTGGTAGTCCACATAGATGTTGCGATTTAGTATTTAAATAATTGACCATTATAATTTTCCCTATTAAGGAGATTACAAATCCTAAACCTATCAGCAATCTTTATCGACTAAAAAGAAGAACACGCTAATTGCAGGTGTCAAGGAAATGGCTACAATGGATGAGGCTCACGAAATTTCAATTTGCGGGTGCGGCAAGGAGGTAGTGTTGAAGACTACATGAACAGATGACAACCCATGCTGACGATTTTATGGGTGTTCGAATTACGGGAAGAGATTCCGCAAAGCCTGTAAATTATTTGAGTGGTACGATCCTCTAATGAATATTCGGACAAAATTTTTTCTTCTCAGTCTCCTGAAGAAAATCAAAGCAAACGATAGGGACAGACGAAATGAGAGATTTGCTTGGATTTTTAAAGTCATAGCTTCAATTGCATTGACTGTATTTTTTATGGGTATGCAATGAAGAAAGTGTGGAGATAGGAGTTTCTTTTTGTCAACTGCTATTTCGAAGCTACAAGAGAAAAAATAGTTTAAGTGGCACTGGTATGTAATGAATCTTGGATGGGTTATGTTAATGCAAGATATGATTTAAGTTATGTTTGTATGATGAATGGTCATATTTTGTAACATTTTACGCCTTAATGAAAGTTATGATGCAATGTTTGTTTAAGATTATGATATATGGGGTGGTAAATTCAGTTTGTTCTGATGCAATGTTAATGAAAGTTATGTTTTAAGTTATCACGTGTTTTGTAACGTATGGATATGTAATGAACAGTACCGATATGAAGTGAACAGTACCGATATAAAATGAATGCGGATATATTGTTTAAGATTATGATATATGGGTTGGTAAATTCAGTACTTACCTTTTTTACCATATAATTTGTAATGAAGAGGGTAGGTTTTGTAAGATATGTAGTAGGTATCGTTTTTATCACGCGTTTTGTAACATATAGAGTAATCCTTTAAGAGATAAGGTAGCTACAAAATTCCTTACCATAAGTTAGGTTGGTTTCAGATTAGGACATATGGGGTAACAAATTCGGTAGTTACCTTCTTTAATATATATTATGTAACAAATTAGGTAGGTATGGTGAGATATGTTGTAGGTACGAAATTTCTAACGCATTTTGTAACATATAAGGTAATTCTTTAAGAGATGAGGTAGCTACAAAATTCCTTACCATAAGTTTGGTTGGTTTAAGATTAGGACAAATGGGGTAACAAATTCGGTAGTTACCTTCTTTACTATATATTATGTAATGAATTAGGTAGGTATGGTGAGATATGTTGTAGGTACGAAATTCCTAACGCGTTTTGTAATATATAGGGTAATCTGTTAAGAGATGAGGTAGCTACAAAATTCCTTACCATAAGTTAGGTTGGTTTAAGATTAGGACACATGGGGTAACAAATTCGGTAGTTACCTTTTTTACCATATATTATGTAATGAATTAGATAGGTATGGTGAGATATGTTGTAGGTATGAAATTCCTAACGTTTTGTAACATATAGGGTAATCCTTTAAGAGATGAGGTTGCTACAAAATTCCTTTCCATAAGTTGGGTTGGTTTAAGATTATGACACATGGGGTAACAAATTCGGTAGTTACCTTCTTTACTATTTATTGCGTACCGAATTAGGTAGGTAGGGTGCGATATGTTGTACGTACGAAATTCCTTACGCATTTCGTAACATATAGGGTAATCATTTAAGAGATGAGGTAGCTACAAAATTCCTTACTATAAGTTGGGTTGGTTTATGATTAGGACACATGGTGTAACAAATTTGGTAGTTACCTTCTTTACTATTCATTGTGTACCGAATTAGGTAGGTATGGTGCGATATGTTGTAGGTACTAAATTCCTTACGCGTTTTGTAAATTATAGGGTAATCCTTTACTAGATGAGGTGGCTACAAAATTCCTTACCATAAGTTGGGTTGGTTTAAGATTAGGACACATGGGGTAACAAATTCGGTAGTTACCTTCTTTACCATATATTATGTAATGAATTAGATAGGTATGGTGAGATATGTTGTAGGTATGAAATTCCTAACGTGTTTTGTAACATATAGGGTAATCCTTTAAGAGATGAGGTTGCTACAAAATTCCTTTCCATAAGTTGGGTTAGTTTAAGATTATGATACATGGGGTAACAAATTCGGTAGTTACCTTCTTTACTATTTATTGCGTACCGAATTAGGTAGGTAGGGTGCGATATGTTGTACGTACGAAATTCCTTACGTATTTTGTAACATATATGGTAATCATTTATGAGATGAGGTAGCTACAAAATTCCTTACCGGAAGTTGGGTTGGTTTAAGATTAGGACACATGGGGTAAAAAATTCGATAGTTACCTTCTTTACTATATAATGTGTACCAAATTAGGTAGGTATGGTGAGATATGTTTTAGGTACGAAATTCCTTACGCGTTTTGTAAAATATAGGGTAATCCTTTACGAGATGAGGTAGCTACAAAACTTACCACCATGATAAGCTTTTCAGTAACTATCATTTGTCTTACAATTACTGTAACAAATTAGATAATCTTATCATAACAAATTTCGTAGGTACTGATTACCGGTAGTATCGGGAGACCTAAGATTAGCCTAACGTTAAGGTAACCTGACGCTAGAATCACCCTTCTTATTCCCTCATTTCTCGATTGAAGCTTAGGGATTTTTCACGCTCATGAAATATTTACCGTTTTGATCCATGAATTTTATTCTTTGGTTTTCACCGATTTTTCAAGCCGCATTTCCTCAAATGGTATTTTTGTAAAAGCCTGTGCAAATTGAAGATTTAAAATTTTTGCTTTTGAGGAGGATTTCATCAATTGAAGCTTTAGATTTTTTTTCAAGCCCCAGTTTTCTTGATTGAAACTAAAAAGAGAACCAAACATATTAAATAAGAGGATAATCTATGGCCATGGTACTTTGGTGCATGTTATCAAATAAAATAATCGATGGCCATGGTACTCTGATTTTGTGGCTTATACTTCCATCTAATCTGTTCTATTTTCTCAGCCACCCTCTAATAAAGAGGAGGCTGCAAAATTTACTCGGTTGTGAAACAAAGTAATCAGTAGTTTTCGGGAAGAAGAAAACATGGTTTAGAGAAAATCGGGAAAGGAGACGATGGAGGTATTTTGGAAAATATAATTAAATTAATAAATATTTTAATATATTTATTTTATTTTATTTTAAAATTTTAAAATTAATAAAGAAAATAAATTATTCAGAGCAAAATACGAAAACAATCTCTCTATTATAGAAATAAATAAATAAGCGGTTTCTGGAAATATAATAAGGATTTTAAAGCGTTTTATGATACATAGTTTGGGAGGAAGAGATTAGTTGAGGACCACCTGGTTTTCAACTGCTAATATAAATAAATAAAAGACATATCAGAGATTATGGTATTCTGAAAGGGTCGATGACTTGGTTATAATTTGGAATTGGTCTCATTGTAAAATTAATCAACAAGCAGTTCATTTTTTGTTCTATAAAGCAATATAAATGTAACTCGTTGTTGGCATTTGAACAAACACATGGTGGTCATTCTTTTGGTTCAATGACTTGATAAACAATTAGATAAGTTGATAACTAGTTAGTTCACAGCAATTATAGTGGTTCCTCAGTTGTTAGTCTTTTTACTTTTGAGCCGAAGACTTCAGCAACAGCTACAGAAAATGCAGATTCACATGGACAACATGTGAATATATAGAACATTCCAAATCAATGAAATCAACAAGGTAAACAATGGACAAACTAACAGATGAGAACTAGAGAAGCAAACAAGAATAGCAGCACTAAACATTTAATCAAGGACAAGCACCCACCACCACATACAGGGACGGAACCAGTATCATACATTACAAGAGTCCATTTATTTTAATTCCAACTCTTAGGGACAAGGATTAATTTGTCCAATATTTAAACTAAGAGATTTCGAACCACATCCCCTTTCCCAATCATAAAAAAACGGAAAATAGATATACAGTAAGAATAGTAATTAAATATACGTATATCACTTGAATCCGAAACAAATATAGTATTCACATATATCCGAATTTACAGTAACATTGACATTCCTTAGATTTAATTTCGAACCTAAAGCTGGTTTTGCCTCCTTACCAAGTCAAGTATGAGAACAATCATAGTGAAAGATTTGGTTGATAGCTGCCAAAAAAAAAGCATGAAGTTCAAGAAAGAAACTAAAAGAAATGTTGTACTAGAATTTGCCGATCACATTCACGATAAAGCTTCAACAATTTTTTTCCCCGGAAACAAACAAACGGTGACAAGAATCTTTATTCGCATTTTAAATAGAAATTAAAAGGAGTTCAATGAAAAATTACGTTTGGTATAAGATGGAAGGATACGTTTACCCAATGCATTGGATATAAAATTTTACGAGGAAATGATAAAAATTTAAATTTGTCTAAGCCCGGGTTCGAACCGGGGACCTCTAGTGTGTGAGACTAGCGTGATAACCAACTACACCACCCAAACAGTTGGAAGTAAAGGAACACTTTATTAAATTTATTTAAGTTTTATATAACTAGTCTAATTGAAAAACATAAAATCGATTAACATACCTTCTCAGAATAAAATATATATAATCAAACCAACTTACCTAGGTGATTAAAGAAACGATTGTTGTTTTTAGAGATCACGGGTTTAAACACTAACAGATGCAGTAGGATAATTAAATCGACTTACGTTGATCGGTTTGGTTGATTAACCGATTGCATAAGAAAGTCATAAATATATTTTATTACTTATGTTTTTTTAGGTGGTACCATCTGAAAAACACAATAAACAATAAAAATAACCCAACAGTTAAACAAGAGCAAGCGACATAAAGACAATCGAAAGCAAAAAAACCCAAACTGAAAGTAGAACAAAGATGAAAATAAAATCAGATGATTCAAAGGCCGAATGGTAACGATTGGTAATAATTCATGTCAGAAAAATAGAGTGTAGGTACCAAAAAAGTCGGTGAAGGCAGAATGCACTGTTACCTAGAAAGACAAGTGTGAAAGTAAAGTCTTTTATGGTGGTTCCAAACAACGGCGGTCGTAAGTGGCAGCTACAGACGTGTCAGACGGAATTTCTTTCACCCAAAAACGATCTATAGTATCAAAACGACCCAAAAAGGCCATTACATGTGCCGACTTATTACCTCAACCATCATCTTCTTCCTAGACTATCATGCACTTTTAGTATGCTTTATTTGAGACATTGCTAAACCTTCTTTAGGACCCCGTTGGATATTTTTTATGCTTTGTTCAATATTTCTTTTATTTTGTACTTTATTACTTTATATTGCTTTTGACTTGGGTACTTATGGACATGTTATGAATTTTATTTTGAGTACGTTTGAATATTTATGATTTAATGCTTTATGTTTATCTATTTAATTCTAGTTTTAATTTTGATTGTTTTCTTTTATTATAATATACTAATAAGTTTGAATTATTTTTTATATAATAAAAGGAGCTATTTTTTAGTAGGGATTGTAAAATAATTCGTCCTCGTTGGGTCCCGACCCGATAGAGGAGGGTTTTTAATTAAAAAATTGGGTTTAGAGCCGGTTACAAAAAAATAAAGTCGGGACAGGGCGGGTTAGGGTTTAGGGTGAAAATTTCCCGACCCTACCTGATATATTTATATATAATATATTTAATATTTTTATTAATTTTTTCTGAGACGAGTTGGGTTTAATTGGGTTTTTCATTAAAATATTGGGATCGTGTTATGCTTTTTATTATTTCGGGGTGGGTCGAGGCGGGGATATAATTTTTTAGATATTATAGTTGAAAATAAATTGGGATCTATTGCATTCCTCTTTTTATTTTTTGATCTATGATAATTTGATCACTGAAAGGTGAAGTATGCATGTGTTCCTATCAATTTTATTATTTATGATTTTTTTATTACAATATTGTATAAGTCAGCTTGTTATCCTACCAACTTTACCTCTTTATTTAAATATATATATATGGAGTAGACTAACGTGACAACAATAAACCTCTGTTCTCCAACTGGAGTCGCCATGCAGTCAACCCTTCTTTACTATTATTTTAATAAAATTTTATAAATAATAAAGTCGACATTCAATCAAAACGACTTCTACTTTCACGGTAGAAAAATGCATCGATATGAAAATAAAATGTAAGTGCAATACTTGAGAAATTTTTTTTCTAGTTACAATATTGCATCAATTACTCCAACAAAAAGGGTGAAGTGACCAAAAAGGGTGTGAAAATGTCTTGTAAAAGTGTAGAGGGTCTGACCACAATGTGAGGACATGAAAGGTAGAGAACCGGTCTGACCAGGCCGGGAAGGGGTATTACATTTGTGGTATCAGAGGTAAAGAACCGGGTCGAAGAGCGCTACCGAAAAACAAAACGAAAATCGGAGACATAAATTTTAAACATTTTTAACTAATTTTAGTGCCAATAATGTCAATTTTTATTACTAACTCAAAAGTCATTTATAGCTTTAAAAACTTTATACAAAACATAGGTAACATATACACAATAGTAGGGCTGCAAGACTAGTATAATTACTTTAACTACTTTGCCACCATACTAGGAGAAAACACATTACTCTTTACTTGTAGTGACTTGCCAATCTTCCAACTAATCTCGATCTCGATCCGTTACTTTTCTTAACCTGAAATGTTATGCAAATGAATGCATTAGACTTACATAGTCTAAGTGAGGTAGTCAATAACAATGAATGCGCACGTTATGGAATGCTGCATACTTCAATGGCATATTTAATGGCACATTTCACATAAGCAATTAATATACATATTATAAATGAAAGGCATGCTATCCAATCATAACAAAAGCAATATCAATAATTAATATTTTTCTTTGGACCGATTCAACAGTACTTGGATACGCGAATTCCACCACATCACCAGCAATAATGGTCATGTCATAATCCCTCCGCCGCACCAATTGACCAATACACAACACATCCCTCCGCCGCACCAATGGCCGAAGCTCAATACCCGTACCAATGAGCTCATGAATTCTATGGCATGTTAATTGTATCCAATACTTCGATTCCAAGGTTCAATAACAATGATTCATAACAATATTTCATATCAATAAACAATATCAGTAATTCATGTCATATTTATCACATGTCAATGCTTTCAATAATTTTCATGACAACAATAATCATACTATGAATCACAGAATCAATGCAATGCTTACCGAACACTTACCAACATATGATCGATGACATAATGCTTCTAACTCAAAGGTTAGTACTAATAAAAATAACGACACATTCGAGTAGGCCCTTGCCTAACCTGAGACGCTGCTACACTCAACTCGATATTAGGGTTCCCTTATAACGTCACCTTTTTCCTTGATTAGCGGTTGTCCTTTCTCGACTTCTTGAACTAGGTTAAATAGGAATCAGTTAGGACTGACAGGACAATATCGAATAAATATAAAAATATTATTCAAACCCGATACCGAAACTTAGACCAACCAAGGATTTGAGCTTACCCCGACGTCGGTAGAGATTCGATATTACTATATCGAAAATATCGGACCACCAATCTAACACTGGATCGTATAATTATTTTTCTATCTTCCCTTCACTAGTCCCTTAATCTCGATATGTCTCTAACTTCATTTCCTAATTTTTTTCCCTTATGCTTTGGTTCGTCCTCCTCCCCCTATTTATAGTTTCGATCGGCCTCCCCATATTCAATTTTCCAAATTGAATTCCACACAGTTTTGCTTTGCCACAAGTGTGGCTATTCAATTCCAATGCCACGATTGTGGCTTATTGCCACCTTAAATGGTGGTGTGCCATGTGTAGTGACAATTGCCACCCTTAAACCAAATTTGGCCGAGTGGCCTTGGACGTGGGAATTGATTAGCAATTCCTTCATTTTGAAGAAATTGTGTGGCAATTCTTTTACTTTTTTATAATAATAATAATAATAATAATAATAATAATAATAAACCAATAAATAGGTTTCGAATCTAATTTTTACTAGACCCGAATAACCTAATAACAATAAACCCGAATAATTAATAAGATCAAATAATTTATAGAACCGATATAAAATATTCGGTCATCGGAACCTAATTCCGACTAGACCGGTTTTTGGGATGTGACAAATTACCTACGGTGGGATTACACTCATCACCGGTTCTCGCGGAGGGGATTCCACTCATCCTCACGCCTCGTCGATGGGATTCCACTCATCATCGACTAATATAAATATTTCCAGGCGTACCCGTACTCCTCCTTGGTGCCTTAACGCCACCAAGGTCACGCGCGTTTTGACTCTCGTGTGCACACTCATCCTAATGATCAATCATTGTACCCAAGCATACTAGTGCCAATATTAATTAAAATCCACAACCTCTCACCACATCAATTTCAATATAATTTTCGTGTTTAGCACGTACTCACCATGATTCTCAAATCATGCAACCGCCTCATAACCCCATTTCACAAACCAACACTACATGTATACCATCCAAACAATTATCACATCATATATCCACATTATATTTGTCATCAACATGCATAAAATCAATGCATTAAGCCATACCTCAACATACATGTATATCACATTATACATAATCATCATAACACGAATCATCATGAGGCATAACATCAATTAAAGAGTTCATCCAAGGTCTCTAACTAAAGCTTAGGATTAGGCTACCACCTTAATCCTAACTCTAGGTGGGTCTACCAAGCCCAACCTAGTCCACATGCTTGAACCAACCACTTAAAAACCAATTTAAAAACATTAACCACTCACCTTCACCTCCGAGCTCCACTACCAAGCAACCATGGTCTTCAAACTTCCGAATTTGTTCCCAAGGCTTCACCAACACAAAATCTCGCTTCTAATCACCTCAACACAAGCAAAACAACTTCAAATCAACTCAAACATCAAAGTAGCTAACCTGAAATACTAATCAAACACCAAACACAACAATTCAAGCCATGAACAATCCCCAAAATTACCAAACCCGAACAGCCCTTATACCCCATCCAAAACTCATGTTTTCAACCTTTTTAGCACCCTCGAATGCTTCCAAAACAGCCCCCAACTATTACCCTAACATCAACCCTCAAATTCCAACACAAACCATACCCAAAACTCATCTAAAAACCCTCCTAAAACCCCACCAAAACCCAATTTCGGGAATCCCTTTAAAACACTCTAAAAATAACTTATGTTGGACCTTATGGTTCATAAACAATATATCTAACATAAATAAACCGAAAGCCTTGATAAAAACTCATAAAGTCACAACCTTTAACCAAAACTTTGAAAAACCCAAATTCTAAAATATTGATGAAAATGAAATCTATTTGTACTTTCAAGTATAGGAAGATGAGAGCAAGATGGAGATGCGTTTACCTTTCAAAAATCACCAACGAAGGCCAAGAAGATGATGAAATAAAGATTTGGGGAGGAAGAGCATTTTTAACGTGGAAGAAGAAATGAAGAAGATGAAGAAGAGATCAGAGTTGTCTTCTAAAATAAAAGAGGGGTTTTTATTTAAAAATTCACATATTTATCAAAACGCCATTAATGAGATGGCCACTCTTATCTATTCTAAAATCCATGGGATTTGATTCCCAAAACAATTTAAATCCAACATAATTGTTTGCTTCGAATATATATGAAGCCCAAAATAATTATTTATTATTTTAATTTTAAAACCGAAACCTGAACCATTGTTTAAATATTATTTTCTCCCGGCCCCCAAACCCGGGTGTTACAACTCTCCCCCACTTAAGGAATTTTGTCCCCGAAATTCATCGAACAGGAAAAGCTACGAAAACTACTCCTTCACACTTACCTTCTCACCACAACACACTCACCAAACTAGTAAACTTACCATACTACATTAGCTATCTGGTACTAAGATCTCAACTGATTCTTCGTCGCACGCAAATTTCAAACTCAACTCAATTTCTTCGCAAACATAGCATGGGACAAATCTGACTCACACTTCCGAATCATAGATACACATAACACATTACGAATCCCCTCTCTAACTCTGGTGGTAACCGCAACGAATAAACAACAGAACTATCCCGATTCACAATCTCATACAACACTGTTTGTAAACTTGACCGATAACTTTCCCTGACTAATCATCTGGCTTCAACAGGTAACCAAACACTATGCAGACGCCTTCAAAAATCTAGTTGAAATCTCGAACCTCTATTACCCACTTTCATTAAGAACCTTCCACAGATGTAACAAACTAGAAGAAAACCGATACCCGGTCTTGACACACTGGCAAACTATACACTTACTCTCATACTGAACCACATAATCCATCAACTCAATCCAGAAGTACTCATCTTCAACCCACAATATATCTTCATACTACTCAGATGCAATACAAATGAACCGTCGTGTGCTTCTGCCAAAACAATACGTCTCAAAACACTATGTCAACCGGTACAACTATTCTGTCTCTGGAACGCAAAACTCTATCATCTCTGAAACTGTATTCTGAAGGTCTTCCTTCTGCCGTGTCTTGCACGGGAGGTGCCAAGAACCTGTCTTGCAACTGTTTCTCTTCAAGCATTCTGACACAGTGTATGTTTAACATGAAACTCGGCCACAAGAATACTATCATTTGGTAAACTAAATTCGGCAAACACATCTCGCAACTCCCCTACTAATCTAACAACAAATATAACTCGGAACATTGGTTACTACGTCAACTGTCTTCGAATAATACTTAATCTCGAGATTACGATCTTCAAGCAATTCTAACAACTCATGTTGTTCAAGTTTCAAACTTCCTAAGTCGTCAAATATTTCAAGTTCGCACGCTAAGTGTATATACTGTGTATTTTATACTATACAAGCTTTGCCTCTAAGTCTTCGAAGCAATCACAACTGTAGTTAACTCTATGTCTAATGTCGGATAATTCCTTTTAAGGTCCCTCAACTATCTCAAAAAATGGGCCACAATCTTCTATCTTGCATAAGCACACAACCTAACCCTACACGTAACGAATCACTATGGTTCACAAACTCCTTCTCTGACATAAGCTGATTCAAGATCGAAGCTCTCTTCAAAGTTTCTTTCGGTTTCTCAAGGGCTCATTTTCTCGCATCTGACCACACAACTGAACATTCTTCTGTAGCAACTTGTCAAAGGAGCAGCTATCTTCAAAAGACTATTTACAATTCTCTGAAAGTAACAATGCTAGACCTAGGAACTATAGATACCTGTCACAGTCTTCAATTTCTTCCAACTCGCATCTTCTTTTGCCTACTTGGGATTTACTCTAATACACTCGGCTGAACTACATGTCCTAGAAGAACATCTTCATTAACTCGGAGTTCACTTTTGCTCAACTTGGCATACAATTAATCTTCTAATAGGATCTACAACACTAACTCTAAAGCTTGTTATGGTCTTCTTTGGTACTTGAGTATACCCATGTATCAACTATGAGAACTACTGCAAACTGATCAAGGAGCCCAGGAAATATTTTTCTCAACATCTCTATAAAAGTAACTAACACACTAGTCGAACAAAACGACATAACTCAGAACTCAAAGCGATCACATCTTGCCCCGAAAGCTGTCTTCGGTACTTCAACTTCTCTCACTTTCAACTGGTAGTAATCGGATCTCAAATTAATCTTCGAAAAGGCTGAAGCACACCCTAACTGATCAACAAATCACTGATGCTCAGAAATGGATACTAACTATTCACTGTCAATTGTTTCAATTGTCTGTAATCTAAACACATTCTCGTATTGTCTTTTCTCTTCTTCACAAATTGTACTGTCACACTCTAAGTTGACGTACTAGGCCTAATGAATCTAAGGTCTAACAAATCTCGAAGTTGATTCTTCAACACTTTCAATTCTTTCGGGAACCATAAGGTACAGAGCAAACAAAACAGGAGCAAACTCGGAGACGACCTCAATAACAACCTCTTCTTCCCTGTCAAGAGACAAACCGGGCAACTCGTGCAAACTCTTCTAGGAAAATCACAAAATATTCTAACATTCTGCGGTCTAAACTTCATTCAAAAGTCAAATCAATCATATTTGCTAGGCAAGCCTGTCGACTAAACTCAATCAACCTTTTACCTCTAAAGCTGGATCAACATTCAATAAGAAGTTCACATCCTCACCTACCACTACAGTCTCACAGAAATCTGCAACTTCAAGGCAACTCTCTCTTTGTCTCAACGTATACCCTAGCTTGGTGTTCTACAAGCCAACCCATGTCAAAAAGGTACATCGAAGCCGTAAAAGACAATTACTTCTCATCTACTAGAAACTAGTAACCCTGAACCATCAACAAACATCTTCCGTACATCTTTCTGGCCACCACTATCTCACCAAAAAGGCTAGTCACATGCGTCCCTACATCTAAGATCTCATTAAGTATGTCTAATTTCTTTGCATGCTCTCAGCAAAAGGACGAATCCGCAGAAATTGCAACTTCACATGTACACAGCTGATAGTTTTCGGTTCTCTTGTCTTCAGGCTGGTCCTTTAAACGTAGCCTACTCTTCAAAACTGTTCTTAGAGCATCTCGAAACTTCAAAATTCAGTTCTGATCACTCGCAGACAATCATGTTTGAACTTGTTCTATAACATCGGTCCTGACGACACAGTACATCCCACTACTAAACAATCTGGAGTCAAAACTCAAGACTTCCTTCTCGGCTCAACCATATCGGAAGTGACCGCGTCTCTCCTTCTTGCTGGAAGACAACTCAGGCGCACATTGGCCCTATCACACATATTGATTTCCACTCACGGATACTGACCGGCTGACTTGTATTAAAACCATAGGTCGAACCCCAACAATCACCATCTAACTTTTCTGAGTTTCAGATTACTCACACGAGACCCTTACCTTGATCTCGCTAAAGGAACTAAGGTACTCATACCTACCTCTAACACTTCACCGGACACAATCACTTTGCATGCTTTCTAACACATACGGAAGTACAAATTCAAGATCAACCAGAGGGAACAAACTCAAAATTGTATCAAGGGCTTACCCACTATAACATCGATATCACTCTGACTCCCACTCATAGGTCTTCACTTCTTTTCACCAAATAATACCAGAAATGATCACATCGTCCCTCACCAACAAGAATCAACCCACATACACACTGACTTAAACAAACCAGTTGTACCTCAACTCTGGTACAACCCTACTTCTCTAACTATGGCGATGAACTCCCCCAACATCATCCACATTTCCAGAAGCTGCAACTTCTACTTACTGATTCACGGCCCACACACTGGCCTCAAACTTACTAAAAAACAATAAATCAACAACAACAACGATAAAATACACAAGATTGGGTTAGCAAGGCAAGGCTTCCAAGTGCTCAAGTATGTTCTCTCACTTAAAATTCTTTTTCGATGTAATAGTAGCAATGAGACTCTACTCAACATGCTTCAAGCAACACACACGCACGATCAAACAACATACATTCACAATCAAACAATCACACATCACATCATACTCGAATAACAAGCAACATGCTCACATAGCAAGCAAACACCGTGCAATTCAATATAAGAACTTAACTTACCTCACTTACCTGCCCAAGGTCTCGGAAACCTTAGGCTCTGATACCAACAAATGTAACCCCCTCGTCCCGGTCCGGCCGGATGACCGGTCCGAGTGGGCCACACGGGGAAAACCGAAGCGAAACCCGTTAAGGTTCCCCCTCGGTTAGCAACGCTAAAAATTTCTTTTAATTTAATCTGCTCTAAAGGCACATTTAAAACCTATGTGATCACAACAACGGAATAATTTGAGGAAGACAATCATCCGAACACAAAACAACAATTAAACAGCCCAATTTTAATCCATTAGACAGACCGTTTCGAAACACCATTGAGGCGTATCGAAACGCCCTTGACCAGGTCAACTGCCCCAAGCCCATACGAGGAGGTCGTATCGGAACGGAGGTCAACCGTTCCGAAACACCCTCAACGGTCAACTTCTCGTGGTCAACGAGATTTTGACCATTTCGAAACCCTTAGACCCGTTTCGAAACGCTTTCATCTCGGCAATTTCTCAGATTTTCAGTAGCCAAAACGTTCCGAAACCCGTATCGGAACAAGAGCTCTCAGTGGCCAAACCGTATCGAAACGCATTCCGATACGGGGTCCCTAAAGCCTTACCCGTTCCGAAACGGCCCAGCTCGTTTCGAAACGTGGGCTGTCTGCAACCCTCAAAACCAGACTTAGGCATTTCTCAACAATTCTAAGGGCCCTAAACGACCCTAAACAACGCTCAGCATAAACATACATGATCTAGAGGCATGGATCCAATGACAAACATGCTCAAACACACGAGGCATAAGATGAAACGTCCATTCATGGCATTTACACAAAAGAACCAAACTTCAGCAAGACCAACACTTAGACAAAATAAGATAAGCAAATCCAACATGGTTTACAAGCAAGGCATACAACCCAAAAGCCAAATCGATACAACATATGAACGGAGTCTAACATGCCCCTAACAATAACATAACATACTTCGAAGGCTCAAACAACGACACATATCCCATTGCTTTACTATTACTATCTTACAATTTAAAGATCATACTTGAGCTAACCAAAAGCAACACTTGGAGGCCTTTCCTTACCCTTGCCACCCACAAGCCATTGATCTGCATTGTCGAACAAAAAGGAGCGTAAGCATAAAAGCTTAGTGAGGGTAAGCTCATAAATCAAACCTTCGACAATGCAGGGTCCAAGCACGAGCAACTACCATGATGAAATGCATGATCTTACCTCCGATCTCAAGAGTCAAATATACATGATGCATGATCATACATTCAACATTATGCCACGCTCAACAACTCATAAGCTCAACATACCATGATACATAACTCAATGTATTAACCACATCATATATCGATTCATAAAGGAAGTCACTTTTCATATCATATAAGCATATATGTATAATCTCATATTGGCACCTAGCTATGACTCGAATACGCGGATAACATGTTGGAACGCATTTCCAACATAACAATTACCTGCGGTGGGATTACACTCATCATCGGTTCTCGCGGAGGGGATTCCACTCATCCTCACGCCCCGTCGATGAGATTCCACTCATCATCAACTAATATAAATATTTCCGGGTGTACCCGTACTCCTCTTTGGTGCCTTAACGCCACCAAGGCCACGCACGTTTTGACTCTCGTGTGCACACTCATCCTAATGATCGATCATTGTACCCAAGAATACTAGTGCCAATATTAATTAAAATCCACAACCTCTCACCACATCAATTTCAATTTAATTTCCGTGCTTAGCACGTACTCACCATGATTCTCAAATCATGCAACCACCTCATAACCTCATTTCACAAACCAACACTACATGTATATCATCCAAACAATTATCACATCATATATCCACATTATATTTGTCATCAACATGCATAAAATCAATGCATTAAGCCATACCTCAACATACATGTATATCACTTGATACATAATCATCATAACACGAATCATCATGAGGCATAACATCAATTAAAGAGTTCATCCAAGGTCTCTAACTAAAGCTTAGGATTAGGCTACCACCCTAATCCTAACTCTAGGTGGGTCTACCAAGCCCAACCTAGTCCACATGCTTGAACCAACCACTTAAAAACCAATTTAAAAACATTAACCACTCACCTTCACCTCCGA
Source organism: Hibiscus tridactylites (assembly GCA_958450335.1). Classification (NCBI taxonomy): domain Eukaryota; kingdom Viridiplantae; phylum Streptophyta; class Magnoliopsida; order Malvales; family Malvaceae; genus Hibiscus; species Hibiscus tridactylites. The sequence goes on from OY288273.1 coordinate 76,094,923, forward strand.
GCTCCACTACCAAGCAACCATGGTCTTCAAATTTCTGGATTTGTTCCCAAGGCTTCACCAACACAAAATCTCGCTTCTAATCACCTCAACACAAGCAAAACAACTTCAAATCAACTCAAACATCAAAGTAGCTAACCCGGAATACTAATCAAACACCAAACACAACAATTCAAGCCATGAACAATCCCCAAAATTACCAAACCCGAGCATCCCTTATACCCCATCCAAAACTCATGTTTTCAACCTTTTTAGCACCCTCGAATGCTTCCAAAACAGCCCCCAACTATTACCCTAACATCAACCCTCAAATTCCAACACAAACCATACCCAAAACTCATCTAAAAACCCTCCTAAAACCCCACCAAAACCCAATTTCGGGAATCCCTTTAAAACACTCTAAAAATAACTTATGTTGGACCTTATGGTTCATAAACAATATATCTAAAATAAATAAACCAAAAGCCTTGATAAAAACTCATAAAGTCACAACCTTTAACCAAAACTTTGAAAAACCCAAATTCTAAAACATTGATGAAAATAAAATCTATTTGTACTTTCAAGTATAGGAAGATGAGAGCAAGATGGTGATGCGTTTACCTTTCAAAAATCACCAACGAAGGCCAAGGAGATGATGAAATAAAGATTTGGGGGAGGAAGAGCATTTCTAACGTGGAAGAAGAAATGAAGAAGATGAAGAAGAGATAAAAGTTTTCTTCTAAAATAAAAGAGGGGTTTTTATTTAAAAATTCACATATTTACCAAAACGCCATTAATGAGATGACCACTCTTATCTATTCTAAAATCCATGGGATTTGATTCCCAAAACAATTTAAATCCAACATAATTGTTTGCTTCGAATATATATGAAGCCTAAAATAATTATTTATTATTTTAATTATAAAACTGAAACCCGAACCATTGTTTAAATATTATTTTCTCCCGGCCCCCAAACCCGGGTGTTACATGTTTGTTCCTATATGTTCTTATCTTATCCATGTAAATTTTCGTCCATCACAAATGTAACTTCAAATTTTGCATTCATTTCATAATAATAAGCAACACAATACATGAGGATCATACCAACACAACAATTCTAGCAACCCTTGAAAACACTCAATACATGAGAGGATCATACCAAAGAAACCCATAAATTAAGACAACACTTTTCGTATTCCTAGACTCAGAATAAACCCTAAACAAAGAAACATGACCCTAAAAAGTATCTCTTTCTTTTTTGCACGCTCCATAACTGAAACTTTTGTTAGAAGACTCATAATCACATACCTTGATCGATTGTGTACTGGTGGATCATACCAAACAAAAAATTTGCAAGTCTTTAAGCCTTTTTCATAATTTCCACAACCCCAAAACCTTCTACCAGGATTCTCATCTGTCAATCTCGTCGTTAATGTAGAGCGCGCTCCACAATTGCATACTCGATCCAAGCTCTCATCTTCCATTTTCAATTTTAAGGCTCTAAAATCTTTTTTCTTCTACAAAATTTTCTTCCCCCTTTAGCCGTTTGCATGATGAATGGATAAAATAAAAGCTACCAGCTTTAGATTTAGTGTTCCATTAAATAGAAGATTGTGTGGACAAAAACGTCTTTTGTTTATGTAGTTTTTTTTTCCAACATGGCAGTTAAATATTAGAAGCAAAATTCACGTCAGGCGTGCCGTTAACTTTTTAACGGGGGTGGTCAAATAAGGTCCATTTAAATAGTTGGGTGGTAAAAATTTGAATTTTTATAGTTGAGTGGTCAAAACAGGTCGCGGGTAATAGTTGGGTGGTCACTGTGGTAGTTTACCATTTTTATTTCTGCGCTTCAAATGATGATACCTTATATTTATTAAATGCATGTTTGTGTTTATGTCATTGGCAAGAGTGTTTGAAATTGTGTCAAAATTGTAAAATAACATGTAAGTGTACACGTCGATCGAGTAATAAAATAGCATGTAAGATTGCTTCTAGAGTGATTGGATTAAGTAATTTGTTTTAAGTGCAAGCAGTTAAATAACAATAAATTAGATATTGATTGATTAACAAATAAAAAAAACTGAATAACTAATTAAATGATGTAACTAAAATACACAGACTATTAAGAATCTCTAAAGCAGAAGCTCTCAGTTGAAACTCTCCCTTTCCTCTAGGTTGTGGGGTCAAGAACCATTAGGAGCAAAAATCCCCTTCTTCTCTCTCTAGGTAAATATTGTTCAATATATATATATATATAGCAAATGAAATAAGCAGTGTAACATTACTTTTAAAAAGTGCAGTGAGAAAGTAAATTTTAAAATGTTCAGTTAAAATTTGAGTTTTTGAAGTTATTATCAAAAAGTGTTTTTAGCATAAAAGAATTGATTATATAAAATAAGACAATATTTTTACTTATAAGTGCTTTTAGAAAAACTAAAATCTATAAATTTTAACTTTTAAAAATATTTTTCCGATAAAAGGGGTTACTACCATATGCCTCGTTAAAAAATCTCTCTAAACCTAAATGGAGGAAAAAGAGTGCATATGGAAGTAATTACAGAAAGAACATAACATAAATCAATAATAGCAAAAAGCATAAACTAAGAAGAAACACAACTAGGCTAACATTAACCAACCCCATCCTCGTGAAGAAGTTGAAGTAAAGAAACATGCGGCTCATCAAACGGTGACATCGCCAAATCCCCAAAGCTTGCAAGTTTAGCAAGTCCATCCGCGACCTTATTTCCGTTGCGCGGCATGTGGTTCAACCGCACCACCCCAGGTCGTTGTCTTAAATTATACAAATGTCAAGCAAGCGAGCAAGTCCCGAGTAAATCCTTATCCATCCGAAGTATACGCAAAGAATCTAAGCTATCAAGTTCAAGAACAACCCATCTGAAGCCTTGGTTTCATGCATTCATCAAATCAAGATAAGCTTCCCAAAGTTCTGCATCAAGAATCGAGCAAATGTCGATGAATTTGGAAAACCAAACTTCCATAAGTTATTGTGATCACGCACAACACCCCCACATGAAGCAAAACCATCCGTTGCTCGACGAGCCCCATCCATGTTAACCTTAGCCCAACCTTCCTCCGGTACCGACCAAGCAAGTCCCCTACTAGCCAATGCAGCTAGACATGGGGAAGATGATCGTGCGCGAGCTAAAGCTTCCAACGATAGGGCAACCAAATGCCTGTTGCGATCCATGATGGAATCGAGATCCTCTAATGGGCTACCAAATGCTACGACATTGCGATGTAGCCAAATATTCCAAACCAAGGCACCGAATAATAAATCCCAATCCTCCCTATCACCACCAAAATGCTCAGGGTGCGACAGGTTCATTACAACCCACTCCTTGACCGGTAGGGACATAAACTCATGTAGTTGTTCTTGTTTAATGAGCGCTACCCACACTTGACGAGCCGCAGGATAAAGTCGCAATACATGGTTAATATCTTCTATATCATGTCCACAACTCCGACAACGGTTGTCCGATGAGAAATGCCTATGAACTCGCTCCACATTTGTCATGATTTTATTACAATACACTAACTAAAGAAATATACGGATCTTCTGCAGCCCCCGAAATCGGTGAATAATGCTTCAGGACTTATATGAATCCAAAGAACCATTACCCAAACATACCTTATAAGCCGATTTGACCGTGAAGCCTCCTGAAGCCTCACCCGACCAACCTACCGTGTTTGAGGGAAAGCAATCCCGTGGCACGTTAATAGCAGCCAAATGCAACAAAACCGAGTGAGGGAGCAAATGTTGCAGCACATCCCAATTCCAAGAACCATCTTGCGTGACCAAGGAGGCCATTGATTGACGCACAATACCCTCCGCCAACATATCCAGAACATACTTGATTAAAGGACCAAGTTCCTTGATCTATGGATCTCTCTAAAAATCAACATCCTGACCATTGTCGATAGTCCAATGTATATTGGATCGTATATCGTCCAGAATAAGGCTAAGACCCTTCTATAACCGCGATCTACACCGTTGAAAAATCGTGTTTGGGATTTTCTCCGTGCATTTAAACTTACACCGTATGAAACTTACATCAAAAAAGCTTCATTTTGTGTCTGAATACGGCGAAAACTAAGACTACCCTTATCGATCGATTGACACACATCGATCCATTTCACAAGATATACACCTCCTCACTCTATTGTTATTCCCGAGATAAAACGATGAATCAAATTTAATCCTAAAAACGCTTTTACCTTCAATATCAAATTTAAAAAAGCAATTCAGAACAAGAACTAAACTTTCAACCTTGAAACTTGAAAAAAAAAACTCCCCCACACGTGCTAAGTTACCAAAACCCTAGACACACGTGCTTTAACATCCACCGTGCATACAAATCCTCGGTCCCATTGATTCTTCAACTCAACCGGGGAATCAAAATAATTAAAGGAATTGACTGTACCTAACTCTTATATAACCCCGCCGCTCAAATTACACGCCGCCGCGTCTCCTCCTTCAAAGTATTCATTTTTACAGCCACCCAACGAAGGTTTTGTATCTTCTTTAAATCTGCTATATTTTCTTTTGTTCAACCTTTTTCTTTTATAACATAAGCTAAGTTGTCTTTGGTGTTTTGATAATGTTGCAGCTTTTTGCAATTTCAACTATTTGTCGACACAACAAAATAAAAAATGTCGGGTTTTGGGTTGTCACATTTGGTGAATGTTAAGAACGATATCGTTTTAGGGAAGTTATGGAGTCGAGATTTGAGATTCGTTAGAAATAATAGTAAAATATTTGTTTGTTCAGTGAGGAAGAAACGGAAGTCAGTGACTTTATGCTTGTCTCAACGACCTGAGGTAGAGCCTCAATCTGGTGCGGCAACCAGTATAGTAACTAAGGAAAGTAGTGAGAGTAGTATTAGGAAAGAAGTTAGAATTTTGGGAAGTGATGAGGAAGCTAAAATCGACGAAGGAAATGGTGGAGGATTTTTTGACGGGCATGGTGGAAATGGTAAGTTCAATAATGGCGGTGGCGGAGGAGGAGATGGAGGTGGCAACGGAGGTGATGGTGAAAAGGGCGATCCGGAAGAGGACGAGTTTGGGCCAATAATGAAATTTGAGGAAGTTATGAAGGAGGTAGATGCTAGAGGGGCTACTCTTCCTTCAGACATGATGGAGGCAGCAAAAAGTGTTGGGATTCGAAAATTGTTACTCCTCCGATATTTGGATTTGCAGGTAATGAATTATTAATAGTAAAAGTTTGCTATTTTTTTGTAGGAAAACCAAGTGCTTGTAATTAAAAGTTTTTTCTCTGAACTTTGAGTAAATTTTGTCATTGAAGTGTATTTGTTTCTTATGTTATTGCAGGGATCAAGTTGGCTTCTAGGATTTGCAATGAGGTCATGGGGAATGCTTCGAAACCGGATGTTGGCTGACCCATCTTTTCTTTTCAAGATTGGAACTGAGGTTTGTTAAATGATCATCTTTATGCTTTCATTGTCATGAACAATTATACTGAATTAACTATTACTAGTTACATATTTGTATGATACCTTTTGTATTATCTGATCGGATTGGAAAATGAGAATTTGCTTCTCCATTTTAATGTTGAAATCCCAAAGATGAGGTAAGCTGAAACATAAAGAAATAGTTTGAGTTTATTACAGGCTCTGCGGAAGCAAAGCTTAGATCTTTTTAAACACTGAAGCAAAAGTTTTTGGGTGTGCCTTTAATGTGGGATTTGCTTGCCTATTTCATATAAAATGGTTGCCATCATTGCTTTATCCTATGATGACTTCCTACTTCCTATTATCTGTTCAGATTGGTAAATGATGACCCGGTTCGTAATTCTCATGTTCAATTGCCAAAGATGAGTTAATAAGCTGAAACATGAAGAAATAGTTTTTTATTTCCTATTAATATAGTCTCCGATGCTCTGTTGGAAGCAAAAGCTTATATCTTAAAATCTTAAGTATATGAGAATACCTCTAATGTGGGGTTTGCATTTCCAAGTTTCATATAAATTTATTACCATCATTGCTTTATTGTAATGCAGATAGTCATTGATTCTTGCTGTGCCACACTTGCGGAGGTTCAAAAGAGGGGCAAGGATTTCTGGGCGGAATTTGAGTTGTATCTTGCTGATCTTTTGGTTGGAGTGGTGGTGAACGTTGCTTTAGTTGGCATGCTGGCTCCATATGCACGTATCGGGCAACCATCTATATCGAAAGGGTTACTTGGACGTGTGCAACGTGCTTATGGAGCTCTCCCTAGCAGGTTATCATAACATGCAACAGAAATTACTTTGATATGGACTCAGCATGATGTTCTAATTTTGTTTCTTAATGTATTTGTGTTGCGTACTTTTGTTATTTGCAGCTTTGAAGGTATAAAATGTTTCTTTATTAGTCTCATCCTTTATTATCTTGTACAGTGTGTTTGAAGCGGAAAGACCTGGTTGTAGATTTACGGTAAACCAGAGAATTGGTACATACTTTTACAAGGTAAAATTTATGTATAGGGCAACAAACTTGTAGTGTCATCTTTGTAGTAAAGATATTAATGATAAAAAAATTTCAGGGAGTCCTTTATGCATCAGTTGGATTTGCATGTGGCATCATAGGCCAAGGAATCGCAAATTTGATAATGACTGCCAAGAGGTAAATGGATCCTTATTTCTCTCAGTTGCTGACTTCCACTTGTTCGTCTTATATTTTATTTATATCCTTTTACAGAGATCTTAAAGTGTTCTTAACAATTAAAATGAAGCCTAAATTTGCTGTATATGAGATCTATACTGTGTGAGAATATGATGTTTTCTTGATTAAACAAATTGTGTTTCTTTTATGCTACTTGAAACCAACCAACTCTTCGTATCATGTGCTTTGTACAAAACTTAATCGGATGTGGATTTACGTATGAAACTTGAACTGCTATTATGAAGGAATTACTAGCTAAGGATGCATCATTTCTTGAATTGTTTCATTAGTCATTTCTTACCATATGTTTTTCCATCCTTCAGAAGCATGAAAAAGTCCAAAGAGGACATACCGGTGCCTCCACTTCTGAAGAGTGCAGCTCTCTGGGGTACGTATGCCCTTCTTGAATGCTAATCTGAACAATTCATGGAGTCCCTTGCAGTGACATGATCTGAAAAATTCTTGTGTTAAAGTCTAAAGATAGAATGTTTATTGGTTGGCATTTAGATTTCCTTTTAACTCGGGATCATCTTGTTTCCTTGCTATGCATGTACTAATTCGATACATCTGTTTTCAGGCGTTTTTCTTGGAGTTTCCTCGAATACTCGTTATCAGATCATCAATGGATTGGAGCAGTTGGTGGAGGCCTCACCTTTGGCTAAACAGGTTCCGCCCATTGCAATGGCTTTCACCGTCGGTGTGCGATTTGCCAACAATATTTATGGTGGGATGCAGTTCGTAGATTGGGCAAAATGGAGTGGAGTGCAATAAACTGAAACGCTGTTTTCTACAATTACCCCTTAACCATTTGGGATATGGCAATGGGTGTCTTGGCCACAAATCTTGATGAATTGTTGCATGGGAGGTTGAAAAGCAAAGAACGCTCTGCTGTAAGCAGAGATTGCTAGTTGTATCTTGATTGTGTATTAAAATTCATCCTTAATTGGAAAGTGAATTTGGCAAAATAATGTTTCATGTAATGTCACTTTTATAAAGCGGAAGTAGAAATAAGCTCGGAATGTGGAAGGATTTTTAGTTAATTTCATCTTGAGGTGTCCTAGAAAGTTCAACTTGGTGGACCAGATGTGAAGGTCGTTAAGAGTTTTCCTCTTAACCATCCCTGTTTTAGTCGCTTATTTTCTAGAGATGGTTTACAATTATAATTTATATTTTAAATTGATATTTAAATATTAAAATATTTTAACTGATCACTGGAATTAATTTTTTTTTTCATTATAGTCTTTAATTCGTACAAAGCATGTTTAAAACACATGTGCAAAGCATATCCAAACATATAATGACTTATTAATTTGAACTGTCATTGCATCTCTCAACGTCAATAATTATGCTATAAATACTCTCGTGCAACCAAAGCTCAAATATAACAATTGAAATAAGAAAAAGCTAATAAGATTGTATTGATTTTAAAATCAAAGTTAAAACAAGTTCATAACACAGCTAAAAAGGTAAACTATCATCAATCAATACAAAAAATATATAAAAGCTTCAATAAAACATCTATTTCTAGAAAGCTTTAGAGAAGATAAACATATTTCCCCTTGCTTTGGCACATAAATCTTTGTTCCCTCACAAGTTTCTGCATTGTACTGCCTCGATTTTTCAGAAAGAGAGTTTAAGCCGCCATGGGAGGATAGCTTCGAAAGGTTGGAGATGATAGAAAATAATAATCGCCTGAGTCTGTTTCTCTCTCCTATAAAGGTATCTTTTTATAGGTTGTTGAGGTAAAGACACTTGTCCTTCAGGTGATTTGCGTAACAATTTACCGTACGAAATTTGTTGTAACAAAAAATTTAACTAGCAGATTCGTCTTTATTTTTGGCAGTCTGGATAGCTGGTTGCTGTAGTGTCGAACCTGGCTATAGTGATGAGACATCCTCTGCAGGGACATTAATAATACATTGACAAAATAATAAAAAGGCAGAAAATTATATAACAAGAGCAATTATGACCCAGTTAGACAAAATGCAAATAATAAACTTAAAATACATATATAAATGCATATACTGATGTGAGGGCAAATTAATCATAAATGAAGGAGACAATATGTTCTTTAAATAGCCATCATACCCTCAAACTTATATTTTTGCTTGTCCTCAAGTAAAACTGGATGCAACAAGGTATAACAAAAGTTTAAAACATTCTATCTACTTGAATCATTCCAATTACAAATAAATTAACTGCATCGGTATGATAGAGGATTGCATTACCAACTCAAACATAAAAGAATGAACAAGTATTTCAATTAATACATAGCATCATGCATATCATTTCAAATTATTTCTACGTAACAATATTTATTTAATACAAACTTATAACAAAATATAAATATTATGATATATATTTTACTTTTTCTCTTGTTTTATGTAGTGAGGGATATTGAACAATGAATGCACCCTAGATCATGAGAAGTAGGATGTTGTAATGAACCCCTAGAAAGTACTTCATTGCTTCGGCACACACTCTTACATCGACAACGTTTGGCCATATTCATTTTTCTAACGCATGCAGAGGAGTGTCCCCTCTTGAAGCTACTCTTATTGCACTCACATTGGAATACCATTTATTTACGCATAATAAGTACTATTAGCAAATATAACAACACCTGAAAAAGGCAGAATTCATCCAAAATCAAAGAGATGATTCTAGATAGCTTTTACTCAAAACAAGTAAATTTATTCATGTAGAGTTATAATGCAATCATCCAACATATATATCCAACCAACTCATCATCAATTACCATGATTCAAGATTTAAACATCGAATCGAATGTAAGCAAAAAAAATTTAACACAAAAGAACTAAACCTTTACTTATTTTTTTTGAAATGAGGATGCATTTCAAATCCTATGTGTATACCCTAAACTTAAAAATTACATTGTCCCCAATGCAAAAACATAATGCAATGATAGAATGCAGTTACAATGATAAATACAATGAAAATAAAACTAAATGCAATAACAATGGCAATATTTATTTTAACGATAGAAAATTACACTACATGATATGCATGCCTACAGAAATCTAAAAACTAACTCAGTCAATCATGGCTCTTGAGTGGAAGGGTAAAACGATGCTTCTTTTTCTTGCCCCTCTTCTTCTCCTTGCGCTTCTTCTTATGCTTGTCCTTTGATTTGGAGCGCTCGCACTTCTTTTCCTTTTTGTCAAGGAGCAACATCCTCTTTATTTTTAGATCCTTCTTCTCCTTTCTCGGCATCATCGACTGTCAATGCAGTAGGGGTGAATTGAGATGGTTGTCTGTAAACTACCATCGCGAGAGGGTTGACCTCTTGTCCTTCCGTTGCACTGGCCGCTTCCACTGGCCTCGCTGCATCTCGCTCTAGCTTAGGTTTTCAAATGTTTGCATCCACAAACTTGGATACAACAAACTTGTCTTCAGCAACAACTTCTTTAGCATCAATCTTCTCAACTTGGGTACTCTCGTCTTCGTCTTCATCTTCATCAACATCTTCCACAAGAACTTCTTTCTTTAGAAAGGACGGGGTTGCGTTTTCTTCAGTTGTGACATTCAAATCAAAGAGGCAGTCTTTAATAATCTTGCTTGAGTCTTCCTCTTTCTATGTGTCCTCAACCTTGTTCACATTCTCAAGAGAATTGACAGATTTCTCTAGGGCCTTTTTTGTGGTTGCATCAGAGGAAAATTCATAGCTGCAAATGATTGGTTGAAATTCTAGTAGAGAGACTGGAACAACTCTACTCATTGTAGAGAGGACATATTTATACCACGTCTTGTCATATGCATAGAACAAGTTCTGTACAAGGTCTAAAGTTTGTATTGTGGTTGCAACTTTCCCCAATGTGCTTGTGACAACATCAATTTTGTCCTTAATCTCCAGAACCTTCAGCCATACTTCATTGTTCTGTGGTAGGTCCTCGACAACAGACTCCACCTTGGCCTTCCATTTATTTTGTCTCGTTGCAACACCCAACTTGGGTGTAGGAGCCTTAGTGTTTCTAACCATTCTTTTGATGGAGACCTTATTAAGTGGCCCTTTGTTGGCCGTCATTTCTTCATTTGCCAAGGGTTTGATCCCCATTCTTACTGCACAATTTCATGTTGGAAAATATACTGCAAAATCACACTGTTAGTACTGACTGGGAAAAATAAATTCAACAGACAAAATATAAGAAAATTATGTCGTGGTTAAAACCACTGCCTTAGAAACAAATTCTCCCCGATGTGTGTAATCGCTGCGATATACGAATTGTCCCTCAAGGTTAACACGGTCGCTCTGACGATCCATACACCCGAACTCGGAGTGAGTTACGTCGGTATTTCTCCTTTGATCTTTGCAAATTCTCAGAGAGATTTGAGAGAAAATTGGTGAGTGAGTGATTGAGAGTGAGTTGGGAAGCTGAGATAGCTTCTCTATTTATAGGCTACATCTGGGGTTAAAATCGTCCAAAAATTTAAACAAAGTTTAAATTCTGTCTTAACTCTGGATAATTAAGCCTATAACAACAACTTTAATTACAAAGTTTTAAGACTCTGAAACTGCTGTATTAACTCAGTTTTAATAGCTGTTTCAGTAGATGAATCTGTCCCTTACATGCTGATTGAATTCCAGAAATCAAAATAACAATGATCAGCTGTTAATCCTTTGAAATTTAAACCAAACTATTTCTCAACGCGCGTTAACGTGTCGAAGACACGTGTTACCATGACCACGACTATGTCGAGTCGAGTCGGACAGCGGCGGCGCGCGAGATTGCCCCTTGTTCTTTATCACTTAACAAGGGAGGGGAGAATGGTCACTATAAATACATTTGCCTTGGTATTTTCCCACTAAATGTGAGATTATGACTCTTCCTATTCCAACATTCCCCCATAAATGTGAAAGAATTTTCCTGTAACTAAAAAAAATATCTTTATCAGAAGAGCAATAGCGAGATTAGTTGCTTAAGCACAAGTGTGCGTGTCTTGAACTAGTACATATTGATGATGAGCGATTCTTCTCTTAGACAAGTGGAACTAGTCTTGAACTTTCTAAAATTAGGGTAAACTCATAACACAAAACTAAACCCTTCATCGACCAAAGTTCTCGATGCGTAAGATATATATATATATATATATATACACACACACACAAACGAAAGTGTATATTTGGCCATCTTACCTCAGGATTATAGTAAGTGTACTAGAAAAACGGTCTAACGTTTCCATAGAAGGTGGCTAACCCTTCTCACTTACGTAGGTCATTTCATCAGATTTGTCTTAATAAACCATCCTTATAGGACTATGAAATAATTAAGAGCTTTTGTATAAGCTCAACCACACAAGGTGTTAGGTGATTTTTCTTCAAGTTCATAAATCATGAACCACCCAAACTCTAGGATAAGAAATCATTAAGAATAAATATTCAACCTCATAAATCGGTGAATTCAACATGTCCTTCCTCAAAAAGAACTCTCAAACTTTTGAGGTTAAATTCATTAAGAGTTTTTTTTAGAAAAACTCAACCTCTTTGATGGTTAGTTCACTTAGTCCTTTTATTAAGAACTACCTACTTAACCATGGGTTATGAACTTATTAAGAATAGATATTCAGCCAGAATCGGTAAATTCGTCAAGTCTTTCTCACTAAGTCTACCCAAATACTGGGCTATGAATTTATTAAGAGCAATTAAGCTCATCCTGGGCATGTACATTATTCATCATAGGGATAGGAAAAGAGAAATGTACACTATGAGTCTTTCCATGGTTTCGTTTGACCACATTGAACTTAGATAACTAAGTTGGGTATCCACTATGAATTCCTCAACCAATGGGCTTTAAACCCATCCCCCTCGACGAATCTAGGACCAACTTCCCGCTTAACCCTTTGGTATGAGGATCTGCTAGGTTTCTTTATAACTTCACATACTCTAACGAGAGTACTCCATTCCTTATAAAGTGTCTAACAGATTCATGCCTTATGCGAATGTGTCTTTTCTTACCATTGTAATCTTGGTTCTTAGCCACACTTATCGCAGACTGTGAATCACACAGTAAGGAGACTGGAGGAGTCGGTCTTCCCTATAACGGAATTTCTGCTAATAAATTTTTGAGCCACTCAGATTCTTGCCCATCTAAGTCAAGAGCTATAAACCCTGACTCCATAGTAAAGCGAGCAATACACGTTTGTTTTGCAGATTTCCATGAAATCGTTGCACCGCCTAAGGTAAAGACATACCCACTCGTAGAGCTTACCTCATCGTTATCAGAAACCCAGTTGGCGTCACAATATCCCTCTAAGACTAAAGGAAAACAAACAAAATCGAGTTTCTAATCAATAGTACCTTTAGGATACTTAAGTAAGCGTCTGGGTGCAATCCAGTGCTCACCACTAGAATTATGAGTATATCTGCTTAACCTACTCACTGTATAGGCGATATCAGGCCGAGTATAGTTCATTAAGAATATAAAGCTTCCAATAATTTTAGCATACTCATCCTGGGAAACACTACTTCCTTTATTTTTGAAGAGATGTATGCTATAGTCATAAGGAGTTCAAACAAGGTTTACATCAAAACTGTCAAATTTCTTTAACACTTTCTCAATATAGTGTGTTTGGTTTAAAGAAAATCCATTTTCAATTCTGGTGAATTTGACTCCCAAAATCACATCGACTTCTCCCAGATCAGTCATCTCAAATTTTATGGATAAGAAAAATTTTATTTTGTCAATGGATTCAATGTTAGTACTGAAAATCAACATATCATCAACGTATAAACTTATGATGACACAATCAGTATCAAACATCTTCGAATACACGCATACATCTGAACCATTCACAACAAAACCAAAACTAAGAATAGTTTTGTAGAATTTCTCATACCACTGTTTAGGAGCTTGCATAAGGCCATAGAGAAAATTTTTAAGTCTACATACTTTGTCTTCCATACCAGGTGTCTTAAAACCTGACGGTTTCTCCATATAGATCTCCTCATTTAGATCTCCATTCATGAAAGCAGTTTTTACATCCATTTGATGTATTTTCATTTTATGAATGAAGGTTAGTGCAAATAATGCACGAATCGTTGAGATTTTTGTAACATGAGAATAAGTGTCAAAAAAGTCTAAACCGAACTTTTGAGTGAATCTTTTGACAACTAGCCTTGCCTTGTATCTTTGGGTTGAACCATCAGGTTTAAGTTTCTTCTAGAAGACCCATTTGTTACTGATAGGTTTAAATCCTCTCGACAAGTCCACTAATTCCCAAGTATGATTAGACATTATTGATTCTAGTTCATCTTTTATCGCATCTTTCCAGAAACTAGCATCAATTGATCTTATAGCTTCATTATAAGTCTTCGGATCCTCATCTAAAAGAAAAACTTGAGCTTCAGATCAAATATAGAGTCTATATCATTCATCTCAGAAATGAAGGAAGTAATAAAATCTAGTCCAAAAGAGGTTTCTACTCTTTGTCTCTTGCTTCTTCTAGGTTCAAATTTAATCTCTTGAGAACCCCTAGCAGACACACTAGAAGAAGAGGATGGAATAGTTTCTATTTGTGTTTCTTCATTCAGTCTAGGTTTCTTTAAAGGAAAATTATCCTCAAAGAAAGCAACATCCCTAGACTCACAATTAGAAGAATCATGTAGTAACATGAATCTATATGTGACACTATTTGTTGCATACCCGATAAACACTAAATCAATGGTTTAGGTCCAATAATGGATTTCTTAAAGCCCGGCAATCCCACTTTAGCCAGACACCTCCACACTTTAAGATATTGCAAATTTGGTGCATAACATTTCCACGGTTCGTATTGTAACACCCGAGTTTGAGGGCCGGGTGAATTAAATAATTAAAATAATATTCCAAGTTTTGTTTTCAAAATAATTAATTATGTTGGACATATTTTAAATTGAACCCAAATAACCATGGATTACATACTATTGTGAATATCCCATTTCATTAAGGGTAAATATGTCTTTGGCTTTTAAAAATAAAACAAAACACATAAAAGTGCCTTTTTCACTCATCTTTTTCCCCTCTCTCATTCATAAACTCACGACAACTTCTCCTTCCATGGGAGTTTACTATTCCATCACCATCCTCCCTCATCTTTGAAGATTTTTGAAAGGTAATTGTGTTTTTGACTTGTCCTCACCTTCCTCTCCATTCCTATACCACTAGTTTTCAGTAAAACCCATTATTTTACATTTTGAAGTTTTGGGGTTTTGAGATAAAAATGATAACTTTGATAGCATTTAGTTGAGCTTTTGATTTTTTGTTGTTGGATAAGTTATTTACTATCCAAAAGGTCCAACATACCTAATTTTTACAAGGTTTTATAACGATTTTCGAATATGGGTTTTAGGGAGGTTTTAGGTGGTTCTAAAGATGAGTTTTGGGGCTATTTTGTGTGGGAATTTGTTGACTGATGGTTGTTGGATGGTTAGGGGTTATTTTGGAAGCTATTAGGTGTGTTAAAAGTGATGGAATCGATGGTTATTGGCTGTGCTTTTGTGCTGCTCGAAAATGTGGGTTTTGAAAGTGTCTTGGCTTGATATTGATGCTTGATTGGTGCTCTGAGTTTACATTAGTGGTTTGTGTTTGTTTTGGTGATTAATAGAGTGTGTTTGATTGTTTAGAAACAAGGAAATTTGTTGGTGAAGCCTCGCATTCGAATCCGGAACCGTTGGGAGCTTGATCGGTTCTTTGCTTGTGTTTGGAAAGTCCAGTGAGTGGTCCTTCGATTTTAAATTGGTTTTCAAATGTTGGTTCGTGCATGTAGACCTAGGCCGGGCTTGGTAAACCCATCTAGAGTTGGGATTAGATTGGTAGTCTAATCTCAAGCTTTAGTTAGAGACCTTTGGTTGAACATTGAATGTTGTGTTTATGCCTCAAATGTTATTTGTGATTAATGTTGCTATGCACATTGTGGCTATGTGTGTTATTGAGGCATGATGATTTGTTGATGCATTGTGATATACATGTGGGTGATGAAATGTGAGTACATGATTGTAAATCATGGTGGGTACGTGCTAGGCATTGAAATTGGTAATAATGTTGTGAAGTTGAACTATGAGATGAGTTAGTATTGGCACTAGTATGCTTGGGTACAAATGATCGATCATTAGGATGTTTAGTGTGCACACGAGTGTCGAAATGCGCGCGTGGTCTTGGTGATGGTAGTCATCAAGATGGAGTACGGGTACGCCCGGAAATCTTCTTTTATATGTTAGTCGGTGATGAGTGGAATCCCATTGACGGGGTGTGAGGATGAGTGGACACCCCTCCGCGTGAAATGGTGATGAGTGTAATCCCACCGTAAGGTAATGGTTGAGTTGTTGTATGTGAGTTCCAACGGTTGTTATCCGCGTATTCGGGTCATAGCTAGGTGCCAATACGTATTGTTAAATGTGTTTCCATATGGTTGTGTTTATGGACATGTTGAGCATGACATGATATTTGATATTATGTTCATGAATCATATATGTTTGACTCTTATGGCTTCAAAGGTAAGAAAACATGCATTCTTCCTTAGTTGTGTTGCTCGTGCTTGGACCCTACATTGTTGAGGTTTGTTTTACGAGCTTACCCTCACTAAGCTTTACGCTTACGCTCTCTTTTGTTCGACAATGCAGATCCTTAGTTCGTGGGTTTCTTGTGCAAGGAGAAGGCCTCCAAGTGTGCTTTTGCTATCATCAAGTATGAACTTTTAAGTAATTGATGTAATAGTTAAGCAATGGGGATTGGTGTTGTTATTTTGTGTTAGGAGCTTGTTTAGACTCCTTTGATATGTTGACGTTTTGTTTATGGCTTGCTTATGCCTTGTATGTTGGCCTTGTGCCCCTATCATGAATGCTTACGTGTTTTGTTTCTAAGGCATGAAACCTTAAAATGCAATGTATGTCTCTTCATGGTGAATGCTAGACCCCTTTGAATGTATGCCCTTATCTTTTATGTTAAGTGTTTACGTATGCTTGAACTAGGGTGTATGCCTCTAGAGTTGTGTTCTTATGTTGTGTCTTGCTTCTTGAAGTCGTTGGGGTCGTTTGGGATCATTTAGAGATGCTTAAAGCTGGTTTTGGAAACTCACTAGTTGCAGGTGTTTCGGAACGAGGGAAGCTGTTTCGGAACGGGTGTGGTTCCAGGGACATCCGTATCGGAACGCGTTCTGGTACGGTTTGGCTACTGTGAACCCCTATTCCGATACGTGTTTCGAAACGATTTGGCTACTATGAGGGCCTGTTTTGGAACGTGTTTCGGAACACTTAGGCGAAATGGACCTCTATTCCGAAACGGGGTGGATGCGTTTCGGTACGGATGGTTGGCTTTTTAAACTGGGCCCGTGTTTCGAAACGGGCAAGCCTGTTTTGAAACACTGGCCTGAAAAGTGGGCTTTTGACATCTCTAAAGGTTCTCAAGTGTTGGGCATTAGGCCCTGTTTGATGTTAGTCTTCTTGTGAGTCTTGTTTTTCACTGTCGCTTCTCACATAGGTTTAATTGAATCCATCTAGACAAGATAATAAATGAAAAAGTTTTCTCGGGTTGTTAACCGAAGTGGAGCCTTAACGGGTTTCGCCTCGGTTATCCCCGTGTAGCCAACTCGGACCGGTCAGTTGCCCGGACCGGAACGAGGGGGTTACACGTATGAAGTAGAATCTATTTTCTTGTGAGGTACACGGTTCAAAATATGATTTGCCGATAGAATGACTTCCCCCCCACATGTTTTCGGGCAACCCAAAACTTATCAATAATGAATTCATCATCTCTTTTAAAGTTCTGTTTTTCCTCTCGGCTATACCGTTTTGTTGAGGAAAGTGGGGAGCTAAGGTATCGTGAATAATGCCATTTGTCTTACATACATCTTTTAAGAAGTTAGATCCATGTTCACCACCTCTATCGGATCTAACCTGTTTAATTCTCATATTTAACTGATTATCAACGTTTGCCTTATAAATAAGAAAGAAGTCTTCAGCCTCATCTTTGGTTCTTAGGAGATACACTTTTGTATATCTAGAGTAATCGTCTACAAAAATGATGTAATAGTGTTTTCCTCCTTTACTTTCAAAGTTTCTAAAATATGTTAGATCAGTATGTATGAGTTCTAACAATTTAGTTTTTCTTTTAGAAACAATCTTAAAGGTAGGTTTAACATGCTTGGGTTCTACACAAATTTCACATTTGTTAAAGCTGCTTATGTCTAGTTTATGCAAAATATTTATTTTAATCAATTTCTTTAAAGATTGAATATTCACATGACCTAATCTAGCATGCCACATATTTAAAGATTCAACGACGTAAGCAGAAGTGGTAGCTTTATTCTTATTAAGTGACGGACAAATTAGCATGAGTGAATGAAAGTCTTCACGAGATGATTCTACTCGATGGGTTCGGGGTTTTGTAGTTTGATCCTATCTTAACTTCAGACCTAGAAGAGTAGTTGTGATAAGCTGAAGCCCTCACTGTCATGATTAAAATATTGTGCTTGACTGTGCTGCCTCGACATCAACCTTATATCGCAACAATATCTTTGTTTAATTCATTATTATGTATATTCAGCCTGTACACAGTTATGCACATACTGCACTGGCACTAGAAAATAATTCTGAGTTATTTTCGTGCTTAATTCCCTTTACTAATTTAATATAGGTGTCACGGCCTTGAGGCATGAAATCAAGTTGAAAAACTGGTTTTTCTTTCTGATTATTATTAGCGATAGTATGTTAGGTTGCATTGCGTGAGGACAAGCAATAGTTCGAGTTTGGGGGTGTGTAAATTGTCCACAAGTCCTATATTTCATGCACATTCCACCTCATATTATTGCTATTTTTGAGCTCATCTTAGGCATAATTAGGATCATGCATTGCATTTTACAGTATTTCTTTGTTTTACCTTGTTTTTATAGATTATCTTTTATTTGGTAAAGATGAGATAATGTTTTAGAGTATTCTTGGTTTTAGTTACTAAAGGCTGAAAGAGGAAAGAGGAGCCGAGGATGCAATGTTGAGGCAGCTGACCATGGAGCTGTACTGAAGCAGTTCCAGCTAAAGACAGTAGCTGCCGAGTGTTGCCGTCGCCGACCTTGCTGCCCACGGTAGCAAACAATGGAGTTGGAGAATCGGAGTGCGATCTTTAGAGCCAAAAACCCTGATTCTATCGATGCCAACCACTTGATTTTTTGATGTCTGTAGCAACGGGTAGAGCCGCCAAACTGAAATCTCAATATTACTAGTGGGCAAAGGCACCGTGATAAAGTCCACATTTAACTCAAAGAAGTCAGAGTTTAAAAGCACATTAAATGTGAAAAGCTACTTTTAAGGACTTTTACTTCAAGAAGGACTAGACTTAGCTATTTGTCTATAAATACTCATTGTATTCCTAGTTCAAATCATCTCGGGTTTTCTTTAGGCTTAGCTAAGGTTTTCTGTCGTCGCCATGTTCTAAACTTCTCTTGGGTTTGGGGTTATGTTGTAAACTAGTTGTGAGAACGATTGTATTCGGTTTTTGATTTATTTTCAATAAAATATTCCAAGTTTTCTTAATTCATGTTCTTCACTTCTTCAATTAGTTCCAAAATTCCAGTTGAAGAAATCCATTTGTCGGGCACGATAGTGTCAAACTCACAAAAAAGTTAATTACAGTCTCATCATGTCGAGGTGTAGACATAAGTTCGAGTTTTAGCGGCTAAAAGGAGCAACCGAACGTCGACTGCCTATGTTAGGTTTACGCTGAGATTGCTAGGTATTGCCCACATCACGTGGTGACAAAATCCTTGCCTATACATAGGTAGGATCACTTAAGAATTGCTCTGCCGAACTTGGAGTATCTAGCGGACTTGCCGCCAGGACTTTTCTCCATTCCACCTGCCAAGATAGTGAAAGTTGCAGGAGCGGAGATCCGTTGCAACAGCGAAAGGGTCGCAGCCTCAATCCGCCAGTACCCACCGAGGCAGCATATCGTGGCAGCGCAAAACAACTTAGCCTATACAACATAGTTTCACACTAAGGAGCAATATAACTCTGCCCGCCCTCTCAACCTGATCACTTCTTTTATTACTTGTATTTTAATTTATTTTTCTTCTCAACATTCACTTTAATTGTGCAACTTACTTTCCCTTGTGCATGAACGACAATTTGGAACAAGTTTTCCAATCCTCGTGGGATTTGACATCTTTTATACTATAACTTGACAGGAGTGTGCACTTGCACTCTTACAAAAAGGGAACACCTACATGCCCTACAGTCACCTTGGTTCCAATTAGGTATGATCGAAACTTGCCGAAGGCAAAGACTTCTATTAATAACTCCTTTTCGGTGGTAGTATAGTTGACTTGGGCCTCGTTGAGTGTTTTACTAGCATAGTAGATCACATGGAAGATTTTGCATTTCCTTTGTCCAATGACTGCTCCGACTGTATAATCACTTACGTCGCATATGATTTCAAAGGGCAATGTCCAATCTGGTGGGACTACAATGGGTGCGGTCACAAGTTTTTGCTTCAATGTTTCGAATGCTTCAGTGCATGCGTCATTGAAGTCAAAGGCCTTATCATGTTCAAGTAAGTTACACAAAGGTTTAGTGATCTTAGAAAAAATTGCAATAAATCTCCTATAAAAACCTGTGTGTCCCAAGAAGCTTCGAATTCCTTTGACTTTAGTTGGTGAAGGTAGTTTCTCGATCACATCTATTTTTTCTTTGTCTACTTCAATGCCCTTTGATGAAATCTTGTGGCCAAGAACTATCCCTTCATCCACCATAAAATGGAATTTCTCCCAGTTTAGGACCAAATTGGATTCCTCGCATCGTTTGAGTACCGTTTCCAAATTGCCGAGGCAATTGTCAAAGTTATCACCAAATACTATGAAATCGTCCATGAAGATTTCCAGGAAATCTTCCACCATGTCAGAGCAAATTGCCATCATGCATCGTTGGAAGGTTGTCGGGGCATTGCACAGTCCGAATGGCGTCCTTCTAAATGTATATGTGTCGTATGGGCATGTAAAGGTGGTCTTTTCCTGGTCGTCCGATGCTATGGCAATCTGATTGTAACCTGAATAGCCATCAAGAAAACAATAAAATGGTTTACCTGCAAGTCGATCAGGCATTTGGTCAATAAAAGGTAAAGGAAAATGATCCTTCCTTGTAGCTTTATTCAACTTGCGATAATCCATACAAACCTTCAACCGGACACAGTCCTGGTTGGGATTAATTCGTTGTTCTCATTGGTTATCACAGTACCGGGCTTACCCATGTGCAGTTAGAGATAAGGTAGATAATACTGGCATCAAGCCATTTGATGATTTCTTTTCTCACTACCTCCTTCATAGCGTAGTTAAGCCTTCTTTGAGCCTCAATGGTAGGTTTGTGATCGTCCTCCAAAAGGATTTTGTGCATGCATACCACTGGGCTTATTCCCTTCAAATCGGCAATTGTCCACCCTATTGCCTTCTTGTGTAGTTTAAGCATGTCGATCAATCTTTGTTCCTACTCATGCTGGATGGGATGCTATCCAGTTGGCTTCATCTTGTTCCTCAATCTCTGTCTCTTCAGCTTCTTTAGAATCTGACAAGTCATTGCTGAGGCAGTTGTCAGGAAGTGGTCCAAGTGATTGTCGAGGCAATGACTAGAATCATTGTCGAGGCAATGTTTTCCAGAGGCATGGTGCATCTATGTCAAAGTTGAATTCAGTGGTTGCTTGAATCATTTGACATTCTTCTTGATCGTCATCACGTTTTAGGGTCTAGAAAACATTGAGTTTGACTTGTTGGTCATTTATCCTCATGGTTAGCTCTTCTTTTTCCATGTCGATCAAGGTCCTTCCCGTGGCTAGGAATGGTCTCCCAAGTATGATAGGTGCATGCTCATCTGCTTCACAATCCAAAACAAGGAAGTCAGTAGGAAAAATAAACTTATCTACTCTTACCAATATGTCTTCGATTTTTCCTTCTGGTTGCACATATGAACGATCAGCTAGCTGGAGCATGACTGTGGTGGGTCTAGCCTTTTCAATTCCCAATTTCTCGAAAACGGATTTGGGCATTAAGTTTATGCTTGCTCCTAAGTCACACAACGCCTTCCCAACACAATGATTCTCGGTTGCACATTGTATCGTAAAGCTCCCAGGATCCTTAAGTTTAGGTGGTGTCCGATTATGTAGCATGGCCATACATCCTTCTGTCATGGAAACAGTTTCGAACTCTCCAATCCTTGTTCGCTTAGAGATAATGTCTTTCAGGAACTTGGCATAATATGACATTTGCCCAATTGCTTCTACCAAGGGCAAGTTGATGTGGACTTGCTTCAAGATATCCAGGAACTTCTCGAATTTTTACTCTTGCTTCTGCCGTTTCAGTCTTTGTGGGAATGGTGGTGGAAGTCAAATGTCTTCGATTTGTTCATTGCATGGAAATTTTATATGGGGTATAAAATCTAGTTGTTCAGCAGCATTCTGGTTTTCCTAAGGATCTTTTCCAGGCTCTGCCGCGACAGTATGGTCAGGTATTGCCGAGGCAAAAGTGTAACACCCCAATTTTGGGATTAGAAGTTTAGGGTTTGATCGGACCGGTCTGAGAAACGGTTCGAATATAAAAGGAGGTTTTAGGGAAAGCCTAGTTCGGGATGCTTTAAAAATATGGAAAAATATCTAAAAATCATCTTTTAATATATATAAGAGAGTGGTGAAATCAATTTTACAAAATAAGGTTGGGAAATATTACATTTCAGTGTAGTGACCAAAATACAATTTTTGAAAAGTTTAGTGGTGACTGTTTTGTAAAGGATTGAAACTTTGAATCTTTAAGGAACTAATTACCCAAAATGTTTTTCTCCAGATTTTTCCTTAATTTGGGTGATTTAATTAATGTTTTAATTAAATAAAATAAAGATGGAAACTACTTTTAGATTCTATTAACTACCTTTTCCTAGTTTTCTCTCATTTATTTTTCTCTCAAAATCCCATCATCCAAACACAATTTCTCCAGCACAAATCACTTTGATCTTCACCTCATTTGATGAGATTTCCACCACTCATTGTTGCATAATCAATCTAGCAACAGAGCCTTTTGATTTCCACATTGAATTTTCAAGGAATTTAGCTCAAATCAAGGAGAAATCACCATTTAGAGGTAAGATTGTTCTTCTCCTCTAACTACGCAGTTCTTTAATGAAATTCCCAAGTTGTCAATCCTTAATTTAAGTTTTATAAATGGTTTTAATGTTAGAAACTTGATTTTGGCTTAAAACTCAAGATTTAGATGAAATCTTGAAGAATTTCGTTGAGTTTGATTGGGCTCTGTTTTGAGGTGGTTCTTTAATGTATTTTGGATATTAAATGATGTTAGAAATGAGGTTTTATCAATGCAATCCCGAATAGGTTGTGTTTTCTAAGTTTCTGCTCAAGAAAATGGTGGTTTTGGAGGTGTTTTTGATGTTCTGTTATAGCTGGAGGTATAAGGACGAGTTTAGGTTTATTTTGGATGTTATTTGATGTTTAGAAATTGTTAGAAGTGATGGATCTTGCCTGGGTTAAGTTTTGGAAGAGGTCGGAGGTGTTTTCGGTTGTGTTTGGTAGCCGAAATGTTGGTTTTGGGTAGAGCAGCGAGTTTAGGTGTGTTGGCTGAAGATTTCAATGCATAATGATGCATTAATCCTTTCCTTTGATGTCTTTAAAACAGGGGAGACATCTTCAGACACTTTTAGAGTTGATCAGGAGGCTTGACTGGCGTTTCGGCAAGCAAGCGAAACGAAATTGGTGAGTGGAGTTGGGTTTCCAGCTTTGAAACGATTATTTGGAGGTTTTGAGAGCTTAGTTTAAGTCTAAACAACTTAGCTAAGCTCAAGAGTAAGTTTTCGGAAAAACTCCCTCGGATGTGCTGTGAAGTGGTGTGATGCATTGGTTATAAATTGCATGTTTAAATTCTGTTTTGAAAGCATGTTTTAGCATGGTTAATGTTGGTTTTGAAAGCCATGTATTGAAGGATGCTCAAGGTAAGAGATCCTTGGTTTGACATATTATTAATATGGTTTTGATGCATAGTGATGCGTGATGTTAAATGGCTTTGATTAATGCTTTAAAACAATGAATTGTTGATGGTATATGATGTATTTTGGCAAGTGATGTAATAGTTTTAAAGTACTTGAATCGGATATAGTTAGCCGACTATAGGATTGGGTGCACCGTGAATAAAGTCGCCTTGGATGTTGAGGGGTTGTGATTGTACCGTAAACTCCATCCAAGTACCCTAAGGAGTGAGGTAAGATCACAACGGTGGTTAAAAGTCCGTGTGTGGATCTTGTGTTATGTGTCCCTTGCTCTCGTTAGTGGAATTATACAACTACCGATGAGTGATGTTGAGGGGTTGTGATTGTACCGTTAAACTCCATCACGGGTGTTGAGGGGTTGTGATTGTACCGATAAACTCCACCTTGTGTTGTTCGGTAGTGTGTATGAAGCGTGTGGGACAACGCTTGTAATCCGCGTATCCGATTGTGTTTTGGGTTGTAAATGGTTATGAACTATCACTTGAAAGCCAATATAGTGTATTGAATGTATGAAGCATGAGATGCTTGTAAAGTATGCAAGGTTGCATGAAAAGAGATGGGCATGTGTTTAAAAGCTTTGTTTAAGTGTTTTCTAAAAATGCATTATTGTGTTGGTTTATTTAGAGCATGCCTCACTAAGCTATTGTGCTTACGCTCTCTCTCTTGTACCAATAATGTAGATAATTGAAGTGTTTAAGGGCAACAAGGAAGCTAAGAGTGTCCAAGGGAAACCAAGCTCATGTATGGTGATGTTTTCATACACTATTAGTTTTGGTAATTTGGCAATGGGAACCTAATATGTATTTTGGGAGATGTGTTGAACTTCCTAGGTTGTGGCATGTTGCTTTTGATGGTTTGAACTTGTAAATGGTCTTTGAATGTTTGCTTTGAACTTTGGTTGTTTGCTTGGTTTTGGATAATAGGAAGCATGCCTATAGACATGTGAAATTTCATGATTGATGCTATGAATGTGTTTAGGAGTTACAAACATGCTCCATTTATGTATGATGACTTGTTGGTATGACTAGGAAGTCATTAGGTAGTGTTTGAATGGATTTATGTATGAAAAACCAGCAAAATCTGCAGCTTCTGGGCAAACCGCATCGGAACACTCACCGGCGTTTTGAAACGGGGGCCTGTAATGGCCTTCGTGTTTCGAAACGGCTGGAGGCTGTTCCGAAACGTTTTGGCTACTGGAATGCCCTGTTTTGAAACCAGTCTCGGAACCAACCCGTGTTTAGGAACGGTCAATTCCGTTTCGAAACAGGTGACCGTTGGGCACTGATTTGAATGGTGTTTGAAGTTTGCAAGCTTTACGTTTTAGTCCGGAAAGTTGTAATTGCAATTGTTTGGGTTCGAGATGTCCAATTAAGGCGAAACTTGACAGGGAAGCATGTAATGTGACTAATTTCATATTGGTAACTTTAAAATCAATTATGACCTTCTAATTTTCAGAATTTATGTTTTGGTCCCTAACATTTGTATATTGTGCAATTGAGTCCCTTCCTGAAATCCAATCGCTGTGTTTTACACATATATGTTTCTCGAGTGTTCACCTAGGGTTATCATGTATCTAGACAAGAATAAAAAGAAAAAAAGGGTCGTTAATCAAGGTTGACTTTCAGGTTGACTTTAATTTTCCCCGTGTAATCTCCGTAGTTCGGGTCAACCGTCTAGGCTGAGCTAAGGGGGTTACATTTGGTGGTATCAGAGCTTAGTTCTCGTATCTTTGGGATTTTTTGTGTGGATAATGTATGTGTTTTTGCATGATGGACCTTTTAAGTGAAGGAATGTTTTATGAATTGTGATGTATGGTTGCAATTGTGATGTTATGCTATGTTGAAGCATGTTAGGGGAACCCATTGCCATGTCAAAACTAATGAAATGAATTGTTTTTGGAAAATGAGCTTGAGTACTTGGATTACTTACCTTGTTGAGCCTAATTATGTTTATTGCATTTGTGTCAGTGCATTGTTTTCTTGTAAATGGGGCCTCGTAGAGAGATGAGGATGAATACGAGAGCTATGGCTCAGAATGAGAATGAAGAAAATGCTGAGAATGTTGTGGATATACCTCCTCCCCATGGTGGTGGATCACCCGGTGGTGGTGGTGCTGGAGGTGATAATGCTGGTGTTGATGCTGGTGCTGGGGTCGCTAGACCTGAAGGTGTGCAGAGGCAAGCTGCTCCTAACATGACTGTGTTGAATCAAGCTATTGCGGGAGCCTTTCAGGCAGCAGTAGCTGGAGTTCACGGAGCTGCGCATCAGGGTGATGCTAATGTGAGATTACCTTTGGAATGTCTTCGCAGTCTGGGAGGGACTGAGTTCAGAGATTTATCTCCTGAAGGATCTGAATCTTGGTTGGAAAGCACCAAGAGGATTTTGGGGCAAATGAACTGCAACAATGTGCAGAAGTTGGGTTGTGTGGTATCACTGCTGCATTATGATGCTTATATGTGGTGGACGACCATTGTCTCTGCAATGGAGGAAAATGATGTGACTTGGACGTTCTTCTTGAACGCGTTCAAGTGGAAGTATCTGGGTGTGCGATACCTAGATGAGAAGAAAAGAGAATTTATGTCTCTTGTGCAAGGAAGCATGGCGGTGGCTGAGTATGAGATCCAGTTTGTCCGTCTTAGTCAGTACACACCTGAGATAATCCCTGATGAGCGCGAGAGGTGTGAACGCTTCCGTTATGGTTTGGTGTCGGACGTGAAGACTTTTATGCTTGCTGCTGAGTATACAGATTTTGATGTGCTTGTGAGTAGAGCGAAGGACATCGAACAGAACTTGGGTTTGTCTTCCAGAGGCGTTAGTTCTAGCTCGGGAAAAAAGCTGCTGATTATAGTTCCGGTGGTGGACGGAACAAGAGAGGACGAGATAAGAAGTATCAGTCTTTTTCTAGGCGTTGTAATGGAGGGCATGGTGCGCCTGTTCAGGGAGATAGGATGAGGGCTGATCAGAACACGTGCTGGACGTGTGGATCTCGTGGCCATTTGAGGCGAGATTGTCCTCGAGCAGCGAGGGAGGTTCAGGCTCCTATAGCAGTGACCGGTAATTCATGCTGGAATTGTGGTTCGGAAGACCACATGAGGAGGGAGTGTCCTTTGTTGATCGGTGGTGGTCAGGGACGTGCTCCTGGGGTAGTTGCACCACAGAGAGGTTGTGGGCGCGGCCGTGGTAACTTCCAGCGTAGAGATGATGGTGGGAAGAATGTGGCGCATGTGGTGGCTGTTCAACCTGAGGGAGGTAGCCAGGCTCAAGTGTATGCTCAGCGTGAGGGGAGAAATGATACGGATGTGATCGCAGGTACCTTTACTTTGCAATCCTTGTCATTACTTTCCTTGATTGATCCTGGATCTACACACTCATACATATTGCGTGAACATGCTCAATTGCTTGGTTTACCTGTTGAGTCTTTGGATGTTGGTATGCGTGTGACTAGTTCCTTTGGTGAGACCGTTGTGACACGGAAGTTGTATAGAAGATGTCCCTTGAAAGTGCAAAACCATGTTTTTCTTGTTGGTCTCATGGAATTTCCATTCTATGGTTTTGATGTAATCCTTGGTATGGATTGGCTTGTTGAACATCGAGCTGTAGTGGATTTTGAGAACAAGCGAGTTTCGTTGAAACTTGCGGATGATTATGAGGTAGTGGTGGTTGGTGAGAATGTGAAGTTTCTTTCCAATGTAGTGTCTACGTTGGAAGCAAGCCGAATGTTGAGGCAAGGTTGTGAGGCTTATCTAGCCTTTGTGATGAATCCTAGCTCTAAGGAGTTGCGCGTTTAGGATATCAGGACTGTGCGAGAGTTCCCTAGTGTGTTTCCGGAGAAGTTACCTGGACTGCCTCCTAGTCGAGAGGTGGAGTTTGGAATTGAGTTGTATGAAAACAAAACTCCAGTGTCCATTACTCCTTACCGAATGGCACCGAAGGAGTTGAAGATGCAACTTCAGGAGTTGCTTGATCGTGGTTTCATTCGGTCGAGTGTGTCACCTTGGGGTGCACCAGTCTTGTTTGTGAAGAAGAAAGATGACACTATGAGAATGTGCATCGATTATCGTCAACTGAACAAGTTGACTATCAAGAATCAGTATCCTTTGACGAGGATTGATGATCTTTTTGATCAGTTTCGGGGAGCGGCTGTGTTCTCCAAAATTGACTTAAGGTCAGGTTACTACCAGCTTAAGGTGAAGGATGTGGATGTACCAAAAGCAGCCTTTAGAACGAGGTATGGGCATTATGAGTTCCTTGTGATGCCGTTTGGCTTGACGAATGCTCCTGCAGCTTTTATGGACATGATGAATAGAGTGTTCCATGAATACTTGGACAAGTTTGTTGTGGTGTTCATTGATGATATTCTTGTGTATTCTCGTACTGAGGAGGAGCATGAGGGGCATTTGAGGATTGTGTTGCAAGCGCTGTTAGAGAATCAGCTTTATGCTAAGTTGAGCAAGTGTGAATTTTGGCTTAAGGAAGTTGTTTTCCTGGGTCATGTGGTTTCTGCTGAGGGGATTTGTGTTGATCCTCAGAAGATTGAGGCGGTGATGAATTGGAAGCCTCCTAAGTCTGTTCATGAAGTCCGTAGTTTCCTTGGGTTGGCAGGATATTACCAGAGATTTGTGGATGGATTTTCGAAGATTGCTGCACCTTTGACGAAGTTGTTGCAAAAGGATATCAAGTATGAGTGGACAGAAGCAAGGCAACAAGCTTTTGAGAAGCTTAAGGCAGCTTTGACGCAAGCTCCTATCTTGGTTCAACCTGAATCAGGGAAAGAGTTCGTGGTGTACAACGACGCATCTTATGTTGGTTTGGGGTGTGTGCTGATGCAAGAGGGTAAGGTGGTGGCTTATGCATCGCGCTAGTTGAAGGTGCATGAGCGCAATTATCCTACGCATGATATAGAGTTAGCTGCGGTAGTTTTTGCTTTGAAGATCTGGAGACATTATCTGTATGGTGAGAAGTGTACTGTGTACACAGATCACAAAAGTTTGAAGTATCTGATGTCTCAGAAAGAGTTGAATCTTAGGCAACGACGTTGGGTGGAGTTGCTTAAAGATTACGACCTGACGATCGAGTACCACCCGAGAAAAGCTAATGTTGTAGCGGATGCCTTGAGTAGAAAGGTGGCAGTGGAGTTAAGGGCTATGTTTGCCAGCCTGAGTATTTTGCGGGATGGAGGTCTTGTGGCTGGATTGCAAGTGAAACCATCTTTGGTTCAGTTGATAAAGGATAAGCAGTTATTGGATGGTTCTTTGGTGCCACATGTTCAGGATATTGCTGAGGATAGACCATCGGATTTCTGTTTTAATGATGATGAGGTTCTATGTTTTGGGAAAGTCGGATAGTAGTGCCAAATGATGTGGAGTTGAGGCGTACTATTCTGACTGAAGCTCATAGTAGTCCTTTTGCTATGCACCCTGGTAGTACAAAGATGTATCGTGATCTTAAGGATGAGTACTATTGGGTGGGATTGAAGAAAGATGTTGCGGAGTACGTGAGTAAGTGCATGGTTTGTCAACGGGTTAAGGCTGAGCATCAGTTTCCTTCATGGTTGTTGCAGCCGCTGAGGATTCCTGAGTGGAAGTGGGAAAGGATTACCATGGACTTTGTGTCTGGTTTGCCTTTGTCGCCATCGAAGAAGAATTCGGTGTGGGTGATTGTGGATCGCCTTACGAAGTGTGCACATTTCTTACCTGTGCATACTACGTATACCTTGGACAAGCTTGCAGAGCTGTACATTTCTGAGATTGTGCGACTGCATGGTGTGCCAAAGTCTATAGTGTCGGATAGAGATCTGAGGTTTACATCGCGTTTTTGGGAGTGTTTGCATCAAGCTTTGGGTACACGGCTAAATTTCAGTACTTCTTATCATCCACAGTCGGATGGACAGTCCGAGCGTGTTATCCAAGTGCTTGAGGATATGTTGAGATGTTGTGTGATTGAGTTTCAAGGTTCTTGGGAGAAGCATTTGCCTTTGGTGGAGTTTGCTTATAACAATAGCTACCAGGCAAGTGTTCAGATGGCACCTTATGAAGCCTTGTACGGGAGGAAGTGCAGAACTCCTCTTTGCTGGGATGAAACAGGTCAGAAGTTGGTTTCAATGCCGGCTTTGCTGAAAGGAACCACCGAGAAGGTGAAGCTCATTTGTGAGCGGTTGAAGGCAGCTTCTGAACGACAGAAGTCTTACGCAGATTTGAAGCGTAAGGAGATTGAGTTTGCGGTAGGTGACCGTGTGTTCTTGAAGGTTTCGCCTTGGAAGAAGGTGATGAGGTTTGGTCGGAAGGGTAAGTTGAGCCCTAGGTATATTGGACCATACGAGGTGATTGAACGTGTGGGTCCTGTTGCGTACAAGCTGAGGTTACCGCAAGAGTTGGAAAAGATTCATGATGTGTTTCATGTCTCTATGCTTCGGAGGTATAGATCGGATCCTTCGCATGTTATGCCTGTGGAGGAAGTGGAGTTGAATCCAGACTTGACCTATGATGAGGAGCTGGTTGAAATTCTGGATTCGGACAGTAAAGTTCTTTGAGGCAAGACCATTGAATTGGTTAAGGTGTTGTGGAAGCATCATGGTGTTGAGGAAGCCACGTGGGAAAGAAAGGATGATATGAAGAATCAGTTTCCGTACCTTTTTCCTCCAGGTAAATTTCGAGGACGAAATTTCTTAAGGGGGGGGGAGAGTTGTAACACCCCAATTTTGGGCTTAGAAGTTTATGGTTTGGTCAGACCGGTCTGAGAAACGGTTCGAATATAAAAGGAGGTTTTAGGGAAAGCCTAGTTCGGGATGCTTTAAAAATATGGAAAAATATCTAAAAATCCTCTTTTAATATATATAAGAGAGTGGTGAAATCAATTTTACAAAATAAGGTTGGGAAATATTACATTTCGGTGTAGTGACCAAAATGCGATTTTTGAAAAGTTTAGTGGTGATTGTTTTGTAAAGGATTGAAACTTTGAATCTTTAAGGAGCTAATTACCCAAAATGTTTTTCTCCAGATTTTTCCTTAATTTGGGTGATTTAATTAATGTTTTAATTAAATAAAATAAAGATGGAAACTACTTTTAGATTCTCATAACTAGCTTTTCCTAGTTTTCTCTCATTTCTTTTTCTCTCAGAATCCCATCATACAAACACAATTTCTCCAGCACAAATCACTTTGATCTTCACCTCATTTAATGAGATTTCCATCACTCATTGTTGCATAATCAATCTAGCAACAAAACCTTTTGATTTCCACATTGAATTTTCAAGGAATTTAGCTCAAATCAAGGAGAAATCACCATTTAGAGGTAAGATTGTTCTTCTCCTCTAAATACTCAGTTCTTTACTGAAATTCCCAAGTTATCAATCCTTAATTTAAGTTTTATAAATGGTTTTAATGTTAGAAACTTGATTTTGGCTTAAAACTCAAGATTTGGATGAAATCTTGAAGAATTTCGTTGAGTTTGATTGGGCTCTGTTTTGAGGTGGTTCTTTAATGTATTTTGGATATTAAATGATGTTAGAAATGAGGTTTTATCAATGCAATCCCGAATAGGTTGTGTTTCCTAAGTTTTTGCTCAAGAAAATGGTGGTTTTGGAGGTGTTTTTGGTGTTCTGTTATAGCTGGAGGTATAATGACGATTTTAGGTTTATTTTGGATGTTATTTGATGTTTAGAAATGGTTAGAAGTGATGGATCTTGGCTGGGTTAAGTTTTGGAAGAGGTTGGAGGTGTTTTCGGTTGTGTTTGGTAGCCGAAATGTTGGTTTTGGGTAGAGCAACGAGTTTAGGTGTGTTGGCTGAAGATTTCAATGCATAATGATGCATTAATCCTCTGCTTTTGATGTGTTTAAAATAGGGGAGACATCTTTGGACACTTTTGGAGTTGATCCGGAGGCTTGATTGACGTTTCGGCAAGCAAGAGAAACGAAATTGGTGAGTGGAGTTGGGTTTCCAGCTTTGAAACGATTATTTGGAGGTTTTGGGAGCTTAGTTTAAGTCTAAACAACTTAGCTAAGCTCAAGAGTAAGTTTTCGGAAAAACTGCCTCGGATGTGCTATGAAGTAGTGTGATGCATTGGTTATAAATTGCATGTTTAAATTCTGTTTTGAAAGCATGTTTTAGCATGGTTAATGCTGGTTTTGAAAGCCATGTATTGAAGGATGCTCAAGGTAAGAGATCCTTGGTTTGACATATTATTATTATGGTTTTGATGCATAGTGCTGCATGATGTTAAATGGCTTTGATTAATGCTTTAAAACAGTGAATTGTTGATGGTATATGATGTATTTTGGCAAGTGATGTAATAGTTTTAAAGTACTTGAATCGGATATAGTTAGCCGACTATAGGATTGGGTGCACCGTGAATAAAGTCGCCTTGGATGTTGAGGGGTTGTGATTGTACCGTAAACTCCATCCAAGTACCCTAAGGAGTGAGGTAAGATCACAATGGTGGTTAAAAGTCCGTGTGTGGATCTTGTGTTATGTGTCCCTTGCTCTCGTTAGTGGAATTATACAACTACCGATGAGTGATGTTGAGGGGTTGTGATTGTACCGTTAAACTCCATCACGGGTGTTGAGGGGTTGTGATTGTACCGATAAACTCCACCTTGTGTTGTTCGGTAGTGTGTATGAAGCGTGTGGGACAACGCTTGTAATCCGCGTATCCGATTGTGTTTTGGGTTGTAAATGGTTATGAACTATCACTTGAAAGCCAATATAGTGTATTGAATGTATGAAGCATGAGATGCTTGTAAAGTATGCAAGGTTGCATGAAAAGAGATGGGCATGTGTTTAAAAGCTTTGTTTAAGTGTTTTCTAAAAATGCATTATTGTGTTGGTTTATTTAGAGCATGCCTCACTAAGCTATTGTGCTTACGCTCTCTCTCTTGTACCAATAATGTAGATAATTGAAGTGTTTAAGGGCAACAAGGAAGCTAAGAGTGTCCAAGGGAAACCAAGCTCATGTATGGTGATGTTTTCATACACTATTAGTTTTGGTAATTTGGCAATGGGAACCTAAGATGTATTTTGGGAGATGTGTTGAACTCCCTAGGTTGTGGCATGTTGCTTTTGATGGTTTGCACTTGTAAATGGTCTTTGAATGCTTGCTTTGAAGTTTGGTTGTTTGCTTGGTTTTGGATAATAGGAAGCATGCCTATAGACATGTGAAATTTCATGATTGATGCTATGAATGTGTTTAGGAGTTACAAACATGCTCCATTTATGTATGATGACTTGTTGGTATGACTAGGAAGTCAGTAGGTAGTGTTTGAATGGATTTATGTATGAAAAACCAGCAAAATCTGTAGCTTCTGGGCAAACCGTATCGGAACACTCACCGGCGTTTTGAAACGGGGGCCTGTAATGGCCTTCGTGTTTCGAAACGGCTGGAGGCTGTTCCGAAACGTTTTGGCTACTGGAATGCCCTGTTTTGAAACCAGTCTCGGAACCAACCCGTGTTTAGGAACGGTCAATTCCGTTTCGAAACAGGTGACCGTTGGGCACTGATTTGAATGGTGTTTGAAGTTTGCAAGCTTTACGTTTTAGTCCGGAAAGTTGTAATTGCAATTGTTTGGGTTCGAGATGTCCAATTAAGGCGAAACTTGACAGGGAAGCATGTAATGTGACTAATTTCATATTGGTAACTTTAAAATCAATTATGACCTTCTAATTTTCAGAATTTATGTTTTGGTCCCTAACATTTGTATATTGTGCAATTGAGTCCCTTCCTGAAATCCGATCGCTGTGTTTTACACATATATGTTTCTCGAGTGTTCACATAAGGTTATCATGTATCTAGACAAGAATAAAAAGAAAAAAAGGTCGTTAATCAAGGTTGACTTTCGGGTTGACTTTGATTTTCCCCGTGTAATCTCCGTAGTTCCGGTCAACCGTCTAGGCCGGGCTAAAGGGGGTTACAAAAAGGTTCAAGTTTTGCCGAGGCATCAGGGTCAATCATTGTAGAGGCAATGGTGTTAGGCGTTGCCGTGGCAATGGGCTCCTTCGGTTTGGTCTCCTCCTTTTCATTAGCCTAGGGTTCCTCGAGCTGCTTGCCACTCCTTGTACTGATTGCTTTGCACTGTTCATGAGTTTCTCCCTTGGCGACTTCAGTATCAATTAGCAACCATCCCATTGGTCTGGTGTTCAGGATCTGAGCAAATTGCCCCACTCGGGTCTCTAGTGACTTTAGGGTTGCTTCATGGTTCTGCATTCTCATCTCAGTCCTGTCTATAAAAGCATCAATTTTCTTTATAAATCTATCATTACTATTCATATAAGCGCTAGTTTGTGACATGAAAGCATTTAAGGACTGTTCCAAGGAACTAGATGACATTGTTTGTTGCTGCGACATTTGTTGATGAATCGATTGTTGAGGCATTTGTTGCTGCGGCATGTTCTGTTGGAATCCCTGTGCTGGAGTATTCTGATTCAGGGCATTGTTAGGGTTGCTCCATGAGAAGTTGGGATGTTTTCTCCATGCCAGGTTGTAAGTGTTGGACATCACATTGTTGTTTCAGTTGTAGTTTCCAACATAAAAGCTCGACTATGGATTCTCTGGACATTCAAAAGAGTCATGGTTACCATTACATAAATTACATAAAGAACCAACTACTGGGACCTCCTGTGTGTTGCTTGGCCGTTGCATGTTTTTCACCAAATTGGTTAAATTTGCCAACTGTGAAAGAATTGATTCTGATGACTCAAGCTTATTTATGGTGGCATGGCGTCTGACTCCTCCTCTTCTGGTTGTTGGGAATTGATAGTCGTTTTAGCCAGCCTATTTAGGATCTCCATTGCTTCCTCCGGTTGCTTATCTAGGAGTATGCCATTTGCCGAGGCATCTAGCATCATCCACTTTGGAATGTTTACTGTATTGTAGAACACTGTCACATGTGTCCACAATGGGAATCCGTGTAAGGGACATTAATGTAGCAGCTCTCTGTATCGCTCTCAGGCCTCGAACATGGATCCGTCATCAGCATGCCGAAAAGAAGTGATTACATTACGTAATTTATCAGTTAAATTCGTAGGATTAAATTTAACAAGGAAATCACGACATAACTCATTCCAGGATTCTATAGATCCTGCTGGAATGTTATTTAACCAGGTTTTTTCCCTATCCCTCAGTGAATAGGGAACAGTTTCAGCCTCAAAATATCCTCATGGACTCCTTGTATTTTGAATGAATTGCAAATCTCCAAGAAGGATTTGAGGTGTTGTCTAGCATCTTCAGTTGCTAAGCCTTCAAATTGACCCATGGTATTGATCATGTTGAACATTACAGATTTTAGTTCAAAGTGGGCAGCTTCTATTGCAGGTGTGACAACTCCTAGATTCAGTCAGTTTAGATCGTCTTCTAAGTAATCTCTGACGGTTAAGTTTCTCACTTTAGCAAATTGAGGTGGCTGAATTCCTTCGTTTCCTGCTGCGGCATTCTAATTGCCGTAGGGATTCTGATTGCCATTGGCATTCTGATTGCCAACTACATGTGTCATTGCTCTTATCCTTTGTTTGAGTTTTTGGCAAGTACATTCGATTTTTGGATCAAGTTCGAGTAATGGATTCTTTGGATTTGCCCTGGTCATACACCAATGCAAAACCAAGTTTGATTAGCCCTTGAAAAACTAAAAATAAAAAGTGCAAGATAATAAAATTAAAAGTTGCTATTGCCAATCCCCGGAAACGGCGCCAAAAACTTGTTGCGTGTGTAAAGTGCCTCGCAATTGTGCAAGTGTACACGTCTCAAGTAATAAAGGGATGAGTATTGAGTATTGTCTCCACAGGGATTGGTGTAACTTCCAAAGTTTATTGTCTCGCACTGAAAATAAATAAAAGTAAAGAACACAAATGATTTGATTGGGTTTTTTGAATAATCTAATAAACAGAAAATAAAAAAAGCAAGTAAACTAAAGAGTTGAGTAATCAAGATGAGAGAATGGGACAAATAATATTGCGTTGTAGTGTGGAAACAAATTGGAACTGTCTCGTTTTTAAATGCAACGAACATCGAATTGCCTCGGCAATGACCAAAGCTACTGCCGCGACAATGGGTTAGGTAGCTGCCTCGGCAATCCCTTGCTTGGGCAGCAACCAACAACGCCAAGGTTCGAGAAAGCGTCCTTCAGTGGATCCTCCTTATCCCTAAGTCGACACACTGCTGATGTGCAGGCCTTGATAATACCTCCCAGCGTGAACCAAGGATGAACACCAACCGATCATATGCTTCTTTTAGCCGTTGAAACTCAAACTTATCCCTAAGCTGAGTTAGTTTTTTTATTGGGATGAAAACCATGCTTATCCATTTCGTGAGTCTAACTCTCCCGATATTAGACAAATAGATGCAACCACAATTTCCTCTCCCGATTCAATTGCAAGAAAACGTAAACACCAAGAATAAGCAAACCTTGAACTAAAATTGCATTACCAAAAACTTAAACAAAATACAACGTTTTCTCACAACAACTAAACAATACAATCCAAACCCTAAGAAGAAATTAGAACATGATATCGATGTAAGCTCACTACAAAATCTCTCAACACTCGATTGCTTGATGTCCTTAATGGTCGGCTTTGGCTTCTTATATATAGAGGAGGTCTAGGTCAAGTATTTCTTGAGGAGGAAGTCAAGTTAGAACTAAATACATTAAAAGAAAGAATATTATTTTAAGCATTACGTCATTCTTCCTTAAAATCCTCCCACTTGCGTGGAATCTTTTCTTGACCTTCTTTCGGCGTTTTCATGATCTCCCCCAGTCCAATCTTCATACAAAGTATCTAGAAAAATTCAGTTTTTCATGCTCTTCAAAACGCATACCACTTTGCATATTTTCCCCCTTGTCGACTATGTCTAGGCACTGCATCGGTAGTGGCTTGGCTATTGCCTCGGCAATGGTCTGTCTGTCTTTTCCGCTCAGCATAGCTCTATCACATGTTTCAGCTTCCTTAAGTAGAAACTGACATCTACGGCTGGCTTGATCTGGACCGTCAAGAGACGGTTCTGCACCGTTCCTTCCTTTCCTTCACTGCCTCGGCAGTGCTTGCCCGAGCAATGAGTAACGAAATCTGCACACACACCAAACACACACTAGAGCAGTACATTTTCTACCAAATAAACCAAACATAAGGATTAAACATGATAAAGACGAGAGCATTGTGATTGATACATGGAGGGCTACAATGTGACTCAAATGGGTGTAGATTTAGCAATAATTGTCATAGAAAAAGGGTGAAATTATACTACTCTTACACACCTAACACCTGACTAATGTTGTTGCAACCCTTGTAGTAGAGAGAATGATAATGAAGGGGTAAGAAGCATTAACAAAACCACATCAAGACATAGGGTTTCTCAGAACCTCATAAATGGCAACACGCCAACAAGATGCAAAATTATCATCCATAAAAAATTAACCACTATCAGGGAGAATAATTACCAACTGAAATGAAAGAACCACTAAATAGAGTGCCTGGCCCCACTATCAGGGCGAGTCTAAAAACCATTTGTAGTATGGATATTACTAAATGGGAATGGTACTATGAACACAAAATAAAGAAATAAAAGTAGAGATGTGTGATTTTTGTGTGTGGTCCAGAATGCGAAAAGGAAGTAATATAGAACTGCAAGTGATAGAAAATGGTGAAAGTATATCACAATGATGTAAGCCTAGCTATCTCTCAAGGGTTGACTTCTTTTTAACATTATAAGCATGTCTTACCCATAATGTGGCAACAATAAACTATTTATACCTTTGGCTATAAAAAAGTAAGGAAGCACCTTTCGGTCACACACAAAAAATGTCTAAGTATCTCTACTCATAAACATTAATCTATTCACACCAAGGTAATGAACTAGATAATCTATGAATCTACCAAATGGTTTCTCAACTCGTTTAAGGATTTTACACTAAGACGTTCCTACTCTCTCAAGCTACGATCTACACACGTTTAGCTATCTTCAGTGTCATGTCTCGTAATGCAAAAATACATAAACCATAAAATTAATGCTCATTAGAAGAAAAATAAATCAAATAATAATAAAAGAGTATTTTCTTTCACACAATACATGAAATCAAATAAACCAAAATATATGAATTTTAATCACTATAAGAAAGAAACAAAATATCTCTCGTAAATGGCTCTATGAAAATCTTGGATCAACCTCTCTCGAGCAACGATGACACCATAACACTACCCCTTCAAACTTCCTAACCTGCCACAGAAGCTACTTTCGAAGACACTATGAAAAGCTACTTTCTAAGCCTTAGCGTAGATGGTTGAGCATTTCATCACTTGTACAAAGGGACAAGGGTTTGAGTCCCCTTGGTTGCAGTTTTCATTGTTTTCCTTCCTTTCTCCTATTTCAAAAGGTCAAAGGTAAGGTAAATATTGGGCCAATACACTAAACTATTAAAATTTTACAAATGCCAATATCCTTTCTTATATTTAGACACCATATTTATCGGGTGTTACACCAAATGTAACACAGACAGTCAAAAGATTGCAGCTAAAGTAGCAAAGCGAGCAATGTGGAACACATGGGCGTGGCCTAGAAAGTTTATTGTTCAAAGTTAAAAACTTAAATTATTGATTCAATATAAGCTAAAAGAAAATTCAGACATGGTAGTTGCCAGCTACAGTTGCTTGGATGGGCATTTTTTTAAATATTTAATATATGCCAATGTGATTGGGTAGTGGGATTATTACTGATTAGCGAGAGGTTTGATGTTGAAATTTCAACCTCACTTTCCCCTATTAATACTAGAAACGATTTTGAACTTTCTATTCCACCATTTTATTTTAATTTATCATAATTTAGTTTTATTTTTATAATATTATATTAGTAGTGGATTAAAATTTATAAAAGTACTTCTAGTGAAATTTACCTCTAAATAATCATTTAATAAATTATAAAATCGTTATAAATGTTAGTTCAACAATTCATTCATCCATAATTACAAATCGGTGAAGAGAGTAACATCCAACAACCATATCACCATAAAAGAGCAGTTTCTATTCAATATAGTATGATAACAAACTTGTAGGGCCCTTAAGATAGTGAAACAACTAATTATGAACTTGCATACGACCGAGTGAAATGGAATTTTTTGCATGAGGTTTTGTTAAAAATTGACATTGATGATTCTGTGGTTACACTTATTATGAATTGCGTTTTCACTATTTCTTATTGTGTTAGAATTAGCGGTGAACTTTTAGAAGTCTTCAAACCAGAGCGAGATTTGTGCCAGGGGATTCGATATCCCCGTGTTTGTTTCTTCTTTTTCACACAAGCCTTGTCCGATTTATTGTTTCATGAACAACAGGTGAAATGCTTACAAGGAATTTGGGCTAGCGGGTATGAACCCCGATTTAATCACCTTTTTATGCTGATGACAGCTTGGTTTTTATCAAGAACTCGGAAGACATTTTAGAAAGGTACGAAGAAGCTCGGGTCAAAATATTAATCTAGATAAATCTAGCAGCCCCACCACTAGTAGAGATCATAGAAGACAACTCCAAGCTATTCTAGGCATTCAAGAAGTGCATGATCCAGGTATATATTTAGGAGTTCCTCTAATTGTGGGACATAACAAAAACTTAGTTTTTTGGCTTGTTCAGGGATCAATCAATAAAGAGCATTCTGGTATGGACGAAGAACTTACTATCTTACGGAGGTCGCGAAATTTTTTTAAAGTCTATAGTCAAGCCTTACTGACGTATATCATGTCATGTTATGCTCTACCAAATGGTTTAATAGATAATTTGGTTTCTGATTTGAGATCCTATTGGTGGACCGGTAAATCTAATGAACGTGGTTGGCCGCTCATTGCCTTGTCAACCGAAATCCCAATGAGGACTTGGTTTTTGTGACCTTAAATTATTCAATACCGCTCTTCTAGGGAAGCAAGTTTAGAATTTAATTCATATAAAGCAGTTTCTTGTGTTTAAGGTCCTCTCAGAAAAATATTTCCTATATGGTAACATTCTTCAAGCTCGCCTTGGGGATAGACCTTCGTTTGCATGTTGTGGGATTTTTCATGCTATAGGAAAGATATCTATGGGCTTATTTTGGAAAGTGGGCATTATTAGCTCCTTTCTTATGCATGGTGATGCATAGGGAGGCACCTACATATTGCATTTGAAACGAAATATGCTGATGGGGTAGTCATTATGATTCGGTATGGTAATTTCATGATACCCAATGAACCATGTTGGAATGAAACTTTTGTTCTGCAAGTATTTATGCCTATTGATGCACAGAGAACTTTATAGTTCCCCATTGCTCCTATAAGGGATGAACCCATTATGTGGTCAGGTCATTCTTTTGGATGTTACACCACCAAATCTGTATATTTATGCTTTAATAGATTGTAGTTTTTCCAAGGATGTTTTAGAAACAGGTGATGTTCCAATAAGTATAAGAAATGATGCTCAGGCTACTATTAAAGAATGGTTTTGTGATGTGGCACAAACTTTAGATGTTAATCATTTTGCCTCGTTGATGGTTTGATTGTGGAACATTTGGAACCGTAGGAATACAAAGGTTCATGACAATGTTTTACAACCAGCCTGAGCTATTGTCGACAATGCCTCGCTGTTACAATCTAATTTTTGCTTGGCCCATGCTCGAGTCCATCAACCTATGACGACCCGACAGCAAACTTGTTAGAGTAAACCCCGACAAGGATTCGTTAAAGTAAACGTTGATGAAGCTTTCTTAGCAGCTACATGAATGACTTCTATAGGTGGGGTGGCTTGGGACCATGAGGGCTTCGTCCTAGCTGGCTTTGCACTTAATCTAACCATGTCGAAACTATAGAGGCTACAGCTTTTCAAGAAGGAATTCGACTGGTTGTTTCTCATGGTTGGGTGGATGCAACCATCGAGGGGGTGCACTTAGTGTGGTCAACTGCCTGGCGAACCCAGGTAATGATATCTCAACGGTGGGAGTCCACCTCTATGCATGGTCGGACCTACATTGATCACCCCAATATTTTTAGAAATTGTATTTTTTATATAATTTGTATATAAAAAATAAAAACATATGAAATTGACACCCTATTACAAATAAAATGACATCCCTTTATAAATAATTTATTTCTCTTAAACACCGTTCGAAAAAATGACACCCCTTGAATAAATTTCTAGCTCCGCCTCTGCCTCTATGAAGCTTGTCAATGGCTTACAAGCATTGGTTCTATACGAATACATTATGTTAACATGAATGCGAATGTTGTCACTCATACTTTGGCACGTTGGGCTAGACAGTAATTGTTCGATTTTTTTTTTTTGGATATGGACCACCCCGAGTGTATCCTACACCATGTTATGTTGATGTGATTAATGATTAATGTAATTATTTTTTCTTAAAAAATAGTATGATAATTTAGAAAGTTCAATATACATCCCAAGTCACTCGATCATTATTTTGATTATATATATATATATATAATTCAGTTATTCAATTAAAAATTATCGCAAACATGCCATTCGTCGTTAAAATGGATGAAAGATAATGACATGACATGTTATAATAACATTTTTAGTCCTCAAAACTTATATATTTTATCAATTTAGTTCTAATTTAAAAGAATTTAATAATTTAACCATTCATATTTAAAAATCATATCAGTTTAGTACTTGTTCTCCTAAATTGCTTGTTTTTCTTCCGAAATGTTTTATTACTTTCTTGTTGTAATTATATGACTAATGCTTTTCATCAACAACTTGTTACTATTTTATGGTAGAATACAATTATTTAATTTTTACTATGATATGATGGGTTCATTTGATTTAACAACATCGTAAAAAAATATTAAATGGGTTAGATTCTTGAATTAGAACAAAATTGATCAGATATATAAGTGTTGAGTACTAAAAGTGTTATTATATCATTTCACATAAGATTTTCGTTTTAATTTTAACAATATAATGATATATTTATAATAATTTTTTTAATGTCAACAATTTCTAGAGCATGTGGTTAAAGCTCTCAGTTGACATCCTTCTCTTCTCCTAAATTATGAGTTCAAAATTCACTAGGAGTAAAACTCATCTCCCCTCCCCTAAGTAGAAATTGTTCAAAAAAATAATTTTTTTAATAGACTAAACATAATTCTTTTTTAAATGTTTGTCCGTAACAAAATCAATTACCACACAATATAAAAGAATAACCAATAAATAATATTTAAGGAGAAAGATAACAAAAGGAAAACAAACAATAATAAGGAGAAAAACGTTTAGGCAATTATAGTAACATCTCCTACCAAGTACTAACCACTACGCTGCCGACCACAATTTAAGGAAAGATCGACAGATCAAAGCTTCGCGCTCTATGGTTTTAGTTATTAGGTGAAGTTAAAAACGAAGATTAATGGAAAAATAAGTGTTTAAGTTATATTTTTTTTAATTTTAAGTGTTTAAAATATTTTGTAGCAAAAACAGGTGCTTAAAATAAGTGTTTAACAGTTAATCGCTGTTAAAAAATAATTAATCAATTAAAATTTCACACGTTACAGGTTTTAATTTCTAAATTATTTTAATTAATTTTTTTAATCTCAAAATTTAAAAAAAAAATCTAAATTAGTTCCAAAATCCTAAAACCCAAATAGCCATTGTTATTGATGTCGTGCCCGCCCTTTCATTCGTTGCACCAAGCTGATCACTTTTCTCAACCTGTTACTGCCAGAAATCATTGAACGATGTGTCAATCGAACATTGAACGACGAATGTAAAATCGTCGTTCGGCTGACACGCTATTTTTCAATTTTCGATGATGGTAAGTAGGGGTAATTGGTCGGCTTGGTCCGACGAATGAAAAGGTAGGCACAACGAGGGCAACGGGGGCTATTTGAGGTTTTGGGACTTTAGGGATTTGGGGACTTAATAAATTTATTAAATTTTCAGCACTTTTAAAGTTTTCTTAAAATAAAATAAAATAATGTCACGAGTCAAAAATTATCCGGATAACTTATTTTTTGAAACGGTCATTAACGACCAAACACTTAAATTTTAACGAAAAAACATTAGACACTTATTTTTTAAATAAACATGAAAGCAATATCAGTAGGGACCAATGTATATATATATGTAGGGATGTAAAAACAGGTAATCGGGCAGGTTTCAGGTCGGGTTCTGTCAGGTCGGGTAAAATCGGATACATGTCATTTCAGGTAAAAAATTTTTTTTGACTCGACTCAGGTCCGGTGCGGGTCCATTGCAGTCGGGTAATTTGCAGGTCGGGTCCATTTCAGGTCGGGTCAATTTTCAGGTCGGGTCCATTTCAGGTCAAACTCGTTGCAGATCGGGTAAAAACAGGTCGGGTAAAATCAGTTAATTGGCAGGTAAATTGCAG
Organism: Hibiscus tridactylites; assembly: GCA_958450335.1. Classification (NCBI taxonomy): domain Eukaryota; kingdom Viridiplantae; phylum Streptophyta; class Magnoliopsida; order Malvales; family Malvaceae; genus Hibiscus; species Hibiscus tridactylites. Next base: position 76,137,931 of record OY288273.1, read on the forward strand.
GTCGGGTAAATTTCAGGTCGGGTTCATTACAGTTCGGGTTCATTTCAGGTCGGTTTCATTTCAGGTCGGGTTCATTTCAGGTCAGGTAATTTCAGGTCGTCGGGTTCATTTCAGTTCGAGATAATTCAGGTTCACCAGAAATGAACAATTTTGAATAAAAACAAAGTTTTATGGACTATAGTGAAAATAATAATAATAAATAAGAGTTAATTTGGACTAAAATAAAGTTTTATGGACTATAATAGGCTCAATTTTGAATAAAAACAAAGTTTTATGGACTATAGTGAAAAAAATAATAAATAAGAGTTAATTTGAAGTAAAAATAAAGTTTTAAGGACTCAATTGAATTGAATTAAAACTTAAAGGACTTGAATAAAAAACTTATATAATATAAAGGGCTTTATTTATAATTTACCCCAAATTGAAATTCAATTTGGGAATTGGGCGGTTTCAAAATAAATTTTCCCGCTCATATATATTATAATTTAATATTATTTGTTAATTATTATAATATAATATAACTTATTAATTATTATAATAACTTTATAAGTATAAATATATGTGATTATGTGTATATATATGTATTTTTATGTATTCACATGTATATAAATTACAATATATAATTATATATTATACAAACATGTATGTATTTATGTATATGGAATGTATTATACATAAATACATGTATATGTATATACATAATACATACTATGATACTAACAACATACATGTATATATACATATGTATATATATATATATATATATTATACAAACATATGTATATATTAAATTATTAATACATTATACATATAACATATCATACATAATAATGAATACATATTATACAAATATATGTATGTTAATATATAATATATAATGTACATGTATATATATATATATATATATATATGTAGATATGTGTATATATGTATATAAATATATAAATATACATATAAAATATAAGTATATATATAAATATATGTATTAATAAAATTATAAAATATATGTATTTATATATGTATTTAAATACATAAATTGAATTGAACTCAATTGAATTGAACTAAAACTTAAAGGACTTAAATGAAAAACATCTAAAAATTAAAGGGCCACAAAATATTTAGCCCATCTAAAATTCAAATAACTACAAAATATTTAGCCCATCTAAAATTTTTAGCCCAAAGCCCAACAATTAATAATTATTATTAATTATTATATTAAGCCCATCTAAAATATTTAGTCCAAACCCCAACAATTAATCATTATTATTTATTATTGATATTATTAATTATTATAAATGGGTGGTGGGATATGAGCCCAAAGGCCCAAGGCCCAAACTATTACTAATTATTATTTATTATTAATTATTATATTATAAATACATTATGTAACTTATAAGTTATAAGTTTATATATACATATATATATATATACATATATATATATATTAGGATAAATTTTCTATACACAGGCGGTGGAAACCGAAAGTTTCCACAAGCGCCTTAATTCTAGGGTATAGATAGTTAGTTTAGGGTATAGGGTTTAGGGGTTTAGGTGTGGAGGGTTAGAATTTAGGGATAGTTGTTTCAATTTAAGGTTTAGGGTTACAATTTAGGGTTTATAGGTTAAAACCTAAATTCTCACCATATTACCCTAAAAACTAAACCCTAACCTATAAACCCTAAATTATAACCCTAAACCTTAAATTGAAACAACTATCCCTAAATTCTAAACCCCTACACCTAAACCCCTAAACCCTATACCCTAAACTAACTCTCTAAACCCTAAAACTAAGACGATTGTGGAAACTTTAAGTTTCCACCGCCAGTGTATAGGATATTAATCCTATATATTATTTATACATTATAGGTTTTAGGGCCCATCTAAAATAAATGGGTGGTGGGATATGAGCCCAAAGGCCCAAGGCCCAAACTATTAGAAATTATTATTTATTATTAATTATTATATTAAAAATACATTATATAACTTATAAGTTATAAGTTTATGTATATATATATATATATATATATATATATATATTTATACATATAGGTTTTAGGGGCCCATCTCAAATAAATGGGTGGTAGGATATGAGCTCAAAGGCCCAAAGCCCAAACTATTACTAATTATTATTTATTATTAATTATTATATTATAAATACATTATATAACTTATAAGTTGTAAGTTTATATATATATATATATATATATATATATAATATATTATTTATACACTATAGGTTTTAGGGGCCCATCTCAAATAAATGGGTGGTGGGATATGAGCCTAAAGGCCCAAAGCCCAAACTATTACTAATTATTATTTATTATATTATTAATACATTATATAAATTATAAGTTATAAGTTTATATATATATATAAATATATTATATTTATACATTATAGGTTTTAGGGGCCCGTCTAAAATAATTGGGTGGTGGGATAAGAGCCCAAAGGCCCAAGGCCCAAACTATTACTAATTAATATTTATTATTAATTATTATATAAATTATAAGTTATAAGTTTATATATATATATTATATTTATACATTATAGGTTTTAGTGACCCATCTAAAATAAATGGGTGGTGGGATATGAGCCCAAAAGCCCAAGGCCCAAACTATTACTAATTATTAGTTTTTATTAATTATTATATTATAAATACATTATATAAATTATAAGTTATAAGTTTATATATATATTTATACATTATAGGTTTTAGGGGCCCATCTAAAATAAATGAGTGGTGAGATAAGAACCCAAAGGCCCAAGGCCCAAACTATTACTAATTAATATTTATTATTAATTATTATATATATATTATATTTATACAATATAGGTTTTAGAGGCCCATCTCAAATAAATGGGTGGTGGGATATGAGCATAAAGGCCCAAGGCCCAAACTATTATTAATTATTATTTATTATATTATAAATACATTATATAAATTATAAGTTATAAGTTTATATATATATTTATACATTATAGGTTTTAGGGGCCCATCTAAAATAAATGGGTGGTGGGATAAGAGCCCAAAGGCCCAAGGCCCAAACTATTACTAATTAATATTTATTATTAATTATTATATATATTATATTTATACAATATAGGTTTTAGGGGCCCATCTCAAATAAATGGGTGGTGGGATATGAGCATAAAGGCCTAAGGCCCAAACTATTATTAATTATTATTTATTATATTATAAATACATTATATAAATTATAAGTTATAAGTTTATATATATATTAATACATTATAGGTTTTAGGGGCCCATCTAAAATAAATGGGTGATGGGATAAGAGCCCAAAGGCCCAAGGCCCAAACTATTACTAATTAATATTTATTATTAATTATTATATAAATTATAAGTTATAAGTTTATATATATATATATATATATATATATATATATATATATATATATATATATATTATATTTATACATTATAGGTTTTAGGGGCCCATCTAAAATAAATGGGTTGTTGGATATGAGCCCAAAGGCCCAAGGCCCAAACTATTACTAATTATTATTTATTATTAATTATTATATTATAAATACATTATATAACTTATAAGTTATAAGTTATATATATATATATATATATATATATATATATATATTATATTTATACATTATAGGTTTTAGGGGGCCATCTCAAATAAATGGATGGTGGGATATGAGCCCAAAGGCCCAAGGCCCAAACTATTACTAATTATTATTATTTATTAATTACTATATTATAAATACATTATATAAATTAAAAGTTATAAGTTTATATATATATATATATATATATATATATATATATATATATATATATATTATAGGTTTTAGGGGCCCATCTCAAATAAATGAGTGATGAGATATGAGCCCAAAGGCCCAAGGCCCAAACTATTACTAATTATTATTTATTATTAATTATTATATTATAAATACATTATATAACTTATAAGTTATAAGTTATATATATATATATATATATATATATATATTATATTTATACATTATAGGTTTTAGGGGGCCATCTCAAATAAATGGATGGTGGGATATGAGCCCAAAGGCCCAAGGCCCAAACTATTACTAATTATTATATTATAAATACATTATATAAATTATAAGTCATAAGTTTATATATTATATATATATATATATATATATATATATATATATTATATTTACACATTATAGATTTTAAGGGCCTATCTCAAATAAATGGGTGGTGGGATATGAGCCCAAAGGCCCAAGGCCCAAACTATTACTAATTATTAATTATTATATTATAAATACATTATATAACTTATAAGTTATAAGTTTATATATATAATATATATATATATATATATATATATTGTATTTATACATTATAGGTTTTATGGGCTCATCTCAAATAAATGGGTGGTGGGATATGAGCCCAAAGACCCAAGGCCAAAAATATTACTAATTATTATTTATTATTAATTATTATATTATAAATACATTATATAAATTATAAGTTATAAGTTTATATATAATATATATATATATATATATTATATTTATACATTATAGGTTTTAGGGACCCATCTCAAATAAATGGGTGGTGGGATATGAGCCCAAAGGCCCAAGGCCCAAACTATTACTAATTATTATATTATAAATACATTATATAACTTATAAGTTATAAGTTTATATATATATATATATATATATATATATATATATATATATATATATATTTATACATTATAGGTTTTAGGGGCCCATCTCAAATAAATGGATGGTGGGATATGAGCCCAAAGGCCCAAGAGCCAAACTATTACTAATTATTATTTATTATTAATTATTATATTATACATACATTATATAAATTATAAGTTATAAGTTTATATATATATATATATATATATATTATATTTATACATTATAGGTTTTAGGGGCCCATCTCAAATAAATTGGTGGTGGGATATGAGCCCAAAGGCCCAAGGCCCAAGGTCCAAACTATTACTAATTATTATTTATTATTAATTATTATATTATAAATAAATTATAAGTTATAAGTTTTTTTTATATATAATATATATATTATATTTATACATTATAGGTCTTATGGGCTCATCTCAAATAAATGGGTGGTGGGATATGAGCCCAAAGGGCCAAGGCCCAAACTATTACTAATTATTATTTATTTTTAATTATTATATTATAAATACATTATATAACTTATAAGTTATAAGTTTTTATATATATATATATATATATATATATATATATACATTATAGGTTTTAGGGGGCCATCTCAAATAAATGGATGGTGGGATATGAGCCCAAATGCCCAAGGCCCAAACTATTACTAATTTTTATTTATTATTAATTATTATATTATAAATACATTATATCAATTATAAGTTATAAGTTTTTATATATATATATATATATATATATATATATATATATATATATATATTATTTATACATTATAGGTTTTAGGGGCCCATCTCAAATAAATGGGTGGTGGGATATGAGCCCAAAGGCCTAAGGCCCAAACTATTACTAATTATTATTTATTATATTATAAATACATTATATAAATTATAAGTTATAAGTTTATGTATATATAATATATATATATTTTATATTTATACATTATAGGTTTTAGGGGCCCATCTCAAATAAATGGGTGGTGAGATATGAGCCCAAAGGCCCAAGGCCCAAACTATTACTAATTATTATTAATTATTATATTATAAATACATTATATAACTTATAAGTTTATATATATATATATATATATATATATATATATATTATATTTATACATTATAGGTTTTAGGGGCCCATCTCAAATAAATAGGTGGTGGGATATGAGCCCAAAGGCCCAAGACCCAATCTATTACTAATTATTATTTATTATTTATTATTATATTATAAATACATTATATAACTTATAAGTTATAAATTTATATATATATCTATTGAATATTTATACATTATATGTTTTAGGGGCCTATCTCAAATAAATGGATGGTGGGATATGAGTCCATAGGCCCAAGGCCAAAACTATTACTAATTATTATTTTTTATTAATTATTATATTATAAATACATTATATAACTTATAAGTTATAGGTTTATATATATATATATATATATACATATATATTATTTATACATTATAGGTTTTAGGGGCCCATCTAAAATACATTATATAATTTTTTTTTTGAATCTGGATTATATTCAACAGCGAAAGGAATACAAAGGATTCACACCTTTTACAATTGAAATACAGTGTTGAACAAAACAACAAAAAAATATAAAGGTGTGAAAGACGTTGAACATACCAAACCAAACACTGTCAGAAGAAATCTTCTGAAATAAAAATCCAGAAAAACTATACTTTGCCTTGAGTGCTCTATGAATATAGCAAAATTCTTCCGCTACTTGATCTTGGCATGTCGGCACAACCATCAAAGGGAATCATAACATGTATAGAACGGCCTCCTTCGTTGAAAAGCGCTCGTTGATACTCGTCACTCGAACGCGTAACTGTCAAAAGACAGACTACTGTCATGAAGACAGACAAAAACTGCTAAAAAGCAGACGAAAGAACTGCCACCAAGCAGACAAAAGAATTGCCATAAAAGCAGATTTGAATAAGAACTCGACAAAGTAGATGAAAAACAAGAAAAACTTGAAAAAAAAGGAAACATTCATCGGAAAGATGAATTTTATTTATGTACAGATCCAGCAAAACGGTCAAAAGCCGCCGCCGGTAAAGAAAAACGATGAAGAAGAAGAAGAGCTTGAAAAGGTTTGGTAACCGCCTCAGAGAAAATGGAGAAGTGGAAAAGTGGAGAAGTTATATTTTATTTTTGATGTGATGTTTAAAATGCCGGTGAATGTAAATACATTATATAATTGAAAGACAATTGTTTCACATGTTATATAAATATAATAACGTTAACTTTATGTTAAACACAATACTAACTTATATTTTGTATTTATTTTAATTTTATGAACATAATAAAGTTTATGAACATAATAAAGTTAACATAATATATATTATATAATAAAGCATAATAAGTTTAATATATTATATTATCTATATATTACTAATATATTATATACTTAGTAAAAATTATGACAAATCTTTTAAGTATATAATTTTATTATACATAATATATATTTTTATACTTAAACAAATTTCTAAGTATATAATTTTATTATACATAATGTAGTTACAAATTAAGACAAATTTCTAAGTATAATGGAAGATAAAATTTTTCTAAGTAATGAAATTAACATAATCTACTAAAAAATTATTAAGTTTATAATGAACAATTTACACTTTAAACTAGTTAACTTTTTTAGCCAGGTCTACATTAGTTCAGGCCAACAACAGTTCAGGTTCAAAACAGGTCGGGTCCATTAACAGGTCAGGTTCAAAACATGTCGGGTAAAATCGGATCTCGGGTCGATTCAGTCGGATAATATCAGGTAATTTGCCAGGTCGGTCTCGGGTTCAGGTTCGTTTCAGTCGGATGCAGGTCGGGTTTCAGGTCAAAATTAACAGGTCAGATTCGGGTTCAGGTCGTTTTCAGTCGGACGCAGATCGAGTTCGGTTGCTACAGTAACAGGTTCAACTCGGGTTCGGGTCAGCAACAGTCAGTTACACTTCGAGTTCGGATCATCGAATTCTCGGGTCAAATCAGGTTCTGACTCGAGCAGTTTTCAGGCAGGTTTTCAGGTCCTGACTTGTTTTTACAACCCTATATATATGTGGAGGGACTCTTGTATACTCTTCCGCACACCAATTTTTTTTAGATATATTCTTTTAAAAAATGATTTAATTTTGAATTTACTTTTCATTTCTTTAAATTTATGCCTAATCATTCAACTTTAAATTTTGGTTTCATCCCTTAATATCACTAAATTATTTTAAAATATTCATTTGATCATTTAATTTTTAAATATTATAAAATAAATATTAAACTTAGATTTTATTATAAAATAGATAATGGCTCTGTTTGACAATTAACGGATAGCGGATTACATTAGTTGGTAGTTGATTTGACTAGCGGATTGTATTAGTTGATTGTATAAAAGTGTTTGGTAAAATTAACTTATAGCTGTTAGATTATTTAAACAAGTAAAATGACATATAAGGGCATGATTATATTCAATACTTGTTTGAATAGTTTATTAGTTATCAATATTTTGTATCTAATTATTATTAATTAGATCTATAAAATTATTTTTGATATAACTTTTTCTAAACATATTCAAATGATTTATATATTATTTATATAATTATTTTAATATAATTTAATTAATTAATAAATTTAAATACACATATAAAAATGCGATAATAAAAAGAAAAAAAAGTAAATAAGATTAACTTATAAATAGGTGAGAAAATATTTAATTTAGGTTGTTTTAAGATTTTTGGTAACTGCTAAGGGTAAAAGAGTCTTTACAACTCTAACATCAAACCTCTAATCCCAAAAAGCTCATATTATGAGCTTTTTCAAAATTAGCGATTTCACCCCAATCCATTATTTACCAAACAACAATATTAGCGGATTTGACTGGTCAAACTTCTTATTATGCTTCAAACCTCTAATTTTTGTCTAAACCTCTCTTTACCAAACAAGACCAATGTGTCATTAGTTGTAATTCATTGAGTGACATGACATGTTTAAAACAATTAAAAAAAACATATTTCATTTGCTCTTTCAATTATAACTAAATTTTTATTTTGATATATTTTTTAAGATTTTTAAAAAATAATTTCTAACCGGACGAGGCAATAACTGTGGTGAGAGGGGTTGTCGCCCTTCATCCCATTTTTTTTTGCTGTCCTCCCAATTTTTAAAGACTTTACCATCGCTAATTTATATAATAAATTTAAAAGTTTTATGGGATAATTATAAAGTGTCCCTACTTTCAAAAAAGTTATACTTTATTCTCCTCGAGCTGGAACTCTAGATGTCACTTATTTCAAAAAAATAAAAATAAAAATATATAATGAAAACTCACAATTTATTTTTAAAATTATAATTTTTAGAAAAAATAAAATACAATTAACAATCAAAACACTGAGTTTAATCCCACCTACCAACAAAACATAAATAAATTAATATTCTAACAAAAAACAAACAAAACTTTCTCGACACTTTAATTAAGCTTAGATTATAGTAATTGAAAGGGGAAATAGCAAAGAAAAAAAAATCAATTTCCGGTAAGAAACTCATCAAATCAAAAATTAAATGAGAAAAAATGATCGACCAATAATATTTAAAAAAATTAGGGAAAATAGCAAAGGAAAAGATCTATGAAATTAAAGAAGAATAATTACCTGATCAAAAGAATAGAGGAAAAAGAGAAACCTGAAGCTTGAACCGGATTAAAAGGAATCTAACTATCTTAGCCTAAGATTCTTAGGGTATGAGCGATTATTTTATGGGTGAATATTTGATATATTGTCAGTATAAATAAAATTTACTCAGGTATGTTTATTTTTAAGTAAAATTTAAAATTTTAACCCTAAAATTTAACCATGAATCTTAAGTTTTAAACTTCATAACTTAAACCTCTAAACCATAAACCTCTAAAGAGTCTCGCTTTGTGAAAATTTTGTTTTTTTTTACCACCGATGCATAGGATAATAATCCTTGCTTATTATTGCCTTGTAGAAAAAAATAATTTAAATTATTTGGAGATGTTTAATTGTTGGCTAAAACCACCATTAACATTAAAAGGTTTTAAGAATTTCACGATCTTCGATCTTTAGCACATTACCAACACCTAAGATTGTAAATTTTGTTAATGGTTGATTGGTCACGATGGTTTTTCATTTTTAATTTTATTTCAAAATTTTCACAAAGTCATAATTTATATTTTTAAAAATTAATATTTAAGAATAAACTATGATTTTTTTTTTATATTTTTATAAAATTCTGATTTTTTTTCCTAATTGTAGCTTAGAAATATTAAAGAAATATAAAAATGAAATTTTAATTACGGTTGAAGGTCAAACAAGATTTTTTTAATTGATTTAACATGTCACGTCAACTATTAAGAACAAATAACGAGGTTTATTTTACAAAAAAAATCAAAAATTTAATATCATTTTACAACTTTTGAAATTTTAATAATCGAGATGAACATTTTTAGTAAGACATTTTAGTTTACCTTTAATTTCATTATTTTTTTGAATTATCTAACGTGATTACAAGACAATATTTGTTCGTTAATTCTGGTCATTTAACAAAATATATATATCATGTAATTATACTATTTAAACTCAGATCATTTTAAAATAACAATGTTTTCATTTTCTCTAGGACCACATAATCAGTTCAACTTACCTTTCCTACCTTCCATTTCTAAATCAAAAGAAGAAGACGTTTAAAAAACATGCTACAATAGTGACATGGGGTGGGGAGTGGGGACGAGTCAAAAAGTTGCATTACGGGAAATGTCATAATGACTAAAATCACAAGGAAATTTATGCAAAGGAAAAGCAACGTGACGTCAGTAAATTTATATTTTGGTTTAAATGAAAATCAGCCCTAAACTATAATTTTTGTTTGTTTTTTGTTTTTATATTATTTCCGGGTCAAAATAAATATTTAAATTATTATTTTTAGTCAATTAAATATACAAATTATTTTCGGTCAAATAAGTACCTAAATTATGTTATTTTCTTGCTTATAACCCTCGTTTTTTGTTGCGTTTAGTAACCTAAACGGACGTTTGCCCCTCATTTTCTTGTCAAATAAGTACCGGTTTGGTCCACAACGGGTGTTTGCCCACCATTTTATTCCCCTAAAGGGCGTTCACTCATAGTTGGATTTTTCAACTTCTGCCAACGAGCATTCAGCCCCAACGGCCGTTCCCCCACCTTTTCTTCTCATGTATTATTTCTTGGTCAAAAAATCTTTGTGACATGTCAACGTCTTATTGGCCAAAATATTTTTTCGACTTAGATAATTATCAAACTTAAAGTAACCAAAATTATTTATTTAAATATTTATTTTCACTATAAGATAATTTAAAAAATAAAAATAAACAAATGTTATAGTTTAGAGGCTGATTTTTCATTTAAGCCTTATATTTTATATAATGATAATTATCTTTTTAAAATTTTTACTGTTAAATTGCAGCGTTCAAATTAATATAGTCACAACTATTCTAATAATGTTGTTTTTGTCAAATAGTTTCGATTATTTTTACATTAGTACATTTTACTCATACATATTAATTGATATATTTAGCTTATATAAAGCAATTTACAAATATGTAGAAAATATGACGGATGCACAATTTTATGTTAGGATGTAAACTTTTAAAAATTATATCAAAATTTTAAAGGTACGAAATTATAAAATTTTATGGGATATAAAATTAGATCATTAATAAAAATTATAAAATATTTAAATTATATAAAAATTTTAAAAATTATGTTGACAGTCGTGCAAAGTGGTGGCAGTGAACGGAGCTTGGTGACTAACGAGAGAGTAATAGAGATAAATGCACTGTGAAGAGTAATAAAAGAGAAAGGAATATGATCTCTATTAATGAAAAAGTGAATCTTTACAATATTCATATTTCCTATTTATAGTACTAAACTAACCCTAATAACTGCCCAAACTAACTATTTACAACAACTTAACAGTTGTTAAACCTCATCAATATTCAACACTCCCCCTCAAGTTGGAGAGTGAAAATATCCTTTACCCCCAACTTGCATAACAAGAACTCATGTTGATTTATTCCAAGACCTTTAGGGAGGGTGTAAGTTTGTTGGTCCTTTGTAGATACATGACACGTTTTAACCAAACCTTTCTGAATTTTCTCACGAATGAAATAACAATCTATTTTTTATGTTTGGTTCTTTCATGAAAGATAAGGTTGACTGCTATTTGTAAAGCAACTTGACTATACTAAATAGCATTGCAGGTCCATTTTATTTTATTCCTAGCTCACTCAATATCCTTTTCAACCATATGATTTTTGCAATAGTTGGAACCATTCCTCTATATTCAGCTTCTGCTGAAGACCTTGAGACTATATTTTGCTTCTTGGATTTCCAGCATACCAACGATCCTCTAAGTTTGATACAATAACCCGTAAATGATCTTCTCGTCATTGGACAGGCTGCCCAATCAACATTATAGTAGGCTGTTAACTGAGTATCATTCTTAGCAGAAAGGAGAACCCCTTGCCCTGAATTCTTTTTACTGCACCTAACCACACGCAATGGTGCCTCATAATACCCTTTTTTAGGATTTTGCATGAATTAACTTAGATGTTGTATAAGAAAACAATGTCTGGTCTCGTGTTTGTTAAGTATAACAATCTTCCTATCAATCGTCGGTATGTTGTTGGGTCTTCAATGAGATCATCTTCTATTGCCTCTTTTTTGTCCTTCTTATCAAATTCTATCGATGTCAGCTTTGTGTTTGGTTCCAATGGTGTTGAAGGAGTACGAGCACCTCCCAATCCTGAATCAGCAATTAGTTTTAAAGCATACTTACGTTGGCTAACTATGATCCCTTCTCTAGACCTAAAAACTTCAATTCCCAAAAAGTACTTCAATTACCCTTAAACCCTTCATTTTGAAGTTTTGGTGTAGAATTTTCTTCAATTCATTCATCAACATTGCATCATTTCCTGTGATCAGCAGATCATCAACGTACATAAGCAAAATTACCACCTTTTCTCCCTGCCTTTTTGTAAACATCGAGTAATCGTGCATGCTTTGTATATAACCATTTAAAACCAAAGCTTTTGTTAGCTTTAAGTTCCACTAGCGAGAGGCTTGTTTCAAGCCATATAGGAACTTACGCAACCTACATACATGAGACTCCCCCTGGTTGCGAAATCCTTCAGAAGGTAACTGTTGAATTGTGTGGGGCTCGATTTGTTCAACTGATAAGGCTCACCAAGTGGTGGAGAGGTGGATTTTTTGGTGGAAGGGTTGTGGAAGCTAAAATGAAAATAGACACAATGATTTATAGTGGTTCAACCTTCTAACTAAGGTCTACATCCACTACCTTAGCTTCCCACTAAGGATTTCTCAATCAATCCACTATTGATTCGTCCCCTTTTCTAGGCTTAGGAGGTAACCCTTATACACAATCAAGCTTTCTACCCAAAGCCTTGATTGAAACCCTCTTTTACAAAGAGAAACAAGAAGCAAACTTAAAACCCTCTAATAGGTGTTTGTTTGCACAATTAAGCACTCACCCAAAACCTAAAACACTTGAGCAAAGTTGACAATTTTGGCTCACTAGTGTTTGTCTATACAATAAATGGCAATTTAAGCTCTAAGACAATCTTTGATCATTTGATGTTTGACAATATGAGCATTAGCCTTTACTTGATGCTTGGAGGTCCCTTTTATACTCCTTGATGAGTTTATAGCCGTTACTAGCCGTTGGGGATGATTTGGAGCCGTTGAGGACTTTATTTCCCTTCATTAATGCTGTTACGCAGCCTTCCATACCGATACGCTTGGACCCGTATCGGTACGATCTTCATCAGAAACTAGCCGTTGGGCTCTTGCCAGCCTGGGCGTATCGATACGCTTGAGGGCGTATCGGTACGGGTTCACTTTTAAATGACCGTTGGGAAAGTAGCCGTTGGGGTGGTTGAAAGGGGATCGGTACGCTTACCAGGCGTATCGAAACGATCCTGATCCGTATCGAAACGGCCAAGCCTATTTTGATACGGGTTTTGGCAGTGACCAAACTGGGGCAAAAAGGTATCGGTACGGGTACAGCCGTATCGATACGGGTAACTTGAAAAGTCAATTTTGGCTCTTTAAAATTAGTAAAAACATTGCCAAAAACCTTTTAAAATACCTCAAACATAATTTCAAGTTGTTTGGACTTAAAACCAAGTTTTAAATTCTTTTCAAATTAGTCCAAAACATTTTTCAATTATTATATCAAAACATTAGTTCTACAATCTCCCCCGTTTTGATATAATAAAACTCACTTGAAAAATTGTTTGGGATTCTCCCCCTTTAACTTTAAAAATGTGAATAAGAGATTGAAGATATGAAATCAAATAAAGCTCCCCCTTATTTATTTGAAAATTCAAATTTTCAAACCATTTCTCCTACTTTTTGTTATATCAAAAAGAATTTAAAACATTAAGTTCAAAATAACAATAGAGGTAAAAGTTGACAAAAATAAGAATTTTGGTTTTAAAATGGCTCCCCTTTACTCAAAGCATTAATAAAATGTTAGTCCAACATATATGATCATCTAGTTGAATTAAATAAAAATTAAAACAAATAAATGCAAAAACAACTAGATTTTTACCAACACTTGAACTCAAGGTAGGATGTGAAGCCTTCCTTCTCCAAGTGTTCTTCCTTGTGTGCATGGAGCTCCCCCTCAATGTTTGACTTGTTGAACATCTCCATCACACCTAGCAAAAGACAATCAAGTAATTTTTGGTATCCAAATTGCTTTGGATCCATAAACGTTAGTAGCACATAGTTTAGTCCCTTTAGGAATCCATTTTTCAATGTCATCCTTTTTAATTGAAGTGCTAAGTCCTTTTGGGACCCAAACACTTCTAAAACATTTTCCTTTAATAAATCTAGGGGCACTAGATTGTCTAACATAAAAATTTGATTTTCCAAAATTGTTTTTCTTTTCAAGTTCTTTAGAAATCAAATCTTTTTCTTCTTGAACTTTTTGAAGCAATTTTTGTAAATCAAAACATTTTAGTTCAAACTCCTTGAGTTTTGCTTCAAGTTCAAGTTTGGTTTTAGAAATCAAATCATTTTGAATTTTCAACTTTGAAATCACTTTATTGTTTTTCAAAATGTGATTTTTAAAGTCTAAAACCAAATCATCATAGGCATCTTGTGATTCATCAAAAGAGTAAGAACATGAAGTAGATGAATTAGAAGTTACCCTTGAATCTTCTTCGATGGCCATAAGGCAAAGGTTGGCTTGTTCATCATCGGCGGAGTCCTCATCACTCCAAGTAGCCACATGTGCCTTCTTCTTATGGCTTGAAGTGCTTGCCCTTTCCTTTCTCTTGGGTTCTCGTTTAAGCTCTCTCAAGGCTTTCTTCATGAACGGGGCACACTTCTTGAAGAGATAGACTATCTCTTCTTCTTCATCCTCCTCTTCACTTGAATCAATGTGATGGCAAGTGGAGGATTTGAGAGCCATGGCACTTGCATTGATGCCAAGCCCTTTGATTTTCTTCTCTCCCATAGCTCTTATTTCTTCCCTCTCCTTCTCATCCTCTTTGTTATTCTTCATGATTTGATGAGTAAGGAGTGACCACATGAGTTCATCAAGCTTTAAAGTCTTTAAATTTTTGGCTTCGATGATGGCGGTCCTCTTTGAGTCCCAAGACTCGGGAAGTGAGTAGATGAGCTTTCGGACAAGCTTCTCCTCCGGGATGGCTTCTCCATAGCCTTTGAGACCATTTGTGATAGTGGAGAACCTATCAAACATCTTCTTGATGCTCTCTTCCGGATCCATTTTGATGTTCTCATACTCTAAGGTTAGGAGCCCAATCTTGGTCTCCTTGACTTCATCGGTCCCCTCGTATGTGACTTCAAGCTTATCCCATACCTCATTGGCACTCTCACAAGAAGACATCTTCTCATAGATGGCTGGACCAAAAGCACAAAACAAGATGTGCCAGGCTTTGAAATTAAGCTCCATCTTCTTGCGATCGTCGACACTCCACTCCGCTTTACTTCTTTGAGGCACGAACGTACCATCTTCAACTATATCACATAGCTTGTAATCTCTTGATTTGATGAAGAACTTCATCTTTGTCTTCCAATGGGCATAGTGGGTTCCGTCAAAGAAAGGCGGTTTGTCGATTGATTGTGCCATTTGAGCCGATTGATGAAATAGTAATCGAGCTTGCCAGATCTTCTCAATAGGATGTGAATCCTCTTCGATTGAGCCAAGATCTGATACCAATTGTTGAGTTTTGTGGGGCTCGATTCGTTCAACCGATAAGGCTCACCAAGTGGTGGAGAGGTGGATTTTTGGGTGGAAGGGTTGTGGAAGCTAAAATGAAAATAGACACAATGATTTATAGTGGTTCAACCTTCTAACCAAGGTCTACATCCACTACCTTAGCTTCCCACTAAGGATTTCTCAATCAATCCACTATTGATTTGTCCCCTTTTCTAGGCTTAGGAGGTAACCCTTATACACAATCAAGCTTTCTACCCAAAGCCTTGATTGAAACCCTCTCTTACAAAGAGAAACAAGAAGCAAACTTAAAACCCTCTAATAGGTGTTTGTTTGCACAATTAAGCACTCACCCAAAACCTAAAACACTTGAGCAAATTTGACAATTTTGGCTCACTAGTGTTTGTCTATATAATAAATGACAATTTAAGCTCTAAGACAATCTTTGATCATTTGATGTTTGACAATATGAGCATTAGCCTTTACTTGATGTTTGGAGGTCCCTTTTATACTCATTGATGAGTTTATAGCCGTTACTAGCCGTTGGGGATGATTTGGAGCCGTTGAGGACTTTATTTCCCTTCATTAATGCTGTTATGCAGCCTTCCATATCGATACGCTTGGACCCGTATCGGTACGACCTTCATCAGAAACTAGCCGTTGGGCTCTTGCTAGCCTAGGCGTATCGATACGCTTGAGGGCGTATCGGTACGGGTTCACTTTTAAATGACCGTTGAGAAAGTAGCCGTTGGGGTGGTTGAAAGGGGATCGGTACGCTTACCAGGCGTATCGAAACGATCTCGATCCGTATCGAAACGGCCAAGCCTGTTTTGATACGGGTTTTGGCAGTGACCAAACTGGGGCAAAAAGGTATCGGTACGGGTACAGCCGTATCGGTACGGGTAGCTTGAAAAGTCAAGTTTGGCTCTTTAAAATTAGTAAAAACATTGCCAAAAACCTTTTAAAACACATCAAACATAATTTCAAGTTGTTTGGACTTAAAACCAAGTTTTAAATTCTTTTCAAATTAGTCCAAAACAATTTTCAATTATTATATCAAAACATTAGTTCTACAGTAACATATAAACTTCTTCATATAGGTCTTCTTGCAAGAAAGCATTAAATACATCCATCTGATATAGAGGCCATTGATGCATAGCAGCTAACGCAACAACTGTTCGAACAATGACTTACTTAGTAACAGGAGAAAACGTGTCTTGGTAGTCTATTCCCTCGTGTTGATTGTAACCCTTGGCAACTAATCTAGCCTTGTACCTTTCAACAGTTCCATCTGCATTATATTTGATCTTAAAACCCCATTTACATCCGATAGGTTTATGACCATATGGCAATGATACTAAATCTTAGGTTCCATTAGTTTCAAGAGCCGCAACTTCTTGTTTCATGGCACTGGCCCACTTTGCATTTGCTAATGCTTCTTTATATGTCTGTGGCTCAACAAGAGATGAAATAGAAGCAACAAATAATCTACAATGTATAGGTAAATGAACATAAGATACTGAATTAGCAATAGGATGATCATTTGGTCTAGGTTTAGAACATATAAAGTCATTCAACCAAGTTGGTGACTTAGTGGCCCGAGTTGACTTCCTTAAAGGAACAAGCTGTTGTAATGGTATAGGTTGTTAAACAACATCAATATGATCATTAGAATTTCATTAATATGATCATTGATAGGGACATTATGTTCAACCTGTAAGGGTTGCTCATGTATCATAACATGATTTTCATTCTAGATAATAGGGAGATCAGGTATCGAATTACTAATGTGATCACTAGAATTATGTTGAACATCAATTATGGAAATATCCTATTCAATATCTAAAAAAATTAAGATCTTTAGAATCTTGAGAATGAAATAAAGGAAAATTTTTAACGGGAAATGAAAAAGGAAAGATACTCTCATGGAAGACAACATCTCTGCTAACGAAGAACAACTTAGTCTCAATATTAAAGAGAATATATCCTTTTTTCAATAAATAATATCCCATAAAAATCGATGGAATTGCTTTGGGTGAAAACTTATCTGAATAATTTGTAACAGTGGCATAAGCCAAGCAACCAAAAACATGTAAATCTTTTAATGATGGTGTTCTTTTATATAACATTTCACAAGGTGATTTCTAGTGTAACACAACAGTGGAAAGATGATTTATTATATAAAAAGCAACATTTATACATTCTCCCGAAAATTTAAGTGGGACGTGTGACTGAAACTTAAAAGCTCTATCTATCTCAAGCAAATGACGATGTTTACGTTCTACTACATCGTTTTGTTGTGGTGTATAACCATAAGAACTCTAATGTTCTATAACATGATCATTAAAGAAAAAAGTTCCTTCAGAAGTGAAGAACTCAGTTCCATTATCACTTCGAACAATTTTAATGGTAACAGAAAACTAAGTTTGTATATAAACAATGAATTGTTTTAAAGCAAGTAAAGCATTGCTTTTTAATTTCAGCAACCTAACCCATGTCATACGAGTATTGTCATCTACTATAGTTAAAAAATATCGAAAACCTTGATGAGTACTAACACGATATGGTCCCCATACATCTATGTGAATCAAAGTAAAATGCAAATCAGCTCGAGAATTACTATTAGAAAAAGGCACGCGAGTTTGTATTGCAAGAGGACAAATTTCACAACTTTTTATTTTAGTTTCACTAGACTTTTTACATTGTAAGTTTGAGATCTTAAGAAAAGTACTGATGGTAATATGTTCAAGTCTAGCATTCCATATAAGATCAATACAAGTAATATCTTGAGTAGCAGACAAACATGAACCATTTCTTGTAGGTGACAAGAAGTCAGAAGAAAAAGAGTTATCAAAATATTGAAGAACATATAGGCCATTACATTCCATACTAATCTTCCTTATATGTCCATTGTAAAGATCTTGTAAAAAACAATATTGAGGGAAAAAATAGAACAACACAATTTAAATCTTTGTTTAACTGTGAGACATATATGAGATTAAAATGAAAATTAGAAATACACAATACATTTCTTAAAACATATGTCGATGACAGGGCATATGTTCCTATGTGAGTAACTTGAGCAATATTAACGTTAGGTAGTTTAACAGAAGATGTAATATACAAGCCACTGGAGAACTAAGGTAATTCAAATTGTATGTCATATGATTAGTAGCCCCTATGTCTAAAATTCAGTCTTGTTTTAAATTTACAGAAGCCATACCTGCCATATGTGTTGTAGCTTGAACTAAAGGTTCTTTGCCAAGTAGACCAAGGATTTGCTAATACTACTCAAGTGTAAAAGAGTGTACTTGTACTGGAACTGAAGGGTTTTCATGATGTAAAACCTATGTTTGATTTTGATATAACTAAGTATATTAAGGATTAAATTAAAAACTTGAAATAAATTTCTAAGTCCCTTAAATGAATTTTAAATCACCAACACCTTGATCTGATTTGAAAAACTCAAACTCCAAATATTTTCTAAGTGTTCCAAAGCCAAAGTGTTGAAAAACGTCCAGGTGTATCGATACGCTTGAAGACGTATCGATACCTTTTTTAAAAATTTGGCTACTGAAAAGACGTGTTTCGATACGCTTTTAACCATATCGAAATAGCGTATCGAAACATATTCAATCTGTATCGATACGCCCCTCTGTAAAAACTGAAGGAGTTTGAATGGTGTACTGATACGGATCAACCCGTATCGATACGGTTTTAACAGAATTTTTAATTCAAAGAGTTTTAAATGTTTTCGACCGTTGGTGTCATTCGTTAGGTAACTAACATTTAAAGTGGTAGTTATTCTGTATCGATACGGTGTTACCCATATCGAAACGGAAACTTCCAGTGAGCTAAGTTGAGAAAAAGGTATCGATATGGTCTTATCCGTATCGAAACGTTCTATATCCCGTACCGATACGCTTACACGCGTTTCGATACGCCCTCTTTATTATGTGCAATGACTCTTTCTGTTTTGAGATAGGTATCGATACGGGTCTTCGTGTACCGATACTGATAGCTGCAGAAGTGCATTTATGGTGGAAATAGAGGGTCCCAATGGCTATAATCAATACCCTAACCACCCAAACGGCTAGAATTGATAGAGAATGTATAAATTGAAGCTTACTGAAGACCAGCAACAACTATTGCCTAAAAGATAAACATCCAAGCAAAAATCCAAGCTCATTGTGCTTATTTTCCAATTTCTTGTGAACCCCAAATTGTGTTATATTCAATTCATATCCTATCTCAAATTTGGGTTAAGTTTTTGTACTAAAAGGGGTAATATTGTATTTGAGAAATATCTTTCTTGCCTAATTTCTTCTTTGTTCACTTGTGAGCGTTTGGTCAAATTTTGGGTAGAAAATTTTACCGGTTGTGTAAAGGTTACCTCCTAAGCCTTGAAAAGAGGAAGAACAAATTAGTGAATTGTTGCAAATCCTTAGTGGTAGCTAAGGTAGTGGATGTAGAGTTCATTTGGAACTTGAACCACTCTAGAATCCTTTGTTCTTCATTTTTAGCTATCATTTTCTCCAACAAATTTTTAAAAGCCCAATTCACCCCCTCTTGGCATTGATCAATCCATTGATCCACTCAACAATTGGTATCAAAGCCTACCTCTTTGAAGGATTAACAACCACAAGAGGAGTTCCTAGGAAGAGTGTGATCATCCAAAAATCAAGCCATGACATCTACCTCCGGGTCTAGCATGTACGAGTCTCAATCTACCACAAAACCGCCATTCTTCAATGGTGACAACTATCCATTTTGGAAGAACCGGATGCGCCTCTTCATCAAATCCAACGATTACCTTGTTTGGGATGTAATTGAAGATGATCCCTATATTCCTTTGAAGAGGGATGATGAAGGAAAATTGGTTCTAAAGAAGAAGATTGAGATGAGTGAAGAATAGAGAAAAAAATCCAAATTAATGATAAAGCTCTTCACATGCTCTTTTGTTCTTTTGGTCTCGACATTTACTCCAAAGTCTCTTCCATTGAAAGTGCCAAGGAAGTGTGGGATACACTAAAGACCACCTATGAAGGAACTAGTGATGTGAAGGGGACCAAGATTGGAATTCTCAATCTTAGTTATGAGAATTTCAAGATGGAGCCCGACGAAACCGTGTCCAAGATGTTCGATCACTTCTCAACTATCGTCAACAGGCTTAAGGGTTTTGGAGAGACAATCTCGAATGACAAACTTGTCCGGAAGCTACTCTGCTCACTTCCCGAATCTTGGGATGGGAAGAGAGCCGCCATCATCGAGGCCAAAAACTTGAAGACGCTCAAACTTGATGAGCTAGTGGGTTCACTCCTTATTCATGAGATAATGAAGCAAGGAAGGCGAGATGAAAAGAAAAAGGAAGAGAAAATAGTGGAGAAGCTAGAAGTAGAAAAGAAGAAGAAGATAGGAGTGGCTCTCAAAGCTTCATTACATGAGGAGAGCACTTCTAGTGAGGAGGATGATTTAGAAGAATTAGCTATGATAGCCAAAAGATTCTCACGATTCATGAGGTCCAACCGAGGAAGGAAGATTCAAAGAAAAATGGACTTCAAGGGCAAAAACAAAGAAGAAGAGAGGGATCAAACCATTTGCTACGAGTGCAAAAAGCCCGGTCACATTCGTTCGGAGTACCCTCAACTCAAGAAGAAGGGCTTTGAGAAGAAGAAGAAGCTCAAATCCAAGCTTGCTACTTGGAGTGACGAGGAGTCATCCGAGGATGACGAACACGAAGTGGCCAACCTTTGCCTCATGGCACTTGAGGAGGATTCATCCATGGTAACCTCTAACTCATCATCTTTTGACTTTACATTTGATGAATTACATGATGCATATGATGAGTTGCAAGAGGTTTATGATGAGTTAGTTGAGAAGTACAAAGAGTCAGTCATTAGAAATAAGAAAATTATTTCGGAATTAAATGATAAAAATGACTCACTTTCTCAAGCTAACTTAAAATTTGAGAAAAAGATTTTAGGTTTAAAAGATGAACTTAAATTCTTCCAAGATGAAAATGTAGACCTAAATAATCTTCTTTCTCAATGCAATAGTGAACACCAAAAGGTGTTAGATGAACTTAACAAGCTCAAAGAGTCTCTGAAAAATGTTGGTAATGTGAAGCATGAAAAAGATGAATCATCTAAAACAAACCAACCTAGGAGAAAGACTAATAACTACAAACAAAGTAGCCTCCCTAGACATAATAGACCTAAAAAGATTAGGAGTGTATGGGTTCCTAAGGAACTCGTCAAGTCTAATGATATTGTTGCTATGTCACCTTGGATTCCTAAGGGAACCAAGCTATTGGGAGCTAACACTCGTGGACCCAAAATGATTTGGGTACCAAAAACAAAAGTTTAATATCTTTGTTTGTAGGGGGAGCATTGCTACAAGGCAAAAGCACAAAGTCAAAATTCATGGTACCTTGATAGTGGATGCTCGAGGCATATGACTGGAGACAAGAGTAGATTCATGGACTTAAAGCCAAAAAGTGGAGGAGTAGTGACATTTGGTGACAACTCCAAAGGCCATATTAAAGGTATTGGCTCCATAGGTAATCACTCTACCATTCTTATTGAAAATGTTTTGTATGTCGATGGTCTTAAACATAATTTGTTGAGCATAAGCCAATTATGTGATAAAGGATTTAATGTCTTATTTGATAAAAATGGGTGTAAAATTGTTGACATTAAATCAAATAATATTATGCTCATAGGTCTTCGCATAAGTAACATTTACACGGTGCATTTAGATGACATACATACATCCCATGCATGTTTAGTAGCTCAAAATGAAAATGATACATGGCTATGGCATAGGAAACTAGGACATGCTAGCATTAGTGTTTTAGAAAAATTAGTTTCCTTAGATCTAGTTAGAGGTTTACCCAAAATTAAGTTCTCAAATGATAAAATTTGTGATGCATGCTCTAAGGGTAAACAACATAAGTCATCCTTTAAATCCATTAATGTTGTTTCTACAAGTAGGTGTTTACAACTTATTCACATGGATTTATTTGGACCTATTAGGACTATGAGCTTGGGTGGTAAATCTTATGCATTTGTACTTGTTGATGATTTTTCTAGATTTACTTGGGTTCTATTTTTATGTACTAAAGATGAGGCTTTAGAAAAATTCATCACATTTTCAAAATTAACCCAAAATGATCTTGAACTTAGAATTTCTCATATTAGAAGTGATCATGGAACCGAATTTCAAAATCTAGGGTTTGAAGATTTTTTAAATGAAAATGATATTAGCCACAATTTTTCGGCTCCTCGAACTCCTCAACAAAATGGGGTAGTCGAGAGGAAAAATAGAACTTTACAAGAAATGGCTAGAACCATGCTTTGTGAAAACAATTTACCTAAATATTTTTGGGTGGAAGCCACAAACACCGCTTGCTACATTGTAAACCGGGTAATGATTAGGCCACTTTTAAAGAAAACACCATATGAGATTTTAAAATCTAAAAAGCCTAACATTAGCTATTTTCATCCATTTGGTTGCAAGTGTTTTGTTTTAAATAATGGAAAAGATAACTTAGGTAAATTTGATGCAAAAAGTGATGAAGCTATTTTCATAGGATATTCCTTAAACTCTAAGGCCTATCGTGTATTTAACAAGAGAACTTTAGTAGTAGAAGAATCTATTCATGTTGTATTCGATGATAACCTCCTTCCAAGGAAGGATTCTTGTGATGGTGATGATGTAGGAATCATAAATGCCTTTGATGGAGGACAAACTTCAAAGGAGGATGAGATTCCAACAAAAGAAGAGGATACACAAGATCCACCTCTTGAAGCCTTGAAGGACTTGGCTCTTGAGGAAAATGAAGTGAGCTACCCAAGGGAGTTCAACTATGTCAAAGATGGTGAAATCTTGGGTGATCCATCCAAGGGGGTAACCACTAGATCTTCTCTTAAACTTATGAACCATGTTGCATTTATCTCATGCATAGAATATCAAAGAAGCATTAAAAGATGATTTTTGGATTTTGACCATGCAAGAGGAATTAAATCAATTTGAGAGAAGTAATGTTTGGACATTAGTTGATAGGCCTAGTACTCAATCTACTATAGGAACTCAATGGGTCTTTAGGAATAAACTAGATGAGAGTGGTAACATTGTGAGAAATAAAGCTAGATTAGTAGCACAAGGTTACACTCAAGAAGAGGGAATAGATTTTGATGAGACTTATGTACCCGTAGCTAGAATGGAGGCTATTAGGATGTTGCTTGCATATGCATGTTATCATGACTTCAAGCTTTTTCAAATGGATGTTAAAAGCGCATTTTTAAATGGTTTTATAAATGAGGAAGTGTATGTGGAACAACCACCGGGTTTTGAAGACTCAAAATTTCCAAATCATGTTTTCAAACTTACTAAAGCACTTTATGGTTTAAAACAAGCTCTTAGAGCTTGGTATGAAAGACTTTCAAACATTTTTTATTGAAAAAGGTTTTGAAAAAGGTTTTGAAAAAGGTAAGGTGGACACTACACTTTTCATAAAAAGGTATAAAAATTACATCTTAGTAGTATAAATATATGTTGATGATATCATTTTTGGATCTACTAATGAGTGTCATTGCAAAGAGTTTGCTAAGTTAATGTAAGGTGAATTCGAGATGAGCATGATAGGGGAGCTCTCATTCTTTTTGGGACTCCAAATCAAGCAAAGGAAGGATGGCACCTTCATCAATCAAGCAAAGTGCATCAAGGATATGCTCAAGAAGTTTGGCTTGGAGAATGCAAAGCCTCAAGCCACTCCTATGAGCTCATCTACAAAGCTTGACAAAGATGAAGGAGGTAAGTGTGTTGACTCTAAGCTTTACCGTTCTATGATTGGATCTTTGCTTTACCTTACCGCAAGTAGACCGGATATTTTGTTTAGTGTTTGCTTGTGTGCTAGGTTTCAAGCTAGTCCTAGAGAGTCTCACCTTATAGCCGTTAAGAGAATCTTTAGGTACCTTAGAGATACCCCTTGTTTAGGTCTTTGGTACCATAGAGACTCCACCTTCAACCTTCATGCTTATTCGGATGCAGATTATGGGGGGTGTAAAATCGATAGGAAGAGTACTTCGGGAACTTGTCAATTCTTAGGTAGTATGCTCATATCTTGGTTCTCTAAGAAACAAAATAGTGTAGCTCTTTCTACCACCAAAGTCGAGTACATATCCTTAGGGAGTTTTTGTGCTCAAGTCCTTTGGATGAAGCAACAACTCTTAGATTATGGTACTAAAGTTGAAACCATACCTCTTAAGTGTGATAACACTAGTGCCATATGCTTGACTAAAAATCCCATCCAACACTGAAGAACCAAACATATAGAGATAAGGCATCATTTCATTAGAGATCATGTCCTTAAGGAAGATGTTGTTATAGAGTACGTTGACACCTTAAACCAACTAGCGGACATCTTTACAAAGCCTTTAGATAAAGAGCGTTTTTGGTCCCTTGGGAGAGAGTTAGGTCTAACTAGCCTTCCTTGACCCTTTAGGACCCTTTTAAAGTTAAAATTGCTTGATCTTATGAAATTGCATGTTAATGTGTTGTAGCTCTTGAAAATATCCATGCTTATAGCTAGGGGGAGTATGACTCTGTTAAAATATGCTTAGAACTGCTCATTCATCATTTGCATTCATTTATGAGATGTTAAAATCGAGCTTTTGGTTGTTCTTAAAGCCTAAAATGTATTTATGGGCATAGGGTATCGATACGGCCTTAAGCGTATCGATACGAGTACTGTATTAGCTTCCCAGACTACATTTTGCCTAAAATGGGTATCGATACGGTTAAACCCGTTTCGATACGAGCAACAATCGTTTCGATACGGATTGCATCTGTTTCGATACGAATCTTCAACGGGCATTTTAAATGGAATTACATTTTTACCCCCGTATCGATACACCTTCAGGCGCATCGATACGCAATTGCGCAGACATCTATCAATTGGCATTTAAAGAGTTCAACTTTTACCAAAATTGAATTTTCTCAAAACCCTAGAAACCCTAGCCGTTTTCACTCTATAAATAGCCTCTCAATCCCTCATATTTTCACACCACAACTCAAAATCTCTTGAGGGTTTTCAAAATCAAGCAAATCTCTTAAGCTTTTCATCAAATTGGTGCTAAGTTCTTCTCCCATTCCTCTCCATCAATATCAAGGTAAAACTCTTTCTTTTTTACTTTTTATTTTTCTTTTGATTTTCGTTTCAAATTTTCTTTTGTTTTTGTTGTCTTCTCAAAATCAAAAACTCTTTATTTTTGTTTTATTTATAATTTTTTAAAAAAAAACCTTGATTATTGGTTTTCAATGAGTTGAATGAAGAAAAATTAATGCATACACTGTTTTTAATCTTTTCTCTAGTGCATGGCACCTAAAAAGAGAGCACGTACTAGTGAAGCCGGTGAAGGATCCAATACCGGAGGTGGTACTCGCCCGAACCTCACTCTTATCTATTAACACTCCTTTAAGTCCACCGGAGATCTCAACTTTTTTCGCCAATTTCAAAACTATAAGATCCGTCCGGAGAGGGTAATCTCTATTCCTTTTCTTAACTCGGAGCGTTTCAAATTTGAGTATCTACCTTTTCTCCAAGAATGGAAGTTTATGGATTTTCTCCAAATTCCCGGATTTTTCTTTCGCATCTTAGTTTTGATCTTTTATGCTAATGCTAAGTGTTGTGCCAATCGAGATGGTGTTGTTACGGCCGTTAATTCTCATCTTATGGGTAAAAAGGTCACTATAGATGTTCAATCCATTTGTGATGTGTTCAAGTTGGAGGATGAAGGCTATGATGATGAGAATGCTCTTGGCCATGTTCTAAGTGGTTTCGTCACCGCCATTAATGCTCAGGATCGGATCCTCCATTTGATGGTTTTTTGGTGGTTTAGGCCCTCGGGAGGGAAGTATTCCACTATCCGCCAAGTTGATGATTTTTGGATTCGGTGCTTCTGTGAGAGAAAACGTCCAAACCTTGCTCGAATTATGTTTGCGGAGATTGTCTATCTCGTGCAACATCGCCACACTACACTCATCACTTCCTTGACCTATGGTACGGCCTTGAGTTACTTCTTCCAAAAAAGGAGATAGATTGCTCGCATGACTACCCAACTCTCCTCACCGATCCTATCGATGAAAGATCTTTTGCAAGGGGTAAGTTTCATTACTTCAATGGTAGTTGGCTTCATCTATCCGAGCTCCCTAGTGAGGCTGTAGAACAATTTGCTAATCCCCAAGTTGATCAGGTTCCTCAAGCTCCTCCTCCACCTTCTATGGAATCCCTCATGACTTATCTTATTTTGAGCAATTTACGGGTTTGCGCACGGGAATGGCCTCAATAGATCAAGTGATGAATTCGGGATTTACCGCTATTGATACAAGGTTTACAAGCCTTGAAAATCGAATGAAGAATGTGGAGACTCGACTCACTTCCCTTGAAGGCGGTCACAACTCAATGAACATCTCTCTCACCGCTTTCCATGACGAGTGGCGTCAAACTAGGAGGAATGATGATGCAATTGAAGAGGATGATGAAGATGACGATGGAGATGCATAGTAGCCTATCTTTGCATATCATTCATATCATCTAGGATATTTATTTATGCACCTTTGATTTATGTTTTTAGGTTTAAATTTGCATTATTTTAAAACCTATGCTTTGATTTTCTTTTTTTTTTGGATTTTAAGTTGATGTTATCTTTCATTTGAACTTAATGATATTATGTTGCTTATTTATACCTTTTGCCTATTTATGCACTTTATATTATGTCTCAATTATTTTTGATCTAACAAAAAGGCGGAGAGGGAAGCTCACACTCAAAAATTTTGATTTTCAAACTTAAAAAGTTACCTAGCTAATATTAAGGGGGAGTTATTTTGCAAAGTTTTTCAAAGTATCAAAATTTTCAAGCTTTGGTTTTGTTATATCAAAAAGGGGGAGATTGTAAAACCTATGTTTGATTTTGATATAACTAAGTATATTAAGGATTATATTGAAAACTTGAAATAAATTTCTAAGTCTTTTAAATGATTTTTAAATCACCAACATCTTGATCTGATTTGAAAAACTCAAACTCCAAATATTTTCTAAGTGTTCCAAAGCCAAAGTGTTGAAAAACGTCCAGGCGTATCGATACGCTTGAAGACGTATCTATACCTTTTTTACAAAGTTGGCTACTAGAAAGACGCGTTTCGATACGCTTTTAACTGTATCGAAACAGCGTATCGAAACATATTTAATCTGTATCGATACGCCCCTCTGTAAAAACTGAAGAAGTTTGAATGGTGTACCGATACGACTCAACCCGTATCGATACGGTTTTAACAGAATTTTTAATTCAAAGAGTTTTAAATGTTTTCGACCGTTGGTGTCATTCGTTAGGTAACTAACATTTAAAGTGGTAGTTATTTAGTATCGATACGGTGTTACCCGTATCAAAATGGAAACTTCCAGTGAGCTAAGTTGAGAAAAAGGTATCGATACGATCTTATCCGTATCGAAACGTTCCATGTCCCGTACCGATACACTTACACGCATTTCGATACGCCCTCTTTATTATGTGCAACGGCTCTTTCTGTTTTGAGATAGGTATCGATACGGGTCTTCGTGTACCGATACGGATAGCTGTAGAAGTGCATTTATGGTGGAAAGAGAGGGTCCCAAAGGCTATAATCAATACCCTAACCACCCAAACAGCTAGAATTGATAGAGAAGGTATGAATTGAAGCTTATTGAAGACCAACAACAACTATTGCATAAAAGATAAACATCCAAGCAAAAATCCAAACTCATTGTGCTTATTTTCCAATTTCTTGTAAACCCCAAATTATGTTATATTCAATTCATATCCTATCTCAAATTTGGGTTGAGTGTTTGTACTAAAAGGGGCAATATTGTATTTGAGAGATATCTTTCTTGCCTAATTTCTTCTTTGTTCACTTGTGAGGATTTGGTCAAATTTTGGGTAGAAAATTTGACCGGTTGTGTAAAGGTTACCTCCTAAGCCTTGAAAATGGGAAGAACAAATCAGTGAATTGTTGCAAATCCTTAGTGGTAGCTAAGGTAGTGGATGTAGAGTTCATTTGGAACTTGAACCACTCTAAAATCCTTTGTTCTTCATTTTTAGCTATCATTTTTCTCCAACAAATTTTTAAAAGCCCAATTCACCCCCTCTTGGCATTGATCAATCCATTGATCCACTCAATACATGAACTTGTAGAGAATATGTGGTGCTGGCTGAGTTGGCCGCATGTTGCTTGTGATTGAAACCAGTCTTCTTAGTGAATCTAAAATATGATGGATAACCAATCGATCTATAACAAGATTCTTTCGTGTCCCTTAACATGGCAGTAGTAACAAACTCCATTAAACCTTTTTCTTGGTGAATTGATTTGAAGTAGACGTTGAATATAAAGTAGTTGGTTCAAGTGATTGTGACCCTGTTGAGTGTTGCCTTTGACTTTCTTCTTGAACAAGCATATTATATGCTTGATTGACAGATGGTAAAGGTTTCATGAGAAGAATTTAACTTCTTACCATCGAATATGTGACATTCAACCTCATGAATAATGAAACAACCTCTGTTGTTTAACATGTAAAGCATTATCTTGAGAAACTTCACAATTACAAGCAACAAAAGGAACTAGTGCATCATACTCATACCACAACAATTTTAAACGCGTAAAATAAACTAAGATTGATGCAAGATTCTTAGTGTGAGAAACAACTTTTCTCTATACAAGAAATATATTCTCAAACCATCTACCTTATCAAATCTTTCTTTTAAATCTTTCCAAACTAGAGAAGTTGTGGAAGCAAATACTATACAAACTGATAAATCTTGATTCACAATGTTAAGAATCCAAGAAAGTACAAGAGCATTGCATCTATCCCATTGTGCACGTAAGTTTTCAGAAACTGATTCTCTTGAACAAGATCCATCTACAAAACCTACTTTGTTTTTTGCTAGTAAAGCAATTATCATTGAACGACTCCACAAATTGTAATTCTCCATTCCTGTCAATTGGTGTGATACAAGAAGCGTATCAGGTGTGTCTGATGGATGTAGAAATAAAGGATGGTTTCCATCTATAGTTGTCATATTTGTTCAAGATGTAGAAGACAATGATCTTGTAATTTGTAATTGAGGAAAAGAACTTACGAATCTTCTTGTCCAAGAATTCGTGAAGCACCACGTCCAAGGATCTGGGAAAAACACATATCAAAAACTTGCCGGAGCTATGACCACCGAAATAGAAATTTTCAGAATAGAGATCGTCGGTGACTCTGATACCATGTTCACAGTCGTGAAAGGTGGTGATAGTGAACTGAGTTTGGTGACTAACAAGAGAGTAATAGAGATAGATGCACTGTGAAGAGTAATAGAAGAGAAAGGAATATAATCTTTGTTAATGAAAAAAATGAATCTTTACAATATTCATATCACCTATTTATAGTACAAAACTAACCCTAATAACTGCCCTAATTAACTATTTACAGTAACTTAACAGCTGTTAAACCTCATCAGTCTTCAACAAATTAAAATACGATCGTATCCCCTAGATTTATCCCTGTTATAAAGGGAAATTATATATGCATGTTTCAATGGTAGGATGGGCAAAACTCAAAATTTGAATTATTTGACTCGACTCGATGCAAAAATACTCGACTTGAAAAAGTTTCAAATAAAGTTTAAGTTGTAAAAAAGATTGAATAACTCAAAATTTTTATTAATTAGTGGATCAATTTTCAAGTTCGAGTAGAGACTCTCAATTCTCCCTGAATAAATATATGAGGAAATATATGTGTATTGTATATGGTTATAGAAAATTGTTTAAATTGGAACTAATTAGTATCATAACATTATAGTTTTTATAATTAAATTTGGACAGAAACTCGAACAACTCGACTTAACTTGACTCAAATAAAACTTGTGTTATAAAAAATGACTTTTTAACTCAACTAACTCAAAAACTTTAGACTCCACCTTATATGATCTAATGCCCACCTCTAATCAATGGAATCATGATATTTGAGATATTGATTTTTTTCCCTCTTTATATGTTTAATGTTTGACTTTTGACGAAGGAAAAAGATGAAGATTATGAAAAGATATATTAATTTTAAGATATCTCGGAAACAGGGATGAAGCTAAGATCAAACATTAGGAGGGGCAAAGGTATATTAAGCCTTTAAATCTAAAAATTGGGAGAGAAAAAAATCTTATTTTAATACTATTTAAACTAAAGGACCTTAAATGTAATTATACTAAAAAATTTTGAGAGTCTCACGCATAACATGGCTCTGTCCTCACTAGATATGGCAACAAGGCGGGATAAGTTTTCGGCCATTCTAACTTTTTTCTGAAATTTAGATACCCTGACCTTTATTAAAATTGACTTTGATTTTAATATAATTTAATTTGATTCGACCTCGACTCCATATAGTTGAATCATAATCTAATACTTACTGAACCTTGAAATTATAACAAAAAATGACTCGACCTGAAAATATAATAATAAATAATATTATTAAATGTATCCCCCTCGTCTCGTATCGAAACAGGCGTTTACAGTGGCCAAAGCGTTTCGAAACCTGTTTCGAAACAGGGGCTCACAGTGGCCAAACCGTACCAAAACGTGTTCTGATACGGGAGACCCTGGAACCACACCCGTTCCGAAACGGCACAACTCGTTTCGAAACACCTGCAGCCTGTAGTTTTCCAAAATCAGTTTTACACATCTCTAAACGATCCCAAACGCCCTAAACGACCCCAAGAAGCATACACAACATACAAACACTCTCTAGAGGCATACACCCTATAGCAACCATGCTCAAGATACACAAGATATAAGGTAGGCATCCAAACACAAGATCATTCATAGCATTCAAAGGAAGCATGCCTAGCTTTTAAGGTTTCATGCCTTAGCCAACATACACATAGCATGCAAGATAAGAATTAAAGCACGATTTACGAAACAAGGCATCAACATAAACATGGTTACAAATCCATCAACATAAGGCACTAACAACATAAAGCCAACACAAAAAAGTCTAGATACACGCTCCTAAAACACGTAGCATTTCCCATTGCTAAACTACTACATTATTTAATAAACCATACTTGAGCAAACTACCACAAGCTTGGACGCCCCTTTCTTGCTCCTTGCTAACTCCAAGCTAAGGATCTGCATTGCCGGAAAAAGGGAGAGCGTAAGCATAAAGCTTAGTGAGCGGAGCTCAAAAACATAACAACGACAATGCAGGGTTCAAAGCTTTCTTTAAAAAAAATGATCAACACATACAACTCATCCAACAACCTAATCCTTCTACTAACATACAATGTCCAACCACAAGCCAACAATACAAATATTTATCATGGCATCACACTTCATGGTATGCATAAGGGCACGATCTTAGACTAAAGCAAAACCATAAAAAGAGAATGATATAGTGAGACACAAGATGAACAATACATGGTATGCACAAGCATCACCAAAACACACACGGTGGGACTACACATCACCGCCTCGACTAGTAGTTTTCCAATGGGACTACACATCAAAGTACTCTTCTAATAGTCACTACCGATGGGACTACACATCACCGAAGTCTTATACCATTCGCTACCGGCGGGACTACACATCACCGGAGCAACGACAACCATCACGTGAGGTTCGACACCAACCATGCAACACGATATACAATCACCATCATGCGACATGTACTCACTATATCATGCACAACCAAAACAAGTTGTAACAAAATCCACAACTGTGCACCAACTTACTACTTACAATCTTACCAACCATAATTGGTCTTACTCACCATTTTCGTGCACAACCTGCACCAACTTATACATATTTTACAAGGCATATCAACAACACCATTGATACCATCATACATGATGAACGACATAATAATAAGCAACATGTTTCCCCCCAAAGTATTGAAATTTCATGCATAACAATTTATCACCACAAGTAATGAAAACAAACGGAAAAAGGGTAATTAAAGAGGCGATTCACATCCACTTACTCTTTGATTTTAAAATTACTTTTCAAGCCCAATCCAAACCCCTTTCAAAATCATCTTTGAACCAAAATGATACTTGAAAACATTTTCACATCCACATGCTTGAACCAACCTTTGAAAATCAAGTTAAAACATTAACCACTCACCTTACTTCCTTAAGCAAGCCAAGCAAAGCCGACTCAAGCCTCCTCACTTCCGGATTCGAACCCGAAGTTTCACCAACGCAAATCCTTGCTTCTAATCACCCCAACACAAGTAAAACAATCACGTTTCAGTCCACAATTCACTGTAGCAAACCCGGAACACAATTCAAGCACAATTCACAAGATTTCAAGCTAAAGACAACCCCAAAACCCTCATTTTCGAGCAGCCCTCTTGCACAGCCGAAAACCATTGATTCCAACTCTTTTAACACACCTAATAGCTTCCAAAACAACCCCTAAATATCATACAACTACGGCCCTCATTTTCCAACATAAAACAGCCCTAAAACTCACTTCTAAACCCTCCTAAAACCCCACTTAAACCCAAATACCAATTTCTTAATAAAATCAAGTAAAGATCATATATGTTGGACCATTTGGGCTACGAACAACATATATAATAATAAGGATTCAAAAGCTTCAACATTGGACAACAAAGTTAGGATTTTTAACTTAAAAGTTCAAAAACTCAAAACACAAAACAATGGGTTTTATGGAAAACTAAATACATGGAGAGAAAGAGGAAGGTGAGGACAGCTCAAAAGTGCCATTACCTTTTAAAAACCATCAAGGATGAAGGATGGAGGAGATGAAATAGAAACTTCAATGGTGGGAGGGGGTTTCACGTTGGTTTTTGTTTGGGAGGTTGAAGATGATACAAATTTGGGTGTTTTGAAATTAAAAGGGTTTTATTTTAAAAGGCCACATATTTACGAAACTGCCATTAATGAAATGGCTATTGGGTTTTGGTTTAAAAAAATTAGGTCCAACACCTTTGTTTTATTTGCAAACAAAACCCAAACCATTATTTTATTTATTTAAATCATAAAACCGAACCCAAATAATATTAAAATATTATTTTCACCCGACCCCTAAACCTGGGTGTTACAACTGTCCCCCACTTAAGGAAATTCCGTCCCCGAAATTCATTGGACAGGAAGAGTCACTGAAACTGCTCCTCCACACTTCCCTTTTTCTTCTCACCACAATATTCTCACCAACTCGGTAGACTTACCATACAACGTTAGCTAACTGATGCTAAGATCTCAACGGGTCCTTCAAGGCATGTCAATTTTAATCTCAACTCAATCTCTTCAACAAACATAGCACAGGACAAATCTGATTCACACTTCCGAATCATAGATACACAGAACACGTCACAAATTCCCCTTTCTAACTCTGGTGGTAACCGCAACAAATAAACACAGAACTAGCCCGTTTCACTATCCCATACAACACTGTTTGAATACTTGACCCGTAACCTTTTTCTGACTAACCATCTGACTTCAACAGGTAACCAAACACTATGTAGACGTCTTCAAAAATCTAGTCGAAAACTCGAATCTCTATCGGCCACTATCGATCTCAAGACACTGTACAACTCACACTCTTGCTAAGGCACAACTCCGCCATCTTACCCACTGTACAAGTAACGTGAACATTTATAAAATGAGTACACTCGGTGCAACTATCATCGTTTACTCGGCTAAACTCTCCCGTAGGAAATCAAAGGCGATCCAGACACAAAGTCCCTCAAATCTATTTCCCACTTTCATTAAGAATCTTCCACGGATGTAACAAACTAGAAGAAACTAATGTTCGGCCTTGACACGCTGGCAAATTACACGCTTACTCTCATATTGAACCACATCATCCGTCAACACAATCCAGAAGTACTCATCTTCAACCCACAATATGTCTTCATACTACTCTGGTGCAACACAAATGTACTGTCGTGTGCTTCAGCCAAAACAACACGTCTCAAAACACTATGCCAATCGGCACAACTATTCTGTCTCTAAAATGCAAACTCTATCATCCCTGAAACTGTATTCTGGAGGTCTTCCTTCCACTAATTCTTGCACATGAGGTGCCAAGAACCTGTCTTGCAACTGTTTCTCTTTAAGCATCTGACTCAAAGTAGGTTTAACCCGAACTCCACCACAGAACCACTATCATTGATAAACTGAATCTAGTGAATAGCTTGCAACTTAGCTGCCAAACTAACAACAAATATAACTCGGAATATCGGTTACTACGTTAACTCTCTTCGGATGGTACTCAATCTTGAGATTACAGTCTTCAAGCAATTCTAACACTTTATGCTATTCAAGTTTCGACCCTTCCTAAGTCGTCTAATATCTCAAGTTATGATGATAAGTGTACATATTGTGCATTCTTTACTATACATACATTGTCTCTAAGTCTTCGAAGCAAATACAACTGCAGTTAACTCTATGTCTTGTGTCGGATAATTCTTTCCATGGTCTTTCAACTATCTCGATGAATAAGCTACAAATCTTCTGTCGTGCATAAGCACACAATCTAACCCTACATGTAACACATCACTATGATTCACAAATTCTTTCCCTGATATAGGCTGGACCAAGGTCGAAGCTTTCATCAACGTTTCTTTCGGTTTCTCAAAAGCCCATTGTATCGCATCTAACCACACAAACTGAACATTCTTCTGTAACAATCTTTCAAAGAAGTAGTTGTCTTCAAAAGATCATTTACAAGCCTTCGATAGTAACAACGCTAGACCTAGAAACTATAGATACATGTCACAGTCTTCAATTTCTTCCAACTCACATCTTCTTCTGACTACTTAAGATTTACTCGAATTCACTCGGTTGATCTACATGACCTAGGGGAACATCTTCCTTGACTCGGAGTTCGCGTTTGCTCAACTTGGCATACAACTGATTCTCTAAATAGGATCTACAACACTAACTCTAAAGCTTGTCATGACCTTCCTCGGTACTTGAATATACCCATGTATCATCTATGAGGACTACTACAAACCGATCAAGGAACTCAGGAAATATTCTGCTCAACATCTCTATTAAAGTAGCTAACACACTAGTCAAACAAAACGACATAACCCAAAACTCAAAGTGATAACATCTGCCCCGACAGCTGTCTTCGGTACATTAACCTCTCTCACTTTCAACTGGTAGTAATCGAATCCCAAATTACTCTTCGAAAAGACTAGAGCACACCCTAACTGTTCAACAAATCACTGACGCTCAAAAATGGATACTACTTCTTCACTGTCAATTGTTTCATCTGCCTGTAATCTAAACACATTCTCATATTGTCATCTCTCTTCTTCACAATTTCCACTGTTGTACTCTAAGATGGTGTACTAGGCCTAATGAATCTAAGGTCTAACAATTCTCAGAGTTGATTCTCCAACACTCTCAATTCTTTCGGAAACCATAGGATACAGAGCAACCAAAACAAGAGCAAACTCGGAGACGGTCTCAAAAACAAACTCTACTTCTCTATCAAGAGACAAACCGGGAAATTCTTCCAAACACCTCTAGGATAAACACAACCTATTCTAACATTCTGCGGTCTAATCCTCACTCAAAAATTAAATCCATCACGTTTTGCTAGGCAAGCCCGTCAACCAACTCACTCAATCATTGACCTCTAAAGCAGGATCAACATTCGATACAAAATCCACGTTCCCACCTACCATTACAATCTCATAGTCATCCGCAAGCTTTAAGAAAACTCTCATTGTCTCAAAGTCGACCCTAACGCTATGTTCTACAAGCCAATCCATGCACAGTTTCACATCAAAACCGTAAAAAGGAAATTTCATCGCATATACTGGAAACACGTGTCCTTGAACCATCAACGGACACCCCTCGTACATCATTCCGACCACAATCGTATCCTCGAAGGAGCTAGTAACACTAAAACCTACCTCTAATACCTCACAGGGTAGATTCAACAACTTCGCATGCTCACTCAAAATACACGGACGCGTAGTTCCAGAATCAATCAGAAAAACAAGCTCAACGATTGTATCGAGGAATTTCTTGCTATAACAACGACATCATTCCGAAGTCAACTCTTAGGTTTTCACTTCTCTTACCAACTCATATCAAGATCAGTCACATTGTTCTCTCTCAACAGAAACCAGCTCATATGCATGTTGACCCAAACAGACAAACTGCACTCCAAACTCTGGTACGGTCATACTGCCCTGAACTAAAGCGATGAACTCTCTCATCATTCACATCCTCTAAAACCTCAGATTCACGATTACCAGCTCTAGGCCCACGTCTCGGCCTCAAACTTACCAAAGACAACAATACATCAATATACAAAACGCACAAGCAAGAATATTTAGGGTTAGCAAGAGCAAGGGTCCAAGGTGCTCAAGTATATTCCTTTACAAAATCTTTTCAAATAAGTAATAGTAGCAATGGGAACTCGACACTACGCCTCAACACAACCATCATGCTAGCACATGCTTTCAAACACCGTACTAACAAGCAAACATCAAGCATACATGGCAAAATATTCACAAAGACATAGTAACATCATAACACTCCAAACTTACCTCACTTACCTACCCGAGGTCTCGGAAACCCCAGTCTCTGATACCAACAAATGTAGCCCCCTCGTCCCGGTCCGGTCGACTAACCGGTCCGAGTAGGCTACACGGGGAAAACCGATGCGAAACCCGTTAAGGTCTCACCTCGGTTAGCGACCCTAGAAAACTTTTTCGTTTATTATAGTCTTACCTAGATGCTTTTATTAAACCTATGTGTGAAACGACAGTGGAAACAAGGCTCACGAGAAGCCTGACAGCAAACAGGGCCTAAGCCCAACCCTTGGGACCTATTAGAGATGCCAAACAGCCCATTTTTAGGCTTGTGTTTCGAAACAGACAACACCCGTTTCGGAACACGGGCTTCAGTTTAAAAAGCAAGACACCTGTACCGAAACGCTTCCACCTCGTTTCAGAACAGGGTCACATTTTGCCTAGGCGTTTCGATACCCGTATCGAAACAGGCGTTTACAGTGGCCAAAGTGTTTCGAAACCTATTTCGAAACAAGGCTCACAGTGGCCAAACTGTACCGAAACGTGTTCCGATACGGGAGACCCTGGAACCACACCCGTTCCGAAACGGCACAACTCATTTCGAAACACCTGCAGCCTGTAGTTTTCCAAAATTAGTTTTACACATCTCTAAACGATCCCAAACGCCCTAAACGACCCCAAGAAGCATACACAACATACAAACACTCTCTAGAGGCATACACTCTATAGCAACCATGCTCAAGATACACAAGATATAAGGTAGGCATCCAAACACAAGCTCATTCATAGCATTCAAACGAAGCATACCTAGCTTTTAAGGTTTCATGCCTTTGCCAACATATACATAGCATGCAAGATAAGAATTAAAGCACGATTTACGAAACAAGGCATCAACATAAACATGGTTACAAATCCATCAACATAAGGCATTAACAACATAAAGCCAACACAAAGGAGTCTAGATACACGCTCCTAAAACACGTAGCATTTCCCATTGCTAAACAACTACATTATTTAATAAACCATACTTAAGCAAACTACCACACGCTTGGACACCCCTTTCTTGCTCCTTGCTAACTCCAAGCTAAGGATCTGCATTGCCGGAAAAAGGGAGAGCGTAAGCATAAAGCTTAGTGAGCGGAGCTCAAAAACATAACAACGACAATGCAGGGTTCAAAGCTTTCTTTAAAAAAATGATCAACACATACAACTCATCCAATAACCTAATCCTTCTACTAACATACAATGTCCAACCACAAGCCAACAATACAAATATTTATCATGGCATCACACTTCATGGTATGCATAAAGGCATGATCTTAGACTAAAGCAAAACCATAAAAAGAGAATGATATAGTGAGACACAAGATGAACAATACATGGTATGCACAAGCATCACCAAAACACACACGGTGGGACTACACATCACCGCCTCGACTAGTAGTTTTCCAATGGGACTACACATCAAAGTCCTCTTCTACTAGTCACTACCGGTGGGACTATACATCACCAAAGTCTTATACCATTCGCTACCGGCGGGACTACACATAACCGGAGCAACGACAACCATCACGTGAGGTTCGACACCAACCATGCAACACGATATACAATCACCATCATGCGACATGTACTCACTATATCATGCACAACCAAAACAAGTTGTAACAAAATCCACAACTATGCACCAACTTACTACTTACAATCTTACCAACCACAATTGGTCTTACTCACCATTTCCGTGCACAACCTGCACCAACTTATACATATTTTACAAGGCATATCAACAACACCATTGATACCATCATACATGATCAACGACATAATAATAAGCAACATGTTTCCCCCCAAAGTATTGAAATTTCATACATAACAATTTATCACCACAAGTAATGAAAACAAACAGAAAAAGGGAAAATTAAAGAGGCGATTCACATCCACTTACTCTTTGAGTTTAAAATTACTTTTCAAGCCCAATCCAAACCCCTTTCAAAATCATCTTTGAACCAAAACGATACTTGTAAACATTTTCACATCCACATGCTTGAACCAACCTTTGAAAATCAAGTTAAAACATTAACCACTCACCTTACTTCCTTAAGCAAGCCAAGCAAAGCTGACTCAAGCCTCCTCACTTCCGGATTCGATCCCGAAGCTTCACCAACGCAAATCCTTGCTTATAATCACCCCAACACAAGTAAAACAATCACGTTTCAGTTCACAATTCACTGTAGCAAACCCGGAATACAATTCAAGCACAACTCACAAGATTTCAAGCTAAAGACAACCCCAAAACCCTCATTTTCGAGCAGCCCTCTTGCACAGCCGAAAACCATTGATTCTAACTCTTTTAACACACCTAATAGCTTCCAAAACAACCCCTAAATATCATACAACTATCGTCCTTCATTTTCCAACATAAAACAGCCCTAAAACTCACTTCTAAACCCTCCTAAAACCCCACTTAAACCCAAATACGAATTTCTTAATAAAATCAAGTAAAAATCATATATATTGGACCATTTGGGCTACGAACAACACATATAATAATAAGGATTCAAAAGCTTCAACATTGGACAACAAAGTTAGGATTTTTAACTTAAAAGTTCAAAAACTCAAAACACAAAACAATGGGTTTTATGGAAAACTAAATACATGGAGAGAAAGAGGAAGGTGATGACAACTCAAAAGTGCCATTACCTTTTAAAAACCATCAAGGATGAATGATGGAGGAGATGAAATAGAATCTTCAATGGTGGGAGGGGGTTTCACGTTGGTTTTTGTTTGGGATGTAGAAGATGATACAAATTTGGGTGTTTTGAAATTAAAAGGGTTTTTATTTTACAAGGCCACATATTTACGAAACTGCCATTAATGAAATGGCTATTGGGTTTTGGTTTAAAAAAATTGGGTCCAACACCTTTGTTTTATTTGCAAACAAAACCCGAACCATTATTTTATTTATTTAAATCATAAAACCGAACCCGAATAATATTAAAACATTATTTTCACCCGACCCCTAAACCCAGGTGTTACATTAAATATAATATACAAAAATAATTAAAAATAATAAAATAGTATTTTAGTAAATATTTGAGATGGCACGTGGAGAATATCATCTAAACTTGACCCCAAAATTTTCAACAAAACCCTACTCTGTCCCAATCCTCAGTTAAAAAATAAAAGGGTAAACTATGCAAAGTACCACCAAACTATTGGGTGTGACCCATTTTTCCAACAACTTTTCAATTGGTCCAATTTTGCCACTAAATTTTATTTTTCATCTCGTTTATACCACCACACCGTTAACTCCTTACTATCGTGATGACTTGGATGCTAGACCAAAATGTCGTCGTTTTGGAGCCACTATTTTGATACTAAATTATCCAAAACAGTATCGTTTTTCTAGAGGAAAATAGGAAAAAAACATTAGGGGTGGCAATCGGGTGAGGAATAACCGAAAACTGTGGGGATCCGAACTGATGGGAATGGGAAATAATCGAAATCTTCACCTAAGGGGACGGGGACGGGGACGGGGAAGTTTTATCACCGAAGCTAAAATGGGGACGAGGATTACTATATCCAAACCGTGGGGATAACCGAACCATACCCGTTTAAATCACTGTGGGGATCCCTGAAAAATATTCGCAGGGATCCCGATATATTACAAAGTTTGATGGCCATAAGGGTACTTTACCTATTTTTCATCAAAAATCTAATCTCACCTGAGTATGGCCGGCTAGACTAAGTTTAAAAATTCTTCGTAAATTCTATAAAAATAATTAGAATGTGGTCTATACATTATTGTAAATGTGGTTTAATCTAGTTTTGTTTAAAATACACGATGATCGATTTCGATATGTATTCTAAATGATATGAATATTTGAATGTTGAAAGGTCATAAAAAATATGGCAACAGATATCTTAAAAAAAGTTTTAGCAATGACTTTGAAGATTCACAAAAAATTCTACAAGATAAATTAGGAAGTGAGCCATGTATTTATATAATCATATGAAAGTCAATATTCGTTTAAAACAAATGGTTCTCGATTTCGAGTTATACATCATGAACTATTAATTTTTGAGTGAGCAAAGGTCAAAGGAAATGACAACGTACTATTTCTAAAAACAACAATAACAATGACTTCGGAAATTCACCATAAATCGTACGAATAAAATTAGAAGAGTTAATTTATATGGTTGGAAATGTTATCGAATATAGTTCCTTTTAGAACAAACAGATCATGATTTGGAACTATAGATTATTAGTTACATATTTTCTTTTAAAGGTAGTGCAGGCTGTCATGTTTCAACAGTTAATATTTAAGTATGTTTTATAGTTTTGAAATGATTTGTTTGTTGTTTGTTAAAACTCAATGGCAAAATTTCAAAAATAGCCCCCAACGTTTCACATTTTGGTCATTCTAGCCCTATCCTTTTTTATGTGCAAACAACCATCTAACGTTTCATTTTTTGTTTAAATTTCACCATTGTTGGATGAAAACCGTTAGTCAACTAACGGTTAACACTTGAGGCTGACGTGACATGTCTGCAGGGCATGGGAAGATGACGTCGCACTGCCACATGGCATTTTTAAAATTTTAATTATTTATTTTTAAAGAAAATATTTTTTAAAATATTTTTAACTAATCACCACATCAGCAAAGTGCCATGTCATCTCCCCATGTCCTGCAGACATGCCACGTCAGCCTCAGACGTTGATTGTTAGTTGACTAACAGTTTTCATCTAACAAGGGTAAAATTTGAACGAAAAATGAAACGTTAGGTAGTTATTTGCACCAATAAAAAGGATAGGGCTAAATTGACCAAAAGGTGAAACGTTGGGGGCTATTTTTGACCTTTTTTTCAAACTAAATTTATCTTCTATGTTTATAATCTTGGAGATTTAATGTTGGTATTTGTTTTAATGTATTAAGTTACGTTTATTTTTTGGGTATGAGGATTAACCAAAAAATTTATCACCAATTTATTTCTAGCAAAAATAATATATATTCTAAACTACAGTTCAAATTAATTCAATTTATTTTATTATATAAATAATATTACTCTATATAAATAATAGGAATATATTATAAAATAATATTAATATACATATAATAATATATTAATATATATATAACTAATAAATAAAATATTTATATTAAATAAAAAATTATATTATCAATAATATTAAATATATAAAAAATAATATATTATTATAAAAACTAAAAAACTAATTTTCAAAAAACCCAAAATTTACAAAAACCCCCCAAAGTCCACCAAAACATTAAATTCTTACCTATAAACCCTAAAACCCTAAATCATAAATACTAAACCCTAAACCCATTAGCATCCAAAATGGATGGATTTGTGGTTTAAACTTTAGGGTTTGGTGAATTTTTGGGGTTTTATTGTAAATTTTAGAAATTTTAGTTTTTTTAAATTAAATTTTTTAGTTTTATAATTGTAACCCCCTAGACCCGCCTATGCGTTTCAAGGATCCTAGGAAGTCACATTAGGGTCACAAGAGCGACCCACCGTAAAAATCCGCATAAAACATTTCCTCTGAAAGACACATATTAAATTATAACAGTAACTTTTGTTGAAAATACTCTTTCATAAAATCATATAAACATATAACAGGATTTCAGAAAACGTTTTACAGACACTATCATGAAACAATAATGATATGCATGCCCACTAACTATGTCGGTACCGTACTCCAAAAGCAACGCCGAGAGAACTCCGAACACTGATGTCAAACGTTATACCATGATATATTCCTTTAACCTGCGATGGTAAAAAAACAACGTGAGCTTGGAAAAGCTCAGTAATACAAAACTACCAAAGGATGCTATAAGCTCATGCGGATATATGGTAGGCATAGTATTTCCATGATGTTCCGCGCAGTAACTGTCTTTCTTTCTTTTTCGATATTTCAGGGTAACGTTATACTTGAGAATAACGATACTTGTTCTTTATTCAATTATCGAGAATTAGACGGGAATTATAGGTTATTAATGTACGGAGGTGGAATTAAAGAGCTCAGTTCCTAGTGTGTTCCAACAGTGTAAGTAAAACATGTACAACAACAGTATAATATATATTTCTAGTTCAAAAACATAAAGTTCAAGTAACGATACAGTACGGTTTAATTTTTTTTATCTACCCTCCAACCACACTCCAAGAGGCAGTTCCCCAAAACTGCGTCAAAGGCGTTAACCAGTGCCCATTGGGCATAGGTGCCATCCTAAGGGATTACCTTAGGAACGGTACGGTATGATAGGTATTACCCTAGCCGAAGCATAGGAACCTGTAACGGTAAAGGAATTACCAGCTGGATCAGGGCTGAACCTACGGTCACTTCGTATTCCATCCCAAGTACCCCAGTAACAATCTATGTAACAGTTCGGTTAATCAATAACTGTATTTTTAGTAATACATTATCTATATAGCATGTTGGTCATATCAGGTACATATGCATATATCAAGAATACAATACGGTCATGTTTAATTATAAAACATGTCATGTTCATGTGAGTTCAAGTATTCTATCATGTGCACATAATTGATATTATAACATGTAAATCAGTATGCAAAAACAGTCGTGTAGCACACATGGAACACACTAGGTGGAATAGTTTATTTCTTTGGAGATACTTGACATTTACGGAAGAGAACATATTAACTTTTGACGATTGAACGGATCTTTGAAACAAGGTCCCAATTAGAAGAGGGGTTTGTACTAACGATTCAAACCAGATAATCAGGAGATGATACGTCAAGATCTTGAGAGTTTAGGCATATCATGAGTGATTTAGCCATTTAAGCCTACCATGGGCATTATGGTCATTTTATCATACACGCCATTTTGGTAATTTATACCAATATGGCATAAATAGTGGCTCAGAAATTCTATTTTGCTCAATAAGTTTCCAGCCAGTCATTTAGGAATTTCTACGTCAAGATCTTCCATGATATCAGATACATTTGGGGCTATTTTGATTACTTGGGCCAACATGGGCATTTTGGTCATTTTACTATCAGGGGTGATTTGTAATTTAGCCCAATAATGATGAAATAACGATTTGCAATATTTAAGATTCCCAGAAGTTTATCGAGCCTCAAAACCATTCGAACTAATATATTCCAACCTTGCAGTACTAACCAACGCTT
Source organism: Hibiscus tridactylites (assembly GCA_958450335.1). Taxonomy (NCBI): domain Eukaryota; kingdom Viridiplantae; phylum Streptophyta; class Magnoliopsida; order Malvales; family Malvaceae; genus Hibiscus; species Hibiscus tridactylites. Next base: position 76,182,636 of record OY288273.1, read on the forward strand.
CTGATGCATCCAACGGTATCGTATATATGAACGGTTGCTTTCATTTTTCACCACAAGATTTTCCACGAAGTAGTCAAGCTTATACTCTGTGCGGAGAAACTTCCAGCCTTACATTAATATCAAGAGTGATTGACGTACGTAAGTCATGCTTCAACTCATAGGGGCATTTCAGTCATTTTCAGCTTTATTGGCATTTCTAGAATTTTATCAAAGGCAATTTACTTATTTTAGTCAAAGGGGGTATTTCAGTCATTTTGAAGCTCGGGATATCCATCATTCCTGTCAATTGAACCCTATATAACATTTCAATCATTTAAGTATCCGTGGGTGTTTCAGCCATTCAAGTAATTGCGGTAACTCCAACCACTTCGTTCATTCCAAAACACGAGGTTCGACCTATCATCTCTTGTTAATTTAGAAATTCCAATGCCCAAGCACATTTTGGTCATTTGATGACTCGATTGTATCGGCATTTTCAATTCTTTTACTCGATTCAGCCATTAATAGCAATTATGTATCTTCTGATAGTTTAATTGATTCGAACATATAAGAGTTTCCCCCACAAATTTATCTTCAGAGGTTTATTCAGGATTTACGCTAAATCCGAGTGCTTATCTTTCTTGAATAATTAAGCCTTATTATCGCATCTCTCTGAGTAATTTCGAGACTTTTAGATGAATCAATTGTTTTACCGGATTTAGTGTAGGTTTCCGCACCACTTTCATTATCAAGGGTATTTCTGTCATTTTCACCTCGAGGGCATTTTTGTGATTATATACTCCAATATTTCTGTCGTTTGACAAATTAACGTTATTAATCGGGTTTAGAGATTGATCAACTCATTAATTTTCTATAGGATTCCAGATTCTTAGATTTATCATCTTTCTCATTCGATTATTCCAACCTTATCTATAACGTCGTACATTTTCATATCCGGTTAATCTTAAGCAGAATTAACGGTACTCATCATCATATGTGTGCATGCATTAACCGAATACCAACAAGTTCATAAAGCATACTAGAGGTAGTAGTGTATTACCTTTAATCCTTGCTACATCGGTCAACCATGATACTCCGTTTGATCACTCTCGAACTCGAATGTGACGTCCTCAAAATCCAGAATGCAAGAAACTTCGAATACCTTCAATCGCACAAATTCCAATTTCAGTCCTTATTCACATTGCTGATAATTGATTATTAAAATACATAAGCAGACTCGAGTTCAAGGTCCAATTTAGAGGCTTTCGGGTTAGAATTTCACGAAACGGGCTTCAAAATCGGACTCAGAACGTCGAAAAACATAAAATAGGACTTTTTTGGAAATTTTGACTTTTTGGTCAAAGTCAACGGTCAACGGGCAGGTCAACGGTCAACGCTGACGTCATGCTGACGTCGCTGGTCCAAGGCTGACTCGGCGAGTTGACTCAGGCGAGTTGACTCACTGAGTTGACTCACTGAGTTGACTCGGACGAGTTGACTCACCGAGTTGACTCGGTTCAACGGGTCGGGTCGGGTTAACGGGCTTGACCGAGCTGACCGGTTCAACCGGACCAGCCGGTTCAGACCGGTTCGGTCTACACGGACCGGCTCTTACCTTTAGAACTCGGAGGTCGTCGGACGGTCGCCGGAATAACGCCGGAAAATCCATTTCGTGTCATTTCTGCCGGAAAACACAAATAATCAGGCCCTCATTTTATTTTACACATCTAAGAATCGAAATAACGCTGAAAACTAACCAAATCTTACCGGATCTAACCTTAAAGCTTCGAGAATCGCCGGAAAAAGACGAGTCTCCGACGACGGCTTAAACAATGACAATCGGATGAGTAAAAGGATGGGTTTTGCTCGACTCATGACGAGAAACTCATTGACAGTGGCGGCGCGACGAACGGATGTCGACAACGGCCGTAATCGGTGAAGAACCCTTCGATATAACCTAGGTTCACCAAAATTTCTTCCCCCGATTTCCGGCGAACGGGGCAGCGGTTGGGCGCGTGGCTTTAGGGGTTTCGATCGGGGCGGCGAGGCGGTTCGACTGGCGGCGACGGTGCAAGGCACAATGTGACGGTGAGGTCGGTTGAACGGGGTGGCCGGTGGTAGAATTCGAAAGGGTGGGAGAGAGGGAAGGTGGGGGGTCGAATCTGGATCTGGATGATTCCAATATGGGCATTTAATTCGATACAGGTGGGTGGTTGAGATATTTTGTTTGTTTATTAATATTTTATTTGGTTCAAGTATTTAAGGCATCACATAAATATAAATTAATGTAGGTCATGACCATCAATAACTTTAGCCTAGATGGCTAAGGCTTAAGCACAATAAGCTGAGGTCACAGGTTTAATTCTCTCAAGCACCACTTTCTTCCTTTTTTTTTTTTTTACTTTAACCACATTATGTGGGTGTTACAATAATAATATATTATTTGTTTATATATTTTAATATTATTTATTTATGAATAAAATTTTAGAGTTTAAGGTTTATAGTTTAGGGTTTAAGGTTTTTTTGGATTTTGGGCTTTTTAAAAAAATTTGGGTTTTAGAAATTAGTCTTTTAGTTTTTTTATTATAATATATTTATCTATTTAATATTATTTATAATATAAAAATATTTATATTTTTTTAATTTATTTATTATTTATATATTAATATATATATTAATACATTTCTAATATATTTATATTAGAATAACATATTTATAATATTTATATAGAGAAATATTATTTATATGATAAACTGTAGTTTGGAATATATATTATTTGTGCTGGAAACAAAACAAATATGTTACGTTGGCCTAGTGGGTAGGAGGTTGCCTTTGATTCTAAAGGTTCCAGGTTTAAATCTCATGAAGTGCATGATTTTTCATATTTTCCTCCAGCAAAACAATGCCGTTTTAAAAAATTTAGTATCAAAATAGCGGCACCAAAACGACGTCGTTTTGGTCTAGCATCAAAGTCATCACGACATTGAGGAGTTAACGGCGCGGTGTTATAAACGAGCCGAAAAATAAAGTTTGGTGGCAAAATTGGACCAATTGAAAGGTTGATGATAAAAACGGGTCACACCCAATAATTTGGTGGTTCCTAACATAGTTTACCCAAAATAAAAAATCCAACCCCGATCGGATCAGGTCGAGTCAAGACCCATCGGTTCGAGAAAAATTTCCAACACACGCCCTTATGAAAACTATCTTTCAAGGTTGAATTGATGCTTAGATGGGTATTTTTAGATGATTGTGCTTTAACTAAGGGAGTTCATTGTATCCATTGAATCGCTCCAATGGTAAAAGATGATATTGTTCTTCTTAGATGATTTGAGTTTGAATAGTGTAGTCTGTAAATATATACGTGTTCATTTAAATTTAAAATTAAACTAAAATACTACTTTGTAATTGAATTAAATGTTAAAAATATTAAGGGAGTTTATTTTTTATGAATTATCATCATATCCGGTAAAATATCACTTAAGAGATTGTTTGTTGGCATTTTTCATGCCTATTTAAAGGGTGTTAGTTCCTACCCAATCATTATCGACCAAAAGAGTTTTGAAGCTTTACGTGTCTATCTCCATAGACTGTTTTGGTGCACGTTGTTTGAGCTCGTTTGTTCTTTTGTAGAAAGGGTGTGTGTATACAATAGTGCACTTTGTGAAATGGATAGACTGTGGTTGATTAACAAAGATTGTACTATAAAGATTTGCACATACTCTTGTGTTATTACAATAACAACGATATCAATTAAATTAAAAATTAATCAGTCTTTTAACTTATTTATTTCTTCGTCAATATTTTATTTCTATTATTTTCAGTAGTGCGTAATAAGTTTCCTTGTGAGTTACACCAAAGACATGTTTATAAGGCCACTTAGTACAAGTATAAGTTTCCTTGTGAGATTTTATACTAATTAATATGTAAACTATATTTGTACATGTGGAGGAAACATCACCGACGTTAACATAGCATGTAAAATATCAAGGGAATAAACATGGATATCTTTATATATATTATTTTATAAGTGACATCCCAAGTGTGCTATTGTATAGTACATGATAGTGCCTCATAAGTCATAAACATTGTCATTATCACATATCTATTCAAATTGACATGTTGCCTTTTTTTTTTCAATATATTAGTGTGATTATACAATATATATTTTTTTCTTGATTCTTTGATAACACGCAAGTGCTTAAATCCGAATATTTTAAGACGAACATCATACTTTTTTTCACATATCAACTCCTTTTTGTTCTAACTAAAGTCACATAAATATTTTAGTAAAAAAATCACAGAACCAGTGGTTAGGTTCAACATATCAACTCCTTTTTCTTTTAACTAAAGTCACATAAATGTTTTGGCCCAAGAAAGTCACAATAATGTATTATATAGGCCATGTGATGGATCTTAAATAAAGAATTTGAATAAGCCATAAGGGAAAACGTGAAAATCATTATCACTCAATGTTTCACCAAAATTCAACACCAATCAATTAGTGGGGATCTTTTTTTTTCTGGTCCCTCATTTTGAACTTATTCTGAATGTATACTACATTTTAAATTCATTTTGTTTCTTATTTATCTTCCATATATTTACTGAAAATGGTGAGGCAATTTTCAGTAGCTTAAATAAATACTTTAGGCATCCGGAACTAATCACTTGGCTTTTCTCGGGTCTTATTCTAGGTTTAGCCTGTAATTACTATTAGAGAAAAAAAATGGTTTGAAGTTTTAAAAGTGTCAAGAAAGAAATGTAATTTTGCGAACTTGTAAAAAGTGTTTGGTTTTCGTTATCTAAAATTAAATGGGAGTGATTTTTTTAATAGTCTAAAGGTGAATTACAAGGTAGTATATGTTAATACGTATTTTTAAATTTTTTAATAATACGTATATTTTATAAATAAAGCGATTGAACTCGAAATTTTTAAAATAAATAGCATATATTTTTTTACTGGAACCACTTGTTAAGTTACAAGTGAGAGTAATTTTAGATTTTGACATATGATTATGACATACGATGGATGTAATCTCATCCCATCACATTCTATCTACAATTTAGAATTACGGGCGTAGTCGATTGTGGATCACAATAAATTAATAATAGCATAATTTTGTTTCTTTAAATTTAGATTTTAATAGTGCCTCAACCAATTTCTCTGCTCGTATTTTTTTTCTTTAATTTTGTTTAACTGAAGAAAGAATCGACTTTAACGTTGATCGTCAATTGTCGATGTTTTCTTTGTTTCGTTTTTAGTTTTCACAAAAATAATTTTATCTTTGTAACACGTTTATCTTTACTTTCAGGCACGTTTTTTGTTTTCTTTTTCGGTCGTTTAGTTGTTATTTTTAGTTTATGTTTTCTCATGGTTGGATTTGACTACACCACGACTGATCAAAATGACGCTTATTTGTAATCTTCCTGATCTTCCCTGCTATGGACCCTCAGATTGAAAGATATGCAGTTTGCGTTCGTGGATAGTTTCTCATGACCCTTGACTTTGATTTGTAGTTATCAGTGGTCTTTCAATAGCTTAATCTTATTTTGTTGTTTGTTTGACGATGCAATCATATTTGTTTGCATCTATTTTTCGTTCGAGTCTTTTGGTTGATTTTTTAACTTTTTTCATGTATGGTCCTTATATGATTTAAAGTGACTAGTGTCAATTTTATAGGAAAATGTCCAAATCATATATTTAGTTTATGATGATAGTTGTAAACTTTATCGCAATTTTGAATATTTCTCTTTTTAATAAGAATAGCGGCTTCTATTGAAAATATTAAGATGTAAAAATAATATTTAATATATAGATAAATAAAAATATATAACTTCTTTTTACAAATATTTTTATAACTTCAATATTAATAACATGTATGTTATGGTTAAATTAAATATAATTTAAGTCTTGCTAAAAATAAAAAAAAAAACTTTTTATTATACATATTCTAATGATTTATTTGTTAATATATTATTTGTTAATATATATATATATATATAATTGTAACAAAATAACACATTACTTAACCCAAAACTCAACGAAAAATCTGAATTTTTTATTAATAAGGGTAAAGGTGGTAAAGAATACTACTATATGTCTCGTTAAAAAACCTCCTTAAGTCTAATCGGAGGAAAAAAAAGTGCACATAGTAGTATTTACAAGATAGCTACTACACAAATCAACTACATGAGAGAACACCAGCAACCTAACCATGTCTAATAGATTAAGAAACCTTTAGTCAAACAACCAAGTATAAATAAATCAACCCACTCCGGTAGGTGAAAAATCTGAACTTTGATTGCTAAAAACATTCATGGTTTTCACTTAAGTCATGTAGAGGAGAAAATGGATGGGATCGAGCTACGTTGAAAGAGTTAAGTACAATCCTAGTGTTGAACTCCAATTTTAAATTATTTTAAAAGAACGAATAAAGATCGAGAGGTGATATATTGCTTTTTTTTTGTTCTTCCGATATCTTAGGGTTTATTTCGATAATTTTCTGCATACAGAGCTTATAGGAACTTTTTCTTTGAATTTAGAATCAAAATTAAAGTGGGATTTGTATCTATTTTTGTTTTGGAGTTGAAAGAGTTTTCTACGATTTTTTTTTACATTTTTTGTATTTCTATAATTTTAAGAAACTATTTTATATTTTTATTTGTTTTAAAATTTTTATTTTTTTATATATTTAAATATGTCTAGATATTAAAAGAACCAATTTAATTGACCATTTAATAAAATTACTTTTAGGCAATCTTACATTACCAGCAAAACCATACATCTTACATCCCAAACAAATTAACCAAACAAGTAATATAACATTTTAACCAAAATTTTAAACAATTTACATTTGGCCTCTCAAGTTTTTAAAGAAATTTAATTTGATCCACTCAGAAATATTAAAATTCTCATTAAATTTTTATTTCTTTAAATATTTTTAATTAAGGCCATTTTTAAAAAATTTCTCATTAAGTTTCAATTTTTTTTTGAAAAATTTAGTTTAGGCTTCTAAAACTTTCAAAAGGTTTACATTAACCCCCTCAACCTTCTTATGTGCCCCTAATCCTATTCTATAATCTTAATACCAACCATAATCATACATTTCATGAACCGTACGCATCCAATATTACCGTAAGATATTGAACATAATATATATAATATAATATTAAAAGTTTGAAAATAATAAAATTACTTCATCCATTAAATAGCAGAAGTCGAACTATTTTACATAACATTGTTTTTGCGGCAAAAAAAAACAGCTTTGGACGGACCTCAAAAGCTATGCCAACAGCAGTAGTAAATAAGTTGTTTCCTACACCGGTCACCGGCAACTAGAAGAGCATTGAGAATTGAGAATGATCGTAATAAGACAAATCAGTTCCTCAAATCCATGCATACAGTTATGTAATACGTAAAGAGAGGTTACTACCAGTACCACACATATAGTTTTACAGGGAGTCTAACGTACAGTATGGTGACGATACGATTACAGTGAAGTACAACTGAAATATTACAAAATACGAAACTTAAAATTTTACCCACCAATTAAAATGTTATACTTTCTGATAACATTTTAGATTGGTGATCCATGACAAGTATCGATACTTAGAGACAAGTTTCGATACTTAACATTAACCTACAATGTTATCAGAAGTGACAAGTATCGATACTTCGGAGTCAAATTTCGATAACATTTTAGGTTGTGGATAACAATTTAAGTTCCGTATTTTATAACATTTCAGTTGGTGCCGCACCTTAACCGTACCGTAATCCCGCTACACAACAGAATCACCCAGTTTTTAACATAATACTAATATTTATGAGTATCAAGTAGATCCGAAAGATTCAACTTGTGATTTGCCAGAAGGACCCTTGGTCCTAATATAAAGCCTATACTCATCAAACGTCATGGGAGTGTATAGTGCTGGCCGGTCCTCGCTCACAAGCTCTTTTGCCGGTTCAATCAGTAAATCGCTCTTGGGATTGTAAAAGAAAGCAAGGGAAACACGATCTTTCACTGAATTCACGATTACACGGTGTTCAACACTTTTGTAAATCATATTGCTCAGCACCTAAACACACGTCTCATCAAAACATTAAAACATATTTAGTCTTTTCTCAAAACATCACGTGAAACATAATTAAACAATTAAAGGTTAGTTCAACAAATATAGTAAGGTATGAAATGTCAAAATAGCATATGTTTAATTAAAATACTAAAGGTGTTTTGATAATTAAGCAAAGTTGCAAACCTGAATTTGATCTCCAACGTTGACTATGAAAGCATTGGGAATGGGGTTGACAGTGAGCCAGTTGCCATTCTTACGAACTTGGAGACCAGGGACATCATGGTCGGGCAGGAGAAAGGTTATTCCACCAGGGTCTGAGTGGGAAGAAAGGCCTAGTGTAAGGTCTGGTTGAGGACACTTGGGGTAGAAATTGACCCTTAAGCAAGCACCAATATCTTCCCCACCAAATGCATTTTGTAGATAGTCTTCTTTTAGTCCTAGATTTGTAGACATCGCCTTAAGCAGCCTTCCACCCAGTTTTACAACTTCAGCACCATATTCTGAAAGCAGTTCCCTGCATAATGATTGTTAGTAATAATAAATGTATTATTTTAAAAAGGCTTAATGTCAAAATAAGTGCTCAAATTATTATGTTTTTTCTTTTTTAAGTGCCTAAACTATTTTTTTTCTCTTTTAAGTGCTCAAACTATCTCGTTTTTCCTTTTAAGTGGCTAAACTTTTTTTTATCTCTTTTAAGTGCCCAAACTATTATTTTTTGCTCTTTTCAAGGTCAATCTGAGGCATCTACTTTGACCAAATAATAATAGTTTAGACATTTAAATGGGAAAAAAATAATTTAGGCACCTAAAAGAAAAAAAACATGATTGTTTAGATTAAGTCTTTAAATAGACCGTTTTATGTCTGTTTGAGGCTTCGTACGTATGTAAAAGAACATAAAACTACCACGTTCCACTTCCAACACTAATTTTGGGTTGATCAGAGACTAGTCTTTTAGTGAATATAGGGTGATTTTGGGTTCTAAAGAGAACTTTGAAAACGACCAACACTAACTTTGTCCTTAACCCTGGTAAGATAAGGAAATTTTAAAGCCTAAAAACATATTAATATAATATTGTAGAAGCCATGCGATTATGTTCAGACTTCAGACCAAAGCTAGGCTTGGTTATTCACCTGCAAGATGAAGGGTGTGAGGGCCACTTGCTTTGGTTCCTCAAAGAAACCGGCAAGTAGTGAAGAAAAAAGTAATCGCTCCAATCAAGGATGGCTCCTTTCTGCACTCCCAAGCGACTGCCGTAGCCTTCGTAGGTAGTTGGTGAGTTGGCATACTCTTGTTTCAGTTCAAGCGGCATGTTAAAGAATTGACGCCACACCTCGCGCGTACGCTCCATTAGCTCATGGCTAACACCATGGTTCACCGCCTGGAAGAAACCCCACTCCTTGCAGGCGGTGGATATGAATCCCAGGGTCTCCTCATGGAGAGTAGGGTCTTTGCTGAAGAGGTTCTTAAGATCAATAACCGGAATATCCACATGCTGGTGGTTTTCAGTTTCATTAGTGAAGGCAGGCCTATCACTCGGCGGCTTCACGTACCGCTTTGGAATAGCACGCAGGCCACTCTGAGACAAAGACTGAACTCGAACCACCGGTTCAGGCCAACTCTTAAGATCACTCATCTTACGTTAATTCCGAATGAATTAGAAAAAACAAGAGATACCAGGATTAGCTGAGTGATATTGGTGGAAAGAAGAAAGGGGGCAAAGGGGTTTATATAAGGACTAGGAACACCGGAGAGGGATGCATTTTTCGGCGCCGTGATAAACTTGATTAGTTTATTGCAATCTGCAATAGCTAAAACTTAGGGAAGGAAATAAATGTGATTAATTTCCTCGGAAAATATTTACATTCACGGCAAGAAACAAACAAGACTATTAGGCATAGATTCAAATAATGGTCCGTTATCGTAATAACAGTCGCTATATAACAGTAGCGGGACTGTCTAATAAATTTACTAAAAAAAATAATTGCAGTGGCACCGTCCAAAATTTTTAGTGAAAAATAACAGTTTTCAATGACTATATTATTTGTTACGTTTATAATCGTAAATAAAAATACAATCGTACACGCAACCATAATTTAATTTAACCATGTTGTTTTCCTCGGATAAGTAGTTAGGTTTGGCGGCAATTATAAAACAGAGGAGAAAAGAGAAGATTTATAAAGCAGTGGGATTGTAGTGGAAGATCCAGATAGAAAGATTGTTTGCAAAATTTGACTGACATGGTCAGCTTAGATACTACAAATTAATAAGGGATATTGGTACTGATACCACCAGTAGAAGTAGTAGGAAGTTCCTTTTTTTTCATTATTTAAATTTATGCACGTGCATTTTTCGAGAACAGGACCAGTGGTGGTGCAACCTTCTGGATTTTGATTGTTTTTGGGCCCACATGAATTTTCAAACGTGCACGTAGCGTTCCTTGATAGTGCCTCAATGGTCCTTCAAAAATAAATAATTATCATTTCTCTCCATTTTTTATTTTAAAAAAATTATTTGATATAATGAAAAAAATACGAGTAGAACGTTTGTTATTTTCAGCTCTTAAAAGATTTTTTTGCAACTTATAAGTTTTTTATAATCAACTAATAGTAGTCAACATATGACTAACATGACAACGTTAAGAGTACAATAATCATGTTCATCTAAAATTTTCAAATACGACCTAATACTAGATACCCAAATATTCATCAACCTAAATTCAATTACCCATTACATCCTTGTACCATTTATAGTAAACCCGAGCCCAAAAATCAACCTAAATTATGGCTAACCTTAAACCCTAATTTACAATCGTCACTAACTCCATTGCACCCCAATTGTGCACCTCTGCCACCAAGGTTCTCCACATCAGCAAGAACCACCAAAGGAGGCACCACGCCATTCTCCACACCTAACTGTCGATTTCCATGTCAACATTAGGGACAATTGGCCTCCCATCTAATCTGCAACAGGTTTATTCTTGTGTCCATGCCATCACGTTCATCCCCTGTTGTCCCCGACCAAATTCCTTGGCAACATGTACATTGCCCAGACTCTATTGAGTGACCTCCACTTGGTCGAGCTCTCTTCCTTCCATCGCCTATAAAATGGCACAAAAACGAAAATGAAAAAAAGAGAAGAGAAATTTGAGAAAAAAATCAAGAAAAAAGAAAATTTTCACCTTTTCGAAGATCGAAGCTTTTTATGGTAGATAGAGATAATGAATATCCTACCTCAAAATCGGCATCACCTAATGGTGATATCAGCAACAACTTGGAGATATACTAGAGTTTCTGATCTAGATCTAGGCCTTTTAGTGGATTTTAGGCTTGTTAACATATTTACGCAACAATGGCTGAAGAAAGACTCCAGAAAATATACCTCATCTAGAAGAATGATAGTTGTCATCCTCCTCTAAGGTTGTTAGAGTTGCTGTTATTTTCTTCAACAAACCTTGCTGAGCTGGCAAGGTTGTTATCATCAGCACACATTGTATATAAACCCGTTATACTCTAATGAATGAAAGCACCTTTCATCATTTTATCATGCATTGTAAAAAACTCTAGTTATATATTATCCAACATGGTATCTATCGCCAAAGGTTCTGGGATCCTCTATTCGCTACGTCCTTTCCATTCATTGTAGATCCTATCTTGCTCACCATGCCTTCATCCACCAATCCCTCACTATCCACCGATAACGCTCCCTCTGGGGGATCGTCTAACTTCAACCAGTTCAGCACAACCTTCACCAACAAACGAATCAACATAGTCCTTGACGAGACCAACTTCCTCATGTGGAAGCAACAAGTTCTTCTGGTGAATCGATGTCTATGATTGGAGAAACTATTGACCAGAGCTCTTAAGCCTCCCCCGGCGACTATTACCTCTACCGATGGCCCTACGTCTGAAAATGAAGCATATGAGATCTTTGTTGCTCAAGACAGTGCCCTGTCTTCCTGGCTCTTATCTACCATCAGCTCCCATCTTCTATCCGAGTTTGTTGGTGCTGACACTGCTGCTGAGATTTGGACCACTGTCCTTCGCTTCTTTTCCAGTAGATTTACCACCACTGTGATGAGCCTCCATTATAAATTCCGTTCCCTCAAGAAAGGAGACAGCAGCATGCGCACCTATGTTTCACAAGTAAAAGAGATTGAAAATGCCCTTGCCTCGTGTGGTAGTCCCATTTCAGATCTGGAGAAGATTGCCACTATTCTGAATGGCCTGCCCATGGACTACCAGCCCTTTGTAGCTGTCATTACCTCTAGTTAGCAAACCTTCACCCTTGATGCCGCAATATATGTTTTGTTTGATGCTGAAACACGGCTCAATAGCTTTAACCCTTTACTCGAGTTTTCCTCCAGTGTTAATCTCGTACATGCTCCTCCACTGAATCATTCCATTCCTCGAGACAGTCGTGACAACGCATTCAGTGCTGCTCGTCCATATCGTGCTTCTTCTTCATCTCGTGGTCGTGGTCGATTTGGGCGTCCTCGCTTACAGTGTCAGCTATGCGGTAAACTTGGTCACTTGGTTGATCGCTATTGGCATCGCTTTGATGAATCCTTTGCCGGTGTTACTGCTAGAGAGAAGACTCTTTCCTCCAATGAGTCCGGCACTGTCAATCTGTGTGCTCTTGATGATAGACATGTGCCATACATTTATCAACATGGAACTGGTGTACCACCACCCTCTTCCTCTAGAGCCCCTCTACCCTCCTCTACTTAGGCGAATCTAGCCACCGCATCTCAAGGTCCCTGGTTTGCTGACTCTGGCGCGTCTCATCATGTCTCCCCCGATTCATCTGCCCTTGTTCATAGCTCTGACTACTCTGGTCCTGGTAAGCTCACAGTTGGTAATGGAGTTTCTCTTGGTATTTCAAAACTTGGTCAATCCGCTTTTCTTTCTTCTTCATGTTCACGTGCCTTGTTACTTAATGATGTTTTGCACGTCCCTAGTATAACAAAGAACTTGGTTTCGGTGTCTAAGCTTGCTAAGGATAACAATGTCTTCTTGGAGTTTCATGCTCGTTCTTGTGTAGTTTGTGATGAAGCAACTGGAGCAGTGTTGTTGACTGGTGATGAGGATGTTGGGCTTTATCGTTTTCGTTCTTCAATTCCTGCTTTTTGTAATAACAATCCTGAGGCTAATCTTGTACGTAACTCTAGTAGTTTGTATCAACTGTGGCACCGTCGTTTAGGCCACCCTGCCCATGAAACGTTACTCAAAGTTTGTAAGACATGTAATGCCACTTTGTCTAATGAAGATGTCTCAACTTCTCATCTTTGCATTGCTTGTCAAATGGGAAAACACTACAAACTGCCCTTTGTGCCTTCAGATTCTGCTTATGGTGCTCCCTTTGAGTTAGTGTATACTGATCTATGGGGACCTGATCACATTGCTTCGCAGGGATACTATTATTACATCTCATTTATCGATGCTCACACTTGACATTGCTGGCTCTACTTGCTCAAACGCAAGTCTCAAGCATTGCTTGCTTTTCAGGACTTTCTTAAGTTAATTCGAACTCAGTTTAATAATACTATCAAAGCTATACAAAGTGACTGGGGAGGGGAATTTAGAAGCTTCACTCCTTACCTGCGCGAGGCTGGCATTATTCACCGTCTCACTTGCCCCCATACATCTCAGCAAAATGGTGTTGCTGAGAGAAAACACAGGCATATCATCGAATTGGCCCCGACTCTCCTTGCACATGCATCACTTCCTTTTCAATACTGGTCATTTGCTGTCACTACTTCTGTGCATTTGATTAATTGCCTACCCACAAGAGTACTTCAAGATCTTTCACCATTTGAGAAGTTATTTGGTAGAAAGCCCAAGTATGACAATCTTCGGGTTTTTGGTTGCTTATGCTTCCCATATTTGAGGCCTTTCAAATACATAAGCTTGATTTTCATTCCTCTCCCTCAACTTTCTTGGGTTACAGTCCACACCATCGGGGATATCAATGTCTTTCTCCAAATGGGAAGGTGTATATATCTCGACATGTCACCTTTGATGAACTGCTCTTCCCGTCTGCAGGCTTATCTAGCTCATCAAGTTCAATCTCTCAATCAAAACAAGCTTCTACTGCTCTTATCTTCCTGGTTCCTGGTGTCGATCAGCTACTTCACCAAGTACATCACTCACCCACTGATCCAGTACCTAACACTACACCCTCTTCAACTTCTATGGAACGTGGTTCAGCTCCTACTCATACACCTCCCTCTACTTCTCCCCTTCATGTTGACTCTATTTCACCTCTTGAGTCCCCTACACACGTTTCCCCTACATCACCGTTTGAGAGCAATATATCTCAACCTACTTCTCCCACTTCAATTATTCCTATTTCCACCAACCCTACTGACTCTGGTATTGTCTTTGGCTCCTTTGGACAAACATCTGATCCTCTTCCCACTACACCCTCTCCCGCTACTTTAGCTCGATCACCTTCACATGTTTCTCTAAATATCGACCATACTGATGCCTTCCCATATCCTGCCATTCCACCTATTTCCACCACCACCTCTCACCCAGTGATCACCCGAAGCAAAGCAGGTATTTTTAAACCCAAGCTATATCTTGCTAAAACCACTGATGATAACGTACCTGCCATAATCCATGAAGCTCTTGCTTCACCTAATTGGAGAGATGAAACATTGGCTGAGTGCAATGCTCTACAACAATATGGCACTTGGACCCTTGTTAAACCTCCTGAAGGGTGTACTCAAGTAGGCTGCAAGTGGATCTATAAACTAAAACAAAATGCTGATGGCACTATATCGAGGTACAAAGCTCGTCTTGTTGCCAAGGGCTTCTCTCAACTCCCTGGCAGAGACTTTGTTGATACCTTCAGTCCAGTGGTAAAATTTCATACCATTAATGTAGTACTTTCTCTTACTGTGACAAATAAGTGGAGCCTGCGACATGTAGATGTGAATAATGCCTTCCTCTATGGTGATCTAAAGGAAGAAGTCTTTATGACTCAACCTTCAGGCTTTGAAACAGTTGCTCTTTATGGTTCAAAACTTGTTTGCAAGTTACAAAAGGCCCTCTATGGCTTGCGTCAAGCACCTCGAAGCTGGAACTCAAAACTTCGAGATTGCTTAATTGATTTTGGATTTCGTAGCTCCGGAGCAGATTCCTCCTTGTTCATCCGCAATATGACAGGACACTTTACTTATGTCCTCATCTATGTTGATGACATTGTCATTACCAGTAGCTCAGATACATGCACAAATGAAGTGGTTGATCTATTTGCTACCAATGTTTCTCTCAAGGATCTTGGTGAATTGACTTACTTTCTTGGCATTGAAGTTCATCGCACTAATGGAAATTTATTTCTAAGCCAACATAAGTACATCTTGGAGTTACTAGCATGGTCACAAATGGACAAGGCCAAAGGTGCTTCCACACCAATGCTCACTGCTGACAAATTGGGACAACATGCAGGCAGTCCAATTGAAGGTGCCTCAGGTTATCAAAGCATTGTTGGCTCTCTACTTTACCTGTGCCACACGCGCCCGGACATTACCTATAGTGTCAATCATGTATCACAGTATATGCACCACCCTTGCGAAGGTCACCTTGCTGCTGTAAAACGCATATTGAGATATCTCATTGCTACCCTACACTTTGGTCTAGTGTTTCGATCCTCTGAACCCAGCTCCTCTCTCATTGCCTTTGCTAATGTTGACTGGGGAAGCTGCCCTGATGATCGGCGTTCCACAACTCGAAATTGTGTTTACCTGGGCAACAGCCTCGTTGCATGGACCTCTAAGAAACAAAAGGTAGTATCTCGGTCCACAATGGAGGCAGAATACAGAAGTATTGCCGACACTGCCTCTGAAATTGTTTGGTTACGCACATTATTATCTGATATGAGAGTACAACAATCGAAAGCTCCAGTCATTTGGAGTGATAGTACGAGTGTTGTGGCTATGAGTATAAACCCTGTTTTTCATGCTCAATCCAAACATGTCGACATGGACGTCCACTTTATCAAAGAAAAAGTTACAGCTAAAGACCTCATCGTAAACTATGTTCCGACACCCTTCCAAATTGCTGCTGTTATTTTCTTCAACAAACCTTGCTGAGCTGGCAAGGTTGTTATCATCAACACACATTGTATATAAACCCGTTATACTCTAATGAATGTAAGCACCTTTCATCCTTTTATCATGCATTGTAAAAAACCCTAGTTATACATTATCCAACAAGGCTAAACCAAGGTTGGTGGTGTTTGTTTTAGTATATGTATCGGCAAACAAATGCAAGTATACACCATTGTACTAAGTAATACAGTGGACACACAAGATGTATGTCGGGTTATCGTATCGTACAGAGACTGTATCAACAATATTAATATTTATTACTGCTATGAAAGTAAAATTAATAGTTTGGTGGTCGAGTAAGAAAACATAAAAGTAAACAAGGAAATAACAATGATAGTTAGAAGAGGAGTCTTGGTATTTTGGAAGCAACCAACAAACTGTGATCTTAACAGGTGAATTCATCTAATGCACTTATCATATATTGACATGTTAACTTATGGTCTCGACAAGATCAAGGGAGATTCTCTCTCAAGTCCCTTTTAGTAACCTTATCTAGTCTATATCTCTATAGACCTAAGTAAGCCTAACCTCTCAAGTGTCGAGATAAACATGTCAGCTAGATTTTTCTTAACTGAGTCGTAACTCTCACTATTATTGGTACTATATAAAATCATTCAACACTCTCTCGAATATGTTGAATGCAAAAACCTTATATCTCTATAGTGATTATAATGAAAAGCAAGTCACAAGATATGTTATGTCAAAAAAATATCAACTACACTAAATGACATATAAGTGCTGATAACATCCAAAATGTAAAATAGTTAAGAATTACACCACATGGTTCTTAGATCACGCATGAGAAGGAGGAAAAACAAGTCCTTAGATACAAGTAAATATATGTTGATCCTTACTCAGCTTGTCGATCCAAGCAGCTTCCCGGTCCAAGCAGCTTCCCTGTCTACTTGTTGCTCCTCTATAACAAGGTCTACAAGCTCTTTAAGCTTCCATGGCCTTTTGAGCGATGAGAAAATGAGCTTTCTCCGTAAAGTGATGGAAAATAAGAATGGTTAAAGGGAGAATGAACTCAACCAAAGAGAAAATAATTTTTCCAATGATGTTTTTCACGTGAGAGGTCTTGCTCTTTATATAGGCATTTGAGGATACAACATCAACCAATCAGAATGCAGCTTCCCTTTCCTACTAATAAGTCAATACAACCATTGCTTTGCAGAATCAACGTCCTTCAGCCTTTGCATAGTGTCCTTGTCTAACACTCATTACTCAACCTAGACGGAATAAACTCAATGACAAATGTCACATTGATCACCGAAGTGATCCTAAATCGAATGAATCAAAATGAGTGCAAATTTAAAACTTTTCATGCTTGAGCAAATAACGAATCAAAATTAATGAAATCTAAATGGTCTTGAGTCTTAACATGATTCACAATCACTAAGACAATTGAAAACATAGAAGGGTAAAACAGTCATCTCATACCAACATCAATTGTTTTATAGATTAAGATGAACTAGATACATACTTGAATCATATATGATCATATTAGATAATACTTAAGTCTTACCCAAATTAGACTCTTTTAACTCATTCAATTTGTTCGATTAATATTATTAAGGACTAAAACATAAATTAAGTAAATTTGAGGTCAAAACATAAGTTAACCTTACAAATATGAAAATCAACCATAAACATATTCACACATAAAATTTCAACTAAAACGAACCATAGAATCTCACCCAACTGAAAAATAGCTTTTTAGGAACTAAAATGCAAAGAATCAGAACCTATGAAAGGTTCCAACTAACTTAACTACCGAGGGTATTGATATTTAGGGTATTGTACCGATATTTGGGGACATTTCAAAAATTCTAGTAGCCAGTTTTCTTACTGATACATGGTATTGTACTAATACTCAAAATAATGTACCAATACTTGACTGTTAAATTTACAAATTCGAATATGAAAATTCAATCTGAAACATTCTAAACTATGTCCAAGTGACCTAAGCATGCTCGTAAACATTTATAAACATAAAAGGCAAATGAACAAACATCCGTATGACAAATTTCATCAACGATGGTGTTCAATCTGTGAATCTAGAAGTAATTTCCTAAACTTGCATATTTTGACTTACTAAAAAGCCTAATATGTCGTTTCTTGGAATTTAGACTTAGATGTAGAAAAATGGTATGTGCAGAGAAGAAATGTTATTTCTCTGTAAATCTTTTACATACTTTATTGATAAAGATAGTGTCTATTTATAGTTTACAGGAAAAAGCTTAAACTAGGAAAAAACGAATTACAACAAAAATCTAGTTTCTTATTTACAATATATTAGGCAAAAGATTGCTAAATAATAGTAGCTTAATATTAGGAAATTTATATCCCTAAATTTCTACAATTTACACTCCCCTCAATCTGGAGAGTATACGGTGTAGATTCCCAACTTGAATGTGAGTTCGTCGAAGAGGACTCTTGGTAGTGCCTTGGTGAGGACATCAGCTAACTCGCTCTTTATAAGAACAAAGTTTAATTTAACTGTACCATCATTAACCTTTTTTGAAATAAAATGTCAATCAATCTATATATGCTTCGTTCTATCATGGTGAACTAGATTTTTGGCAATGCTAATAGCTGACTAACTATCACTTTGTAATTGGAACTCTTTATACTATTTGAGTCCCAATTTTGCAAGTAATCTTTGCAGCCAAATTCCTTCACAAATTCCCAAAGCAAAAGCCATATCTCAGCTTCCGCACAACTCTTTGAAACTACTGGTCGTTTCTTTCTCCTCCATGTAACTAAATTTTTCCCACACAAATGAACAATATCCGCTGGTTGATCTTCTGTCAGTCAACTCTCCAGCCTAGCTTGAATTGGTAAATATCTTCACTGATGTGTGTTCACTTTTCCTAAATATCAAACCATGACTATGAGTCATTTTTAGATATCTCGAGATTCTGTTAACAACTTCGAGATGCTCCTCCTTTGGGTCACTCATATGTTAACTAACGATGCTTACTAAGAATGCAACGTCTGGTCTTCTGAGGGAAAAGTGGATTAATTTCCCATCAAGTCTATGGTATTGTTCTTTGTTGATAAGAACTCCCAACTCATCTTCTCAAAATTTCAAATTTGGTTCCATAGGTGTTTCCACTGGCTTGCACGCTAACATTCTAGCTTCTAAAAGTAAATCAAAGATATATATCCTCTGATTTATAATAATACCAGCTTTGGACCTCGGCACATTCATACCCAAGAAGTATCTAAGACTTCCTAGATCCTTGGTCTCAAATTTAGTTGATAGCAATTTCTTTTTTATTTCATCACAGTCATCCCCTGTAATGATAATATGATCAACATAAATAATTAAAATTACTTTCTTGTTACCTGAAGTCACCTTTACAAACAATGTGTGGTCAGTTTGGCATTGTTTGTAACCATTCTTCATGATGACCTTGGTAAATCTGTCAAACAAGGCCCTATGAGATTGTTTTAGACCATACAAGGATTTTTCCAACTTGCATACCATTTTCTCATTCGAATTTGGTTTCATTCCTGAAGGAATCTCCGTATACATTTCATCTTCTGGATTGCCATTTAGAAAGGCATTATTGATGTCTAGTTAATGGAGTGCCCAATCTTCATTAACTACTAAGGATAATAATACCCTTTCAATGTTTAATTTAGCCACTTGAGCAAAAGTCTCGTGGTAGTTGATTCCATAGGATTGTGTAAACCCTTTGGCTACCAGTCTTGCTTTAAACCCCGCTATACTACCATTGGACTCGTACTTGACCGTGAACACCCATTTGCCTCTCACTGGTTTTTTACCTTGAGGAAGATGGATTTGAGTCTAAGTTTTGTTGCTTTCCGATGCACTAATCTCCTCTTCTAATGCCTTCCTCCAATTGGGATCTTTTAGAGCCTCTTCAGCAGATTTTGGAATGTGAGTTTTATCCAAGGTAGCAGTAAAAGCTCTGAATGGTTGATTCAACTTCCCATAAGCAACAAATTGTTGTATTGGATGTGTTGTACACTTCCTCACACCTATTCCCTGGGCTATAGAAAGATCAATAGTGTCAACTAAAGGTTTAGGATCTATATTCTGAGAAAATTCCATACCTTCGAAGTGTTCTGAGGATATAGGGTTGAGTTCTAGTTGTCGGCAGTCTTCAGGTTGTATATTGGTCTCTTTAATAGGCTTTTGTCTCCTCTTATAGACACTAAGTTCCCTCTTCTCAAATTGCTCAGGTTGGGTCCTTTGAGGAGTTTGTGGTGAGCTAGGAATAGGAGATGGTGTGGGTTCTAAAGGAGAAGATATAGGTATGACGGGTTGAACTGTAGGTTTCGAAGGAATTATGGGTTCTGAAGGAGAAGATATAGGTATGATAGGTTGAACTATAGAAGGCTGAAAATCATCAAAAAACTGAAGTTTTCTTATATTCTCCCCCTAAATTTCAGCCTTGGTGTAAAAAAGATTACTTTCTAGGAAAGTAAAATCCATGGCTGTATAGGTTCTTTCAGTGACAGGTGAGTAACACTTGTAACCCTTCTTAGTGGAATAATATCCCAGGAAATGCACTTGAGAGCTCTAGGATCTAGTTTAGATCGAGAATGAGGATAAATATGGACAAAAACTGTACACCCGAAGACTTTTAATGGCATATTAGAAGAAAGTGGCTGAAAATTAGAAAAATGATGAAGAAAAGCATCTCGAGGTACCTTAAACTTCAAGGGTTTACTAGGCAGCCTATTTATAAGGTATGTGGCTTTAAGAATATCTCCCCCCCCAAAAAAAAATTTAAGAACATTTGTGGAAAATAATAATGACCTTGCTACCGCTAAAAGGTGCAGATTTTTTCTCTCGGCTACCATATTCTGTTGAGGAGAATTAACAAAAGAGCTAATATGAATAATTCTTCTCTCTTGAAGATAGGATCCTAGAGTCCTAGTGAAATACTCACTGCCATTATCAGTGTGAAGAATCTAAATTTTTGTTTTAAATTAGGTTTCAACTAAATTCTGGAATCTTCTAAACACTCCCTCAGTTTCATATTTCTCTTTCATTAAGAAAGTCTCAGCGAGTCTAGAGTGATAATCTATAAACGTAATGAACCACCTAGAACCATCTATGTTTTTTCACTCTCGAAGGGACCCAAATGTCACTGTGAACAATGGAAAAGGGATGAGAGGGTTTGTATTTGGGTGGATGATATGAAA
The DNA here is from genome assembly GCA_958450335.1 of Hibiscus tridactylites. Taxonomy (NCBI): domain Eukaryota; kingdom Viridiplantae; phylum Streptophyta; class Magnoliopsida; order Malvales; family Malvaceae; genus Hibiscus; species Hibiscus tridactylites. The sequence goes on from OY288273.1 coordinate 76,203,986, forward strand.
TTTTTGTGTGTTTAGCAAGTGGACATATTTTACAAGTAAAGAAATTTGGACTTGTATTATGAAATAAACGAGGAAACATTTTGGCAAGGTACTGAAATTAGGACGTCCTAATCTGCAATGCCATAATAAAACATTTGGAGAAGAATTAGAACCATGAGCAGGAAGGAAGTTTGGTTGAGAACAACTTGAGTTGGCTTGTCTATGTAAAGATGTCATGTCTTGAAGAATGTAGAGGCCACCACACAACCCGACACTTCCAATCACCTTCCCTGAGTCCACATCTTGAAATTCACAAACATGTGGAGAAAATTTAATAGTGCAGTGCAAATTAATAGAGTTTACTGACAGATAGAAGATTACAGGCTAAATTAGGCACATATAACACATTCAATAATTCAATATTTTCATAAACTTGAAATGAACCACTCCCTTTAATGGACGATAAAGCGCCATCTGCAGTCTTTATATGAGAGGATGAATTTAATTTCTAAATTTTTCGAAACAATGTCACATCTCATGTCATGTGATTTGATGCCCTTGAATCCACAACACATGGTGTACAATTATTATTAGCCAAATTGGCAAAATTTGTAATATCTCTATGAGTTTTTAGTAATCACATTGGTATGCTGAAAGGCTGAATGTGGTTGTAAATGATCAACAGCGTTGGGTTGCTGGAAGTTGTCGAGAGGCTAGAAATTACCAACAACAGTGGCCTGTTGGAAGTTGTCGAAAGGCTGAAAATTGCCAACAATAGTGGGTTACTTGAAAGGCTAAAATACATCATCTGAAATATTTTCTGAAATGATTTCAGAGGATGCATACATCTCGTAAGCTTTATGATCTAAAACCTAAGCGCTGATACTATGTAGAAAAGTGGTATGCGCAGAAAAAAAATGTTATTTCTCTGTAAAACTTCTACATACTTTATTGATAAAGATGGTGCATATTTATAGTTTACAAGAAAATGCCTAAACTAGAAAAAAAAAGGAATTACTACAAATATTTAGTTCTTTATTTATAAGATATTAGGAAAAAGATTGCTAAATAATAACATCTTGATATTAGAGAATTTATATCCCTAATTTTTTGCAATCTACATTAGAACCTATATTAGAGAATTTATGACCAATATAAGACTTAAGACATGAGCTAAACATCAAATCACCATCACGACAAATATTTACTCATAGACAACAGCACATTAGCATGCTTAAACAACATCAAGCTCATAAAACCTTCAACCAAAATCAAACATCAATTTATGGCAAACCATCAACATCCAAAACACATTGAAAACATATCAACAAGTACAAAATAAATCAAATATAAATACCTTAATTTAGTGGCCTAAATTTCCATATTATAACTTGTATAAAATCAAGTACAGACTCAAAAAGGTGTGATGTCTCGAGATTTTTTCTTGCCACAATCCACTACTCAGAAAATAGATCAATCCTCTACACTGATAAAATAAAACGAGCGTAAGTGAGTGCATTCGCACAAAAATGATCATCAAAGCTTAAACCAAAATAAAGTAGATATTTCACTTTCCAAAACTTATAAAATATCAAAATTTAATGCTTGAACAAAGCTCATATCAAATCTTATCGAAAGAGTGACATAGTGGTATTAGTTCTTGTGACGTATCAAATTTTATAAAATCACTGGATACACTGATCAAACTTAATAAAGATGTGGGCTTAGGTCTCCACCCCCGTTAAATACAAATGAGTTTCACAATTGCTAGACTTATAAGTCCTTAGGGTTCAAAACCAACAAATGATTTCTATACTAACGAGTCATTGGAATCCACAATAGCTAGACTAACGAGTCCTTGGGAACTTATAGACGATCAATCGATTAGACTAACGAGTCCTTCAGACAAAATTCAAATATTCTTATGGAGTATACTCATCCCATGACATGCCAACTATATCTGATCTTTAATTCAAAATGTTACAAGCCAATATATCCATTTAAAACGAATTCACTTATTGTTTTCGTAATCAAACGTCACTGTTCTTAGGCAAATTTTCAAAACATATTGGAAACATCCAAGCTTAACTAAACACGAATTATCAAAACATATTGCATAAAAGCAATAAGTAATCATGCTCGATTCATCATATCAAAACCAAACTTTCCTATCCCTTTTGAAATAAATCAAAGAGAAAAAAATGAAAGGTAGAATAGCTTACTTCTGAGCTTAAAGTAGCTTATTAGGCCACCAATAAGCCCCAAAAATCAGTTCAAAGCTTGCTATAAAGCAACACATAAGTTCACACTCACCCACACACTTTCGTTTCAACACTGAAAGCTTCACCAAATCGCCGATATCACCCAAACGATTTCTAATCTTCCACAACCAATTCCAATGTATATAAAAATAAAAAACACATGATTCCACATAAAAATTTACCCCAAAAGTTCCAGCAACATCAATCTAAACTAATCATCCACCCAAACTTCTCTTAAATGTCAAAATTTCATTAAAAACAATTATCTATCACTTCCAAACTTCAAACCAACATTTCTACCTTCAATTCGGTTGGGTTTTATGGTGCTCGATTTCCTTCAACCGATGTGTTTGCCAAGTTTGAAGAAGATTGGATTTTTTAGTGATAAAGTGGAAGCTAAAAGATTGGAATTGGACACAAGGATTTATAGTGGTTCAGCCTTCTAACAAGCACCTACATCCACTACCTTAGCTCCCCACTAAGGATTTCAACCAAATTCACTAAGAATTTCGTCCCCTTTTCAAGGCTAAGGAGGCAACCTTTACAACCCTCAAAGCTTTCTACCCAAAGCTTGAGTAAACCCTCTTTACAAGAGAAATTCTAAGCAAACTTGAAATCCCTCTAATAGGTATTTGTTTGCACTATAAAGCTCTCACCCAAAACATAAACACTTGAGCAAATTTAACAATATTTAGCTCACTAGTGTTGTCTATACAAGAAATGGACAATTTAAGCTCTAAGACAATTTCTTGATCATAGTGTTGTTAACAATTGAATCATTAGCCTTCTCTTGATGCTTGGAGATCCCTTTTATACTCCTAATTGAGTTTGTAGCCATTACTAGCCGTTAGGGTTGAATTGGAGCCGTTGGAGACTTTATTTCCCACATTAATTGCAGTTCTGGTGCCTACCGTATCGGTACACGGGTACCCGTATCGGTACGCCCTTCTTCAGAACTAGTTGTTGAGCTCTTGACAGCCTATGCGTATCGATACGCTAGGGAGCATATCGGTACGGTCTGCACTTTAAAAGACCGTTGGGAAATAGTCGTTGGGGGTTGTTAAAGCAGGGATCGGTACACTTTAAAGGAGTATCAGTACGACCCCTCTCCGTATCGATATGAGTAAACTTGTATCAGTACGGGTTTTGGTAGAATCAAATCTGGAGTAAAAAGGTATCAATGCCGGGTATACCGCATCGCTACGGTGGTGCTGAAAAGCCAGGTTTGACTACTTTAAAGCATTCCAAACTTTGCCAAAAACCTTTTTAAATACCTCGAACATATTTTCAAGTTGTTTGGACTTAAAGACATGTTTTAAATTCTTTTCAAATTAGTCCAAATTTTTTTCAATTATTATATCAAAACACCTAGTTCTTCAATCTCCCCCTTTTGATATAATAAACCAACTTGAAAAATTGTTTGGGATTCTCCCTCTTTAAGTTTAAATTTTTGAATAAGAGATTAAAAATTGAAAAGTAGTTAAAGCTCCCCCTTATTCATTTGAAAAACACAATTTTTCAAACCAATCTCTCCCCCTTTTGTTATATCAAAAAGAATTTTAAAATACTTTTAGGCTTAAAATAACAATGGAGGTGTAAATTTTGAAACTATTAAAATGTTTGGTTTTAAAAGTGGCTCCCCCTTACTCAAAGCATCATCAAGGAATGTTAGTCCAACACATGATAATCTAGTTGAATTAAAATAAAATAAATGAAATTAAAACAGGTAAAAAAATAACTAGATTTTACCAACACTTGAATTCCAAGGGAGGATGTGAAGCCTTCCTTCTTCAAGTGTTCTTCCTTGTGTGCATGGAGCTCCCCCTCATTGATTGAACTTGTTGAACACCTCCATCACACCTAATCAAGACAATCATACAAATTCTGGTATCCAAATTGCTTTGGATCCATAAATATTAGTTGCACAAAATTTGGTCCCCTTAGGAATCCATTTTTCAATTTCATCCTTTTTAGTTGAAGTGGTTAGTCCTTTTGGGACCCCAAACACTTTTAAAACATTTTCCATTTATAAATATAGGGGCACTAGATTGCCTTACATAGAAATTTGATTTTCTAAAATTATTTTTCTTTTCAAGCTCTTTGGAAATCGAATCTTTTTCTTCTTGAACTTTATGAAGCAAATTTTGTAAATCAAACCATTTTTGTTCAAACTCATTGAGTTTTGCTTCAAGTTCAATTTTGGTTTTAGAAATCAAATCATTTTGAATTTTTAAATTTGAAATCACTTTCTTGTTTCTCAAAATGTGATTTTTAAATTCTAAAACCAACTCATCATAGGCAACTTGTAATTCATCAAATGAATATGAACATGAAGTAGAGGAATTAGAAGTTACCATTGAATCTTCTTCGATGACCATAAGGCAAAGGTTGGCTTGTTCATCATCGGTGGAGTCTTCATCACTCCATGTAGCCACATATACCTTCTTTTTATGGCTTGAAGTGCTTGCCTTCTTCTTCTTCATGGATTCTCGTTCGAGTTCTTTCATGGCTTTCTTCATGAAAGGGGAACACTTCTTGAAGAGATGAACTATCTCTTCTTCTTCATCCTCCTCCTCGCTTGTATCGACATGGTTGCACTTGGAGGATTTGAGAGTCGTGGCATTTGCATGGATGCCTAGCTCCATGATCTTCTTCTTCCCCATCTTTCTTATCTCTTACTTCTTCTTCTCATCTTCTTTTTCTTTCTTCATAATTTGGTGAGTGAGAAGTGACCCCATGAGTTCATCAAGCTTCAAAGTCTTCAAATTCTTAGCTTCGATGATGGCGGTCCTCTTTGAGTCCCATGACTCGGGAAGAGAATAGATAAGCTTTCGGACAAGCTTTTCCTCCGGAATGAATTCTCCATAACCCTTGAATACATTGGTGATGGTGGAGAATCGGTGAAACATCTTCACAATGTCCTCTTCCGGATCCATTTTGAAGTTTTCATACTCTAGGTTGAGGAGGCCGATCTTGGTCTCCTTTACTTTGTTTATCCCCTCGTATGTAACTTCAATCTTGTCCTAAACTTCCTTGGCACTATCGCAAGAAGACATCTTCTCGTATATGTTGAGGCTAAGTGCACAAAAGATGAAGTGCAAAGCCTTGCAATTTAGCTCCATCTTCTTACGATCGTCGGCACTCCACTCCGCCTTGCTTTCTTTTGCTACAAACGGGCCATCTTCAATGATATCCCAAAGCTTGTAGTCTTTGGATTTGACAAAGAACATCATCATCGTCTTCCAATAAGCATAATTGGTCCCGTCGAAGAAGGGAGGCTTGTCGATGGATTGAGCCATTGAGCCGGTTGTTTGAAAAGTTGATCGAGCTTGCCGGATCGCCTTAATAGGACGGTAATCCTCTTCAATTGAGCCAAGCTCTGATACCAATTGTTGGGTTTTATGGTGCTCGATTTCCTTCAACCTATGTGTTTGCTAAGTTTGGAGAAGATTGGATTTTTTAGTGATAAAGTGGAAGCTAAAATATTGGAAATGGACACAAGGATTTATAGTGGTTCGGCCTTCTAACAAGCACCTACATCCACTACCTTAGCTCCCCACTAAGGATTTCAACCAAATTCACTAAGAATTCCGTCCCCTTTTCAAGGTTAAGGAGGCAACCTTTACAACCCTCAAATCTTTCTACCCAAAGCTTGAGTAAACCCTCTTTACAAGAGAAATTCTAAGCAAACTTGAAATCCCTCTAATAGGTATTTGTTTGCACTATAAAGCTCTCATCCAAAACCTAAACACTTGAGCAAATTTAACAATATTTAGCTCACTAGTGTTGTCTATACAAGAAATGGACAATTTAAGCTCTAAGACAATTTCTTGACCATAGTGTTGTTGACAATTGAATCATTAGCCTTTTGTTGATGCTTGGAGGTCCCTTTTATACTTCGAATTGAGTTTGTAGCCGTTACTACCCGTTAGGGTTGAATTGGAGTCGTTGGAGACTTTATTTCCCACATTAATTGCAGTTCTGGTGCCTACCGTATCAGTACACGAGTACCCATATCGGTATGCCCTTCTTCAGAACTAGCCATTGAGCTCTTGCCAGCCTATGCTATCGATACGCTAGAGAGCGTATCGGTACGGTCTGCACTTTAAAACACCATTGGGAAATAGCCGTTGGGGGTTGTTAAAGCAGGGATCAATACGCTTTAAAGGTGTATCAGTACGACCCCTCTTTGTATCGATACATGTAAGCCTGTATCGGTACGAGTTTTGGCAGAATCAAATCTAGAGTAAAAAGGTATCGATACGGGGTATACCGTATCGGTACGGTAGTGCTGAAAAGCCAGGTTGACTACTTTAAAGCATTCCATACTTTGCCAAAAACATTTTTAAATACCTCAAACATATTTTCAAGTTTTTTGGACTTAAAGACATGTTTTAAATTCTTTTTAAATTAGTCTAAAACATTTTTAAATACCTCAAACATATTTTCAATTATTATATCAAAACATTTTTAAATTAGTCCAAATCAACTCTAAATATCATCAATTAACCTTACAAAATAGTAACTAACCTTAAGAAACCCAAATAACCACAAACCAACAATTTCTTTTCAAGAACACCTAACTAAAATTAATAGATTCAATTAATTTCGGGGTTAATTCTAAAAAATTAAGATTAAATTATCACTAACACGTAAGAAAACATCATAACCCAATCCAAACACTTAAGTTTTAACTTCAATTCAAGATTCACCATTAAATCTTCCAAAAGCTCAATTTCCCCAATTAAATTTTATTTCAACAATAAAAGACAATTAAAATAAGAAATTGGGAATGCATAGCATGTGGAATATCGTCAAGAAATATCATAATACCTTGTTTTGATTGGAAAATGAAATTGGAGAAGAACTCCCCAAAGTTGACGTGAAATTCAATGGAAACAATGAAGAGGAAATCAAATTGTTTGTTGGTGTTTAATAAATGATCTAGAATTGCTTTAGAATTCATAGAAAATTTGGAAATGATTAGAAATCAAGGAAAATAGATTTTGAGAGAAAATGAAGAACACATTCTTCCTTTAGAAATTTAACTTTCAATTATGTTTGTTTAAACTCAAGAAATGTTAATTAAAATTCCTATGACCTATTTGTTCCTTAAAGACTCTTAACTTGTATTCCTTTTAATTCGGGTCACTAAACTCCTTTACAAAACAGTTACCAAAAATTAAAATTTAAAACCTAATCAACTAAATTAAAGTCGTTTGATTAAAATCCATTATTCAATAAATTTAATAAACAAATTCGTAATTATTTTCAACACATCATACAAATCAATGTCAATTCATCATACAATTCATCAGTCGTACCGATAAACTATGGGGTGTACCGATACACTTGCATAATGTACCAATACCCAATGCAATTTTGCCCCAACGACTCTTTTTATTTAGGACGCATATCGATATCCGTCCCCGTGTACCAATATTAATGAGCCTAAAAGTGCATTTAATGCTAGAAATAAAATCCTCAACGGCTCCAAATCAACCCGAACGACTAGTAACTGTCACAAACTCTTTTCTGGGTTTAAAACCAAGCTTCAAGCAGCCATGGAACAACAAGAAACATTATTACCAACATTCAATGTTAGAGAAATTATCTTAGTGCTTAAAATTGTCAAATTCTTTGTAGAAACACTAGTAAGCCAAATTGTCACATTTGCTTAAGTGTTTAGGATTTTGGGTGAGAGCTTAATTGTGCAAACTTATTTTCCTTGTGAGGTCTTCTTTAGTTTGCTAAATTTATTTCCTATTGTAAGAGAGTTTTTCAAGACTTTGAGGTATAAGTCTTGGTTGTAAGGGTTATCTCCTTGAGCCCGGAAAAAGGAAAGCAAATCTAGTGGATTTATGAAAATCCTTAGTGCAGATAACTAAGGTAGTGGAGGTAGACTTGGTTGAGTAGTCGAACCACTATAAATCTTTGTGTCACAATCTTTATTACTTAGCCTTTCATCCACCAAAGCAAAAATCCAATTCACCCCCTCTTGGCATTCGGTTGATCGTTTCTATATCGAATTAACATCCTAGAGTCGATTCTTGAAATGCTCAACATTTCTACATCAACCGGAGATTATGGCTCAATCCATCGACAAGCCTCATTTTCGTCAACGGTGCCAACTCTTCTTATTGGAAGAATATGATGATGACCTTCATTCAATCCATCGATTACAAGGTTTGGGAGATCATTGAAGATGGCCCTAATCTACCACAAAAGAGGGTTGGAGACATTCTTGTCCTCTAGGATAGGAATGAATAGAGTGACCAAGAAAGGAGACAAATTCAACTTAATTCCAAGGCATTGTATGTTATTTTATGTGCTTTTGGTTCGGAAGAGTATTCTAAAGTATCCTCTTGTAAAGATGCCAAGTAACTATGGGACAAACTTGAAGTCACCTATGAAAGTACAAATGGGGTGAAAGAAACAAAGATTGGACTTCTTAACCTCAACTATGAGAACTTCAAGATGGACCCAAAAGAAAACATTAAAGCTATGTTCGATCGGTTCGCCATCATAGTGAACGAGTTTAAAGGATTCAAATAGATGATCCCAGAGGATAAGCTTGTGAAGAAGTTGATTTACTCACTTCCTGATTCATGAGATTCCAAAAGACTGCCATCATATAAGCAAAGAATTTGAAGATGCTCAAGCTTGACAATAATGAGATCTTTGCTAACCCATGAAATGATGATGTCGAAGGGGAAGAAGAAAGAAGAGCAAGGAATTGAAAACTTGAATGTTTCTCTTAAATACTCCACAACCCAACAAGATGATTCAAGTGGAGAGGATAGTGAAGAAGAAGAGATGGCCAAGCTCTTCAAGAAGTTCACCCGATTTATGAAGCAAGAAAAGGAAGAATCAAGATATGAATCGAGAATGAAGAGGATGGATCCCATACCTACTTGTTCCTTGGATTTGTAGTAGCGGCAAGTAGGGTCGATCCCACAGAGAGTGGTTAAGAGATTAAGTTCACAAGCAATTAAAGTAAAATGGGGTTTGTATTTGATTTGAAGAAAGCAATTTAAGTAAAGAAGAACTCAAAAAAATTGGGACTCGAGTCAAGGTAGAACTCGAAATATTAAATCAAGAACTTAGATCATAGATTTCACAAAAGATAAATCAACATCAATCTCAAACAGCTTGGTTTCAAGTTAGATGATGGGCCACAAATAACTTAAATCTCTTCTTTGATGGAAAGTAATTTAATAACCCATAAATTACTAACTCTTATTATCAAAGTTAGAATTCATTAGATAACCCACTACGAATTATAACATATCAAATAGCATTAAGAACCATAGAGACCCAAACACACATTCTTACTAGCACTAACTCGTTAACTTACTAAGAACATGAATTCATACCTTTGGAAATCTAACCCGAATTTCCTTACCACTTGCCTCAACAACCCATGACTTGGTTGCATGCATACGTATAACCCAACATACACATGATGATGATGCACAAAAGATATGAAAATACTTGAACAAAGATGAAGATAATTTGGGAACAAGAAATCTCACTAAAAACTTGAAATAATATCCTTGTAACTACACTTGACTAGAAAGAGGGGTTTAACTACTCTAGAGTAGGCGACACAATGAGAGGGATAGGGTTTCGGCTACTTGGGGTTATTTTTCCCTCTCCTTATGATCTCTATTTATAGGAAAAAAATAAGGAGAATATATTACATTAAATGCAACGACCCTAAACTACTCTAATTATGGTAAAAGTAAAATTTCACTTGTAGTATGATTGCTTGTCCTCTAAGTCAAAAAGTCTATCTTGCGCCGTGGTCACGCCTTATTCCGTGAACGCTTCTAGTTTTGCATGAAGGAATTTCCATAAATTCCAAAAGGTGCTAAAACTCATCTTTTACGTATAAAACGTCATTAAGGCCCAAAACACCTGCAAAACCAAATAGGAACTGAATCAAGGGTTTTAAGATAGATTAATGTGCTAAAATATATGATTTAATATATGAAAAACATGCCAATATATGACTTATCAAAGTTGGGGCACACCAAGTATGATTTCCCTCGATTCAAAAAGAATGGATCAAGCCATAAGAAGAAGGCATTTGTGGCTACATGGAGTAATGAAGAGGACTCCACCGATGATGAGGTAGCCAATTTTTGTCTCATGGTCATCGAAGAAGATTAAAAGGGTAACTTCTAATTCATCTACTTCAAATTCATATACTTTTTATGAATTACAAGATGCCTATGACGATTTGATTTTAGAGTTTAAAAATCACATTTTGAAAAACAAGAAATCGGTTTCAAATTTAAAAGTTCAAAATGATTTGATTTCTAAAATCAAAGATGAACTTGAAGTAAAGCTCAAGGATTTTGAGCAAAAGAATTTGATTTACAAAAATTGCTTCAAAAAGTTCAAGAAGATCATCAACGAGTCGATGATATTAAAAAGAAAGAAGTTTTGATTTACAAATATTTTGAAAAGAAAATTGAAGAATACTCCAAATCCAATTTTGTGAAATCAAACTTTTATGTTAGACAATCTAGTTCTCCTAACTTTATAAACAATAAATGTGTTAAAAAAAATAGGTCCCAAAAGGACTCAATGTTTCAAAGAAAAAGGATGGAATTGAAAAATGGATTCTTAAGGGGACTAAGTTATTTGGGACTAACATTATTGGATCCAAAGCAATTTGGACACCAAAAATCACTTGATTGTCTACTTGTATATGTGTATGAGAATTGATGAGCAAAGTCAAATTTTGGAAGCTCTTGACATAGAAGGGAAAAGGACACTTGAAGAAGGAGAGGCTTAACATCCTACCTTGGTTCAAGTGGTAAAATTTAGTTTCATGCAATTTGCTTGATCATGCCTATATTGGTTGATTTTGTTGATGATCTAAGCATATTTGTATGACTCCATGTTGTGCCTAATTGCATATAGTTAGGGGAGTCTCAATTGCATGAGTTACATGTTTTTGGCCTTTCATGCTCATATCTATGTTTTTGGCCTTACACTTGTAATTGGTTAATTTTGGTGAAATTCATGCTTTGCATGTTTTAATTGATGATTATTGAGAAGCATGTGTAGCAATATGATCAAAATATATATCTAGAATCTTTCTAAGCCTTTATATGAACTTAAGACTACGTTGTGAGGCTTTTTAGATTGATTTTGCTGCATTTTCACCATTTCATGCCTTCAGTACTGATACAGCCCATACCGTACGGATACGACCTTCAACCAAGTACTGATAGAGTCGATACCGTACCGGTACGTACAACCAAGTTGTAAGGCTCTTTCTATTTCAGGACACGTACCGATACCCATCCTCGTGTATCGTTATCGATGAGCCCATAAGTGCATTTAATGCTAGAAATAAAGTCCCCAAAGGTTCCAAATCAACCCCAATAGCTAGTAACGACCACAAACTCCTTTGAGGGTTTAAAAGCAAGCTTCAAACAGCCATGGAACAACAAGAAACATTATTTCCAACATTCAATGTTAGAGAAATTATCTTAGTGCTTAAAAATGTCAAATTCTTTGTAGAAAACACTAGTGAGCCAAATTGTCACATTTGCTCAAGTGTTTAAGATATTAGGTGAGAGCTTAACTATGCAAACTTATTTTCCTTGTGAGGTTTTCTTTATTTTGCTAAATTTTTTCCTCTTGTAAGAGAGTGTTTCAAGACTTTGAGGTATAAGTCTTGGTTGTAACGGTATCTCCTTGAACCCAGAAAAAGGAAAGAAAATCTAGTCGATTTGAGAAAATCCTTAGTGTAGATAGCTAAGGTAGTGGAGGTAGACTTGGTTGAGTAGTCAAACCGCTATAACTCTTCGTGTCACAATCTTTATTACTTAGCCTTTCATCCACCAAAGAAAAAAATTTAATTCACCCCCTCTTGGCATTCGATTGATCGGTTTGAGCATTTCAACACAATCAATTCATGGGTAAAACACTGTGTGATCTAGGAGCCAATATCAATTTAGTGCCAATGTCAGTTTTCAAGAAACTGGATACTGGAGAAGCAAGGCCTTCTACAGTAACACTTCAACTGGCATATCGATCTGATACACATCCCAATGGTAAGATTGAGGACGTCTTGGTAAATGTAGATAAATTCATATTCCTTGTTGATTTCATTATTTTAGAATATAAGGTTGATGCTGATGTCTCAATGATACTAAGAAGACCATTTCTTACCACGGGTAGGACTTTAATTGATGTCCAAAAAGGTAAGCTGACTATACGTAGGAATGACCAACATGTTACGTTTAATGTTTTCAAAGCTCGTAAGTGTGCATATGAACCTGGAGAATTGCAAGCTTTGAGCTACTAGAATCCATTTTTAACGTGAACATAGCACGGATCTTCCGGGGAACAGAAGTTGATGCCATGGAGCAGGATTATGAAGATGTAACGAGTGAAGAATTTGAAGAATCGACTGTGTTGAAGGAAGTTATAAGTTATCATAGGAGACTTGAGTCACTTGATTTAATAGGTAGAGAAATCAAAGCACCAAAACCATCTACTGAGGAGCCACCAAAATTAGAACTGAAACCATTGCTAAGTCACCTCAAATATTTCTATCTTAAAAACGAGTCCACTTTGCCAGTGATAATTATCGTTGATTTGACTAAGGACCAGGGGAAAAAGATTTTCTGAGATGTTGGGAAACTATAAGAAAGCCTTGGGGTGGACCATAGCTGATATCCTAGGGATAAGCCCAACATTTGCATGCATAAGATCATTTTGGAAGACAACCATGGCAAAACAATCGAAGCCTAGAGGAGACTGAATCTCAGCATTAAGGAAGTATTTAAGAAAGAAGTCATAAAATGGTTAGACGCCGGAATAATCTATCATATTTTTGATAGCTCGTGGGTCATCCCAGTTCAATGTGTGACGAAAAAGGGTGGAATGACTGTGGTTTAGAATAATAAGAATGAACTGATCCCCTCAAGGACCGTGACGGGCTTGAGGGTATGTGTGGACTACATGAAGCTAAATAATGCCACTCGGAATGATCATTTCTTGCTACCCTTTATCGATCAGATGTTGGACAGACTGGCAGGGAAGGCATTTTATTGCTTCTTGGATGGCTACTCGGGCTACAATCAAATTGCTATTGCGCCGGAAGATTAGAAGAAGATAATGTTCATATGTCCGTATGGAACATTCGCTTTCAGAATGATGCCCTTTAGATTGTGTAATGCTCCAGCAACATTTCAATGTTGCATGATGTCAATCTTCTTGATGAGTGCATAAATAACCTATATTTTAGACCCTTTTACTTAACATATTGTATGTGTTTGAAAGCATATTGTTGCATTTTGGAGTAGTTTGCATATAGTTATGGAGTTTTGGTACTTGAGTTTAATGTTTATCTATATTGATGTTATTAATGGAAAGGTAGTGGTTTTTAGTGGTGCTTGCGCAAGAAGTAACGGAGTAGTGGAACATTGGAGCAGAATTCTCTCGTGTTGAACTGGATGCTACAGCATTCGATGTGACGCTGGAGACAAATCTTGGATCCATTAATGTGATTTAATGCATGGTCTCATCTCCTTTATTGAGCCATTAATGACGTGGAAAGCAAAGATCTTTGCTGGATCACATAACAATTTATTAAAAGCATGTGACGAGATATTCTTTTATTGAGCAATTAATGATGTAGAAAAGCAAGACCCTTATTAAAAGATTACTTGCACTTTAGGGTTTTTAAAACCCTAGGAGAGCCACCTCTATATAAAGACATCAATGGCAACAATTTAAGGGGGCTACACTTAACGCACAAATACGCAGAGAAGCTTTTATTCAAGGAAGAACAACCCTTTATCTTCTTCATTGGAGAACCACCATTGTCGAAGGTTAAGAGGAGTCTTCAAGCGACAAAAAGCTATCGAGAGAGGCTTGAGGAGTTTAGAGCGATGCAGCAATGGTTCGAGGACGAGAAGAAGAAATCTCAAGCGCTTTGATTCATTTTCTCTCTTGCTTTATCGACTGTTATGTTTTTAACTATTTTTATTATGGTTTTTTATTTTCTCAGACATGAGTTAAATACTTTTTTGCGGGTTTTATTTTTTTTAGGATTCTATGTTTTAATTACTTGTTCAATGTTATATCCTTTTTCGTTATATATCTTGTTCATTGTTCTTTATGCATAATTATTGCAAGAGATATCGATAGAGGCCTTTTAATTATTGATTCGTGGCTTAATATCGAGAGAGTTAAGTTAGAAAAACGTGAACAGTGGAGCTTAATATGTTAACTTAGGTTCTAATCCAGCTTAGACATAGGTTTAGGATTTCAACTACTAATAAGGGGAACTTGAATAAACAATAAGTTGTTAGGGTTCACGCAGACATGTATTACCTTGTTGAATAGATGAAGATCTTAATTGGTTTACGCAAACATGTATTACCAATTTTTATAACATTCGAATGGTAATTAGCATAGTTCCTAAGCAATAAATCCAGCATCCATGATTATCTTAATCTTTGCTACAACATATGTTTGTCCTTTGATCATTGTTTCATCTTTACTTTTTATCGCATTTAGTTTTTAGTTTTATCACCATATCATCTTATCATTATTTCACTAACTTTTAAGTGTGATTACTTTGAGTTTATCACTCTAATCCTTGTAGGTTCGACACTCGATACCTATGACTTTATTACTTGTGCGGCGGGTATACTTGCTCTAATTGTGCATACTATATTTTACGCATCACTTCTCGGATATGATCAAGAATTACTTAAAAGTCTTCATGGATGACTTCTCTGTCTTTGGAAAAAGCTTTGAGGAATGCCTTCAGAATTTGGAACTTGTCCTTCAGAGATGCCTTAAAACCAACATGGTTCTAAACTGGGAAAAATGCCACTTTATACTAAAAGAAGGCATAGTCCTAGGGCATAAAGTGACCGAGAAGGGGTTGGAAGTGGACAGGGCAAAGGTAGAGGTAATCAAACAATTTTCACCTCCCATGAGTGTCAAAGGTATTAGAAGTTTTTTTGGGACATGCAAGTTTTTATCGTTGCTTTATTAAAGACTTCTCAAAAAATTCTACACCATTATGCTTACTTTTGGAACAAAATATTGTTTTTGCTTTTGATGAGTTAGAAAGATTTTTAGGAATTGAAAGACAAGTTAGTTAATGCCCCAATTGTAGTGGCGCCAAATTGGAATGAGCCATTCAAGCTCATGTGTGACACCAGCGACTATGTCGTCAGGGCTGTGTTAGGACAAAGGTGTGGCAAAATTTTCCATACCATATATTATGTCAGTCGTACGTTGAATGATTCTCAGATTAACTACACAATAATCGAGAAGGAGTTCCTTTCAATTGTCTTTGCATTTGAAAAATTCATATCCTACCTTGTGGGTAGTAAAGTCGTGGTATACACAAACCACTAGACTATCAAATACCTCATGGCCAAGAATGATGCCAAGCCTAGATTGATATGATGGTCGCTCTTGTTACAGGAGTTTGATCTTGAGATATGAGATAAGAAGGGAAGCGAGAACCTAGTGGCTGATCACTCGTCTAGGTTAGAGCTCAGCAATGAGGATGGCAACACCGCCTTAGTCAGATATGACTTCCCTGAAGAGCAGTTGCTTGTGACCACTGTCATTCCATGGTATGCTGACATAGTCAACTACTTGGTCAACAATATATTGCCACCGGACTTATCAAGCAATGCCAAGAAAAGGTTTCTTAAAGATATTCAGCAATACTATTAGGACGAGCCATTCTTGTTTAAATAGTGTGTCAGTCAAGTAATCCATCGTTGTGTGCCAGAAGACGAACAACCAAATATTCTTTAGCTCTATCATGTAGCACCATATGAAGGTCACTTTGCCGAAATGAAGACAACAACCAAGGAGTTGCAGTCATGATTCTTATGGCTGACATTATTCAAAGATGCGCATTGTTTTGCCAAGTCTTGTGACATGTGCCAAAGAACAGGAAACATTTCCAGCAGGCATCAATTGCCACTCCAGAATATCATGGTTGTTGAATTGTTTGACGTGTAGGGAATAGATTTCATGAGCCTTTTCCCCCATTGTTTGGCAATCTATACATACTTGTGGCAGTAGATTACGTATTGAAATGGGTCAAAGCCATCGCCCTTCCAACAAATGATGCCAAGGTAGTAGCCAAATTCCTGCACAAGCACATCTTTACCCGATTTGGTGCCCCTAGAACCATTATACATGATGAAGGTACACATTTTAAATGTTATCTTATTACTAATTCTCTACGCAGATATGGAATCCAACAGCGAATTGCCACATCCTAACACCCACAAACAAATGGACATGCTAAGATTTCAAACAAAGAGATAAAGAACATTTTGGGGATGACCGTGAATCCAACCTAGAAGGACTGGACACTAAGACTAGATGATGCCTTGTGGGCATACAGAACGACCTTCAAAACCCCATTGGGAACCTCTCTATTCAAACTTGTATTTGGGAAGCCCTTCCATCTTCTAGTGGAGTTAGAGCATCGAGCTTATTGGGCCACCATGTTGGAGTATGCCCAAAGACCAATCATGAGATGGTTGTAAAAGACATACTTATTTTAGCTTGTTTTATTAATATAAAGTTATAATTATTATTATTTCAATCTTATTCTGTGTGTTTTTAAATAAACTGAATTATAATAAAGTCCTTAAAATAATATAGTTATTCTTAAATGTCCTTAGTCGAGTATTATTGTGGGCATGAACAACAATAATATATTAAGACTAATATGTAGTTGATTGATGACAAAGTGTTGTCGTTGACATGGAGATGTCAAAATCAATACATAAATATGTGTTAGAGAACGACATACTGGACTGGCCCACTATAAGCATGTTTCTTAGATTATTATGTGACAGTCACAACATTTCTCATAGTGATAACTACATGTATGATCCTCAGACTTTAGATCATCATTATTTCAACACTGTGAGTGACATATTTTGATACAATCAAACGTGTGTCGTAACTAACTGATATTGGATATATTATAATCCATGTAGCAGAATATGGTTGATCAAGATAGGATTTGTCCCACCTACATAATAAGAGTAATATCATAGGCCACTTGATTGAGTGAGACTAGAAATGCATGGTCATGCTCGAATAAATTGATATGACATATCATAGTTATTCGTTTATAATAGTCTACTCAAGATATCAAGAAATATTAGATGGACTACACCAGTGTGACTATTCCATGACTTGTGTCTGATCTAGATATAAGGACAAAAGGATGTAATACATGAAAAGAGTTAATCACGAAAAAGGTTATGTCAAACCACGACTTCATGTAACTTAGGTAGCAAAGATGTATTGCTAGATGCCACTCATTGCTTATAATATTAGAATTGTTCTAGATATTAATACTAACGTTACATGAACCTACAAGGGTCCTACCCTATGGTTGAAATGAACAAATATCGATTAGATAGCATGTGTACAAACTTGTTGTGCATGAAATAAGTAAAACGCGAAATTATTATGATTATTGTAATTATAGATAATTTCGTTTATATATTTTTTAATACAAGATAATTATTGTAATTATCTAATACTATTAAAATATATATATATCCCTAAAGAAGGCTGATCGAAGTAGAATCAGATTCTACATATCTAATTATATTCGGCTAAATATATTGTATATTTAAATAATATGAATTTAATTAGAATTAGGGTTTTGAATGCTATATAAAGGCATAAGGTAGCAGCCAAATACACGCTTTTTCCAAAAACCTCTCTAACAGTTAGAGAAGAAAAATATTGTTTGTTTTCTTCGAGTGGAATGGTAGAGGTTGAAACGCTATTGTGACGACTTGGATTCAATATCGTGCTAGAAGAATTAGATTCTCCTAACTCCTTATGTTTTTTCAGATTTAATTAAGGTAATGTTTCATCCCTTTTGACCCCGGATTCGTTCCTCGTACATGGATCACTGGTGGAATACGCCGGATAATTTTTCTGCTGCGCCATAGGGTGTACCGACGTTTCCCTACACACCAAGCAGCTGAACATGGAATGGAAGGATGCAGAAGAGAAGCGTTTTCTAGAGCTTAACGAATTGGAGGAGTTTAAAGCAGAAGCCTATGAAAATTTCAAGCTCTATAAAGAAAAAATAAAGAGGTGGCATGACAGCAAAATATTGCAAAGATAGTTTGAAACTGGGCAAAAAGTGATGTTATTTAATTCAAGGCACAAGTTATTCCCATGTAAACTCAAATCCAAGTGGTGAAGACCCTTTGAAGTTTTCAAGCATTATGCTCATGGAGCAGTAGATAGTAAAGACATCAACGCAAGGATGACGTTCAAGGTGAATGGCCTGAGACTAAAATATTATTGGAAGGGGAGTCAAAATAATGCCAAGGAGACCATTCTCCTTGCAAATATTCAGTAAACTTTTGCCAACTCAGTATGGTCATTGTAAATAGTTTAGGAGAGTTATTTTCTTCTTACTTAGGACATCTCAGTTTTAATCTTTAGTTTTTTTACTATATTTCTTTTTTCAGTTTTGAAAGGTTTCTTTGGTTCTTAGCACAAGAAATTTTGCCAAAAGGCTATGTCTATTTTTGTTGGCATTCGAATAGTCGTTGCCGCGTAGTCACACTATCACGTGGACAATCTTCAACCCAGGCCCATGGGAATTTTTTGTAGAAGGGAAACTAAACCAGATGCCGCCCAACCCCAAAAAATTTCAAAATTTGAAATTTAATCTCCATTACAGTTGTGCTCAGGATTTCACGACATTAATTCCCACATGCCACCTCTACAAGATAATTAACACCCCACTAAATGCCATCTCAACCGTTTCTAAAGCCCTAAAAATTTCCAAAATCTTTTTTATCAAGAACCTTTCTTCCCTCCTTTACACCGACCGCATTTTCATAAAAAAAAAACCATCCCTCTTCCCTTCTTTCCACCGGCACACTAAGATGGCATCCTCATGTCGTTATAGCAAAGATCTGGATCCTCTCCAAATCTTCTTCAATGACGAGACGAAGCAAAAAATTGAAGAGAACTACTCTACCAGAACGTTTTGTTATGAACATGATTTTGATTTCAAAGATGCACCCAACATGGGGTTTAAGAAGGAGGCGGCCGCCATAGTCAAGAAGCAAGGTTGGGAAAGTTTTTGCCTTCATCCCTATGAAGTCCACTCCACAATCATCCGAGAATTTTATTCTCATCTCACCACCAAGGCTTCACCTTTCGTGTTTGTTCGGGGCAGATGTGTTTAGTTTGATGAGGGATACATCAATCGCATGTTCAAGTTAGATGGAACATGGAAAGAGCATTGTGCATTTTCCAACTCGACCAATGATGTCAAGAGACAACTTATCCTTGAGGATCTTTGTGAACCGGGAACTAGACGGTTCGTCTCCTCCAAGGGCAAAAGAACAGTAAAGAGGTTGGCATTAAAACCGCAACCTCGAGGGTGGAATCATTTCTTGAAGGCACGTCTGATGCCAACCACTCATAATGGCATTGTGACAGAGGATAGGATGGCCCTGCTGCATTCGGTCATGAATGAGCGAAAAATCAATGATGGGAGGCTTACTATAGAGGAGACATACAAGTGTGCCGTACGAAATTGTAGGGGCTTGAGTTTTCCCTCCTTCATCTCCATAATTTGTATACAGCACAATGTCCCCACTCTTGAGTCTAATCACGTATAGAAAAGCAAAGGAATCGTCAATCTTGCCTCATGGGAGAAGCTGATTGCAAGGGAGGCCAAAGAGAAAGGCAAGGGAAAAATTGCCCAACCCGAATCTGCTGCCAAGACAACCAAAGCGGAACCTTCTACTTCATTGCCAACTGATGTTGCAACATTACTTTCCCAGCCCTGTCAATGCCTAGAGGTCCTCCTTCAGAAGTTCCAACAAGCTGAGGATCGGATGCTGAAATTAGGAAAATATATAAAGGCAATGGACAGTACCATTTGGAAGTCACTTGATGCAATGTCCTCTAATTCTTTGCCAACAGTGTCGGATTTCCTGATCGAACTCCAGGCACCAAAGGAAATGCCAACTAGTGCTCATCCCGATCCTACTCGAGCCCAACAATCCGATGCCACTGCTCTAATATCCCCTAACCAAAAAGTTACTGCCAATACTAAGACCCATCATTTGGATTCTGAGTTTAAGGATGAAGTACTTGCCAAGGTCGCCATGTCCGACCGGCCGCAATTCATACCAGTTTCTTCAGCTGCTCTAGCTGCATCAGCCTCTTCAATTGCTCATCTCGTAGCAACCACCTCAGAGTCAACCAGGGTGATTGACGAGGTTCTACAGGATGTGAAGGATTCTGTTGTGATGCCTGCCATTTCAAAGCAACAGCTAAAGAGAAAGAAGTTGACGGCACCGAAAAGAGTACCCCTCACCAGAAGAAAGACTTGAACGTCTCGTCAAGATCATTCCTCAGGGGAGTCCTCGTCCCCTTAACTCCTTGTATTTATGTTTTTAATTCCTGCATGCATTGCAATTGTATATATGTGTTCTCATGCATTGAGGATAATGCATACCTTAGGTTTGGGTTGTGTGTTGCCTCGAATTTATTTACATATCTATGTTTCTATTGTATTATGTCATATAGATATAGTAGAACCTTGCATACCAGACCATTAAATTTTTTTTGCCAAGGCAAGAAATTGAATTTGTTGCCAAACACGTTGCTAGCATAGTTAGATTTGGCCTTAGTTTGCCACTGTTCGATGATGAATTTAGAATCTCTAGACTTATCAAGAGCCAGTAGACTTAATAAGGATGAGTTGCTTGGAAATTGAACTCTAGCTTAAGGAAATTTAATTTCACTCAAACAGTTGTATGCATTTAGTTCCCAAGACAAATCTAGGATTTTTGAAATTGAACTTAGAAAAAATGTCATGGTAAACATAAGGAATATGGCAACAATGTTTTGCCAAAGGTTGAAAAAATTAGAACACTCCTATGCCTTAGATATAATACTTAACTTGGGGCTTCGTGGTTTGCTCTCTCTTAGTCCTCAGGCTAACAAAAACTGAACAGTATGAGTTAAATGGGTAAGCTTAGTGATGTCGTCTGGGTTAACGTGAGGGTTTGTGATATGCTCCTTATTACTTCTCACGCCAAACAGTATTGTGACGCAAACCCTAAAAATATGCCAAAAGAAAGAAAAGAAAAAGAAACCCTTGGTGAATAATAAAAAAAATTACTAAGTTTGGGTAGTAAAATTGACTAAGGGATTTAAGGGATACTGGATGCAAACCACCCGCAGTTCATGCACACTTCATGACCTTAGGTTAGAGTTATATATTTCTGCACTTGAAATAGCTGAGAGTTCTGTTGGCATTATTATTGCGAGATAACTTAGAACAGAACTAGGGCCATATTTTGCTTGCTAGTTTGTGTTACTATTTAGAAATATTTTGCCAAGGCACTCTATTTTATAGCTTTTAGTTATTTAGTTTTGCATTACTTGAGGACAAGCAATGAGCTAGGTTTGGGGTGTGTTAACTCCTCAAAAAGATATATTTTCCATACATATATTGCCATGATATTGTTTGACTTTAAGTACATACTAATCTATTTTACCAGTAGTTTCATGCATTTGCATCTAGGAGTTAAGGAGTGTATAGTTTTTATTGCCATAGTGAAGGGGTGCTTTCTAGTTGTGGTGTGCAGAATCGGCAGGATTTGAACATGTAGATGCAAGACGGAAATGTCAACCACGGATTGCAAAATAGTGCGGGAGGAGAATCCCAAGCATGGATGGAAAAATGAGGAAGAACGAGGCCCATAAAAATAGCACCGAGTCAGAGCCTAATCAGCCATAAATTCTATGAAGTAGGAACGTGACGTTGCTGAGAATTGTGGCACCGAAAACTCAAGACTTTACCTTAACCCTAATTAGGGCTCAGTCTGTGCCTATATAAAGGACTTTAAGAAGAGGCTGCAAGTAAGCTGGAGTCATGAGGAGAATAGAAGGGTAGAAGTAAACAAAGGCTTGACTGTGCAAGTTTGCCGAGAGCATTGGATCCATTGAGGGGCTGTATCCAAAGAACTCATTCTTTTGTTCATATCTCTTGATTTATTTCTGGTTTTTGTGATGATGATTCAAAACAATAATTTGTTGTCGGTTTCCCCAGCCATGAACTAATCTTTTAATTTGGCTAGGGGTGTTTGCGATGAACGCTAAATGTGTTTAGTTTTTAGTAATTGAATGTTTTGGCTTTATTGTCTATTTCACATGTGCTTACCGTTAACATATTTTCTGTCATACGACAATTGGTATTGAATGCTTATTATTCCCTAATATCTTAACAGACTTAGAAGATAAGGATTAATTGCCAAATACTAAGGAGAGAAACTTCGACAGAAGAAATTCAAGTAGATGAAACTTACACCTGAAGTAAATCTATCCCTTAGGATTATAAGTTGATTCTTCACCGAGTTAATTACTTGAAAATTCACTATAGACATATAGGTGTTTAGAGTAGTTAACTTAGGGTATTGTCATCGACATAGGCAACACTAACTTAAAATCTGCTCGGCAATAGAACCGGAGTTTAACATTACTAATTGCTATATTTACTAGTGTGAAATCCAAACATCATTTTCCATGCCTACCAGTTAACTTTACATAGGTTTTTTGCCAATCTACCTAAATCTTTACTATAGTTTCTGTTAAGTGGACCAATCGAATCGAAAATGGCCAAGAGGGGGTGAATTGGCTTTTTAAAATTAAATGAAGTGAATTGAAAATGTAGAAATTGAAGACAATACACTTTATAGTGGTTCAAGATTAGAACAAGCTCTACATCCACTACCTTAGCTCCCACTAAGGATTTTAAACCAATCTCACTAGAAATTCGTCCCCTTTTCTTGGATTAGGAGGAAACCTTACAATCAGTTAATCTTTCTACCCAAAGATTAACCAAGACTCTCAAATACAAAGATTTTTGGAAAATGAAAAATAAACCTCACAAGGTAGAATATTTGCCCCAATTTACAAGTTCTCTCAACCCAAATTGATAAAAGATGAATACAATGAAAAACACTCAATTGGGTACAAGGGTTTGTCTCTAATAGCTCAAGAATGAATTGGACTTTTGCTTTTATTGTTGTTCACTTGTTCAATGGTTGTTGTAGCTTTAATGGCTTGCTTTTATTCCTTTTCATTGAATTCTAACCGTTTGGGTTGTTGGCATCATCAATAAAGTTGTTGGGCTCTCTTTTTCCCGCCATAAATACAGTTCTACAACCTACCGTACTGGTACTCGCGTCACGTATCGATACATGTCAAAACAAGGAGTTATTGTATACAAATAGCGTATCGATACGCGAATAGGCGTATCGGTATGGAAACCATATTTTATATAGGGGATCGGTACAACATAGTGCGTACCAGTACCGATTTTGCTCACTGGAATCTGGAGAGTTGGTTAACCAAAAAGTGTATTGATACGGTAGTTAGGTGTATTAGTACAGTTAACCAACTTTCAAAGTGTTTGGTTCCAATAAACTGACAAGGCGATAGTCAAAAATTAAATGTCAAGATTTTTCAAATTTTACCAACTCGTATCGGTACGCAAAGGATCGTATCAGTATGATAAGTAGTTTTTAGAATCTAGGATTACATCGAGTTTGAAAACCGTATCGATATGGCAGGGAGCGTATCGGTACACTTTTCTTGACTCGTTTCCAGTAACCAAAAACTGTATTGATACGGGTGTGACCGTATCGGTACGCCTGGGCAAATTTCAAAAATTTAAGTTCAAAAATACTTAGAAAATATTTTAGATACTTGGATTTTGATTTAAACATACTTAAAGTTCGAATCCTTGTCATTTTTTGAGTCTTTTGAGTATTTAAAAATTTATTTCATTTTGCAATTAAGTCCTTGAAAATGTTGTTATATCAAAATCAATTTTGGTTTTACAATCTCCCCCTTTTTGATATAAGAAAACCCAAATAAATTTTTAAAATTTCTCCCCCTTAATATCCCCTTTTTGTTAGATCAAAATCAAAGTAAGGAATAATTTAAGCAATGTAAAGCAATCATTAAGCAACATAAATTTTATTAAGCACTTAAAGCATAAAAGTTCAAAGCAAATAGAAGTCCAAACTTAAATCCTAAAAACATAATTCAAAGCATAGGTCCTAAAAGGGAAATAACATAGATAGGTGCATAAAAAGGGAAAACCTAAATGAGATGATATGCAATGCGATGCAAAGGTTTAAGGAGCGTCATCTTCTCCTTCATCATTGTCTTCATCTTCATCATTACCCAAGGTATGCCCACTCGCCACGAAAGGCGGTAAGAGTCATATCCATTGAGTCTTAGGTAGCTTCCATAGAGGTGATTCTAGCATCCATAGCCGTGAGATGAGTGTCCATTGAAGAGAAACCAGCATTCCTGCTCGTGCTCAACGAAGTAAACTTCCCATCAAGGTAGGTCATAAGAGCATCAAAGGAAGGCGGTTGAGGAGCAACCGGATGAGGCGTTATGGAGCATTCTCTTCTTCTTCGGGCTGAACATGTTGAGGAAGATCCGCATTTCAAACCCATTGTTTGTTATACCAAGTGAATTTAGCCTTGCGAAGGGATTTGTCGTCAGTGGGATCGGTGAGAGACATTTTAAGATCATATGAGCAATCAATCCCAAGCTTGTGAAAGATGAAACTCAAGGTCGTGTCGTTGGTGAATGGTGAGACAAAGGTCGAATGATGGTTCTGAACAAGGTAGATGATCTTCGCAAACATTATCTGAGCAAAGTTTGGGCGCTTTCCTTCCTGAAAGCATCAGATCCAAAAACTATCAACTTGACAAATGGTGGACCATTTACCACCAGATGGACGAAACCACCAAGTGATAAGGAAGTGAAGGAAGCGGTCATGAGCATCAAGGGTGGAGACAGAGTCGAGTTGAATGTTTCCTAAAGAGTGTTAATCATCTATACCAATATCCTCAACCCCAAAAAAATCAGTTATAACCTTAGAGTCAAGCCAAAAAGTTTTTCCCATAAGGTAAGACTCAATGGCTATAACTTCATTTTTGGCTTTGTCCACAACACGTCGAGCATTAAAATAAAAGATCAAAACAAGGTTTTTATAAAAGATCTCGGGTATACTACGAAAAGGCATGAACTTTCGTTGGGTAGGTAATTCAAGATAATGAAAGTTAAATTGAGGGGAAGTCAAGAAGGTGATAGAAACTTTACGCTCACGATGAATTTTGTAGTTTTGGAAAACTTTGAAACGATCCATCGTTCGAGTGAAATCAGGCTCATTAGTACTATGTTGCAAGATGTAGGACAAGTTTGGTTTAGTACCATTGGACTCGGAGTTCGAGGAGGATGCAATATCCTTTCTCATACGTTTCTTAGGAGCCATAACCTGAGATTAAAATAAAGGAAAACAATGTATGCATAAATCATCATATTCGATCCAATAAATAATCCAAAATTCAAAGTATTGATAAAAATCTATACGATATAGTTTAAAAACATATATAAATATAAAACAAGTTTTTGGTAAAAAGAATTTCGAAAAACATAGTAGAAAAATATACGGTATATTTATATATTTGAATAAAAAAATTTCAATTTTGAAATATTTTTTGAAAAATCTTCAAAACCCATAATATATATATGTTTTATATACAAGTATTATTTAAAAACAATATAGAATTTGAAACAAAATTGAAAAAGATAAGAAAAATAGTTTATACCTTGAATATGGAATTTGGGATGAATGAGGAGATGATGATGCACAAAATTGATAACAAAGCTCAAGCTTGATTTTAAAAGCAAAAACCCTCAAAAGATTTGAAAAATTGTGTAAGAAATCAAAGGGTTTTGGTGGGTTTTTATAGCCAAGTTCGACTAGGGTTTTGAAGAAAAAGTAGTTGTGTTTTAATTAAAGTCGGAAACCCTTATTTAATGACATATAAACACTCCAGTGTCAACGCGTACCGATACGCTAAAAGTTGTATCGGTACCGGCTCAACAAATCGTATCGGTACAGTTTTACCTATACTGATTCCTTCGTGAACATCTGTACCGGTACAATGTTACTTGTACCGAAACTCTCATGAACACGTACCGATGTGTGGTTACCGTATCGTTACCCCTTTGCTATAAATACATTTTTAACAGACTTGAGTTCAAAAAATTGATTTTAATCGATCATGAATATATGTAAATGATAAATGAGCAACGTTTAGAGACTAAAACAAATACATACTCCCCCTAGCAACAAGCATAGATGCATCAAGAAGCAAAATTACATAAACATGATCATCATTCAAATTCAAGCAAATTTTTTACACTTAAGAGCTCCAAAAGGTCAAGATAAGCTAGTTAGACCTAACTCTCTCCTAAGAGTCCAAAAACGTTCTTTGTCTAATGGTTTTGTAAAGATATCTGCTAGTTGGTTTGAGGTATCAACATACTCTAGAACAACATCATTCTTATCTCTATGTGATTGGTTCTAGAATGTTGGATGAGATTCTTAGTGAGACATATGGCACTAGTGTTGTCACACTTAAGGGGTATGGGACCTACATCAATTCCATAGTCTAGAAGTTGTTGTTTCATCCAAAGGACTTGAGCACAACAACTTCCGGCCGATATATATTATGCTTCGGTGGTAGATAAGGCTACACTATTTTGTTTCTTAGAGAACCAAGATATGAGCATACTACCTAGGAATTGGCAAGTTTTGGAGGTACTTTTCTATCTATTTTACATCTCCCATGATCCGTATCGGAATAAGCATGTAGGTTAAAGAAAGAGTCTCTAGGATACCAAAGACCTAAACAAGGTGTGTCTCTAAGGTATCTAAAGATTCTCTTAATGGCTACAAGGTGTGATTCTCTACGGCTAGCTTGAAACCTAGCACACAAACAAACATTAAACATGATATCGGGTCTACTTTCGGTAAGGTAAAGCAAAGAGCCAATCATAGAACAATAAAGCTTAGAATCAACACACTTACCTCTTTCTTCTTTGTCAAGCTTAATTGATGAGCTCATTGGAGTGGCTTGAGGCTTCACATTCTCCAAGCCAAACTTCTTGAAAGAAGATTGTTCAAATCCACATTTTCATTTTGAAAATACTTTAAATCATCTTGTAAATCCACAATCTTTTTTTCAAGTTCCGAGATGGTCGTAGAAAGGGAATCGTTTTGGTTTTTCAAATCAGAAATTATTTTATTATTTCTCAAAACGGATTCCTTATATTCCTATACCAACTCATCCTAAACCTCTTGCAACTCATCATATGCATATTGAAGTTCATCATATGTAAAATCGAAAGTAGATGAGTTAGGGTTTACCTTAGGATCATCATCAATAGCCATGAGGCAAAGATTAGCCACTCCGTGCTCCTCTTTACCGGATGATGATTCTTCATCGCTCCAAGTAGTAACGTGGGCTTTGTGCTTTTTCTTCTTATCGAATCCCTTCTTTTTTAGTTGAAGACATTCCGATCTTATATGCCCCGGCTTCTTGCACTCATAACAAATGAGTTGATCTTTTTCTTCTTTTTTGTTCTTGTTCTTGAAGTCTTTTCTTCTTTGGAACTTTCTACACTGGTTGGACTTCATGAACCGAGAGAACCTCTTGGCTATCATAGTCAATTCCTTAAACTCATCCTCACTAGAATTTTTTTCCTCTTGAGATGCCTTGAGAGCAATTTCTTTCTTCTTCTTCTTCTTCTCTACATCTTGCTTCTCCACTCTTTTCTCTTTTCTTCTTCCCTTCCTTGCTTCATGATCTCATGAGTAAGGAGAGATCCCTCCAATTCATCGAGCATCAAATTCTTCAAATTCTTGGCCTCGATGATTGCGGTTCTCTTCCCATCTCATGATTTGGGAAGAGAGTAAAGAAGCTTCCGGACTAGCTTATCTTCGGGAATGATCCCACTGAAGCCCTTGAGACCATTTACAATGACGGAGAAACTGATCAAACATCTTGGAGACGCTCTCATCTGACTCCATCTCGAAATCCTCATAACTCAAATTAAGGATCCCAACCTTGGTCTCCTTTACCTCGTAGGTGGTCTCTAGCTTCTCCCACACTTCCTTTGCACTGGTGCAATATGACATTTTTGCTTACATATCAGGTCCAAGTGCACAAAAGATGATGTGAAGATCCTTGTCATTCACTTGAAGTCTTCTTCGATCTTCCTTGGTCATTTCTGCTCTTGTTTTTGGGACTAGCCTTCCTTCTTCATCTATCTTCATCGGAAATGTTGGCCCATCTTCCACTACATCTCAAAGGACATAGTCATTAGACTTGATGGAGAGCCTCATTCCATTTTTCAAATAGGGACAGTTATCCCCATTGAAAAATGGCGGCTTGGTGATCGATTGTGACTTAATGAAGTTTTGGCCAGAGGTAGATGCCATGGCTTGATTCGAAGTTTGATTGATCTTCTTGTAGATGTGAGTCCCTCAAAGAGTTAGGTTCTGATATCGATTGTTAAATGGGTCAATCGAATCGAAAATGGCCAAGAGGGGGTAAATTGGCTTTTTAAAATTGAAGGGAGTGAATTGAAAATGTAGAAATTAAAGACAAGACAGTTTATAGTGGCTCAAGCTTAGAACAAGCTCTACATTTACTACCTTAGCTCCCACTAAGGATTTTCAACCAATTTCATTAAAAATCCGTCCCCTTTTCTCGGATTAGGAGGAAATCTTACAATCGGTTAATCTTTCTACCCAAAGATTAACCAAGACTCTCTCAAATACAAAGATTGTTGGCAAATGAAAAATAAACCTCACAAGGTAGAATATTTGCCCCAAATTACAAGTTCTCTCAACCCAAATTGATAAAAGATGAATAAAATGAAAAACACTCAATTGGGTACAAGAGTTTGACTCTAATAGCACAAGAATGGATTGGATTTTTGCTTTTTTTTGTTGTTCACTTGTTCAATAGTTGTTGTTGTAGCTTTAATGGCTTGCTTTTATACCTCTTCATTGAATTCTAACCGTTTGAGTTGTTGGCATCATCAATAGAGCCGTTGGGCTCTCTTTTTCCTGCCATAAATGCAGTTCTGCAACCTACTGTATCGGTACTTGTGTCACTGTATTGGTACCTGTCAAAATAAGAAAGAGTTGTTATATACAAATAGTGTATCGATACGTGAATAGGTGTACCGGTATGGAAACCATATTTTATATAAGGGATCGGTACAACATAATGTGTACTGGTACTGATTTTGATCACTAGAATCTGGAGAGTTGGTTAACCAAAAAGTGTATTGGTGCGTTAGTTAGGCGTATCGGTACAGTTAACCAACTTTCAAAGTGTTTGGTTCCAATACACTGACATGGCAACAGTCAAAAATTAAATGCCATGGTTTTTCAAATTCTACCAACTTGTATCGGTACGAAAAGGAGTGTATCGGTACGGTAAGTAGTTTTTAGAATCGAGGATTACATCGAGCCTAAAAAGCGTATCAATACGACAGAGAGTGTATCAGTACACTTTTCTTACTCGTTTTCAGTAGCCAAAAACCGTATCGATACGGGTGTGACCGTATCGATACGCCTGGACAAATTTCAAAAATTTAAGTTCAAAAATACTTAGAAAATATTTTAGATACTTGGCTTTTGATTTAAACATACTTAAAGTTCGAATTCTTGTCATTTTGTGAGTCTTTTGAGTATTTAAAAATTTATTTTATTTTGCAATTTTGTTCTTGAAAAATGTTGTTATATCAAAATCAATTTTAGTTTTACAGCTTCATTTATCATTTTTATTTCTTAAGCTAAACCCTCAATCAATTGCCATTATCTTTATTCTATACTTCACAAGTATTTATTGTGGCATTTAATTCTTGGAAAATCCTCGTGGATACGATACTTTCTCACTACTATATTACTTGCTTACCGTGTACACTTACAAGTAAAAATAATTATTCTTGGCATTATTTTCTTGCATAATCACGCAGAATCCTCAATGATTTGTCAAGCATTATTTCGTCAACATACAACAAGACAGCACAAGAAAGGATTTATTCAAACTTCCTCAACCCAATTAGAGGACCAAATCAGTGGACTCCTCAAGAAGGGTGTCAACCTATATTGCCCCCACCATTGAGAAAGCCACCTAGAAGACCTAAATCTAGAAAGAAGGAAGTTAATGAACCTACCACTACTTCTACAAAGTTGAGTCAAAAATATGTGAAACTGAATTGTACTAAGTGTGACAAACCTAGTCATAACATCATGAAGTGCTAGGGAGAAGTGGGTGGAAATAAAAGAAATGCTCCGAGAGTAATATAATTTTCACTTATTTCTTTGTTATGCATTATTTTGTTTTCTTCATAACTGATTAATTATTGTTTTATAGGTTAGCACAACAAGGAAACAGCCTTCATTTGCTCGACCTCCAACTAATCAACCCCCAACTCAATAATCTCAAATTGCAACCCAACAACCTAGAACTAGATATGTCCCACAACCATAACAATCAAGGTAGAAACTACCTATAAAGAGGAAGGAATCTGCAACCCAACAAGATCCAATAACAAATCAACCAAGACAGAAGTTAAATGTGTTCGTTGTTAGATGGATGTCAACCAACACTCAAGATAGCACTGGTACAACCTCAGGCACAACCAGAAGCAATGTTACAAACACTAGGGTGGACTAGTGCCATTGAATTATCTTTAACTTTTTGTTTGCAGTAAACGCATAGGGTGTTACAAACACTCAAGTACTTTTTTGTTTATAGTATATGATTTAGGGTTGCAACCTAAACATGCTTGTTAAGTCCATAAAAGATGTACTTTCCATACATATATTGCCATGATATTGTTCGATTTCAGGTATTTATTAAGATTTTTTCCAGTAGTTTCATGCATTTGCATTTAAGATCCCCTTCTTTTGTTTCATATATCTTAAAATATTTCTGGTTTTTGTGAGGATGATTGAAAACGATAATGTGTTGTTGGTTTCCCCAGCCATGAACTAGTCTTTTAATTTGGCTAGGGGTGTTGGTGATAAACGTTAATGTTTTAGTTTTTTAGTAATTGAATGATTTGGTTTTATTTTCTATTCGCATGTGCTTAATGTTAACATATTTAATGTCATACGACAGTTGATATTGAATGCTTATTATCCCCTAATATCATAACAAACTTAGGAGATAATGATTCATTGCAAAATACTAATGAAAGAAACTTCAACTAAAGATATTCAAGTAGATGAAACTTACACTTGATGTAAATCTACCCCTTAGGAATATTGGTTGACTGTACTTCAAGTTAATTACTTGAAAACTCACTATAGATATATGTGTTGAAAGTAGTGAACTTAGGGTATTGCCATCGACAGAGGCAATACTAGCTCAAAAATATGCTCGGCAATAGAACTGAAGTTTAATGTTACTAATTGCTATCTTTACTAAGTGTGAAATCCAAACATCCCTAGCCAAGCCTACCAGTCACCTTTACACCAGTTGTTTGCCAATCTATCTAGATCTTTACTTCAATTTTATTTATCATTTTCATCCCTTTAGTTAAACCCTCAACCAATTGCCATCATATTTATTATATACTTCACAAGTACTTAGTGTAGCATTTAATTCTTGGAGAATCCCTGTGGATACGATACTTTTTTCACTATTGTATTACTTACTGATCGTGTATACTTGCACGTAAAAAGACATATTCTTGGCATTATTTACTTGAATAATCATGCAAAATCATCATCTTTTTGCCAAGCATTATTTCGTCAACATGTTTTTGGCTCCGTTGCCGTGGAGCACGGCTGGGAAAGCTTTTGCAATCATCTTGATAATGTTCACTCCACTATCGTCTGGGAATTTTATGCCCAACTCACCACCAAAGCTTCACCCACCGTTTTTTTGGGCAGATATGTTCAGTTTGATGAGGGATACATCATTAGGATGTTTGGGTTGGATGGAACAGGGGAGGAGCATTATTGTTAAGTGGATTGAATTAATCGATTTGGCCAAGACGGGGTGAATTGGCAATTTAAAAAATGAAGGGAGCAAAAGGAACAATTAAAAATGATAGACAATGCAATTATAATGGTTCAAGCTTCTAAATAAGCTCTACATCCACTACCTTAGGTCCCACTAAGGATTTTCAACAAACTCTTCACTAATTTTTTATTCCCCTTTTCTAGGCTAAGGAGGCAACCTTTACAAATGTTCAATCTTTCTACCCAAAGATTGAACTACAAGACTCTCACTTACAAAGATGATGTTGGCTATTACAATTGATCTCTCACAAGATAAATATAACCCAAATTGATTACAAACACTCTCCAAACTCACAAATTTGATTTACACTAAGAACTCTAAGAGTTGGGTACAAGGATTTGACGATAAGTGCTTAGGGTTTGGATTGAATTGTTTGGATGTTGCTTTGAGGTTCAATAGTTGTTGGTGGTGCTTTTGAGGCTTGCTTTTATACCTTCTCATTGATTTCTAGTTGTTTGGGTGGTTGAGATCGTCAATAGAGCCGTTGGGGCTCTATCTTCCCTCCAAAAATGATGTTCTGCAACTACACGTATCGAAACACGTGACCTTGTATCGAAATGAACACCAAAAAACGAAAGAGCCATTGTGTGTAAAAAGGGACCTATATCGAAACGGCTATAGGCCGTATCGAAACAGTTTGAAACTGTAAAATGCCTTTAAGTGTAAAAAAAGGGTCGTATCGAAATGAGTATAGGCTGTAACGAAACGATTTGAAACTGTAAAATGGTGTTTCGAAACAGTAGAGGGGTGTATCGAAACACTTAACCAATTTTTCAAAAGTTCAGTTCTGACAAGTAACGGCTAGTTCATTTAATGCTCGATCATGAAAATACTTAACCCCTGTACCGAAACGGGTATGAGTCGTTTCGAAATGATACTTAAAAATCAAAAGTCCAGATGAATGTTGTATCGAAACGGGCAAGCCCGTTTCGAAGCCCTTGTCTCGAAACAGATTAGTTCATATCAAAACGGACGTTTCCAGTGGCAAAACGTATCGAAATACTTTGGGGCTGTTTCGAAATGCCTGGGCAATTTTGAGTATTTTGGCTTTGAAACACTTAGAAAAATTTATGGGGTTTAAGTTTTGACTTCAAAACATTTTAAGTGTCAAATATGAGTATTTTGAATACTTAAAAATCTATGTACTTTACAATTTAGTCCTTAGATTATTTGTTATATCAAAATCAAACATTAGTTTTACAATCTCCCCTTTTTGATATAACAAAACCAAAGTAAATTTTTAAGTAAACTCCCCCTAAATTGAAGCTAGGTTTTGAAAACAATTTGTAAAAATTTAGCTTAACTTAACATCTTCTCCCCCTTTTTGTTAGATCAAAATCAATGAAGGAATATAATCATAAGATAAAGCAATATAGCACAAGACAAAACATAATTAAAGCAACACAATTTCATTAAACATAATAAACCAAAGCAAAATAATTCCACAATATCCAAACTTAATACTTAAAAACAATAGATCAAAGCATAGGTCTTAAAGAAAAAACATAGATAGGTGCATAAATAGGGAAATCCTAGACTAGATGATATGCAATGGAATGCAAAGATCTAAGGCTCATCGTCATCTTCATCATTGGTGGTGCTCCTTCGAAATTGTCTCCACTCACCATAGAAGCCGATAAAAGACATGTCCATTGAGGCTTGTTGAGTTTCAACCGAAGTGAGTCGATTCTCAACACTTTGGACACATCTCTCCAAGGAAGTGAAGCGAGTGTCAATAGCAGCAAAACCGGAGTCCATGTGGGTTCGCAAGCCATTGAATTGCTTGGTAAGAAAAGTCATAAGGGCTTTAGTGTTTGGTGGAGCAAATTGAGGTTGAGGTTTGGGGTTGCAACTTGAGGAGGACGCTCGACATGAATCCATTCTCCATCAATGAAATGAAAATTGTAATGGAGAAGTGTGCGCTCATCGATAGGATCCTTGAGAGATTCCGGAAAGTCAAGAGAGCAATCGATCCCCAACTTTAAGAACAAGTAACTCAAGGCGGTGCTATAAGTGAAGGAGGTGACAAGATCCGAGTTGCGGTTTTGAACAAGATGCGTCATCTCGGCAAACACGATTTGACAAAGATTTGGTTGATGTCCCTCACGAAAGCAACAGATCCAAAAATCGTTGACTTGTCAAATGTAGGAGAATTTTCCTCCGGAAGCACGAAACAACCACGAGACTATGAGATGAAGGATGTGATCATGAGCATCAAGGACCGTGACGGAGCCACCAAAAGTATGTCCCAACGAGTTCTTATTCGAAATACCCTCATCTTCAAACCCGAAAACAATGACCAAGGTTTCTGGATCAACCCAAAACTTCTTCCCCATTAGGTAGGACTCAATGGCAATCACTTGAGAATGATCGGCATTGGAGATAAATCGGGCATTGGCATAGAAGAGAAGAACCATGTTACGGTACAAAGTACCGGGTAAGCCCAAAAAGGATAAGAAATTCCAACACCTTAATAAGTGAAGATAGACAAATTGAAATCGTTCGGAATCCAAAAAGGGTATAGAAACAATACGCTCACGACGGATTGCATGATCTTGAAAGAGCTTGAAGTTGGTATGAGCGTCTTTGTTTCGAAGACTCTTTTGATAGAGTAGAGTGAGGTTGGGACGAGAGGAATCATCATTGATGTTAGAACTTCCACCAACCTCATTGGTCCGTACTCTCTTCCTAGAACCCACATTCGAAATCTGGAAATAAATCAAGACACAAAACACATGTATGCGTAAATCAACCAAATTCAGTCCAATAGCCAATCCAATAGTCAAGGTGTTGATAAAAATATATACAATATAGTTTTAAAACATATATAAATATAAAACAATTTTTTGGTAAAAAGAATTTCGAAAAACAGTAAAGAAAAATATACGATATAGTTTTTATATTTGAACAAAAAAAATTCGAGTTTTATAGAATTTTTGCAAAAACTTCAAAACTCATACTATAAGTATATATTCTATAAAAAATTGAGTAAAAATATTAAAGAAAATCAAACGAAAATTTAAAAAAGAAAAGGGTTTATACCTTGATATAGGATAATGGATGATTGAGGAATGATTAATGCACCAAATTGCTTGCAAAGCTTTAGCCTTGATGTGTAGATTGAAAACCCTCAAAAAAATTTAGGTTTTGATGATAAAAATCAAGATAATTGAGGAGTTTATATAAGGGTTTTCGGTTAGGGTTTGAGAGAAAAAAGAGAGTTGGTGTTTTAATTAAAGTTAGATACTCTTTTAATGATATTTAAAATAATATGTGTGGACGTGTATTGGTAGGTCACTTGGTGTATCGGAACAGGGGTCTCGAAAAACTTTTGAGTCGTTTCGGTACGAGACTTGTTTCGATACAGGTTGACCTTGTTTCAGAACAACGCCACGAACTCATATCGAAACGCGGAGAGCCTGTTTTGATACGATTCATTACTGTAACCAACTTAGATTGAGCCCATATCGAAATAGATGTACGTGTTTCGATACACCTTTTCCAGAAAATGTATTTTGGGCAGTTTTAAGTTCAAAAGGCCAACTTAGATCGAGCCTAAATGCATGTAAATGATATATGAGCATGTTATATAAACTAAAACAGTTGCATACTCCCCTTAAAAACAAGCTGTAAAGTGTCCACAAGTTCTATATTTCATGCACATTCCATCTCATATTATTGTTATTTCTAAGCACATCTTAGGCATAATTAGGACCATGCATTGCATTTTACAATATTTCTTTGCTTTTCCATGTTATTATAGATTATCCTTTGTTTGGTGAAGAAAATGTAATGTTTTAGTGTACTTTTGGTTTTAGGTACCAGAGGCTGACAGAGGAAAAAAGGAGCTAAGAATCAGATGTTGAGGCAGAAACCAAGGAGCTGTACTGATGCAGTTCCAGACCGAGACAGTAGATGCTGAGTAGCTGTCGCTGCCCACCTTGCTGCCCAAGACAGCAAACTATGGAGTTGGAGAACCATAGTGCGATTTGTAGAGTAGAAAATCCTGATTCTATCGATGTTGTCCACTCAATTTTCTGACGTCTGTAGCAGCGTGCAAAGCCGCCGAAGCTAAATCTCGAGATTGCTTACGGGACAAGGCAACGTGATAAAGTCCACATTCAACTCAAAGAAGTCAGAGTTTAAAGTCACATTTAATGTGGAAAGCTACTTATGGAGACTTCTACTTCAAGAAGGACTAGACCTAGCTATTGCCTATATAAACTCATTGTAATTCTAATTTAAATCATCATAGGTTTTCCTTACGCATAGTTTAGGTTTTCTTGCCGCCGACATGTTCTAAATTTCTCTTGGGTTTGGGTTATGTTGTAATTAGTTGTGAGAACGGATGTTTGGGTTTTCAAGTTTTTTTTGCAATAAAATACTCTGAGTTTGCTTAATTCATATGCTTCACTTCTTCAATTAGTTCCAAAAGTCCAGTTGAGGAAATCCATTTGTCAGGCACGAGGTGTTGACTAATTCGGCTTATACATAAGTTAGAATTTCAGCGGCTAAAAGGAGCAACAAAACGTTGATTGCCTGTGTTAGGTTTACGCTGAGATTGCTAGGAATTGCCTACATCACGCAGCAACAGAATCCTGGCCTAGACTGTAACACCCCTCACCCGGTTACGAGCGAGCGATGTTACTATTTGGGTGATGGACAGATTCATACATGTCAACACATCAAACATACAATTATATGAGATTCAATTCATACTTAACAAGCATCAAAGCAAACAATCATATAATCATTTATCCAATAACAAGATCATAAATACATATAGGTGAGCCAATTTAAAACTTTTCTAACATGAATCTTATATTCATGTTGCAAATGCATATTAACAAGCCTAACTAACATACATGTATTCAATCAAACTCATGAACATTTGATTCAAGTATACCAATGCTTCTTATTCGAATACTTAAGACAATCAAATATTATTATATACATATCTTAGTTCATATTACAACACAACCATACAAATACATATAACAACTTTCAAACAACCTAAATCATATACAATAGTATTCGAAATCAGCATTCATTATATTCTAATATTCTATTACCATTCGAACTATACAAATCATCCAACAACAATTCTAGATGAAACCTTCCTAATTCAAATAAAGATAACATACTTATACATATTTAACCATTCAAATCCATCAAGGGCATGAACCATATAAATGATACTCAAATTCATATCAAGCTTAGTTAACTTCAAACATAGTTCATTCATATCATCATATCCATATTTACATAAACATTCATCAAGTCATTACGTAATATAACATGTCTTAGTTTTATACAAACCAAACTTAACAATTACATGTTCCATAATGCATGACAAACTAACTTAGACTATGCCACCAACTAGGAGACTAAGCAAGATTATATCATACTTGTTCTTGGCTTGCGAAGCTCTCGGAACAAAACGGATGGCTTTCGGATATCAACGAACCTGTTATTTTGGAAGAAGGAAACAAAGAGAGTGATAAGTACACATAATGTACTTAGTGAGGCAGCCCTAAACTTTACTAGTTTCAATCTTTTAAAGTCTTATTCAATCTTTAAAGTTAATTAGCTAGGCTTAGCACGTATTGGAATACCTAACTAGCCTATCAAAACCAAGTTAACAAAGCTATTTTCATGTACTAACCAATAGGGCAGCAAGTATTTACATGTACAATGACTTATTGGGCAGCAACCATTTCATTTAAAACATACCAATTTGGGCAGCAAGCTACATGTACATTTCATACCAAATTGGACAGCAAGCAACATATACAATTCAAGCCAAATTTGGGCAGCAAGCACATGTACAATTCAAGCTAAATTGGACAACAAACAACATGTAATCTCATTGTCATCTTGGCAGCAACATTTCATAGTTTCACATCACAACATAGTTCATTTTAAATCTCAACCAAGTACACATATTCATTCCATATCATAAGGGCTAATATCCAACTTGTTCATTTAAACATATATCATTGTTCTAATCATGTTTTGCCTTGGATGATTAATGAAATAGGTAATCAAGTCTCCATGTATCATGTAACTTTAGATACTCAAAGTATCAATTTCTCATTTCAACTTATAACAGAGGATGCATAGGCATCAATGGTGACTTACCACCATTCAATTATCAAGGTGACTAACCACCTTATCAGGTTTATAGGTGACTAACCACCATCCTGTAACAAAGATCAGAGGAGCTCAATGACTCTAAGGCATGCCCTTCTACCTATAGACACTAATCAAACCAAGGACTTTACTTATCTTTCTTTATTAACAATAGCATTTTACTTGTTTATCAAACACATATCACAAAGTCATCTACACATTCAATCGTGTTTACATTGTGCACATTCAAGCCATGCTCAATCAAATTTCCAGCAAGCATTTAGCATCATTTCAATCATATAACCATCTTCAAACAGTAGCTAAATCATCCATTAATTCAATTCAAGTGGCTCAAACAACTCATGTCACAAAGCAACCCATATAGACATCAACTAGCATATCTAGATAGCATCATATACCTAGTTCATAGTTCATTCCTTTAGTCCTTCTTCCTTAGAATTTTAAATTTACCAATCCATTATTAAGTTCATTACATGCTTCATTTTAAATCATCCAAGAAACATAAACACATTGGTTGAGACACTAATCTCAACCCTAAACTAGCTACACTCACAAATACTTCCAAGCTTAGTTGTTATCCTTGATGATGATTCCTTTCCCCCTTCTCTTTGCTTGATCACTCCTTGAATCCTCTTAAAATTCTTCACCAATGTGATCTTAAAACATAAAATATCATATACAATATCCATTAGTAATTAATTCAAACATATAAATTCATTTACTTAAGCATAATCACCTAGACAAGTGAATCTGCCCCCTAAACTGGCAGTTTGAGTAACCTCTACTAAACTGGCCATATCTTTTTACTCACAACTCCAAATAAGGAGTTCTTTACCATTTTAGAAAGCTTATAAACACACCTTTACAACCAAGTATGGCACATAATTTTATCATTTCCCAGTTAATACAGTTTTACATTTGAAAACATGACAATTTCAGGGCCTAATCTGTCCAAGCTTAACCTAGTGACTTTAGTGCATTTAAATCCTATATTTCACAATTCATTTGATTCTAATCTATTAACCACATTAACCTACATGTATTAACATAACAATGAAGTTCTAACATCTTTAAAAACAGAGCATTGAAGTCCTCAATTTATCAATTTCCACAAAACAGTCCCCTTTAATCCTTTAATAATCCTACATGTGATCTAAATGCATTTAATCTACCAATTGAGACTTAATTCAAGCTTGGCCATTTAATTTTTATTCATTCCATGACTCCCCTGTTTCAAGCATAAATTTTCATAATTTATTAACATCATTTTGAACCCTAAACATTTCGAATTTCACAATTTAGTCCAGCAGATTCCAAATTCATTCAGTTTCAGTCCAGTCAACTTCTAACAACAATTCAGAGACCTATACTTAACATTTTCGTGCAATTCTTACCGCTATCTCATGTAAAATTTTGTCCTCTACAACTTTGTATAAGAACACTTTTTTCCAGAAATGACTCTAACATGCTCAATTTTCCATATTTCTACAGGGTATCATACAAGTACAAATCTGGGCAGATTCATACCTAAATTCATGTTCATGCTTTAATTTCCAGAAATTCATCCTAAATTCAAGAACCCAGAATTTTAACAACACCATAACTTAATTCTAAGCCTATTTCCGAAAAGAAATCATAATCAACACATCAAAATAACCCTAAATTTCAAGAACAATATCAATTGATTATCAAGCACTTACTTGAACTAAGAACTCAACATGCATGCAATTCTTCTTATTTTTCCAGCAGGTTAGATCCTTCAAAACTCAACTCTCTCTCTCGTTTCTATTTTCAATTTTGGTGGTTGAGAATGATGAAGTAATGGGATAACATGTGTTATCCAAGGCTGCCGGCTGTCCTAATTACAAGGACACATGGTTTAAGTTATCACCATGCATCTCCACTACCTATTTTAATTATAATATTTCTTTAATTTGGTTTATAAGATGGCAGCCACTAATTCTCCATTATAACCATATATAAAATTTTATACCATTAATTATATTAATGTTAATTACTCATTATCTTAGGATTATACATATACATATATATATATATATTCATTACATTTAACATTCCCACCTAATACACATATGTATACATTAATTCATTAAAATTTTCCTTTAACTTATAATTTAGGTTACCATATTAATTTACATGTCACTTATACTTATAATTATACATCTTAGTACTTTAATCTTGTAATTCACATTAGATTTAGCAAAAATGTTTACACCTTTCATTTTAAATATTCGTGATTTTCTACTAGGGTGGTTTTAGGGTGTTACAACTCCTCCCCCCTTAAAGAAAATTCGTCCTCGAATTTTACCTGAATCGAACAGATGAGGATATTGCTTCTTCATCGTGTCCTCAAGTTCCCACGTCGCTTCTTCGACGTTGTGATTCCTCCAAAGAACTTTGACGAGAGGAACACTTTTATTTCGAAGTCTCTTGACTTCTCGATCAAGGATTTGAACAGGCTCTTCTTCGTATGAAAGATCAGGATTGAGTTCAACTTCTTCAGGCTCAAGAACGTGAGATGGATCAGATCGATATCTTCTGAGCATTGAGACGTGGAAGACATTGTGTATTTTATCGAACTCGGGAGGAAGAGCGAGTCGATAAGCTACAAGACCAATTCTTTCAACTACTTCAAATGGTCCGATAAACCGAGGACTTAGCTTGCCTCTTTTGCCGAATCGGAATACTTTCTTCCACGGGGAGACTTTAAGAAACACTTTATCTCCGACTTGGTGTTGAATGTCTCTACGTTTCAGATCGGCGTAAGACTTTTGGCGATCGAAAGCTTGCTTCAATCGAGAATGAATGATTTGAACTTGTTCTTCGGTTTCCCGAAGCAATTGTGGTCCCAAAACTTTATTATCACCGAATTCAGACCAACATAAAGGTGTTCGACATCTTCTGCCATACAACGCTTCGAAAGGAGCCATTTGAATCGAAGATTGGAAGCTATTGTTGTAGGCGAATTCTACCAAAGGTAGCGATTTCTCCCAGTTCTTTCCAAAGTCAATGATACAAGCTCTGAGCATGTCTTCGAGAATTTGAATTACTCGCTCAGATTGACCATCACTTTGCGGATGGAAAGCTGTGCTAAGATTCAGTTTGGTTCCGAGAGCTTTATGTAGAGTCTTCCAAAATCGAGCTGTGAATCGGGGATCTCGATCGGAGACTATTGAGATTGGAACTCCATGTAAACGAATTACTTCTCGGATGTATAATTCAGCCAAGGCTTCAAGACTGAGATTCATTCTCACCGGAATGAAGTGTGCTGACTTGGTGAAACGATCAACGATCACCCAGATAGCGTCGCACTTTCTTGGTGAACAAGGAAGGCCGGTTACGAAATCCATTGTGATCCGTTCCCATTTCCATTGCGGAAATTTGAGAGGTTGGAGCAAACCAGTAGGGACACGGTGCTCTGCTTTCACTCGTTGGCAATTCAAACATCTCGCTACATAGTTGTTGATAGCCGCTTTCATTCCGGGCCACCAATACAAGGGCTTGAGATCCTTGTACATCTTAACTGATCCAGGGTGGATTGAAAAAGAACTTTGGTGTTCTTCTTATAGGATTTCATCTTGTAATTCTTTGTTATTAGGGACACATATACGATCTTTGAAGTATAAAAGACCGTTCGACTTAACAGAGAAGTCAGGATTAGACTCAAGCTTAGAATTGATTTTCTAAAGTTCCGGATCAATTTGTTGAAGTTCTTTGATCCTGGTGATCAGAGTAGATTGAACTTGAAGTTCATTCAGATAATTCTGAGCCTTGCATAGCCGGAAATGAGCGTTGATAGCCAAGGTAGCTACGAATAACAAAATTAGAGATGTTACTTACAATTCAAGGTATGATTCGAAACTTTACTTAATGATTAAGGAGGCTTTCGAATTGTTACTTAATAAGTAAGAAGAGTTCGAATTTCTTCATTAACTATTAAGAAAGAATTCGAACAAGTGCTTAAATCAAAAGAATGGATTGTTCTCGGTTTTGAATAACATACCAAGATTCGGTTTTCGACTCAGAGCGTCGGCAACGACGTTGGCTTTTCCGGGATGATAATCTATGATTAAATCGTAATCTTTGAGTAACTCTAACCATCTTCTTTGCCTAAGGTTCAAATCCTTTTGAGTGAGCAAATACTTCAGGCTTTTGTGATCAGTGAACAACTTGCATCTTTCACCGTACAGATAGTGCCGCCAAATTTTGAGTGCAAACACAATGGCCGCAAGCTCGAGATCGTGAGTAGGATAATTCAATTCGTGTTGCTTCACTTGCCGGGATGCGTATGCAATCACATTGCCTTCTTGCATCAAAACACAACCTAGGCCCGAGTGTGATGCATCGCTGTACACTATGAATTCTTTGCCCGATTCGGGTTGAATAAGAACAGGAGCGTGTGTCAAAGTTTGCTTGAGTTGATCAAAACTTCGTTGCTGCTTTTCTGACCACTCAAAGTTTACATCCTTTCGGAGGAGTTTGGTTAATGGTGCGGCAATAGTGGAAAGTCCTTTCACAAATCTTCGGTAATAGCCGGCTAATCCGAGAAAACTTCGGACTTCGCTCACATTTCTCGGAGGTCTCTAATCAAGAATAGCTTGAATTTTCTTGGAGTCGACTTTGATTCCTTCGGCAGAAATGACGTGTCCGAGGAATGAAACTTCAGATAACCAAAACTCACACTTAGTGAATTTGGCAAACAATTGGTGATCTCGGAGCGTCTGAAGCACAATCCGAAGATGATCAGCATGTTCTTCCTTGTTCCGAGAGTATACAAGGATGTCGTCAATGAAAACAACTACGAACTTGTCAAGATAAGGCTTGAATACTCGATTCATAAGGTCCATGAACGCAGCAGGGGCATTCGTTAAACCGAATGGCATTACTAGGAACGCGTAATGTCCATATCGAGTTCGGAAAGCTATTTTGGGCACATCTTCTTCTTTTACCCTCATTTGATAGTAACCGGACCGAAGATCAATCTTAGAGAACACGGCTGCGTGTTTGAGTTGATCGAACAAATCTTCGATTCTCGGTAGCGGATACTTGTTCTTGATGTTACTTTATTAAGTTGCCGGTAATCGATACAAAGTCGCATCGTACCGTCCTTCTTTTTCACGAATAATACAGGAGCACCCCAGGGAGAGATGCTAGGTCGGATGAATCCTTTATCCTCGAGTTCTTGAATTTGCTTCTTTAGTTCTTTGAGTTCAACAGGTGCCATCCGATAAGGTGTAATGCACACAGGATTAGTTCCAGGTTGAACTTTGATCTTGAATTCAACTTCCCGAGTTGGAGGAAGGCCAGGGAGTTCCTCGGGAAAAACATCGGAAAATTCAGATACAACAGGCATTTCATGTAAACCGAAATCAAGCTCGTCTTGCAGTGCCATAGCGGCGAAAATAGAGATCGGTTTCTTGTCTATCAATAGAATGGATTCTTTTCCTAAACCCCGTAAATATAACCTATGGTTTTGACAGTCTACCCAGGCTTCATGTTTTCCCAACCAATCTAGTCCTAAAACTAGATCAAATTCACATTTGGGTAATACATATAGATTACAAGGAAAGGGTACATTTCGGATTGTTATCCGACAGTCTTTACAAATCAAATTTATAGGCATACTACCTCCTATAGGGTTCGAAACAATTAGCCCAGATTGTACAGTTTCAGGTTTCAATTTAAGTTCATCTAACAAGTATGAGCATATAAATGAATGGGTTGATCCCGAATCTATCAATACGTAAACAGGTTTAAGGTTAAGTTCAACCGTACCCGCAATGACATCGGAAGACTCTTCTTCTTCCTTGCCACGAATGTGATAGACACGAGCTGGGGCTCGGGACTCCTGATAAGTGGTGGCTTTTGATTGGGCAGCCTTGCCTTTCCCGGGATTGTTCGACTGAACTTGTCTCGGATGTTTGCCTTGGCTAGACGGCACAGAACTTTGGTTAGCCGGTCGAACAAAAGATTGATCATTTCTTTTTGGACAGTCTCGGATGTAATGATCGTCAGCGCCACAAGCATAACAGAGGTTCGCCTGGGCTCGACATTGGCCAAAGTGATTCTTCTGACAGAATTTGCAAACAGGAGGTATGTCGACATTTCCAGTACTGTTGACGGAAACAACCGGAGTAGCCATCTTGTTGGAGTGTTGGGGTTGGAAATTATTCCGAGTAGATGGTATATAGGTGGAGGATGATTCCTTCTGATGTTTCGGCTTCTTAGACCACCGAGACTTGTCGTCACTCTTCCGCTTCTTATCAGTTCGGAATCCACTCTTTCGTTTCTCGGCATTCCGCATCTTAGATTCAGTGGCGATGGCCCGATTCACAAGGATTTGAAAATCCGAAATGTCAAGTGCTGTGAACATCAGACTCAATTCATCACTTAACCCGTCGATGAACATTCGGCATTTATCTTTCTCGGTCTTGATGTACTCCGAGCCATACTTGCAGTATTTGCAGAAATCGGCAACATATTGTTCAATCGGCCGATTGGCCTGTTTCAAATGTATGAACTTCTTCCTCCGATCAGCAAGGTATTGTTCGTTAATATATTTCTTTTT
This sequence comes from Hibiscus tridactylites, assembly GCA_958450335.1. Classification (NCBI taxonomy): domain Eukaryota; kingdom Viridiplantae; phylum Streptophyta; class Magnoliopsida; order Malvales; family Malvaceae; genus Hibiscus; species Hibiscus tridactylites. The sequence goes on from OY288273.1 coordinate 76,248,985, forward strand.
GAATTCATCAACGAAGAATTTCCATGTAACTGACTCGGCAGGGGCAGTCAGAGTTGTGGTTTCCCACCAACTTAGAGCTTCTTCGGCTAGAAGTGCAATCGCACATTCAAGTTTATGTTCATCCGAACATTGAAGTTGACGGGTTAAGATTTGAGTGGTTCTTTCGAGCCAGTTCTCAGCTTCTTCCGGCTTTTCCTCGTTTTCACCGGTGAATGTAGTTGCTCGATGTTGCGCGAGCTTGTCGATAGGGGCTCGACTCGGGGCAGCAACCACCGGAGTCGGTTGTTCTCGTCGGATATTCATTACTAATTGATCGAACATCTCCTTCATACTTAGGAGACATTCCCGCTGAGCACTCTGAACAGTCGGAATTGTCGGAGTTGTCTGATTAGGTTCAGGGAGTGGAGTCGGTTCTCGCGGTTCCGATCTTCTCGGAGGGTCCGCTTGCTCGGGAGGATTAGATTGTCCCGGAGCGTTGGTTTTCATCCTAACGCTACCATCCACGTTAGATGATTCCCGAGGACTTCCATTATCACGAGCCAAACGTGATTCGGACATTCTAATAAGATTTCAGAAAAGATCGAAGTTAGAGAGCGCAATCGCAAGCAGTTCAATATAAAACTCCTAGGTGGCATAGTTTAACCTATATGATGCAATAGACCCAATTTAGTCCGAGAATCGACTAAACCGAAGCTCTGATACCAATTTATGTAACACCCCTCACCCGGTTACGAGCGAGCGATGTTACTATTCGGGTGATGGACAGATTCATACATGTCAACACATCAAACATACAATTATATGAGATTCAATTCATACTTAACAAGTATCAAAGCAAACAATCATATAATCATTTATCCAATAACAAGATCATAAATACATATAGGTGAGCCAATTTAAAACTTTTCTAACATGAATCTTATATTCATGTTGCAAATGCATATTAACAAGCCTAACTAACATACATGTATTCAATCAAACTCATGAACATTTGATTCAAGTATACCAATGCTTCTTATTCGAATACTTAAGACAATCAAATATTATTATATACATATCTTAGTTCATATTACAACACAACCATACAAATACATATAACAACTTTCAAACAACCTAAATCATATACAATAGTATTCGAAATCAGCATTCATTATATTCTAATATTCTATTACCATTCGAACTATACAAATCATCCAACAACAATTCTAGATGAAACCTTCCTAATTCAAATAAAGATAACATACTTATACATATTTAACCATTCAAATCCATCAAGGGCATGAACCATATAAATGATACTCAAATTCATATCAAGCTTAGTTAACTTCAAACATAGTTCATTCATATCATCATATCCATATTTACATAAACATTCATCAAGTCATTACGTAATATAACATGTCTTAGTTTTATACAAACCAAACTTAACAATTACATGTTCCATAATGCATGACAAACTAACTTAGACTATGCCACCAACTAGGAGACTAAGCAAGATTATATCATACTTGTTCTTGGCTTGCGAAGCTCTCGGAACAAAACGGATGGCTTTCGGATATCAACGAACCTGTTATTTTGGAAGAAGGAAACAAAGAGAGTGATAAGTACACATAATGTACTTAGTGAGGCAGCCCTAAACTTTACTAGTTTCAATCTTTTAAAGTCTTATTCAATCTTTAAAGTTACTTAGCTAGGCTTAGCACGTATTGGAATACCTAACTAGCCTATCAAAACCAAGTTAACAAAGCTATTTTCATGTACTAACCAATAGGGCAGCAAGTATTTACATGTACAATGACTTATTGGGCAGCAACCATTTCATTTAAAACATACCAATTTGGGCAGCAAGCTACATGTACATTTCATACCAAATTGGACAGCAAGCAACATATACAATTCAAGCCAAATTTGGGCAGCAAGCACATGTACAATTCAAGCTAAATTGGACAACAAACAACATGTAATCTCATTGTCATCTTGGCAGCAACATTTCATAGTTTCACATCACAACATAGTTCATTTTAAATCTCAACCAAGTACACATATTCATTCCATATCATAAGGGCTAATATCCAACTTGTTCATTTAAACATATATCATTGTTCTAATCATGTTTTGCCTTGGATGATTAATGAAATAGGTAATCAAGTCTCCATGTATCATGTAACTTTAGATACTCAAAGTATCAATTTCTCATTTCAACTTATAACAGAGGATGCATAGGCATCAATGGTGACTTACCACCATTCAATTATCAAGGTGACTAACCACCTTATCAGGTTTATAGGTGACTAACCACCATCCTGTAACAAAGATCAGAGGAGCTCAATGACTCTAAGGCATGCCCTTCTACCTATAGACACTAATCAAACCAAGGACTTTACTTATCTTTCTTTATTAACAATAGCATTTTACTTGTTTATCAAACACATATCACAAAGTCATCTACACATTCAATCGTGTTTACATTGTGCACATTCAAGTCATGCTCAATCAAATTTCCAGCAAGCATTTAGCATCATTTCAATCATATAACCATCTTCAAACAGTAGCTAAATCATCCATTAATTCAATTCAAGTGGCTCAAACAACTCATGTCACAAAGCAACCCATATAGACATCAACTAGCATATCTAGATAGCATCATATACCTAGTTCATAGTTCATTCCTTTAGTCCTTCTTCCTTAGAATTTTAAATTTACCAATCCATTATTAAGTTTATTACATGCTTCATTTTAAATCATCCAAGAAACATAAACACATTGGTTGAGACACTAATCTCAACCCTAAACTAGCTACACTCACAAATACTTCCAAGCTTAGTTGTTATCCTTGATGATGATTCCTTTCCCCCTTCTCTTTGCTTGATCACTCATTGAATCCTCTTAAAATTCTTCACCAATGTGATCTTAAAACATAAAATATCATATACAATATCCATTAGTAATTAATTCAAACATATAAATTCATTTACTTAAGCATAATCACCTAGACAAGTGAATCTGCCCCCTAAACTGGCAGTTTGAGTAACCTCTACTAAACTGGCCATATCTTTTTACTCACAACTCCAAATAAGGAGTTCTTTACCATTTTAGAAAGCTTATAAACACACCTTTACAACCAAGTATGGCACATAATTTTATCATTTCCCAGTTAATACAGTTTTACATTTGAAAACATGACAATTTCAGGGCCTAATCTGTCCAAGCTTAACCTAGTGACTTTAGTGCATTTAAATCCTATATTTCACAATTCATTTGATTCTAATCTATTAACCACATTAACCTACATGTATTAACATAACAATGAAGTTCTAACATCTTTAAAAACAGAGCATTGAAGTCCTCAATTTATCAATTTCCACAAAACAGTCCCCTTTAATCCTTTAATAATCCTACATGTGATCTAAATGCATTTAATCTACCAATTGAGACTTAATTCAAGCTTGGCCATTTAATTTTTATTCATTCCATGACTCCCCTGTTTCAAGCATAAATTTTCATAATTTATTAACATCATTTTGAACCCTAAACATTTCGAATTTCACAATTTAGTCCAGCAGATTCCAAATTCATTCAGTTTCAGTCCAGTCAACTTATAACAACAATTCAGAGACCTATACTTAACATTTTCGTGCAATTCTTACCTCTATCTCATGTAAAATTTTGTCCTCTACAACTTTGTATAAGAACACTTTTTCCAGAAATGACTCTAACATGCTCAATTTTCCATATTTCTACAGGGTATCATACAAGTACAAATCTGGGCAGATTCATACCTAAATTCATGTTCATGCTTTAATTTCCAGAAATTCATCCTAAATTCAAGAACCCAGAATTTTAACAACATCATAACTTAATTCTAAGCCTATTTCCAAAAAGAAATCATAATCAACACATCAAAATAACCCTAAATTTCAAGAACAATATCAATTGATTATCAAGCACTTACTTGAACTAAGAACTCAACATGCATGCAATTCTTCTTATTTTTCCAGCAGGTTAGATCCTTCAAAACTCAACTCTCTCTCTCGTTTCTATTTTCAATTTTGGTGGTTGAGAATGATGAAGTAATGGGATAACATGTGTTATCCAAGGCTGTCGGCTGTCCTAATTACAAGGACACATGGTTTAAGTTATCACCATGCATCTCCACTACCTATTTTAATTATAATATTTCTTTAATTTGGTTTATAAGATGGCAGCCACTAATTCTCCATTATAATCATATATAAAATTTTATACCATTAATTATATTAATGTTAATTACTCATTATCTTAGGATTATACATATATATATATATATATATATATTCATTACATTTAACATTCCCACCTAATACACATATGTATACATTAATTCATTAAAATTTTCCTTTAACTTATAATTTAGGTTACCATATTAATTTACATGTCACTTATACTTATAATTATACATCTTAGTACTTTAATCTTGTAATTCACATTAGATTTAGCAAAAATGTTTACACCTTTCATTTTAAATATTCGTGATTTTCTACTAGGGTGGTTTTAGGGTGTTACATAGACATAGGTAGAATCACTTTAGAATTGCTTCGTCGAACTTGGAGTATCTGTCAAACTTACCGCCGGGACTTCTCTCCATCTCACCTGCCGGGACAGTGAAAGTTGCAAGAGCAGAGTTCCGCCGTGGCATCGAAAGTTGCCGCTGCCTCAATCCGCCATTACCTGCCGAGGCAGTAGATCGTGGCAGCACAAAATGACTTGACCTATTCAACGCAGTTTCACACTAAGCAGCAGCATAACCCTGCCCTTTCTATTAATCTGATCACTTCTCTTGTTATTACTTGTGTTTTATTTTACTTTGCTTCTCAAACAACCATCTTACTTGTGCATTTACTTTATTTGTGCAGGAACAACAATTCGAACCAAGCTGTCCAATCCCTGTGGGAGACGATATCTTATATACTATAACTTGACAAGAGTGTGCCCTTGCGCTCATAAATAGAGAACATCCAAACGCTCTACAAGTTTTTGGTGTCGTTGCCGGGGATTGGTAACAGCGAATTTCGTCTTTAGTTTCTGCACTTTTATTTTTTTTCTTACATTTTATTTTTATTTCTAATCAAAAAAAGAAAAAAAAGAATTTTATAGTTTCCTTTGCTAGTGTATGACTAGGGCGAATCCAAAAGGAGAAATTCTCTTCTACGACGTTATCAAACGTAGAGCAAGAGAGCTCAAGAAGGAGATCATAGTAACCCTAGGGAAAACCAAAGAGAAAAAGACAAAGCAAAGGTAAAAATGGACCCTCCCAACAATGTCGCGAACAGCAGGGAAGGGCAGCACAATTAGCCGCCCAGAGGTCAGCAAGATCCACTAAGGCAGCAACCCCCTCTTCCGCCCAGGCCACCCCAAAATGTCCGAACCATTAGAGATTATCTGGAACATGACTTCAGAGGGTTCGATTCGACAGTGATAGAACCTGAAATTGAGGCGGGCCACTTCGAGCTGAAGCCTGTCATGTTTAACATGATCAACACGTTAGGGCAATTTGGAGGGACTGCCGCAGAAGATGCTCGGCAGCACTTGAGAGGATTCATGGACATCTGCAGAGCATTCAAAATACACGGGGTCCATCAAGACATACTAAGGTTGAGACTATTTCCCTATTCACTGGGGGATAGGGCAAAACAGTGGTTAAACAACCAGCCAGCAGGGTCGTTCAACACATGGACAGAGCTGTGTAAAGATTTTCTAGATTGATTCAGCCCGTTCAATGTCGCAGACAGACTACAAAACAAGATAACATACTTCCGACAAGGGGATGATGAGGCGATGTATGAAGCATGGGAGCGGTGCCAACAGATGCTGAACAACTGCCTGCTACATGGTCTTCCTGCTTGGACACAGGTATCAATATTCTACAACGGGGTGAACTACCTTGTAACACCCGGGTTTAGGGGGTCGGGCGTTAGGTGAGCAAATTTGGGTTCGGGTGTTTTGGGCTTGGTTTAAATAAAATGGGCTTGGTCTTGAATCATAAGGGACATGTGTTTTTCATTAAGGGTAAAATAGGGTTTTCTCTAATAAGTAAAATAAAACTAATAAAAGAAATGTTTTGAAAATATCATTTTCCTCCTTCAAAAACAAAACCACGACACTAAACCCCTCCCCCACCCAAAACGATGTTCTATCATCTTCCTCAACGATTTCAAGATATTTTATCAAGGTAATAACGTTTTTGACTTCTCCTCTTCATCCTCAACATTTTCATGGTCTTGGATTTCCATAAAATCCATTTTTGAATTGTTTCAAGTGTTCAAAGTTTTAAATTAAAGATGGAAACTTTGTTGGTTTTTCGTTGAGTTCTTAATTTTTAAAGTTCGTGTATGTTATGAACTTGCTTTTAAGCTTAACATATGTTAAAATGGTGAAGTTTTAATGAAATCCCGAAATGGGTATTGGTGGGTGAGTTTAGAAGTGAAAATCTTGAGTTTTGAGGTAGTTATGTGATGGTAACTTGGGCTGATGGTATGGTTACACTTGGGGGCTGTTTTGAACATGTTCATTGATGATTTGGATGATGAAATTGATAGGTAACTGCTGGGTTGTGTCCATGTCCGAAAATGAAGAGTTCGGGTTAGTTCTTGGCTTGGAAATGTAGTGAAATTGTCTTGGGCTGTAATCTGATTTGTGGCAGTGATTTTGTGGATATTTTGATGTGTAATGCACTGTTTTTGGTTGATTAGAATCAAGGGAAAACATTGGATAAGCTTCGGGCTCAATTCTGGGGAACTTGGAGGCTTGATCGACATTTTCGGCTTATGTTGGGTTTCATCAGTGAGTGGTAACTATTTTAGGATTTTAATTAAGTTCAATGAAGGTCTGGGATTTGGGTGGAGTCTTAGAGACTAACCTAGACCCAAGAGTAAGTTCATCTAATCTCGTTTGTTGGTTGATTTTCGGCTTTCATGAACATGTATGTTGTGGTGATGTTTTTGGATTGTTTTTAATCTCCGTTTAATGTTGTTGTGTAGTCGTTTTCGGTGTCGAGCCTCACGTGATGGTTGTCGTTACTACGGTGATGTGTAGTCCCACCGGTAGTGACTAGTAGAAGAGTACGATGATGTGTAGTCTCATCGGAAAACTACTAGTTGAACAATGATGTGTAGTCCCATCGGGTTTTGGTTATGCATGTGCATACCATGTTTTGTGATGATTGTGTTTCATTACGTCTTTCCTTAAATGGTTTTGCTATAAATCTAAGATTTACGTTTTAAAAACTGCATTGTTGTTTTGTTTTAGAGCTCCGCTCACTAAGCTTTAAGCTTACGCTCTCTTCTTTTCCAACAATGCATATCGTTAGTGGCTTGGGAGGCAAGTGGGCAAGGGAGGAGTTTCTCAGAGTTCTCGGGTAGCTCAAGTATGGTTTATGTTTTGTAATAATGCTTAGACAATAGGAATATTAGGATTTTGTATGGATTTGGTGCTCAAACTCTTAAGTCTGATGTTGTTAAAGTTGTTAACATGTTTAAATGTTGAAGCATGCCTTGTTATGGCCTTGATTCTTTTGATGGATGTTAATCATGCTTTATTGCCTTATATGTATATATCTTGTTTGATAACTTGAGCTTTGACTTGTGTTGGAATGACCTAAATGAATGTCTCTTGCCTGCCTTGAATCATATGTATGATTATATGTTGCTTAAATACTTGCTTAATGTCTTCGTGTTGAGTCTCTTGTGTTTTTTATAGCTAAAAATATGTTTGCAGTACATGGCGTATCGATATGCCTAAGGGCGGTATCGATACGGTCCCTTGTGTTGGACCTTGTTTTGGGCAAGACGTACCGGTACGCGGGGGCGTATCGATACGCAAAATGCTCTCTGGAAATCTGAGAAATTGACGAGATTTTGGCGTATCGGTACGAGTCCTGAGGGTATCGGTACGGTCTTTTAGTTGACCATGGGAAAGTTGACCGTTGAGGGCGTATCGATACACACCTTGTGGTTATCGATATGGTTTCCCTAGGTTTGACTTGGGGTGTTGACCAAGTACAGGCGTATCGATACGGTCCCTTAGCGTACCGATACGGCATGTTGTAAAAGTGAAAAATGGTTATCTTGTTTGTCTGTTTGCTTGTTTGGTATCTGTGTGTGTGTGTTCCGATGTTTGTCCTATCACATAGGGTATAATAAATGCATCTAGAAAAGATAATTAAAGGGAAAAAATAGGGTTGCTAATCAGAGTGAGGCCTTAGTGGGTTTTGCTTTGGTTTTCCCCGTGTAACCCGTTCAGTCCGGTCTGTTGACTAGGCCAGGACGAGGGGGTTACATACCCAACACGGATGATGATTGATGCCTCGGCCAATGGAATCATCCTTGACAGACCACTAGAGGAGGCAATGTGGATTCTGTGCCAAGCCGCCAAGAATGACTACAAGTATTCAACAGCCCGCCGAGGCGGCATTAGGCGGTCGGCAACTGTGAACGAGGTAGAAGCCTCTGAATCTGTCAGTGCCCGCCTTGACAAGCTGACAGAGCTGGTCATGAGCATCATCAAACCTGTTGGGAAAGTCTATGAGGCAAAGGTTGTAGAGTCGTTCTGTGACGAGTGTGGGGGCAACCATGATTCCTCTGACTGCACCGCATCTGCCAACTTTATGGGAGGATACGAGAGGAACAGCAGACCTGCCCAGAACACCTACAACCCTGGATGGAAGAACCATCTCAACTTCTCCTGGAGCAACCCAAAGACTGCTGAAAACCCACAACAGCAACAGGGAAGCTACCAACAAAACCTGCCCAGACAGCAGGCTCAGCAGCCGCAAAACAATAATTCATTAAAAGCAACTCTTCATACTTTTATGTCTAGAACTAGTGATTTTATTGTTCACACTAATAAATTCATTGATAAAACTGAGTCTTTCATGGACAGGACAGAGATGAAGATGAACAACCAGGAGGCTGCTATAAAAAAACCCGGAGACCCAATTTGGGTAGTTTACAGAGATCTTCAACAGCATAACAATGGGAGCAGCATCTAGCAGCACGGAGGCAGCAGCCAAACCCACTTACGAGCAGTGCAAAGCTATATCTACTAGAAATGGGAAGCAGTTGGATGAACCCAGGGTGGAAAAGCAACCAGAAACATGGTCAGCCCAGAGAGAACATCCTGCAGCGGCAGCAACAACACCAGTCGCCCCGGCAGCTGAACGTAACAGCGGCCCTGAAGCAGATGATCCTCCACAGATTAAGTTCCCATACAATGAGTGTATAGAGGACATCCGCCTGCCAGCACCTTTCCCCAGAGACTAAAGCAACAGAAGCAAGAGCACATGTTCAGAAGATTCTTGAATATTCTAAAACATATGCACATAAACATACCTCTAATAGAAGCCATTCAAAATATGCCCAACTATTCCAAATATCTCAGGGACATGGTTTCTAGAAGGAAGAGGATTGGGGAGTTTGAAACAGTTGCTGTAACAGAAGAGTGTATGGCAATGTTGCACAACAAACTACCACCCAAGCAAACAAACTCGGGCAGCTTTGTTATCCCATGCAGGATAGGCAGCAAACATGAAACAAAAGCCTTGTGCGACTTTGGAGCCAGCATAAACCTAATGCCCAAAGCAGTCTTCGATAAGTTAGGAATTGGGCTAGCCAAACCTACCTCTGTCATGCTCAAACTTGCCGATCATTCGTTTGTACAACCGAAGGGTAAAATTGAAGACATGCTAGTGAAGGTGGGAAACCTAATTCTTCCAGCTAATTTCCTCATCCTTGAATGTGAGGCCGATGAAAAAGCCCAATCATCCTTGGGCGAGCATTCTTGGCCACAGGCAGAACGTTAATAGATGTGCAACATAGGGAGTTGACCATGAGGGAAGACGACCAGAGCATAAAGATAAATGTGCTACAACCCTCGTGAAAAGAAGATGAAGGGTGCTCAGATGAAAAAGCTGCCAAAATCAGCATAGAAACAGGCCAAGGCAGCAGCTGTCGCGATAGACCAAAGGACATGCTGAAAGAACCAGCAGCACAGAACCTGAAGGAACAAGAGGACCCCCAGGAGGGAAGGACAAGCCAAATTACCTCATGAAGTGGTTTTGTCTGGGAGATGCACCCAAATGCACTCCCAACATAACTTATTTTTTATATAATTTCTTTATTTTTATTTTTATGCATTAGGATTAGAGTTTAATTTATTTTTTTAGGAATATATTAGTTTTCAGATTTTTATTTTTTAGAAGTTATTTAATTACTTTTATTTTTATTTCAGGTTTAGGAATAAAAGAGCCGGATCAAGAATGAGGCCCGGCAAGGAGCCCACCCACCATCCTGCCGAGATAGCCCAGGGCAGCCCAGCGCAGAAACGCGTAACAGCTAGTTGACCGCCAACGGCTCCGAAAATAATGGGCAGAAATCTCGTAACATGCGCGAGACAATTGGACCGTTAGACATTTAATGCCGCCACGGCACCTCTCGGCAACCTCTACTAAAACCCTTCTCACTTCATTCATTGACTTTACTTTCACCTTCTTGCTATCTCATTCTTGCATCCACTGCTCCCTAATCATTTCTTTCAAGTTTCAGTAAACATCAACCGTCTCACATGGCTTCCTCATCGGCACCCAAACCCACCTTCCAACGCTTCTTCTCCCGCGCAGCTGAAAAGAGACACCAAACTCAGTTCGCAAAGCAGAACATATGGGAGGAGCAAGGTTTTCATTATACTCGGCACACGGGAGACCTTGGCTTAGAGCCTGCCCTGTTCGAGACCATCCACAGCAAGGGATGGGAAATCTTCGCACGGCAGCCAGAGATAGCCAACATCACCATGGTCAGGGAGTTCTATGCCCACCATCCCCGTCCAGAGATGTCATCTGTATATGTCCGCGGGGAACCTGTCAAGCTCAACGTTTCCGTCATCAACAACTTTTATGGCCTGGATATGCACGACAACTCTCACGAGGAGTGGAGGCAGTCACTGACGGCTGACGATTATGAGAAAATCAAGGCCAAACTATGCAAGCCCAACACGCCGTGGTTGGCAGGAAAACATGGAGGATCTGTCCAACGCCGCCATTTGCTGCCCAAAGCAATATTGTGAAACACATTTGTAAAAAGGCGTCTGCTGCCCACCTCCCACAACTCTACCGTAGATCAATCGTGCCTTGCCCTAATCCACAATATCATGATGAACTGGCCCATCAATGTTGGGGAAATTATTTGCAAGGAGATCCACACCTGCTTCCGAAAGACGAAGGGCATGTTGTACTTTTCGTCCCTTATCACAGGACTTTGCGCCAACTTTGGAGTTCCGACCGACCCAAAAGACAAGATGACAACAGCAAAAGAAGGGTGGACCAGAAAAGTCCGCATACAGATGATGGAGGCCCCGGAGAAAGAGCCTATAACGCCCAGCCAGCCATTTGCTGCCCAGCCTGACACTCCAGCCGCCCTCGACAGTACTGAAGCTGCCCCAGACAACGAAGTCCTCGCATTGCTGCACACCTTTATCAACAGCACCAAACGCATCAAGCAGCAGCAGCTGACCTTCATGAAATACGTGGGGGGAAGTCCAAGAAGCCTTTGTGGCTTATCTCCTGTAGAAATTCCCTGATGATGGACCCATCCTGCCTCCATATCCTGCAGATCTTGCAGCAGCAGCCCCAGCACAAGGAACGCCATCCGTCGCTGCTGTCTGCCATACCGCCCGCCAGGTGCCCTCTCCGACACACTACCCATCTTACTCAGCGACCACTGAATCCAATACAGTGGCAGACACCCCCGATAGGCATCAGCAGCACCATTCACCTGCTTACATAGCAGCGACTGTGGCGAACACCTCCTCATCAGAGGAAATTGAGCAGCAACAGCCGGAACCAGCAACAGAAATTGTAGCAGCAGCAACAGTCATCCCAATGGTGATTGACCCTCCGGCAGCACCCATGGCGGAAGGAACTAGGAAGAGGAAACGGCACATAATAGCCTCCGAGCCTGTGGACAACGAGATAGAGTCAGAAGAGAGCGAAGCACCTCCTGCCGAACCTCAAAAAGATCCTCGTCCCACGCCCAAAAGAGTTCAGCCGCTACGGATAGCAAAAATATCACCTGCTAAGACTACCGCCAAAACCTATACCGGCTGTCGCTTCATTATCCACACCTCTTCCTCTTCCTCAGTAGAAAAGACTTAAACCTCCTCTCAACCCTCAACCAATTTCTAGTTTATTTTCTCTCTTTTCTTTATTTTATTTTTCCTATTTTATTTTGTGTATTGAGGACAATGCTCATCTCGAGTTTGGGGGGATAGCTCTCGCATCTTTTGTCTAGGCATACTTAGTAGTATATATGTTGCATTGTACTTGCCTTGGTAATAATCGAAATAGAAAAAACTGTTATATAACTTGTGCCTATGACAGTTAGCCGATTACTTATGTTCGCACCAATAATAAATTGAACTTAATGTGGGAAAAGCATGCAAAATGACTTAGAATTTTTTTAATTGCCAAAATTGTCAAACACCACTGTTACTTGCTGGATTTGTAAGAATATCTAATGAACATCGCCTACTTGTTTTTAGAATTCTTTGCAAAGTTCTAACAGTGGTTGCAGGTAACCGCCAAGGCATGTAAGAGAAACAGGAAAAATACAGCACGCCACGGTAGCAGAACTAAAAACAAAGAACATTGCTGTTTTACCCTAGAGGTGCCCGCAATAGGCTCTAGGAAGAATCATGTGCAAGGACACTCCACTGCTATCAAAGTCCATGAATCTGAAAGTTTTGAAGTGACGGAAAAATTAGCATGAGTGAATGAAAGTCTTCATGGGATGACTCTACTCCATGGGTTCGGGGTTTTGTAGTTTGCTCTTATCTTAATTTCAGATCTAGAAGAGTAGTTGTGATAAGCTGAAGCCCTTGTTGCCATGATTAAAATATTGTGCTTAAATTGTGATGCCTTGGCAACAACCTTATTTTTCATAACAGCATCTTTGTTTATTTAGTTATTCTGCATATTCAGCCTGTATACAGTTTTGCCCACACTACACTGGCATTAGAAATTAATTCTGAGTTATTTTCTTGCTAAGTTCCCTTCACTAATCTAATATAGGTGCCACGGCCTTGAGGTGTGAAATCAAGTTGAAAACAAGTCGTTCTTTCTGGTTATTATAAGGGCAAGTATGTTTAGGTTGCATTGCTTGAGGACAAGCAATAGTTAGAGTTTGGGGTGTGTAAAGTGTCCACAAGTTCTATATTTCATGCACATTCCATCTCATATTATTGCTATTTCTAAGCACATCTTAGGCATAATTAGGACCATGCATTGCATTTTACAGTATTTCTTTGCTTTGCCATGTTATTATAGATTATCCTTTGTTTGGTGAAGAAAAGATATTGCTTTAGTGTACTTTTGGTTTTAGGTACCAGAGGCTGACATAGGGAAAGAGGAGCTGAGGATGAGATGCTGAGGCAGCAAACCATGGAGTTGTACTGATGCAGTTCCAAACAGAGATAGTAGCTATCGAGTAGCTGTCGCCGCCCACCTTGTTGCCCAAGACAGCAAACTATGGAGTTGGATAACTGAAGTGCAATTTATAGAGTAGAAAATCTTGATTCTATCGATGTTGTCCACTCAATTTTCTGACGTCTGTAGCAGCGTGCAAAGCCGCCGAAGCTAAATCTCGTAATTGCTTGTAGGACAAGGCAACGTGATAAAGTCCACATTCAACTCAAAGAAGTCAGAGTTTAAAGTCACATTTAATGTGGAAAGCTACTTTTGGAGACTTCTACTTCAAGAAGGACTAGACCTAGCTATTGCCTATATAAACTCATTGTAATTCTAATTCAAATCATCATAGGTTTTCCTTACGCATAGTTTAGGTTTTCTTGCCGCCGACATGTTCTAAATTTCTCTTGGGTTTGGGTTATGTTGTAATTAGTTGTGAGAACGGTTGTTTGGGTTTTCAAGTTTGTTTTTGCAATAAAATACTCTAAGTTTTCTTAATTCATATGCTTCACTTCTTCAATTAGTTCCAAAAGTCCAATTGAGGAAATCCATTTGTCGGGCACGAGTGTCAAACTAAAGAATTAAGTATGGCCTCATCATGACGAGGTGTTGACTAATTCGGCTTAGACATAAGTTAGAATTTCAGCGGCTAAAAGGAGCAACCAAACTTTGACTTCTTGTGTTAGGTTTACGCTGAGATTGCTAGGTATTGCCTACATCACGCAGCAACAGAATCCTAGCCTAGACATAGGTAGGATCACTTCAGAATTGCTTCATCGAACTTGGAGTATCTACCAGACTTGTCGCTGGACTTCTCTCCATCTCACCTACTACGACAGCGAAAGTTACAAGAGCAGAGTTCCGACGTGGCATCGAAAGTTGCCGCCGCCTCAATCCTCCATTACCGCCAAGGCAGTAGATCGTGGCAGCACAAAACGACTTGACCTATTCAACGCAGTTTCACACTAAGCAGCAGCATAACCCTGCCCTCTCTATCAATCTGAACACCTCTTGTTTTTACTTGTGTTTTATTTTACTTTGCTTCTCAAACAACCATCTTACTTGTGCATTTACTTTATTTGTACAAGAATAACAATTCAAACCAAGCTATCCAATCCATGTGGGATACGATATCTTATATACTATAACTTGACAAGAATGTGCACTTGCGCTTATAAATAGAGAACATTCAAACGCTCTACATAAGCATAGATGCAAAAGGAGGCAAATCAACACAAGCATGAGCATCAAATAATTTCAAGCACATTTTTGGTCATTTGAGACCTAAAAGGGTCAAGGAAGGCTGGTTAAACCTAACTCTCTCCTAAGGGTCCAAAAAACGTTCTTTATCTAAAGGTTTGGTAAATATGTTCGCTAATTGGTTCAAGGTATCAACATATTATAGAACTACATCATTTTCAAGACATGATCCCTAATGAAATGATGTCTAATTTCTATATGTTTAGTTCTAGAGTGTTGGATGGGATTCTTAGTGAGACAAATGGAACTAGTGTTGTCACACTTAAGGGGTATGGTATCTACTTGAACACCATAATCTAAGAGTTGTTGTTTCATCCAAAGAACTTGAGCACAACAACTCCCTAAGGATATGTACTCCGCTTCTGTGGTAGATAAGGTTACGCTATTTTGCTTCTTAGAGAACTAAGATACGAGCATACTACCTAAGAATTGACATGTTTCGGAGCTACTTTTCCTATCTATCTTACATCCCCCATAATCTGCATTGGAGAAGGCATGAAGGTCAAAGGAGGAATCCCTAGGATACCAAAGACCTAAACTAGGTGTATCTCTAAGGTATCTAAAAATTCTCTTAATGGCAACTAGGTGTGATTCTCTAGGGCTAGCTTGAAACCTAGAACACAAGCAAACACTAAAAATAATATATGGTCTACTTGCGGTAAGGTAAAGCAAAGAGCCAATCATAGATCTATAAAGCTTAGAATCGACACCTTACCTCCCTCGTCTTTGTCAAGCTTTATTGATGAGCTAATTGGAGTGGCTTGAGGCTTTACGTTCTTCAAGCCAAACTTCTTGAGCATTTTCTTTTATGTATTTTGCTTGGTTGATGAAGGTGTCATCTT
The DNA here is from genome assembly GCA_958450335.1 of Hibiscus tridactylites. Lineage (NCBI taxonomy): Eukaryota > Viridiplantae > Streptophyta > Magnoliopsida > Malvales > Malvaceae > Hibiscus > Hibiscus tridactylites. Next base: position 76,264,579 of record OY288273.1, read on the forward strand.
TCCTTTGCTTGATTTGGAGCCCCAAGAAAAATGAGAGCTCTCTCATCATGCTCATCTCAAATTCAGCTTGCATTAGCTTAGAAAATTCTTGGCAATAAAACTCATTAGTAGAACCAAAAATAATATCATCAACATATATTTGAACTACTAAGATGGCATTTCCATATCTTTTAAAGAAAGTATAGTATCCACCTTGCCTTTTTTAAAACCTTTTTGAATCAAAAAGTTTAAAAGTCTTTCATACCAAGCTCTAAGAGCTTGTTTTAAACCATAAAGAGCTTTAGATAGTTTGAAAACATGATTTGGAAATTGTGGATCTTCAAAACTCGGTGGTTGTTCAACATACACTTCTTCATTTATAAAATCATTTAGAAAAACACTTTTCACATCCATTTAAAAAAGCTTGAAATCATGATAGCATTCAAATGCAAGAAGCATCCTAATAGCTTCCATTCTAGCTACGGGTGCATATATTTCATCAAAATCAATTCCCTCTTCTTGGGTGTAACCTTGAGCAACAAGTCTAGCCTTGTTTCTCACTATGTTACCACTCTCATCTAGTTTGTTTCTAAATACCCACTTAGTTCCTATAGTAGATTGATTACTAGGCCTATCAACTAATGTTCATACTCTACTTCTCTCAAATTGATTAAGTTCTTCTTCCATAGCCAATATCCAAAAATCATCTTTTAATGCTTCTTTGATATTTTTAGGCTCTATGCATGAGATGAATGCAACATGATTCATAAGTTTGAGAGGGGATTTAGTAGTTACCCCCTTGGATGGATCACCAAAGATTTCACCGACGTTGACATAGTTGAACTCCCTTAGGTATATCGCCTCCTTTTCCTCAAGACCCAAGTCCTTCAAGGCTTCAAGAGGTGGATCTTGTGCTTCCTCTTCTTTAGTTAGAATCTCATCCACCTTTGATGTTTGTCCTCCATCAATGGCTTCAATGATACCTACATAATCATCATCACAAGATTCCTTCCTCGGAAAGAGGTTATCATCGAAAACAACATGTATAGACTCTTCAACAACCAAAGTTCTTTTATTAAATATCCGGTAGGCTTTAGAATTTAGGGAATAACCCAGAAATATTGCTTCATCACTTTTAACATCAAATTTACCTAGATTGTCTTTTACATTGTTTAAAACAAAACATTTACAACCAAAAGGGTGGAAATAACTAATGTTAGGCTTTTTGGATTTCAAAATCTCATAAGGTGTTTTCTTTAAAATAGGCCTAATCATTACTCTATTAATAATATAACAAGTCGTATTAGTGGCTCCCGCCCAAAAATACTTAGGTAAATTGTTTTCACAAAGCATGGTCCTAGTCATCTCTTCTAAAGTTCTATTTTTCCTCTCAACTACCCCATTTTGTTGAGCATTGCGAGGAGCCGAAAAATTATGGCTAATACCATTTTCATTACAAAAATCTTCAAAAACTCATATTTTGAAACTCGGTTCCATGATCACTTCTAATATATGAGATTTTAAGATCAAGGTCATTTTGGGTAAGTTTTGTAAATGTGATAAAATTTTCTAAAGCCTCGTCCTTAGTACATAAGAATAGAACCCAAGTGTCTCCAGAAAAGTCATCTACCAATGCAAATGCATATGACTTATCACCCAAGCTCATAGTTCTAATAAGCCTAAATAAATCCATGTGGATTAATTGTAACACCCTACTAGTTGAAACATCATTAATGGGTTTAAATGAGGTTCTCTTTTGTTTACCCTTAGCACAAGCATCACATATTGTATCTAATGAAAATTTTAGTTTGGATAAACCTCTAACTAGATTTTGGGAAACCAACTTTTCTAAAATACTTATGCTAGCATGCCTTAGTTTCCTATGCCACAATCATGCATCATTCTCATCATGCGCAACTAAACATGCATAGGATGAATGTATGTCATCTAAATGCACCATATAAATGTTTCCTATGCGATGACCAATGAGAATTATTCTATTTGTTTTAATGTTCACAATTTTACACCCATTTTTATTAAAATGAACATCAAAACCTTTGTCACAAAGTTGAATAATGCTCAATAATTATGTTTAAGACCATTAACAAGCAACATATTTTCAATAATAATGGATGAGTAATTACCAATAGAGCCAATTCCCTCAATACGGCCTTTGAAGTTGTCACCGAAAGTTACCACTCCACCATGCTTTGGTTTGAGCTCTATGAATCTACTCTTGTCTCAGGTCATATGTCTTGAGCATCCACTATCAAGGTACCATGTGTTTTGACTTGAAGCTTTGACCTTGTTGCAATGTTCCCCCTACAAATAAAGATTAGTTCTTTGGTTTTGGTACCCAAACCATTTTGGGTCCATAAGTGTTAGCTCCCAAAAACTTGGTTCCCTTAGGAATCCAAGATGAAATAGCAACAATACTATTAGAAGCTACAAGTTCCTTAGGAACCCATACACTTCTAATCCTCTTAGCTCCATAATGCCTTTGAGAGCCATTTTGTTTGTAGTTGAAATTCTTTCTCTTTACATATTGGGTTTTTGAAGAACTACCCTTATTAAAACCATTTTTCCCAATATCAAGAGAAGTTTTAAGATTATCCACTTCCTTAGTGTGATAATCTTGGAAATCAGAAAGAAGTTTTTCAACATCAAGGTTTTTCTTTTTAATCTCATTTGAAAGATTTATCAAGTATAAAATCTTCTTTTCCAATTCGGAATTGGTTTTTGAAAGAGACTCATTTTGAGATTTTAAATCGGAAATATTTTTCTTGTTTTTCAAAATAGACTCTTTATATTTTTCAACCAATTCATCATAAACTTCTTTCAACTCATCATAGGCATCATAAAGTTCATCATAAGTAAGAGATGATGAGTTAGAGTTTACCATAGATTCCTCCTCAAGAGCCATGAGGCAAAGGTTGGCCACTTCATGCTCATCATCCTCGGATGATGACTCCTCATTACTCCAAGTTGCTACTTGAGCTTTTTCTTCTTCTCAAAGCTCTTCTTCTTTAGTTAAGAACAATCAATGTGAATGTGACTCGGCTTCTTGCACAAATAGCAAATGATTTGGTCTTTCTCTTCTTCTTTGTTCTTGTTCTTGAAGTCTTTTCTTCTTGAAAACTTTCTACCACGGTTGGACTTCATGAACCTTGAGAATCTTTTGGCTATCATAGCCAATTCTTCAAACTCGTTTTCCCCACTAGAAGTGCTCTCCTCTTGTGGTAGAGAGGCTTTGACAGCAACTTCTTGTTTCTTCTTCTCTACCTCTTGTTTGACTACTCATCTCTCTTTTTTCTCTTCTCTTCTCTTCTTCTCTCCCTTGTTTCATGATCTCATGAGTAAGAAGAGATCCTACTAATTCATCGAGCTTCAAGGTCTTCAAATTCTTTGCCTCGATGATTGTGGTTCTCTTCCCATCCCATGATTCGGGAAGTGAATGGAGTATCTATCGGACTAGCATGTCTTCGGGAATGTTCTCTCTGAAGCCCTTTAAACCATTCATGATGATAGAGAAGCGGTCAAACATATTTGTTACGGTCTCATCGGCCTCCATCTTGAAGTTCTCATAACTAAGATTGAGGATCCCGATCTTCGTCTCCTTTACATCACTTGTTCCTTCATAAGTGGTCTCAAGAGTGTCCCACACTTCTTGGGCACTTGTGATTGTGGACACTTTAGAGTAGATGTCTGGTCCGAGTGAGAAAAATAGTATGTGCAAGGCTTTGTCATTCATTTACAATCTCTTCATATCCGCTTCACTCATCTCCACCTTCTTCTTTGGAACAAGCCTTTCTTCTTCATCTCTCTTCATTGGAATGATTGGTACATCTTCTACCACATCTCATATGGTGTAATCGTTGAGTTGATGAAGAGGCGCATTCGGTTCTTACAATAAGGATAGTTATCCCCATTGAAGAAAAGTGGTTTGGTGATAGATTGTGACTCGCACATGCTTGGCCCGGAGGTAGATGTCATGGCTTGACTTGGAAATTGATCAACACTCTTCTAGGATCGCCCCTTGTGGTTGTGAAGCCTTCAAAGAGGTAGGCTCTGATACTAATTGTTGAGTGGATCGAATTAATCGATATGGCCAAAAGGGGGTGAATTGGCAATTTAAAAAATGAAAGGAGCAAAAGGAACAATTAAAAATGATGGACAAGACAATTATAGTAGTTCAAGCTTCTAAACAAGCTCTACATCCACTACCTTAGCTCCCACTAAGGATTTTCAACAAACTCTTCTGATAAGTGCCCAAAAGTCCTATATTTTGACCCCTTTTACATGGCAATTATCACTCAACCTACACCCATTTGAGCTGCATTATAGCCTTTCATGCATAGATTTCATTATTTATGCCTTTGAGCTTTATATTCTATTTATTATATGAAAAAGATATTATTTAATGCATGATTGGTATTCTTGCAGGATGACTACTGCTGGAGCAGGAGGATGCCGCCACAGCACAGAAAGCATGAGGGAAGATGAGGCAGAAGTAGCAGAAAACAGACCCTGATCGAGCTAAACCACATGACAGCTTCTACTGAGGGAAGCTGAGGAAGCCTTGCTAAGCAGAGCAGACCGATGTCGAGGTGGTAAAAGCAAGGTCGTGGCAGCATTCTGCCAGAGAGAAAATGAGCAAAAGTGGTAGCCGACTTGTAGAGCCTTTAACGCTGGATTTTTTCTACACACTTTGCGTAGCAGCTGGAGCTCGAGAAGAGGAGGAAACGTGGAAGGAAGTATAAAGTTGGAATCTTGGGAAAAAATGTATATTGTAATAAATTAAAGAGATTTACTTCTTTAATAAAGTCTAGTCCAAGTCCAACTTAACTTCCTCTCCAAGAAGGATTCGTCCCTACGCCTTCCCCTATATAAAGGCTTGCCGCCAGAGAGAGGACACGTCACGTCGGAGAGAAAAGAGAGATTGAGCTTAGGATTAGTTTCATTATGTTCTAATTTTCTTAAGGTTAGGATTAGTTTGTTTAGTAGTTGTGTGAAAACTCTTTGTACTTAGTTTTTGTTCTTAATGCAATAAAAGTTAAGGTTTGCTTATTCTAGCTTTAACTATTTTCGCATTCTACTCGGGAGAGGGTTTGTGAGATCATCCGTTTGTTGAATATCGGGAAAGTTGAGCTCACGAAAGGAATAAGTACGGTTTTCTCCCCACGTGGTGTTAACTAACTCGGTCTAGGGATAGGTTAGAGTTTTAGCGACTAAAAGAAGTGTATGAACAATTGGTGTTTGCCTTTGATTCACGCCAGGAGGTATCATCAGAGTTCAGTCATCAACATGTGTTCTGTGCTTAGGGATAAGACGGAACCACCCAAGGACGCTTTACCAAACCTTAACTGCATCTGCCCATGAGCAAGGGATTGTCGTGGTAGGGATTCAACCACTGCGGCCGCGGCAAGGATTTAGGTCACTGCCACGGCAGTAGTGTGTTGCAGCATTCAAGAACAAAAATGAAGTCAAGAGGATTCCACACTACGACACACTCTAATCCGGACCATCTTCTTATCTTGATCACTCCTTTACTTTATTTACTTAATTTCATTAGTTTAGTTATTTTTAGATTATCTCAAATCACCCAACTAAATTGTGTTTTACTTTATTTATTTTGTAGTGCGAGGGAGTAGAGCCGAAGGTTGAGTACCAATCCCTGTGGAGACGATACTCACATACTTATCCCTATAATACTTGTGTCGTGTATACTTGCACAAATTGCGGGGCACTATTTACATGCAACATCTTCACTAATTTGTTCTTCCCCTTTTCTAGGCTAAGGAGGCAACCTTTACAATTGTTCAATCTTTCTACCCAAAGATTGAACTACAAGACTCTTACTTACAAAGAAGATGTTGGTTATTACAATTGATCTCTCACAAGATAAATATAGCCCAAATTGATTACAAACACTCCCCAAACTCACAAATTTGATTTACACTAAGAACTCTAAGAGTTGGGTACAATAATTTGACAATAAGTAATTAGGGTTTAGATTGGATTGCTTGGATGTTTCTTTGAGGTTCAATAGTTTTTGTTGTTGCTTTTGAGGCTTGCTTTTATACCTTCTCATTGATTTCTAGCCATTTAGGTGGTTGAGATCATCAATAGAGCCGTTGGGGCTCTCTCTTCTCTCCATAAATGTTGTTCTACAACTACCCGTATCGAAACACAGGACCCTGTATCGAAACGGACACCAAAAAAGAAAGAGTCGTTGTGTGTAAAAAGGGACCCATATCGAAACGGCTATAGGCCGTATCGAAATAGTTTGAAACTATAAAATGCCTTTAAGTGTAAAAAGGGGGCCGTATCGAAACGAGTATAGGTTGTATCAAAACATTTTGAAACTGTAAAATGGTGTTTCGAAACAGCAGAGGGGTGTATCGAAACACTTAACCAATTTTTTAAAAGTTCAGTTCTGACAAGTAACGGCTACTTCATTTAATGCTCGATCTTGAAAATACTTAACCCTTGTATCGAAACGGGTATGAGTTGTTTCGAAACGATACTTAAAAATCAAAAGCCCGGATGAAGGTTGTATCGAAACGGGCAAGCCCATTTCAAAACCCTTGTCTCGAAACAGATTAGTTCATATCAAAATAGACGTTTCTAGTGGCAAAACGTATCGAAACACTTTGGGGCTGTTTCGAAACGCCTGGTCAATTTTGAGTATTTTGTCTTTGAAACACTTAGAAAAATTTATGGAGTTTAAGTTTTTGCTTCAAAACATTTTAAGTATAAATTTTACTTGTCAAATGTGAGTATTTTGAATACTTAAAAATTTATTTACTTTGCAATTTAGTCCTTAGATTATTTGTTATATCAAAATCAAACATTGATTTTACAATTATGTATTTGCCGATCACTTGATGATGCCCATCGACATCTTCTCCTGGAGGATCTCTGTGAACCGGGCACAAAATGGTTTGTCTCCTCAAATGGCAAAAGGACAGTAAAGAGGTTGGCATTAAAACTGCAGCCTCGGGGTGGAATCATTTCTTGAAGGCATAACTGATGCCAACCACCCACAACGACATTGTGATAGAGGATAGGGTGGCATTGTTGTACTCGATCATTACTGGGTGAAAAATCAATGTTGGGAAGCTGATTATAGAGGAGACCTACAAGTGTGTTGGCCGAAATAGTGGGAGCTTAATTTTTCTCTCCCTTATCTCCACCATCTGCATACAGCACAAAGTCATCACTCTCAAGTCTGACAATGTACACCCCAACAAAGAATCATGACTCCTACTTCCTGGGAACAGTTGATTGCAAGGGAAGCTAGAGAAAAAGGCAAGGGAAAATTGCCCAACCTGAATCTGCTGCCAAGACAACCAAAGCAGAACCTTTTACTGCACTGCCAGCCAATGTTGCGGCATCCATTTTACCACTCTACCAATGCTAAGAAGCCATCCTTCAGAAGTTCTAACAAGCTGAGAAACGAAAGCTGACATTCTGAGATATATCGAGGGTAGAGACTGTGACATTTGGACAACTCTCGAAGCAATGTCCTCCAATCCATTTCCATCATTTTTGTATTTCCCAAATGAACTCCGTGCACCAGAAGGAATGCCAGCCAGTGATCAGCCCAACCTTACTCGAGTCCAGCAATTTGATGCCACTTCTCCAGTATCTCTTGACCAAGAAGTTTCTGCTAAGACTGAGACACGGCATTTGGACTCTGAATTTGATAATAAATTACATTCCGATGATGCCACGACTAACTTGCCACGAGTCACACCAGCCTCTCCAGCAGCTCTTATCGCAGAAGCCGCCCTCGATCTGTTAAATATGGTTGACGAGGTCCTACAGGATGTGAAGGAATCCACTATGGTGACCGACATTCCAAAGACATAGCTGAAGAGAAATAAGAGGGTAGCAACAAAAAGAGCACTATGAACCAAAAGAACAACTCGATCGTCTCAACAAGATCATTCCTCAAGGGAGTCCATATCCCCTTTAACTCCTTAGACTTATGTTTTCAATTTCAGCATACATTGCATTTGTATAAATGTGTTCTCATGCATTGAGGATAATGCATACCTTATGTTTGGGGGTGTTACCTCACATTTATTGCCATATCTATGTTTTTGTTTGCATTATGACATATAGATATAGTAAAACCTTGCATACCAGATCACTAAAAAAATACCAATGCTTTGAACTGAATTTGTTGCCAAACACATTGCTAGCATAGTTAGATTCGGCCTTAGTTTGCTCCTCTTCAATGAAGAATTTAGAATCTCTAGACTTATCAAAAGCCAGTAGACTTAGTAAGGACGAATTGTTTAGAAATTGATCTCTAAGTTTGAGGAATTTAGTTTCACTCAAACATGTAGTATGTATCTAGTTCCCAAGACAAACTTAATATTTTTGAAACTGAACTCATATTAAAAAAAAGTTGTCAGGGTAAAAGTAAGGAATGGAGCAACAATGATTTGCCAAAGGCTGAAAATTAGAACGCTTCTCTGCCTTAGAGATAATACTTAACTTGGGGCTTCGTGGTTTGCTCCCTCGTAGTCCTCAGGCCAACAAAAATTTAGGGGTATGAGTATAATGGGTAAGCAATAGTGATGTCGTCTGGATTAACGTAGGGGTTCGTGGTATGCTCCCTCTTACTTCTCATGCTAAACAGCATTACGACGTGAACCTCAAAAATAATGCCAAAATAAAGAGAGAGAAAATTCTTGGTGAAAATAATAATAATAATAATAATAATAATAATAATAATAATAATAATAATAATAATAATAATAATAATAATAATAATAATAATAATAATAATAATAATAATAATAATAATGACTTTGTGTAGTAAAATTGACTAAGGGAATTAAGGGATATTGGATGCAAACCACCTGCACTTCATGTACACTTCATGACCTTAGGTTAGAGTTATATTGGCATTAATATTGTGAGATGACTGAGAACAGAACTAGGGCCAGATTTTGCTTGCTAGCTTGTGTTACTAATCAGAAAAATTTTGTCGATGCACTTTATTATATAGAATTTAGTTTGTTAGTTTTGTATTACTTGAGGACAAGCAATGAGCTAGGTTTGGAGTGTGTTAACTCCTCAAAAGATGTACTTTTCATGCATATATTTTCATGATATTGCTTGAATTCAGGTATATATTAGTATATTTGGCCAGTAGTTTCATGCATTTTCATCTAGGGGTTGAGGAATGTGTAGTTTTTATTCCCAGTGTGAAGGGTGTTTTCTAGTTGTGGCATGCAAGTACGGCGGGATTTAAGGGAGTGGATGCATGAGTATAATGTCAAGCACAGATGGTAAAAGAAGAAAGGACAATGCCCGAAAAAATAGCTACAAGTCAGAGCTGGATTAGCCCTAATTCTATGAAGCAAAAACGTTGATGTTGAGGATTTTGGAGTTGGAAATTTAGGACTTTACCCTAACTCTAATTAGGGCCTAGCCTAAACCTATACAAAGGAGTTAAAAAGATGTCGTAAGGTGTGCTGGATACGCGAGGAAAAGAAAAAGGTAGAGAGAAACCAAGAGTTTGACTGTGCAGTTTTACCGAAAGCTCTGGATCCATTGAGGGGTTGCATCAAAAGATGTCCTTCTTTTGTTTCATATCTCTTGAATTATTTCTGATTTTTGTGAGGATGATTGAAAACGATAATGTATTGCTGGTTTCCCCAGCCATGAACTAATCTTTTAATTTGGCTAGGGGTGTTTGTGATGAACGCTTAGTGTTTTAAATTTTTAGTAATTGAATGCTTTGGTTTTATTTTTTATTTCACATGTGCTTATTGTTAACATATTTAATGTCATAAGACAATTGGTATTTGTAGAACTAATGTTTTGATATAATAATTAAAAAAATGTTTTGGACTAATTTGAAAAGAATTTAAAACTTGGTTTTAAGTCCAAACAACTTGAAATTATGTTTGAGGTATTTTAAAAGGTTTTTGGCAAGGTTTTTATTGATTTTAAATAGCCAAACTTAAGTTTTCAAGCTACCCGTACCGATACGGTCTTACCCGTATCGATACCTTTTTTGCCCAGTTTGGCCACTGCCAAAACCCGTATCGAAACGGGCTTTGCTGTTTCGATACGGATCGGGATCGTTTCGATACGCCTGGTAAGCGTACCGATCACCTTTCCAACAACCCCAGCGGCTATTTCCCAACGGTCATTTAAAAGTGAAACTGTATCGATACGCCCTCAAGTGTATCGATACGCCTAAGCTAGCAAGAGCCCAACGGCTAGTTTCTGATGAAGGTCGTACCGATACAGGTCCAAGCGTATCGATACGGAAGGCTGCAGAACAGCATTAATGAAGGGAAATAAAGTCCTCAACGGCTCCAAATCATCCCCAACGGCTAGTAACGGCTACAAACTCAATTGGGAGTATAAAAGGGACCTCCAAGCATCAAGTAAAGGCTAATGCTCATATTGTCAAACATCAAATGATCAAATATTGTCTTAGTGCTTAAATTGTCATTTATTGTATAGACAAACACTAGTGAGCCAAAATTGTCAAATTTGCTCAAGTGTTTTAGGTTTTGGGTGAGTGCTTAATTGTGCAAACAAACACCTATTAGAGGGTTTTAAGTTTGCTTTGTTTATCTCTTTATAAAAGAAGGTTTGATCAAGGCTTTGGGTAGAAATCTTGATCGGTTGTAAGGGTTTCCTCCTAATCCTAAAAAAAGGGGACGAATCAATAGTGGATTGATTGAGAAATCCTTAGCGGGGAGCTAAGGTAGTGGATGTAGACCTTGGTTAGAAGGTTGAACCACTATAAATCATTGTGTCAATCTTTATTTTAGCTTCCACAACCCTTCCATCCAATAATCCATCTCTCCACCACTTGGTGAGCAACATCGGTTGAACGAATCGAGCTCCACACAACTCAACAGTATTGAATGCTTATCTTCCCTTAATATCTTAACAAACTTAAAAGATAAAGATTAATTACCAAATACTAAGGAGAGAAACTACGACTGAAGATATTCAAGTAGATGAAACTTACACTTGAAGTAAATCTACCCCTTAGGAGTATAGGTTGATTCTACATCAAGTTAATTACTTGAAAAATCACTATAGACATATAGGTGTTGAAAGTAGTGAACTTAAGGTATTGCCATCGACAGAGGTAATACTAGTTTAAAATTCTACTCAGCAATAGAACCGAAGTTTAATGTTACTAATTGTTATCTTTACTAAGTGTGAAATTCAAACATCTCTTGCCAAGCCTACCAATCATCTTTACACTAGTTGTTTGTCAATCTATTTAGATCTTTACTTCAGTTTCCTTTATCATTTTCATCTCTTTAGTTAAACCATCAATCAATTGGCATCATCTTTATTCTATACTTCACAAGTATTTAGCGTGGCATTTAATTTTTGGACAATTTATGTGAATACAATACTTTTCTTATTAATGTATTATTTTCTGACGGTGTATACTTGCACGTAAAAAATATATTTTTGACAGTATTCGCTTCAATAATCACGTAGAATCATCAAGCTTTTGCCAAGCATTATTTCGTCAACAATGCTGGTGGCCAACTAACTTTGTGTTTGGCACATAACACTTTTAAGTTGGCATATCTCATTTTTAAAAAAACATTAATATTTTAGTATGGATAAATATTTTATACACATGCGGTAGAAACCGGAAGTTTCCACAAGCGCCTTAGTTTTAGGGTATAGGGAGTTAGTTTAGGGTATAAGATTTAGGGGTTAGGTGTAGGGGGTTAGAATTTAGGGATAGTTGTTTCAATTTAAGGTTTAGGGTTATAATTTAGGGTTTATAGGTTAAAACCTAAATCCTCACTATATTACCCTAAAAGTAAACCCTAACATATAAACCCTAAATTATAACTCTAAACCTTAAATTGAAACAACTATCCCTAAATTCTAAACTCCTACACCTAAACCCCTAAACCCTATACCCTAAACTAACTCCCTATACCCTAAAACTAAGGCGTCATTGTATAGGATATTAATCCTTTTACTATTTTGTACAAACATGCTATGAAAATGGAAATATTTTTAACTGAAAATCTAGTTTCTATTGCATGTTCAGTTCTAAATTATACCCAAATGCAAAATACCAAAAATATCATGATATCAAACTGAAATTAAATTTCCTCAAATTTCTATTACAAAAGCTAGAGTCAGATTAAATTACAATAAATTTTCCCACATAATTTTTGACTTCTAAAACCCTTAGTTCTCGTAAAACCATAGAAAATTTCAAAATTATAAAACCTTAAACCAACAAGATGAATTCAAAATCCAAAGCCCTAATCAAAGGATTAATATTTGATACACTGCCAGTGTAAAAAAAATTTACACAAGCATGCCTATTTTCAAGCCTAAATTTAAAATCTAAAATTCTAACCTTAAAACCCTAAAACTCTAACCCCAAACCCCAAGCCCTAAACCCTAAATTCTAACCATAAATCCTAAATTCTAAATCATACAACCTAAACCCCTAACATCTAAACCCTAAACTAAACCCCTAAACCTCTAAATAAACCCGCTTGTGGAAACTTTGTTTTCCACCGCCAGTGTATAGGATATTAATCCCTAATCAAAACTACATAAACCATAATATTAGCACACACATAGCTAAACAAGCAATCTAAATCATTCGTTCTTTTTTTTTCCTCTTTTATTTTTTAAATTTTCTTCAACAATCCAACAAAAACAAATCTTTTTCAAATCTTAATTTCTAAATCATACCACCAAAAAATTTACAACTACGACCAACATCATATTTAAGCACCTGAAAAATATTCTATCCGAATTACCATTACTATTTTATTCTCTGAGATCAACGTCCACTTTACAAAAACATTTCGAAATCTCTCTTCTTGAGTCCATTCAGATTTCTTTTTCTTTTTTCTCTGGAAAACATGGAGATGAAGAATGAAAGAAGAAGACAGAATTTGTGGCATTTGGGTTATCTAATTAAGGTTTTAAAGTGAAATTTTTTATTTTATTTTTATTGACCAATTATGACATGGAACTATAGTGTAATAAAAAAATGATTTCATCTGATCTCAATCAACAAGTCAATGTCTAGGTCAGACGTTCGTCTATTTTTTAACGGAATAGAAATTCTTTGTATGTCCCGATTAGTTAAGAGACTAGTTTGTAATTTCTGATAATTAAGGGACGTAAAAAATAATTAGAACATAATCAGAAGATCATTTATGTAATTTACCCTAAAATATAAATAGAACGAAACTTAAATATTGAAAAATTTACCTAATTGGAAAGTCTATTTTAACTCCTTTTTTTTCAATTTTCAATATTACCTCTATTAACTTGTAACGGCTTAGGCCCGTTATCTGATTATGAAAAAAGTTTGATCTCTAAGCATTCTGGCCCAAACTGATTTTTATCTTTATTTCTCCTTTAGAATAAAATACATAAAAAAACAATTCTATGTAGATGAGGTGTAGCACAGTTGGTAAATCTTGAGGTTTTCAAGTTCTTCAACGCTCAATTTTTTTTTTCTTTGAGCATCAAAAATCTAACATTAATCTTGTGTAATAATGAGTAAATTTCTCGAGATTTTATTATGATTTAAATAAATTTTGATTATTATTATTTGTAACTTAAAATTTTTATTATATTCTATTTGGATATGCATTTGTGTCATTAAATCCATGTCGAAAAGAAGAAAAAAAGATGGTGTATAAAAGCGGTGGCATTTTATACCAGTGAAAAGCAAGTGGAGTCTGGAGGCATATTATACCCGTATTTACTTTTCCTAAGCCAGCTTGAGTTAAGTCAGGAATCATGGTTTCAATACATTAATATAGATTCAGATTAAACTATAAAAAGAGTGCCAATTCCGAATTCTACAACTGATGCCAAGAAATGCTATAAGAGTAAAAAGTTAGTTTGATAGGACCAAATATACATACCTTGAGATGTAGATTCTTGCAATCTTACTAATCCTTATGTGCATTACTTCAACTTACCAAAATCGCAATCGATCCTATTGTACATGTTGATTACAACTCTTGAAATTCTTGTTGACAGCCAGCCTCCCTCCATGATATTGCCTTCCAGCCCTTCCATATCTCCGTCCCCTTGTGTCATGGAAGTCCAGCTTTAGGAGCTTGTGAACCCAACCATAAGATTTTGCAAAATTTTCATAAACTTCAGCTACCACCAGATGATTCTTTAGATATCTCTGCCACCGCATCCTTCTCTGAGTTGCTTGTATCCCCAGTATGAACCTGACTTGTCTGCGCCTGACTGGAGGACTGAGATTCTGGAGAAAGTCCCAAAACTGCCAATACAGACCTAGAAAACGCAAATCCAGAGAAAAGAGATCGTGATAAGGACTCGGGGGGCATTTATAGAACATCCAATCAAAAGAGATAATAATGAGAAAGATTCTCCATGTGAACCTAGGAAGTGAAGTTCGGATACTCTGTTGGCTAGCATGAGCAACCAAAGGAGCTTTGAGTGCTGCTGTCCTATTCAGTGCATTTTCGAGCTGTGGAGGAGGTAGCTGAAAGACAAATAGAACAATTAATTAAATTACAAACATCAAGAACATGTTTAGCTCATATTGGGAGATCAAAATTGGTTTTCAAAAGAAACATGCACCTGAAGCAGCACACTGAAAGATTGAGGCTTTGTCAAGAGGGCACATTTCAAAAATCCTACCCACAACTTTGGGTATTTCCATATCTGCAACAAATCAATGATTTAATAATATAAGCATAAACAGTGAAGAGGGAGAAAAAAAGTGTCAAGTTAATGTGATAATATACTCACCTGCTTGCTTACAAGTCGAGAAAGAATCTCCATTATAAATTCCACCTACAAAATTTAGGGTGATCAATTCATCAATGAGTCATGAATATATTTTCTTACATGTTAAATTCTTTAAACAGGTCTTTCCCTCTTTTTTAAGATAAAGAGCAGCCACTGGAAGACATCCTTTTCATAAGAAAGCAGAAATAAAAAGAACTGAACTATAAATCTATAATTATTGGGCATGTTATGCTAGAAAAAATAAAAATTATTTAGGGAGCCTTTTTTTTCTTTTTTAGCAAAAATAACTTCAACTATATATGATATCACTGAAGAAAGAAAGCTAAAATATAATTCATTACCAGTCCAGGAAAAGCACCAATGGCTTGTAATACCGTGCGCATAAACAACAGAGGAAGAGGTATCTGCTCAACCTATTGGATAAAAACATTCATCATCCGTATTCAGCCAGACAGTAGCAAATTTTGTGATAAAAATAAAAAGTGGTATGACACATACCAATTGATTTAAGACCTTTGCAAGAATCTGCTGGGTGAATATATGTCGTTGCTCAAAACACGCATTACATGCATCAGTGACCTGATTGCAGCACGAAAAAATACTAAATTATGAATTTCCAAGTGATAATATATTTAGAAAAGAGAAACAGAAAACGACCGGGGAGAGATTCTAAATCAAGGAAGCAAAGAAACCTTCTTCAAGGGAATTCCATCTCTTTCAGGATCAACGCCATGGATAGCGATTAACACTTCAGCTGGAGAGAGCACTGGACCAGAATGAGATGATCCCTAGGTACAGAGTCCGATTAGCAATAAACCAGAAAATGCAGCTAGAACGAAAGCAGATTGTTACCCTAAGAAATATTTTCAATCAAAATATAATATTGACAATGGCCATACAACATTATAAATTTCACATGTTATATGTTCCACGTGAAAAAATTTTACATGTAAGTGAATTCAAAAAGCAACAAAAGAGAAGTGAAGGTGTAGTATGCAAGCAACCATAACTTATGATCTCTATAAGTAACGACGAGAAGAATAAGAAAAGTAAAAGTTCTAAAAGAGAGATTTAACTTGTGGGTAGGAGGGCAAGGGGAAGAAAGATACCTGTAGCAAACGGGTAAGTGCAGCTTGGAACTTATCCAGAGGAAGATTTACAAGATAGGGAAAAAGCTGCAAAACCTAGAGAGAAAGAGAGAGAACTGTTAAGCAAAATGCAGCATAGAAGGTGAAACAACACTAAAGAAAATCAAAACAATGCATTCAAAGAGCACCTCTTAAAGAAGAGGAAGTTGGAGAAGCTATTTATTAAAAATTTACACAAGGAAATATAGTAAGCAAAAAGAAAATGAATTAAATTTGTTGAACATGAAGTCCAAAAGAGTATCAACAAGAATTTGCCTATTTCTCTAAGCAACTTATTCCTACCAAAAGTCAAACATATAAGACAATTTAACTGAAGCTTTTAACCTCATATATTGAAGAGACGTGGCAGAATCAATGTTGCTAATACCACTAACAACTACTTGCCACATAACCTATGCTACCAATTTCTCATAGATATCTTGTGTCAAATACTAAATCACATTTTTGAAGTTGAATCTGAATTTAATGAAAGGAGACAGGTAAATGACAAACAAAATGAAGGTATCTTCTTGACATAAAATCTTTTAGAAAGGACCTCCCTTAGCCCAAGCGTTCATCTTTATTTAATAATACAGCTTAGCCTTTGATTCCAGTAAAAATAAGAATTACGTAGTGATCCCAAACTTTCTTGAATATTTACATGCTTTTTCATATTCTAAATCAAAACATAACCAATGATCCACAAACATATGAATGACCAAGGATATCCTTCCACTAAGGACTTGAACTTCTAGGGCACTATCCTGTCTTGTCTAGACATGAATCACATTTCTGAGTTCTGACAGATATAATCCAATTACACAAGTCAACTGAAGAAAACATTATTCAGTGCAAAATAGTCATGGTCAGTACAAAAGGAAAGGAAATTATTCAGAGAA
This sequence comes from Hibiscus tridactylites, assembly GCA_958450335.1. Classification (NCBI taxonomy): domain Eukaryota; kingdom Viridiplantae; phylum Streptophyta; class Magnoliopsida; order Malvales; family Malvaceae; genus Hibiscus; species Hibiscus tridactylites. The sequence continues at coordinate 76,281,377 of OY288273.1, forward strand.
TGGAGAAAAACCTCATCTCCTGGTAGGAATGGCAATACTGGCACTAGAATTTCAACATCCTGTCACCAATCCAAACCAAACACCTTAACCAATATTTCTCAAAGCAATCTGGCTCAAAAAAAGGAACAAACTTACTCATACCTTTAGTTTTGAATCAAATAACTTCTTGATGGTAAATATCAATTCTGCAGAAGGTACCGTCCCTTCTGTCAATGTCTGCAAAACCTGGCATTTGAAGCCAGGTGGTCAAAAGAAAAAGGGCAAATCGGTTAGAAAACTTGAGAACATTAGCTAGGAGATTCAGAAAATTTGCAAGTTTATTAAACTATCCCAACCTGCATCAGAAGATTCTCGCTTCCACTAGGAGGATCTGAAATAATTTCAAGAAGGTCAGATGACAAGCCCATAGTACGAACCAGTATTGGAATATGACGATGTATTGCCTGCATTGTGCAACTAATATTAGGAAAAAACACAAAAGAATATGAAGGATTTTGATAATTTCTAAAATAAGATTTGAATAGGCATTAACCAAACCTGCTTAACTGCCTTTGATGCACTACTGTAGATAATAAATATTTGGCCAAAAAGAGAGTGTTTCTGTCAAATGAATATAACAGCAAAGTATTAATCCCTTGAGGATTATGAAGAAACAAGTACTCAAAAATAATTCTTAAGAATCAAGCAATCAACACAGAAGCAGCACCTTTGTACAAAGAGCAAAATACAGAGACATGCACCGCTGTGCCTCAGGGACAGAAGGGGATGACCCACTCGGAGATGTTTCTGACTGAAGAACATCAGCAGAGATGTCTTTACCAGTGGAACTCATCGACTGATGCTCATTTGATGACTTTTCCAACTCAGAGTCCTGTTAAAAATTACAGTCAGAACTTAATTAAGAAATCCAACAAATAGATCTAACACTACTTATAACTGAAGTCACTACACAACTCTCAACAGGTAACAAAAAGTTTTATTTAAAGTAACACAATTTCCAGATAATTTTGAATAACTTCTTTACCAACCTGTTAAGTATTTAAGCATTTTTCAGTGAAGGAAGCAGAGGAAATATATTATGTGAACCCCTGGTTTGACATAACTCCACCCCCATCTTTTTTATGGTCAAAGAAGATAGTAAAGTTTCATGTACTGAACAAAACTCACCTCTCACCTAGCTTGCTCTGTCCCAAACCCACCAAAAAAGAAGGAAAATGAAAAAGAGAGTACAATACACACACAGATAACAGAGGAAATTCTAAAAAAAACTAATAGCTCATGGCCTCTTTTTTCTTCTGCACCTGGTAATTGTTTAATACTACACAGCATACAACAACAATGTAAATGTGTGGATGCATACATGTATATATGTATAGGCAGGCATATGTATATACGTGCATCTCTATGAACATATACTTGTTTGATATTCTATCCAGCAGAAACTGATCAAAAAAATATATCAAGTTATTCCAAATTGAACCAGATATAAAACATTTTCTGAATAATGTAACACAAACTATGCATATAATAAGGTTGGAAGTGATGGCATTTAAAACAGAAGGTCCTATATGGGTTACCTTATGTGATTCAGTGATTAATCCTTCAGCATCTGTTACTTCTGCAGCATCAATATTTACTGCAGAGAGCAGCATTTCCTTCGCAAAATCTTCTATTTGTTGAGAAATAGATGGTAGAGGGTAAAGCTTATTTGCCACCTATAAATGGAAGACATCTTCACAGTAAGATAGATTAGAGCAAGTAACCATCTAATTTCTTCAATAGCATCATGAACACTTACCAAGCGTATTGCTTTCATTCGAACTTCCTCCAAGTGATGAACTGCACTCTTTAAAAGGTAACAAGAAAATAAAAGTCAAACAAACGAAATGGAAAAGAGAACCTGAATTCAGAAGTATTATCCAAGATAAATCACAAACCTGCAAAGCAATTTTCAAGCACACATCTCGAATTGGAGGCCTCAATAGAATTAGGCTCCATACGGTGCTGAGGCCTTGAGTAACTCTATCTCCACTTTGTGACTCCTCAGCTTTCTCTGAAATCCCAGGTGAACACAGACACTCTAATAAATTCAAAACTGACTTTGGCAGGCAAGGAGCTTCACCAAGTAGTTTACTTAGAGATTTGTCAGAAGCTGGAAAAGTATCCCTAAGAGTTTCAGCCTGCATTAAAGAGGTTTCCTCAGAAAGATGGGATATGACAGGAAGAACAAGATAGGAATAATTAAACAAATACATACAACAGCCAGAAGGAATGTTTCATATGCAGAAGCAGCAGTTGTACATGAGAAGAAATCGCTTTCCTCTTCTGCCTCTCCAAATAACCTGTAGAGTACACGCAATGTCAACTCGTGTCCCTGAAGCCATCCAATAACTATCGTTAGCTAGCTTGAAGTTTAGATGAATTTAATGAAAAATCAGTGACAACAAAAAAAGCAGTAAAAGGCAAAGGTGGCATTAGAATATATTGATGGTCTCAATGGACTTGTTTCAGCTATAAAGTCATAAAATGTAGTTTATTTCAAATCAGCAACTTGAAGCACATCCAAACATGAATAGAAGTTGGAAAACCAGTTACCTCATGGTTAATATAATCTGACAAGATGTGTTCTCGTAGAAGTTTCTGTAGGTCTAACTCTGATGGCAACTGAGAAAAGAAAACCAAAAACATGTTTAGTACAGAATGCCAAAACTAGTAAGGCACTCACTACTAATAAGTATATCACAACGAGATGTTCTCAATAGAAAGATAAAAACATTCCTGAGAAGCTTACTACCTCGACTCCCAGGTATGCAAGCAGAGAAGAGCGAACTTGTGAACCTCCAGCTACTTCTATTTGCTTATATGCCTCAATGATGCGTATATAAGCCAACTTTTGCACGTCATCCTTCTGATCATCAGAAAGATTGACAACAGGTGCTGACATCTTGGGCAAGACAAAAGAATGCGAAGAAACAACAGAAGTTGCTGTTGAAGAAACCACGCCGCTGGAATCATTAACTGCTGCTTTTGGACTAAGCTCCTCAGACCTCTCTATTGAAATTGATGGAAGCACATGCAGAGGCGACTTTCCACCAAAACTTGTACCTTGTTCTTGACTAGCGTCTTCTTGATCAGTAGAGACCAATGAAGAAGCCGCTTGTGCATCTGATAATCCATCGTTATGAAAAGAAGAATCCAAACCCGGTATGCCACTTTCAAGATTTCCCACATCATGGATATCAGATTGAGCAGGTACATCAATCTTCTCCATTCCAGGCAAAAGAGCATTTTTAGCTTCATGAGCCATGCCAGCATATGCAACAGTACTATTAGGGCCAGCCACGACGTCAACTTCTTCATCCACTTCAGTTTTCTGTATCTTCAACAAAATAGACATGTTGGACCAAAACCAAACAGCAATGCAAACATGATAAAGTAAAATTAAAGAGGAGAAAGATGTCCCGATCAAATCACTGGCCCCACAAAATTTTAGTCAAGCATTTGTTTATTGGCCCATCTTTGGTATGGTCAAGATAGTTTAAGCCCTCAAATCCATCAAAGTAAACAGGCATTCACTAAAAAACAAGTTGGAGCATTATAAAATGTGTTTGTTACATAATTTGTATGCATTATTTGTGTCATGTGTCAAACATCTGCAGAAGGAAAAGATCATACCACTATTTCATTGGGAACTGATTGCTGGGAGTTTAGCAGCGAGGCTATTGGCGGGAAAGTACTTGATAGTGAAACAACATCAACTAAAAATGATGGTGGATACTTGGCTTCAGTGTTACTTCCAACTATGCACATGTCCTCCAGCAATTCATCATCAGCATCAGTGTGAGGATGAGTGGGAGGAAGGTTACGCATGTTAGCCATCACTACCTCAGCCAGCAAGTCAGCAGATATGCTTGAAATAAGAATCCCCAAAGATCCCACAGCTTTTTCTCCTTGAGCAACCAAGGCACCAAACATGGCAACAAGTTGCTGGACTGGTCCGGTATCAACATCTACTTTTCTTGTGGTAGATTGAGTTGAAGAAATATCACCCTGTGACATAGAAGTGTTCCTGTTTAACTCTTTTGTTGACTCTTCTGAGACACTAGGTGTTGACTTGACACGTTTTCCAGACACATCATCATTTTCAGCCATATCACTACTGTCCTCAGTTCCAGATCTTTTCCTCCCCACATTGCTACCAACAGCATCACATGCTTTAGTCATGAGTTTTTCTTCCTGTAAGTTCTTAAACATAGTTAGAAGTCCAATATATATACTTCCATGTGCATATAAAAGATGCAAATCATAAAATACATGAAGCAACATTGTAGGTACCTTAATAACTGAAGAATGATCTTTCTCATCTTCCACACTTCCATTAACTTTGTGAACTTGGTTGAGAGCTAGCTCCGCCGGTCCTCCAGCTTCCATCTCTTTCAAGGCACCAAGTAAACGATCCCGCCACTGTATAAACCAAACACAAAGTATATACAGAAAGTAGATAAGGTACTCAACTTTGGTGTTTGATGGTTGCTAAGAAACGGAAGTATAATTATCACAGTACTATAATTACTGGTAAATAAAAACAAGAAAAAATAAGTAATGGTACCATATTAGAAATCACACCCCGAGTGTTTAAAACCAATATAATAGACCACCCATTCATCTCTCATGATTACTTAAAGTACTAAGCAACTTACGCGAAGGAACATGGAAAACAAGTATCTTCATTGATGAAGTCAAATGTAAAAGAAACACCAAAGTAGAAAGGGAGATGCAACTTTATTAATGGATAAGAGTCTAAAAGAGAATGTTTAGCATAAAATAAATACCAGTGCAGCACTTGGGTGCGTCAGAAGTAAAATGTAAAAGAAACACCGAAGTAGAAAGGAAGATGCAACCTTAGTAATTGATAACAGTATAAAAAAGAAAGTTTAGTTTAGAATAAATACCGGTGCAGCACTTGGGTGAGAACATTTCAAGCATGATAGTAAGGCATTTTTCAAAGCATTATTTGCTCCATAGACATGAACCCCTTTGATAACAAAGCTTGGGGGATCCAAACTGAGTAAAACTGGTAGAATACGTCCATAATATGCAGGCCGCTTCTTTGCAATTGCTGACAGACTGATATCCAAGAAAAATTAATGGAAACCCAATAAAGTAAAAGCAGAAATATAATCAAAAGTGAACCAAAATTTGAACTATCGTTAATGCCTTAAATTAAGTAAAGTCCGAGAAAGTGGACTTTTGAAGGTTCATACCCAAGGATAATAGCACCCCAGTAATACATTTTCCGCGCAGGACTTTTGATGGAAAATTTTGATATACACTACAATTTTCAGTTATCATCTTTATACCAGAATTGAAAATTAAAACTGTTTTACATAGATATCATTTCCTGGTTATTCACAATTCACATCAGTGTCAAAGATAGAGATTCCATGTATCATGATGATGAACTGAATAACAAGAAATAAGTCACAGTTGAAATAAACTGAATGGATACCATACCTGTTAATAAGCACCACAATCACGGATATGGTTAGAGACTTTACTGTTGGAAACCTAAGCTGATCAAGCAACAAAACCAAACGTTGGCTAGCTTCAATTGACAAATCCCCAACATTGAGAAAAGGATGGCGCCCACGAAGCCAAGTTATGTTAAACTCTATAGGGGTTCCTACAAAGTAATTTTTATAGAACAAATACAATTTGTTAAGTGCTAGTCAATAACGTATTAAAATGACAATATGACTATTTTTCTTCAAGCACCCTAACCTTGATGAGACAAAAATCTAAAGTAAATTACCTTCATTAGGAGGGGGCTCTGGAGAGCCATTAGGATTAGGAGTGTAAAGAAGAATTACTGCTTCAACAAACTTCAGTGCCACCAATTTTATTCCACCACTTCCAGGCTGATTAAATTTTATGATGAATCAGGCAATGAACAAAATTTTAAATCGTCATGAAACAGAAAGAATCAAAAGCTACCTGGAAAGCTATAGAATATATCTTCTCCTTTAATTTTAACATCCATGACCATGATGATTCAAGATCACTGTCCAATTCACTGGAATGAAGGCCCTGAAACAAACACAAACAGCATGTAAACTTGTAAAAGGTGCAACATAAAGTTAGCAAGCTGCAAATAGACTACTGCCTAATGAGAGAGGTCAATGTAGAGCTTAAATGATGCCAAATCATCCATCACCTTCTAGAAACTGACATGAAACACAGTGCAACTGCAACAGCAAGTGAAGGCAAAACTAAACAGTTTTTCTTATGAATAATTGAATCCTTGAAAATCTAGTATTCACAGATTAAGATTCTACAAAAGAAGCTTATGTAAACCAACCTGAATTGCAATCTTTTCGAGAGTAAGACGAAACAAGTCAATGCTGCAAGAAATAGATTGTCGAGCAACAGCAGGTGTAGCATCTTCCAAAACAGTAATCAGAAAGGGTGCAATTTCAGGTACAAATTCGACGTGCTTCACTCCAATTTCACCAATAATCCTGCATTTAATTTTTTTTAAAACCCTAATTATAAGCAATAAAACAGCTAAGATAGTGCAGATTGAGAAAGTGGTTTTAGAGGAGGCGTACTCGGTAGCAAGCTTACGAACCGGACCGGACGGGTCGGAGTAAAGGTCGAAGATACGAGGAAGGAACTCGGACAAAGCAGCAGCGTCTTCCTCCAACAAATCACGCTTCAATTGACGACAAAGCTCTAGTTTCGGGCCTAAGTCAATAGCAAACTTCACTGAGTTGGATAAACTCGCGAGCTTTTCTCTCGAAACTGGATTCATGATCCCTACCATTGCAAAGAAAACTGGAAAAAAACCGTAAACTCTTTTCTCCTATTTCATGAACGGTCCCCCCCTTCCATTTCTGTTCCTTGAAACGAAGAGGGATCGAAAAAGAGTAGTTTAGGCGTTTAGGGTTCAGTTCTTACAATTTTCTCATTGTATTTTATTTCTCTTTAACGGTATTTTTCTTTTTCTTTTTTAATTCCAAAACATTAGACGAATTTTTTTCTTAAATATCAAATAAGCCCGTACCCGAAAACTAAGTTAAATAAGCCCTAAGCCAGTAGGCAGTAAGCCCTTATATTATATGAATCAATTATAAGTAGGGATGGGTACGGGCCGGGTCGGGCCGGGTTTTTGGCCCACCCGAACCCGACCAGTAAATATTAATCTTAAACTCGAACTCGACCCGACCCGATCATATCTTTTAAAAAAATCGACCCGACCCGAAAATAAATACCTTAAACCCGACCCGACCTATATAAAAAATCAATTTTAAGAACTTAATTGTAAAAAAAATAATTTTAAGAGACTTAATTGTAAAAAATAATAAATTTAAGGACTAAATTGTAAATAAAAAATCAATTTTAAGGACCTAATTATAAAAAATTATATAAAAAGGGCTATTGTTACAAATATCCCTAAAAAATTATGAAAAAATTACATTATTAGTCTCGGGTCGGGTCGGATTTTTTTCACCTTAAACCCGACCCGACCTCACAAACCACAAAAACCCGACCCGAACCTGATTTTTTCACACAAAAAAACCCGACCCGATCGGGCCGGGTCGGGTCGGAACCTGTCGGGCCCGGGTGAAATGTCCATCCCTAATTACAAGTTATATAATCGGATGCAAAACAAATTAAGTGTAAACTACATGTGTAACCACTTAATTATGGGATTTGTCATATTTTGACTATTCAACTAAAAATATTAAGAATTACACCATCGAACTATTTAATTGGTTCTAATCAAATCACTAAGCGTCAAAATTTAACGGAAGAGGTGACGTGGCAGTTAACGAAAATTTATATGATTATAAATTTGGTCTCTATTAGTTACTTATTATATTAATTTGATTTTAATTTTAATTTAATTAAATAAAATTAATCAATCAATCAGATGACGATACGTGTTCACCCTGCTTGAATGCCTACCGGTGCGTCTTTATTCTTAATTTGATAGTAAGCTCTTCTAGTATCAGTACGATTTCAGTACCTATAATGAATCAACTCAGTACTGATATGATACCTTCAAGTATCGATACGCCTCGTTTTAAAATTTTCTAGTGAGCTATTTCAGTACTGGTACGATATATCCCATATTGATACTCCCAGTTCGTGTATCAGTTCGAGCTATATTATACAACAGCTATTTTTATTTTTGAACAGGTACCGATAAGGGTCTTCAAGTATCGATGCCAACAGCTACCTAATCGCATTTAATGCGGGAAAAACTTCTCCCAACAGTTATAATCAAGTCTTCAACAACATAAATGGTTAGAAATCAATAAGAGGGTATAAAAGCAAATCTCCAAAGTTTCTTCAGACCAAAATATCTATCCAAAAACATTCAAGCATATTCAAAGTCTACTAGAGCTTCAATTCATATTTTTCTTGAAAAACACTTGATTGTACTTTTCATTTTCATTTGTAATCAAGTGTATGAGGTTTGAGAGAGTATCTAATTATTGCAAACACCTATCTAGTGAAGTTTCTTAAATTTGTCTATTTATTATATCTTTGGGAAAGGGTCTTACAAGATTTTGAGGTATAAATGTTGATGAGTGTTGTAAGGTTATTTCTTATTCATTCAGGAAAGACAAATTAAATGAATATGTGAAATCTTTAGTGTGACAACTAAGGTAGTGGATGTAGACTCTATTGAGAGAGTTGAACTACTCTAAATCTCTCTTGCATTTTCATTTCTTAAACTTTCCTTCAAATTTTTTAAATTTTCAATTTACACTCTCTTGAACAATTTCGATTGTTCGATTAAGTCAACAATTTTGATTTACTTAATTTTATTTATTTAAGAAGATAAAAACAATTAAAAATGTGATATTGATATTTTATAATTTAATCTTGTTACATTACATCCTGCCTTACTTGATTTTGTGGCGGATTTATTTTATGTGAAGACCGTTTTCCCCTATTCTTCAATGTTTGAAAGCATTAAATGTCTTATTGCAATTGACTATGCAATTATCTTATAGTCTTTAAAAGTTTAAATTATTATTTTAAAACTCCTAAACTATTAACTTTTTTTTGAAGGTATTGCTTAAAAATATTGAAATGTACCCAAATAATAACTTATGATAAAAGTAACGATTATTTTGTAACTTTCAAGAAATTCATAATTTGGGGAGTACTTGTGTACTTACCCTCAATACTATCGTTTCCTTTAAATAATGAAATACTTTTTATGTTAAGTGTTTAATAGTTTAAATGTGATTACAAAGTGATTGAACACGGGTCTATTAGGATGAATATCACCCGCTTTTTTATTGGACCACTTATTAGGTTCTAAAACTCTGCTGTTTAAAAGAAACACTAAAAAACATAAAGAAAATAGTTGTTTCTTCTAATCAGAGGGCTGAACGGTTGATTACAAAGAAAATAAAGGCCACTAGCACTATGGGAAAAACAAAACGCATGGCTCATTGGTTCATTCCGCCTTAAAAGCTACGGTGATAAAGGATTCCATCAGCATAAAATGTAGTTGCCCATTCAAATACGCGTACTACTCTGCAACTCACTGAATCAGGGCTGTTCACATGACTCATATTCCTCACACTGTGAAAATCTTCCTCACTTTTCTCATGTTCCTACGGCAAATAGGGCAAGTTCCACCAGCCTCTGCTATTCTGCAAAACATTTGTCAATTAAGAAAAAATTTGATTGGGTCAACAAGATCATAAGTCTCCGATAGGAGCCAGTTTCAAATCCCTCAAACCCACAAACTAGACTAATTCCAAAAGCAGCAAACTTTTCATGTAATGTAGGTACCTAGTTCCACAAGCAAAGCAAGCCACACAGTGCCCACATGGAAGGAAGAAGCAGTCCCTTGGAGCATCGAAGCAAATTGCACAAAGTCGCCGGGTATTATTACTATTTTCACCATCTCCTATTGATGAGCCTTCAAGAGAACCTGCCAGAAAGTCCTCCAGATCTGCTTCATCACCTGGGATGGAATCATAAGATGATCCCCAACTTGAGATATCATCGGCTTTGCGTGAAAGCAGAGGGGTTCTGGCAGAAGCAACCTCTCCAAAATGAACACTTGCTTCATCTCCACGAGTAAATTGAAACTTGTTTAAGAAGGTGAAGGCAACCAATATGACTGCAGTCATTCCACCTTTCAGAAGAAAAGATATATAATTTAAAATTTTAAGAGGATATGCTGTAATGAGAGTAGTCAAGAGAGCACTAACCAACGCCAACAATGTATGTAATCCACCTTGGTCCATATGACAATCTGACAGACCAGTCATTTGCAGAAGTATGCTGTAGAAAGGGACAAAACCAAATGTAAAACCTTTGTAAATGAAGATTTAGAAAACATTCGATAATGAAGGAAGATCTACAACGCATATTCATTATGCCTCTGCTATGAAGAGTAGATGCATGAATCCATGATTCTAATACAACGGGAATGTGTATGTAACAACAGCCTTCAAAACCACATAATCTTGAAAGACACTTAAAGTAAGACTTTAGGTTTAAAAGAAAGTAAGAGATTTACCCGTTCAAGACCAGGAGAAGTCAAGACAACTGAACTTCCTCTAGGAAACAAGATACTCAAGCTACACACACCATTAGCAAAGGTACACCGGTAGTAAGCTTCAGTTGTATTGTAAATAAAAGCCCTGACTGTGAGGTTTAGTTCCACCTGTTCAATGTTAAAATCAACACAATTGTCACATGAAAAAAAAAAAGAAAACAAAGGAAGGGCAGGTAAATGGTATCTAGGAAAAGGGCAGGCTTTTTTTGTCACATAAAGCATCTCCTTGAACTTGAGATATCAATCAAAAGCATATAGCTGCCACTCAAATCTGAATTGGCAGGTTCAATATGACGTGGTAACTTATATTATTATAATATTTATTTATTTCAGTTTTATTAAATATTAGAGATATTTTGGATGGCTAGGTTTATAAGTTTCCTCTATGTTTTGAATCTAGGGCTAGGATTAAATAATCTATGTAAAGCTAGTACAATTAAGCTGTAAAAATATTACAGTCACAACTTACCATTATTATTTTCTTTGAATTAAATAAAACTAGAGCTTATGAGATCCACTAATGGCCTAGTGACTAAGGATGCTCATATTGTCCCATCTTATATGGGTTTGAATCCCGACATGGGAATATAATATCTCTATTTAATAAAAAAATAAAACTAGAGCTTTCCCCTAACCCTAAGTTTCATTTTCTTTACTACTACTTTGTTCAACCTTATTTCTTTTGATTCATGTTTTTTTTTCTTCTTACCCACATCCATATTGGTAATCAAAGCCTCCTTAGATCTATGGTTTAAAGTAAGATTTACTTTGAAGCCATGGTTGGACGCGATAGAGGCCGTCCAAGAAGAAATATGGGTTATAGGACGGATTTGGCTGCGATTCGACTGCAATAGAAGAATTATCACATGCAATTCATGATAGGTCGCACACCAAGAATCGGTAGAAGCTCGGATGAAGATTCCAAAAGGTACCAACAATCAATTTGAAATATTGGAAGGTAGTCAAACTGAGGAATCTAATCTAGGAGACAAAGTAAACCCCGTCCAGATGGAGTTTCCGAAAGGTGACCACATACAATTTGAAATACTGGAGGCATGATTAGAACATGCCCTTGATTAAATGGGGTGGAATTAAGATCAAAGTTGTTGACTTTCATGGTAAGATACATGCAAAAGATTATTTGAATTAGGAAGCTAGTTTGGAGAATTATTGTAAGTTATCCGAGAAGTGTTAGAGCTTGAGGGGAGTGTAAGTTGACGAGGAGTGTTAGAGTTTTTATTTAATGTGTAATTAGAGTTTATTTCTAATCGGTAGTTTAGATTTACTAGAAGTCTTATTTAAATTAGGAATAAGTATTATTTAAATTAAAGATAAAAATATAGTTTTAGTTATATTAAAACTCTATATCAGCCTATTTAAAGGCTTCATTTGTATACATTTGATAATTAAGAATAATAAGAAAATACAGAGAAACACATTGTTCTATCTGGAAAATATCTTCATCATCTTCAAACAACAAATCTCTAACCGCCGATTACACACAAACCACCATAGCCCCTTTCTCACATGGTATCATGAGCCAACAACGATCTTGATGCCGTCACCACTGTTGCCATCTCTAATCTGAAACAGATCAACGACGATCTGATTTTTCAAATGCACATCGTTTTTCTTTTCCGCTGCTGTCATTAGGACACACTCGTTCCTTGACTTCTCCCTCGTTGGAATCTTACATCTCTGGTGAAATTTCTACTCGTTTAATTTTGCTGTTTTCTTCTCTATTTAATGGTTTTATCTTAGCCAATAAAAAGATTGATGAAAAGGTTATAGTTTAGCCTTAAAAACTATTTGGTTCTATCTTAGCCATCCATCCTAAAAGATAGTAGAAGAGGTTCTAGTTTAACCTTAAAAACTAGATAATATTTTTTAAAGGATTCTACATCAAAGATCCAAGCTAGAACTCTAGTTTGTGTAACTACCAGCTTGAGGGGGAGTGTAGATTCCTGTGATCACTTCCTACATCGTTCGCATCAGACCTTTCAGCCAAGAACTGCTTGCTATGGCATCTTGTGGAGCAGTCTTTGTATTCCAACTGATGCATCAACCATCTCAAGCGTACCATAAGTTGAATGGCATCAACAATTGCTGGGCAAGAACATCATGGTTCTGTCTTCACTTTTCAAATCAAAGACTCCTGAGAACGGGGAGCATTTTTCTCTAAGAAAAAGCAGAAGAAATATGAGTAGGGCATCCCATCCAAGATCCAAGCTGGTGCTCTATTACGTTTGCTCACCAGCTTAAGGGGTAGTATAAGTTATCCGAGAAGTGTTAGAGCTTGAGGGGGGTGTAAGTTGACGAGGAGTGTTAGAGTTTTTATTTAATGTGTAATTAGAGTTTATTTCTAATCATTAGTTTAGATTTACTAGAAGTCTTATTTAAATTAGGAATAAGTATTATTAAAATTAAAGATAAAAGTATAGTTTTAGTTATATTAAAACTCTTTATCAGCCTATTTAAAGGCTTCCTTTGTATACATTTGATAATTAAGAATAATAAGAAAATACAGAGAAACACATTGTTCTCTCTGGAAAATTTCCTTCAAACAACAAATCTCTAATCGCCGATCACACACAAACCACCATGGCCCCTTTTTCACAATTATTTCGAGTGGAAGTCTATGGTAGAGGCTAGGAAGGTGTGGTTTGTGAAGCTAAAATTGTAAGACATTGCGTTTTAATGGTGGAAGAGAGTTGAAGAGCAACATGCACGCCAAGGCAAACCAAAAATTAGCACATGGGAACGCATGCAGGCAAAATTGCATAAACATATCCTACTTGTTGATTATGAAATGGAGTTATATGAGAAGTTCCACTCGTTAAGGCAAAAGGGATTGTCAGTAGAAGAGTGCACCTTTGAATTTAACAATCTTTTTATTCAAGTTGGGTTGAATGAGAGTAATGAACAAATGATGTCTCGTTATCTAGCATGATTAAATTAGTGTATCAAGGATGAGATGGGAGTGGTTCGATTATTCAACCTTGAAGATGCACGACAACATACTTTAATTGCTAAAAAGCATGTTTGGCGATATGGTGCAAGAAAGCACGTGCCCGTAAGAATGGAAGGAGTAGTACAAAGAGGGATTGAGTTGTTCGTGGTTTTAAAACAGAACAAACAACCTTAAAAAAAATCGTGGGACTTTTATGAATCGTGGAGGAAATATGGGAAATCTTGAGAGAATTGACAAGGGTAAGACCATAATGAGATTTGGGGCAAAAAATAGTCGGACATAATGTTTCTAAGGCTGGTAGCAACTCTTAGGTTAATTGTTTTACTTGTGGAGAAAAAACTCATAGTTCTTATTCTTGTCGTGAACAAATGGTGACTTTTTTTTGTTTAGCCACCGGTATCCTACTCATTGGCCGACTAAACCGAATCGGGTTTTGCAGAGGCACAATATTGGGGTTGGGGAGACCTACCCAACCGGTTTTCTTCATTCATAATGTCAAGATTCAAACCTATGACCTTGCTTAAGGGAACTAGCACCTCATACCACTAGATCAACTAGTTAGTTGTGAACGAAAGGTGACTTTAATCGAGATGAAAAAGCAAGGACATTATCGTACACCCATTTAAGATGAGTATGTTGAAGAGAATAAAAAAGAGATGTGTACCTAGTTCAAGGAGAATCCTTAATTGTTCGTAGAGAGCTGATAACATCAATTAAAGGTGACCAAGAGGATTGGAGACGACGTAGCATTTTTCATACTAAAGTACATAATGATGGGAAGGTTTGTGACTTGGTTATTAATGGTGGTAGCATTTAGAATGTTATTTCAGAAGAAGCACTAGAGAAGTTGAAGATGCCTACAAAAAAACCCTTATCCTTACAAAATTTGCTCGCTTAGAAAAGGTAATAAAATTCATGTCGAGATGCTCACTATGGGAAATAATTTGGATTTTGACGCCTTGTGTGATGTTGTTCCTATGGATGTGGGTCATTCTTGTGGGTAGACCTTGGTTGTATGATCATATGATAAGGCGCATCGAACCAAGCCAAATACTTATTCCTTTTACAAAATTAAGTACACTTTACATCCATTGAAAAATATGAAGGGAGCTGTAGAACTAAATGTTTTGATATAATATTTGAAAAATCTTTTGGACTAAATTAAAAAGAATTTAAAATGTGTTTTGAGTCAAAAACAACTTGAAAATATGTTTAAAGGTTTTACAAGGCTTTGGAACAACTTAAAGTTCATTTAAAGTAGTCAAAACCAAGAACTCCAGGTGTCTGTTCCGATACGGTCTTGGACAGTACCGATACGCCTTAGGGTTTTAACTACATGATTTTTCCAGTAGCCAAAACCTGTACCGATACGCTTAGCCGTATCGATACGGGGTGTTTTGAAATAGCCCAACGGCTAGTCGCGTACCGATACGGGTGTATCGCGTACCGATACGCCTAACTACCCCAACGGTCATTTTTCCAACGGTCTTTTAATTTGCAGGACCGTACCGGTACGCTAGGTAAGCGTATCGATACACATCAGCTGAAGAAGCCCAACGGCTAATTCCTTATCGGGACCGTATCGATACGGTTTGAAGGGTATCGATACGCCAAGCCGCAGAACTGCATTTATGGTGGGAAATAAAGGCTCTAACGACTCTAATTCAATCTCAACGGCTAGTAACGGCTACAAACTCATCAAGAAGTATAAAAGGGACCTCCAAGCATCTTGTAATGGTTAATGCTTCAATTGTTACAACATTATGATGTCAAAATTTGTCTAGAGTTTAAATTGTATATTTCTTGCTTAGACAACACTTGTGAGCTTAACATTGTTAAATTTGCTCAAGTGTTTAAGTTTTGGGTGGGTGCTTAGTATTGCAAACACATACCTATTAAAGGGTGTTACAGATTCTTATGCTAATATCTAGGCTATTTATTAGGCTAGAATATATTGTAATTAATGTTATATATTGTGTTACCTAGTTTAGGTAAATTAGATTTGTATATATAGCCCCATATGTTTTATGAATAAGAGACAAGAAATTATTCTCTACATGGTATCAGTTGTCTTAGGTTCTTTCGAATACTCTTCAAATTTTCATTTTTTTTGGGCTGTTAGGGTTTTGACCTAAAGTCTCTTTTTTGGTCGTTCTTCACCGGCCACCTTCGGAGGCTCCTTTGTCGACACTGCCTGTACCAAGGGCACCGCCGTCCGCCGATCTGGAGTTTCCGGTCACCAGAATCCCAGCGCGTGAGCCTCACGCGCCGCCCCAAGCTTCCGCCTGTCCTTCACGCGCCGGCGCGTGAGAGCGCGTGGTGGCCCCTTTTCGCTGCCGATTTTTCCACCAACGTCGCTGCTTCATTCTGATCACACCCTTGCCGCCGGTCCTTGCTTTCGGATTGTTTTGGGTTGGGTGTCTTGTCTTTTGGAACCGTTAGGGTTTTATTTTTCTTGGTCTTCTTGGCTCTTTGCTTCTTTGATCTCATGGCTGATAAGAAGGTTGACTTAATGTCTGATATCGTTCCGATTACGTCTAAAATTACTGATCATAAATTGAATGGCTTTAATTTTCTCGATTGGAACCATACAATTGAGTTGTATTTGTTAAGCCTTTCTATGGACAGACATTTGACTAATGGTCCTCCGACGGATGATTCTCGCCTTCCATGGATGAGAGAAGATGCTCGCCTGTATATCCTGATTCGTAATTCTATTAACAGTGAGGTGGTAGGTTTGGTTAATCATTGCAAGACGGTGAAACAGTTGATGAGTTATTTGCAATTTTTATATTCTGGCAAAGGAAATTTTTCACGTATATATGATGTTTGTCAGAATTTTTACAGGGCTGACAAAGAAGATCGGACTTTAACTAGTTATTTTATGGATTTTAAGAAAACGTATGAAGAGCTTAATATGTTACTTCCCTTTAGTACTGATAACGAGGTCCAACGTAGTCAGCGAGAGCAAATGGCGGTTATGAGTTTTCTAGCTAGTCTTCCACCAGAATTTGAGACTGCTAAATCTCAGATTCTCTCTGGTTCAGAGATCTCCAGTCTCGATGATGTTTTTCGAAGGGTACGCCATACTGAGAATTCTTTGCCTACTCCATCCCCGCAACATGGCAGTGTTCTACTCAGTCGTGCTCTTCCTTCTAACTCTGGCAAGCAACATTTCAAGAGTAGTGGTCCTGATCGTTCCATGGGGTCTGGGTCTACCAAAAGCGATCCACAGTTTGGAGTTCGTGGTCCGAATCACAGTACAGTTATCTGTCATTATTGTCACAAACCGGGACATACCAAGCGTAATTGCCGGAAGCTGCAATTTAAGAAAGCTTCGTCTGCTCATGTTGCTTCTAGTGTAGACACTTCTTCATCGGCTATTACGATATCTGTGGATGAGTATGCCAAGCTTCTTCACCTTCAAGACACAGTCAAGCATCCTTCCGGTCCTGTTTCTGCCCTTGTTGAGTCAGGTAAACCCAATACATGTCTTGTTTCCACCTCTTCCAAGTGGGTCATTGATTCTGGTGCCACAGACCACATGACAGGTAACCCCAATCTTCTTTCTCATTTTACAACCCATCCTTCTATCAATCATGTTACTTTAGCCGATGGTTCCACATCTTCTGTTATTGGATCTGGCACTTCGTACCCCACTCCCTCTCTTACTTTGTCCTCTGTTTTGAGTTTACCACATTTATTTTTTAACCTGATATCAGTTAGTAAACTTACAAAAACCCTTAATGGTTGTGTCTCATTTTTTTCCTGGTTATTGTGTGTTTCAGGATCTTTTGACGAAGAAGATTATTCGTAAAGGGCATGAGTCTGATGGTCTCTATATCCTTGACACCCATGCTCCAGAACCTGTTGCTTGCACTGGAATTGTCAGTCCTTTTGAAGAACATTGTCGATTGGGTCATCCTTCTCTGCCTTCTTTGAAGAAACTTTGTCCTCAATTTTCTAGTTTAAAATCATTAGATTGTGAGTCTTGTCAATTTGCTAAACACATCGCCTTAGTTTCAGTCCTAGAGTCAATAACCGAGCTTCTACTCCATTTGGGTTAGTTCACTCTGATGTTTGGGGCCCTAGTCTTGTTACTTCTAAACCTGGTTTTCGGTATTTTGTTACTTTTGTTGATGATTATTCTCGAATGACATGGCTTTATTTAATGAAATCTCGCTCAGAATTATTTACTCATTTCTCTTCTTTTTGTGTTGAGATTCGAACCCAATTTGGTACGTCTGTCCAAAACTTGAGAAGTGATAATGCAAAAGAGTATGTTTCCGGTCCTTTTCAGAAATATATGCTTGAGCACGGTATTCTCCATCAAACTTCTTGTGTAGACACCCCTTCTCAAAACGGTGTTGCTGAACGCAAAAATAGACATCTCCTTGAAACAGCCCGAGCTTTGCTATTTCAAATGCAGGTTCCAAAATGTTTTTGGGTTGATGTCATCTCCACAGCTTGTTTTTTGATCAATCGTATGCCCTCTTCAGTTTTGTTGGGTAACATCCCTTTTCATACTCTTTTCCCCACTAAAAATTTGTTTCCCCTCTCCCCGAAAATTTTTGGTTGTATTTGTTTTGTTCGGGATGTTCGTCCTCAAGTTACAAAACTTGATCCTAAGTTGATGTGAGCACATCTTCACCAGCACATGTTGTTGATCCGGAGGTCTTACCGTTAGGACCAATTACGCGATCTAGGGCGCAACGTTTCAGGGAAGCTCTGTTCCTTATTTGTGCTAATATTTCTGAATCATTTGATAATACTTGTGCCTTAGACGATAAGACTTTTAATGTGTTGCATACTGATATGTGACTTATTTAGGTTATATTATTTATTACGTATGTTTAAAGAATATATATAATATGTTATTAGTGTTTTGGGTTAGTATAATATAACTTATAATGTATTTCTTTTTAATATGTTTATTTTTATGTGGTGTGCAGTGTTGTGTGCACGTGAACATGCAAATACATGGTGAATGTGTGTGCAACCAATTACTTGGAGTTCACCAAGCAGCAACCCCTGCAGCAATCACGTGGAGTTCACCATGCAACAGCCCGTGGGAGCCATGCAGCTGACTTTTCTCACATATACGGCTAGTGCAGCAATGGAATTGAAGCATCCGAATCACTCTAACACAATTTGCATGCGGATAAGATAATATCAAAGGGAAGTTTTATTTTGAAATTATAACTTCCAGCACATTGAACATGTGCGTATTTTCTCCATTGCCGCCCACTCTCAAAGTTCCAAATTAGCGGCAGTGTGTTTGAATTTTAAAATTCCATCGACCAGCACATTTTGCATGTGTTTCAAACAAATCAAGGCACAAGATTTGTTTCTGCCGGCTGGGAATTAGGGTAGTTTAACCTTTTTTTTTTTTTTTTAAATTTTAATTTTCATCTTTTATTTCAGCCATGTAATTTGATTTTCGGCAACTACCCCTTACCTTATATATATGGCCGAACTATGCTTGTAAGGGGGTTAGACCTTTTTATGAATCAAATATATTGTGAGAATTTTCTCTCAAAGTTAGTTCTTTTTAGAACTTTTTTTCTTGATACTTCGGGTTCTCAATTGTTCGATAATTGAAGGGTCCAAGTCCGTATTCGAGCAAATTCAAGATAAGGTTCGGGTTCGTTCAACAGATTGTTCGAGTTCTTCCTTGGAGTTTGTTCATCTTTTTCGACTACGAAGAACAGATTCGATTCGGGTTTGCATAACAGATTATGCAGGTTCTTTCGAGTTCATCGTGTCAAATTCCAAGAACGTTGCTACCTTGTTGAATGCTTGAAGAATTTCATCTTCGTCGTTCAAATTATCCTAAAATTTCTGCAACTTTCTTCTTTCCCAATTCTGAATTTTTTTCTTTATTTTTTTTACTATTTAAAATATCTAACTTCAACATCATGTTTGTTTCTATTGCAGAGAATTGCTTGCTATTATCCTAGATCCGTGAATGAACGAGGAATGTTGTTTTCTTCAACAACACCCCTGTATCATATGGTATCAGAGCTTTGGTCGGATTTTAGCAATTTCTGCACTACCAGACATCAAAAAAATATATATACAAAAGCCAAAAAAAAAAAAAAAAATCTGCAAAATTCAAAGTTTGACCAAAAAAGTCAAAGTAAAAAAAAATAAAAAAAATTCGAAAAAAATAAAAAAAAAATATTCAAAAAAATCAGTTTCGAATATTTGGGGTATTTTGTGTTAATATGTGCTGTTTGGACGTGAAATGATGAAGGATGTGTCTATCTTACCTTGAAATGCTTTGTAATCACCCGAAATCAACTTTTCTTGTTTGTTCCGGAGATAGGATGGTGGTAAGCATTTCTATTGCGTAAGTTGCTAAATTCTTGTTCTTTTAGCATCTTTTCTTTCATTTCATATTCTTATCTTTTTTTTTCAGCCCAATTCTCAACTTTCATTTTTTTTCTTTTTTCCTAACCCTTATCTTTGTTCTAACAATATTCACCCGTCACCCGTTGTTTTCTTTCAATTTGACAACACTTGCAGAATCTGAACATCGGAATCAGTTCCTTTAAAGAACTAAGTACGAGAGATTGAGGGAAAAGGCAAACAGAGCGTGTGAGAACAGAAGGGGAGACAAAAAGAGCCATTCGAGTATTCTCCCGAGTGAAACACGAGTGCTGAGTGTTAATTCCTTATTTTCTTGAGTGCAAATTCTTTGGAGTGACTAGTGAGGATTTTTGTTGTGTGATTGGTGAGGACTATTTTTTTTTCTCTAACCTTTAACCCGTTTGTTAGTTTGTTTGTTTGTTTTTTTTGTTGTTAATTATGACAGGTTCCGATGATCACACGGTTAAACAGGATCCACTGATTCCTCAAATGCAAGCCTTAGAGAGAATGATGCAACGAGTAGTGGCTACCGCCTTAGAGCCATTACAGTTGAGGATGGATAGGTTTGATGGAGGATCCAACTCTGTTAATGATGTGATGAATGAAAATGAAGACGAACGGTCACCGAGGCAGCATATTCCTAGACAAGGACGTGTGCAACAGGTAGACGATAATTTGACTAACATTAAGATTGCTATTCCTTCTTTTCAGGGACGCTCAGATCCTGATGCATACTTGGCTTGGGAAAGCAAAGTGGAGCACATTTTCGAGTGTTATAATTACTCGGAACAGAAGAAGGTTCGATTAGCAGCAAACAGAATTTGTTGATTATGCCTTGATATGGTGGGACCAGTTATTGCTTAGTCGTAGACGTACCGGTGATGATCCAGTTGCAACATGGATCGAGATGAAGCGACTAATGCGTAAAAGGTTTGTTCCTATTCATTATCATCGTGATTTGTTTCAAAAATTGCAAAACTTGAAACAGGGAAGTAGGAGTGTTGAAGATTATTTCAAGGATATGGAAATGGCTATGATGCGTGCAAATATCGAGGAAGATCGAGAAGCTACCATGGCACGTTTTCTAGCAGGGTTGAACACCGAGATTGCCAATGCTGTTGAGTTACAGCATTATGTCGAGGTTGATGACATGGTGCAGATGGCAATAAAGATTGAACGACAGCAGCGCAGGAAGTCTTCAAATCGAGGTAACCCTTCCTTTAAATCTTTTTCAAATCCATTATATACTCCTAACAATTCCAGGAAACAAGCACCACAAACGCCACTTCGGATTCGAGAGCAAGGCGAATCCAGCACACCAAAGCCTCTCGTTGCTGATAATGGGTGTGGCAAACATCAAGTGGTGGTAAAAGAACGATCGCGAGATATCCAGTGTTTCAAGTGCCTTGGGAGAGGACATGTTGCTAGTCAATGTCCTAACCGGAGGGTTATGTTGATGCGAGATGATGGTGAGATTGAGTCAGATTCCGAGGGGGAAGTGCATGATCTCCCTACTGAAGAGGAAGATGAGACCGACCTAGAGGTTCCTGAATCTGGTAAGGTAATGGAACTTTTGGTTATTAAAAGAAGTCTGAATGTGCAACAGGTACCGGATGATCTACAACGTGAGAATATCTTTCACACACGATGCAAAGTGCAAGACAAGGTATGTGTTGTGATTATTGATAGCGGTAGTTGTACTAATGTTGCCAGTTCAGTGATGGTTGACAGGTTAGGTCTGAAAACGACAAAGCATCCTCATCCATATAAGTTACAGTGGTTGAATGATGGTGGCGAGCTTAAAGTAACCAGACAGGCTATTGTACCATTTTCAATTGGAAACTACAAGGACGAGGTCCTTTGTGATGTTGTGACGATGGATGCTACTCACCTTCTTTTGGGACGCCCTTGGCAATATGACAAGAAGGTAATGCATGATGGTTATACAAACCGTTACTCTTTTATGCATGCAGGTAAGAAGATCACTTTGGCTCCTTTGACACCGAGTCAAGTGTTTGAAGATCAGGCAAGCTTGAAAAAGAGTAAAGAGACTGCAAAAGAGAAGAAGAAGATGTCCGTGTATGCGAGCAGTAGCGAAATCAGGAAATGTCTTTCCTCTCAACAATCTGTTCTTATTTTGATGTTTAAAGATTATTGTTTATTGACAGATTTTCCTACTGATCTACCTTCACCGATTTTGACACTTTTGCAGGAGTTTGAGGACGTGTTTCCAGCTGAAACACCGAAGGGATTGCCACCTCTTCGTGGCATTGAGCACCAGATTGATTTCATTCCAGGTGCTACTATTCCGAACCGGCCAGCTTATCGAACCAACCCTGAAGAGACGAAAGAGCTTCAAAGGCAAATTACTGAGTTGATGGACAAGGGTTACATTCGAGAGAGCTTGAGTCCGTGTGCTGTTCCGGTGCTGTTAGTGCCGAAGAAAGATGGTTCTTGGAGGATGTGCGTAGATTGTCGAGCTGTGAACCAGATCACAATTAAGTATCGTCATCCCATTCCAAGACTTGATGACATGTTGGACGAGCTTTGCGGAGCCGTCATCTTCTCCAAAATTGACTTAAGGAGCGGCTATCATCAGATTCGCATGCGAGAAGGCGATGAGTGGAAAACAGCCTTCAAAACAAAGCTAGGTTTGTACGAATGGTTAGTAATGCCTTTTGGTTTAACTAATGCACCTAGTACTTTTATGCGTTTGATGAATCATGTTCTGCGATCCTTCATTGGTAAATTTTGTGTTGTATATTTTGATGATATCTTGATCTATAGCAAGTCTTTACAGGATCACGTAGGACATTTGCGAGCTGTTCTGCAGGTTTTGCGAGAAGAAAGATTGTTTGGTAACATGGAGAAGTGTGTATTTTGTACTGACAAACTCACATTTCTTGGTTACATTGTTGGTTCTCAGGGAGTTGAAGTTGATCCTGAGAAGATAAAGGCAATTCAGGAATGGCCACGACCGACATCGATTACTCAGGTTAGATCGTTTCATGGTTTAGCGAGTTTTTATCGACGGTTTGTTCCTAACTTCAGTTCTATTACCGCCCCCTTAACCGGGATTATAAAGAAGAATTCAGTCTTCTCATGGGGTAAAGAACAAGAAGATGCCTTTTTGAAAATTAAAGATTGTTTGACTAGAGCACCTGTGTTAGCATTACCTGATTTTGATAAAATGTTTGAAATTGAATGTGATGCTTCTGGAATTGGTATAGGTGCTGTTTTGATGCAGGAAAAGAGGCCCATTGCTTACTTTAGCGAGAAATTGAGTGGTGCTACATTGAACTATCCGGTTTATGATAAAGAGATGTATGCACTGATTCGGGCATTGGAGACGTGGCAGCATTATTTGTTGCCTAAGGAGTTTGTGATCCACACCGACCACGAGGCTTTACGTTACATCACAGGTCAACATAAATTGAATAAACGACATGCTAAGTGGGTTGAATTCTTAGAATCTTTTCCTTATGTCATTCGTTACAAAAAAGGGAAAGAAAATGTCGTTGCTGATGCATTGTCACGTAGGTATGCACTTTTGAGTTATCTTGATTCACATCTGATTGGTTTTGCATATATTCGTGATTTATACCCTGATGATCCTGATTTTAGAGATAAGTTTAATGCTTGTTCGAAAGGTGCAGATGGAAAATTTTACAGGCATGATGGCTATCTTTTCAAGGAAAATAGGATTTGCATTCCACAAGGTTCGATGCGGGATATTCTGATTCGTGAGGCACATGAAGGTGGATTAATGGGTCATTTTGGTGTCACTAAGACGTTACACACACTGAAGGAGCATCTGTTTTGGCCAAAGATGCGCAGAGACGTTGAAAGGTATTGTGAACGTTGTGTGACATGTAGGAAGGCAAAATCGAAGGTTTCACCACATGGTATGTACTTACCTCTACCTATTCCTGATTCCCCTTAGACTGATATTTCGATGGATTTTGTTTTGGGATTATCTCGAACTAGAAATGGTAGAGATAGTGTATTTGTTGTGGTTGATAGGTTCTCGAAAATGGCACATTTTATTGCTTGCCATAAGACTGATGATGCTGTTAATGTGGCTAACTTATTCTTTAGGGATGTTGTACGTTTACATGGTATTCCTAGGTCGATTGTTTCTGACAGGGATGTGAAGTTTTTGAGTCACTTCTGGAGGACTCTTTGGAGCAAATTAGGTACGAAACTCATGTTTTCTACTACTTGTCATCCCCAGACTGATGGACAAACTGAAGTTGTTAACAGGGTTTTATCTACTTTACTTCGTTCCATCATTAAAAAGAATATTAAGACTTGGGAAGATTGTTTGCCACATGTTGAGTTTGCTTATAACCATGTTGTACATTCTGCTACTAAAATGTCACCATTTGAGGTTGTTTATGGTTTTAATTCTATTACGCCTCTAGATTTATTGCCTTTGCCACAGGAACAGGTGACGAACAGAGATGGTCAAAGCAAAGCCGATTATGTGAAGAAGTTGCATCAACAGGTTAAGGAGAACCTAGAACGAAGGACTCAGCAGTATGAAAAGCAAGCAAACAAAGGAAGGAAGCGAGTTACCTTCGATGTTGGTGATTGGGTTTGGGTTCATTTCCGAAAGGAACGATTTCCCGCCCAAAGGCGGTCCAAGCTGTTACCGCGAGGAGATGGTCCTTTTCAGGTGTTGGAGAAAGTGAATGACAACGCCTACAAGATAGATCTACCCGGAGAATACAATGTAAGTGTCACATTTAATGTTTCTGACTTAACCCCTTATGGTGATTTTACAGATTTGAGGACAAATCCTTTTCAAGAAGGGGGATGATGTGAGCACATCTTCACCAGCACATGTTGTTGATCCGGAGGTCTTACCGTTAGGACCAATTACGCGATCTAGGGCGCAACGTTTCAGGGAAGCTCTGTTCCTTATTTGTGCTAATATTTCTGAATCATTTGATAATACTTGTGCCTTAGACGATAAGACTTTTAATGTGTTGCATACTGATATGTGACTTATTTAGGTTATATTATTTATTACGTATGTTTAAAGAATATATATAATATGTTATTAGTGTTTTGGGTTAGTATAATATAACTTATAATGTATTTCTTTTTAATATGTTTATTTTTATGTGGTGTGCAGTGTTGTGTGCACGTGAACATGCAAATACATGGTGAATGTGTGTGCAACCAATTACTTGGAGTTCACCAAGCAGCAACCCCTGCAGCAATCACGTGGAGTTCACCATGCAACAGCCCGTGGGAGCCATGCAGCTGACTTTTCTCACATATACGGCTAGTGCAGCAATGGAATTGAAGCATCCGAATCACTCTAACACAATTTGCATGCGGATAAGATAATATCAAAGGGAAGTTTTATTTTGAAATTATAACTTCCAGCACATTGAACATGTGCGTATTTTCTCCATTGCCGCCCACTCTCAAAGTTCCAAATTAGCGGCAGTGTGTTTGAATTTTAAAATTCCATCGACCAGCACATTTTGCATGTGTTTCAAACAAATCAAGGCACAAGATTTGTTTCTGCCGGCTGGGAATTAGGGTAGTTTAACCTTTTTTTTTTTTTTTAAATTTTAATTTTCATCTTTTATTTCAGCCATGTAATTTGATTTTCGGCAACTACCCCTTACCTTATATATATGGCCGAACTATGCTTGTAAGGGGGTTAGACCTTTTTATGAATCAAATATATTGTGAGAATTTTCTCTCAAAGTTAGTTCTTTTTAGAACTTTTTTTCTTGATACTTCGGGTTCTCAATTGTTCGATAATTGAAGGGTCCAAGTCCGTATTCGAGCAAATTCAAGATAAGGTTCGGGTTCGTTCAACAGATTGTTCGAGTTCTTCCTTGGAGTTTGTTCATCTTTTTCGACTACGAAGAACAGATTCGATTCGGGTTTGCATAACAGATTATGCAGGTTCTTTCGAGTTCATCGTGTCAAATTCCAAGAACGTTGCTACCTTGTTGAATGCTTGAAGAATTTCATCTTCGTCGTTCAAATTATCCTAAAATTTCTGCAACTTTCTTCTTTCCCAATTCTGAATTTTTTTCTTTATTTTTTTTACTATTTAAAATATCTAACTTCAACATCATGTTTGTTTCTATTGCAGAGAATTGCTTGCTATTATCCTAGATCCGTGAATGAACGAGGAATGTTGTTTTCTTCAACAACACCCCTGTATCATATGGTATCAGAGCTTTGGTCGGATTTTAGCAATTTCTGCACTACCAGACATCAAAAAAATATATATACAAAAGCCAAAAAAAAAAAAAAAATCTGCAAAAAAAAAGTCAAAATTCAAAGTTTGACCAAAAAAGTCAAAGTAAAAAAAAATAAAAAAAATAAAAAAAAAATAAAAAAAAAATATTCAAAAAAATCAGTTTCGAATATTTGGGGTATTTTGTGTTAATATGTGCTGTTTGGACGTGAAATGATGAAGGATGTGTCTATCTTACCTTGAAATGCTTTGTAATCACCCGAAATCAACTTTTCTTGTTTGTTCCGGAGATAGGATGGTGGTAAGCATTTCTATTGCGTAAGTTGCTAAATTCTTGTTCTTTTAGCATCTTTTCTTTCATTTCATATTCTTATCTTTTTTTTTCAGCCCAATTCTCAACTTTCATTTTTTTTCTTTTTTCCTAACCCTTATCTTTGTTCTAACAATATTCACCCGTCACCCGTTGTTTTCTTTCAATTTGACAACACTTGCAGAATCTGAACATCGGAATCAGTTCCTTTAAAAAACTAAGTACGAGAGATTGAGGGAAAAGGCAAACAGAGCGTGTGAGAACAGAAGGGGAGACAAAAAGAGCCATTCGAGTATTCTCCCGAGTGAAACACGAGTGCTGAGTGTTAATTCCTTATTTTCTTGAGTGCAAATTCTTTGGAGTGACTAGTCTTTGAGATGTGTGTTTTTGGGGTATTCACGTGGTCAAAAAGGGTATCGTTGTTATTGTCCGGGTTTAGGTAGGTATCTTGTGTTTGCTGATGTTACTTTTTTGGAACACAAACCTTTTCCATTTTCTTCAGGGTCTATCGCTCAGGAGGACGAGGATTTCTTGTTTTATCAGGTCCCATCACCCTTGGAGTTGTCCTCATCCTCCTTGGTTCCGCCCTCTTTTGTCAAGCCCACCATAAAAAACGTCTATACCCGTCAGCCACAACCACCCCCTTCCGACCCAATTACAAACGTTCCGGATGTTCCAGATTCATGTCCTGATGAGCCAATATCTTCGTCATCAGATTCGCCTCGTATTGCTGATCTTAACCTTCCTATTGCTTTTCGGAAAGGTAAACGTGCTTGTACTTACCCCATTTCCTCTGTTGTTTCCTATAATTGTTTGTCTTCTTCTTCTCGTGCCTTTGTTACATCCCTAGATACTATTTTTATCCCTAAAACTGTTAGCGAGGCATTATCTCATCCTGGATGGCGTGCGGCTATGCTTGAGGAAATGACTGCTCTAGATGTGAATGACACGTGGACTTTGGTTTCTTTGCCTGACGGTAAACGAGCTATTGGATGTAAGTGGGTGTTTACTGTTAAATTTAATCCTGATGGATCTCTTAATCGTTTGAAAGTCCGTCTTGTTGCCAAGGGATATGCTCAGACCTATGGTGTTGATTATTATGATACTTTCTCTCATGTTGCCAAACTTGCTTCTGTCAGGCTATATATCTCCCTTGCAACAATTTTTGATTGGCCTTTGTATCAGTTGGATATCAAAAATGCTTTCCTTCATGGTGATCTTCAGGAGGAGGTGTATATGGAGCAACCACCTGGGTTTGTTGCTCAGGGGGAGTCTGGGAAAGTATGTTATCTGAAGAAATCTTTATATGGTCTGAAACAGAGTCCTCAGGCTTGGTTTGGTAAGCTTAGTCAGGCTATTGAAAAGTTTGGGATGCCAAAAAGCGAATCAGATCATTCTGTTTTCTTTAGAAAGTCTGATGGGGGCACTATTCTACTAGTCGTATATGTGGATGATATTGTTCTCACTGGTAATGACACTAGCGAAATTTCTTCACTGAAGTCTTTTCTCCATACTCAGTTTCACACTAAAGATCTGGGGACGTTGAAATACTTATTGGGGGTTGAGGTGAACAGAAATAGAAAAGGAATCTTCCTATCTCAGAGGAAGTATGTGCTTGATCTTTTATTGGAAACAGGGAAATTGGGCGCCAAACCTTGTAGTACACCAATGGTCCCTAATCTACAGTTAACTAAAGAAGGTGAATTATTTGATGACCCTGAAAGGTACAGAAGACTTATCGGTAAATTAAATTATCTCACAGTGACGTGTCCTAATATATCTTTTCCAGTGAGTGTTCTGAGCTAATATATGTCGTCACCGACTGTTGATCATTGGAAAGCAGTAGAGCAAGTTTTATGTTATCTGAAAAGTGCTCATGGGCGTGGAATTTGTAAGTTAGTAACGTGTAAATACTAGGCTCTAATCTGATCTTAATTAGTGTTCTAATTGTTTAGGAACTCTAACTACTCTAAGGATAAGAGACTAATCCTATAGAAAGTCTAGTATTAGTGAAACTCTTGTATTAAGTCTATAAAAGGACTTTACCTCTGTAAATATTTCTTTTAAGTGAGATAAGATAAACAGAGAATAATTTCTCTTCTCTGTAAGTTCTCTATTTTCCACATGGTATCAGATTAGGTTCGATCCTAAGTCTCTCTCACAAAACCTTCGATTTTTTTAAATGGGAAACTAATTTATCTCTCTCTCACTCGGCCAGACATAGCATACTCAGTGAGTATTGTAAGTCAGTACATGAGTGATCCTAGAGAAGAGCACATGGAGGCAGTCAACAGGATTTTAAGATACTTGAAGTTCACACCTGGTTTTGGTCTTATTTTCAGGAAAAATCTGGACAGATCAGTGAAAATCTACACATATTCTAGCTGGGCAGGGGAACTTACGGACAGGAAGTCTACAAGTGGATATTGCTCGTTTGTTTGGGGAAACCTAGTGACTTGGAGGAGTAAAAAGCAGGCTGTAGTATCTCGAAGTAGTGCAGAGTCAGAGTTTAGAGCAATGGCATTGGGAATCTGTGAAGGAATGTGGCTAAAGAAGCTTCTTGCTGAACTTGAACTCGATGAAAGTCAGGGTTTTGACTTGTTCAGTGATAGTCAATCAGCTATGAGTATTGCGAAAAATCCAGTACAACATGACAGAACTAAACATGTTGAAATAGATAGACATTTTATCTATGAGAAAGTCAACAACAGTGTTGTGAAGTTGCATTATGTTCCTACAAAGAGTCAACTTGCAGACATCCTAACCAAGGCACTACCAAGAGCGATATTTGATAACTTTACATCCAAGCTGGGAGTATACAACTTATACTCAACAGCTTGAGGGGGAGTGTAAGTTAGTAACGTGTAAATACTAGGCTCTAATCTGATCTTAATTAGTGTTCTAATTGTTTAGGAACTCTAACTACTCTAAGGATAAGAGACTAATCCTATAGAAAGTCTAGTATTAGTGAAACTCTTGTATTAAGTCTATAAAAGGACTTTACCTCTGTAAATTCTCTATTTTCCACAGAATTCTATATGGCAATCATGGTCATACTAGAATTGAATGTTTTTCCGACTCGGATTGGGCAAGATGCAAGGAGGATAGAAGATCCACCTCAGGATATTGTGTGTTTGTTGGAGGAAACTTGATTTCTTGGAAAAGTAAAAAGCAGAACGTAGTCTCACGATCTAGTGGAGAAGCTGAATATAGAGCAATGGCCAAGTCTGTATGTGAGATTATATGGGGTATATCAGCTCCTCGGTGAGATTGGACTTAAAGCCTCAATACCTGCAAAACTTTGGTGTGATAATCAAGCTGCATTACACATTGCTTCTAATCCTGTTTTTCATGAAAGAACGGAACACATTGAGATTGATTCACTTCATTCGCGAAAAGATACAACAAGGTTTGATATCTACTGGTTATGTGAAAACCAGAGAACAACTAGGAGACATCTTCACCAAAGCTCTCAATGGAATTCGAATAAATTATCTATGTAACAAGTTGGGCATGATTAATATCTATGATCCAACTTAAGGGGGAGTGTTACAGATTCTTATGCTAATATTTAGGATATTTATTAGGCTAAAATATATTGTAATTAATGTTATATATTGTGTTACCTAGTTTAGGTAAATTAGATTTGTATATATAGCCCCATATGTTTTATGAATAAGAGACAAGAAATTATTCTCTACAGAGGATTTCTAGTTTGCTAAGTCTTTCTCTTGTAAGAGAGTGGTTGATCAAGCTTTGGGTAGAAAGCTTGATCGTTGCAACGGTTTCCTCCTAATCCGAGAAAAAGGGACGAAATTCTTAGTGAATTTGTTTGGAAATCCTTAGTGGGAAACTAAGGTAGTGGATGTAGACCTTGGTTAGAAGGTTGAATCACTATAAATCCTTGTGTAAATTGTCTATCTTTTCCTTCCTACAATTACACCCAAACTATCAAATTTCTCCACACTTGGCGAGCAAGAACGGTTGAAGAAATCGAGCCCCTTAAATCTCAACAGGAGCACAAATACTCGTTCTAAAGGTAGCAAACTTAGCGAATTTTATCAGCTAAACAATATGGGCTTGAATGTGAACAATTAAATCTAGTGTGTGCCTTTAATTCAACTAGTGACAAGATTAAAAGATCTCTTGAATAAGTACCCAAACCAGCACACCACTCGTTACTCAAGACCAAGAGGCCCAAATCAACACACTCTATGCTACCCAAGAGGTTTGTCCAACATGATTGCAACATGAAAAGTATCCTTGGCAACATGATTGCAACAATTTAGATACGATTGAAAGTAATTATTTCCCACCATTTATGGCAACCTTGTAGATGTGGATAAGATTTCCTTAGATAGACAGCTTCAATCTTGGGACTAATCTTAGTCATTCATTTGTATCATTCTCAACCATTAGATGTAAGAGGTTTAGCCTATAAATAGTTACTCACCTTCAACTCATTTGTCATTCAACCTTCTTTTGAGTAATAGAGAATACATTCACACACATTCTCCATTTCTATTGTTTTCCTTGCCTTAGCTTCATTTCGTTTTTAACCATTTTGCTAGTTTTGAAGGTTGACCTAACTGATCGAATAGAGATCATCGACTAAGACCGCACGGTTCCCCTAGTAAAGTTCTAGCCTCGTAACATGTGATATTAGAGCTAAATTCCACACACAATCTAGAGTGATGACAAGCAACAACGTTTTCGATACTGAGATTGAAGGTCATCGTGAGACACGGAACACAACGAAGACCAGAAGGGCAAGCTCGAAGGACAGGTTAACAATGCTCGAGTAAAAAGTCACCGACCTTGAGAACTCCACGAACGACTCATGGGAGAGGCTTGACGTGGTTAATGTCCGCTTGGAAGAGTTGGACACAAAGGGTGACAAACTCAAGAAAGACTTCCAAGAGCTGCTAAATGAGACCATGTAACACGTGAACCAACAAGACAACACGCTCAAAGACGAGGTAATTGCGCTCAAGAAGATCGTGGATGAACTTATGCATCAAGCCGAGGTAACCGCATTAAAAAAGGAGGTTGAAGAGCTCAAGGAAGGGCTGCTTGTGTACAAGGCAACCGTAACTAGTGGCATGATGACTAGTACACCCAAGGGTCGAGTTGACGTCCCAAAACTAAAGGAGTTCAAAGGGACAAGTGCTCGAGATGTGGAGAATTTCGTGTGAAGATTGTAACAATACTACAAAGCCATGGGAATCGTGGAGGATACCGAAAAGGTAAATATTGCTTCAACTTATTTAACTGATGTCGCTCTCTTATAATGGCGACATAGGTGCACAGATGAGAAACGTGGTAGCACCACTGTTGGAACATGGAGCAAGTTCTAAGCCGAGTTCAAACAACAATTTTACCCGGAGTACGCAAAAGATGGAGCTCAATCCAAATAGAAGCAACATAAGCATACTAGAAAAATTCAGGAGTTTAATGAGTTGCAACTCCAAATCACAGAGATAAGTGACAAGTTTGCATTCTTCACCTTTCTGTACAGGTTAAAGTCTTGGGCCAAGGCCGGGTTGCAGCGAAGAAGAGTGATGGAGCTCTCCAATGCGCTTCTCTTGCCATTTCCCGATTGTCTTTGCATCGTTAATCCACACCAGCAATGTGTTGTGACGGTGAGTCGCGAGGCCCGCATAGGAGCCAAGAAGGAAATATCTTACCTAGCGGTTCTGAAAGATGACGAGCCCATGATGCCATGGAAGTCAATCGTCTTCCCGTAACGAAATACTGAAAAACACAGTGAGTAGAATAGGAAGTTACTTTACAATTTAGATCTTTGGTAATTTAATGGATGGATATGGGACTGGAGGACAATTTTAGGAGATGCAACACATTATTTAGTGATAAATTATTTGATAGATTTATAATTTATTGATCTGCAACAGTTATAGGAGATTCATCTGCAATGATATTTTTTTTCTATTTCCAGGACATGGGTTGTATATTTTAAATTTGATTGGGTTGCGAGTCATGTGATTGGTAGCTCTTGAATCGATGACCCAGGAGCTTAGAGAAGACATACTTGACGCATTTAAAGCATAAGAGTTAAGTGATTACCTAATTGAGCCAATGAACACATAGTAGAGGACTTTTCAAGAGAATTTAGGAGGTTTCTTAACTTTTCGATTTCTTCTTTATTGAATTCTCTTAGAGGGGTAGCATCTTGTTGAGTTGATCAATTAATGGAGATGATTAAGAGCGGGTGAATTGACAATTAAAAAATTTGTGGAAGCAAATTACAAAATGATAGAAAAATAACACAAGTAATTTATAGTAGTTCAACCTTCTTAACATGATCTACATCCACTACCTTAGCTATCAACACTAACGATTTCCACAAATTTACTAATTTGTCTTTCCTTTTCGGCTAAAAGAGGTAACCTCACAAAATATAGACTTATACCCCAAAGTCTAGTGACCTCTTCCCCTAAAGGATGAATACAAAGAAGCAAACTATGAAAAATCTCACAAGGTAGTTTGTTTGCACAAATGAAGTTCACTAAACCCCAACACTTAAATAAAAATAAGATACAATGAACACTCAAGTGGGTTACAAGAATTTATCAATTTGAGCTCAATGATTTGGATATGTGCTTGAATGCTTTAGAATGGTTGTTTTGTTGTTGAAGAAGCTTTGGAGACTTGTTTTTATACCCTTTATTGATTTCTAGCCGTTTGGATTGTTGGAAAATTGAATAGAGTCAACATCTACAATTTTCCTGCATTAAATGTTGTCTGGCAATAGTGGATATCGGTACACGAACTTCTGTATCGATACCTGCTCAAAATAGAAATAGTCGGTGCAACAAAGGAGACCAGTACACAGGCAAGCGTACCAGTACAGAGTGTTAAAAACACAAAGGGTTCCGATACGTTTCGTATCGTACCGATACTTGTTTTACTCATTAGAATCCTTGGAAATTTTTTAGAACAAGGCGTATCGGTATGAGTATAGCTGTACCTGTACACATATCAAAATATTTAATGTTTGGCTCCAATTTTTTACAAGGCTTCAACGATCAAATTATTTTAAAAATATTTAATCCCCGTACTGGTACGCCAAAGGTCGCACCGGTACTCGATGCACATTTTGATTTACAGTTTCAAAAGGTCGTACCGGTACGCGTATAGGCATACCGCTACTCAGAAGCCATATTGAGTTAAAATGTTTTACAGTAGCAAAAATCCGTACCGGTACGCATATAGCCGTACCGATACTCAATTACCAAAATGGTTGGTTTGAGTACCAAAACACTTAAGAAAAAATTATGGATTGAAAATATTGACTTCAAAAATTATTTTGGTTCGAATGCCTGTCAATTTGTGAGTAAAATCAAGTACTTTAAAAATTTATTTATTTGCAATCAAGTCCTTGTTATATAAAAATCAAATGTAGGTTTAACACATCTCCTGCCCTTGAATAGGTTTGTCAAATAGTAGTTCATATGTCTTTAGATGTTGGTAGAAACATGCAAGTATCGCTTATTTCAGGTAACATGGGGTTCCACAACCATGACATAACCATAGAATCATGTAGAACTAATGTTTTGATATAATAATTGAAATTTTTTTTGGATTGATTTAAAAAGAATTCAAAACTATTTCCAAAGTCCAAATAACTTGAAACTATGTTTAGGAATGTTTTCCAAAGGGTTTTACATGTTATCAAAGGCCAAACTACACAAAACCGTCTAGGCGTTTCGATACGGGGGATTCCAGTAGCAAAAATGTTTCGATACGAGTATCGAAACAGGCTTTCCCTGGATGAGATTTTTGAGTGGCGTTTCGAAACGGGCTAGGCCGTTTCGATACGCCTACGTGACATTGACCACAACGGTCATAAACACCAACGGCTATTTCCCAACTAACATTTAAATGCAAGTCGTTTCGATACGGGACTAGGCGTTTCGATACGTGTTCCGAAACGACAAAGAGGCGTTTCGATACGTGTTCCGAAACGACAAAGAGGCGTTCCGATACGGGTGCCTTGTCAGACTGCAACGGCTCTTTCTACTTAAAGGGTGTTTCGAAACGGGGAGCTGCAGAACGGCATTTATGGTGGGAATTAAAGTCCTCAACGGCTCCAATTCAATCCCAACGGCTAGTAACGGCTACAAACTCATCAAGGAGTATAAAAGGGACCTCCAAGCATCAAGATTAGGTTAATGCTCATATTGTCAATCAACAAATGATCAAATATTGTCTTAGTGCCTAAATTATCAATTCTTGTATAGACAAACACTAGTGAGCCAAAATTGTAAAATTTGCTCAATTGTTTTAGGTTTTGGGTGAGTGTTTAAATTGTGCAAACAAACACCTATTAGAGGGATTTGTGTTTGCCTTTATTTTATCTCTTTGTAAAAGAGGGTTTGATCAAGGCTTTGGGTAGAAAGTTTGATCGGTTGTAAGGGTTTCCTCCTAAACCTAGAAAAGGGGACGAATCAATAGTGGATTGATTGGAAATCCTTAGTGGGGAGCTAAGATAGTGGATGTAGACCTTGGTTAGAAGGTTGAACCACTATAATTCATTGTGTCAATTATCTTTTTAGCTTCCACAACCCTTCCACCCAAAAATCCACCTCCCCACCACTTGGTGAGTCATATCGGTTGAACGAATCGAGCACCTCTCAACTCAACAAATCATCTTCATCCCAAGCAACAAATTTTGGATCACCAATTTTCGGTCAAATTCCAAGCAAGTGGCTAATTTTGCCCTTCCCTTTGAGGAATGTTTGAACCAATGTTAAAAATGGCGCAAGGCGATTAGGGGTCCTATAGCCTAGGCGCACGGTGCGAGGTGCGCACCTTATTGAAGTGAGGCATAGATGTTGAAAATTGAAAATCTTATTTACTATTCAACATTGTACATGAAACCATAGGTATATATAACTTCTTCAAAATGGTTTTCAATGTGCTTCAAACTCATCTAGATATAATGAAGGACGAAGGATTGTGTTTCATTTACTGTGCACGACTTTATTGTTTTACTTGTTTTCTTCCTTTTCCTAGGCTCTATCTTTAATTTCCTTCGATTTCCTATGGTTTTTTTATTGTTGTATAGCTAGCTGTCATCATAACATCAGATGTTTCATTTACTGTATATTAATAAATTTCAGCTTTATCGGTAAAATAACTTCCTCTCAGATATATTGTCGTCTGAATGAATTGTCTTTAAGGTAAAAATTAGCCATGTGGCTAACAATTCTTTCACGCGTTAAAAGGCGACGCTTCAGCGCCTCACGCGCTTTTTGAGCGCCTTTAAATGCATCATTAAAATCGCCTCGCCCACACTTAATTAGGCGTTTTGGCCTTAATGCCTTGCACCAAGCGCGCCTTTTAAAACACTGGTTTGAACAAATTGGGACCATTTCAAATAGTTTTTTCCACAGTGTGGATATTCTGCAAATCCACCATGTGTGGAATATTTGAGGTCTCTTCTGATTTAGTATTGAAGATAATATCTGATGTTTCAGTCATGTTGAAGGTTTGGGGGGGGGGGGGGGGAGAGATTATAGCAATGAAGGCCTAGTGAAAAGATTTCACTTGACAATAAGGATTTGTAAAAAATTCTCAGCAATGAAGGCTGACAAGAAGAGATCCGAGAGCAAGAGCATTGATACCATGAAAAAAAGAGAACCGAATTTCTCTATTATATTTTTCTAAGTTAAGGTTGTACAATATTTATACAAATGGAAGTTGACTTTTGTCAACTCCATGAAATTTGTAATCTCCCAAAATTTAGGATGTACTTCAATCTATCCTAAAAGACATTAGACATTAGGAGTGATTTATTCTAACCTAAAATAGAGCAAAAATCATGGGATATACATAGATTTTATAACTGTTGCATAAAAGACTTTCTAGATTTACAACAATTACAATATTTATTTATTTAAGTTTTATTAAATATTGGAGATATTTTGGATTGCTAGGATTATAAATTTCCTAATCTAAGGCTAAATATGAAAATATCTTTGTAACCCTAGTATTAATAAGATGTAAAAATATTATAGCCACAACTGATCATTATTTTCTTAGAATTAAAAGAAAACTAGAGGTTTCCCTTAAACCTATTTAAGTTTTTTTCTTGAGTTCCATCTTTCCTACTCGTTTGTGTATCATTATTTTCTTTTTATTATTGTTGATTTTCTTCTTAACCACATCACAAGGTTACTTGGTACTAATATTTGGCGGTCATACACATAGATTATCATTAAATGGATCCATGATATTAAAGAACACACTACATCACTTACTTTATCATACAAATACCAATCCATGTCATATTGTACTTTTTACTTCAAAGATTGCAGTCTTGGAGATTAGTTGCACGTATAAACACCATCATCTCAAAGTTTTATTTGAAATAGCTGCACCTATGACATTTCCAACCACAATTACAGCTTATAAAGCAGCATTTCTTTAACGGATTAAAGTAGGCCTCTCTTAATAAGGTAATCTCATTCATCAATCATATCTTAGAATCCATTCTAACAAACTAAAGGTACAAGCAGCTTCAACTGTTTCTATTTCTAAAGTCGGTAAAAGAGGCAGCTAAGATTTCAACATCTCAAATAACTCAAACAAAAGTGGAAAAACCAAGAGAAGTAGGTCGAATTTTCATCATTACCTCAATGTCCTCTGAGTTCAAATTACCCAATGCAATGTAGTAACTTGAAGATATATATATGACCTGCTCAATCATACCGCTCCCTACAAAAACTTCAAAGTCAGTATAAAACTTTTTTATGGCAAGAACAATCATGTTTTACCACTTCTATCTCACCATGAACAATGTTCCATGATAAAGTGGTGTTAGGATATGTCGGGTCCTCAAGCCATCTAGAAAGACCCTCACTCCCTGCAATGTGAAAAATTAACTTGAAATTTCAATTCCCATGATTTTATTACTTAATTTACAACATTTCTGGAAAAAGCTAATTGTTTTAGGGTACCTTGAGCAATTAAAAGGAAAACAGAGGAGCCAGCTGAGTTCACATTATATGAAATATTAACTTGAGATCCCCTGTTCAGATAATGAATCCACTCCTGGATAACATCAGAAAACTGCAACTCAAAAACATAACTAGAACCAAATTATACAAGCTAAAAACAAAATTTAAACTTGCCATGTGAGAATCAGCTTGAACAGTGGCGGTGTAAGTTTCAGACCAGGTAGTCAGTACATCAAGATATGGAGATTTATATAATCCATAGAGTTTGAGCCCTGGCTTGGAATCATCTATCTCCTCCACCTAGTACAAGACCCGAATAAATCTCCCCTCATTCTATAGAAAAGCATAAATCAATAGAAAATAAAAGGCAAATCACCTTCACACTCTGAACAAAAAGAGGATTGGGCTGAATAAGAAGAGAACAATTTGGACCAAGTTGTAAATTCACTGCCCCGTAAACCCCCAGAATCAAAGTCATCGAAACTGTTCCATTCCACCCAAGAAATTATGAATCAGCATCAAAATAAAAGGTTTTACTTCTAACTACAGTAAAGAACAAGAGATTCACGAGAAAGCGAAAAGGTGTGAAGGGAAAAGATACGAACCGAAAAACCAAAAGGTGAAAACAACGATGATGCAAGACCACGTGTCATCTCTGATCATCGTTGGTGAGTCGTCATTAAAAGCAGGTAAGTTTTCTCTATAAGAAAGAAAGCCGCCGATGCGGTGATTCTCTAGCTCAGGATTGTGAAAATGCTGCTGCGTCGGGTACTCGCTATCTCGCTCCTCCTCTTCCTCGAGAACCTGCGAAGAAGAACCCGAAGACGATGCTGCGGCGGCGGCTGAATCCCCTCTGTGAGACGAAGAGGTGGAGGCGGAGGCG
Source organism: Hibiscus tridactylites (assembly GCA_958450335.1). Lineage (NCBI taxonomy): Eukaryota > Viridiplantae > Streptophyta > Magnoliopsida > Malvales > Malvaceae > Hibiscus > Hibiscus tridactylites. Next base: position 76,319,721 of record OY288273.1, read on the forward strand.
GAAGGTGAAGTCCAGTTTGGATCAGCCATTCTAGATTGAGGAAATAGAAGAAAAATGGTAGTTAAAATTGATGAGAAATTAGAAGGGTAGGGATTTAAGAAATTAGTTACCTAGAAAGTTTGGGGGGCAAGCGTCCATGAAGGAGACAGAGACTGTGAAGAAATTCAAGTGAGATAGAAAAGTTCACCAATCAGTCTTTCTTCTTCTTCACTTGACCGGTAGATGTTGTTGGAAGCTGCTGCGGCTCACTCCTATTATATTCAAATTTCAATCCGACTCCATTTTACCAATCATATTGCAAAACTACGACGTGGACTATTTGAATGTCCATTTGAGTCAAACGTTCTTTTGGGGCTTTTACGAAATGTTCGCTTGGGGTCAAAACAGACGGAAAAAAAAAGTCTATTTAAAGCGCTATATTGCTTTTCCGTTCGGTACTTAACCGGTCGTTACAAAAGTATTGCCGAATCTAAGTATCTTGCCTTTAAATAAATATTTCCCATAAATAATGTTATAAAACTATGACGATCGATTTGGATATTAAAAATTGTTCCCAAAATTCGATCATTTATATGGCGGGTTAGTCATAAGGTGGTTATCCCCAAAATTGTTCCCATAAATATATACGTTTGTTTCAAAAAATTGCATTCTTTCCGGTTAACGGTACGATGCAATCATAAGAAGGAATCTATAGTACACCTTTTTTTTGTTTTTTTTTTCTCAAGCCGTGTGGAAGGCATTGAATTTCAATTATGCCTTGAAAATTGAAAACTTCCCTGATTTTTTTCTTATGAGGATGGTCTTTGGTACAAATATTTAGAAAAGGGATTGAGAGGATCAGGTTGCCATCCTCTCCCGACACTTATGGAATGCTCGAAATTCCTTCATTTTCAACAAGGTTAAGGGAAATCTGATTGATTTATGGCTAACAGTGAATAAGACGTATCACAAAGGTTGTGTGGTAGGAGAGACCCCTCGTTCGATTGAGAAGGATGTTATTCTAAATGTCACATGGACTCCTCCCTTGAAGGGTTTGTTAAAATTAATTGTGATGTGTTGTGGGATTTATCGTTGAGAATTGTCAGCATTGTTTTTGTCATTAGAGATGATGAAGGATATGTTGTAGGAGGGTTTAATTCTCGTGTCCCGATTTCGTCTGTTGCTTCTATTGAAGCGATTACGTGTAGAATGGGTATGAGTTTTGCTCTCCAAGAAGGATGGCGAAAGGTTATCATTGAGTCCGACAATGAAAATTTAATCTCACGTTTCTACTCTCATTTTCATTATGTTTGGGAGAGTGTAGCCATTGAACTGGATGTTATTGACTTGTCCCAAAATTTTGTTTCCTATTTTTTTCTCTTATGTTCGAAGATCGAACAATAAAATTGCCGATTGGGTGGTTAACACTACGAGAAAGAATGTTTATTAGGAGGATTCACCCCTGTTGAATTGTTACCATTGTTGTAATTTTCTTTGTAATATGAATTTTATGTTAAAAAACATCAACAAAAACGTTACATTTTGGTGAAGATTTTGAATAGTCAGTCACTTTGGTAGCATGTAAAGAAATAATACAAACATATACCGAACTTTGTTGTTGCATTAGATAAGAAGGGAAACGTAATATTTATATGTCGAAGAGTACCAGCCCACTCAAAGGTACAAGTCAGAATTTGACCATTGACGTATATTTTTGCAACTACATGAACAATAAGTTCAACAACGCTTATGTCTGACCCTAAACAAACAATGAATCCAGGGACGAATGTATTAAGGCAGATTCTCCAAAGGTGCGAAGGTCATAATATTCCTTCAGCGCTTGTGTGCACATTTTGAGGAAGGTAGATGCTCCAGAGGTACGGAGGTCGTAATGTTTCTTCCCGAACCACTCAAGCAAAAGCGTCAAATGCCTTTGATGATCTCATAAATTTACAGCGCTTGCTGCCGAAGGTGGAGATACTTCATAGACCCTTAGAGTATGACCTTGACGCGCCTTGAAGACGTCGACGATAGGCACCAAACATATCTTCTTCTCACGCCTAAAGAAGCATCAAATCTACTAAAGAGAGTTTCGAGCTTTTGTCTAATCGTTACCAACCAGAAAAACCAGGTACGCCAGATGGATTGATCATTATGGATGATTGTCTTTGAGGATGCATCTCGACTAATTTTCTTAGGTGAGAAATGTCTATATGCTCACCGCACCAATTGCTGGTGTCTAAAATGAGTAGACACCGAACAATGGAGGTGGAGAAGAAGACCAAGGTGGTTGGTAGTGATTTCAGACAAATTGCCTATGTTGATTTGGGATGAATAGTCGTATACAGTGTGGTGGTGGTTACAGATAAAGTGGTAGGTATAAAGAGAAGGGGAAGCTTGAAGAATGTCGAGAATGAGAGAAAAAATCCCCTTCCTTGGTTACTCCTTCTCTCATATATACCATTGAGCATTGTCGTGGCGACAAGTATCAGAGTTCATATTACAGGCCAAATTATTCAGCCCAATTAAACCGCACATCAAGGGGCCAAGGGGCCCGATCCCAACATTCATCACCCCAAATCCAAAGCACCAGGCCACTACACCAGGGCGATGTGCTCACCAAAGGAATGAAACCATGCACCCATGAGCCAAGTGCGTGCTCGCCAAGGGATAGTACCCGAGGGACCTAGCTCAGGGTAGACCGAGAAGGCCACGCCCACACATCATGGGGACGTGCAGCTGCACCCAGGGGCACATACGCGCACAGGAGAGGACCCTAGGGCTGGAACCTACACAGCCCAAGGGAGAGCAACTGAGGGTCCCGGTTCAACATGCCGCGAGTAAATCAAGCCCACACACCGAAGGGATATATCCGCAATCCACGGGGCTGGGTGTGCGGACCAAGGGATGGGACATGCGGACCAAAGGGACGGGCCAAACGCACACCAGGAGGCCAACACCGAGAAATCGCATTGAAGGGCTGGACGAGCAAGCGCACCAGGGACGGGACACGCAACCGAGTCCAGCACACACCGAAGGGCCTAGGGCCGACGCCAAGGGTACACACCGAAGAGCCTAGGGCTGGCACCAAGGGTGCACACCGAAGAGCCTAGGGCCGACACCTAAAGTGCACACCGAGATACTAGACAGGCCCACCTCACCGACTTGGGCTTAGTAACCAACCGACTTGATGGATCCTTAGAGGTTAAGGAGTACGAATCCTTGGAGGATAAGGAATTCTACTCCCCAAAGGATTAGAATAATTGTAATCCTAGTTAAAGTAGGATTGAGTAGTAGTTATCCTAGTTAGAATAGGACTTGGATGTAGTGGGCTATATAAATAGGCTTACCCCCACCTCAATAGGCATTTCATCAATTGTTCTTTAGGCTTCAAGCTTTTTTTGTTGGGCATTACAATTAATAAAAGTGACGGGTATCCGCCCGGCTTTCTCCCAAACTCTTTTCCGGCCATCTCCCCTTTTATTTGTTCATTCGTTTCCGCACAGATCCAGACATTCTTGCTTAGATCGTCGGGCTTACTTAGGCTCCACACCCTCCTAAAGGCACCTAAGGTTGCACGTCAAGCTAGTCGAGCTCTAGGGCATGACGAGTGGTATCGAAGCCAAGGAGTTTGCTCGAGATAGCCAAGAAAGACAAAATTGGTGCAACTTCAAAGGTCGTGGAGACCCAAACAACCGACAAGACAACCGATAAGGCCAAACAAGGCCACCGACAAAAAACGAGTTGCTTTGAACGATCGGATGACAACATTCGAGGACAAGATAGAACTGCTCGAAACTGAAGCAAAAGGGACGGTAGAGTCCCACGATGTTGTCAACGATCGCCTCGAAAAGCTAGAAACCAAGGTCGGCCCCTCAAAGACAAAGTCACAAAAGGGGTTCAAAACCTTCTCGACGAGATGTATGAGAGATTAAACCGACAAGACGTTTCTCTTTAAATTGCGATGGAGGCAACCAGATGGGAGTCGTTAGGGGAGATTAAGAAACAAAGTGTCGAACTATTTATCTACAAGAATGTCGTGCAAACCAGCATGGTGGAAAAAAACAATAGAAACCAAGCCCATGATCGACGTGCCAAAGCCGAAGGAGTTCAAAGGGGCAAGGGACGCCCAAGAAGTGGACAACTTCGTTTGGAACTTGAAGAATTACTTTCGACTCACCGGCATCGTTGATGAAGACACCAAGGTAAACATCGCTTATGTTTACTTGGTTGATGCGGCTCTACTATGGTCGCGACATAGGCGTTACTGTTGAGTGGATCGTTGAATCGATTTAAGCCAAGAGGGGGGTGAATTGGATTTTTAGAAAGTTTGGTGATGGAGTGGGAAAATAAAAATATCAATACAATGGATTTAGAGTGGTTCAAGTTCCAATTGAACTCTGCATCCACTACCTTAGCTCCCACTAAGGATTTTCCAACAACTCCATTAGTTGATCTTCCCCTTTTCTAGGCTTAGGAGGAAACCTTTACACAATGGCCAATTTTTACTCAAAAATTGACACAATCCTCACACAAGTTTTACAAAGAAGTTTAAGGCTAATAACTAGTATCTCTCAATACAAATGTAGCCCTATTACAAGCACGCAACCCAATTGAATCAAATAAAATGGAAAATACAAAGAACCACAATTGAGGTTTACAAGAAATATGGAAATTTTGCACAAGAGCTTGAATTTGATGTTTGGATGTTTCTCTTAGGATCAATAGTTGTTGCTGGTGCTTTTAGGACTCCCTTTTATACCTTCTCATTGAATTCTAGCCGTTGGAGTTGTTGCCATCAAAATTATAGCTGCTGGGATGCAATCTTCCCATCATAAATGTACTTCTTCAACTACCCGTTCCGAAACACTCGGACGTGTTTCGAAACAGACTAAAATAGTAACGGTCATTGGGGTGTAATTAAGAGACCATACCGAAATGGACCATATCGTTTCGATACGCTAAAACCATGTTCTGAAACATGCTAGAGCGCGTTTCGAAACATTTTGCCTCTGCCAAAACCTGTATCGAAACGGCTTAAAATGTTTCGATACATTCTAACCATCTCTTTGAAAATTAGTTATTAAATTGCAATAGTCATATTTTGAAACCAAGTTTGAAAATCGTTTCGAAACGTTTGAGGTCGTTTCGATACTGCCGTATCGAAACAGTTCAAACCGTTATGTTGTTCTTCATCCGTTTCGAAACATGGAGACCTGTTTCGATACACTCGTATCGAAACGGGAAGGCTAGTTTCGAAACAGAGGTTAACAGTTTCAAAATGTTCTGAAACTCCCAAGGGTCGTTCCAAAACGATGACTCGAAAATCACTATTTTGACTTGGAAATCACTTAGAAAATTTTGAATAATCTTAGGTTTTGACTTGGACAATTTTCTTAGAGCCTTTGGGAAGTTTTGAGGACTTATAAATTTATTTTTTCTTTTTCAATTTAGTCCTTAAATCTTTTGTTATATCAAAATCAATTCATTAGTTTTATAATCTCCCCTTTTTTGATATAACAAACACAAGTATGAATTTTTAAGTGTTTTGAAATCTTTGAAAAAGTTTTAACTCCCCCTCAATGTAAGATAGGTTTTAACGTTTTGAAAAGATTTAAAACTCAAGTATTTGAATGTAACCCCCTTAGCCCGGCCTAGACGTTAGACCCGAACTACGAAGATTACACGGGAAAAACCAAAGTCAACCCAAAAGTCAACCTTGAGTAAAGACCCTAATTTTTTCTTTTTAGACTTTCCTAGACGCACATTAAGCCTACATGATTACTCGGAAAACATATATAAGAAAAGCACAGCGATCGGAAATCTTTTAGGGACTCAATTGCACAAAATGCACTTTTAGGGACCAAAATGTAAATTTTGGAAAATATAAGGACTTTTCGGATTTTAGGATTACCAATATGAAATTTATCATGTTACATGCTTCTCTGTAAAATTTCAGCTCAAAAGGACATTCCAAACTCAAGGAATTGCAATTACAACTTTCAGGACTAAAATGTAAAGCGTGTAGACTTCAAGCAATTCAAACATGTGTCCAACGGTCACCCGTTTCGAAACACTGACAACCGTATCGAAACACCAGTGTCGAACTCCTGTATAGAAACGGTGTTGACCATTTCGGTACGTGGGTGTGTTCCGAAACCAGTTCCGAAACAGACACTTCCAGTAGCCAAAGTGTTTCGAAACACTTCTAGTTGTTCCGAAACGCCCAGGTCATTTCAAGCACCCGTTTCGAAACAACTAAGGGTGTTTCGAAATGCCCTGCCCAGAAACAACAGAAACTTCTGGTTTTTCACTTTAAAACACCATCAAACATACTTAAAATCATTCCACAACATATCAGCAACATGCTAAGCATTAAAACCATCATATTGCATCAAAGATTAGATACATTACAAGAAATCAAAGATCAATTACAACTCAAATATCAGCAAACCAACATGCTTAAGGTATAAGGAAGCATTCTCAACCATTCAAAAGCATAAATCCCACACATTGCCTCTTATTACACTTGAGTAAATTCACATACATGGTTTAGCCAAAACTCTTGGAATCCCCTTGCTCGTGGGCTGCCTTGACTGCTCATACTCTGCATTGATGAAACAAATGAGCGTAAGCATAAAGCTTAGTGAGGTCCGCTATAAACCAAACATTCATCAATGCATTATAAAACCGAAACAACATCCTTGACGACATAAAATTTCCTTTAACACATGCACTTGGGATCACCAAAACCCTTTCAAAACCACATGCTCATAGCATCGTTAAATATAACAATAAGAACCTTTACTCATGTTTAAACCAAGCATCATATGCATTTTACAACAAATGCCTTTTATAAGCAAGTCTTTCCAAGACTTCAATGCACTTTTGAAACCTCATGCACATGTTCATCAATTTACAATAGCAAATAAACCTTTGCTTATGCTTTAACAAGCATCACATGCATTATTGCATCGTACAAATGTTCCTCATGCAACCTTGCATCATTTACAAGCATCTCATGCTTCATTATATTCAAGTACATTATATTGGCTTTCAAGTGATCTTAAATACAAATCATAACAAAACACATCCCATTTGACACAATCGGATACACAGATTACAAGCGTTGTCCCACACGCTTCATACATACTACCGGATTACACAAGGCTCACACACAAGAGCAATCCCTCAATTGTTGTGACACCCGTGGTGGAGTATAACGGTACGATCTCAACCCCTCAACACCACTCATCGGTAGTTGTATAAGTCCACTAACGAGAGTAAGGGACACATGACACAAGATCCACACACGGAATTTACAACCACCGTTGTGATCTTACCTCAATCGTTAGGGTACTTGGATGGAGTTTATGGTACAATCACAACCCCTCAACATCCAAGGCGACTTTATTCACGGTGCACCCAATCCTATAGCCGGCTAACTATAACCGATTAAAGTAACCAAAAACCACTTACATCACTTGTCAATATAACCATTTTACCACATTAATCCATTGTTTTTACAAGCATAACCACATTGCCATTTCCACAAGCATCACATGCTTAAAATCGTATGCATTCAACACATGCAAGCCAAGGATCACTTACCTAGTGCATCCTTGACATAATGTCGTTAACAAACCAACATTAAACCTTGCCTAAACATGCTTAAAAATAGTAATTAAAACACAACCAACCCAAGTGCATTTAAAACCAAAACATAGCACAATCCGAGAGAGAAATTTCATTCACTTACTCTTGAGCTTAGCTAAGTGTTTCAAACTTACGCTAAGCTCCCAAAACCTCGTTTAAAACGTTTCAAAGCTGGAAAACTATTTTCCACTCACCGATTATGGGTTGTCTTGCTCGCCAAAGCACTATCTAGGCTTCCGACACTTCCGGATCAACACCAATCATGTCCGAAGATGTCTCTCCTGTTTATAACACATAAGAGTAGAGGATTAATGCATCATCATGCATTAAAATCATCAGCCACACATCTAATCTCGCTGATCTACCCAAATTCCACATTTTGGCTACCAAACACAAACGAAATCACCTACAAACTCCCTCAAAACTTAACCCAGCCAAGATCCATCACTTCTAACCATTTATAAACATCAATTAACATCAAAAACCACCACAAACTCGTCCTTATACCTCCAGCTATAGCAGAACACCAAAATCACCCCAAAAACCATCATTTTCATAAGCAAAAACTTAGGAAATACAACCTATTCGGGATTAGATTGATAAAACCTCATTTCCAACATCATTAAATATCCAAAATACATTAGAGAACTATCTCAAAACAGAGCCCAATCAATTACAACGAGAATCTTCAAGATCTCTTCCTAAACCTTGAGTTTTAAGCCAAAATCATGTTTCTAATATTAAAACCATTTATAAAACTTTAATAAAGGATTGACAACTTGGGAATTTCAGTAAAGAACTGAGTATTTAGAGGAGAAGAGCATTCTTACCTCTAAATGATGATTTCTCCTTGATTTGGGCAAAATTCCATGAAATGCAATATGGAAATCAAAAGGATTTGTTGCAAGATTGATTAGAACCCAATAGGGGATGGAAATCTCATCAATTAAAGTGAAAATCAATGTACATTTTGTTGGAGAAAATGTGTTTGGATGATGGGGTTTTGAGAGAAAAAGAAATGAGAGAAAATTAGGAAAAGGTAGTTATGAAAACCAAAAAGTAGTTTTCCTTTTCTTTTATTTAATTAAAACATTAATTAAATCATCCAAATTAAGGAAAAATCTGGAGAAAAACATTTTGGGTAAATTAGCTCCTTAAAGATTCAAAGTTTCAATCCTTTACAAAACAATCACTGCTAAACTTTGCAAAAATCGCAATTTGGTCACTACACCGAAATGTAGTATTTCCAAACCTTATTTTATAAAAATGATTTCACCACTCTCTTATATATATTAAATGAGGATTTTTAGATAATTTTCTATATTTTTAAAGCATCCCGAACTAGGCTTTCCCTAAAACTCCCTTTTATATTCAAACGGTTTCTCAGACCGGTCCGGTTCAGACCCTAAACTTCTAAGCCCAAAGTTAGGGTATTACAACTCTCCCCCACTTAAGAAATTTCGTCCTCGAAATTTACCTGAAGGAAAAAGGTAAGGAAACTGCTTCTTCATGTTGTCTTTCCTTTCCCACGTGGCTTTCTCAACACCACGATGCCTCCACAACACCTTAACCAACTCAATGGTCTTACCCCGAAGAACTTTACTGTCTGAATCCATAATCTCAACCAGCTCCCCATCATAGGTCAAATCTGGATTCAACTCTACTTCCTCCACAGGCATAACATGCGAATGATCCGATCTATATTTCTGAAAGATGGAGACATGAAACGCATCATGTATCTTCTCCAACTCAGCAGGCAATCTCAACAGGTATACCACAGGACCAATACGTTCTACAATCTCGTAAGGTCCAACAAACCTTGGGCTAAGTTTACCCCTACGCCCAAACCTCATCACCTCCTTCCAAGGTGATACTTCCAAGAACGCACGTTCGCCAATCACGGACTTAATCTCCTTACGCTTCAGATCCACGTAAGACTTTTGCCTATCTGATGCTATCTTCAACACTAACTAATGAGCTCCACTTCCTCGGTGGTTCCCTTAAGCATAGCCGGCATTGAAATCAACTTATGCCCAGCCTCCGCCCAACACAGAGGGATTCTACACTTTTCCCCCTACAAATCTTGTATGGAATCATTTGATAACTTGCTAAGTAACCAATGTTACAAGCAATCTCAACCAAAAGCAAATGTCTTTCCAAAGAACCCCGGGAAATCTACACAACATCACAACCAATCCCCAAACACCTGGACATCACGCTCCGACTGCCAATTCATCAGCGAAGGATAAGGTGTATCGAAACTCAACCGCATACCCCAAGCTCGACCCCACATTACCAAAACCTCAATGCAAACTTGAATCTCTATCCAAAACAATAGATTCCAACACTCCATGCAATCGCACAATTGTAGCGACAAACAACTCAACCAACTTATCCAACATAAACATAGCATACACCACCAAGAAGTACACATGCTTCACAAGACGATCAACAACCATCCAATCGAAGATTCTTCTTTGACAGTGTCAAAGGTAATCCAAACACGAATCCGTGGAAATTTTCCCCCATTTCCTACTATAGAATCCCCCAACGGTTATCACCCATAGAGGGAAACCAAAGCTCAGTTTCCACCCGCCAGCAAACCAAACATTTGCTTACAAACTTGACAACATCCTTTTTCACTTTATCCGACCTCATCCACTCCCAAACTATGTTACACCTACGTACTACCAGGGTACACTACAAAAGAACCCCTAAGGCCCTCATCTGGGAAAAGAGCACCTAATCTCATCATCATTTAGCACCACTACTCAATTCCAAAACAACTGGCTTAGGGATGATTTCATCCACAGTCCAGCAATAGGATCACCATCTTGCGTTATGCTCAAGCGAGTAAACATCGCCCTCAACTCCAAAACCGCCTTCCTACTCAAAGCATTGTCCACAACGTTGACTTTTCCAAACTGATACCTCACAACGAGACTCTAACACCGTCTCCAACTATTACCTTCTTACCACAACTATCTCAAAAAGGCTTACCCACACTCCGCCAACAGACCTCCCTCTCATGTGAGACCAGCCAACACATCATGGCTTTTGAAATCACATGACCACGCGTAAGGCCCATTCCACCAGCACTCGCATTCGATTAAAGCATATACTGCACTTAAACAAGAGTTAGGAACTCTCTACTCAACCCCAGCTAAACCCCGCTTAAAACTATTGGTAAAACTTCCTTTCAACTCCCTCAAGGCCTCCGTCAAAACCTTATTCATCTAACATAATCATCCCACTGTGACTATTCAAACAAGATTGCATCGGATTTTAAAACCACAACTGGAACCTATAACAACCGCTCAACCCAGAACAACTACAACGCTCTACAACTACTCAAAAATACTTTTAACTACACATTAAACGACCTCAGCCGCCAAGGCCCTTAAAACACCTAGAAACTTCTTTCCCAACCAGTCAAGCTAGACCACACTCATTCTTAATGGTAAACTTACTTACTTCTTAAACTCGCACCCATTCTTCAACTAGCATCAAATCAACTTTAAACCCACAACTATCCTAGTCATAACTCATCACTATCAGGTTCAATTAACCATTAGTAAGTGTGAACGTTCATATGCATGATTTCTTGCATGCCCTTACGAATGCCTATGCACATGTATGCATACTTCTAGTGTCATGACCAACATATGTATGTACCAATGCATGTAATATATGTATATAATAATTTTAACTGTGCATGTATGTTTGTTCACACTTACCAATAACGTCCTCGAACCAAACCAATAACAACCCCTTATCCTAATCCCAACTATTCCTGCTTCACTATTCTTACCACTCATTACAACAACCACTCTAGCTAGTATTTTTCATCACCAAAGTTATTCTCAAAACACCACCAGCTACTAACCGAACTTTACCAACAAAAGAACCTTAACCACCACAGCGAAGATACTAAACCCAAACTAAGCAAAGACAACAATAACATAGCACTAAACGACAAGCACTCTCTCCCGCAGAGCCACCACGCTTCGTTTGTACCGCCGCGGCACCGACCAACAACCTAAGGACACCAGCATCTCCTTGACGTAAAGAACCTTAACCGCACTCGCGACCACCAGGAACTTCAACAACAATCCACCCTGATCACCCCGAGCTATCACTAGACAATCTCGCATCCAATGCCCAACAGACCCACAACCCCAACAAGATTCAACCATCAATACCTCGCGTCTCATAGCCTCTCTCTCCACCTCCAACCCCGTCTCGGCCACGCTCACGACCTTTTTGAGGTGTATCTACAGCAGGTGTACGTCCTTAGCCTCCACCTGCTAACAGAAGACACTCCTGCCTTAAATGATCTGCTTAACCAAAGTTTCAGCAAGAATTCCCTGTCACCACAACATGAATCCGAACCTCTCTAGCTTCCCGAGGACAATCTCTCCTCAAGTGCTCCTTAAAACCACACGTCCAACACGTATGCTGTTTCGCCCTCGTTCTTCTCCCTTGGTCCAAGGCACCATGTCCAAAGTAAGTTCGCCTATCAGCAGATTGATACCTTCTATCACAGCCAATCTTGATCTGTTTATTTCCAAAATTGAATTCAGTAGCTCTCTTACCAGAGTTAGCACCACCACCATTCACAACCCTCGAACTCGGACGAAACCTTCTTTCACGAAGTCTCTTATAGTGTCCACCCTCGAGACTAGAACTCATAGCTCTTTTTCCCCTAATCAGGTCACCATCACCATCTGCAGGAGAACGTGGCTTACACTTTGAGAACTTATCTCCCAAATATCTCCTCTTAAAGGCAGATAAAATAAAACTCCTAATCCACATCATGGGTATGGGATGCAACCAACACAGATGCCCACCACACACTGGCATCATCCAACATTAACGTGACAACACTTCCCAACTTATAAGCATGGTCACACCCTTCCTGATCTAGAATTTGAACCGTACTGGCTAACCCAGCCTCGAACGCCTCAGGCGTCGACCCATGATACTCAACAGCTCCCAAAACGTGTAGATGTTGATTTGCCAAAACAGTCTGTCCAATAGACGGTACATGCGCAGACTTTCCACTTACTGCGACCTGAGTTGCTCCAAACATCTCTCGAACCACTTGTGATAAAGCTTTCACCACCGGGCCAGCCCCCTTCAAGCTGCCCTACCACCCCAACTTCAGGTAGGAACGACCAAACATGCCCATTCTCATCAGACGGAACATCATTTCCCAACTCTCTCCTCGAACTCATTGTGCTATTTTAACAAGGCATAATAACAGAAACAACTAATCAAACCATGATTTAAGCCAGCCTCAAGCAAGGATCCAAGTTTACCAAAAATATTTATTCAGTGTAATAAGGCAATGGGTACACCAATTTCCCTCAAGCAAAACATCGCATACAATAACATATCATAATCATCATGCTTTACATCATCCTCAATCATCACACATCTTCAACACATCATCATCGTACAATCATATTTCACACACATATGATTTACAATAATCAAGCAGGGCATAAACAAAAACATTCCACCAAAATCATGCTTTCCATCATTGAAATTCATCATACAACATCATTACATCATCATCACACACTAACATCCGTTTCACATGCATTTCTCATAAGTCAAACATAGCATAAACTTCAGAATTCAACGATTTGCATGCTTTTCAAACATCACACTTCAACACATGACAATTTCACATGCCAACATTCCCAATTCTTTCGTAACCATGCTCTGATACCACCAAATGTAACTCCCTTAGCCCGGCCTAGACGTTAGACCTGAACTACGAAGATTACACGGGGAAAACCAAAGTAAACCTTGATTAACGACCCTAATTTTTTTCTTTTTAGACTTTCCTAGATGCACATTAAGCCTACATGATTACTCGGAAAACATATAGAAGAAAAGCACAACGATCGGAAATCTTTTAGGGACTCAATTGCACAAAATGCATTTTTAGGGACCAAAATGTAAATTTTGGAAAATATAAGGACTTTTCGGATTTTAGGATTACCAATATGAAATTTATCATGTTACATGCTTCTCTGTAAAATTTCAGCTCAAAAGGACATTCCAAACTCAAGGAATTGCAATTACAACTTTCAGGACTAAAATGTAAAGCGTGCAGACTTCGAGCAATTCAAACCTGTGTCCAACGGTCACCCGTTTTGAAATACTGACAACCGTATCGAAACACCAATTCCGAAACCAGTTCGGAAACAGACACTTCCAGTAGCCAAAGTGTTTCGAAACACTTCTAGCAGTTCCGAAACGCCCAGGCCATTTCAAGCACCCGTTTCGAAACAACTAAGGGTGTTTCGAAACGCCCTCCCCAAAAACAGTAGAAACTTCTGGTTTTTCACTTTAAAACACCATCAAACATACTTAAAATCATTCCACAACATATCAACAACATGCTAAGCATTAAAACCATCATATTGCATCAAAGATTAGATACATTACAAGCAATCAACGATCAATTACAACTCAAATATCAACAAACAAACATGCTTAAGGTATAAGGAAGCATTCTCAACCATTCAAAAGCATAAATCCCACCCATTGCCTCTTATTACACTTGAGTAAATTCACATACATGGTTTAACCAAAACTCTTGGAATCCCTTTGCTCGTGGGCTGCCTTGACTGCTCATACTCTGCATTGATGAAACAAATGAGCGTAAGCATAAAGCTTAGTGAGGTCCGCTATAAACCAAACATTCATCAATGCATTATAAAACCGAAACAACATCCTTGACGACATAAAACTTCCTTTAACGCATGCACTTGGGATCACCAAAACCCTTTCAAAACCATATGCTCATAGCATCGTTAAATATAACAATAATACCTTTACTCATGTTTAAACCAAGCATCATATGCATTTTACAACAAATGCCTTTTATAAACAAGTCTTTCCAAGACTTCAATGCACTTTTGAAACCTCATGCACATGTTCATCAATTTACAATAGCAAATAAACCTTTGCGCATGCTTTAACAAGCATCACATGCATTATTGCATCGTACAAATGTTCCTCATGCAACCTTGCATCATTTACAAGCATCTCATGCTTCATTATATTCAAGTACATTATATTGGCATTCAAGTGATCTTAAATACAAATCATAACAAAACACATCCCATTTGACACAATCGGATATACGGATTACAAACGTTATCCCACACGCTTCATACATACTACCGGATTACACAAGGCTCACACACAAGAGCAATCCCTCAATTGTTGTGACACCCATGGTGGAGTATAACGGTACGATCTCAACCCCTCAACACCACTCATCGGTAGTTGTATAAGTCCACTAACGAGAGTAAGGGACACATGACACAAGATCCACACACGGAATTTACAACCACCGTTGTGATCTTACCTCAATCGTTAGGGTGCTTGGATGGAGTTTACGGTACAGTCACAACCCCTCAACATCTAAGGCGAATTTATTCACGGTGCACCCAATCCTATAGTCGGCAAACTATATCCGATTAAAGTAACCAAAAACCACTTACATCACTTGCCAATATAACCATTTTACCACATTAATCCACTGTTTTTTACAAGCATAACCACATTGACATTTCCACAAGCATCACATGCTTAAAATCGTATGCATCCAACACATGCAAGTCAAGGATCACTTACCTAGTGCGTCCTTGACATAATGGCGTTAACAAACCAGCATTAAACCATGCCTAAACATGCTTAAAAACAGTAATTATAACACAACCAACCCCAGTGCATTTAAAACCAAAACAATCCGAGAGAGAAATTTCATTCACTTACTCTTGAGAAATTTCATTCACTTACTCTTGAGCTTAGCTAAGTGTTTCAAACTTACGCTAAGCTCCCAAAACCTCGTTTAAAAAGTTTCAAAGCTGGAAAACTCTTTTCCACTCACCGATTACGGTTCGCCTTGCTCGCCAAAGCACTATCTAGGCTTCCGACACTTCCGGATCAACACCAATAATGTCCGAAGATGTCTCCCTTGTTTATAACACATAAGAACAGAGGATTAATGCATTATCATGCATTAAAATCATCAGCCACACATTTAATCTCGCTGCTCTACCCAAATTCAACATTTCGGCTACCAAACACAACCGAAATCACCTCCAAACTCCCCCAAAACTTAACCCAGCCAAGATCCACCACTTCTAACCATTTATAAACATCAATTAACATCAAAAACCTCCATAAACTCGTCCTTATACCTCCAGCTATATCAGAACACCAAAATCACCCCAAAAACCATCATTTTCATAAGCAAAAACTTAGGAAATACAACCTATTCGGGATTAGATTGATAAAACCTCATTTCCAACATCATCAAACATCCAAAATACATTAGAGAACTATCTTAAAACAGAGCCCAATCAATTACAACGAAAATCTTCAAGATCTCTTTCTAAATCTTGAGTTTTAAGCCAAAATCATGTTTCTAATATTAAAACCATTTATAAAACTTTAATAAAGGATTGACAACTTAGGAATTTCAGTAAAGAACTGAGTATTTAGAGGAGAAGAACATTCTTACATCTAAATGATGATTTCTCCTTGATTTGGGAAAAATTCCATGAAATGTGGAAATCAAAAGGATTTGTTGCAAGATTGATTAGAACCCAATAGTTGATGGAAATCTCATCAATTAAAGTGAAAATCAATGTACATTTTGCTGGAGAAAATGTGTTTGGATGATGGGGTTTTGAGAGAAAAAGGAATGAGAGAAAATTAGGAAAAGGTAGTTATGAAAACCAAAAAGTAGTTTTCCTTTTCTTTTATTTAATTAAAACATTAATTAAATCACCCAAATTAAGGAAACTCTGGAGAAAAACATTTTGGGTAAATTAGCTCCTTAAAGATTCAAAGTTTCAATCCTTTACAAAACAATCACTACTAAACTTTACAAAAATCGCAATTTGGTCACTACACCGAAATGTAGTATTTCCAAACCTTATTTTATAAAATTTATTTCACCACTTTCTTATATATATATATTAAATGAGGATTTTTAGATTTTTTTCTATATTTTTAAAGCATCCCGAACTATGCTTTCCCTAAAACTCCCTTTTATATTCGAACCGTTTTTCAGACCGGTCCGGTTCAGACCCTAAACTTCCGAGCCCAAAATTGGGGTGTTACATTGAAACTCAAAACCAACTTTGAAAACACTTAGGCTTTTAGATTATTTCTCCCCCTTTTTGTTAGATCAAAAATAAATAAACAAGGCTAACAAGAGAATAAACGGAGTCATAAACAATAAACCAAACAACATAATTATCATAGATATCATTAAAGTTCAAGAAACAACACTAAGAACATAAATATTCAAATCATTGAAGTTCAAGCTCAATCCTAAAAGCAAATAATCAAAGCATAGGTCTTTAAAACATAAAAACATAAATAGGTGCAAAATTAATCCTAATATGACATATTAATATGATATGCAATATGAATCTTAGGCCTCGTCACCATCATCATCACCAACATCATCAAGAGAATCATCATTGTTATTAGCTTGATCTTGACGATAGCGCCTCCAATCACCATAGAAGGTGGAGAAAGAGAGATCCATAGATGTTTGTTGATTCTCAAGAGTGGAGATACGATTTTCCAAGGATTGAATACGAGTGTTGAGAGCACCAAAACCTGAAGCCATGTTCGTGTCCATCGTGTTGAACCGCTCGGTAAGGAAAGTCATAAGAGCATCATTGTTAGGAGCTGGAGCTTGATGTTGAGGCTCTACTTGAGGTACCGAAGCTCTCCTATCAACACGAACCCATTGGCCAAGTGTGTAACGAAACCCGGACTTAATAAGAGAAGATTCACTTATCTTTTGCGTTCGAGGTTCCGGAGAATCATAGGAACAATCAAAATCGAGGCTACCAAAGATATAGCTCAACACAACACCATAAGTGAAGGATGTAAGGGAGTTAGTGATACAAATATTCACTTGATGGACCATCTCGGCGAACATGATTTTAACTAAGTTCGGTCGTTGTGCTTGGCGAAAACACTCGAGCCAAATGTATTCAACTTGTCGGATGTGGGAAAATTTACCTCCTGAAGGGCGAATGAACCAAGAGATGATCAAATGAAGGAATCGGTCATGAGCATCCAATGTAAGAACGGATCCGGAGTGAGCACCAAAGTGATTCTCATCCTCAATACCTTCATCTTTGAGCCCAAGGGTGTTCTCTAGAACGGATGGATCAATACGAAACTTCTTGCCTAAAAGATAAGACTCGATGCCAATGACCTCAGTGTGATCTTCATTGTCGATGAGAACGACATTGAAGTAAAAGAGCAAGACCATGTTCTTGTAGACGATGTCGAGAATACTCAAAAAGGCTAAGAAATTTCATTCTTGCAAGAGAGGTATATAACGAAATTCAAAACGCTCGGAGTCAAGAAAATCTATATCCACAACTCGCTCTCTTCGAACGGCAGAATCATGAATGATTTTGAATCGTTCTTTAGTATCTTGATTCCTAATACTTTTTTGAAAAAGGAGGGTAAGGTTTGGATGAATATTTTCTTGGTTCGAACCTTCACCCGCTTGAGTCTTTCTTTTCTTGTTAATGTTTTCCATTAGAAATTCCTAAAAACAAAAAACAAGCAATAAGAAAATCTGATTGTATGCATTTAAATCTTTAATTCAATCCAATAAAAATCCCATTAAGGTTTTAAAAACACAAAAAAATTTAAAGAAAACAAAATTTGAAAAACAGTGTTAAAAAATACGATTTAAATCAAATATATTCGAATAAAAAAATTGAGATTTTGAATTTTTTTACAAGTTTTGGAAAACCCATGATGTAAAACTTATATTCTATACAAAACTAATATTTTCTAACCTAAGATTCGAATGGAATCAAAGGAAAAAGAAAAGGTTAGAAAATACCTTAAAAATGGATTTTGGAAGAATGAATGGATTAAATTGCACCAAGTTGTTGAAGCTTGCTTAGATTTTAGTTTGAGAGTAAAATCCGTCAAGATTTGATGAAAAACAATGAGGTTTGGAGGGTTTTTTATAAAAAAAAATGAGTTAGGGTTTTAGGGTTTTTAAGAGTTTGATAAAAAGTGATTTTGAGCAATTAGAACCCCTTAAAAAGGTTGTTCGATACACGTTTCAAAACAAGCACGACCGTTTCGAAATCGGTGTACCGGAACGTCTACTATCGTTCTGAAACCTGCTGACCGTTCCAATATTGATTTGACCGTATCGAATCCCACGAGATATCCCGTATCGAAACGCATTTGGGTCATTTCGATACATGTCTTGGCAGAGCCAAAATGTTTCGAAACCCTTTGGGGCATTTCGAAACATCCTGGTCATATTGCATTCTTTTAAGGCACCTGTATCGAAACAGAGTGACCCGTTTCGATACGCCTAGGCCTGGAGGTGCAGATGAGGCTCTAAATTGCAGAAAAACTGAATTTTAATATAGTTCTAGATGCATAAATGATATGAATGAGCAAGAGAAACATGATAAAACATAAACATACTCCCCCTAACTATAAGCATGGATGAAATTAGGATCAAAAACACATAAGCATGGCATTTTACAAGAAATCAAGTTGTAACACCCCCTTCGCGGTCTGGTAGAGAACCGGGTCGAAGCGTGTTATCGGAAGACGATGCGACAAACAGTGATATAAAATTTCATCTTAATCACACGATAAATCAATAGAAGGTGTACAATGTGTGACTAACATACATATTAGTCCAATATTATCAAATAGGATGCACAATTGACAATGTAGGGTTGTTTTACATCTTTTACAAGTATTAAGGACTAATTTGTAAATTTTAATAAGTTGAGGTCCTTCAATGTAGAAACTCTAACAAGATGAAATTTACTACTAAAGGGTCGTGCCCACCAAATTTCATGCAATTCGGGATTCAATAATACCATCAATTGACGTTACAAAATTTAGTGACTAGATTATAACATTATCAAACTATTCAAAGAGTCATCAACCAACTTACCTAACCCCATTTCGAAATACCTTAGGTTGTTTCGGAACAGGTGCACGAGAGTCAACCCTGTTGACCTTTCCTTTTAGATCGTTTCGATATAGGCTTGACTTGTATCGGAACAGATTGACCACCACTGACTTTGACTTTGACCGTTCCGAAACCCGTATCAAAACAATGGTTTTTAGAGGCAAAATGTTCCGAAATGGCATTACTTCGTTTCGAAACACCCAATTCCATTAGCAAAATGTTCCAAAATGGCATTACTTCATTTCGGAATGCCCACAATCTCGGGTTCAATTCTGTGTACCCGTACCGAAACGACATCACCCATTTCGATATGGACATGCCTGTAATGACAGATTTTTACTGGTTTTTAATCAATTTATCCTACCATATGATGTCCAAATGCAACGAAACTTTATACGCAACATTTCCATGGTATGGACTACTAGCATGCCAATTTTCATGGCTATGTGAATACGCTTACCTTGTTTTTACCTTTTTGGCTAAGCATGCATTTTTAAAGCTATTTCAAAAGGACCAAAAAGGCCATTTAGGGCCAATGACCAAGTTAAAAAATAAACATTGCACCAACACAACAAAATGGACATGTATGACTAGTTTCACTACTTTGCCAACTTACTAGGAGTTCAAAAGTCATAATCGCATTACTTGTAGCTTGGTAGTGACTTGTCTTGATGGCCGATCTGATCTTCCACGAGCAAACCTTCCTAACCTGAAAAATGCATAAGATAAGACACATTAGGCACACATGACTAGTGAGGTAGTCATAAACAATGCAAGTAATAGAAATGCCATGATTACACTTATTCATAATCTCATGCCAACATTATCAATGCTATGCAACATTACCCAAAGTATAAATATGGTTTGTTTCCATTCATAGTCCTTAGATTGAATCAAACCGTGGATACGTAAATTCCTACGTCTCGCCAAATCAATATAGGTCGTAGCCTTAGGACCGTAGTCTACCCGTACACTAAGCTCATGAATTCTATGGCATGCCAATTGTATCCCGAGTCCATTCCAATCCAAGGTTGCAAAGTTCTTATTCATTTCAATAATCAATGATATATCAATGAATTCAATGTAGCCGGTGACCAATATATGTGTCTCGACATCAATATTTTATAAATTGATATCAATATCAATGTCCGATGATTTCAATGCAATGATCCAATGACAATACTTATATCGATGACTGTATATATAATGACAATAATCAATGTTCAATGGTAACTTACCGACACTTACCAAAGTGTTCGACTAACCATCCAATG
The DNA here is from genome assembly GCA_958450335.1 of Hibiscus tridactylites. Taxonomy (NCBI): domain Eukaryota; kingdom Viridiplantae; phylum Streptophyta; class Magnoliopsida; order Malvales; family Malvaceae; genus Hibiscus; species Hibiscus tridactylites. The sequence continues at coordinate 76,340,655 of OY288273.1, forward strand.
CAATCGCTTCGATAGCAATGTTAGCGAAGTAATCTAAAATAACAAATAATGATCCGGGAAGGCCTTTCGCCTCCCAAGACTCCAACTACACTCACCTTAGCAATCCGAAGCTTCAAGGATCTCGGATAGCAATCCCTTTATTCCTAGCTCGTGATCGAGATGGTAAAACTTCTTTCTCCACTTCTTTAGCTAAAAAAATTAATAGAAAACTTATCAGGGCCAATGTTTCGATATCAAAATCAACATAACATTATCGAAATCAATATCCGACTTCAATAGAGATGGCAACGAGGAGATATCCATGGATAGTCAAAACCCTAGCTTAGATTACATTCAAAACATCCATGGAATCCAATTACTGATTGAGGAATATAGCTTACCCAATCGATAGCAACGATTCGATATTAATAAAACGAAGAAATAGCTAAGCTTGAAATTCCTCCAATGGAAGTGCTTGCTTGTTCAAAGGGAGGAAGAAGATGAAAAGATTGAGAGGTGCTTGGTTAGTAAATTCTCGGGTAAGCCTCTTCAAATTGTTTACTTTGTTTTTAGGAGGATAGATTTCCTCATGGTGAAGTATTCTTACCAAAATGACCCACCTTGCTGATTTTATTTGAGGTGAGGCTAATCTTGCGATTAGCCTCACTTTTCACTACATTCTAGGCTTGTCCTTCAACTTGCGATTTCTTTAATTTGATCACTATATGAGTTTCAATAATATTCAGTGGATCCCATGACAATATTTTAGGCCTAATTAAAGTTTGATATTAATAATCAATTAGCCGATACAATAATTAGGCTTCAACAATGTATAATTTTCGACCATCGGAACTTAATTTTGACTAGACTGGATTTCGGGGTGTTACAACTCTCCCCCCTTAAGAAAATTCGTCCTTAAATTTTACCTGAACTGAAGAGATGCTGATATTGTTGTTTCATAGTTTCTTCAGGCTCCCATGTGGCTTCCTCAACAGTGTGACTCCTCTAGAGCACTTTAACTAACGGTACAGTTTTGTTGCGAAGCTTCTTGACTTCCCTAGCAAGAATCTGAACCGGTTCTTCTTCATAGGATAGATTTGGCTGGAGTTCTACAGATTCGGGTTCCACAATGTGTGAGAGGTCAGATCGATACTTCCGAAGCATCGATACATGAAAGACATCGTGGATTTTACTCAATTATGAGGGTAGCAAAAGCCGATATGCCAATGGGCCAATCTTTTCAATGATTTCAAAGGGTCCAATGAACCAGGGACTCAATTTTCCTTTCTTGCCAAATCTCAAGACTTTCTTCCACGGTGACACTTTAAGAAAAGCTTTTTCACCAACTTCATATTCAATGTCTCTCCTTTTGAGATCAACATAAGCTTTTTGTCGATCAAATGCAGCTTTTAAACGATCATGGATAATGATGACTCGTTATTCAGTCTTGCGAAGTAAATCATGGCCTAACATCTTACCCTCACCCAGCTCCGACCAACACAAAAGAGTTCTGCATCGTCTACCATAAAATGCTTCATACGGGGCCATTTGGATGGATGCTTGGTAACTATTGTTGCAGGCAAATTCAACGAGAGGTAGAGATTTCTCCCAAGTCCCACTAAAATCGATAATACATGCCCGTAACATGTCTTCTAATATCTATATAGGAAGATTCAATAACAATGCTAATTTCTACGATTTCAATAGACAAGTTGTTTGATGAATGACCTAAATTACCCTTTCTGACTGACCGTCAGACTAAGGGTGAATAGCTGTGCTAAGATTAACTTTGGTGCCCAGAGCTCCTTTAAGAGTTCTCTAGAACCGAGATGCAAACCAAGGGTCTCGATCGGAGATGATAGACTTAGGTACTCCGTGGAGTCGGATTACTTCCTTAATGTATAAGTCAGCTAACTTAGGAAGACCATAGTCCATTCTAACTGGTATGAAATGAGCTGACTTCGTGTAACGATCTACAATAACCCAAATAGCATCATGCTTCGTAGGGGTTAACGATAGACCACTAACAAAGTCCATGGTTATCTTTTCCCATTTCCAATTTAGTGGATCAATAGGTTGCAAAAGTTCTGTAGGGGCACAATGTTCTACCTTGACACGTTGACACGTGAGACACTTGGAAATGTGATCAATGATGGCCTGCTTCATGTGAGGCCACCAATATAGCTTACGTAGATCCTTATACATTTTCACAGACCCAGGGTGAACGGAAAAAGAACTCGAATGAGCTTCAACAAGGATGTCGGTGCAGAGAGTTTCATCATTAGGTACACAAACTCGATCATGGAAGCATAAGAGTCCTTCATAATTAATTATGAAGTCCAGATTATCGGATAGTTTAGAGACAATGGTCTGGAGCTCGAAATCTTGTTCTTGCAAGTCTTTAATTCGTGAAATGATGGTAGACTAAACTTGAAGTTCAGCTACAAGGCAATGGTGCTTCCGAAGTTGAAAGTGAGCGTTAATTGCTCGAGGGGCTACAAGAGAGCGATATAACAATGAGTTAATTCACTTCACAATACTTATAACTTCAAGTCCATAATCAATGCTTAACAGGCAAAGGTTTGCGGCTGAGCGCATCTGCTACAACATTGGCCTTGCCCGGATGGTAATCAATAACTAGATCATAATCTTTAAGAAGTTCCATCCACCTCCGTTGTCGAAGATTCAACTCCTTTTGCATCAATAAGTATTTGAGGCTTTTGTGATCGGTGAAAAGATAGCATTTCTCCCCGTAGAGATAATGCCTCCAGATTTTCAATGCAAAGACAACTGCAGCCAATTCCAGGTCGTGGGTGGGATAATTCATCTTATGAGGCTTAAGTTGCCTTGAAGCGTAAGCAATAACCATACCTTCTTGCATCAATACACACTCTAACCCAAGATGCAAAGCATCACTGTAAACTGTATAGTCTTTTCCAGACTCGGGCTGGGTCAAAATAGGTGCATGGGTCAGGACTTGTTTCAGCTGATCAAAGCTTCGTTGTTGGACCTTGGTCCAAACAAAAGGAGCTTCCTTCCGCAATAATTTGGTCAAAGGAACGACTAACATAGAAATTCCTTTCACGAATCTACGGTAATAGCCAACAAGCCCAAAGAAACTTGTAACCTCACCAACATTCTTCGTTGGATGCCAATCTACAATAGCTTGAATTTTCTTCGGGTCCTCCAGAATACCCGAAGCTGATACGACATGCCCCAAAAAGGCCACTTCAGTAAGCCAGAACTCACACTTAGATAACTTCGCATACAATTGTTTTTCTCTTAGAGTCTGAAGTACAATACAAAGATGATCTCGAAGCTCCAATTCATTCTTGGAATAGATTAAGATATCGTCTATAAACACCACAACGAATTTATCAAGATAGAGTTTAAATACCCGATTCATTAAATCCATAAAAGTCGTCGGTGCATTAGTTAGTCTGAAAGGCATCACTAAGAATTCGTAGTGTCCATATCTTGTACGAAAGGCAGTCTTGGGCACATCACATTCCTTGACTTTCATTTGATAGTAACCCGACCTTAAATCAATCTTGGAAAACACAGAGGCATCTTTCAATTGGTCGAACATGTCATCTATCCTGGGCAAAGGATACTTATTCTTGATGGTGACTTTGTTCAGTTGTCTATAGTCAATGCATAAACACATAGAACCACCCTTCTTCTTGACAAAAAGAACCGGGGCTCCCCAAGGTGAAGAGCTCGGTTGAATAAAACCCTTGTTCATAAGGTCTTGAATTTGAGCCTTTAATTCTTTCAAATCCACAGCCGCCATCCGATATGGTGCAATAAAAACTGGAGCAATCCCAGGTTGCACCTCAATATTAAATTCCATTTCACGGGTTGGGGGCAATCTCGGAAGCTCATCAGGAAAAACATCTGGGAATTCATTTACCGTGTCAATGTCATGGATATAAGGTTCATTCTTGGATTCTGTGGACAACGCACACAACATGGAGTTCCGAGACTCCATCAACATTATCCTTTCCTTGCCAAGGCCTCGAAGATACAATTTTCGCTTACTGCATTCTACCCACGCCTGATGTTTACTAAGCCAATCCATGCCTAGAATCACATCAAACTCATAGATTGGCAAGACTAGGAAATCTGCAGGGAACAAAATTCCTTAAATCAAGATCGGGCAATTCTTACATACAAGGCTTAAAGCAACACAATCACCTAATAGATTTGTCACTGAGATTTTTGTTGTCAAAGGTTCACTAGACACCCTATGTGTTTTAACCAATTCCAGGCTTATAAAAGAATGTGTAGATCCAGGATCAATCAATACATACAATGAGTGTGCATATAACATAACGGTACATGCTATAACATCAGGCTCGTCATCCTTCTCGTGGCCTCTTACGTGATACATCTGGGCAGAGGCCTTCGATTCTTGCTTATTACCTTGCTTCTCGGATCCGCCTGGCCTACCTAAGGTTCCCGATGGTGCTTGTCTTGGCCCTTTTCCTCGAAAGGACTGAGTGGGTGAAGAGATGTCTCCGTGCACAACCACTAACTTAGAGGGGTTCTGAGGGCAGTCCCTGATAAAATGTCCTTGCTCTCCACAATCAATGTTCAATGGTAACTTACCAACACTTACCAAAGTGTTCGACTAACCATCCAATGCAATCGCTTTGATAGCAATGTTAACGAAGTAATCTAAAATAACAAATAATGATCTGGGAAGGCTTTTCGCCTAATCCCGAGACTCCGACTACACTTATCTTAGCAATCTGAAGCTTCAAGGCCCTCAGATAGCAATCCCTTTGTTCCTAGCTTGTGATGGAGATGGTGAAACTTCTTTCTCCACCTCTTGAGCTAAAAAATTAATAGAAAACTTATTAGGGTCGATGTTTCGATATCAAAATCAACATAACAATATCGAAATCAATATCCGACTTCAATAGAGATGGCAACGAGAAGATGTCCATGGATAGTCAAGACCCTAGCTTAGATTACACTCAAAACATCCATGGAATCCAATTACCGATTGAGAAATATAGCTTACTCGATCGATAGCAATGATTCAGTATCAATAAAACGAAGAAATAGCTAAGCTTGAAATTCCTCCAATGGAGGTGCTTGCTTGTTCAAAGGGATGAAAAAGATGAAAAGATTGGGAGGTGCTTGGTTAGTAAATTCTCGGGTAAGCCTCTTCAAATTGTTTACTTTGTTTTTAGGAGGATAGCTTTCCTCATGGTGAAGTATTCTCACCAAAATGACCCACGTTTGTTGATTTTATTTGAGGTAGGTATAATCGCAAGATTAGCCCCTCACTTTTCACTACATCCTAGACTTGTCCTTCAACTTGCGATTTCTTCAATTTGATCACTATATGAGTTTCAATAATATTTAATGGAGCCCATGACAATATTTTAGGCCTAATTAAAGTTCAATATTAATAATCAATTAGCCGATACAATAATTAGGCTTCAACAATGTATAATTTCCGACCATCGGAACTTAATTTCGACTAGACCGGATTTTGGAGTGTTACACAAGCAATTTACGCACAAAAAGGTCCTAAAAGGTCAAGATAGGCTAGTTAGACCGAACTCTCTCCTAAAGGACCAAAAACGCTCTTTATCTAGAGGTTTGGTAAAGATGTCGCTAATTGATTTAAGGTATCTACATACTCTGAAACGATGCCTTATTTCTATGTGTTTGGTTCTAGAGTTTTGGATTGGATTTTTGGTAAGACGTATAACACTAGTGTTGTCACACTTAAGGGGTATGGTGTCTACCTTAATACCATAGTCTAAGAGTTGTTGTTTCATCCAAAGGACTTGAGCACAACAACTCCCTAAGGATATGTACTCGGCTTCGGTGGTAGATAAAGCTACACTATTTTGTTTCTTAGAGAACCAAGATATGAGCATACTACCTAGGAATTGGCAAGTGTAGGAAGTACATTTCATATCTATTTTACAACACTCATAATCCGCATCCGAATAAGCATGAAGGTTAAAGGTTGAGTCTCTAGGGTACCAAAGACCTAAACAAGAAGTATCTCTAAGGTACCTAAAGATCCTTGTAACAACTATAAGGTGAGACTCTCTAGGACTAGCTTGAAACCTAGCACACAAGCAAACACTAAACAATATATCCAGTCTACTTGCAGTAAGGTAAAGAAAAGATCCAATCATAGAGCGATAAAGCTTAGAGTCAACACACTTACCTCCTTCATCTTTGTCAAGCTTTGTAGATGAACTCATTGGTGTAGCTTGAGGCTTTGCTTGCTCCAAGCCAAACTTCTTGAGCATATCCTTGATGCACTTAGCCTGATTGATGAAGATATCATCCTTCATTTGTTTGATTTGGAGTCCCAAAAAGAATGAGAGCTCCCTCATCATGCTCATTTCAAATTCACCTTGCATCAACTTAGAAAAATCTTGACAAAGCAATTCATTAGTTGAACCAAATATAACATCATCAACATAAATTTGAACTACTAAGATATATTTGCCATTGTTTTTAATAAAAAGTGTTGTGCCCACCTTTCCTTTTTCAAAACCTTTTCCAACTAGAAAACTTGAAAGTCTTTCATACCAAGCTCTAGGAGCTTGTTTTAAACCATACAAAACTTTTGACAATTTAAAGATATGGTATGGAAAATAGGATCTTCAAAACCCGGTGGTTGTTCCACATACACTTTTTAGTTTATAAAACCATTTAAAAACGCACTTTTGACATCCATTTGAAAAAGCTTGAAATCATGAAAACATGCAAATGCAAGTAGCATCCTAATGGCTTCCATTCTAACTACGGGTGCAAAGGTTTCATCAAAATCAATTCCCTCTTCTTGAGTGTAACCTTGAGCAACAAGCCTAGCCTTGTTTCTCACTATATTACCACTCTCATCTAATTTATTTCTAAAGACCCATTTAGTTTCTATAGTAGGTTTGTTTCTAGGCCTATTCACTAATGTCCACACTTTACTTCTCTCAAATTGATTTAACTCATCTTGCATGGCCATAATCCAAAAGTCATCTTTTAATGCTTCTTTAACATTCTTAGGCTCAATGCATGAGATAAATGCAACATGATTAAGCATTTTAAGAGAAAAGCGAGTAGTTACCACCTTGGATGGATCACCCAAGATCTCACCACCCTTGACATAGTTGTACTCTCTTGGGTAGCTCACTTCCTTTTCCTCAAGAGACATGTCTTGCAATGCTTCTAGAGGCAGTTCTTGTGCTTCTTCCTCTTTGGTTGGAATCTCATTCACCTTTGATGATTCTCCACCATCATTGGCTTCAATGATCCATACATCATCATCATCACAAGAATCCTTCCTCGGAATGAGGTTATCATCGAAAACAACATGAATAGATTCCTCTACAACTAAAGTTCTTTTGTTAAACACACGTTAGGCTTTATAGTTTAAAGAGTAACCTAGAAAAATAGCTTCATCACTTTTTTCATCAAATTTACCTAAATTATCTTTTCCATTATTTAAAATAAAACATTTGCAACAAAAATATGAAGATAGCTAATATTAGGCTTTTTAGATTTTAAAATCTCATAAGGAGTTTTCTTCAAAATAAGCCTAATCATTACTAGATTTATAATATAGCAAGCGGTGTTAGTGGCTTCCGCCCAAAAATACTTAGGTAAATTATTTTCACAAAGCATAGTCCTAGCCATTTCTTCTAAAGTTCTATTTTTCCTCTCAACTACCCCATTTTGTTGAGGAGCCGAAAAATTATAGCTAATCCCATTTTCATTGCAAAAGTCATCAAAACCCATATTTTGAAATTTCGTTCCATGATCACTTCTAATGTGTGAAATTTTAAGTTCAAGATCATTTGAGTTATTTTTTAAAATGTGATGAAGTTTTCTAAAGCCTCATCCTTGGTGCTTAAAAAGAGAACCCAATTATATCTAGAGTAATCATCAACAAGCACAAAAGCATATGATTTTCCACCCAAGCCAGTAGTCTTAATTGTCCCAAAGAGATCCATATAGATCAATTGCAAAAATCTACTTCTAGAAACATCATTAATGGACTTAAACGAGACTCTATGTTGTTTACCTTTAGCACATGCATCACAAATTTTATCTAATGAGAACTTGAGATTAGGTAGGCCTCTAACTAGATTAAGGGAAACTAATTTTTCCAAAACACTAATGCTAACATGTCCTAGTTTCCTATGCCATAACCATGCATCATTTTCATTTTGTGCAACTAAGCATGCACGAGATGTATGAATGTAATCTAGATGCACCATATATATATATATTGCCTATGCAATGACCAATGAGCATTGTTTTATTAGATTTAATGTCAACTATTACACACCCATTTTTATCAAGCATGACATTAAATTCTTTATCACAAAGTTGACTTATGCTCAATAAGTTATGTTTTAAACCATTGACATACAAAACATTTTCAATGAGGATGGAAGAGTGATTACCTATGGAGCCAATACCTTCAATGTGACCTTTGGAGTTGCCGCCAAATGTTACTACTTCTCCACCTTTTGGCTTTAATTTTATGAATCGAATCTTGTCTCTGGTCATGTGCCTCGAGCATCCACTATCAAGGTACCACGAATTTTGACTTTGTGTTTTGACCTTGTAGCAATGCTCCCCCTACAAACAAATAAATTAGGCTTTGGTTTTTGGTACCCAAATCATTTTGGGTCCATGAGTGTTAGCCCTCAAAACCTTGGTTCCCTTATGAATCCAAGAAGCAATAGCATTCATGTTATTAGAAATAATGAGTTCCTTAGGAACCCAAACACTCCTAATTCTTTGATTTTTATATTGCTTAGAAAAAATTCTTTATTTAGGATTAAAAGATTTCCTTTTCACATATTGAGTTTTAGAAAAGTTTCCTTTTTCAAAATTGTTTCTCCCAATAGTAATAGAAGTTTTAAGATTATCCACTTCCTTTGTGTGATAATCTTGAAAATCATAAAGAAGTTTTTCAAAATCAAGATTTTTCTTCTTAAGATCATTTGAAAGATTTATTAAATATAAAACCTTCCTTTCCATTTTCGAGTTAGTTTTTGAAAGAGACTCATTTTGAATTTTTAAATCGGAAATATTTTTCTTGTTTCTCAAAATTGACTCCTTATATGTTTCAACTAACTCATCATATACCTCTTGTAACTCATCGTATGCATCATGCAATTCATCAAATGTAAAATCATAGCAAGATAAGTTAGAGGTTACCATCGAATCCTCCTCAAGAGCCATGAGGCAAAGGTTGGCCACTTCATGTTCCTCTTCCTTGGATGACTCCTCATCACTCCAAGTAGCAAGCTTGGCTTTGAGCTTCTTCTTCTTCTCAAAGCCCTTCTTGAGTTGAGAGCAATCGGAATGTATGTGACCTGGCTTCTTGCACTCAAAGCAAATAATCGGATCCCTTTGATCTTTTTTGTCTTTGTACTTGAAGTCCATCTTTCTTTGAAATTTTCTCCCTCGGTTGGACTTCATGAACCATGAGAATCGTTTGGCTATCATAGCCAACTCCTCAAAGTCTTCCTCCTCACTAGAAGAGCTCTCCTCTTATAGAGAGGCTTTGAGAGCAACTCATAGCTTCTTCTTCTTTTCCAAATCATGCTTCTCTATTCTTTTATCTTCCTTCTTCTTTTCTTCTTCTCTTTCTTACATCATGATCTAATGTGTAAGAAGAGACCCAACGAGCTCATCAAGTTTCAAAGTTTTCAAATTCTTAGCTTCAATGATGGACGTCCTTTTACCATCCCAAGACTCCGGGAGAGAGTATAGAAGCTTTCTTACTAGCTTATCTCCGGGAATCACTTCACTGAATCCTTTAAGACTGTTGACGATGATAGAAAACCAATCAAACATCTTTGATACGCTCTCATCGGGGTCCATCTTGAAATTTTCTTAGCTCAAATTTAACAACCCGTTTTTCGTCTCCTTCACATCGTTAGTACCTTCATAAGTCGTCTCTAAAGTGTCTCACACTTCTTTCACGCTTTCGATAGACGAAACCTTTGAGTAGATATCCAAACCAAGTGCACAAAATATAATATGTAGAGCTTTCTCATTGACTTGCATCATTCGTCTATCTTTCTCGGTCATCTCCGACTTCACCTTCGGAACTAGTCTTCCTTCATCGTTTCTTTTAATCGGAATGTAAGGATCTTCTTCTACTACATCCCAAACCATATAATCCGTAGACTTGACAAAGAAATGCATCCGATTTTTTCAATATGGCTTGTCTTTAAACTTGATCACACTCTTCTAGGAACTCCTCTTGTGGTTGTTAATCCTTCAAAAGATGTAGGCTCTTATACCAATTGGTGATGAAGTGGGAAAATAAAAATATCAAGACAATGGATTTAGAGTGATTCAAGTTCCAATTGAACTCTACATCCACTACCTTAACTCCCACTCAGGATTTTCCAACAACTCCACTAGTTGATCTTCTCCTTTTCTAGGCTTAGGAGGAAACCTTTACACAATGGCAAATTTTCTACCCAAAAATTGACACAATCCTCACACAAGGTTTACAAAGAAGTTTAAGGCTAATAACTAGTATCTCTCAATACAAATGTAGCCCTATTACAAGCACTCAACCTAATTGAATCAAATAAAATAGAAAATACAAAGAACCACAATTGGGGTTTACAAGAAATATGGAAATTTTGCACAAGAGCTTGAATTTGATGTTTGGATGTTTCTCTTAGGATCAATAGTTGTTGCTGGTGCTTTTACGACTCCCTTTTATTCTCATTGAATTCTAGTCATTGGGGTTGTTGACATCATAATTATAGTCGTCGGGATGCAATCTTCCCATCATAAATGCACTTTTGCAACTACCCGTTCCAAAACGCTCGAACCTGTTTTGAAAGGACTAAAATAGAAATAACCGTTGGGGGTGTAATTACGAGACCGTACTGAAACGGACCATATCGTTTCGATACGCTAAGAGCCTGTTCTGAAATGTGCTACAACTCGTTTCGAAACATTTTGCCTCTGCCAAAACCTGTATTAAAACGGCTTGAAACATTTTGATACGCTCTAATCGTCTCTCTGAAAATTAGTTATTAAATTGCAATGGTCATATTTTGAAACCAAGTTTGAAAATCGTTTCGAAATGTTTGATGTCGTTTCGATACTGCCGTATCGAAACGGTTCAAACTGTTTCATTGTTCTTCATCCGTTTCGAAACATGGAGACCTCTTTCGATACACTCGTATTGAAATGGGAAGGCTAGTTTTGAAATAGAGGTTAACAATTTCAAAACGTTCCAAAACTCCCAAGGGCCGTTCCGAAACAGTGACTCAAAAATCACTGTTTTGACTTGGAAATCACTTAGAAAATTTTGAATAATCTTAGGTTTTGACTTGGACAATTTTCTTAGAGAGTTTGGGAAGTTTTGAGGACTTAAAAATTTATTTTCTCATTTTCAATTTAGTCCTTAAATAGTTTGTTATATCAAAATTAATTTATTAGTTTTACAGTTACCAATCAAGAGATGGGTCGATCCCCACCAAGACGTGGAAAGAATTCCAATTCGAATTCAAGAAGCACTTTTACCCAAAGAACGCTTAAGAAGAAGCTCGAGATAAGCTTCATCGATTGAAGCACGACAGCTCAATTTAGGAGTACGTCAACAAATTCATCGAACTCAGGCTTCAGATTCACAACATGACTGAAGCCGACGCCCTCTTTATCTTCAAAAATAGATTGTAACGTTGGGAAAAAATGGAGTTACACCGAATGGGGATCTAATATCTTCCCAAGGCATTGGACGCATCCGACTCCCTTGTAGAATTTGAACACAAGAAGTTAGACAAGCCAAGACAAAAGACGAAGTATAAAGACAACGACGAGGAAGATCGAGATAGGCATCCCAAGGATGAACCCAAGAAGCCATCAAACAAAGATTTCAAAATCCGTAAGTCGTGGGGTAAAGAGCAACAACAATTTTAGTTGTTACAACTGTAGAAGCAAACATATTAAGAGGGATTGTCCCGAACTCGAGAAAGTGGCAACAATCCAAAGAGATGATAGTGAAGACGAATAGGAACTCACCAAACTAAACTCCATTATCAGTTCCATGGAGACTAAGAATGGTTACAAAGAGAAAGGTTTGATGTTCGTGGACATCACCTTGGCAGGCTAAAAATTAAGCGCACTAGTGGACATAGGTGCCTCGAAATTGTTCGTGTCAGAACAAGCTGCCGAAAGACTTGGCATTCGTGTCGAGAAGGCAAGTCGGTTTATTAAAACCGTGAATTCCAAAGAGACTCCTATTGTCAGGGTAGTAAGAGGAATCAAACTCAACATCGGCGACTGGTTCGTCAAAGAAACCATCAAAGTGATTCTCCTTGACGACTTTGACATAGTGATTGGCATTGATTTCCTTGATCGAATCAAGGCATTCTCTGTATCGTTTGCCAATTGCTTATACATATTTGACTCGGTGCACCCATGCGCGGTGAAAATGAAGCGACAATCCGAAGTTAGTGCCAAGATGGTGTCAACCATTCAGTTCAATGAAGGGGGACGCAAGAAAGGGCCAACACCCTTAGGAACAAGGGCACATGACAAGCCGACCATGTCTGAAGAAGTCCCAACAGAGATGGGACGAGTTCCATCCGAGTCTCGGGATTTGATGTCACCCGAATCACTTAAGACTCTCCCACCAAAGCGGGAAGTCGAGCACAAGATCAAGCTTGTGCCAAGGGAAGAATCACCCACTCGGGCTTATTTACACAAGGTAAAGAAGTGGACCAAGAAACGGGCAGACAAGAAGCATAGGGACAGAAACTTCTAAGTTAGAGACTTAGTCCTTGCCAAGTTGACCAGGGTATCACACAATCCAAGCGCCCAAAAAATGCTTGTACAAAGGTACGAGGATTCGTTCAAAGTGTCTAAACAAGTAGGTAGGAAGCCCTACCAATTATAGTTACCATCGACCATCCAGGCTCATCGAGAGTTCAGTGTTAGTTCACTCAAGCCATACCATCGAGGTAAGATGGATGTTGATCAAGGCAAGCCACTCAAAGCACCCAACAAGGTAAAGGTTTCCTATGCAAATGAAATTGGAGACATCTAGGCGGAAAGGGTCATTCAACGATCGGGACAATGGGCGAGGCATGAGTACTTTTTCCTATAGAAAGGACTTCCCGACAACAAAGGGAGTTGGGAACCAGCCAAGGCCGTATGACAGTTAAAAAACCCAGTAAGCGGATGGCATCTTAGCCGAGCGACGAGGGTGTCGCTAGAACTAGTGGGGGAGAATGTCACGGGCCAAATTTTTTGGCCCAATCAAGTCGCACATCAAGAGGGCCAAGAGGCCCGATCCCAACATACATCACCCCAAATTCGAAGCGTTAGGCCACTATACCAGGGCGCTGGGCTCACCAAAGGGACGGAACCACGCACCCAGGATCCAAGTGTGTGCTCGCCAGGGGATAGCACCCGAGGGGCCTAGCTTGGGGCAGACCGAGAGGACTACGCCCACAAATCCTAGGAACGTGCAGCCGCACCTAAGGGCGCACATGCGAATAGGAGAAGACCCTAGGGCCAGAACCTGCACAGCCCGAGGGAGAGCAACCGAGGGTCCCGATTCAATGCGCCACAAGGAAACCGAGCCCACACACCAAAGGGACACATTTGCAACCCACAGGGCCGTGTGTACAGACCAAGGGGCCAGGCCAAACGCACACTAGGAGGTCGGCACCGAGGAAGCACACCGAGGGGCTGGACGAGCAAGCGCACCAGGGACGGGTCATGCAACTGAGTCTAGCACACACCGAAAGGCTTAGGGCCGGCACCAAGGGTACACACCGAAGGGCCTAGGGCCGGTACCAATGGTGCACACCGAAGGGCCTAGGGCCGACACCAAGGGTGCACACCGAGGGACTGGACTTGCCTACCTCATCGACTTGGGCTTAGTAACTAACCAACTTGACGGATCTTAAGAGGTTAAGGAGTACGAATCCTTGGAGGATAAGGAATTCTACTCCCCGAAGGATTATAACAATTGTAATCCTAGTTAAATTATGATTGAGTAGTAGTTATCCTAGTTCCAATATGACTTGGGTGTAGGGCGCTATATAAAGAGGCTTACCTCACCTCATTAGGCACTTAATCAATTGTTTTTTAGGCTTCAAGCTTTGTTTCGTTGGGCATTAAGATTAATAAAAGTGCTGGGCATCTGCCCGGTTTTCCCCCAAACTCTTTTCTGACCATCGCCCATTTTATTTTTTCATTCGTTTTCGCAAGGATCCGGGCATTCTCGCCTAGATCATCAGGCTTACTTAGGCTCTATACCCTACTGGAGGCGCCTAAGGCCGCACGCCAAGCTAGTCGAGCTTTAGGGGCGTGACAAGTGGTATCAGAGCCAAGGAGTTTGCTCGTGATGGCCAAGAAAGACGAAACTGGTGCAACCTCAAAGGTCGTGGAGACCCAAACAATTTACAAGACAACCGATGAGGCCAACGACAAGGCTACCGACAAAAAGAGAGTTGCTTCGAAGGATCAGATGACAACACTCGAGGACAAGATAGAACAGCTCAAAACTGAAGCAAAAGGGATGGTAGAGTCCCTCGATGTTGTCAACGATCACCTCGAAAAGCTAGAAACCAAGGTCGGCCCCCTCAAAGATGAAGTCACAAAAAGGGTTCAAAACCTTCTCGATGAGGCGTACGAGAGATTAAACCGACAAGATGTTTCCCTTCAAATTGCGATGGAGGCAAAGAGAAGGGAGTTGTTAGGGGAGATTAAGAAACTCAGTGTCGAACTGTCGATCTACAAGAATGTCGTGCAAACCGGCATGGTGGGCAAAACAATAGAAACCAAGCCCATGATCGATGTGCCAAAGCTGAAGGAGTTCAAAGGGGTAAGGGACACCCAAGAAGTGGACAAGTTCGTTTGGAACTTGGAGAATTACTTTCGAATCATCAGAATCGTTGACGAGAACAGGAAGGTAAACATCGCTTTTGTTTACTTGGTTAATGCGGCTCTCCTATGGTGGCGACATAGGTATTACCAATCAAGAGATGGGTCGATCCCCATCAAGATGTAGAAAGAATTCCAATTCGAATTCATAGAGCACTTTTACCCAAAGAATGCTTAAGAAGAATCTCGAGAGAAGCTTCATCAATTGAAGCACGATGGCTCAATTTGGGAGTACGTCAACAAATTCACCAAACTCAAGCTTCAGATTCACAATATGAGTGAAGCTGACACCCTCTTTATCTTCAAAAATGGATTGTAACATTGGGAAAAATTGAGGTTACACCGAATAGGGATCAAAGATCTTTCCAAGGCATTGGATGCATCCGATTCCTTTGTAGAATTTGAACACAAGAAGTCAGACAAGCCAAGACAAAAGTCAAAGTATGAAGATAATGACGAGGAAGATCAGGATAGGCATCCCAAGGATGAACCCAAGAAGCCATCAAACGAAGATTTCAAACTCCGTAAGTTGTGGGAAAGAACAACAACAATTTTATTTGCTACAACTGCAGAGGCAAACACATGAAGAGGGATTGTCCCAAACTCGAGAAAGTGGCAGCCATCCAAGGAGATGACAGCGAAGACAAAAAGGAACTCACCGAACTAAAATCCATTATCAGTTCTATGGAGACTAAGAAGGGTTCCAAAGAGAAAGGTCTGATGTTCATGAAGATCACCTTGGAAGGCCAAAAATTGAGTGCACTAGTGGACACAGGTGCCTCGAAATTGTTCGTGTCAGAACAAGCTGCCGAAAGACTTGGCCTTCATGTTGAGAAGGCAAGTGGGTTTATTAAAACCGTGAATTCCAAAGTGACTTCTATCACCGGGGTAGCAAGAGTAATCAAACTCAACATCGGCGACTGGATCGGCAAAGAATCCATCAAGTAATTCCCCTTGACGACTTTGACATAGTGATTGGCATTGATTTTCTTGATCGAATCAAGGCATTCCCTATCTCATTTTCCAATTGCTTATACATACTTGACCCGGCGCACCCATGTGCGGTGAAAATGAAGCGACAATCCGGAGTTAGGGATAAGATGGTGTCAACCATTCAGTTCAATGAAGAGAGACGTAAGAAAGGGCCAACACCTTTAGGAACGAGGGCACATGACAAGCCGGCCATGTCCTAAGAAGTCCCAACAGAGATGGGACGAGTTCCATCGGAGTCTCGGGATTTTGATGTCACCCGAATCACTTAAGACTCTCCCACCAAAGCGGGAAGTCGAGCACAAGATTGAGGTTGTGTCAAGGGTGGAATCACCCACTCGGGCTTATTTACACAAGGCGAAGAAGCAGACTAAGAAACGTGCAGACAAGAAGCATAGGGACAGAAACTTCTAAGTTAGAGACTTAGTCCTTGCCAAGTTGACCAGGGTATCACACAACCCAACAACCTACAAAAGACTTGTACGAAGGTACAAGGGTCCGTTCAAAGTGTCTAAACGAGTAGGTAGGAAAAACAACTAATTAGAGTTGCCGTCAACCATCCAGGTTCATCAAGAGTTTAGTGTTAGTTCACTCATGTCATACCGTCGATGTTAGATGGATGCTGATCAAGACAAGCCACACCAAGCACCCAACATTGTAAAGGTCTCCTATGCAGATGAAATTGGAGACATCCAAGCGCAAAGGGCCATTCAACGATCAGGACAATGGCTGAGGCATGAGTACTTTTTCCTATAGGAAAGACTTTCCGACAGCAATGGGAGTTGGGAACCAGCCAAGGCTATATGGCAGTTCAAAAACCAAGTAAGTCGATGCCATCTTAACCGAGCGACGAGGGTGTCGCTAGAACTAGTGGGGGAGAATGTCACGGACCAAATTTTTTTGCCCAATCAGGTCACACATCAAGGGGCCAAGGGGCCCGATCCCAACATTCATCACCTCAAATCCGAAGCACCAGGCCACTACATCATAGCGCTGGGCTCACCAAAGGGACGGAACCATGCACCTAAGAGCCAAGTGCGTGCTCGCCAAGGGATAGCACCCGAGGGACCTAGCTCGGGGCAGACCGAGGGGCCACTCCCACATATCATGGGGACGTGCAGCCGCACCCAAGGGTGCACACGCGCACAGAAGAGGACCCTAGGGCCAGAACCTACACAGCCCGAGGGAGAGCAACCGAGGGTCCCAGTTTAACATGCCATGAGGGAACCGAGCCTACACACCGAAGGGACACGTCTGCAATCCACGGGGCTGGGTGTACAGACCAAGGGGTCGTGCCAGACGCACACCAGGAGGTTGGCACCGAGGAAGCACACTGAAGGGCTGGACAAGCAAGCGCACCAGGGACGTGCCACACAACCGAGTCTAGCACACACCGAAAGGGCCTAGGGTCGGCACCAAGGGTACACACCGAAGGGCCTAGGGCCGGCACCAAGGGTGTACAGTGAGGGACTAGACGGGCCCACCTCACCGACTTAGGCTTAGTAACTTATCGACTTGATGGATCTTTAGAGGTTAAGGAGTACGAATCTTTGGAGCATAAGGAATTCTACTCCCCGAAGGATTAGAACAATTGTAATCCTAGTTAAAGTAGGATTGAGTAGTAGTTATCCTAGTTAGAATATGACTTGGATGTAAGGGGCTATATGAAGAGGCTTAACCCACCTCACTAGGCACTTCATCAATTGTTCTTTAGGCTTCAAGCTTTGTCTCGTTGGGCATTACGATTAATAAAAGTGTCGGGCATCCACCCGGCTTTCCCCCAAACTTTTTCCGACCTTCGCCCATTTTCTTTGTTCATTCATTTCCGCACGGATTCCGGCATTCTCGCCTAGATCGTCGAGCTTACTTAGGCTCCACACCCTTTTGAAGGTGCCTAAGGCCGCACGTCAAGCTAGTCGAACTCTAGGGGCGTGACAGTTCATGATTAACTCATTTGGCGACCTACTAATATTCTAGCTTAGTGGATAGGTAGGTGCATCAGGCTTAACTTTATGATGGCCTTTGATGGGATAACAACGTAGATTTGGCTATCAAATAATAGGCCAAGCCGCTGATTTAAGTTGAATTAATAGTTGTGACATGTGTTGTTCTAAGGTGAGTTCCAGAGGTCTTAGATCTAGTGATGGGCCCCTGGAAGAGGTGGATGTTGAGGCATAACATCTCAGTATGTCTCGGATTCGGAGGCATAGAAAACTTAATTAAAATCTTTAGGTCATAATATGATCTATTATTTTCAGTAGATGTGATTCAAATATTTAAAGGGTCCAGTGCAATTTATTAAAGAGTAAATTACGTAAATCATCATTGAACTTTATTCTCAAACTTATTTTGGTTACTAAAGTTTCAAAATGTTTAATTTACTCACTTAAGTTTAGACATTTAACATTTTTGGTCACTCCGCCATTAACTTTTTGACGACGTCCATTTACTAACGAACAAGGAACTTCTGCAAGATCTGAACGGTGGAAAACTTCATCAGCATGAGAGAAGAAACATATTGAGAAATAGGATTCATTCAATGGCGAAAGAAGGAGATAGACAAGAGAGAAACCAGAAGATTTTTACGGATTCGTGAACTTTAGAGCATTTTTCGACAAAATGGAGGTTGAATTTGTAGACCCAATTTTTGAGTCAATCTTGCGGATCTTAGATTCGAGTAAGATGTTTTAATCCGAGTGTTAAATTAAAGGAAATGTAATTTTGGGAAGATTATTTAAAAAGAAATGGAAGGCCATTTTGTGTAATGATGAGAGGTTAAGGGCTTATGATGCAATTATATCGATATGTGTTGGATGAGATTTTTCTTTTGATTAAAGTTGGGAAAATGGGTTGGGAAAATCATATTTCATATCTTTTTTTTTCTCTCTCTCTCTCTCATCTTTTCTCCCTTATCTTTTCTCACTATTTTTTCTTTTTTTCTATAAGCTTCCTTGTTCAATCTACCACCATCGGAGTGTCCATGTTCATCACCTACTACACCATTGTGTTCATCTCGCCGAGACGAGTCGGCCGGTAGTCGTGGTGTCGCTATCGGAGGGGGTGAGTGATAGGAAGTTTCAAGTTTTTTAATTGAGGATGTTTGAGTGCTCAAAATGAAGAATCGTTGCCACCATCGAGTTTAAGAGGTGCTAAAATGCTAGACTAGAGCTCGCCAGTCAGTTCCCGCCACCAGAAGTCGCTGCACGCGCCGTCGCCTGCGCGTGGGAGTGCTCCAACAGTGGTTGGAACTTTATAGCCGGCTAGGCCAAGTCGGTTGGGCCAACCACCAAGTCGGTCCAAATCGGGTCTGTCAAGTTGAGCCGTCGTTGAACAGTGTTGACTTTTTTGTAGGACTCTACCCGTGGGTTTTCGACGTTCTAAGTCTGTTGGCACAATATGTTTCGCCAAATTCGAACCAGGTAAGCTATTTTTACGCGTTCTATTCTCTAAAGTAGTTTGTTAATGCGAAATATCTTATATAGTCGTATTTGTTTTATCCGAGTATTATACGGATTCAAACATAGAATTATTTGGGATTTTAGATGAGCTTAATTGAGGGATTTCCATTACCGCTTGAGGTTAGTACACCTTGAGCTCTGAATGCTTCATTAGCATCATAAGTATGATTGCTTTACGTGTTAGTATCTACAAAATATGTAGACGATGAATAAGCATGTTTAGAGACAAGTAGTATGGGACTTGATATCTATGAGATGCTTGATGATGTTACGAATATGAGGAGACTCATGGAGTCTTTAGAGACCATGTAGGATTGTTTGAGATGTTCGTATAATTTTTAGATGATGATTTGAACGACTGATAAAATTATGATGCCCTATATGTTAGTTTGAATGAATTGACGTGATTTGATAGAAATTATGCTTAAGAGATAATACCGATAAATACTTGATTAAATGACTATGAAATCGTAATTAATATTAATTGATTGAATGTGTTAGTAAATAAATCCTAATGACTTTCATAAGATTTAACGATCGAATAAAGTGTCGTAACGTCATATTTCACAAAAATGGTACGAACCCGTGAATAGGGTATTAGTACGAGCTTTGGGTGTATCGGTACGTGATTGGGGGTTGTATCGGTACGGGTCAACCCGTACCAGTACTTGTAGAAATCTAAGATTTCCAGTAAACAATATCTGTATCAGTACGCGTGTGAGTACTAGTACCTAGAGGTACTGTATCGATACTCGTATTCGAGTACCGATACCCACTGAGCTGAATAATCTAAATGTCAATTAAATATGGAAATTGATGTGTATATTAACAATTGATTTGTGCCTCAATAAATGAGACAATGTGGATTAATGGAGACAATAGATGAAATTAATTATGCACTCTTCCACAATGTATTAACAACTCGGTAATATAAAATTTATGATGTGAGGACGATTAGCAACAATAAAGAGATCATTGGGATCGCGTTGCTTGTATGTCGGGTAGGCATTTGATTGTTTGAATCGGTGATCAATGGGATCCATATACCCAAGATTTGTACTGCAGTACTTATTTCATTTTTCGCGTACACTGGATGGCTAGGTGTTTTCGAGTGGCACTCGCTAATCGATGACTAGGTGTTTCGGAGTATGCGATGACTCTTACTCGGTGGCTATGTGTTTTTGAGTATGTGTTGTCCTCTACTCGATGATTGTGTGTTTCCTAGTAGATGATGCTTGTTACTAGCCGATGTCTAGGTGTTTTCGGGTATGTGGCCGATGGAGGGACCTGATGTCGAGGTTGTCCCAGGTAAAGAGGTTGACTACTTCTGTTTGCGGTTGAAACCTTGTGTGCTTTTACCCGGATGATCTAGTGAGATTTCGGATATTGTTGTGCCTTGTGTGCCATGTATAATATCTTGCATGATGAGAGCATGTATTTAGGCTACTTATGGTTGTTGAGTGTGTAAAAGTTCTATTATTTACCCCTTATTTAACCCATATTTCTGCTGCATTCAAGCATAATTCATTACATTTAGGTTATATTACAAATAAACATCACAAATATAACAGATGGAGAAGCAGGCGCTGGGCAGTGAAGCAAAAGAGCTGGAACTGGACGAGCAGTCAAGGAGGACGATGCTGCCATGGTTGCCGCCATGACTGTAACACCCCCTTCCCGGCCTGGTAGAGAACCGAGTCAGAGAGTGCTATCGAAAAACATAACGGAGATCGGAGACATAAATTTTAAACTTTTAATCAATATTTAGTGCCAATTATGTCAATTTTATTACTAACTCAATAGTCATTACAGCTTTAAAAACTTTATACAAACATAGACAATATATACACAATAGTAGGGCCACAAGACTAGTATAATTACTTCAACTACTTTGCCACCATACTAGGAGTTCATAAAGACAAAACACATTACTCTTAGCTTGTGGTGACTTGCCGATCCTTTGACTGCTCCGATCTCGGACTGAACACTTTGTTAGCCTGACATGTTATGCAAATGAATACATTAGACTTACATAGTCTAAGTGAGGTAGCCAAGAACAATGAATGAGCGTGTTATGCAATGCTGCATACTTCAATGTCATATTTAATGGCACATTTCACATAAGCAATCTATATACATATTATAAATGAAAGGCATGCTATCCAATCATAACAAAAGCAATATCAATAATCAATATTTTCCCTTGAACCGATTCAACAGTATTTGGATAGGCGAATTCCACCACATCACCAACAATAATGGTCATGTCATAATCCCTCCGCCGCACCAATTGACCAATACACAACATATCCCTCCGCCGCACCAATGGTCGAAGCCCAATACCCGTACCAATGAGCTCATGAATTTTATGGCATGACAATTGTATCCAATACTTCGATCCCAAGGTTCAATACTCAATAGTTCAACAACGATATTTCAATAGCAATATTTACACATCAATATCAATAACAGTAATTCAATAGCGGTAGACATATATCAAATAATCAATTTCTAATGCTCGATATGCAATACTTACTCATACTTACCAACAAGGATTTCAATAATGCTTTATGAAAATTCCCTTAATTCAATGGTTAGTAAAACAAACGAAATCAATAACGATGAATTCGGAAAGGCTCCTCGCCTACTTCCGAGACTCTGACAACACTAACATATCATATCTTAGAAATAAAAATCAGAATGACACCGTGTCACCCGAGACAAATGCATCTACACTCACCTCGATATTAGAGTTCCCGCAAAACATCACCTTTTCCCTTGGTTGGCAGTCGTCCTTTATCGATTTCTTGGACTAGATTAAATAGGAATCAGTTAGGATTGACAAGACAATATCGAATAAATATGAAAACATTAATCAAACTCGATATCGAAACTTAGACCAACTAAGGATTTGAGCTTACCCCGACGTCGGTAGAGATTCGATATTACTATATCGAAAATATCGGAGAACCAATCAAACACTGAACCTTTTCTTGCTTTCTCTCCTAATTTTCCTAACTATTTGCTTATTTTTCATTGTCATTTGCGCACAATTCCCCCCCTTATATACTTGAGTGAACCGGCCACCCTATTACTTTTCATATTCCACGTAAGTATGAGTGTGGCATGACCTAAGGTCTTGGTGGCCTTCCATTTTCCACGTATGGTCAAAACATGGCCACCTTGATTTCTTTGCTTGCCATGTATCCCTTACGTGGGAATTGCCCACGGCAATTCCTTCAAATTGAAGGAGTTGGTCGTGGGTCCCATAGCCCTTTTTTTAATTAATAATAATAATAATAATAATAATAATATTAATAATAATAATAATAATAATAAACTATCATAAATTAATCCGAAAAATATTTATTGGTTCAGATAAAATTGAATAAATTATACAATCGATATAAAATACTCGGTCATCGGAACCTAATTCCGACTAGACCGATTCTTGGGATGTGACAACTCTCTCCCCCTTCAAAGAAAATTCATCCTCGAATTTTCTCCGACAATAATACGCTCATCTATGTGAGCCTGACTAAATTTAGACATCTAAACATAAAGAGATCGGATTAGCCGACAAGTCACAATAATCAATAAATAACTCCTAGGTGGCAAAGTAACACAATAAACAATACAGACATGCATAGGTTTAGTCCAGAACCGACTAAACTCTAGCTCTGATACCACAATTGTAACACCCCCTTCTCGGCCTGGTAGAGAACCGAGTCGGAGAGTGCTATCGAAAAACATAACGGAGATCGGAGACATAAATTTTAAACTTTTAATCAATATTTAGTGCCAATTATGTCAATTTTATTACTAACTCAATAGTCATTGTGGCTTTAAAAACTTTATACAAACATAGACAATATATACACAATAGTAGGGCCACAAGACTAGTATAATTAGTTTAACTATTTTGTCACCATACTAGGAGTTCATAAAGACAAAACACATTACTCTTAGCTTGTGGTGACTTGCCGATCCTTTGACTGCTCCAATCTCGGACTGAACACTTTGTTAGCCTGAAATGTTTTGCAAATGAATGCATTAGACTTACATAGTCTAAGTGAGGTAGCCAATAACAATGAATGAGCGTGTTATGCAATGCTGCATACTTCAATGTCATATTTAATGGCACATTTCACATAAGCAATCTATATACATATTATAAATGAAAGGCATGCTATCCAATCATAACAAAAGCAATATCAATAATCATTATTTTCCCTTGGACCGGTCCAACAGTATTTGGATACGCGAATTCCACCACATCACCAACAATAATGGTCATGTCATAATCCCTCCGCCGCACCAATTGACCAATACACAACACATCCCTCCGCCGCACCAATGGCTGAAGCCCAATACCCGTACCAATGAGCTCATGAATTCTATGACATGCCAATTGTATCCAATACTTCGATCCCAAGGTTCAATACTCAATAGTTCAACAACGATATTTCAATAGCAATATTTACACATCAATATCAATAACAGTAATTCAATAGCGGTAGACATATATCAAATAATCAATTTCTAATGCTCGATATGCAATACTTACTCATACTTACCAACAAGGACTTCAATAATGCTTTATGCAAATTCCCTTAATTCAATGGTTAGTAAAACAAACGAAATCAATAACTATGAATTCGGAAAGGCTTATCGCCTACTTCCGAGGCTCTGACTACACTAACATATCATATCTTAGAAATAAAAATCGGAATGACACCGTGTCACCCGAGACAAATGCATCTACACTCACCTCGATATTAGGGTTCCCGTATAACATCACCTTTTCCATTGGTTGACAGTCATCCTTTATCAATTTCTTGGACTAGATTAAATAGGAATCAGTTAGGACTGAAAAGACAATATCGAATAAATATGAAAACATTAATCAAACTCGATATCGAAACTTAGACCAACTAAGAATTTGAGCTTACCCTGACGTCAGTAGAGATTCGATATTACTATATCGAATATATCGGAGAACCAATCAAACACTGAACCTTTTCTTGCTTTCTCTCCTAATTTTCGTAACTATTTGCTTATTTTTCATTGTCATTTGCGCACAATTCTCCCCTTTATATACTTGAGTGAACCGGCCACCCTATTACTTTTCATATTCCACGTAAGTATGAGTGTGGCATGGCCTAAGGTCATGGTGGCCTTCCATTTGCCACGTATGGTCAAAACATGGCCACCTTGATTTCTTTGCTTGCCATGTATCCCTTACGTGGGAATTGCCCACGGCAATTCCTTCAAATTGAAGGAGTTGGCCGTGGGTCCCATGGCCCATTTTTTTAATTAATAATAATAATAATAAACTATCATAAATTAACCCGAAAAATATTTATTAGTTCAGATAAAATTGAATAAATTATACAATCGATATAAAATACTAGGTCACCGGAACCTAATTCCGACTAGACCGATTCTTGGGATGTGACAGTGACAGCGGAGGACGACAGCAGTTTTGAGGAGAAGAAGCAAAATGGACCTCGATAGAAAGAGAAAATTCAGGTCGTCTGTCGTGTAATACCACTATAATTTTCCAAGCCCTAGATCAGAACGAAGGCCAAGCCCAAAGTTCAAGGAGAGAAAATCCAAGCAAGAAGGAGGACGAGTTAAAGCTATATTCTCTGAAGATTTAGTCTTTATTAAAGTTATACTTTAATTTAAACTTGTATTCTTGCTATTTTAGAAAACTTGGACACAAAGCCTATATAAAGGCATGTAATTCGACCTAGGAGAAGAGATCACCTATCTCTAGCCTTCTTCCCAAAAATCCTAGCCATTTTCATCCTCTCATCATGTTCTAAATTCCTCTTAGGGCCACGTGTTGATTTGTAAAGTAGTTGCAAGGGTTGCTTTTGTTTTAGAAATTTTCAGTTCAATAAAATAAACTTCAAGTTCTCTTATTCTGGTTATTAACATCTTGCAAGAGTATCAGGAGCGCATTGCGAGGTTATCTATTTACTTAATATCGGGAGAGTTAAGTATACGAAAGGAATAAGTGCGAGTTCTCTAGTTTTTAGTTGAACTATCTCGGACCTAGGGATATAACGAGGTTATGTGGCTAAAGAAGAATTCAACTACATCGGTGTTCATCCTTCGATTCATGCCGGGAGGTATCATCAAAGACATGTTCATCGACAGACTTGGACCTAGGGATAGGCCAAGGCACAGCAGGGATTCTTGCCAAACTTGAAGTACAGAGTTGAGTGTTCGCTGCCGCGACAAGCAACAGACTGCCGCCGTGACAAAATCAATACCAGACTTAGCAATACCTACACTACTGAGCAATTCAATACCAGCCCATTCTCTCTATCTTGATTTCTCTACTCTTATTTTCCAATATTCTTTATTATTATTTTCATGACAAAATCTTAAATCATTCTTTTACTCTCGTGCAGTAATTCTAGGTGAAGTTATTGGCTCAGTCCCTGTGGAGACGATATTTGATACTTCCGTATCACTTTACTACTTGCGTCGTGTACACTTGCACTGCAATTGTGATAGACACTTTTACACGCAACAAGTTTTTGGCGCCGTTGCTGGGGACTGGCAACATAACTCTACCCTTTCTTTTACTGCACTTTTCTTTTTATTTTTATTTTTCTGTTTTATTTTGGATTGTTCAAACTTGTGCTTTTCACAAGGTTTCTTGTTTATGCGCGGATCGAGACGAGGAGAAGAACCTGAGTATCCATTAGATCTTGAAATCGAACGTTCATTCAATCTTAGGAACCGACTTCGTCACGTCCTAGCCAGGAACGAATACCTTGAAGAACAGTTAGAGATGATGAACAACCAAGGGAACCCCCAGGTGGATAATCCTGCCAGAGATGGAGAGATCATTCCTCCCGTCGGTGACCCTACTGCCGCTACTGTACGACGGTCCTGCCGAGACTACATGCTGAATGATCATGTAGAACTAGAAACCACGCTGCCGGATGTAGACGTTGACAACTTCGAGCTGAAACCTGTTATGTTTAGCATGATCAACAACGTCGGTCAATTCAGTGGTGCTGCTACAGAGGATGCTAGGGAACATCTCAAAACGTTCCAGGAAATTGGTGGTTCGTTTAGACTACCAGGAGTTAATCCGGAGATACTGAGGCTTCGGTTATTTCCCCATTCATTGAGGGACAGAGCAAAGACTTGGTGGAATAAACTTACGTCGGGTTCAATTAGAACTTGGGCAGATTTAACTCGTGAATTCTTATCTCGTTTTAATCCTTCACATTTATCTGAGCGATTACGTAATGAAATTGCTACTTTTCAACAGGAAGATGACGAGCCAATGCACGAGGCCTGGGACAGATTTACCACTCTTCTAAGGAACTGCCCAATGCATGGATTCCCCGTCTGGAACCAAGTAACCAAGTTTTATAATGCTGTCAATTTACAAACTCGTATTCGAATTAATTCAGCAGCAAACGGATTACTACTGGATAAAGACCCAGATGAGGCAATGCAAGTATTGAAAAATCTGGCTAAGAATGAGGAGCAGTTTCCTACAGCAAGAAGAGGGGGTAAACGAGTCTTAGCTGTTAAGGATTATGAAGCCGACAGCACAATGAAATCAAATGTGGCATATCTCACTAAAGCAATGAAAAAGCTCTTGAATGATGATTCACAGCATGCATTCGCTGTCGAGGAGGTATGTGAAATTTGTGAAGGAAATCACAGTTCGGATGAATGTCCTATACAGTTAGAAGATGGAAAGTATGTTGGAAATTACAATAAACAGAATTATAACTCCAACAACTACAATCTCAGCTGGAGAAAGGATCCCAAGTTCTCTTGGAGTAATCCTAATAATGTCCTGAATCCTCAAGCTCACAATAATCAGAATCAGGGAGGACCTAGATTGCTGACTCGGCAGCAGCAGCAGCAACAGCCACCAGCTGCCACAAACAGTATACTGGAATAGACTCTGGCTACGTTTATGTCTCAGACAGGAACTTACATTGAGAACATGAATCACTTTGTCAAGAAGACAGAGACATTCATGGATAAAACAGAGATGCGAATGACAAATCATGAAGCTACTCTGAAATCGTTGGAGACACAGATGGGTCAGGTTTCCCAGCATATCAACCCAAGGCAGACTGGCGGATTTCCTAGCAATACTGAAAATGCTAGGCAGCCCACACATGAGTAGTGTAAAGCCATTACTACAAGCAGTGGGAAGAAACTATCAGAGCCAGAGAAGGAAGCGGAAATAGTGAAAAAACCAACCTTGGACATACCTGCCGAGGAAGCTGCCCCGACCGGTAACAAACAGCATGCTGCCGATGAGCCCGTCACGACAGTAGAAGCGGCATAGGAGAAAGATGATGAACCCAAACCTCCTCAGATCCTTATGCAATGGGAAGGATGTATTGCTGATTATCGTCCCCCACCTCCTTTTCCTCAACGGTTACAGAAGTTGAAACAAGAATCACAGCTTAAAAAGATTTATGATATTTTTAAGCAGGTTCACATCAACATTCCACTGTTAGATACCGTCAGGGAGATGCCCGGTTATGCCAAGTTTCTCAAGGATGCCATGTCAAAGAAATCTAGACTTGGGGATTTTGAAACGGTTAGGATGACAAAAGGATGCATGAGTATTCTGCACAAGCATCCACCCCAGAAGAAGAAGGATCCTTGGAGCTTCATCATACCATGTGTAATCGGAGACAAATATGTGGGTAAGGCACTTTGTGATCTTGGTGCTAGTATAAATTTAATGCCAAAATCTGCTTTTCAGAAATTAGGTATTGGAAAAGCTCGGCCCACAACATTAATTCTGCAGCTGGCAGACCGCTCTTACGTTCATCCGAAAGGAAAAATCGAAGATATTCTGGTAAGAGTGGATAAGTTTATTTTTCCTGCTGACTTTCTTGTTTTAGACTGTGAAGCAGATGAAAACGCACCAATCATCCTGGGGCGACCCTTCTTAGCCACGGGAAGATCACTGATTGGAAAAAGAAGAACTCACCATGAGAGTGAACGATCAAGAAATCAAGTTGAATGTTCTCCAAGCTATGAAGCATGTTGATGCAGAAGAAGAATGCAAGGTTATCACTGAAGTTACCCTTGACCAACCCTGCATCAGGTCGGGCTGTCACGACATCAAAATTGGTCACTACCTCGGCAGCCACTTAGAAGACTGTCACGACAGCACCGATGACAGCAACTCTTCAGAATCTGATACATCTGATACTGAAGAGTAGGAGGAGGTAAACTGGATAGGCAATCGTCCAGGTAAGTTATTCGAGCCTTTAAATTATACCTCGGATAACCATGCAATCCAAAAGCCATCAACTGTTGAGCCCCCTATTTTAGATCTTAAGCCTCTGCCAGGGCAGCTAAAATATGTTTTTCTTGGTTTAAATGATACGTTTCCCGTAATCATCTCTTCCAAGTTGATGCAGGAACAGGAACAACAGTTAATAGGGATGCTGCTGCAGCACAAAAAGGGTATTGGATGGACGATAGTTGATATTCAAGGCATTAGTCAGGCATTATGTATGCATAAAATCCTTCTAGAGGATGATCATAAGCCGACTATAGATGCTCAAAGGCGGCTGAACCATGCGATGAAAGAGGTGGTGCGAAAGGAGATAATCAAATGGCTAGATGCTGGAATAATCTACGCCATCTCGGACAGCAAATGGGTGAGCCCGGTGCAATGTGTTCCCAAGAAAGGAGGAATGACTGTGGTGACCAACGAAAACAATAAGATAATCCCAACCAGGACTGTGACCGGTTGGAGGGTTTGTATGGACTATCGGAAGCTTAACAAAGCTACCCGAAAGGACCACTTTCCTTTACCCTTTATTGATCAAATGCTTGATAGATTAGCGGGTAAACCTTACTATTGTTTACTTGATGGTTATTCAGGTTACAATCAAATAGCTATCACACCGAAAGATCAAGAAAAGACGACATTCACATGCCCCTACGGAACATACGCTTTTAGGAGAATGCCATTTGGACTATGCAATGCACCAACCACTTTTCAAAGGTGCATGATGGCCATATTCACCGATATGGTGGAGGATTTCCTGGAGATCTTTATGGATGACTTTTCAGTCTTTGGAGACGACTTTGAAAGCTGCCTAGGCAACTTACAAAAGGTTCTCGAGAGATGTGAAAAAGCAAACTTAGTTTTGAACTGGGAAAAATGTCACTTCATGGTGGATGAAGGGATAGTCCTTGGCCATAAGATTAGCTGTCGTGGCATAGAAGTCGACAGAGCGAAGATAGAAGTGATCGAAAAGATGCCGCCGCCCACCACAGTCAAGGGAATCAGAAGTTTCTTAGGACATGTTGGTTTTTATCGGAGGTTCATTGCGAATTTTTCAAAAATCACCAAGCCCTTATGCCATCTTCTGGAGCAGAACCGACCCTTCGACTTTAACAAAGAATGTACTGAGGCATTCAAGGTTCTGAAGGAAAAACTGGTAACAGCCCCAATAGTACAGCCACCAGACTGGACACTGCCATTCGAGATCATGTGTGATGCTAGTGACTATGCTGTCGGGGCAGCAATTGGGCAGCGGAGAGACAAACTTTTTCACGTCATATACTATGCCAGCAAAACACTGAATGACGCCCAAGTGAACTACACCACCACAGAGAAGGAGTTATTAGCTGTGGTATTCTCCATTGACAAATTTCGTTCTTATATTCTTGGAACGAAGGTCATAGTGCACACAAACCACTCTGCTTTGAAATATATGTTCGCGAAAAATGATGCAAAGCCTCGATTGATACGTTGGATCCTGCTATTGCAAGAATTCGACCTTGAAATCAAGGACAAAAAGGGGACAGAAAATCAAGTGGCAGATCACTTGTCAAGGTTGGAGAAGGGACAGAGTCTACCGACAGATAAGACAAACATATTGGAGACCTTCCCAGATGAGCAGCTCTTTGCTGCCACAGTCACTGCCGCAACAGACATGGCGGCAGGTAAGTCTTCTGAACTTTCCTGGTATGCTGATTTCGTTAATTTTTTAGTTAGCGGAATAATTCCTCTTGACCTTAACTATCAAGCCAGGAAAAGGTTCCAAAATGATGTTAAGCATTATTATTGGGACGAACCTCTTCTTTTCAAAATCTGTACAGATCAGGTTATAAGGAGATGCGTACCACAGGATGAGCATGAAGATATACTTCATCACTGTCATGCTTCACATTATGGAGGACACTTAGGAGGCAACAAAACTGATGCCAAGGTTCTGCAGTCAGGATTTTATTGGCCGTCACTGTATAAAGATGCTCCAATCTTCTACAAGAGCTGTGACAAGTGCCAATGGACAGGAAACATCTCAAGGAGACACGAGATGCCGCTGCAGAACATTCTTGAAGTCGAGATCTTCGACGTTTGGGGGATTGATTTTATGGGACCATTCCCATCTTCATGTGGGAATTTATACATCCTCCTGGCAGTAGATTATGTATCTAAGTGGGTTGAAGCTATCGCCACTCAAAAGAATGATGCCAAGACAGTTCAAAGCTTTTTACACAAAAATATCTTTTCCAGATTTGGCATCCCTAAGGCGATCATTAGTGATGAAGGGAGACATTTCGACAACAAGATTATTGTTGCTGCCTTGAAGAAGTATGGTGTCAGGCATCGGATCGCAACATCATATCACCCACAGACCAATGGACAAGCTGAAATATCCAACAGGGAAGTCAAGAACATTCTTGAGAAGATGGTTAAGCCAACTAGGAAAGATTGGTCTTTACACCTGAATGATGCTTTATCGGCTTATAGGACAGCTTTCAAAACTCCATTGGGAATGTCTCCTTACTGATTGATTTATGGGAAAAACATGTCATTTACCTGTCGAGATAGAGCACAGAGCATACTGGGCAATCAAGGCAGTGAATATGGACTTGGAAAAGGCAGGGCAGAAAAGGCTACTTGACTTAAATGAAATTGAAGAAATCTGGACAATGGCCTATGACAATGCAAGAATCTACAAAGATAAAACTAAGAAGTGGCATGATAAAAAGTTGCTGCCACGACAGTTCTGCTCAGGGCAGCTTGTATTGCTATTCAACTCTAGATTGAAACTCTTCCCAAGGAAGCTGAAAACTAGATGGTCTGGCCCGTTCCAAGTTGTACAGGTTTTTCCCCATGGTGCCATCACGATCAGATCTTTAAAAGACGGACACCAATTCAAAGTCAACGAACAGCGCTTGAAGCATTATCAGGGGACTGAAGCCCCAAGAATGCAGGAAGTGGTTACCTTAGGAGATGCCCCACCTGGCATCCCTAATTTAACCTATTTTTTTATTTTTTTTAGTTTTATTATTATTATTTATTAGGAAATTAGATTTATTTTATTTTTAAATAATGTTTTTATTTTAATTGTTTTTTGGAAATAAAGGAGACAAGAAGAACAGGAGAAGTGAAATCAGCCCACCATCTTTCCACCAGCCCAACAAGCCCAAATTTTGGAGCCTGTCGTTACAGCTGCCGCGACAGACGCGGAAAATACAGGTTGTCGACACGCTATCGCGACAGACACGGAAACGCGTAACAGACGAGCAGTAGACATGGAAACGCGTGATAGACGCTTCAGACACGCAAACGCGTAACAGCTGGCTCCGTTATTCGCGCCTACAGTTACAGCTCCAACGGGCAGCAAATCCTTCTCTATAAAAACCATGTTTCATTTTTTCATTTTCACTCACTTCTACTCTTCTCACTTGCTTCCTCTATAATTTATTTGCTTTCATTTTTATTATCTCAACTCTTGCAACAATGTCTTCCAGAACTACCCGTAGGAATGCAGCCTCTAGCTCCACCCAGACAGCAACCACCCCACGCTCATTTCAGATCAAAGATATGTGGGAAGAAAGGGGATTCACTTACACTTCAAAGGAGGGAAATTTGGGCCTCAAGTCGTTCATTGCTCGAAAAATTCGAGCTCTACAGTGGCAGATCTTTGCCGAACAACCTTAGGAGATGAACGTCTCTTTGGTGCGAGATTTCTACGCTGCCATCAACAGTAGGGCGGCGACAACAGTCATCGTATGAGGAAGGGAAGTGTCGTTCGAAGCTGAATACATCAACACCCTTTATGGATTCTACGTGGGCAGCAACGACGACGGCCACCAACAGTTTCTGAACACCCTTGACCCTGCTGCCTATGATGCTGTCATGGCAGAGCTGGCTGATGAAGGAACACAGTGGAACACCAACCGCAAGAACCCAAGGACGGTAAAAAGGATTCAACTCCTGCCGGAAGCTAAATTATGGAACGCTTTTATCAAAAAGCGTATCATGCCGTCTTCGCACAATACCACTGTCGACCAGCCCAGGTTATCCTTAATTCACTCCATTTTACATGAGAGGCCCATTAACGTGGGCAACTTTATCCGTGAAAGCATTCTGGAGTGCGCACACCGGCCGACGGGACCGCTCTATCTGCCATGCCTCATCACAGCCCTCTGCCACGGCCATGGGGTAACTGAAGCTGCCACGGATATTAAAGTCCAAGTGAAGGGATGGATGGACAATAACATACTCAGCTTAATGGAGCTGACTATTGCTACCCCTCTGTCGTCATTTGATCCAGCCGCCACGACAGCGGACACGGCAGAGCCGCCAGAGACTGAGCCTGCTGCCACAAAAGCCAGGCAGCAACCAGAAGCAGCATCCCCGACCGACTCTTCCTCCCAGATCCTTGCTGCTATCCAGAAGATGGAGGAACGGTAGCTCGGTCTGATGTGCTTCATCAGGGATTTCACTGCATCTACGGTACACTTTATCCAAAACTCTTTAAATTTCCCTGATGTCGTATTCCCCACCTTCTCTGCACATTATTTTGCTATACCAACCCCTGCCCACACCCCAACACTTGCTGCCACACCACAGACACCATCTGCAGCATCAACACCAACACCTGCCCCGAAAGCCGCTGACAGCAACCGTACTAAAACTTCTGCCCGTGGAACAAAACGAAGAATGCCCTCGGAAGAGCTTGACGCCTTCATTGCCGGTTTCTCTTCTTCCTCCATTTGGGCAGAAAGCGACCATGAACCA
Source organism: Hibiscus tridactylites (assembly GCA_958450335.1). NCBI lineage: Eukaryota > Viridiplantae > Streptophyta > Magnoliopsida > Malvales > Malvaceae > Hibiscus > Hibiscus tridactylites. The sequence continues at coordinate 76,374,066 of OY288273.1, forward strand.
TCTATTAAGAGGAATCTCTCAAAGGAGTTTACACCGGTGAAACGACAGAAAAGAATGGCAGACAAAAACAAGCCGGATAGCGGCAGCAGCAGTGACGGCAGCAGTGGTGAGGACAGCAGCAGCAGCTCAGAGGTCCAGGTTGTGGAGAAACCTTCTCATATCTCCCTGGCCAGAATTCAACCTCCGAGGGAGGCCAAAACGAAGAACACATCTGCCTCCCCCATCCGCCAGCCAGTTCAGAAGGCTCGTGCCCGCCGCCAGATCCGAGTCAGCAGCAGCAGTGACGACAGCGCTTAAAAATTTGAGTTTCTTAACTTATTTTGTTGTCTGCTTATATATTTTGTGATGTACTTTTTTTTTTTATTTTGTCATTTGCATTGAGGGCAATGTAACCCTCGAGTTTGGGGGTGGCATCCCTCCATTAATGCAGTCTAAATTAAGTTTTAAATTTTGTGTCTTTTACTTAGTTTATTTTTGCTTAAAAAATGAAAAATTGAAAATTTTGGCTTAAGTCTGTGAACTGAACTTACCTGCCGTGACAGATCTGTCGTGGCAGTGCCTTTAAGATAGTTTTAGGAGCAGTTTAGAGCCTTTCTATTGTTCTGAAAACTTAAACACTATTTGTGAACTGTTATACTGCTTAGAACTCTTTTAGTCAACTAGAATAGGAAGCTTAGCACTTGAATAGCCCCTAGAGGTGCCTAACACTGGCTCTAGGAAAGAAGTTTAGCAAAAGAGACTCAACAACCCTAGAGGTGCCCGAAACCGGCTTTAGGAAGTTAGCTAGAGGTTCCCGAAACTGGCTCTAGTGAAACTTTAGCTTAAAAAAATATGAAATCGAGTCAAAACAAAAACAAAAAAAAAATCAAAGGAGCATAAGAAATGCCTTCAAAAGATAAACTTTGGCATAAAAATTCAAGTTAGAAGCTGAAATATTCTAGTGAAACTAAGAGAGTCTTGGCATACAACTGTTCACAAGCATGCACACACTACACAAGGACTATAGTAAGATTCCGGACGAATCCTAAGTTATCCGACAGGATGCTGTCGTCATAGAGAATGAATGAAGGGTAAGGGAAAGTTCACTGTTTTAAGCCAAAACAAAAATATTTCATTTTTCTTTTAGGTCTTAGTTTCTTGAGGGCAAGCAAAAACTTGAGTTTTGGGGTGAGTTGAGTGTGTAAAAGTTCTATTATTTACCCCCTATTTAACCCATATTTCTACTGCATTCAAGCATAATTCATTACATTTAGGTTAGATTACAGATAAACATCACAAATATAGTAAATGGCACAGTTTCTACTGAAATCGGTTGCTTTTGCAGTTTGCTGCTGTAGCAGATGGAGAAGCATGCGCTGGGCAGTGAAGCAGAAGAGCTAGAACTGGAACTGGACGAGCAGTCAAGGAGGACGATGCTGCCATGGTTGCCGCCGTGACAGCAGAGGACGGCAACAGTTTTGAGGAGAAGAAGCAAAGTGGACCTCGACAGAAAGAGAAAATTCAGCCCGTCTGTCGTGTAATGCCACTATAATTTTCCAAGCCCTAGATCAGAACGAAGGCCAAGCCCAAAGTTCAAGGAGAGAAAATCCAAGCAAGAAGGAGGACGAGTTAAAGCTATATTCTCTAAAGATTTTGTCTTTATTAGAGTTATACTTTAATTTAAACTTGTATTCTTGCTATTGTAGAAGACTTGGACCCAAAGCCTATATAAAGGCATGTAATTCGACCTAGGAGAAGAGATCACCTATCTCTAGCCTTCTTCCCAAAAACCCTAGCCGTTTTCATCCTCTCATCATGTTCTAAATTCCCCTTAGGGCCACGGGTTAATTTGTAAAGTAGTTGCAAGGGTTGCTTTTGTTTTAGAAATTTTCAGTTCAATAAAATAAACTTCAAGTTCTCTTATTCTGGTTATTAACATCTTGCAAGAGTATCGAGAGAGCATTGCGAGGTTATCTATTTACTTAATATCAGGAGAGTTAACTATACAAAAGGAATAAGTGCGAGTTCTCTAGTTTATAGTTGAATTATCTCGGACCTAGGGATAGGACGAGGTTAAGTGGCTAAAGAAGAATTCAACTACATCGGTGTTCATCCTTCGATTCACGCCGGGAGGTATCATCAAAGACGTGTTCATCGACAGACTTGGACCTAGGGATAGGCCAAGGCACAACAGGGATTCTTGCCAAACTTGAAGTACGGAGTTGAGTGTTCGCTGCCGCGACAAGCAACAGACTGCCGCTGCGACAAGTGCTACCGCGACGGAGACGACGACAGAGCTGAATTTCCTAGACTTAGCAATACCTACACTATTGAGCAATTCAATACCAGCCCATTCTCTCTATCTTGATTTCTCTACTCTTATTTTCCAATATTCTTTATTATTATTTTCGTGACAAAATCTTAAATCATTCTTTTACTCTCGTGCAGTAATTCTAGGTGAAGATGTTGGCCTAGTCCCTGTGGAGACGATATCCGATACTTCCGTATCACTTTACTACTTGCGTCGTGTACACTTGCACTACAATTGCGATAGACACTTTTACACGCAACAATGGTAGTGCGACATGTTTATTAAAATGAACCCTTAATTTATAATACAAAAGAGATATAAGTTTTTTTCAAATAAAGTTCCCATAATACGAAAAAAATGTTACTTATAAAACATACAAAAATCTAACATTTTTCACTTAAATAGCGTTATTCTTCTTGCATGTTTTGAAACAAAAACATCTATAACACTTTCAATATAAATTTCTTCCAAAATATGACTCTCATTTTTTGAGAAGATTGTCATATAAATTTCTTCCAAAAACATGCTCTTTAATATATATATTAAAGAGCATGTGTTTAGGCTACTTATGGTAGCGCCACATGTTTATTAAAATGAACCCTTAATTTATAATACAAAAGAGATATAAGATTTTTTCAAATAAAGTTCTCATAATACAAAAAAATGTTACTTATAAAACATACAAAAAAACATACAAAAAATGTTACTTATATATATATATAAGTAACATTTTTCACTTAAATAGTGTTATTCTTTTTGCATGTTTTGAAACAAAAACATCTATAACAAATTTAATATAAATTTCTTCTAAAATATGACTCTCATTTTTTGAAAAAATTGTCATAGATATATATATTAAAGAACTCATTCTAAACCCTTACTTTTCAGGAACCCTGTGCAGTCGTACCTATTGCACATGTCCAAAATCACCCATAATTTTCAGTGATAGACCCATAATTTTTTTTGAATTGGTAAACCCATAAAATTTAAATTACAGTGTAATAATTTAAAAAAGATGGTGTAAAATTTAAAACATGTTGTCAAAATTTGAAAAGTAGCATAAATATTTTTAAAAATATTTATATAAACAATTTTTTAAAAAAATATTAGGTGCCAGTTAACACCCAATAAAAAATAATTTTCATAAATTTATATCGGGTAGTTATAAAATATTTGTATTTAGATTTTAAATATACCACATAAATAGTCCCTTGACTATAACGCGTTTTTTTGTTGAGTCCCCAACTTATGAAAAGTTATAAAATGATCATCATACTTAAAAAACTAACAAAATTGTTTGATACAATTATTTTTATTGAGGATAACGTGGAAATTAGTATAAATCCAAGATTTCCAGTAAACAATATCTGTATCGATACGCGTGTGAGTACGAGTACCTAAAGGTATCGTATCGATACTCGTATTCGAGTACCGATACCCACTGAGCTGAATAATTTAAATGTCAATTAAAAATGGCAATTGATGTGTAAATTAACAATTGATTTATGCCTCAATAAATGAGACAATGTGGATTAATGGAGACAATAGATGAAATTAATTATGCACTCTTCTATAATGTATTAACAACTCAGTAATGTAAAATTTATGATGTGAGGACGATTAGCAACAATAAAGAGATCATTGGGATCGCGTTGCTTGTATGTCGGGTATGCATTTGATTGTTTGAATCGATGATCAATGGGATCCATATGTTGGTAAAATAGAACTGCAAAACCGGCTGTTAGCACTGACTAGAAAAATATAAAAAACAGAACGTAAATATGTGAACCGTGTCGTGGTACGGTGGCCACTGCCTTAGAAACAAAACTGCCCCGAACAGTGTAGTCGCTTCACGGGCAGGTTGTCCCCCGAGGTGCACACGGACGCTCCTGGAACCGTACACTCGACTCTGGAGTGAACAACAGTGGAACTGTTCGAACAAACATTTTTAAAGGTAGGTTTTGCATGCTTTGCTTCTACACAAACTTCACATTTATTATAGTTTGTTATGTCTAGTTTAGGCAAAATATTCATATTCATCATTTTCTTTAGGGATTGAATATTTACGTGTCCTAATCTAGCATGCCACATATCAACAGACTCAACAATATAAGCAGAAGTGGTAGCTTTATTATTTTCATTAAGTTGAGTTTCTATGACAAATAAACCTTCCCTTAAAAAACCTTTCCCGACATAATCACCGTTACGGGAAAGTACAAGTTTATCTGCCTCAAAAACTAACTTAATGCCTGCCTTATTTAAGAGGCCATCACTAATCAAATTTCTACGCAGGGCAGGCACATATAGGACATTGTTAAGGGCCAAAGTTTTACCGGAAGTCAGTTTGAGTAAAACCTTGCCTTTGCCCATCACTTGAGAGCTGTTGGAGTTCACCATGTACACACGTTCACCATTTTTCACGTCCTCGAACTCGGTGAAGAACTCCTTCTTTGCGCAGAAGTGTTGAGAAGCTCCGGTGTCTACGACCCACTCGGTGTTCTTCTCTACAAGGTTGACCTCTGAAACCACCGCGGCTATGACATCATCATTCATGTCCTCCGTCACATGCATGCATGGTCTAGTCTCATTCTGGCGGTCCAAGCGGTGCTGTCATTGGTACGCCTTGTGACCAGCTTGCCCGCACACGTAGCACTTCATGGTTTTCACGTCGGGCTTAGCCTTGACGGGCTTCTTGAAGTTGGTAGTCTTCTGTAGTTTGGGCTTTTTGCTCTGAGGGCCTTTCTTAAAGGGGTTTTTGGACCCTGAAGCACCACCAGACTCAACTATGTTAGATTTAAATGATAAGTGACTAAAGTTGTTCGTAACCTTATCTTTCAAACGGTTTGCCTCCTCGATTTTCATGTGACCGATCAGCTCCTGAAGTGGTATGTCCCTTTTCTTGTGCTTGAGAGAGTTGCGATAATCGGACCAGGATTTTGGCAACTTCTCGATAAGGACATTTGCTTGCAGAACTTCACACATCTGCATGCCTTCCGCTATGATGTCCGAGACAAGATTCTCGTAGTCATGGACTTGGTCCATGATGGGCTTGTTGTCGGTCATTTGGAACTTCAACCATTCGCCCACGACATATTTTTTGATCCCCGCATCATCGGTGCCATATTTGGTGTCCAAGGAATCCTATATCGCCTTTGCACTCCTCTCCTTTAGATACATGTCAAATAGTTTGTTGGGCATGTGACTTAGGAGATGGACACAGACCGTCTTGTTGTCCTTCTCATATTTGGCAAAGGTGGCAGCAGCAAGGGCATCGGTGGAAGCATCAATTTAGCCTTGGTTATCGGCAAGAACAACAACGGTAGATGGTGTAACTGGTGGTTCATTGAGCAGCACATAATCGAGGTCCAATTGCTCAAAGAAAATCAGTATGCACTGGGACCACCTTCGATAGTTGCTGCCATCTAAAGCATCGAGCTTGGAAAGGTCGGGAATGAGCTTGCTTAGTAGTGCGAATGAAGAAGCCATTTTGCAGAATCGGAGAAGAGTTTTGTTTTTAAATTGTTGGTAAAATAGAACTGCAAAACCGGCTATTAGCACTAACTGGAAAAATATAAAAAACAGAACGTAAATATGTGAACCGTGTCGTGGTATGGTGGTCACTGCCTTAGAAACAAAACTGCCCCGAACAGTGTAGTTGCTTCACGAGTAGGCTGTCCCCCGAGGTGCACACTCGACTCCAGAGTGAACAACAGTGGAACTGCTCGAACAAACAGTGGAGGAAACAGAGAGAATCGAAATGTTTTTGTGAACAACAGTGGAACTGCTCGAACAAACAGTAGAGGAAACGGAGAGAATCGAAATGTTTTTGTAATGTGTTTGATATATTCAAACATGCTGTAACAGCTTCACATAATCACCATTTTAATTCTGTAATAACCATACAATAACAGTGCTGTTACACCTTGAATTTGACTGAAAAACAGTCTAAATTCATCCACTAAACAAACTGTACATATTCGAATAAATTCGAATAAACTGCCTGGAATCAAAACGTTCAAATCAAACAATTATTCTGAACGTTGCAGTTCAGATATGAAAAAATAAATTCGGATTGATTCGAACAGTTTTCTCAAAAGCCTATAAATAAGAATATATACGCGCGCGTACGTGTCGAAGACACGTGTTACCCGAGCCCGAGCCCGAGCCGGGCCGGCCGGACGGCGGCGGCAGCGGCGCGCGAGGACTTCCCTTGTTATTTCCCACTCAACAATGGAGGGAGGAAGCATGGGTATAAATACCCTTCCCTAGCTATTTTCCCAACCAATGTGGGATATAGCTTTGGTAACTCTTGAAGCATTACCAACATTCCCCCACTAATGCGAAAGAATTCATCTGTATCTCAAACACAGACCTCCTCAGACGAGCAATAGCGGAATTAGTTGCTTAAGCACTAGTGAACGTATCTTGAACTAGTACATAGTGATAATGAGCGATCCTTCTCTTAGATAAGTGAAACTAGTCTTGAACTTTCTAAGATAAGGGTAAACTCATAACACACAACTAACTCCTTCATCCACCGAAGTTCTCGATGTGTAAGATATATATACACAAGTGTATATTTGGCCATCTTACCCTCAGGATTCTAGTAAGTGTTTTAGAAAAACGGCCCAACGTTTTTCACAGAAGGTGGCTAATCCTTCTCACTTACATAGGTTATTTCATCAAGTTTATCTCAATATAAACCACCCTGAATCTGGGCTATGAAATAATTAAGAACCATTTGTAATGGCTCAACCTCTTATAGACTTATGGTGATTTCTTCAAGTCCATTTAAAATGAACCACCCAGTCTTGGGATAAGAAATCATTAAGAATAAATATTCAACCTCATTGTCGGTGAATTCAAAATGTCCTTCTCAATAGGATCATTTAAACTTTGAATTCATTAAGAGTTTCTTGAAACTCAACCTTTCTGGCGGTAAGTCCATATTGTCCTTCTCAATAGGACAACACATTCATACTTGTGTTATGAACTTATTAAGAATAAGTATTCAACCATGATTCGGTAAATTCATCAAGTCTTTCTCACAAAGACCACCCAAAACCTGGGCTATGAATTTATTAAGAGTAATAGTACTCAACCTGGACATGTACATCATTCGTCATAGGGATAGGCAGTGAGAAATGTACACTATGAGTCTTTCCATGGTTTCGTTTGACCACATTGAACTTAGATAACTAAGTTGGGTATCCACCATGAATTCCTCAACCAATGGGCTTTAAACCCATCCCCCTCGACGAATCAAGGACCAATTTCTGACTTAACCCTTTGGTAAGCGGATCTGCTAGGTTTCTTTCCGACTTCACATACTCTAAAGAGAGTACTCCATTCCTTATTAAGTGTCTAACAGATTCATACCTTATGCGAATGTGTCTCTTTTTACCATTATAAACTTGACTCTTGGCAACACAAATCGCGGCTTGTGAATCACACAATAAGGAAACAGGAGGAGTCGGAGTTCCCCACAACGGAATATCGGCTAACAAACTCCTTAGCCACTCAGCTTCTTGCCCAGCTAAGTCAAGAGCTATAAACTCTGACTCCATAGTAGAGCGAGCAATACAAGTCTGTTTTGAAGACTTCCAAGAAATTGCTGCTCCTCCCAAAGTAAATACATACCCACTCGTAGAGCTTACTTCATCACTATCGGAGACCCAGTTGGCGTCACAATATCCTTCTAATGTAGCAGGAAAGCCAACAAACTCAAGTCTCCAGTCCATAGTACCCTTAAGGTACTTAAGTAGGCGTCTAAGAGCAACCCAGTGCTCACCACTAGGGTTATGAGTATATCTACTGAGTCTGCTAACAGCATAGGCAATATCTGGCCGAGTATAGTTCATTAAGAACATCAAACTGCCAATTATTTTGGCATATTCCGTTTGAGAAACGCTACTTCCTTTATTCTTAAAGAGATGTATGCTAGAGTCATAAGGAGTTCGAACAGGGACGACATCAAAACTGTCAAATTTCTTTAACACTTTCTCAATATAGTGTGTCTGACTTAAAGAAAACCCTTTTTCAGATTTGATTACTTTGACTCCTAAGATTACATCGACTTCTCCCAAGTCAGTCATCTCAAACTTAGTGGACAAGAAACTTTTTGTTTTGTTAATGGACTCAATGTTAGTACTGAAAATCAGCATGTCGTCAACATACAAGCTTATGATGACACAATTAGTACCAAACATCCTCGAATACACGCATGCATCCGAACCATTCACAACAAAACCAAAACTAAGAATAGTTTTGTGAAATTTCTCATACCACTGTTTAGGAGCTTGCTTCAGGCCATAAAGTGACTTTTTAAGTCTACATACTTTGCCTTCCATACCAGGCGCCTCGAAGCCAAGAGGTTGCTCCATATAGATCTCCTCATCTAGATCCCCATTAAAAAATGCAGTCTTTACATCCATTTGATGTACTTGCAACTTGTGAATGGAGGCTAGTGCAAACAATGCACGGATCGTTAAGATTTTTGTGACAGGAGAGTAAGTATCAAAGAAGTCTTGACCAAATCTTTGAGTGAACCCTTTGACTACTAGCCTTGCCTTATACCTTTGGATAGAACCATCTGGTCTAAGTTTCTTTCGAAAGACCCATTTACTGTTAATGGTTTTAAATCCTCTAGGCAAGTCAACTAATTCCCAAGTATGATTAGACATTATTGATTCTAGTTCATCTTTTATAGCGCTTTTCCAGAAACTAGGATCAATAGATCGTATAGCTTCTTCGTAAGTTTTAGGATCCTCATCTAACAAATAAGCTTGAGCTATAGGATCAGAAAGAGTGTCTAAATCATTTATCTCAGAAATGAAGGAAGTTATGAAGTCTGGTCCAAAAGAGGTTTCAACTCTTTGTCTCTTACTTCTTCTAGGCTCAAATTCAATCTCTTGAGAAGACCTAGCAGGCACACTAGAAGAAGTGGATGGCAAGTTTTCTATTTGTGTTTCAACATTTAATCTAGGTTTCTTGAGAGGAAAGATTTCTTCAAAGAAAACAGCATCCCTAGATTCACAAATAGAGAAGTCTTGTAAAGTCCCTAGATTCACAATTATTTTGAACGTTGCAGTTCAGATATGAAAAAATTCTTTCACATATAATCTTTTGTTCATAAGAAAAATCCATACGAATTTTCTCCAAAAAGAATATATACGCGTGTACGTGTCGATGACACGTGTTACCCGAGCCCGAGCCCAAGCCCGAGCCGAGCCGGCCGGCCGGCGGCGGCGCAAGGACTTCCCTTGTTCTTTCCCACTCAACAAGGGAGGGAGGAAGCATGGGTATAAATACCCTTCCCTAGCTATTTTCCCAACCAATGTGGGATATAGCTTTGGTAACTCTTGAAGCATTACCAACACCATATACCTAAGATTTGTACTGCAGTACTTATTTCATTTTTCGCGTACACTGGATAGCTAGGTGTTTTCGAGTATACGACACTTGCTACTCGATGGCTAGGTGTTTCAGAGTATGCGATGACTCTTACTCGGTGGCTATGTGTTTTTGAGTATGTGTTGTCCTCTACTCGATGACTGTGTGTTTCCTAGTAGATGATGCTTGTTACTAGCCGGTGTCTAGGTGTTTCCGGGTATGTAGTCGATGGAGGGACCTGATGTCGAGATTGTCTCAGGTAAAGAGGTTGACTACTACTGTTTGCGATTAAAACCTTGTGTGCTTTTGCCCGGATGATCTAGTGAGATTCTGGATATTGTTGGGCCTCGTATGCCATGTATGATATCTTGCATGATGAGAGCATGCGTTTAGGCTACTTATGGTAGCGCCACATGTTTATTAAAATGAACCCTTAATTTATGATACAAAAGAGATATAAGATTTTTTCAAATAAAGTTCTCATAATACAAAAAAATGTTACTTATAAAACATACAAAAAAACTAACATTTTCACTTAAACAGTGTTATTCTTTTTGCATGTTTTGAAACAAAAACATCTATAACACTTTTAATATAAATTTCTTCTAAAATATGACTCTAATTTTTTGAAAAAATTGTCATATATATATATATATATATATATATATATATTAAAGAACTCATTCAAAACCCTTACTTTTCAGGAACCCTGTGCAGTCGTACCTATTGCACATGTCCAAAATCACCCATAATTTTCAGTGATAGACCCATAATTTTTTTTTTGAATTGGTAAACCCCTAAAATTTTAATTGCAATGTAATAATTTTAAAATGATGGTGTAAAATTTAAACTATGTTGTCAAAATTTGAAAAGTAGCGTAAATTTAAAATATTTATATAAACAAATTTTTAAAAAATATTAGGGGTCAGTTAACACCCAATAAAAATTGACTTTCATAAATTTATATCGGGTAGTTATAAAATATTTGTATTTAGATTTTGAGTATACCACATAAATAGTCCCTTGACTATAACGTGTTTTCGTTGAGTCCCCAACTTATGAAAAGTTATAAAATAATCATCATACCTAAAAACTAACAAATTTATTTGATATAGTTAATTTTTACTGAAGATAACGTGGCAATTAGTATAAACCGATGTAATTATATATTTAACACTCAAGTGATACATTTATTTTAATTTGACCATAATTTTTAAATTTAACCACATAATTATAATATAATATAGGTAAAGTTCACCCTCAAATTCGACCGTTACCGTTTTGGTTACCTAATCGTTACCCAATTCTTAAAAAATTCGACTGTTACCGTTTTAGTTATCCAATCATTAACCCTAGTTAATTAATTTTCAATTTGACCCTCAAATTTTTAAAACTTCATATTTTCACCATCTTCACACAAAAACCTTCCCTTCTCTAAAAAATTTATAACTCAAACTCTAACCCCCTCCCTCTATAAGTAAAATGCTAGTCGATTTATCATCCTCCATTCTATCGAATCACTGTATATTCCGGTGGCTCAAGTATAACAACCCCTGCTCATCCTCGAGACAGATCATTCATCTTAAAATATGTAATACATCCTCAATACATGGTAAAACCAACTTAAGCATACATGTCTGCATAAAAGTCAGATCTATAAGGGAAATACACGAGGGGGAAAAGAATAAAAAGTCTCCATGGTAATAGTCCTGAAGCAACTACAAAACTGTATTTATCTATTTTGCATATTCATTTTATCGAGGGATACATCCAGATCCATTCATTAGTAAAATCAATGAAATCAAAACCCCATAAATGAATACTAATAAGAAAATAAAATCAAAACCACAAACAGTTCAAACTAAATTCATAATTAGATCCAAACAAAAGCTTAGACCCATTATCAGAAATCAACGAACTTCATCAAAACCCTCCGCATAATAATAATAATAATAATAATAATAATAATAATAATAATAATAATAATAATAATAATAATAATAAGTACTTTAAAACTATATATAGAAAAGTGCCATAGACTTTACATGAATAAATAAATACAGAGAAGTCAATATGTAAGGCTTTATTGCATGAATCCAGAAGGGTAACGAATTCTTAAAGGGTTAATCAACTGGCATTTTACTTATAAAAGAGAAGTTAGGGTTAGGATTAAAGAATTTTTAGAGGAAGAGAGATTTTTTTGTGAATATGGTGAAAATATAAAATTTTAAAAAATTGAGGGCCAAATTAAAAATTAATTAACGGAATCAACGGTTGAGTGACCAAAACGGTAACGATCGAAAACATAAATGACAAGAACAATCTTTTTTCAAATAGAATGACTAAAATAGAACAAGCTTTAAAGAAAAGATTTCTGGTGAAGTTTACTCTTATTAGAGTTTGTTTTGATACTGACATGCATATTATCATTTTTAATATTGGCAATTCAAATTCTACCAAGAATAATCCAGTTTTCCCCATGGTTGCCCTTCCCAGTCCGGGCTGAATCTGGATTGCCAATATTAAAAAGGATGAGTCTACCACGTGCGACGAACATTGCTGAACACCACTAACGATGAACACCGACGAACACCATTATTTTTTTTAAATTTTAAAGATTTAAAGGATTAAAATTATAATTAAAATTATCTCTTAAAAAGTAAAAATCAAATTTAATAATTACTTTATAATATTTTTTTAATAGGTTAGAACCAAATATACCCAATTCTTCTAAACCCTAACAAAATTAATCTCTTAAAAAAATAGAAATCAGTTTATAATTTTTAATAGATTCGAATCAAATATGACCAAATCTCGTAAAATTAAACTATTAAAAAAATTATAAATTGATTTCTATTTTTTTAAGAGATTGATTTTGTTAGGGTTTAGGAGAATTGGGTATATTTGATTCTAACCTATTAAAAAATATTATAAAATACTTATTAAATTTGATTTTTATTTTTTAAGAGATAATTTTAATTATAATTTTAGTCTTTTAAATTTTTAAAATTAAAAAAATTTAATGGCACATCGTTAATAATATTCATCAATGTTCGTCGCACGTTATAGTATTTTCCTATTAAAAATGTTAATATGCATGTCAGTATCAAAACAAACTCTCCGGATATAATTGTACATATCCAAAAAGGGAAACTGGAGATCCATTGCTCAAATATATATTAAATTCTACAATTCATCACTTTCACAACGAAAAACGCAATAATTTACAAAAATATTTCAATGATCATAATCAATAATAAATTAAAAAATATATATTACACTACTTTTGTTTACCCCTTTTAAAACTTAAAAGTAGGGCTAGCAGCACTAATTTCCTGAAGAACTTAACCGATCAAAAACTCAACAAAGCATGACCAAGCCCATAAACTATTTTCCTGGAAAGGAAAGATAAAAATAAAAGAACCATTTATAGGAGAAAACTGGAAATGGCCGACTATATTTTTCATTCTTTTTGAACTACTCTATTTTATTGTCCTCATTCAGAGTCACTAGAACTCGACCTGGAACTAGAATTTGAATCATGGGGTTTTCCCCTTATACCTTTTAACTTTCGGATTTGATTTTTTTCATACGATTCTTCATGTTTCTGTTTAGGCTCACCAGCAGCATCCTCGACATGTTCTTGGAAGAATAAGATAGCTCGACAGAATTAAATTTGGGTCTCATTGAAAAATGTTATATATATCCTCTAAATATCTTATCTCGACAACATGTAACACTAAATTAGTACCTACATGACCCTGCTGATTCTCGATCATATTTAGGTCATCTTTAGCATTGTTAAAAAAAATTTACTCAAAAAATAATTTTTCACCCATTAGCAATCCAAACACTTTAATTGAAAACATTTACAAATTAGAGTGAAAAAATCACTTGGGCATTACTTTTAAAAAATACAGTGGGAAAGTAATTTTAAAAAGTGAGTTTGGATTGTTTTTGTTTGATATTGTTGACAAAAAAATACTTTTAATAGATAAAATATTTATTTTAGACATTCTTTTTTGAAATATAAAAGAATTTGTGATATAAACAAGAATATCTGAGTAATTTTACTTAAAAGTGCTTTTGGAAAAATTCAAAGTTAAAAATTTTAACTTTTGAAAAGTACTTTTCAAATCAAGCTCAAAAACACTTTTGGCCTGAAAAGTTACTTGTTTTTCATTGCTTTTGGTCTCAAATTAGCTTTTGCCTCCAAAAGTAAAAAAGTTATTTTTTAACCCAACCTCAAAAGCAAAGATTTCTAGCTTTTAGGGGTGGAAAATCACTTTTAATGTTAAGTTACTTTTTTAATTTATTTTTTTATAATATGCATGATTGTCTTACGGTCAATATTTAGGGTGCGAGGTTGCCCCTCCCAACAATGTCGTCTTCAAAGTTTGAACTCGTGTCTTTTCCTTAGGAGTGCAATGTGTCTTACCAATGTACCAAACACTCGTTGATTTTACCCCTAATTATGTAGGACTAATATTAATACTAATATATTAAAAATATTAATATTAAATATAATAATTATTGATTTATTAAATATAATAATTATTAAATATATTAATTATTAAAATAATATTAAGAATTTAATATTTTAAATAAAATTAAATAATAAAACTTTAATATTATAAAATAATATTAAATATAATAATTATTAATATATTAAATCAAAATTTAGCTATATTACGCTGGTGAAATTGGTGCAATATTGCACTTGGAAAAAAAATTCCAATCTATAGTATTTGGTGGATTATTTTCAAATATATTGTAGTTTTTTTTTAATTAAAATATATTGTAGTTTTTAAAGTACACTTGAAGAGGGAATAAATAAAATTCGTCTTTAAATAATAATTTTAATTTTTCTCATTAAAAATATTGAAGACGATGGACTTACATTTTGACTTCACTACGTAGTATATTTTTATTGACTTCATTGTTACACTATAAAAATACAATAAATTTAAAAATAATCCACCAAATGCTATAGATTGAAAAAAAATTCTTGGTGCAATTTTGCACCAATTTCACTATATTATATTAATATAAAAAAAACATAGTTTAGAGGCTAACTTTTTATATTTAATCCCCAAAAAATCATTAATTACTTAGAAATATTTAAATATTATATATATACTAATAAATTGTCATGGTTTTTATATATTTATTATAATTTAGGTTAATTTATTTTATATATAATAATGTTAATAAACTTTATAGTAAAGAATTTAAACATTATTTACATTCATTTATTTTTACTTTACAATATTGAACATGTGGAGTGGTATCATTGATAAAGGATGATGTACTTCATCCAGGTGACTCGGGTTATAGTACTATGTGTGCACGATGTGTGTGCATTTAAAGAGTTAAAAAATTAAACAATACTACCTTATAGTCACATTAATTTATTTAAAAGAATTACTTTACAATATTATATCTAAAATAAATATTTTACCTTTTTAAAAATATTTTTTTACAGGAATGTTAAACTGGTAATTCATCCCCTTATGATGTTGCTTAAAAATCAAATCAACGTCTTTCGATGATTTTACTTTAAGAACAGTTACTGCCGCATTGGTCTTCGTTTCTATTTCTTCTGTATCTTCACATTCATTTTTGGGTTCACCAGCAACATTCTCACTTGTTTCTTGGATGGTAGAGATGACGTTACCAACATCAACCTCTCTCGTGGAAACCACATCATGATCTGTTCCTGATACCTCTCTCCATTCTTAATATGTGGTTTCAACTTATGAGTTATAATAAGCTGTAAACAGCCTATCTCACCAAGAATGCTTAGGAACGCGCTTCCACGCGCCATCCCTCAAAAACTCATCCACGTCTGGCATAGGCTCAAACAGGTGTTAGGTCGGTCTTCTCACCGACAACCGTTCGTAGCGAGCCGGTGGTCGCCGTGTCGTCCCAGAATCGGTTTATCGGTGCTGGAACAAAGAAGACGCTCTCCGTTTTGGTGGTTTCCTTTTCGACGTTGTGTATGGGTGTTCTCGGGGCGTCGATGGCGTCCACCGCAAGCTCAACCGAGGCCGAATGACGGGCTTGTCGCCGTTGCTTCACAGGGACAGACAGTTTCCCGGCAGCAAGCCTCATAAAACTCGGTGTTGGTTTTGGCAAGATCGCGACCCTTTTCACTCAAAGGCGTCTCCCCTTACGGACACTGGTTCAGAAGAGAGGGCATTGAAGAGTGGTGTTCCCGGAGACATTGCCGTCTAACCTCCACAGGGTGCTGCTGTCAGAGTCTCTTCAGGCGAAGGGCTTCGGATGAGTAGAGCGATCTGGAAAATAGGATGGGTTGCCGACTGGCCGCTGTGGACCGCTTCTTTCCCCGGGCCACAGGGCAGACTCAATTTACTGGCCAGAAACAGTCCGGAGAGTACACGGACAACTCACTTTGAACCGATGAAGGAGGAGGATTTGTATATAGGGGCATATCGGTCTTTTCTGTTGGAGTCTAGCTTATTTCCTTTTTTAGCTCTTGTTGACTTCTACTTGAGGGTCAGGACTGACATCTTTAATATGCAGCAGAGTTATTCAGGATTTAGTGGGATATTGAATCCATTTTTTCAGCTCTACCTAGGACTACTCGAGATTGCTTCCAGCCTTTTTTACAGAGCACTAAAGTGGGTATCTTTTCGGGTGGTTTCCAAACAAACAACTGCTTTTGAGTGCGCTCGGATCAGGGTCGGTAAAGCTGGGCTGGTTGAGCTTGGGGAGGACCCGCATGGGAAAAAGATTAATGAGATACCCTCAATGTGCGTAACTGACGATTTTATTCTCAACGAAGAGATATTCATTAGTGATAGGGATGAACCAGGACCAGCTTCGAGCGCCACAAGAGCTTGGGGTTATGATTGGGATAACTCCTGCGAGAGTTATCCGATTACACCATGATACACTTCGGCAGTGGCACCAATGTTTGGGAGGTTCTTTGGTGTCATTGGTAGTGCTCTCCTCCAACCTTTGTGGACGTTTTCATGTCAGGTTTATGGCTTTCTTTTAGGTTTGCTAAGTTATTGTTTCGTTTTGGTTTAGTTTGGATTGAGTTCGCGGAGGTTGCTACTTGGGAGCAGCTGGGGTCCTGGTTTTTTGATCGCTGCTTGGATGATAATCATTGTGTCGCTTGCCTTGATAAGGGCCGTTATCAAAGTAACGGAAGCCTGCCTCTGGATAGAGCTCTCAGGCGAAGGCATGGTGGTGTTTTTCTACTAGGCGCTGTGGTAGATTCGTTTTGTCACCAGCTTAAGTCTCTCAAGCATGTCTTGTGTTGTCGTTCTCTCCCCACTGTTGATGGTGGATGCAGTTGTTTGGTCCCTTGCCAAGGATAGTTGTTTGTTGTTGGTTTATGTGTTTTTGTGGTGCTTTATTGTTGTTTTCTTTCGGTTTGTTCTGTTGTTTGGCTTCCCTGCTCTTTGGCATGGATGTTGGTTGTGGTTTTTTCCGTTGGCTTGTTTCGAGTTTGTACTGAATCTTCATTCTAGTAATGCAAGTTATCTCTTTTGAACAAAAAAATGATATGTTCCTGATGAATGTGACAGGTTGCTGGATTGGATTTGGGGTCTGATTGAAAAGCATTATGTTTAGGTCTTTTTCTAAAAAACAAATGGCTTAAAAGCCGACTAAATACAAACCAAGAAAAAATGACCATTGAATGAAGTCGGGTTCAATGTGGTCGTTGGATTAAAAAAACAAAAAAGGATATATGGTTACCCGGTGAACCGATAACCCTTTTATGATGGTATAATTTGACATAACAAGAGGAGCGGGAAAAGGAAAACAAAAACTTAGGGCATCGAAACCAAGAGGACGAAGGCGTTATTTCCATCAACCAAAGAAGAAAATTTGAAGGAAATTTATGGAGGAGATTGGGTTTGAGCACGGTTTGGAGGTTAGTTCTTGCTTCTTGCTTCCTTTATTTTCGTTTTTTTTATTTGAGTGAAACCACATTGCAAATGATAAAGGTTTTTGTATAAACCGTTTAAATGTTCTTCCATAAAAATTTCTTTTTACTTTATAATGAATATTGTAGAGGAGATTGAATTGGAAGAAGGAATTTTTAGGGTTTATGGTTATTGGCAGTTTAGGGTCCTGCTGCAATAAACAAGTAATAGTAATTAAATTGAAATAGAAATTATGAACAAAGATAACAATAGTTAAAAGAAGTGTTGAACACCTTTATTAAGTAGTTTAGAGGCTTTAATAACTCGTTGACTTTCTTCTTGAATAACAAAAGAAATAAGGTTAAATAATTCAATGATGTTTCAGTTGGGAGTGATAAATGTTAGAAATGTAGAGTAGATTGGATTGGAAGAAGGAATGTTTAGGCTAGTTAGTACTAGTTCCTTCAATTTCCCTCTTTTTAATTGTAGTTGATAAGGTACGAAAATGTGAAAGAAATATTGTCGAGGAGAATGGATTTGTAAGAAGGATTGAGTTGAAATCCATGTAATGGTTATGATTGTTGGCTGAGATGGTTCTTGTTTATGGTTAAAATAGTGGTTTGCATATTCTCTACAGCTCTAGTATTGAATGTGTTGGAAGGATGTGATTGTTTCTTAAGATCAAATAGGTGATTTAAAGTAGTATATAATTTTGGGAAATGAGTCGCAATATTTCTTTGTTGATAGTATTTGTCGAACTTGAGAACGAAACAGAAACCACGAAATATCATTACATTTGAATGGAAAATATAAACATAGGTAGTATTTGCAGGAAAGTTTAGGTTTTTAGACATATTCTTATAAGTAGTTGGCAAGTATTTATACTTTGCTAAAACTAAAATGTAGCTTTCATATGTCAATGTAAAGAGGTGAAATAAAACAAATCCTTGGAATTTATATGGAAAATCCTAGTCGTGAAGTTTAGATTTTGGAGAAATGTCATCAATTTTGCCTTTCAACGTTCCATCTTTGATTATTTTAGGTACACGTTGCAGACAATGAAGCATAAGAAGAAGTCCGATAAAGGGGAGGCTAAGGCTAAGGCACCTAAGATATGTACACCATATTTCTATTTCTAGTAAGTTGAAGTTGAATGTATATAGAATTTTCTAATTTATTAAATATGAGTTGCATAAGCTAACAGTGAAATTTTGTTTTATAGTAAAAGAGAATGTAACATTTGGAGGGGGAGAAGAAAATGAACAACAATGTAAGTGTGTTGTGTAATGGTTTGTTAAGTGTACATGATATTTGTATTGGAATAATTGTGAGAGTGATACATGAAAGAAAATCATTGGGTTTGAAGTGGAAGCAGATAAGTCAAGATGACAATGAGCCTTATGTACAAATGTTCGAGGAGCAGAAGCAGGCTCTGGCTGAATGGAAAGGCTCTAATGTGAAGGAAATTGTAGTTTCTGAAAAAGACAAAAAGGTAAGTGAATTTTTGAAATTATTTATGGAGAAATAGATGAAAATGTCTTAACATAATGTACATTCGTGTAACAGTCAAGTAATTATTGTTTGTATGAAATGTTGTAGGAGATATCTTCAAGATGTAGCCTCATTAAGCTGTCAGATGTGTTTGAAGAGATGAGGAAGTTGAATATTGAGGGTATTGTTCATGAGTTAGGGTTTGGTCCATTAATGGAAATGAAATCGAGAGCAATTCATCGCGACCTATTTCGCACTTTAATAGATAATTTTGATGTCTAGAGCTCGATGATGGAATTTGATGGACATAAAATTTCAGTGTTGGTGGAAGATGTGGAGGCTGTTTTGGGTTTGAGGAATGAAGGAGTCGATGTTGAAATTGGAACGAGAAATGTTAATGGAAAAGAAATGGCATTGAAGTGCAGAATAAGAAGGGATACCACAGTGAAAGAACTTGAGGGGGAGATACTTAGCGGTGCTTTTGAGGGAGATGAGTTGAGAGCTCGTGTTCTTCTTTTCATTGTTGGTGTTTTTATAAGTCCAAATGCGAACTTGATGCCTTCCTCGGAACAGTTGCGGTTGTTGTGCCCAGAGGGGTTGAAGGGGAATCTCAATTGGTGCAAATAAGCATATGGGAGGTTACTTGATGGAGTACAAAAGTGGAAAGATCGTGGTGGGTTGGCATACATGACCGGATGCATCGCGATATTAAAGGTAATATATGTTTAAAAGTACGTTTTGTTCGAACGTAGTAGTTGATTCATGTGATTGAGTTTATTGAGTTTTATTATAATGTTTTTTATTAATAATAAATGTAAGTGAGTTTATTTGATTTTTGGAGTGGAGTCGCGAGCAGAAGAGTTGCTGCCGCTAATGGTCGCGGTCGCATACATGCTTGGGGCAACAAGAAGGAAGTAAGGAATATTGTAAACAGCCTCAAGGAAGAAAGGCATCTAAAAAACCCAAGGTAAGTGGGTTAAACGATTTGGTATTATATAGGTTGTTGTGGTTATATGAAATGATTTACTGATGATGTTTGTAGGTACTTGGGTATGATGATGAGAATGTGGAAGAGGAAGAAGGGGATCGAAACAATGGAAGAAATGATGTGGTTATGTAGATGCTGCAGACTGTACTGTTAGAGTTGGGTGGAATAAAAGATAGTCTGCAAGCCCGTGTGGAGAAGGAAAAAGAATTCGAAGAGAGTATAAGGGAATTGAAGGAGGAATGCAAGAATTTAAATGCCAACATGATAGAATTGCAGAAGTCGTTGAGGAAATCTGATGGAGAACTTGTTGTTGCTGTTCAAGAAGAAGAAGAAGTGGTTGACAAAGGGGAAGTCAAAGAGTCTGATCCGAACCAAGGGCTTGATATTGACGAGGACCAATGATGGACGACGATGTCGAGTGGTTGAATGAAGAATCTGTTGTTGTCCCGAAAACAAAGAAAAAGGTATAAGCATTATAAGTTATTTTGATCAATGTTTCATCAAGTTAAGGTATGAGATTATTGTTGTTGATATTGTTTGTGTTAACTTGTAGGGCAAGACAAGAGCAGTAGCTACTGCAAAGGTTAGTGGCAAAGGAATAAGAGTAGGAATCAGAAGTCGGAACATGAATAAAGTCAGCCATTGAAGGAAGTTTGATGTGGACAATGTTTGGTTTAAGCAGGATTTGTTTAGAACATAATATGATGTGTTTGATTATGCATAATGGGTGAAATTCATATGTTATTCAAACTAATTGTAGGGGTTCAATAATTATTAAGGTTTTCTAATAAAATTTAATTCGTTGAACGTACAGTACTTATTTGTGTTATTAAGTATTGAACAACAAATGTGTAAGCATTGCAGATACTGACGTACGCGCAAGTACCGAATGGAGTAGGCGCGTCAACGAAAAACACTTGCGACTATATATGGAATACGCCATTGCGTGAAAGGTAAGAAAATCTGAATCTGAAAGTATGCTACAATGATGTTGTTCTGTTCAATATAAGTTGTAAGTTTTTTGTATGGGTGTAGTGAAGTCATTGTAGATTTTGGCCACTCATACGATACGACCAGGAAGTTGGGTCGGTTCAATGGTTAGTGAGTTTGACTATTCCTTTTAAGCATTTTGTAGCATATTTGAAGAAATTTAGTATGATAGTTGCTATATGTTTTGTTTGTGGTTTAGGTTTTAGATGCCGTTGGTTTTACAATTGTTGATGAAGATAAAAGGAAGCAATCTAAAAGAAGGAGAGGGTACATCCCGTGTACATTGAGTGTAAGTTTAATATTAAAGAATCTTATGTCTATTATGAACAAATGGATGTGGTTTTGTAAGGATACATGGTTAATAATAAATGATGTATTGTAGTCTCAGCTTCAGGAAGGGGTAAATGTTGGTACAATTGTTGATTATTGGCGTCAGATTTTCAATGCGTATGGTCGGTTGACGGATTGTAATGTGGTACAAAGAAGCATTAATATATTAAACATCCCATGCACTTTCATGTCATATGTATATTACAATGGAAATCGTTGCTTGTTTCAGCTCTTTATCCCCGTGAATGACAACAAGACTCATTGGTTTATGTGTGTCGTAGATCTTGATGCTGGTGAAGTGAAGCTACTCGACAGCTTGCCAATGACCCGATCCAATGCTGCAAGAGTGTTTATGGCCGAGAACTACAAACTTTTATTCTTTCATTGTTTAAGATGTGACATAGTATGTAAAAACATAAAAATGTTTGTGCATGTAGACAAATAGTCTAAAAGAATTTTTAAAAGATAAGAAGTTTGTCCAAGTGTTTGGCTCACCATCAAGGCTGTTGAGCGATCTGCGCGTGATGGTGGAAAAACTCAAACATTAGGATAATGGGTACATATTTGTTATATTACAGTACTTTGTGTTATTTTTGTTTAACAAATTTTGAAATGATTACTCGTGGTATTATGTTAACATGGATTTGTATTCAAACAAAGATGATTGTGGTATGTTTTGCATTAAATGGATGCAGCTTTGGAATGATAAGCCTATAGGGGAAGTGGTAAGTTCATATAATCTTCATTATACTTTGCTTACTTTGGTCATCTATACTGAAAAGTGGTCTTTAATAAATGCTTAATTTGTTTATACTTGTCTTACTAGACCGTTAGAAAATGGGATTGGATATTTCTTTTGTATGATCTTATCAGTCATGATAAGAATCATTTGCGGAGGTCTATCAATGTTGCTGTAGGTCAATGGGTTAACTTCCAGGTAAATGAACAAAAGGTTCCAAAACATGGCACCTTTCAGCGTCCAGAATGGTAAGGGTTTAGGAAGCTATGCATTGTTTATTATGTAATTGAATGCATTAGGATGTGTTGTTGATTATTGTAATCTAATGCAGTTTTGTTTGGTGAAGAACATGTCAGGGGAGGCACATGTGAGTGGATGGCAACGGAAGTTTGATTGTTTGTTTATGGCATTACGTAAAGGAACCCACTTTTTTTATGGGTCGTAACCATGTTTGTATGTATATGTACAGAAGTATGTGTAGTAGAAATGTGGTGCAAGCATAAATAGGTTATGTAAGAGTAAACTAAAAACATTTTGAATGTATATTATGCAATTTTGGGGCCATAATGTGTAAGAACGCTTGTACAAAAATTTTGCATTATATGATATATGTCAGTGGATAAAATTAGCATATGCACATGATTCTGTATGTCTGCAGAGGATATATTTGGTTGTATGTACAGGTATTTGAAGCATATTGGAGTGAGATAATTGTTTGGTTGTACTTACAGTTATTTGAAGCATATATAAGTGAATTTGTATGTCTGAAGAGGATCTACTGTGCACACGTTTGGAATATGCATAACAGTAAATAATAAATTGTCATTTGGAAACACGATGAATTTGTAGGTAAAGTATAAACGAAAAGTCAATGAACTTGATGGAATCTTGATTAATACCTTTGATGTTGTGGTCGGAGATATGTTATCAACATGGATTCTACTCGTTATTCCAACAATATGCGTCGACCTACGTAGAAGTTAATAGAAAACCCGTGTTAACTTTCCATGCCATACAACATACGTAAGTAGAAACGACTCACAGTTGCATAAGGTTGGGACATGTGTAGGTCAGGAGGAAAGTTTTCATCGTCGTTGAAGAACGTTGAACTTGTCCCTTTAGTACCCGTTGGAAGTTGAAGCTTCAGTCTCGGGCATGTGTTCTTATTGTGTCCCTCTATTTTGCAGAATGAACATTGATTCCTCCGTTTTGTGGACGCATTAGGTTTTATTTTCTACTTCCGTTTTTCTTCCTTCTTTTGCGGGTCTCGAACGCTGTGTTGGCTTACCCTATGTGATGAGGACTCATTCAAGGTTATGGACTGCTCAAATTTAGCAGTTAGTTGGAGTAACTCATCTTTTGTGCTTTTGAAACTTTCGTCTGCTTGAGACGCAAGGTAGCACAACCTCGATGAAAGTGAGTGTAGCGAAGCAAATCGAGACATTTGTTTTAATTCGGGAGGCACGTCGCTGTGAAGATAAGATGGAGCAGAGAGCTTAGCATTTTTTGTCCAGCGCGGTAGTATTAAACAATTAGAGAGCTCGGAGAAGTCTTCCAACTTAAGAACGTGCAGTTGATGACGACATGGAAGTCTGATCGTCTCAAATTTCCGACAAGTGCATGTAATGTTATTTGTTGTGACATCAAGCACAACCTCATACATTGTGCCTATCTTCTCTCTCAGTTGTGACATCAAGCACAACCGACATGGAAACCCTTAAGATGGTTTCGATCCCAGTAAAAGGAATCTGCCTTTTCAGTGTTGTGCCTTTTCACTGTAATCTCATGAACCGTTTCCTGTTCACCAAGTATAAAGCTGGTTTCGATACCCCCAGAACGAGTCAGCCTTTTCAGTTCCTGTCTTTTCACTAGAATCACATGAAGGGGTTCATGTTTATGTACCTGGTTTAATGAACAGACAGACATTGTGCCTATCTTCTCTCTCAGTTTCCCTCCGTAGACTTTTCACTTTCTCTCACACGATGAATTGTGTATGTACACATATCTTTACAAGTACATGCGTGATATTGAACCTTGGTGAAATTGTGAACTAAAAAAGGTATATACCTTATTCTATTACAAATTTGTACCAATTTCTGTACATTTTCTACTATTTCATGTATATACACAAAACCTTATACAGCTTAAAGCTAAGTAAATTTTTTTGTATGAAATTGTGTATCTACACACTTCCTTACAAGTACATGAGCCATTTTCGACCTTGCTGAACTACGTGTAATACAAAAGGTATAAACTTTTTCAGCATGTCAAACCGGCACCGAAACTATATAGAGGTGGGTTCGATGCCTCCTATTGCAAAATTAGCACCGAAACCACCTCTATTTGGTTTCGATGCCTCTGATACAAAATTTGTGTACAGTTGCTAATAATTTATGTCTATACGCAAAACCTTATAAAACTTGTACCAAAAAGCTAGAAACTTTTTCTGTAGTTCAAACTGGCACCGAAACCCCATAGAGCTAGGTTCGATGCCCTCTACTGGAACTAAAAGCACTAAAACCCCATATAGGTGGTTTCGATGCCCCCTTCTAAATCATGTATGAAAGTATGCTTTTGGTTAACAATTTCTATATGTACACATTTCCTTACAAGTAAATGACCCAACTTGAACCTTCGTGAAATTGTGTAATAAAGTAATGTATATATTGTTTTCTCTTGCAAACTTGTACCAATTTGTGTACATTATGCTACTACTAAGTGTATATAGTTCCGAAACCCCTTAAGGTGGTTTTGATCCCAGTAAAAGGAATCTGCCTTTTCAGTGTTATGTCTTTTCACTGTAATCACATTAATCGTTTCTTGTTCATCATGTATAAAGCTGGTTTCGATACCCTCCAGAACGATAGCACCTTTTCAGCTTCTTGTCTTTTTACTAGAATCACATGAACCGTTTCATCTTCATCATGTATACAGCTGGTTTCGATACCAACCAGAACGAATCAACCTTTTCAGTTTCTTGTCTTTTCATTAGAATCATATGAAGGGGTTCATGTTCATGTACCTGGTTCAATGAACAGACAGACATTGTGCCTTCATTCTCTCTCAATTTCCCTCCATAGACTTTTCACTTTCCCTCTCTCAAATTAATGAACCATGTTGCATTTCTTTCATGCATTGAGCCTAAAAATATTAAAGAAGGTTTAAAAGATGATTTTTGGATTTTGGTCATGCGAGAGGAATTAAATCAATTTGAGAGAAGTAAAGTTTGGACATTAGTTGAAAGGCCTAGTAATCAATCTACTATAGGAACTAAATGGGTATTTAGGAATAAATTAGATGAAAGTGGTAACATAGTGAGAAACAAGGCTAGGCTTGTTGCTCAAGGCTATACCCAAGAAGAGGGAATTGATTTTGATGAGACATATGCACCCGTAGCTAGGATGGAAGCCATTATGATGCTTTTAGCATTTACATGTTATAATGATTTCAAGCTTTTTCAAATGGATGTGAAAAGTACCTTTTTAAACGGTCTTATAAATGAAGAAGTGTATGTTGAAAAACCACCGGGTTTTGGGGATTCAAAATTTCCAAATCATGTGTTTAAACTAACAAAAGCTCTTTATGGTTTAAAATAAGCTCCTAGAGCTTGGTATGAGAGACTTTCAAATTTCTTAATTGAAAAAGGGTTTTGAAAAAGGAAAGGTGGACACTCAATCTTCATAAAAAGATATAACAATGACATCTTAGTAGTACAAATCTATCTTGATGATATCATTTTTGGTTCTACTAATGAGTGTTATTGTAAAGAATTTTCTAAGCTAATGCAAGGTGAGTTCGAGATGAGCATGATGGGGGAGCTCTCATTCTTTTTTGGACTCCAAATCAAACAAAGGAAAGATGGCACCTTCATAAATCAAGCTAAGTACGTGAATGACATGCTTAAAAAGTTCGGCTTGGAGAATGCAAAACCTCAAGCCACACCTATGAGCTCTTCCATAAAGCT
Source organism: Hibiscus tridactylites (assembly GCA_958450335.1). Lineage (NCBI taxonomy): Eukaryota > Viridiplantae > Streptophyta > Magnoliopsida > Malvales > Malvaceae > Hibiscus > Hibiscus tridactylites. The sequence goes on from OY288273.1 coordinate 76,400,151, forward strand.
TGACAAAGATGAAGGAGGTAAGTGTGTTGATTCTAAGCTTTATAGATCCATGATAGGTTCTTTGCTTTACCTTACCGCAAGTAGACCAGATATCATGTTTAGTGTTTGCTTGTGTGCTAGGTTTCAAGCTAGTCCTAGAGAATCACACTTAGTTGCCATTAAGAGAATTTTTAGATACCTTAGAGACACGCCTAACTTAGGCCTTTGGTATCCTAAAGATTCCTCCTTTAGCCTTCATGCTTATTCGGATGCGGATTATGGGGGATATAAGATAGATAGGAAAAGTACTTCCGGGACATGCCAATTCTTAGGCAGTATGCTCGTATCTTGGTTCTCTAAGAAACAGAATAGCGTAGCATTATCTACCACCGAGGCGGAGTACATATCCTTAGGGAGTTGTTGTGCTCAAGTCCTTTGGATGAAGCAACAACTCTTAGATTATGGTGTTGAAATAGAAACCATACCCCTTAGGTGTGACAACACTAGTGCCATTTGTCTCACTAAGAATCCCATCCAACACTCTAGAACTAAACACATAGAAATTAGACATCATTTCATTAGAGATCATGTGTTGAAAAATGATGTTGTTATAGAATATGTTGACACCTTGAACCAATTAGCGGATATATTCACAAAGCCTTTAGATAAAGAGCACTTTTGGACCCTTAGGAGAGAGTTAGGTTTAACTAGCCTTTCTTGACCCCTTCTAGGTCCCAAAATGTCAAAAATTTGCTTGAAATTGTTTGTGGTTCGTGCTTGTGTTAATTTTGTCCTTCTTGCTTCTATGCATGTTGCTAGGGGGAGTATGCATTAAGTTAAGCCATTAAAACTTGTTCATAGGACATTTACATGCATTTAGGGACGTTTCAAGTTGGATTTTTGCACTTAAATATGTCAAAAATGCCTAATCTGGTAAAGGCGTATCGATACGGCTGAAGCGTATCGATACGGGTTCATAACTGGGAAAACTTTGAAGCTGAACGAGTATCGATACAACCCCTCGTATCGATACGGTTAAAGTCAAGGGAAATAGTCAAAGCCAAGTCGTACTAATACGGTCCCGCGTATCGATATGGTAGTAACGATGAATAAAAAATTAGGGTTAAAGGGTATCGATACGTGTGCATAGCATATCGATACGGCCTCGATGGAGAGGCTGTTTAGGGCTGCAATCTTTAAAAGTCTTTAAAAATTAAAACCCCTCTTTTCTCTTCGAAACCCTAGCCGCAATATCATATAAAAACCCCCTCAATCCTTCAATTTTTACCATCAATCTTAAAAATTCTTTGAGGGTTTTTAATCTCCACATCAAGGCTAAGCTTTGTCAACAAATCTTGTGCATTCACATCAACTCATTCATCCAATCTAAAGTTCAAGGTATAAAACTCTTCTTTTTTATTTTCTTTGATTTTCGTTTGATTTTTATAATTGTTTCAACTTAATTTTTGTACAAAACATGTTTTTATTTTATGGGTTTCAACTCTTTCATAAAAAAATTCAAAAATCAAAATTTTTTCATTCGAATATATTTTGTTCTAGTCGTATATTTTTTATCTGTTTTTTAACAATTTTTTTACTTGTAAATATCTTTTTAAAATTAAATTTCTTTTTACAATTACCTTGAATTATTAGAATTTATTGGATTGAATAGGATGTTAATTGCATACATATTTGAATCGCTTTTTGATGTGTTTTCAAGGTTATGGCACCATCGAAAAAGAGAACTAAGCGTTATCATTCTACTTCCGATCCTAGTGAGGATGATGAGGGTAACCCTAAACCTAATCTTCCATATATTATCCAATTGAGTTTTCCCGATGATGGTGATATAGCTCGGTACAAATTATTTCAAAGCATGAGTATTAGGGAAGAACGTGTTGTGTCAGTCCCATTCTTAAATTCTGCCCGTTTTAAATTCCAATACCTACCTTTAATTAAGCAATGGAAGTTTTTACCTTTTTTGAGCATTCCTCCTATCCTATATAGGAATCTAGTCATCGTATTCTTTTCTAATGCCTTATGTGTTCATGATGAAGCTAAGGAGAATGTCATTGCTATTGAATCTTCTGTTCTGGGCAAAACCTTTCAAATTGATCAAAATACTTTATGTAATGTCTTTGGTTTTGAAAATATTGGTATTGATGATGAGAGGTCTTTAGGTACGGGTCCTTTAGGCTCAGCCAAAGTTTTAAATGCTCATGATTGTATCCTTCATCTTCTTGTCTCTTGGTTTCTTCGTCCATCGGGAGGGAAATTTTCGACTATTCGTCAAGTAGATGACTTTTGGCTTAGGTGTTTTAGGGAAGGTCAACGTCCAAATCTTTGTCAAATTATGTTTGCCGACCTTGTCTATTTAGTCCAACACCATCACACCAAACAAGTCACATCCTTTTACAGCTCTACGGCTTTGAGTTATCTCTTTCATTCCATTGACATTGATTGTTCCCATGACTATCCCGAAACCCTTGGCCTACCCATAGATGAGCGTTCTCTAGCTCGTTCCGGTTTCTCTTATGTTGATAATGAATGGGTTCGTAACACTCAAGATCCTCCACAAGATGCTCCGTTCGATGCCTCTCGTGCTTCTTCGAGCTCTCACCGTGCTCCGATTGATTCCTCTTCCATGGGCACTCTTATGACTTTCCTCAATGAGAAGTTCACTTCCATGGAAGCCGATTTACCGCGATGGACACTAGACTCACATCTTTGGAAGATCGCGTCAAAGGTATGGAGAAGAAAATGGAAACCATGGCTTTTCGCCAAAACTCCATGGATATCTCTCTTACCGCCTTCTATGGTGCTTGGCTCAACCAAAACCGAAGGAATCAACCCTCTCAAGATGATGAAGAGGATGAAGACGATGATGATGATGAGGGGGACAAGTAGTTTATGCATATCATCTTATGGCATTTAATCTTTTCTATTCTGTTATTGCACTCTTTTTTTAGGATATAAGTTTATGCCTATTATCTATGTTTTCGAATTTGAGTTTGGATTATCATATTTGCTTTGAAGTTTATGCATTTGACCTATTATGTTTATTTTCAAGTTTATGCATTTGAACTCTTATGATTGCTTTAAGTTTAATGAATTATTGTTGCTATTATGTTGTTATTATCCTTGTGTTTATATTTGATCTAACAAAAAGGGCGAGAATGATTATAGAGTCAATTTTTTTATTTTTGAAAATCTATCTTAAATTAAGGGGGAGAAAGCTTTTCAAAGCTTTTCAAGCCAAACTATACAAAACGCTCAGGCGTATCGATACCCTTAGGCGTATCGATACGAGCTTTTGCCACTGGAATTTTAATGGACTTAGCGTACCGATACGGTGTTACCCCGTATCGATACGATATTCATCTGGGCAACTAATTTAATCAAATCTTACCGATACGCTTTGCAACCGTATCGATACGATAAGCTTATCTTCAAAAAATCTTTGTATTTAATTTTTCGACCGTTACTTGTTAGTTGGTTGGTTTCCCAATTTTTAAAAGACCGTTATATCGTACCGATACGCTTGGTATGTGTATCGATACGCTCTTTAAGAAAACCAAACTTGGGATTCCAGTGAGCAAACATCGTATCGATACGGTCATCCATACCGATACGCCCCTTAAAACCGTACTGGTACGCCTTCTATGCGTATCGATACGCTTTGCTTTCAGTCACAACGGCTCTTTCCTCTTTGATGCAGGTATCGATACGCCCTCTACGAGTACCGATACGGTAGGCTGCAAAGCTACATTTATTGCGGGGAAAATGCTCCCAACGGCTCTATTGATGATCCCAACTACCCAAACGACTAGAATTCAATGCAAGGGTATAAAAACCAGCTTCAATTGACCAAGCAACAATTATTGAACCCACAAGCAACATCAAAGCAAAAATCCAAACCCTAGTGCTCTTCATAGTCAAATTCTTGTACCCGACTCTAGTGATTTTATTGTTATCTTGTATTGTGAGTTTGGAGAGTTTGAAATTGTATTTGGGTAAACATTTATCCTTTGAGAGGAATCTTTAGAGTTTACCAAATCTATCTCTTTGTAAAAGTGAGTGGATTAAGCTTTGGGTAGAAAGCTTAATCAATTTGTAAGGTTACCTCCTCATCCAAGAAAAAAGAAAGAATTCAAGTAGTGAATTGGTTGAAAATCCTTAGTGGGAACTAAGGTAGTGGATGTAGAGTTCATTTGGAGAACTTGAACCACTCTAACCACTTGTGTCACTTTTTATTTTTCACTCATACCTCCTACCAAATTTTTAATTGCCAATTCACCCCCTCTTGGCCATTTTCAATTGTGTGATCAACTCAACACAGATGGTTCAAGAAGTTTTTTGAGATCATCGATACAATGAACACAATCAATGACTCTTCTACTACATGGCTTTGTCCAGCATGTCAAGGAGGTCCTGGTGCCTCTCACAGGTTTAATGGCATTCAGTCCCTAGTGACACATGCCAAAACCAAAGGTGGACCAAAGCTCAAACTCCATCGACAACTTGCTGAGCTATTGGATGAGGAATTGCGTAGAAGGGGTACTTCGGCTATTCCTTATGGTCAAGCTTATGGCCAATGGAGTGATTTGAGAGATGATCCGAATGATGCTAATATTGTCTGCCCCTCGCCTGCAAACGACGAGGATGATGATCACCAAATACTCTGGCCACCCATGGTGATGATAATGAACACAAGGCTGCATCAAGATGATGCAAATGGGAAGGTAGTTATATAACAAATTTTAATTATGTTTTTATGAATATTACAATTGCTTAACTTCTAATCTCTTGCATTTTCTTCTTAATTGGATTGGTATGGGAAGCCAAGAGCTTCGTGCCTATTTCAGTTCCTACAATACTATTCTTAGGGCTCGCCAATCTTACGGTCCTCAAGGCCATCGTGGAATGAGCCTTCTAATTTTTTAGAGCACGGCAACAGGTTATCTCGATGCTCAGCGTCTGTATAACCAGTTTGCTGCCCAAGGTTTCGATAGAATTGCTTGGGAACATTGTCAAGGCTTCTTGTATGGTCCAGGCAGAGAGCTCTAACTTTATGGTTATATGTCTGCCAAAGAAGACATAGACAACTTCAACCGCAATTCTCAAGGTTTTCTCTATCATCAGTTTCTTCTTTTATACAAGATGAACTTCTGCTCATACTAATGCATACATGTTTTGTTCATTAGGCAACAATAGGGTCAGATATGAGATGCGATCATATGCAGAGATGGTTGGTCAGCACCAACGAGAGGCTGGTTCAAGTGCCATGGGTGGCAGAGGGCATGGAGGTCATTTCCCTAGGCAAAGATGCGGATTGAGGAGGTGCCACTATTTTACTTTAATTTTTTTATTTCAATATGTATTTGAAAAACTTTGGAATACATTTTATTTGTTTCCTAAAGATACTTCATCTTTAATTTTCATATGATCCTTCTGTCGTAAACCAAATGTTAATTTTCAACTAATAAGGGGTTTCTTGAAGTCCTTCAAATCTTTTCGTATTTGCCAAACAAGCACTGAAACCACAAATTGGTGGTTTAGATGCTGCCTTCAAGGTCATCATGTTTTTCCCATTTTTTATTTATGTATATACATAAATCATTGTGTATGTAAGTAAATTGTGTATGTACACAATTCCTTACAACAATATCCATTCTCACCCTAACAAAATTTAACATACGCCCCATTCCTGCTCAACCAGCACCGAAACTCTATATACACAGTTTCGATGCCACATAAAGGACATTACTTTTGCCCATTCTGCAAAACCAGCACTGAAACCACATATAGGTGGTTTCGATTCCCTTATAAAAACTTGTACGAAAGTATGTTTTTTGGTAGGAATTTGTGTATGTACACATTTCCTTACAAACACATTAGACATTTCGAGGAACCATGGAAAATTGTGTAATAAAAAAGGTATACACCATTTTCTCTTACAAAGTTGTACCATTTTGTGTATATTTGCTACTAATAATCGTATATACACTCATCCTAATAAAACTTGTACCAGAGTATGTTTTTCGGTAAGATATTGTGCATGTACACATTTCCTTAGAAGTACAAGAGTCATTTTCAACCTTCGTGAAACGTGTAATAAAAATGGTATATACCGTTTTCTCATTCAAATTTTTTCCAAATTGTGTACATTTGCTATTAATATGCGTATATACCCAAATCTTTACAAAACTTGTACCAAAGTAGGCTTTACGGGTAAGAATTTATGTATGTACACATTTCCTTACAAGTACAAGAGTCATTTTCAACCTTCGTGAAACTGTGTAATAAATAAGGTATATAACTTTTCCTCTTACAAATTTGTACCAATTTGTGTACATTTAGTAGTAATACGTGTATATACACAAAACCTTATAAAACTTGTACCAAAGTATGCTTTTTGGGTAAGAATTTGTGTATGTACACATTTCATATAACGACATGAGCCATTTTGAACCTTCTTCAAAAAATGTAATAAAAAAGGTATATACAGTTTTCTCTTACAAATCTGTACCAATTTGTGTACATTGGGTACTAATACGTGTATATACTCAAATCCTTACAAAACTTGTACCAAAGTATGCTTTTTGGGTAAAAATTTGTGTATGTACACATTTCCTACAAATACATAAGCCATTTTCAACCTTCATAACAATGTAATAAATAAGGTATATATCGTTTTCTCTTACAAATTTGTTCCAATTTGTGTATATTTCGTCCTAATAAGTGTATATACACAAATTTTAACAAAATTTGTAACAAAGTATGCTTTTCGGGTAAGAATTTCTATATGTACACATTTCCTTACAAGTACAAGTCCATTTTGAACCTTCGTGAAACCGTGTAATAGAAAAGGTATATACCTTTTTCTCTTACAAATTTGTACCAATTTCTGTATATTTGCTACTAATATATGTATATACACAGTTCCTTACAAATATTGTATCAAAGTATGCTTTTAGGTAAAAATTTGTGTATGTACACATTTCTTACACGTACATGATCCATTCTGAACGTTCGTGCATCTGTGTAATAAAAAGGTATATACATTCTTCTATTACAAAATTATACCAATTTGTGTACCGTTTCATATAACAATCTATGTACCGCTTTTTACCCGGTAAACAGGTCTACCGTTTTTTAGCCTGTATTTAAAGGTTGTTCCCTAGAACTCCCCATTATATTTATCCTCCAAAGATCTTCCATCAACAACATGTAAATCTATATTTTAAAAAAAAAGGTTAACTACTGGAATAGTCACTTATGTTCTCCCACAATACAGAGTTGGTCGCCGATTTTGAAAAACGACTAGTAAGGTCACTTACGTTTTCGGGGCGTAAACTTTTGGTCACCCAGTCGTTTGTTGTCGTTAAACACTGACGGATTGCTGACTTGGCAATGAAAAATAAGGGTAAATTACTGCAATGGCCGTTAAAGTTTATCTCATGTACATTTTTGCTCCCCAATTTAAAAAAATAAATATTATAGTCACTAATAAAAATGTTTCTTTATAATTCCACCCTTAAATTTTTAAAAATTCATTTTTTCAACCCTAAAACTTTACAATCAATTAGTACAATAATATTATAAATGCTTAGATGAAAAATAGGTGCTCAAAGTATACCATGTTTAAACTTAGCTGCCCAAATTATTCATATTTAATAACTAAACTTTCAAATTGCTCATATTTTTTCACTCTGAATTATTTTTATTATTATAACATGTCATTTTTATTATTTTTAAATTAAAAATAATTTTAAAATAAAATTATTTTTATTATTATTAAATTTAAAATATTTTAAAAATATTCGTTTTGTGAAGCTTGTCAAATTTTGAGATTTTATAATAATTTGAAAGTTCTAAGTATTTTCCATTAAAAATTAATAAAATTAATGCCACCTGTCAAGTACCGATTGGTTGACAATTTTTTTAACACTCATTTAACAGCCGGACACCTAAAATTGTAACTATGGTAAATTTGGACACCTTTTTTTACCAAAAAAATACTTTAAACACCTAAAATATTTTAAGAAGTAATATTTTAAAAAATATATTCTAAATTTAATAATAATAAAAATGATTTTATTTTATTTTAAAATTATTTTTAATTTAACAATAACAAAAAATGACATGTCATGTTACAATAATATTAAAAACAATCCAGAGTGGAAAAAATATGAGCAATTTGAAAGTTTAGTTATTAAATAGGAGCAATTTGAGCACCTAAATTTAAAAAGGGTATACTTTGAGCACATATTTTTCATTTAAGCCTTTATAATATTATTATACTAATTGATTGTAAAGTTTTAGGGTTGAACAAATAATTTTTAAAAATTCAAGGGTGAAATTATAAAGAAACATTTTCATTAGTGACTATAATGTTTATTTTTTTGAATTGGGGAGCAAAAATGTACATGAGATAAACTTTAATGGCCATTGCAGTAATTTACACTTATTTTTTCGTTGACAGGTCATCAATCCGTCGGTGTTTAACGGCAACAAACGGCTGAGTGACCAAAAGTTTACGCTCCGAAAACGTAAGTGACCTTACTGGTCGTTTTTCAAAATTGGTGACCAACTCTGTATTGGGAGAAAACATAAATGACTATTCTAGTAGTTAACTAAAAAAAACATGTAAATCTAATTTGGTGATAAGAAACCCAAGATTGAGAATAATCTCAAAATTTAAGAACTCTTTATATTGTAATTAATCTAACAACTTTCATCAAGGATCTAAAAAAATATAAAAGCTCCAAATTTAGCAAATCGGCAAAAAAATGATTTTGATGTAAAAACGAGAAGATATATTGTGTTGTCGTATGGAACTCTCTCAATCGCAATTGATAGAGTAACCTTTATATTGTGGCTCAAATCGACCCTTCAAGACAATTATATTAGCAACCCGAAGTGCGAAGACGACCTCTATCACGGAAACGAGAAGAATCGTGTTGAAGAAAGTTTCAAAAAATTAACAAGGTGAATCAATCAACCTTGAAAAGAAAATGGCTCATGACCAACCATTTTTATTTTAAGGGTCAGTTTGACATTGCTTTTGAAAAATGCTTTTAAAAGTACTGTTAGAAAATGATTATATGTGATGTGGAATAGAGCTTATGAGCATGACGTTTAATTGAATATTGTTCTTGCATCTTTATCTTGTGGCTCTGTGGATCCTTGGTAATTGTGTGCTTTGCCTCGGCTAAGATCGTGCTCGGACCCTGCAATGTTGAGGTTTGTTTTTAAGAGCTTACCCTCACTAAGCATCATTGCTTACGCTCTCTTTGTTCAACATTGCAGATCCTTAGTTCGTGGGTTGCTTGCGCAAGTGGAGGGCCTCCAAGTGTGGTTGTTGGCTTTGAGTACATCAAGTATGAGTTTTAAATGTTTGAACATGTAATAGCTAAGCAATGGGATTCGTGTTATTTTGATGGATATTATTGGTTGTTAGGAGCTTGTTTAGACTCCTTGCTATGTTGCTTTTGTATGGCTTGTTGATGCCATGTTTGAATTGTAAAACCATGACCTAATTGCTTACCATGAATGTTGGCTATGTGCCTTTTGAGGTTGTCTTTGTGTTTGAGTGTTGTAGTATGAGACTTTGAATGCTTAAATGCCATCTTTGATCAATTGCATCTAGGTTCGAGTCTTGCACGTTTTTGCTGAGTTTGGGAGTTTTGCAGTGCAGGGCGTATCGGTACGCCTGAGGGCCGTATCGATACGGCCTTGCCTCCAGGGCTCAAGTTTGGCTGGGCGTATCGATATACGGGGGGTATCGATACGGTTTTTGCTCACTGGAATTATGAGATTTTGGTGAGATGTTACCGTATCGATACGGTGGGTTAGTGTATCGATACGGGTTTATCTCGTTGACCACGAGATGTTGACTGGGAAGGGTGTATCGATACCCTTAACAGGTGTATCGATACGGTCTTCCTGTGTTGACCCTTGAGTGTTGACTTTGGTCAAGGCGTATCGATACCCTTGACAAGTGTATCGATACGGACTGCTTAATTACAGAAAATGGGCTGTTTTATGAATGATGTCTTGAATGGTTGATCCTTGTATCGCTCTTTTTTCCGCTGACGTGTTTCACATAGGTAATGGTAATGCATTTAGACAAGATAAATAAAAAGAAATTTTTAGGGTTGTTAACCGAGGGGGAACCTTAACGGGTTTCGCTTTAGTTTTCCTCGTGTGGCCCACTCGGACCGGTCATCCGGCCAGACCGGGAAAAGGGGGTTACACTTGTTGGTATCAGAGCCTAAGGTTACCGAGACCTTGGACAGGTAAGTGAGGTAAGTTCAAGTTTTGGATTGATATGCACGGTGTTTGCTTGCTTTGTAAGAATGGTTGCTTGTTTGACAAATATGTTGGTTGTTTGGTTAAAAGCATGTTGTGTAAGAGTCCCATTGCTACTATTACATTGGAAAAAGAATTTTTAAAGTGAGGAAAACGTACTTGAACACTTGGAAGCCTTGCCTTGCTAACCCAGCTTGTATGTTTTGTTGTTGTGGTTGTAGTTAATATCTGTGAGAGCGATGTCTAGACCGAGAGGTAGGCCGAGAGTGGTTCGTCAGGAACCACGTGTTGCGGCTCCTGTTGAGCCGGTAGTCGGTGTGGAGGCTCATATAGAAGGGCTTGGGGCTGCTGGAGTTGGAGCACCTCCACCACCTCCACCACCACCACCTCCTATAGAAGGGCTTGGGGCTGCTGGAGTTGGGGGCGAGGATGGAGCCGGAGGAGAGGGACCTCAAGGTGGCCAAGGTCCAGCTGGAATTGATATGACTCCGCTAGTGCAAGCTATAGCTGGAGCATTTCAGGCCGCGGTTGCGGGAGCTCAGGCTGCAGCTCAGCCTAGGTGTGACGATGCCAGTCTACCTTTGGAGAGGCTCCGTAGCTTGATGGCCGAAGAGTTCAGGGGATCTACTCCAGAGAGGTCGGAGTTATGGTTGGAGAAGACAGTTCGTATCTTGGCTCAGATGGGTTGTGCGGGCGCACGTAGATTGGGTTGTGTGATCTCGTTGCTTCAGGGTGATGCCTACACCTAGTGGGTCACCATTACTACTGGGGTACTTGGGATTTCTTTGAGACCGCTTTCAGGAAGAGGTACTTGGGACCGAGGTACTTAGATGAGAAGAAGCGAGAGTTTATGGACCTTACTCAGGGAGAGGCTTCTGTGACTGACTATGAGATCCGTTTTGTTCGCTTGAGTCAGTATGCTCCAGAGTTGGTTCCTACTGAAGTGGAATGCTGTAACCGTTTCCGCTATGGGTTGAGTAAGGAGATTAAGAGGTACACGCTAGCTTCTGACTACTCAGACTTTGATGTATTGGTCGCGAGGGCCAAGGACTTAGAGCACAGTTTGGGTTCGGCCAAACGATCTGGTGGTTCTAGTTCTGGTAAGAGGCATAACCACTTTGATGGTAGAGATGCCAAGAGGTATAGAGGTGGCGGACATCAGTTTGACTAGAGACGTGGCGGTGGCCATCATGGTAGGGGTCATCAGGGCCATAGAGGAGGAGGGCGTTTGCCCGAGTGCACTCGTTGTGGGAGACAGCACGCTGGTGAGTGTTGGGGTAATTTCCATGCTTGTTGGAACTGTGGTTCAAGGGACCACTTTAGGAGGGATTGTCCGCATCAGACGGCACAGGCACCAAAGGTTGCTCAGGCTCCTGCGAGAGCGAATGACTTTCAGAGAGGCCATGGGCGCGGTCTTGGCTACTTCCAGCCTAGGGCTGATGCACCTAGGGTAGATGCTCAGAGGAACCTTGCTCATATTGTGGCAGTGCAGCCAGAGGCGGGAAGACCAACGAGAGTTTATGCTCAGAGAGAGGCCGGGAACGACACTAATGTGATAGCAGGTAATTTCGAGTTACAGTCCATGTCTTTGCTTTCTTTGGTTGATTCGGGTTCTACACATTCCTACATTTTGAGTAAGCATGCACAGAAGTTAGATATCCTTGTTGAGATCTTAGATGTAGGTATGCATGTTCTTTTGGTGAGACAGTTGTGGTTAGACGTATGTATAGGAGATGTCCACTGAAGATTCAGGGCCATGTGTTCTCTGTTGATATGATGGAACTTCCCTTCTATGGTTTTGATATTATTTTGGGTATGGACTGGTTAGTTGAGCACCGAGCTAGTGTGGATTTCGAGACGAAGATGATTTCTTTGAAACTTTCTGATGACTACGAGGTAGTAGTAGTAGGCGAGAACATTAAGTTCTTGTGTAATGTGGTGTCAGCTTTAGAGGCTCATAGGTTGATGGACTCCGGATGTGGGGCTTACTTAGCTTATGTTATGAATCCGAATATGAGTGAAGCTAGACCGAAAGATATCAGAACAGTTTGTGACTTTCCGGATGTGTTTCCTGAAGAATTGTCGGGTTTGCCTCCTGACAGAGATGTTGAGTTTGTGATTGAGACTGTTTCAGGGTCTAATCCAGTTTCGATAGCTCCGTACCATATGGCTCCGAAAGAGTTGAAAGAATTGAAGAGTCAGTTGCAAGAATTATTAGACCGTGGTTTCATTAGGCCTAGTAGTTCTCCTTGGGGTGCTCCCGTGTTGTTTGTGAACAAGAAAGATGGTAGTATGCGCATGTGTATTGACTATAGACAGTTGAACCAGTTGACTGTGAAGAACAAGTATACGTTGCCTCGTATAGATGATTTGTTTGATCAGTTGAGAGGTGCTTTAGTGTTCTCGAAGATAGATTTGAGATCCGGGTACTACCAGTTGAAGGTGAAAGAGTGTGATGTTCCGAAGACAGCTTTTAGGACTACATATGGTCACTATGAGTTTCTTGTGATGTCGTTCGGGCTCACGAATGCACCTGCAGCATTCATGGACATGATGAACAGAATTTTTAGAGACTATCTAGACCGTTTTGTAGTTGTTTTCATTGATGACATACTTGTGTACTCGAAGACAGAAGAAGAGCATGACGAGCACTTGAGATTTGTTTTACAGAGATTGTTGAGCAATCAGTTGTATGCGAAGCTTAGTAAATGTGAGTTCTGGATTCGAGAGGTTGTATTTCTTGGCCACGTTGTTTCGACCGAAGGTATTCGTGTTGATCCATCGAAGATTGAGGCTATTGTTGAGTGGAAACAACCTAAGTCCGTGACCGAGATTAGGAGTTTCCTAGGATTAGCTGGTTACTATCGGAGATTTGTTGATGGTTTCTCTAGAGTAGCTGCTCCTTTGACTAAATTGTTGCAAAAGGGAGTTAAGTTTGAATGGTCAGATGCAAGACAAAAGGCCTTTGAGAAATTGAAAGAAGCTTTGACAAATGCTCCAGTGTTAGTGCAACCTGTTTCAGGTAAGGAGTTTGTGATTTACAGTGACGCTTCCTACATAGGTTTAGGATGTGTTTTGATGCAAGAGATAAGAGTTGTTGCTTATGCTTCTAGACAGTTGAAGACTCATGAGAAGAACTATCCTACCCATGATATAGAGTTGGCCGCGGTTGTGTTTGCATTAAAGATTTGGCGCCATTATTTGTATGGTGAGAAGTGTATAGTTTACACCGATCACAAGAGCTTGAAGTATTTGATGACACAGAAAGAGTTGAACTTTAGACAAAGAAGATGGCTAGAGTTGCTAAAAGATTATGATTTGACCATTGAGTACCATCCGGGTAAAGCGAATGTAGTAGCCGATGCTTTGAGTAGAAAGGTTGTCGTTGAGTTGAGAGCTATGTTTGCTAGATTGAGTGTGTCCGATGATGGTGGTTTGATCACCGAGTTGCAAGTGAAGCCTTCTTTGATTCAGTTGATTAGAGAGAAGCGGTTGCAAGATGTGAGTTTAGTCCCTCATGTTCAGGACATAGCCGAAGGAAGACCGACCGAGTATAGTTTCAGTGGCGAGAGCTTGTTGTGCTTTAGAGATAGAATTGTTGTGCCGGAAGATGTTGAGTTGAGACGTCAGATTCTGAGTGAAGCACATTCGAGTCCCTTTTCTATACATCCGGGTAGTACCAAGATGTATCGTGATTTGAAGAATGATTACTTCTGGGTTGGTTTGAAGAGAGATGTAGCCGAGTATGTGAGCCGTTGTATGGTTTGTCAGAGAGTGAAGGCAGAACATCAAGTTCCTTCAAGTTTGTTACAGCCTTTGAAGATTCCGGAATGGAAATGGGAGAGGATCACCATGGATTTGGTGTCGGGGTTGCCTTTGTCTCCTTCGAAGAAGAATTCAGTTTGGGTGGTTGTTGATAGGTTCACTAAGTGTGCTCACTTCTTAGCAGTGAACACTACGGACTTCTTAGACAAGTTGGCAAACTTGTACATCCGTGAGATTGTGAGACTTCATGGAGTTCTGAAGTCTATTGTTTCAGATAGGGATCCTAGATTTACTTCGAGATTCTGGGGTTGCTTGCATAGTGCTCTAGGTAGCCGTTTGCATTTCAGCACGTCTTATCATCCACAGTCCGATGGGCAGTCCGATGGGCAGTCCGAGCGAGTGATACAGATTCTAGAGGATATGCTTCGTTGTTGTGTGATTGACTTCCAGGGTTCTTGGGAGAAGCACTTATCGTTAGTTGAGTTTGCTTACAACAACAGTTATCAGTCTAGTATTCAGATGGCACCTTATGAGGCTTTGTATGGTAGACGATGTAGGATTCCGATTTGTTAGGCTGAAACAGGTCAGAGATTGTTACCTATGCCGGATTTGCTTAAGGGGACTACCGACAAGGTGAAGTTGATTTGTGACCGTTTGAAAGCAGCTTCCGATCGTCAGAAGTCTTATGCGGATTTGAGGAGGAAAGAGATTGAGTACCCCGTGGGTGAGAAAGTGTTTCTGAAAGTATCTCCGTGGAAGAAGGTAATGAGATTTGGCCGAAAGGGCAAGTTGAGTCCGAGGTTAATTGGTCTGTATGAGATAGTTGAACGGATTGGGCCTGTAGCTTATTGCCTGAGGTTACCTTCTGAGTTAGAGAAGATCCATGATGTCTTTCATGTGTCTATGCTTAGGAGATATAGATCGGATCCTTCTCATGTTATGCCCGTTGAGGAGATAAGAGTTAAATCCGGATTTATCTTATAATGAAGAGCCTGTTGAAATACTTGCTTCTAATAGCAAGGTGTTGCATGGTAAGACCATAGAGTTGGTCAAGGTGTTGTGGAGACATAGAGGCGTGGAAGAGGCCACGTGGGAGAGAAAAGCTGATATGGTTGAACAGTTTCCGTATTTTTTTCCGCCAGGTAATTTCGGGGACGAAATTCCTTAAGTGGGGGAGAGTTGTAACACTCGGGTTTAGGGGTTAGGTGGAAATAATATTTTAATATTATTTGGGCTCGGGTTTATAATTAAAATGATCCTTTAAAATTTCGGGTTTCAAAATAAATATTTGAAATGGGACCAAATTGATTTAATTGCAAGTTGAAAAGCTTTTTAAAGAACAAGAGGATAGCCATTCATTAATGGCCTTTTGGTAATTTACCCATTTTTCAATTTAAATCCCCTCTTTTTCACAAATAAACACTATTCACTCTCTTCCTCACCCATTACCAACGTGAAAAGAGCTCCCCCTCTTCAAGCCACTATTCCATTTCAAAGCTCACTCATTTCAACTCCTTTTTGAAAGGTAACAACGTTTTTTACTTCCCCTCAACTCCCTCTCTTTAAAAGTACCATTTATTTTCATTTTCATGGAAGTTTTGAAAATGGGATTTTCAAGGGTTTTGATTAAAAATGGTATCTTTGCTATGGTTAACTTAATATTTTGATATAGTGTTGTTAGTTATGGAATCTAGGAGTCAAATGAGGCAACATATATGAATTTTGCATGGTTTTAAGCACATTCCCGAAATTGGGTTTCAAGGGGGGGTTTTGGAGGGTTTTAAAGTGGTTTTTGGGGTAGTTTTATGTTGGATTTTGAGAGCTGGTGTTAGTATGATATATGAGGGTCACTTTGGGTGTGTTTGATGATTGTTTGGATGCTTGAATTGGAAGATTTCAGTGGGTATTGTGGGCTGCTCGGGAATTCTATTTGGGGCTTGATTTTGAGTGTTGGTTGCTTGAAAACGTTAATCCGGGTTAGTTCCGACGATGAATTATTGATTGTGGATGTTTTGTTTGTGTTTGAGATTGATTAGAATCGAGGTTTGGCGTCGGTGAGGCATCGAAAGTGAATCCGGAAATTTGAAGGTGGTCGCTTGCTTGGTCTTTGAGCTTGGAAGCTTAGGTGAGTGGTTAAACGTTTTACATGGTTTCTAATTGATTGGTTCGAGTATGTGGACTAGGTTGGGCTTGATAGACCCACCTAGAGTTAGGATTGGGGTGGTAGCCTAATCCTAAGCTTGATCTAGAGCCTTTGGATGAACTTATATATATGGATGTTTATGCCTCGTATGACTTGTGATATGGTTGCTTACGTATATTGTGTTATACATGTGAGATGAGGCATGATTTGTGATGCTTGAGGCATGCATGGTAATGGTTCATGATTGTGATCATGGTGAGTACGTGCTAAGCACGGAATTGATTTAAATGAATATTGTGGAATGAGTTAAATGTTGGCACTAGTATGCTTGAGTACAAATGATCGATCATTAGGATGTTAGTGTGTACACATGAGTCAAAAGTCGCGCGTGGCCTTGGTGGCGTTGAGTCACCAAGGAGGAGTACGGGTTCGCCCAGAAATTGTATTTTTATATAGTCGATGATGAGTGGAATCCCATCGACGGGGCGTGAGGATGAATGGAATCCCCTCCGTGAGACCGGTGATGAGTGTAAGCCCACCGTGAGGTAAAGTGGTTGTTGGATGTGAGTTCCAACGTATTTATCCGCGTATTCGGGTCATAGCTAGGTGTCAATGTTGATTGATATGTGTATCAATGTGTTGTGATATGTGATCCTTATTTGAATGTTTATATGTGATTATATGTGATGTGGAATAGAGCTTATGAGCATGACGTTTAATTGAATATTGTTCTTGCATCTTTATCTTGTGGCTCTGTGGATCCTTGGTAATTGTGTGCTTTGCCTCGGCTAAGATCGTGCTCGGACCCTGCAATGTTGAGGTTTGTTTTTAAGAGCTTACCCTCACTAAGCATCATTGCTTACGCTCTCTTTGTTCAACATTGCAGATCCTTAGTTCGTGGGTTGCTTGCGCAAGTAGAGGGCCTCCAAGTGTGGTTGTTGGCTTTGAGTACATCAAGTATGAGTTTTAAATGTTTGAACATGTAATAGCCAAGCAATGGGATTCGTGTTATTTTGATGGATATTGTTGGTTGTTAGGAGCTTGTTTAGACTCCTTGTTATGTTGCTTTTGTATGGCTTGTTGATGCCATGTTTGAATTGTAAAACCATGACCTAATTGCTTACCATGAATGTTGGCTATGTGCCTTTTGAGGTTGCCTTTGTGTTTGAGTGTTGTAGTATGAGACTTTGAATGCTTAAATGCCATCTTTGATCAATTGCATCTAGGTTCGAGTCTTGCATGTTTTTGCTGAGTTTGGGAATTTTGCAGTGCAGGGCGTATCGGTACGCCTGAGGGCTGTATCGATACGGCCTTGCCTCCAGGGCTCAAGTTTGTCTGGGCGTATCGATACAGGGGGGGTATCGATACGGTTTTTGCTCACTGGAATTATGAGATTTTGGTGAGATGTTACCGTATCGATACGGTGGGTTAGTGTATCGGTACGGGTTTATCTCGTTGACCACGAGATGTTGACTGGGAAGGGTGTATCGATACCCTTAACAGGTGTATCGATACGGTCTTCCTGTGTTGACCCTTGAGTGTTGACTTTGGTCAAGGCGTATCGATACCCTTGACAAGCGTATCGATACGGCCTGCTTAATTACAGAAAATGGGCTGTTTTATGAATGATGTCTTGAATGGTTGATCCTTGTATCGCTCTTGTTTCCGCTGACGTGTTTCACATAGGTAATGGTAATGCATTTAGACAAGATAAATAAAAAGAATTTTTAGGGTTGTTAACCGAGGGGGAACCTTAACGGATTTTGCTTCGGTTTTCTCCGTGTGGCCCACTCGGACCGGTCATCCGGCCAGACCGGGACGAGGGGGTTACAGTTTCCCTATTTTTACCAAAAAATAATTATTATTATTATTATTATATTTAATATTAATGTTAATAATTAAGGATAAAAAAGTAACTTCACACCTAAAAGTGATTTTTTACCCCAAAAATAAAAAAAATTAAGCAAAAACTATTTTTTAAACCATGCCAAAGGGAAATAATAAACTGAAATCAAATATGGCCAGCATTGTAGACCAAAATTTACAAAGTAATAAATATTCTCTTTAATTTAAAAGACAATTTCCTAATTAACTATTTGACCATAGAAATTATCTTTCTCAATCGTCTCATATGTTTTCTCCCTTGTAAAATAATTTCATTGGAATGTTTAAGTCAACTGACTTTTTCTTTTCCTAATATGTGCATGTATCATTTGGTATATGCTTGACCTGCTGATTCTCAATCATGGTAGGAAAAAGTTACTTCCTTAACATCTACTCCTTCACGGAGTTGCTTAAAAGCCAACTGGCAACTGAATGTCTTCAATGAAGATAACTTCATAGAAACCCAGATTTTCTAGAGAACAAACAAAGAACAAAAGATGGAAGAGGAGAAGAAATAGAAAAGATGCACAATATTAAAATTATATATTTATTTTTTTTAGAATTAGTGTCAAATAAAATAAGTAAAATTTGAGGGTTAAATATGTTATTATATAAATTTATATTAACTGTCACATCATCCCTGTTAAAAAATTAATATCATCATACCAATTTGTTATTTTTTAAGTCGGGGTGATCATTTTGTAATTTTCCATAGTCGATGAACTCAGCAAAAAATGCCCCATAGTCAGGGAGTCTATTCATGTAGTTTATCATTAAATTTAATAATATATGTTTATACATATTTTTAACCCTTTGATGAATGATGATGCACATACACCTAGCAGACGAAGCGATTTGAACCCAAGTCTCCTAGGATAAACATCATTCACTTTTTCACTGAGAGTCTGAGACCATTTGTTGGGTTCAAGTAATTTTATTAATTAAGATAATATTATTATATATCAATATAGAAACTTTTTAGTAGTAATTTATGTAACACTTCCAAAAATACCTTATAATGTATATATAATTATATATTTTTTTTATAAAGTATCATTTTTAAATATATATATATATATATATATAGTTTTTGAATGGAAATGTAATTTTTGAAAAGTAATAGTTTCCAAAGAAGGTGATATTTAGGGGTTTATTAGGATTAAAATAAATTTTAGAAGCTTACGAGAAAATTTTAAATTTGAGGATTAAATTATAAGTTTTTAAAGTTTAATGTACTTTTATAAAAAATCTGAAAATGTGAATGTTAAATTGTTAATTATAGAAAAATTAGAATCAAAATGCAAAGTTTCTGGCTAATTTCTTTTAGATATTGTAGTTGAATTTTTTTTTTGATCTATTGCACTCCATATTTATTTTTTGGTCCAGGGTACTTTAACAGTAAAAGAAAAAGTGAAGTCGTATGTGTCTTATCCAACTTTTAAAATTAACATTGAAGTCGACACATGTTCTATCCAACTTCTATTAGTATTGTAGAAAGTTTGATGTTCTACCACGCCAGGAAGTGAGCTGGGAAAGGTGAAGTCGGTATGTGTTCCATCTGACTTATGAAATTAATATTGAAGTCGATATGTGTTTAATCCGACAACTAATGAAACTGTTCAAAGTGTAATAAATTGTAAAAATAAAATAGAGAGTGCAATATTTGGGGTGATTTTTCCAAACTGTAATATTTGTAGAATTACTCGAAAGTTTCTATAATTTGAGGTCAAAAGAGAAAACTCTAGAAAGTTTGGTGTCATTTCTATACACTTTAGAAAGTTAAACATTTCAATTTATATTTTACCCAATTTTAAATTCTACCACGCCAGCTTCTATTAGTCATTTAACGGCTCAATGATCGAAATGAAATTTTTTTAATGGCGGTGAATTTAATGAAGTCTTTTTAAGGTAGTGATTTTAATAAAAGTTTTTCAATTTCAGAAGATCATATTGCAAGCAGCCTAAAAGTTCAGTAACCACCAATATAGTTTACCCAACATTAAAAAGTAAAATTTTAGCCTTAACTTTAAATTCTAAATCATAATCTTAAGGGTAAAGTACACAGACGGTCACTAAACTTTAGTAAAAAAACAAAATGGTAACCAAACTTTCAAAAATCACAAAATGGCAATTAAACTTTATGTTTTATAACAAAATGGTAACTAGACGTTAAATGTCGTTAAGTGGCTGTTATAAACTTTGGTATAATAACATATTTAGTCCTTCATATTTATACATTCAATCAATTTAGTCCTAATTCGAAACAATTCACTAAATTTAGCCCTTGTTATTTACGCATTCTTTCAATTTGGTCTTAAAGAAAAATTCCAAAGTATGGTAACATGATAAATAATTACAATTAAATTTTTATAGGAACTCAAAAACTCGACTCGACTCGAATCGAAAAAAATTTCAAATAAACTTTGAGTTGTAAAATATGACGCGGCAACTCGAATAACTTGAAATTTTTTGACTCGACTCGATCAAACGCTCATCTCTATCTTAAGATATGATGCGTCAACACGAATAACTCGAAATATTCGAATATTTTAAATCATTTTTTCCTTTTAAATCGAATATTTTTTAAAATAGAATATTTAAATCACATCAAATATTTAATAAATACTTTAAATATTCAATTCAATTTAAAAATATTCGATTTAAAAGAAAAAATGATTGAAAATATTCGAATATTTAATAACTATTTTAAATATTTTTCTTTTAAATATTCAAATATTTAATAACTACTTTAAATATTTATTAAATATTAGAATATTTTAAAATTAAATGAAATATTTAAAGTAGTTATTAAATATTCGATGTGATTTAAAAGAAAAAATAATTTAAAATATTCGAATATTTTGAGTTGACGCGTCATATCTTAAGATAGAGGTGAGCGTTCGATTGAGTCGAGCCAAAAAATTTCGAGTTATTCGAGTTGACGCATCATATTTTACAACTCAAAATTTATTTGAAATTTTTTCGATTCGAGTCGAGTCGAGTTTTCCATTTCCTATAAAAATTTAATTAAATATTAGAATATTTTAAATCATTTTTTTCTTTTAAATTGAATATTTTTAAATTAACTTGAATATTTAAATTAGTTATTAAATATTCGATGTGATTTGAATATGAAAATATTAAATATTCTATTTTAAAAAATATTTGATTTAAAAGAAAAAAATTATTTAAAATATTCTAATATTTCGAGTTGACGCGTCATATCTTAAGATAGAGGTGAGCGTTCGATCGAGTCGAGTAAAAAAATTTCGAGTTATTCAAGTTTACGCGTCATATTTTACAACTCAAACTTTATTTGAAATTTTTTCGAGTCGAGTTTTCAAGTTCCTATAAAAATTTAATTAAATATTCGAATATTTGAAATCATTTTTTCTTTTAAATAGAATATTTAAAGTTGTTATTAAATAATCAATGTGATTTAAATATGAAAATATTAAATATTCTATTTTAAAAAATATTCGATTTAAAAGAAAAAATGATTTAAAATATTCGAATATAGAGTTATTCGAGTTGACGCGTCATATCTTAAGATAGAGATGGGCGTTCGATCGAGCCGAATAAAAAAATTTTATGTTATTCGAGTTGACGCGTCATATTTTACAACTCAAACTTTATTTGAAATTTTTTCGATTTGAGTCGAGTCGAGTTTTCGAGTTCCTATAAAAAAAATTAATTGTAATTATTTATCATGTTACCATACTTTGGAATTTTGCTTTAAGGACCAAATTGAAAGAATGCGTAAATAATGAGGGCTAAATTTAGTGAATTGTTTCGAATTAGGATTAAATTGATTGAATGTATAAATATGAAGGACTAAATGTGTAATTATGCCAAAGTTTATAACAGCCACTTAACGGCATTTAACGTCTAGTTACCATTTTATTATAAAAAAAGTTTAATTGCCATTTTGTGATTTTTGAAAGTTTGGTTACCATTTTATTTTTTTTTACCAAAGTTCAGTGACCGTCTGTGTACTTTACCCTAATCTTAAACCATACATCCTAACAAATACATCATATACTCAGGCCCTGTTTGGCAATTAGCGGATAGCTGATAGCTGATAGCGGATTGCATTAGCTGATAGCTGATAGCTGATTGCATTAGCTGATTTGACTAGCGGATTGTATTAGCTGATTGTATAAAAGTGTTTGGTAAAATTAACTGATAGCTGATAGCTGTTTGATTATTTAAACAAGCAAAATGACATATAAGGACATGATTATATTCAATACTTGTTTGAATAATTTATCAGTTATGAATATTTTGTATCTAATAAATATTAATTAGATTTGTAAAAATTATTTTTAATATAAATTTTTTAAACATATTTGAAAGATTTATATATTAATTTATTATTTAAATAATTATTAAAAAAATTATATGCACATATAAATATGTGATAATATAAAATAGAATTAACTTACAAATATCACCATATAAATTAGTAGTAACAACAAATAAGTCGAATATTTAATATGTTATTATTTATATTAAAAAATATTATTATTTAATTTAAGTTATTTTGAGATTTTTGGTAATTGTTAAGGGTAAAAGAGTCATTACAACTCTAATATCAAACCTCTAATCTCAAAAAGCTCATATTAGGAGCTTTTTCAAAATTAGCTTTTTCACCTCAATCCGCTCTTTCAATCCGCTATTTACCAAACATCAATATTAGCGGATTTGACTAGTCAAACCTCTAATTATACCTCAAACCTCTAATTTTTGCCCAAACCGCTATTTACCAAACAGAGCCTCAATATTATAATTTCTAACCTTAAACTCTAAACTTAAATTATAATCATAAACCTTAAATATAATTCTTTTTAATAATAAGATATAAATAAGAATACCAAAAGAGAGACCCACAATTTCTACCATTTGTGTAATGTGAGGTACATAGAAACTCACGAACCAATCATCTTCTGCCCAAAATTAAATCACTAAAATTGTTAATTAGTAATTAATGATATTGATTAAGATGATATATTAAGAAGGAAAATATAATCAATATATTTATTAAATTTAATAAAAGTAATAAACAAAATGCAGAAAAGAATCTTAAAATAGCTAAAATAATCCTCATTAAGAATACCATTTTTAAAATTTTACCAAAATTAGAGAAATGTTATTAATATTATTATTATCCTCCCCCTAGGCCCAGGTGGCTCCTCAACTGTTTTCTTTTAGGAAGCTTCGTGGAAGCTGCACTTAAGCAACTCCTACAGACTACAGTCCCACTTATAACACTATACACTATCTTATTTTCGAACTCATCGACATTACTCTGAAACGGTTGTTTTTGTCACCATCTTCACCCTTTTTTCTTTGCTTTTAGCGTGCTTTGCCTTCTTTGTTTGGCAAAAGGGAAAATGGCTTCTTTACGCGAACCATGGGTGGTGGAAAGTGGAAACTTGAAGGGTTCGAGCAAGGAGAATCGCCATGGAAGGACTGCACATAACATGTCGTCATCTTCATTGCGTAAAAAGTCCGACTTGACCCTTGTTTCCAAGGTTCGATGTGGGATGCTTAGGCAGTTTTTGGCCAATCTTCAAGAGGTCATTTTAGGAACTAAGCTCTCAGTTCTCTTCCCTGCTATTCCGCTGGCCATCGTTGCTCACACCTATGGGTTTGCAAGAGTGAGTCCCCCCCCCCTTTTTCTTTTTTTCTTTTTTTGAAATTCGAGTTTCTTCAACTTTACCAGTGACATTTATGATTTTGTCTTGTAAACAGCCCTGGGTTTTTGCTTTGAGTTTACTCGGACTTACGCCGCTGGCTGAACGAGTTAGCTTTCTCACCGAGTAAGGCAGATTTATAGTTGTTTTACTGTCCATGAGTTGTTTTCTCGAGTGCAATTAATATTATACTAAATATAATCATTTCCTGTATGATATTATATAATTTATATTTTAATTCTAGAATTGAAGCTGACAAATATTCTTCTTCTCTCTGTGACTTGCAGGCAAATTGCTTATTACACTGGTCCAACAGGTAAAAATTACTTTTCAGCTCATTTACTTACCGCGAAATAATTAATATTAATCATTTTAATGAAGATTCGAGTGTATCTGAAAAACGCTTAAATGGTCCAATATTTATGTCTGAATTATATTAAATAAAAAGCGCTGGTGTAGCAGTAATCAAGAAAAATAATGAGTGTAGTGAGATAATATTGTAATGTTTGCAGTGGGAGGGCTGTTGAATGCAACTTGTGGGAATGCTACGGAGCTGATCATAGCAATATTTGCACTAAGCCAACGTAAAATAGATGTGGTTAAGTATTCTCTGCTCGGCTCTGTCCTTTCAAACCTGCTTTTGGTTCTTGGGACCTCTCTCTTTTGTGGCGGCATTGCCAATCTCAGAATCCAGCAGAAATTTGATAGAGTAAGCTATTGCTGCTCATATCTTATTTTCAATACCTATTGCTTCTACTATTGTTTTCACATGTATATGTATATGTATGTATGTCAAGTTATATGTTCGATAGAGACCGACAGTATATTTTGGCCCATTAAGAACAATATGTTAAACAGTGTTGAATTTGACAGAGACAAGCGGATGTGAACTCTCTCCTTCTATTGCTTGCGTTATTATGCCATTCACTGCCCCTGCTGTTTCGAATGAGTGGGGCAACGGATGCGGTGACGGCGGACCCAACGCTGCAGTTATCCAGAGCCAGCAGCATTGTGATGTTGATTGCATACCTCTCCTACCTGATTTTCCAGCTATTCACACACCGCCAATTCTTTGAAGCGCAAGAGGTAATTCGATCGATGTTCTCAGCTTCTAAAAGCCCATTTCTGCCATTATGTTTTTTTGTGATAATCTAAACTATACATATAGCTGATATAAGTCCATTATATCAGGAATCAGAAGATAACGGCGATGTTGAAGAAGAACCAGTAATTGGATTTTGGAGTGGGTTTATCTGGCTGGTTGGAATGACTGCTGTCATCTCTTTGCTCTCTGAATACGTTGTACAAACAATTGAGGTAAATTTCGTTATGGTCTATGTTATCCGAACTTGACGGTGCGAGTGATGAATACAAATATATGTATGATATGAATACATTCACTTCTTCTATCGTACCGTATGAATTGTGTACTTACCATATGTAGTATGCAAGCTCACAAGAGTGTTCCAATTTTGTTACTTATCATTGATCAAAGGATGCTTATTTTTACACAAAATTTCAGGATGCTTCGGATTCTTGGGGGATATCTGTGAGTTTTATCAGCATTATTCTGCTACCGATTGTTGGGAATGCAGCAGAACATGCAGGGGCAATCGTTTTTGCTTTCAAAAACAAGCTGGTCAGTATTAATAATATAATTTCAGCAGCCTGTTTTTTTATTAATGAAAAGAAGTGTTGACAAAAACTTGTGGAACTGAAATAATTGCAGGATATTTCTTTAGGTGTTGCGTTAGGATCTGCAACTCAGATTTCCATGTTTGTGGTACATATATATCCCAAACTTACAATAGTTGGAAACTTTATCTTTCGGAATCTAAAACTAATTTGTGATTCAGGTCCCACTTTGTGTTGTTGTTGCTTGGATTATGGGCATTAAGATGGATCTCAACTTCAATCTCCTCCAAACTGGCTCTCTCGCTCTATCTATCATTGTCGTTGCCTTCACTTTGCAGGTACCAACCACTTTACATAGTCATTAAAATTTAAACATATATATATTGGTCGAAATTCTGATTTTGGACTCGGGTTTGCACACTTGTGTGTGCCTTGTCAAAAGATTAAGAAAAAAATATAAACAGATATTAGCATGTAATCATAATGGTATTAGTATAATTTGACCCAATGATGGAGTTATTAATTATTGATGAAGTTGAGCTAAAATGTTGCATTGTAGGACGGCACTTCTCACTACATGAAGGGGCTGGTTCTTCTTCTGCTCTACATTGTGATCGGAGCTTGCTTTTTTGTATCCGAAACACCATTAAGTAAGGTTTTATTTAATTCCCATTTCTTCTAACCATATTTATTTATATTTTCCCACCATTTCTTCTCAGACCCAGTAAGCACAACAAACTCGGGAACTAAAACAGCCATCGACGCAATCTTCAGCACTTGACAAGTAAGTGTTTATTTTACTGGAAAGTTTTACACCGTGTTTGTGGATCCTGAATATTGACTAATGAATGCAGGGTTTGACGTCTCGGGCATTTGGTGTTCTTTTGTTATGTCGTGGCCTGTTGGAAAGCTGACAAATGAAGCTTGGCGTTGAGGCTTGATGAAGATAGGCTATTTCAGTACACAGTATACTGTTTTGTCTGTGTATACATCTATCTAAGCAAGTTTATAAAAATAAATGAAATCTTCTTTTTTTTGAAAATAAGCTTACGATTCCATTTAATTTCAAAAGAATTGGTAATATACTATAACTCGGGGAATAAAATTTCAATGCCTTTTCTTTTAACATTGAATTCACAAGGCTAAGTTAAAAAAAAAAGGAAAACTGAATTCGCAAAACTTATCTCAGAAAGTGGATTTGTGGTAATAAACGAGTAAATTGTTAGGCGGTTTATTTATTAAATGAATAAACACGAACAAAGAAATTATTATTTTTCATAATTTAATTTATTTACATATGTTTGTTTATTTATTCGTATATGTTTATTCGTTTTGTGTTTGTTGACGTTTGTTTGTCATTTTAATTAATGAACACGACATAAGTTACATTCTTTAACGAACGGACACGAACAAGAAATTATGTTCGTTTAGTTGTTCGTGTTTATTCTCTTACAAACATACTAATTTTTTACTAGGTATTGCAAGCTTCTTTGATATGAACTCAAATACGATAGTTTAAACTTGTTCCGAAAGGTGGTGATTCATATTTTATTTGGATTGATATAGATTTGTATCCAACTTTGTTAGAAATGAAAGCAATTTGGACCGGAAGCAATCTAGAACGAATGCAATTTGAATAAGAAGCAACCCGAACTGAAAAATAATTAAAATCAAAGGTGATTCAGATTATTACTATATCAAATCCATTATCGATTGTTTCAGTTTTAATTATAGAGTGACTAATGTTGGGTTATCCAATAATAATGGGCACATATGTATAATGTATGTTGCTATTATAAAGTTTAACACGAAAATTAAAGTGACCAATTATGTTACACGTGTTATAGGTATTAAATTGTCATGAAATTAAAAGTGTAGATACCGTAAGTTATATTTATAACTCAATGAGGGGCAGAGTTGTAAATATTAATAAACTGATTTTTAATTCAGTTTATATAAAGGGTAGTGGTCCCCGAGATCTAGGTTAACTTGCATATCTCTCCTTCCCCGTCAGAGAGTTGTGTGGCAAGAGGTAACCTATCATCTTGGAAGATCAAACCCTCTCTGGAAAATCTCCATCAATGGATTCAGGTACGCTTCCGCAAATTTAGTCTTTGTTCTTAATGGTTTGACATGTATGGATCTTGGGTTTAATATTCGTATAAATATATTTTTGGTTCTAACAAGTGGCATCGAGCCAGGTTATGTCGAATCATTGAGATCATATTTTTTTGGGTTATTAATCTTCCATGTTTTTTCTCCGATTTATAATCCATGATCGAAACTGTTTGGGTTTTGTGTTGATCTATTAATCGGTAATTAACAATGGTGTTTTCAATTGGGAATTGCGACGGTTTTTTTCTTCCAGTTTGTTGGTTTGGAATTGCTTGCGATTGATTAATGAATTAGGTTTATCCATCCTTCAATTTTGATTTCAAGTTAATGACGTAATTGATTTAGAAATTCAATGTATTTCTTTTGGTTTTGTATTGTTGCTTTAATTTAGGTTATTAAATTATTTACAGAATATGATTATGGACTTAATTTTTTTTAAACAATCGCATACTGTTACAGTTATAAAATATATATATGTATTTAATCAGGTTGGATCAAAATTTTAGTTTTGATCATCAGGTATAAAGATAATTTTTTTTTTTAGAAACGAATAAAATTCATGTTTTGGCTATGTCTAATATTTTAGTGGGTTAATTGAAACACAATGTCACCAAAGTGACCGCTTCTGCGTAGATTAACTTATTTAAAATATCAAGATGTTTGTGTTTTTGTAATTCATGCGTTTATTAATTGGCCCAAAGGAAAATTAATATTTGGCCGAATTTCAACGACACCTGTGGTAATAAACGTGTGACAATTATAAGGTATTTTTATGTGTGCAATACATTAGTCCAAAGATTAATCTGTTGTTCGACATAATTTATTGTCAATGTTTGATTACTACAACAAGAGTACCGTTTACTGTTAATATTACTGTCCAAAGACTTGATATTAATGTTGTGTTTGGTATCTTGAGGGGAATTAGTCACTTCTTTGAATTTATTTGTTTATTATGGAATATTGATGTGAGCCTGTTTATTTTTTTTATTTTTTTTGTTCTATATTCAGCTAGTTCTTCTGCTGCCACAATATCTGCTAATATCAGTTCTATAGCCATGCTTAATGGGACAAATTTCAAGGAATGGAAAAGGCACGTACTTATAGTACTTGGCTGTATGGACATAGACCTTGCATTAAGGCAAGAACAACCTGCACCTCTCACTGCGGATAGCACCCCTGATGCCAAAAGGGATTTTGAGAGGTGGGATCGTTCTAATCGCATGAGTCTGATGATCATGAAACACATCATTCCCGAAGCCTTTAGGGGCACTGAATCTGAAGAGATTACTCAGGCTAAGTCTTTCCTTGACGATCTTGAGCAACGTTTTGCTAAAAACGATAAGGTTGAAATGACATCACTTCTGAATTCTTTGATGTCTATGAAGTATAAGGGTCAAGGAAATATAAGGGAGTACATTATGGAGATGTTCCATATCGCTTCAAAACTTAAGGCACTTAAAATCGAGCTTTCTGAAGACTTGCTCGTTCTTATAGTTTTGGTATCGCTTCCTGCACAGTTTAGCCAATTTAAAATTAGTTATAACTGTCAAAAGGAGAAATGGACTCTGAATGAGCTCATTTCTCATTGTGTTCAAGAGGAAGATAGGTTGAAGCGTGATAAAACTGAAAGTGCTCATTTGGCCAGTGCCTCTAAGGATAAGGGCAAGAAAAGAATGTATCAGAATGAAGCTGCTAAGGGTCCGGCTCAAAAGAAACAAGAGCGAGTTCTAATTAATTGTTACTTTTGTGAGAAGCCTGGACACTTGAAGAAAGATTGTACCAAGTATCACGCATGGCGTGCTAAGAAAGGTATGAATCTTAATTTGGTCAGTTCTGAGGTTAATTTAGCTTCAGTACCTAGAAACACTTGGTGGTTAGATTCTGGTGATACTACTCACATAAGTGTTTCTATGCAGGGTTGCCTGAGCTACCGAAAGCCAAGTGATGGTGAAAGAAACATCTTTGTGGGCGATGGAAAATCGGTAGAAGTTGAAGCAATTGGGCATTTTAGGTTGTTATTAGGAACTGGTTTTTATTTGGATTTGAAAGACACTTTTGTTGTTCCGTCTTTTAGGCGGAATTTAGTTTCAGTTTCTTTATTGGACAAATTTGGATATTCTTGTTCATTTGGAAACAATCAGTTTACTTTGTCTTTAAATTCAAGTATTGTCGGAACTGGTTATTTAAATGCTTATGACAACCTTTATTTGCTAGATACAGTTGCATCATATAATGAAACCTTGCACGTGGAATCACGTGGTACTAAACGCAAATTAAATAAGGAAAATTCGGCATCATTATGGCATAAGCGCTTAGGTCATATCTCAAAAGGTAGGATTGAGCGACTTATATCTAATGGTATTTTGGAGTCCCTTGACTTTTCAGACTTTAATGTTTGTGTTGATTGTATCAAGGGAAAACAGACCAAAACTAAGAGATTAGGTGCCAACAAATCTACAGACGTCTTAGAATTAATTCACACTGATATTTGTGGGCCATTTCCTACGGCATCTTGGAATGGTCAACAATATTTCATAACATTCATAGACGATTACTCACGTTATGGGTACCTATATCTCATTCATGAGAAATCTCAGTCTTTGGACGTGTTCAAATCTTATAAGGCTGAAGTTGAGAATCAACTCAACAAAAGAATTAAGAAAGTTAGATCTGATCGTGGTGGTGAGTACTACGGTAGATATGATGGCTCAGGTGAACAACGTCCAGGACCATTTGCGAAATTCCTAGAGGAATGTGGTATTGTCCCACAGTACACCATGCCAGGATCACCTAGTATGAATGGTGTAGCTGAGAGACGTAATAGGACTCTTAAGAATATGGTAAGGAGTATGATTGCTCATTCTACCTTACCCGAGTCCCTCTGGGGAGAAGCATTAAAGACAGCAGCGTACATTCTGAATAGAGTACCAACTAAAGGAGCTGAAAAGACACCTTATGAGCTTTGGATGGGTCAAAAACCTAGTCTAAAGCACTTTCACATTTGGGGATGTCCAGCTGAGGCAAGGCCTTATAGGCCACATGAAAAGAAATTAGACTCCAAAACTGTTAGCAGCTACTTTATTGGATATTCTGAGCGATCTAGGGGCTATAAATTTTATGATCCCACAATTAAGAATATTTTTGAGACGAGAACTGCAACATTTTTTGAGGATGTTGAATTTGGAGGGAGAAATAAGGTTAGAGACATTACTTTTGAGGAGGAATTGAGTTCCAACTCAATTCCTACTATCACTTTTGATAATGTTCAGGTTCCTATACCTGTCATTAATCAAGAAGTGAATCCGGAACCTCAACAAGATAATGTTGAACAACTTCCTCCTATTCAGGATGAGGTAATTGTTCCAGAAGAACAAATTCAACAACCTCAACAACAAGTGCCATTAAGGAGATCCACGAGAGAAAGGAGAAATGCCATTCCGGATGATTATATTGTATTTCTCCAAGAAAATGAGGATGATAATGAAATGATGGAAGATGACCCAATCAACTTTCATCATGCCATGCAAAGTGTTAACTCTCAAAAGTGGATTGATGCCATGCAGGAAAAGTATAAATCAATGCAAGACAATAAAGTTTGGGAACTTGTCCCATTACCTGAAGGTGCAAAACCAATTGGTTGTAAATGGATATTTAAAACCAAGAGGGATGCAAATGGTAATGTGGAGAGGTATAAGGCACGTCTTGTAGCTAAAGGATATACTCAAAAAGAAGGCATTGACTTTACAGAGACTTTCTCTCCGGTTTCATCGAAAGACTCTTTTAGGATAATCATGGCACTTGTAGCTCATTTTGATCTTGAGTTACATCAGATGGATGTTAAGACTGCGTTTCTCAATGGAGACATTGAAGAAACAATTTATATGGTGCAACCGGAAAACTTTGAGTCGGGAGACCCAAAGCGTATAGTTTGCAAATTAACAAAATCCATCTATGGACTCAAGCAAGCTTCTCGTCAATGGTACCACAAGTTTCATCAAGTAATTGTCTCATTCGGTTTTGAGATGAATATCGTTGATGATTGTGTGTATCACAAGTTCAGTGGGAGTAAGCATATATTTTTGGTTTTATATGTCGATGACATTTTGCTTGCCACGAATGATATAGGCTTATTGCACGAAACCAAGAGATTTCTATCTAAGCATTTTGAAATGAAAGATCTTGGGGACGCTTCTTTTGTTTTAGGAATTCAGATACATCGAGATCGATCTCGAGGTATTCTTGGATTGTCACAAAAGAACTATATCGATAAAGTACTTAAAAGGTTTGGCATGCAAAATAGTAAACCAATGGACACCCCTGTCGCTAAAGGAGACAAGTTTTGTCTTGCTCAATGCCCTAAAAGTAACCTTGAAATTCAAGAAATGCAGAAGATTCCCTATAGATCAGCTATTGGGAGTTTAATGTATTCTCAGGTTTGTACGCGTCCGGATATTGCGTACATTGTTGGGATGTTAGGCAGATATTCAAGCAACCCTGGTATGGGCCATTGGATAGCAGCCAAGAGGGTTATGAGGTATCTTCAGAGAACAAAAGATTACATGCTCACTTATAGGAAACCAGATCATTTGGAGGTCGTAGGGTATTCGAATTCTGATTTCGCCGGGTGCCAAGATAGCAGAAAGTCTACATCAGGCTATATTTATCTATTAGCTGGAGGAGCTATATCCTGGAAAAGTGCTAAACAAACACTTGTAGCTTCTTCCACTATGGCAGCAGAGTTTGTAGCATGCTATGAGGCATCCAATCATGGAATATGGTTGCGGAACTTTGTCACTGAGCTGCGTATTTTGGAGAACATAGAAAGACCGCTTAAATTGTTTTGTGACAATAAGTCAGCAGTACTGTATTCCAACAACAATAGGAGCTCGTCTAAGTCAAAGCACATAGACATAAAGTTCCTAGTTGTAAAAGAAAGAGTGCAAAGTGGACAAATATCCATAGAACACATTGGGACAAACTCTATGATAGCGAATCCGCTCACAAAAGGTTTACCACCCAAGGTCTTTCATGAGCACACTGCTCATATGGTGTTGTATCATTTGAGGACATTATTGTTTGAGTGGGAGTTTGTTATTTGTTTGCTTTATATTTGATTTTGGACATTTATGTATTCAGTTATTTTTCTAATCAAAAATTAAGTATTCGGTTTATTCACTCTTTTCTTATTTTGATAAGGACCTCACTTAAGTTTAAAGAGGACCAGTTGGAAATAGGCATGTTCGGTTCACATTTACATGTAATTTCCATGCTACGCATCCATGATTGATCTATGTCATTTGATTGTGTTTGTATACATGACCATTGATGGGTCCAGTCATGATTGATATGGCGAAGTCCGCTTTGATCCTATATAGATATAGTTGATGGACGAGATTGTTAAAGAATACCTATTGTATGATAGCAAATTTTGAGCTCATAAGGTTATACATTTGTCAGGAAACATATGTTGCCCAAGTGGGAGATTGTTGGGTTATCCAATAATAATGGGCACATATGTATAATGTATGTTGCTATTATAAAGTTTAACACGAAAATTAAAGTGACCAATTATGTTACACGTGTTATAGGTATTAAATTGTCATGAAATTAAAAGTGTAGATACCGTAAGTTATATTTATAACTCAATGAGGGGCAGAGTTGTAAATATTAATAAACTGATTTTTAATTCAGTTTATATAAAGGGTAGTGGTCCCCGAGATCTAGGTTAACTTGCATATCTCTCCTTCCCCGTCAGAGAGTTGTGTGGCAAGAGGTAACCTATCATCTTGGAAGATCAAACCCTCTCTGGAAAATCTCCATCAATGGATTCAGGTACGCTTCCGCAAATCTAGTCTTTGTTCTTAATGGTTTGGCATGTATGGATCTTGGGTTTAATATTCGTATGAATATATTTTTGGTTCTAACAATTAATTCTAATTGTCACCAAATTTTAATTAAATTATTAAATTACTTTTAGTAGAAAAAGTAACTTGATTGTTATAAAACTTATAATTAAATGGGGTGCGGCGTATTTTATTCTAAAATAAATAAATAAATAAAAAGGCAAGTTTTCAGACTTTGCGCTATCTTTCCCTCGCTCCCTCCTCAGTCCTTCCCTCTCTCAGCAGTCAGCAGCACTGCAACAAACAAAAACCTTCAGCTGCCTTATCTTTTCATTACCCTTGAGAATTCCCTAAATTCCCACTCTACCCTTCCTCCATGAGAGAAGACAAAGCAATTCTACGCCTTCAAACCATCCCGGGCCTTACCCCTTTGGGAACAACGAAGCCTGACGGCTTTCTCTGTCGAAACGCCCGCCCCGTTTTCAATTTCAATAACCGCACTGCTCGTAATTTCGCT
This sequence comes from Hibiscus tridactylites, assembly GCA_958450335.1. Classification (NCBI taxonomy): domain Eukaryota; kingdom Viridiplantae; phylum Streptophyta; class Magnoliopsida; order Malvales; family Malvaceae; genus Hibiscus; species Hibiscus tridactylites. The sequence goes on from OY288273.1 coordinate 76,434,042, forward strand.
TCTCTTTCCATGGCGGAGAGGAGACAACAGCTACGGGATTTCGCGCCCTCTCCAGCTCACCTCCTCAACCACCCTTTGGCTGCTCTAGCTTGCGTTCCCAGAGACGTTGCCATTTTCGCGGCTGGCGCTGTCGCTGGTGCCGTGGCAAAAACCGCCACGGCTCCCCTTGACCGCGTCAAGCTTCTTATGCAGGTTAGCGGCCTTTCGGTTTCAAAAAATGAGTTTGGGTAGGCTGGTTAATCAGTTAGTTAGTTATCACTTAACAAAAGTGTACATTTAGCATAAATTACCGTAATTAAGGACAATTTAGCATTTTTTCTCTTTGGTCGAGAAAATTGACTGTTTTCATGAATTGGGAATTGTATTAATTTTCCGGTATTCATGTTTATTTTCCTTCATATTGATTTACTTATGCTTTGCTTCTGAAGTTAAGATGGTAGTATGGGTTTACTGACGGCAAAATCTTTAGAAAGTACTCACTTTGTCAATGATTGGAGTGGGGTTTTAAATTGGAAAAGTAAAATATTTTAATTTCTAACTTTTAGTACAGGGATTAAGTCTCAAAATTTATTCAAGTACAAGGACTTGCAACATATATTTACTATTTTAAAATGAATTTTCTTTTGGCAGACTCATGGTGTTAGAGCTGGAAAAGAGAGTGCAAAAAAGTCTATTGGTCTTATTGAGGTATGTTTTTGTTTTGTTGAATTTTAGCTGATTAAAATAATTTTATTGGATTATATTTTAAATGTTGGTGACTATTTCGGACTAAACTGCAGGCGATTGTATTGATTGGGAAGGATGAAGGAATTAAAGGGTACTGGAAGGGCAATCTTCCTCAGGTTCTTTGCATTTTTTTTTACTTCCAATCGTTTTTTATAATAGATTTCGATAATGTAATAAGGATGGTTTTGAACTGCTATATATATATATATTACTAAATGGTTCAGGTGATAAGAGTCATACCTTACAGTGCTGTCCAACTCTTTGCTTATGAAACTTACAAGGTAATTGTATAAAATGCATAACTTAACCTTAACATCATACTTACTCTGTCCCTTGATGGATTGGTCTTTTGATTTCCCTTTCCTATCGAATTCTAGAAACTTTTCAAGGGAAAAGATGGTGAGCTATCTGTTCTTGGTAGACTTGCTGCTGGAGCATGTGCCGGCATGACATCTACTTTTGTAAGTGATACAATAATGGAGCATTGGAGCCTTCTTATATTTCTGTTTTCCTTATGTTTCTTTCTTTTTGGCTATTGACTATACTTATTTGCTTGAGCTGTAATGGGAAAACCAAAAAGAGTCGTTTTTTATGAAGAAACCTTTTCTGCAATTCAAAACTGTCCATGACCAGTTAATTCAAAACTGCTCTGTGTGATTTTCTTTACTAATCTCAGTCTTTAACTGTTCCGGTTCTTTCTTATGTAGATAACATATCCATTAGATGTCCTGAGACTACGTTTAGCTGTCGAACCAGGGTATTTGAAGATGTCTGAGGTATTCTCAACTCTCTCATTGTTACTACATGAAGCTCCCCATGTTTTTGAAAGATAAACCTTAATGTGCTCTTCCCAGGTTGCCCTGACCATGTTGCGGGAGGAAGGTTTTGCGTCCTTTTATTATGGTCTTGGACCTTCTCTCATCAGCATAGCTCCATATATTGCTGTTAACTTTTGCATATTTGACCTGTGAGTCCCAATGACACTTGCTAATACATAATATGAGAACCCAAACTTAAATTTGTGTTAAAAAAATCTTATGATTATAACAGTGTAAAGAGGGCTTTGCCAGAAAAATATCGCCAAACGACTCAAGCATCTCTACTGACAGCTGTAGCATCAGCTGCTGCAGCTACCATGACCTGCTATCCTTTAGACACAGTCAGAAGACAAATGCAAATGAGGGGTACACCATACAGATCAGTCATGGAAGCCATTCCTGGTAAGTCGATGATACTACTTGTATTGCCATGACTGATAACCCAGTCAATATAAAATGTACTAAACTTCATCGGCATTTTCCATGTATAACTAGAGTTCTGTGTACTTTTTCTCTCTGAATGCAAGTTATAGCTGCAATGACTTGGGTATATTATAATTCGACTGTTGTTAATGTTCCAAGTCCCAAGTATCAGTATTTAATATCGTCCATGCTCCATACTTGTGGTATTATACTATCAAGTCATATTTATGTTTTCATTTGTTCAGTTCTACTATTTGTTGTAGGAAAAAAAAGGTAATTCGGACTTGATGGCTTCACTGACTTCAACATATTCTTGCTTGTGCAGGTATTATCGAACGTGATGGAGTTGGTGGCTTGTACAGAGGTTTTGTTCCAAATGCATTGAAAAACCTTCCAAATAACAGGTTCACTTCCAAATGCCTAAAAGAAACAAATTGTAATGAATTTTAAGTTCCACTGACATTTGCTACTCATTTTGAGTGCAGCATTAGACTTACCATCTTTGACATCGTCAAGCGTCTAATAGCGGCTAGCGAAAAAGAGTTGCAGCAAATCGTGGAGCAGAAAGAAAAGCAGGAAGCGAATGTTGAACAATCCTCCTCCTCATAATGTGCAAGTAATCTCTCTTTTGTTGTTTGTCGGGTATCCAAATTTTGTACTAGAGCTCACCCTCAGCTAGGTTTTACCTCTTATCTGTGAGAATTAGGTTTCACTTGGATCATCTGTATGCTATGCTAGTGAGAATTGAAATTGGGCTTTCGTTTTATTATTTTTTGGTGGAACTGCAATTTAAGTTCCACCATAATGATACAGAAATTTGTATTACCAATACCAGGAAACTCTGTATGATTGCACACTAGAAATTTTTTGAACTGACAGATAAATCGCATATTCCTGGTGGTATATTTTTTTGATTAGTTAATAACTATGAAACAAGGACATGGGACACAATATGATAAAAATATACCTGTGTAATCATTTTAGGGTAAATTACTTGATTAGTTAATTATCAATGGCATGGTATTCTTCAATCTCATATGCACATTTCAAAGCCTAAACTGATGGATATGAAGATCCGAGAAAAGAAAGAGTTTATGAATCATAATTTCAAACCTGTTGAAAATTAAACGATCAAGGAACAAGAAGACAATGAGAATGAAAATACATGGTGTTGGTTGGAGGATTAAGAGCTTATTGCCATTGGAGGAACTTTAGTTTATCTGAGACAACAACTCCATGTTGGTGAATAATGATCAATTTTTTGTTTGATAATGTCTAAGAATTTGTATAATATTTAGGATCATAGTGTTGTATTGTATGCATAATTTTAGTAAATATTATCAATTGAAACTAATTAAATTTTGAATAAAAATCTCATGCTCTTTCTCGGTGCCCCTATTTATGCCCTACACTAAAAACTTAAGTTTAAGATTTAGAGTTTAGAGCTAAGGTTTAGAATTAAGATTCATAAAATTTTGAGTAGGGTTTAAAGTTTAAAGTTTAAGATCTAAATAAATTTAAGGACACCGAAAAGTAGCAAAGGATTTTTGTCCTTAAATTTTCAGCTTTATTATTGTTCTCTAAATGCACTCTTTAAACAATTGCCTACAGTTTTTCTTCTTAACTTTATCTATTTCATGAACTTATAACTTGAACTCAGAATGAGTAATATTAGTTTTATTTTTTTCATCTAAATATCTAAATGAGAATATAATGTCACTTGAGAATTTGTGTTCTAATTAAGCAATGTATGTGAATATCAGTTAAAAATAATTTATTTATTATTTAGTTTTCTTAATATCTAGTACATTGATTTTTTTTGTTAATTAGAATATTTTATTAAATTCTAAAAAAATATTTTTTTATTAATAACATATTTACTAACATTATTACTAAAACTTTAACCAAGTTATGCTTGAGTAGGGGTGATAACGAGCCGAATTGAGCGCAACTCGGCTCAGAAACAATATTATTGGGTTTGCTTCGGGCTCGAGGCTCGTCGAGTTCAAAATTTTACTATAGTTTTTTTTTATAAAAGATAAGGCCTTGTTAAAAGCTCTTTTGTTGGTTTTTAAGTGTTCGATTTCCTTCAACCGTTCTTGTTCGCCAAGTGTGGAGAAGTTGGATATTTGGGTGAATTTGTAGGAAGTGAAATATAGACAAAAGACACAAGAATTTATAGTGGTTCGACCTTCTTACATCCACTACCTTAGCTTACCATTAAGGATTTCAACCAAATTCACTAAGAATTTCGTCTCTTTTTTTCGGCTTAGGAGAAACCGTTACAATGATTAAGCTAACTACCCTTAGCTTAATCAAGCACTCTCTTACAAGAGAAATTCTAAGCAAACTTGAAATCCCTCTAATAGGTATTTATTTGCAATTTTAAGCTCTCACCCAAAATCTATACACTTGAGCAAATTTGACAATTAAGCTCACAAGTGTTGTCTATACAAGAAAATGTACAAATATGCTCTAAGACAATTTTGACATCATATATTTGTTGACAATTGAAGGATTAATCTTCTTTTGATGCTTGAAGGTTCCTTTTATACTCCCAAATGAGTTTGTAGCCGTTGAGGACCGTTGGAGTTGTTTTGGAGTCGTTGGAGCCTTTATTCCCCTTCATAAATACAGTTCTACAGCTTGGCGTATCGATACTCCTCAAATCGTATCGATACGGTCCCGATAAGGAAGTATCCGTTGAGCACTTCAGCTGGGGCGTATCGATACGCTTGGCTAGTGTATCGGTACGGTCCTGCAATTTAAAAGACCGTTGGGAAATTGACCATTGGGGGTAGTTAGGCCTATCGGTACGCGAACTAGTCGTTGAGTATTTCAAGGCATACCGTATCGATACGACAAGGCGTATCGGTACGAGTTTTGGCTACTGAAAAATGGCTGTAGTTGAAACCCTAGGGCGTATCGGTACGGTACCAGACTGTATCAGTACGGGTACTTGAAAAGTACGGTTTTGACTACTTTAAATACACTTTAAATCATTCCAAAGCCATGTAAAACGCTTAAACATATTTTCAAGTTTTTTTTTTATTAAAACACATTTTAAATTATTTTCAATTTAGTCCAAAATATTTTTCAAATATTATATCAAAACACTTAGTTTTACACCCTTTCATAACCAACACTGAAATAAAATTCAATGTCGAGAAAGGGGAAAAGAGTGCCAAAAAATTAGATTAATCCAAATAATAAGAAAATATTCTTAATATACAAACACATAATCAAAGACAATACAAAGTCAAATAACAACCAACTAAAAAAAATACCCAATTTATTTTAGTTAATTTGCTTTTAATAGATTTTCGCTAATTTTTTTTATTGAATTTTTTTTTTGCTAAACATATTACTTTTAGTGCATATATATCACGAGCTTTTCTAGCCGAGTTTGGGTCAGCTCGTCTCGAGTTATTAAGGTCTCGAGTTGAGCCCAAGCCTTAGGCGAGCTTTGACTGAGCCGAGCCCGAATAGCTCACGAGCCGGCCAGGCTCATTATCACTCCTATGCTTGAGCAGTATATGTGAATTTGACAACTATTTGAATTTAATAAATCTAGTTAGATTTGTAGAGTTGAGTGCATTTTCCAATGAAAAGAATACTAACTTCACGTTTAGAAGGCCAAAAAGGGGTGAACAAGAACTTTTAGAGTTCAACCATCACCGATCTACACTAAGAGACTTTAGTTTGGTAGGATTAAATGGTTGAGAGAGTTTTTAGTTGTTTTTTTTAGAAGGTGAAAAAAATTTAAGGATTAAATTGATATTTTGTCTAAAGTTCTGGAGTAAAATTAAAAACCATTTTTAACATGCCGCGTCATCAAAGTAACAATAGTTAACAACACAATGACCAAATTGCAACGAAGTGATAACGTAAGTGACCGAAACATAATTTTTTAAAATTTAGTGATCAAAACAAGACAAAGACAAAACAAAAACGATCTTTATGACAATTTACCCTAAAAAGTTCAATTAAGTCCAGCCCAACTCGCTATTGAACCTTTAGCCATTTGGTAGAAAATTAGAATGGTCATTTTTTCCATTTTAGCAATTTCCTACGTGATCTGCAAAACTACATGCTGACAGCCGCTACGAAAAAGAACCAAAACAAGCTAAAATCGAGGGACTGGTGCCTGCCTCTGCTATTACCTGTCTGCTTCCCTTGCTCTCCAGGTAACTCAGTTCATCCTTTGGGTGTTTCTCATTGCCCTTACCTCTCAGCAGTTGTGTTTATGGTTCTCCTTTATATTCAGCTGCCACTGCACATAAGATGTTCGATGTTTTGCGTAACCGAAACTTGTTAATATATGGTCTGAAAATTTTAGGGAGTTTCTAGGACACCCATATGTCAATTCCGTTAATTGTAGTTCTCTGGCAAATTGGGTGGAAGTTATTTACATTAGCCAAGATTAACTTTTAGGTCGTATCGAGAAGATAACGTCAAACTATAGGCATTTCTGAATTTGTTAAATCATGGTGTATGGTCTGCTCGTGTGTATTTCTTGTTTAATTGTTTCCCCATGTCGTTTCAAATTCTAGGGTGTATGTCAATTCTGTAACTTGTAATTCACTGGCAGCTTGGATGAAAGTTTTTATATTAACCAAGATTAACTTTTAACTAATATATAGCACATATTGTATTTTGTTCCACTTTCTGTTTTTTGGTTTTGACTTAAATTGTAAATGCAGATGGTTCCATTTTAGCCTGAGATTTTTCTGTTATTGGAAGCGTGGAGAGGAGATGGGAACACCTAGTGTTTTATGGAATATTACAAAGAAGTGTTTCACGGTTGGGGTTATCACGCTCACAGTTTCAGATCTATTTGCCAGTATTGCCCCAGTCCGGGGTGCCTCAATGTCTCCAACATTTAATCCCAAAACCAATAGCTTGCTTGATTCATTGAGTGGTATTACTTTGAGATAGAGAGGGAGAGTTTAAGTCTTCTGCATCGCTCTTGATTGTAAGTGGCTGATCATTTCTTTGGCTGCAGATGATCGTGTTCTGGTTGAGAAGTTGTGCCTTCGAAACTACAAATTTTCACATGGCGACGTGATAGTTTTCAGGTAATTGTTCATTTATATTGCTCATATATATCTTAAATCTCAATTACTTGTTAAGTCAAATGCAGCCACCTCCTGGATGAAGCGACACCTGGGATTGGCTTTTCATTCTTGGCTTCTTGACGCCAATCTTGTATTTCACAACTTTGGAGTTGGGAACAGAGTTATCAAGCTATTGTTCATTGTATAACTCATTAAAATTGAAATTGAAATTGAAAAGACTTTAGAGAAATTGACAGAATAAACAATCACATTTTCACGAGTCTATCTGACATGACCCTGGAAACGCCTTTTGTTTTTCTGTTAAGATAGGCTACTTCACCAAAGGTTCAGGTGTTTTTGTTGCTCAATAGGTATTTTGATAAAATATTGATTCCATGTGCCATACGTGCAATGCATTGTCTCAAATGCAACTCATCTTTCAAATAATTGATAGTGCTCTGCTTTCGTTGTATACTTTTGCAGCTCTCCAAATAATCACAAGGAGAAATATATAAAGAGAATTGTTGGCTTGCCAGGGGACTGGGTCGGGACTATTTACGACGTAGTGCATATTCCAGAAGGACATTGTTGGGTCGAGGGAGACAACTCGGCTTCCAGCTTAGATTCGAGGTCTTTTGGCCCCGTAAGTTGCTTCACCCTGATTGCATTCTGTAATATGACAGGCTGAACTCCTTTATATTTCTATTACTGTGAGCTTTGAACTGGAACGGGCTATCTTCTGCAGGTTCCTTTGGGTTTGGTTAAAGGAAGGGTCACCCATGTATTGTGGCCTCCACATAGAGTAGGCAGCGTCGACAGAAAAACTTCACAAAACCGAGTTTCCAACTCTTAATTGGCATCCGAATTCTGAACATATGTTCATTTCTTTTCCATTGGATTACACCTTCTTTTTACTCACTTTTAAGAAGTTGTCAAATGTTGTGGCAGATTTCTTTCATGGACAAGTTTACAAAGTGTTTCCATTGAGTTTCCATTGATTCCTAATTAACTGCATTTCAGAATACTCAATTGTTAATTAAAAATATTGTGTACCGTATTATCTTTGTGTTATTGTCTTGAGTTTTGGATTGATAGTTCAACTTGTTGAAAAGACTCAAACCTTCTAGCCCATCAAAACAAGAGTGAAACCTTATCCAGATCTTTTTAGGGTTTTGTTAAAAATTCCAACATTTTATTGTTTCATATGTCCATTTAAACAAGGATTTTACATAACTAGAAACATGAAGAAATACAAGCGTAATTGAAGCTTTAATTAAATAAGTTTTTCTTAGCATAGATTCGGCCTATAACACATTGTGTGTTTGTAGTTGTCAAGCTAGTTGGATTTTGAACAAGGATGAGATTCCACAGTCCCTTGTTTTAGAAATAGAACCACAACTGCTGCATCAAGTTCCACAACCACAATGAATATCTGGAGATTTAGCTAAGAGCAAACTTTCTAGGATTCCCCGGAGTTTAGCCATAAGATTATTATTTTTTGTTTAATCCCGGTATTCGACTCATTGGCTGACTAACCCGAATTGAATTTTGCAGAGGGCCAATATAGGAGTGACCCTCCCAATATAGTTTTCTCCATTCACAATGTCGGGATTCAAACCCCTGACCTTGCTTAAGGGATCTGGCATCTCATTTCGCCAGACCAACTGATTGTTGGTTAGCCATAATATTATTTGTAGTATTTAGCAGCAAAGTTCTTCTTTATTGGAAAGTAGTCTGCGATGATTATGGATGGAATTGGGTTAGGTTAAGTAGGAAGGAAATTTACGAAGCAGGGGCAATTAAAAATAGAATATAAAATGAGTACTTCAAATTAGTTAAAAAGTTATAAGGTTTATATTATTGTGTTAACAAGATGGCTTCAATGTAAGTGTATAAATCCGTCATTAAAGAGTATATCAAAATCATTCATAAACAACTCAAAAAGCTTATTCTAATTGACACAACTGCTGCATATGAAAACAATGGAGGAGGATTGTCCACCGCTCATCAGAAATATAATATCTAATAAAATTACGTAAAACATAGTTCCCGCTTGGGCAGGCAATCCAGCTGTGCAACTTGCAACCAAATTTTAAGGTTGAAAAAGAATGACGGTTTTCGCCACTTTTCGATTGCTTTTCCATAGAAATTTCAACCTAACAAAAACACCAAAATCAGTTGAAATATTTATGTGACTTATAATAATGACATCCTATGCAAGTTTTAACTTCCAAGTACCGGTCGGATAGTTTCATGCGGGTAATTTAACTCTAATGTAACGTTTGGTACTCTTTCCATGAAATGTTATTGATGGAAGCAGAGATGGACCAAGAGATGTAAGAGGGACAGTCGTAATCTCTAAAGATTTTAAATTTATATATATTATAAAAATTCTCTTTGTATTTTACGTTGATGATTTAATTCTAACCCTAAAATTTTCACACCCTCACATAAAATTATACGTCTCTCTTTGGATGGAAGTATGATCGTTAGGCAAGATTGGAAGTCAAAAGCTATAAAATGGATGCAAGTGGAGAGTTTTTTTTTTTGACAAATCTTAAATCTAATAATAATCCTACCTAAAGGGATAATTCTAAAAAAACGGCTTAAAGACCAACTAAATACAAGCCATCCAATGGAGGCCATTGGATCAAGCCAGTTCACTGTGAACCGTTGGATTGAAAAAAAGAAAGAAAGAAAAGAACATATTACTCGGTAAACCGGTAAAAAGAAAATGAGCGAGTGTATTTGAGAAAGAACAAAAAATTTGAAGTCTTTCACAACGTACGAACGGGTGAAAAACACAGGGTTTCGATACTACACAAGGGAAAGTTCTTCATCTGAACGCAAAGATTGAATTTTTAGCAAAAGAGCGACGAGGCTCTTCATTTTCACGCAGAGATTTGGTTAGAGAGTAACGATCGATGAAGTAAGAACGATGTTGAGGTAAGAATGATATTTTTAGTTTGGGTTCAAAATTTCTTTGATTATGTGTTAGTATTCAATGGTTTGGAAGGAAGTAATGGTGGGTTGTGTTTGAGTTGGGATTGTTGAAGGAAGTAATGGGGGTTTGGGGTTTTAAAAGGGGGAAATTTTTATGGTTCATAATTTGTAGGATTGATTGTTGATATTAATGATTTCTACACAAGTGTAATAGGTAAGGTAACATGTGTATTAGGGAGAATTCTTTTAGTTGGCCGAAACAAATTATGTATGATTTATGCTTTGTTTAGGAAGTCAGAAAAGTAGTTTCATAAGGTAAACTTGTCTTAGTAAATTGGGATAATTCTCATGATTAATTTGTTCGATTTTGTGAGTAGAAATGTTTGTTTGGTTGATCATAAATTTGAAGAGATTGTTATGATAAAGTAAACAAGGATTGATTGAAAATGTATGAGTTATGATTTTGTCGTAAATTGGTTGAGGATTAGTAGGTTAGGGAATGTTTGAGAAATACATATGTGTGTATGAAAATGATGGATTGTTTTGATATATATAAGTATATGAGTATAATTATCATGTTTTGCAGAAATATATGAACATTTATGGGATGTATTATGAGTATATGAGTTTTGGTGGTTTATTTGAGTAGGAACATCTTTGTATATAGAAAAGCCTTATTATGTTCAGTTCAAGTATGCAAGTATTATGTAGCATATTGGTAATTGTTACATTAGGATTTGTTAAATTATTCACACAAAGATGCAATAGGTGATAAAATAGCATATCAGACATGTTTCGAATGGTATTTGTATGTTTGAAGGTGTAATAAATTGTTTGAGGTTTACGTTGAATCCGTCTCTTACGTATGGCTTGAGTAAATTTAAAGTTGGTAACTATTAGTAGATACTCTTGATGTCTTAGTGACATGTACGATAAAGGAAAAATGGATGAGCTTTATGAACATTAAAATAGGTTGAATATGTATGTTTGTATGATTGCATGTTGTTTATGTATGTTTGTGTACTAATTAGCATTTGTCATGAGCCATGTTAAGAATAGAAATTTTGTTTATGTAGTAATTAGCATTTGTCATGAACGAGTATTCCTTTAATCGTTCTGTTCTTTATCATTTCAGATAGATATTTACAATGGAGCAGCATAAGGAGTCCAATGTAGAACCGGCGCGCGAGGCACCTAAACAAATTGACACCTTAATTACACTTCTAGTAAGTTAAAGTTGAATGTATATAACATTGTTGATATTGTTACGTGGTTAGCGATATGTATTGTGTAAGCTAACTCAGGAATGTTGTTTTACAGTATAAGTGAATGTAAAAGATCGAAAGGCGGTAAAAAGAAAATGAACAATAGTGTATGTGTTGAAAAGAAAAGAACACCGTGTTTTGTAATTGTTTGTTAACTGTACATATAATGTGCATTTTACTAAATGTGGGACTGATACAAGCAAGAAAAGCTTTAGGTATCAGATGGGCTGAGATGAGTGATGATGAGAAGACGCCTTATATTCAAATGTACGAGGAGAAGAAGCAGGCTCAATCCGAAAGAAAAATGAAGGAAATAGTTATTGCAGAAGAAGATGAAAAGGTAACTGCATGTGTATATTTCTTATTTGAGAAAAAAATTTATTGGATCAAACATGACGTAACATAATTTTGCTTCGCGTATGAGTAATGTAATTAATGTTGTATGTAATGTTGTAGGAGATATCTACAAGATGTAGCGTGAAGAAGCTGTCGGTTATGTTTAAAGAAATGCAGAAGCTTAAGATTGACGGTTTGATTAATGAGTTAGAGCTGAGGCCTTTATTCAGAATAAAATCGCGAACAATTCACCGCGACCTATGTCGCGAGTTAGTGGAAAAGTTTGATGTCCATAGCTCCATGATAGAATTTGGTGGACATAAAATCCCAGTAATGGTTGAAGATGTTGAAGCAGTTTTGGGGTTGAAGAACAAGGGTCTGGATGTTGAAGGGGCCACGAGAAATTTTGATGGTAAAGAACTCGCTTTGAAGCACCAGATTAGTAGGAACACCACAATGAAAGAACTTGAGGGCGAGATAGTTAGTGGTGTTTTTAAGGGGGGTGAGTTGAAAGCTCGCGTACTTATGTTCATTGTTGGTGTGTTTCTAAGTCCCAATGCAAATTTGGTGCCTTCCTCAGAACATTTGCGGTTGTTGTGCCCAACTAGGTTGACTAGAAAAATAAATTGGTGCAAATATACATACGAGAGGTTACTTGATGGAGTAGCCAAGTGGAAAGATCGTGGTGGTTTGGCATACATGACAAGATGCATCACGATCTTAGAGGTAATGTATTTTTAAAAGTATGTTGAGTTCCAATGTAGTAGTTGGTTCATGTAATTTTGCATTTTATTATAATGTTTTCATTAATAATAAATGTAGGTAATATTATTTGATTACTGGAGTGGAGTTCCGAGCAGAGGTGTTGCTTCCGTTGATGGTCGTGGTCGCATCTATGCTTGGGGGAAGACGAAAGTAAGAAGGATTTTAAACCGCCTGAAGGAAGAACGGCCTGCAAAAAAACCTAAAGTAAGTGGAGGAAACATTTTTGTATTCTATAGGAGGTTTTTATGATATGAAATGTATTAATGTTCAGGTTTGCAGGTAGTTAGGTTTGAATATGAAAACGTTGAAGGGGAAGAAAGTGACCCGAGCCATACTACAAATGATGTGATTATCGGGTTGTTGCAGTCCATTATCTCAGATGTGGGTGATATAAAAGAGAGTCTCCAAGCTCATGTGGAGAAGGAAAAAAACTCAGAAGAGAGTTTGGAGACATTGAAGGAGGATTGTAAGCAAGTTGTTGACCAAGTAGCTGGATTGAGTGCAAATATGATGTATTTGGAGAAGGCGTTGCGTAGAATCGATGAAAAATTTGGCATTGGCCTAGACGAAGAGGAAGCAGTGGTGGAGAAAACAAATGTGAGAGAGTCTCATCAGAAAGATGGACTTAATATTGAGGAGAAGACGGTGGACGATGTTGAGTTTGTGAAGGAAGAAAATGTTGTTGAGGGTTGGAAAAAGAAAAAGGTATAGGAAGTATAATTTTTTTTTATTTTGATCAACGTTTCATCAATTTCATGTAACACATATTGTTGTTGATACACTTGTTGTTAACTTGTAGGGTAAGGACAAAGTGGAAGGTCTGTCAAAGGTTAGTGGCAAACGGATTCGAGTCGGAATGAGAACTCAGAACATGAAATAAGTCACGGTTTGAAAGAAGTGTAATGTGGAGCTTGATTTGGTTTAAGTAGTGTCTTGAAATGATTGAGTTATTGTTGTAATGTGTACTGACTGATTTGGTTTGAACATCATATGGATATGGACAGATGATATGTTTGAGTATGCTTTATGAGCGTTAATCGTATGTAATTGAATATCTTCGTATGAGTTTTACATTTACAGATGTTTGCCATTATATGTAAATGAGTTTAGGTGTACTAGTAATGCGTGTGAGTAAATATTGCAAGTCGTTGATGTTATTCAATATGAAAGAACAATTGTTTAAGCGTTGCAGGTACTTATGTACGTTGAAATACCGAATGGAATAGGGGCGGGAGCCAAAGGCACGTGTGATTATATATGGAATACACCTCTGCCCGAAGTGTAAGCAATCTTAAACGATGGTACACTGTTGTTAAGGTAAATATAACATTGAAGTTTTTGTATGGATGCAGTGAACTCGTTGTGGATTTTGGACACACATATATCTCTATAAGCGATGCTGATACTTTACGACCATGAAGTTAGGTCGGTTCAATGGTGAGTAGTCTTTAGAAACCCCGTAAGCAGTAATGCCATCTTTGAAGAAATGTTGTACGATAGTTCCTAAATGTTTTGTGAACTATTCAAGTTATTGATGTCGTTGGGTGGTCGATTATCGTTGAAGATAGTAGGACGAAAGCTCAATTAAGGAGAGGGTATCTACCGTGCGCATTGAATGTATGTTTAATATTAAAAAATATTGTGTATATTAAGAATAAAACAAATGTGGTTTGTAAGGAAACATGCTAAATATTAATTATTGTCTTCTAGAATCAACTTCTAGAAGGGGTAATGGATGGTGGTCAGCTTGCTGATTATTAGCGTGCCATTTTCAAACCGTATGGCAAAATTTACGACTGGAAAGTGGTATGACAAAGCAGAAATGTTTTATAAAATCATTGTAATTTATTTAATATGTATATTAAAAGGGTAATCATTTTATTTTTCATATATTTATCCCATTAATGACAATCAAAGTCATTGGTATATGTGTGTCGTGGATATTGATCGTGGCGAATTGAAGCTATTGGACAACCTGCCCACAACTTGAGGCAGTGTTGCAAGAGTGTATGCGGTCAAGAACTTGGTAATACGCGCAAACTTAGAAGTATTCAACACCCTTTTTAGACATGACATAGTATGTAAAAAGCTATATATGTTTGTGCATACAAATTAAAAGTTTCGGTGAATATTTTGAAAAGGAAAAGTTCGTACAAGTGTTTGGGTCACCATCAAGGCCATTGACTGATCTCCGCGTGGTGGTGGCTAAAGTAAAACATCAAGATAATGGGTATGAAGCACTTTGTGTTAGCTTGGTTGTACAATTTGCATACGATTAGTAATAATTTGTTCTTTAAACTAATATGTCTTCAAACAGAGACGATTGTGGTATGTTTTGCATACAGTGGATGCAACTTTGGCATAGGAAGAGTGTAGAGGTTGTGGTACGTTCAGGCTTTGTTCATTATACTTTATTTACTTTACGAATTTATAGGAATAAACGTTCGTTACTTAATGCATGTTTTGTTTACATTTATCTTACTAGATTGTTGGGGATTAGGATAGAATGTTTCTTTTGTATGATCTCGTCAACAATGATAAGAATATTAGGCGACGGGAAATACCATCTGCTTTGAAGGCGCATGTTGTACATCTGAAGTCACGACTATTTGTAAACCGTGCCAGCATTTGTCGGCCACAATGGTGAGGGACTATGCACGATAGTTTTGTTTCTTATATAATTGAACTGATTAAAACGTGTAGTAATTGTTCGTAACTTGGTTCAATTTTTTGTTGCTAAACAACAGATTGGAGTTTGAGTTGGATCAGTGGCATAGAAATTTTTTTGTGTGTTTGAAGTTGGCGTTTCATAATTGAACCCTCTTTTTGTACGGGTTGAATTCAAGTTTCTATGTACAATATTAGAATGTTGAAAACACAGTTGGTTGTACCATTTCATACGATAACGAGCATGTAACTATAGGATGTAAATACAACAATATGCCATATATATTATATTTCAGTGGGAAATTGAGTTTCTTCTACCATTTTATCGTCATATGTTATTAACCTAAGTTGTGCACAACGTAAACACTATCATATACAGGAGATAAGGTGTTAGGTTTTAGTTATAGTTATTTCCTCTCCAATATATGGTGTCGTATGTGTGAAGGTTCTTCAATTGTAAATCTTGGGGATCTGCATCATAATAATGAATCAATTGTTCGGAAGAAGGAATGAATTCATAGTGGAATTATAAGCAAAATGGCAATGAACTTGATGGATTCTTTAGTAATACCTTCGATGTTGTGGTCGGTCGGAGATACATTGAAAAAATTATCGTCTGGATTCCAAATATGTGGTCCATCCTAAGTGAAATGAAAAAGCAAACAAGTGTTAACTTGTATTTAAGGACATATGTACTAGTAAAGTAAGAATGACTCACACTTTCATAATTTTTGAACATGTCGAGGTCAACTGGAAATTTGTCGTCATCTTCGAAGAAAGTTGAGGTTGTCGCAAATGTACCGGTTGGTAATTGTAGCTTCAAACGATGGCATGTGTTCTTGTTATGTCCCTCAACATTGCAAAATGAACATTGGTAGGTTCGGGATGTTGGGACATGCTTTTTCATTTTCTGTTTCCGTTTTGCTTCATTCTTTTAGGGGTCCCGAACATTGTGCTTGCTTTCCTTCTTAGATGAGGAGTCATTCAACTTTGTCGACTGATCAAATTCAGCAGTTAATCGAAGTAACTCATTTTGTGCTTTGAAAAGTTTCGTCTATTTGCGATGCAAGATAGCACAACCACGAAGAAAGTGATCGTAGAGAAGCAAATTGAGCCATTTGTTTCATTTCTTGAGGAACGCCGGACTGCGCGAAAGATGGAGCTGAGTGCTTTGCATTTTTGGTCCACCGCGGTAGAATTAAAGATTTAGGGATCTCTGAGATTTCCTCCAACTTAAAAAAGTGTAGTTGATGGCGATAGGGAAGGCCAACTGTCTCAAATTTTCTACAAGAACACGTTAGGTTTTGTGTTGTGAAATCAAGCTCGACCTCATATAATTTGCTCGGATCCTTGTACTTTATTAAACGATAAGTCTGTGATCCTTCAACTTCAATAATCAGATGTAAAGCACGATACAATGTCTCATATTTAAAATCGGTCTAGACAATTATGAACGATGCCCGAGTAAATATGTCAGCAACATTCTCTTCAAGCTCATTCAGTTTCGTCATTGGGAAATGCTTAGAATGTGAACTTTTGAAATCTTCCCTCAACTCTGTAATTCGCATCTCATTAATTCCATTGTCAATGGCACGAACAATTTCGAGATATGTCTTCTTACATTGGAGCACGATATCGAGCACCGCATTCATAGCTTCGCACCGTTGTGTTGATCGAACATTGACGAAGAAATGTCCTGTCAGATATGCTTGTGCCCATATATTTAGGCTCTGATCCTTCTCAACAACCCACGAATGGTGTCCGACGTTAAACTGTTGCAGAACTGATCTCCAGTTGCGATCAAATTCCTCAATTGTCCACCAAGATGACATGCATCTCGTAAATGCGGTAGTAAACTTTGGATCACCTATGTTTGCCTGGGCATTTCTTGAAAGATGCCACGAACATATTCGATGTCGAGAAAGGGGGAACACCATCTTTATAGCCCTATGCATGGCCCTATCACCATCTGTCACGACTGATACAAGAGCCTTGTTACATATTGCCTGTAAAAACTCTGTAAGTACCCATTCAAATGTATCTGCAGTCTCGTCAGCTAGAATTGCAAAATCGAATACAATGGTTTGATGGTGGTGATTAACACCCACTATAGGCATTAGAGGTCGACCATGCACGTTACCCTTGTATGTAGTGTCAAATGTAATTACATCACCAAAGCATACGTAGTCAGACATCGATGTCGAATCACACCAAAATAGATTATGCAATCCCCCTATTCATCAGTACTGTACTGCATGTACAACCCTGCATCTTGGTCTTTCTTGAAGTCAAAGTAAGCGAGTAGAGCGTTTACATCACCGTCACGAATTTCACCCGAGTCCATTTTATGAAGTGAGTTGTACATGTCTTTGCGTATGAAACCAACATTATGAAAACCACCTGACTGTTGTGTGAAATAATTCATTATTTGTGACATTCTTACCCTAACATTTTTCAATGCACGTGCCTCAACTACATCCACGTCATTAACTTGTCGACTCGATCGAAGAAACGGTCGCATAATAGGTGGGCACAACGGGGGATTATGCTCTGTATGACATACTGTTATCTCACACTTATCGTAATCTGTACACTTTACAATAACCTTTGCCTTGCATCCAATTCGTGTTATAACACGGGGTGCACGTTTTCGTTCCAAATCAGAAACTTTTGTTCTCCGGAAGCCTCCCCGTATGAAACAAAATTCTTGTGTTTTCCCACCATGCCTAGTTGTACCACGACACACACACTAAACCCATTCTTTTTCGTATAATCCCTATAAAAGTCCCATGCCTCATCACGAGAGTTAAACACTAAACCAACCAAATTTTCAGATTCAAGACTTTCATTATTTGTGCTCTCATCACGTATAAACCTTTTGCCAGCTTTCCCAATTATGTCATCCATGTTTCCACACCGATGTTGAAAGTAATAAAAATTTAAACATTTAACGTACCTTCGATTCAATACTAGCAAGGTTGAAAGTTGGTGAAGATGTTTTGAAAAAGGATTCTTCAAGGTAACCTCAAAGTTTACCAAAGTATTGGCTACTCCAGCATCAAATTTTCTCGGTGGATGGATGAAGAGAAACTATTGGCATATTTGTTGAGAATTTCGTTGCTTTTTGTTAGGACATTCACGGTTTGTAGGTGCATTAGGTGCACAGTTTAAGAGTTTGGTTGAACATTAAATGTACAGTTTTGTAAATGGTTTCGATACCAGTCTCGAAACCCCATTAAAGTATTTCGTTGTGGTACATACTGTCAAAGCAGTACCGAAACCTCTACAATGGGTTTCGAAACCTTTTGTACAATTTTGAGTCTGCCAGTTTCGAAACCACTATAAGGCCTTTGGCATAATCTGGTCTCTGCCAAAGTGGTACCGGAACTACATGGCCAATTTTGAAACCATTATAAGGCCTTTGGCATAATTTGGTCTCTACCAAAGTGGTACCGGAACTACATGGTCAGTTTTAAAACCACTATAAGGCCTTTGGCATAATTTGGTCTCTGCCAAAGTGGTACAAAAACTACATGGCCAGTTTCGAAACCACTATAAGGCCTTTGGCATAATTTTGTCTATGCCAAAGTGGTATTGAAACTACATGGCCAGTTTCGAAACCACTATAAGGCCTTTGGCATAATTTGGTCTATGCCAAAGTGGTACGGAAACTATATGGCCAGTTCCGAAACCACTATAAGGCCTTTGGCATAATTTGGTCTCTGCCAAAGTGGTACGGAAACTACATGGCCAGTTTCGAAACCACTATAAGGCCTTTGGCATAATTTGGTCTCTGCCAAAGTGGTACCGAAACCTCATGGCCAGTTTCGAAACCTTTAGGGTAGTTTGTCAGGGTAAAAGCAGTTATTTCTCATAAAATGGTAACTTTTAAAACCCCATCGCCCTTACCGCCCTTCATCTACTAAATTCCCATTAACATTGAAATCCTAAAAAAATCGCGAAACACTTTTCAAATCGTTTTCTTTGAAGATTGAAGAGGTCTCGTCATCCTTTCAGAATCTTATTTTTATAACCCATAGTTTTCGGTAAGGTATGAAAACCCTAATATATGTGCATGCATTTGCATTTGTTATTTGTTTATAATTATGCATTTCCATCGAATGATTATGTGTTGTGTGTTGTTTAATTTGTAGGAAGGGTTACCAAAGCCTTTCGAATCTTGTTTACACAAATTCCTCAATCACTTGCCCACCAAGTGTTTGTTAAAATTCTCAAACTAAACTTTGTTTCACCATAACTCCTCATTGCCAGTACCATGCCACCTAAAACCAACACCCGTAAGACGAAATGCCCTAAACTTCAAAGAGGTCAATCTTCCCTTTCGAATGAACCTCATCCACAACCTCAACCACAACCTAATCTTCAAAATCCAAATTTTTTGAATCTCTATTTTCGCGATCCAATTTGTCTAGCTCGGTTTCATGCATTTTACGAGTCAAAAGAGATTAGAGCCGAGTGAACCATAGACTTAGGTTTCTTGATGTCTGAGGAGTATGAATTCGACTTCTAGCCACTATTTGTCGAATAAGGTTAGATGAAATATCTTGAAATTAAACCTCGTGTCTTTCACAACCTTGTCAAAGCCTTTTATGCGAATGCTACTCTTCTTCATCCACCAAACAACCTCTCCGATGTCAATGAGATTGAATCGTATCTCATGGGATCCGAATTTACTCTCACTCCGCGAACTATTGCCGATCACCTAGGTGTCCAAAGTAGTGGTGCTTCATCTGAATCCCAGACAGACCCTTTAAAGTTTGATGATGATAGTCCTACTCATCTTCATATAAATGATAGGCTTCTCCATCTTTTCATCACTTGGTTCTTTCGTCCCTCCTATGAAAGATGCACTCGCATGCGCCGTTTCGATTATTGGTGGTTACACCAAATCCACACCGGTAACCGTCCTAATATCGCCCTCATTATCTTCAAATCTCTTGTACAAATTATTACCAACCCTTCTAAGTTGTCTCTGAATTATGGATGTGTTCTAAGCTACATCTTTGAGAGTTTAAACATTGATACCTCCCTTGACCCGGAAATCCATCTCAAGAGTAAAATTGATGAAACAACAACTAAGAAGACGGGTTGGAGGTTCATTGATGGTGAATGGGTTCATAAGCGTGAAGAAGATGAAGCACGAATTGGTGGCAGGCATGTTCTTGCACGGGAAGATCCAACTCCCGTGACAAATGATTCTTTGCTTGCGGCTATGATGACTCGCATTGACAACTTTGATGCTTTTTTCCGCACTTCTCAAGCAGAGACTACAACCCTCCTTTGTAGCATATATGCTCGTGTCACATCTCTGGAGCAAGACATGCATGATGTTTGTCGTCATCTCCTTCCAGCTACATCGGCTCCACATTCGTCAGAGCCTCCAGATGGTTAGACTTGTATGCTTTGTATTATGACTTTATGCTATTGTACATTAGACTTATGTTGATTTTGTTGCTAGCTTGATGAAAATTGTTGGATATTTGGTTTATGCCTACCTTTACTTCATGGATTGTAAGAATTTTTATTATTGCCATAATGAATGTCTTATCATCATATGCAAAATGTACTTCTCGCTACAACAAAATCGTCCAAAATCCCTCGGATAAATGAAGACCCTTGGATTGTGTTTGCTTTTTTCAACCCTTTGATTGTTTCCTTTACATAACATTGGATTATTTATATACATAACAAATCCTATGTACTTCTGCAGCAGAGGAGCAAGTGGATGTAGGTGATGGCGACGAGCAAGATCATGCAGTCGAAGAATATATTCCACCTACTCCTCCACCACAAGAGCATGATGATGCAGGTGCTTCGAATCAGACGTGTGAAGGTGTTTTGACTTATATAAGAAGAAGAGATCGGGGAAAGGGACAGATGGAGACTCCTCATCTGGTGAAAAAACTTCATCGTGTTGGTATATGTAACCCCCTCGTCCCGGTCCGGACGCTTGACCGGTCCGAGTGGGCCACACGGGGAAAACCGAAGCGAAACCCGTTAAGGCTACCCCTCGGTTAACGACCCAAGAAAATTTCTTTTATTTATCTTGTCTATATGCATTACTGTTGTCCTATGTGAGACACGTCAGCGGAACGCAAGCATTCATAAAACGATCATTCGAACAGCGCATGCAAAACAGTCCATTTTAGATTATTAGGCAGGCCGTTTCGAAACACATTCCAAGTGTATCGAAACGCCTTGACTTGGTCAACGGCCTTAAGCCCACACGGGGAGGCCGTATCGGAACGAAGGTCAACCGTTCCGAAACACCCTCAACGGTCAACTTCTCGTGGACAACGAGATTTTAAGCGTTCTGAAACACAAAGACCCGTTTCGAAACCCCATCATCTCGGCAAATTCTCAGATTTCCAGTAGCCAAAGTGTTCCGATACCCGTTTCGGAACAGGGGTTCACAGTGGCCAAACCGTATCGAAACGAGTTCCGA
Organism: Hibiscus tridactylites; assembly: GCA_958450335.1. Taxonomy (NCBI): domain Eukaryota; kingdom Viridiplantae; phylum Streptophyta; class Magnoliopsida; order Malvales; family Malvaceae; genus Hibiscus; species Hibiscus tridactylites. Next base: position 76,455,508 of record OY288273.1, read on the forward strand.
TACGAGGTCCCTGAAGCCAAACCCGTTCTAAAACAGCCCAGCCCGTTTCGAAACACTAGCTGTCTGCAAAATCCCAAAATCTGTTTTAGGCCTCTCTTAGGGATTTCAAACGCCCGAAACAACAACACGAAGCAACCAAATCATATAAATACATCCTAGAGGCATGCTCCCTAACATCCCTACTCAACATACACAAGATATACAAGAAGACCTCTAAACAAAGACCATTCAAGTCATTACATAAAGCATGCTTTAACAAGGCAACACTTAGACAATTTTAAGGTAAGCAAAATACCAACATGGTTTACAAGCAAGGCATACATCCCAAAAGCCAATTTAACAAACACATAAGAGGAGTCTAACATGCTCCTAAACAACAACATCATACTTCAAAAGCATCATAGCACGAATACATGTCCCATTGCTTGACCATTACATCATAACTAAAAACCATACTTGATAGCTAGGCTAGCACCACAAAGCACACACACTTGGAGGCCTCTTCTTGCACTTAGCAACCCAGGAGCTACTGATCTGCATTGTCGAACAAAGAGAGCGTAAGCAATAAAGCTTAGTGAGGGTAAGCTCTTTAAAAACAAACCTCAACAATGCAGGGTCCAAGCACGTACTCAACCAAGGTAAATGCATGATTATACCTTCGATCCTCAAGAGCCAAAATGTTAATGATGCATGAACATTATTCAATTTTATGTCATGCTTAACAAGTTCATTTCCACAACATATGTAAGCACATATAAACATCCAAGTAGAAATCACATTCCACATCACATTGATACACATATCAATCAATATTGGCACCTAGCTATGACCCGAATACGCGGATAAACACGTTGGAACTCACATCCAACAACCACTTTACCTCACGATGGGATTACACTCATCACCGGTCTCGTGGAGGGGATTCCACTCATACTCACGCCCCGTCGATGGGATTCCACTCATCATCGACTAATATATATATATATAACAATTTTCGGGCGAACCCGTACTCCTCCTTGGTGACTCAACGCCACCAAGGCCACGCGTGAATTTGACTCATGTGTGCACACTAACATCCTAATGATCGATCATTTGTACTCAAGCATACCAGTGCCAACATTTAACTCAATTCACATTATCAATTAAAACCAATTCGTGCTTAGCACGTGCTCACCATGATTACAATCATGAACCATTCACATGCATATCACAATGCATCACAATCATGCCTCATCTCACATGTATAACACAATATACATAAATTATCATATCACAAAATATTACGAGGCATAAACATCAATTAAAAGTTCAACCAATGTCTCTAGTTTAAGCTTAGGATTAGGCTACCACCCTAATCCTATCTCTAGGTGGGTCTACCAAGCCCGACCTAGTCCACATGCTCGAACCAAACACTTAAAACCACTTTAAAAACATTAACCACTCACCTTCGCTTCCAAGCTCAAATACCAAACTAGCAACCAACTTCAAGCTTCCGAATTTCCTCCCGATGCTTCACCAACACAAGTTCTCGCCTCTAAACCACCTCAACACAAACCAAACAACTTCCAATCAGCCCAAGCATCAAAGTAGTTAACCCGGAATACAATTCAAACGTCAAACTCAACATTTCAAGCCATGAACAAACCCCAATTTTATCCAATTCGAGCAGCCCATAAACCTTGATCAAAACCCATGTTTCCAACACATTTTATACCCACAATTGATCCCAAAGCAACCCCTAACCATAGTACTAATATTAGCCCACCAATTCCAACCTAAAACAACCCCTAAAACTCACCCAATTCCTCTGAGCATCTACCCTAGGAGCATCAGCCCTAGGCTAAAAGTAGCCACGACCGCGCCCACGACCTCTCTGAAAATCATTCACTCTCGCTGTAGCCTGAGCTATGTTCGGTGCCTGTGCCGCCTGATGCGGGCACTCCCTCCTAAAGTGATCCCTCGAGCCACAATTCCAACTAGCATGAAAGTTACCCCAACACTCACCAGTGTGCTGTCTCCCACAACGTGTACACTCGGGCAAACGCCCTCCTCCTCTATGGCCATGATGGCCCCTACCATGGTGGCCACCGCCACGTCTATGGTCAAACTGTTGCCCGCCACCTCTATGCCTCTTGGCATCTCTACTATCAAAGTTGTGATGCCTCTTACCAGAACTAGAACCTCCAGAACGCTTGGTCAGCCCCAAGCTGTGCTCAATATCCTTGGCTCTAGCAACCAAGACATCAAAGTCTGAATAATCTTAAGCTAAGGTGTACCTCTTAACTTCCTCATGAAGCCCATATCTGAAACGATCACATCTGGCCCTCTCAGTGGGCACTAACTCTGTCGCATACTAACTCAGATGAACGAAACGAATCTCATAGTCAGTCACAGAAGCATCTCCTTGAACAAGGGCCATAAACTCTCGCTTCTTCTCATCAAGGTACCTCGGACCCAAGTATCTCTTTCTGAAAGCGGACTCAAAGAAATCCCAATCTCTCTCAGCCTCTGGAACTCCGGTAGTAATGGTGACCCACCAGGTGTAGGCATCACTCTGAAGCAAAGAGATCACACAGCTCAATCTGCGAGCACCTACACAACCCATATGAGCTAAGATGTGAACGGTCTTCTCTAACCATAACTCAGACCTCTCTGGTGTAGACCCTCTGAACTCTTCGGCCCCGAGGCTACGGAGCCTCTCCAAAGGTAGACTAGCATCGTCACACCTAGGCTGAGCTACAGCTTGAGCTCCCGCCACAGCGTCCTGAAATGCTCCTGCTATAGCTTGCACTAGCGGAGTCATATCAATCCCGGCCGGACCTTGGCCACCCTGAGGTGCCTCTCCTTCGGCTCCATCCTCGCCTCCAACTCCAGGTGGAGGAGGTGGTGGTGGTGGTGGAGGAACTCCAACTCCAGCAGCAGTAGGCCCTTCTATATGAGCCTCCACTCCAACCACCGGCTCAATAGGAGCCGCAACCCATGGTTCCTGACGAACCACTCTCGGCCTACCTCTCGGCCTAGACATCGCCCTCACAGATATTAACTACAACCACAACAACAAAACATACAAGAATTGGGTTAGCAAGTCAAGGCTTCCAAGTGCTCAAGTACGTTCCCTCACTTTAAAATTCTTTTCCAATGTAATAGTAGCAATGGGACTCTTAAACAACATGCTTTTTAACAAAACAATCGGCATACTTGTCACATAAGAAATCATGCTTACAATGCAAGCAACCATCGTGCATGTCAATACCAAACTTAAACTTACCTCACTTACCTGCCCAAGGTCTCGGTAACCTTAGGCTCTGATACCAACAAGTGTAACCCCCTCGTCCCGGTCCAGACGCTTGACCGGTCCGAGTGGGCCACACGGGGAAAACCGAAGCGAAACCCGTTAAGGTTCCCCTCGGTTAACGACCCAAGAAAATTTCTTTAATTTATCTTGTCTATATGCATTACTGTTGTCCTATGTGAGACACATCAGCGGAACGCAAGCATTCATAAAACGATCATTCGAACAGCGCATGTAAAACAATCCATTTTAGATTATTAGGCAAGTCGTTTCGAAACACATTCTAGGTGTATCGAAACACCTTGACTTGGTCAACGGCCTTAAGCCCACACGGGGAGGCCGTATCGAAACGGAGGTCAACCGTTCCGAAACACCCTCAACGGTCAACTTCTCGTGGTCAACGAGATTTTGACCGTTCCGAAACACAAAGACCCGTTTCGAAACCCCATCATCTCGGCAAATTCTCAGATTTCTAGTAGCCAAAGTGTTCCGATACCCGTTTCAGAACAGGGGTTCACAGTGGCCAAACCGAATCGAAACGAGTTCCGATAAGGGGTCCCTGAAGCCAAACCCGTTCCGAAACAGCCCAGCCCGTTTCGAAACACTGGCTGTTTGCAAAATCCCAAAATCTGTTTTAGGTTTCTCTTAGGGATTTCAAACGCCCGAAACAACAACACGAAGCAACCAAATCATATAAATACATCCTAGAGGCATGCTCCCTAACATCCCTACTCAACATACACAAGATATACAAGAAGACCTCTAAACAAAGACCATTCATGTCATTACATAAAGCATGCTTTAACAAGGCAACACTTAGACAATTTTAAGGTAAGCAAAATACCAACATGGTTTACAAGCAAGGCATACATCCCAAAAGCCAATTTAACAAACACATAAGAGGAGTCTAACATGCTCCTAAACAACAACATCATACTTCAAAAGCATCATAGCACGAATACATGTCCCATTGCTTGACCATTACATCATAACTAAAAACCATACTTGATAGCTAGGCTAGCACCACAAAGCACACACACTTGGAGGCCTCTTCTTGCACTTAGCAACCCACGAGCTACAGATCTGCATTGTCGAACAAAGAGAGCGTAAGCAATAAAGCTTAGTGAGGGTAAGCTCTTTAAAAACAAACCTCAACAATGCAGGGTCCAAGCACGTACTCAACCAAGGTAAATGCATGATTATACCTTCGATCCTCAAGAGCCAAAATGTTAATGATGCATGAACATTATTCAATTTTATATCATGCTTAACAAGTTCATTTCCATAACATATGTAAGCACATATAAACATCCAAGTAGAAATCACATTCCACATCACACTGATACACATATCAATCAATATTGGCACCTAGCTATGACCCGAATACGCGGATAAACACGTTGGAACTCACATCCAACAACCACTTTACCTCACGGTGGGATTACACTCATCACCGGTCTTACGGAGGGGATTCCACTCATCCTCACGCCCCGTCAATGGGATTCCACTCATCATCGACTAATATATATATATATAACAATTTTTGGGCGAACCCGTACTCCTCCTTGGTGACTCAACGCCACCAAGGCCACGCGCGAATTTGACTCATGTGTGCACACTAACATCCTAATGATTGATCATTTGTACTCAAGCATACCAGTGCCAACATTTAACTCAATCCACATTATCAATTAAAACCAATTCCGTGCTTAGCACGTGCTCACCATGATTACAATCATGAACCATTCACATGCATATCACAATGCATCACAACCATGCCTCATCTCACATGTATAACACAATATACATAAATTATCATATCACAAAATATTACGAGGCATAAACATCAATTAAAAGTTCAACCAATGTCTCTAGTTTAAGCTTAGAATTAGGCTACCACCCTAATCCTATCTCTAGGTGGGTCTACCAAGCCCGACCTAGTCCACATGCTCGAACCAAACACTTAAAACCACTTTAAAAACATTAACCACTCACCTTCGCTTCCAAGCTCAAATACCAAACTAGCAACCAACTTCAAGCTTCCGAATTTCCTCCCGATGCTTCACCAACACAAGTTCTCGCCTCTAAACCACCTCAACACAAACCAAACAACTTCCAATCAGCCCAAGCATCAAAGTAGTTAACCCGGAATACAATTCAAACGTCAAACTCAACATTTCAAGCCATGAACAAACCCCAATTTTATCCAATTCGAGCAGCCCATAAACCTTGATCAAAACCCATGTTTCCAACACATTTTATACCCACAATTGATCCCAAAGCAACCCCTAACCATAGTACTAACATTAGCCCACCAATTCCAACCTAAAACAACCCCCAAAACCCTTCAAAAACCCGCTTTAAACCCAATTTTGGGAATGTGCTCAAAACCAAGTAAAATTCATATATGTTGAACCATTTAGCTCCTAGACTTCATAACTAACAACATTAAATTGAAATATTAAGTTTAACAACATAAAATTATCATTTTTAATCAAAACTCTTAAAAACTCAATTTCCAAAACCTTAGGGAAAATGAAAACCATTTGTACTTTTGAAGAGAGGTAGTTGAGGAGAAGTCAAAATGACATTACCTTTAAAAAACGAGTTGAAATGAAATAGCTAGGTGATGGAATAGTGGAAGGAGGGTTGAAGCTCTCTTTCACGTTGGTTTTGTTGGAGAAGAGAGTGAGTAGTGGCTATTTGATAAAAAGGGGGTTTAAAATCAAAAGTTTGGCTAATTACAAAATGGCCATTAATGAATGGATATTGTCCAATTTCTTTAAAATCCTTCCAAAATGTATTTCATTCATTCTAGTCCAATACAAAAATATTTGTTTTTGAAACCCGAGGCCCAAAGGATTATTTTAATTATAGAACCGAACCCCCAAATAATATTAAACTATTATTTTCACCCGACCCCTAAACCTGGGTGTTACAGCATAACTCCAAGTAATGCAATATGCTCTGACATTAAAGAGACCAAGCAAACATCTAGAAAAGTATGGTGATTGGGTTACAGATTCACCCATTGACCCTCCTAAGAAAAAACTTCTTATTCTTGATTACAATGGAGTGCTTACTAGTGTTACCGGAGATGGTACTAAATATCTTTCTCAGTTCTATTCAAAATGTTAACAAACTACTTATATTTTTTTTTGTTTACATTTGCATGTGTGCATCTGAGACCTGATGCAAGGAAGTTTCTTTTTTCTTGTTTTAATAGCTATAAAGTTGTTATATGGTCTTCAAGGAAAAGGTAATGTGTGTTATTATACTGATCAATTTCCTTTACAGTTTTCATTTTTGGTTCTTCCGATGTCCACGACCAAATCTACTACCAAATGTCCTTATTGGATAATGTGGCCCTCGGACACCTCTCATAATCCATTGAATTAATCAATCTTTTAAGAATATTGCTCTTTTTAGTTTTTTCAACTGAAATTTAAAATCTTATAGAGAAAACCTTGATTGGGCACTTTGGAGAATCAACGATCTTAAAGAAAAATTTTACTTCATTTGAGTAACTTTTATATCATTAAGCACATGGAGTATCTTTATTGTGTGGCTGCTTTTGTTTCTTAAAATTTCATGATATTTGAAGGATTTTATTTCAATTATGCAGGTTTAGAATATGTGCGAAAAACATCCATCGCAACGTAATATATTTATTAAAAAATCTAAGTCGCGTGTGGAATTCTATGCCTGAATATAATGAACGAAACACGTTGTTCGTTGATGATTCATAAGCTAAAATGATTAATAATTCAGTCAGTAAATTACTCAAGATATTTGTTTTTACTTGCAAATATATAATCAATTAATTGTTATATAATTATTCTTTTTTCGATTATGTTCATGTTTCAAGAAAACACCTATATATGTCCTGAATCTTACAAGAGAGAAGATGAGAGAACTGATAACGCATTAAGTAAGTAAAATTTCCATATTCGAGCATCTTCCATATTTCCTAAACATTTTCTAGAACTCAGCTTATTATCTAATTGTTGTACTTGCAATTGATCATAGAAAAAAGTGATTCCATTCGCGTCTATTTAGAAAACTTGGCCAGAGAAAAGAATGTTCAAGAATATGTGAAGCATCATCCATTTTTGGATTGACGCAAAAGGTCAAATGGTCAACTGATGATACTCAGTTTCCCTTGCCGGGGACAAGGAATTACGAGGCGATACAGATGACCCCCATTCGTTTTTGTTGTCCAATTGTCTGTGTCTGATCATATAATGAGGAGAGATTTTAGATTATTATTTTATTATTGTCTATTAGGATGGTGACATCACTTGGGATACAATGTTTAGCTTTTTCTTTGTGAAGCATGGCTATTGCTTTTGTTTGATGTACGAAATGAAACTTGGTCCTTTGTAATCTGTTTTTTCAAAGGAATTTTTTTGAAGGCATGAGCCAAAATCATATTCTCGGTTCCTTTCATTGCCGATAATTAGTTCAAGTGTTAAGGTTTTAGGTTTTTAGATAATCAGGCTTTCACCTGCAACCATATTTGAACCAAGTATACCTACATAGGTAACAAAACTTTTAGGGGTTTCGAAACTCTCTTTGTGGTTCCGGAACCACTTTCACAGTATGCCATTAAATCCATATCTACTCAAGAGGTTTCGAAACCAACAATTGCGGTTTCGAAACCACCCCTACAACACTTATGGTAAATCCAGTACATTTTGTAGTAAAATGTGTACATACACGTCAAACTAGGGGTTTCGAAACCCTAATTGTGGTTTCAGAACCACTTTGGCAGTGTGCCATTAAATCAATGTTTACCCAAAAGGTATCAAAACCAACAATGGTTGTTTTGAAACCTCTCATTCAGATCTTGTAGTAGAAAAGGTTTTAGGGGTAGAAAGTTGTGTATATACCATTTTTGTAAGAATTTAGGTACATACCGTTTTTACTACTAATATTGTAAGGTTTACCGTACCTTTTGTAGTAATTTCGGTATATACACAAAACCTTACACTTTGTGTAGCAAATTAGGTTTTCTCGTAGGAAATTGTATATGTACACAAATTCTTACACTAAGTTGAGCCATTTTAGCCTTTGGTGAAACTTTGTAAGGATTTTGGTACATACCGATTTTCCTACTAATATTGTAAGGTTTTTCATACTTTTTTGTAGTAATTTCGGTATATACACAAAACCTTACACTTTGTGTAGAAAATTAGGTTTTCTCGTAGGAAATTGTGTATGTACACAAATTTTTTACTCTAAGTTGAACCCTTTTGGTCTTTGGTGAAACTTTGTAAGAATTTCGGTACATACCGTTTTTCCTACTAATATTTTAAGGTTTATCGTACTTTTTGTAGTAATTTCGGTATATACAGAAAACCTTACACTTTGTGTAGAAAATTAGGTTTTCTCGTAGGAAATTGTGTATGTACATAAATTCTTACACTAAGTTGAACCCTTTTGACCTTTGGTGAAACTTTGTAAGAATTTCGGTACATACCATTTTCTTACTATTATTGTAATGTTACTCGTACATTTTATAGTAATTTCGGTATATACCCAAAACCTTACACTTTGTGTAGCAAATTAGGTTTTATCGTAGGAAATTGTGTATGTACACAAATTCTTACACTAAGTTGAACCCTTTTGGCCTTTGGTGAAACTTTGTAAGAATTTCGGTACATACCATTTTTCCTACTAATATTGTAAGGTTTCCCGTACATTTTGTAGTAATTTCGGTATATACACAAAATCTTACACTTTGTGTAGCAAATTAGGTTTTCTCGTAGGAAATTGCGTATGTACACAAATTCTTTGGTTGTAACATATTATGTATATACTCTTTCTCTTACAGTTTTCGTAATGGATTATGTATGTACCCAAATCCTTAAGTTGTAATAATTTATGTTTATACCGTTTCTATTACATGTTTTGTAATAAAAGTGGTACAAATTTAATAACAAATTGTGTACAATTTGTTACCCGGTTAGCCGTAATTTAGCCTTTAATTAGCGGTTGTTCCCTAGAACTTCCCTACCTAAAGGGGAGGGAAATGGAAACTCTAAGGACGAAAGGAGAGTGTTCTTGATGGGTCTAGAACCCATAACCTGAGAGAATAAAGATGAATAATTTGACAAATTGGTCAAATGTATTTGCTCTAAGTAGAAAGTTTTTATATACACTATTTGACATGAAAGGAAATATTGGACGCATTGAGGTTCGGATAGAAAGATCTAAATTAAAATCTCTACTAAAGTTTTATCATTAAATACTTTTATGAAAATGTAATGATATTTTACAAAATTATTTTTATTAAATAAAATATGATGTGTATTTTATTATTTTCGATACTATTTATTATTAAAAATATTTGAATTAAATATTTCATAATAATATTTTTATAATATTTATTATTAACAAATATTTGAATTAATTCGTAAGGTGTGATTTTCTTACAATTTGATCAAATCTGATACATTAATACATTCACAAAACAGCCTGCATATTGACTCAAGATTGTGGCCATGACATTATAAGTAAGGGTGAGCAAATTTTGGCTCAAACAAACTGAAATTTTTTACTCGACTCGAGGCGAAAAATTCGATTCGTTTTAATTCGACTCAAAATTACGTAAACTTGATTCGACTCGAAAAAATTTCAAATAAAGTTTGAATTGTAAAATGGAAATTTGAATAACTCGAATAATTCAAAATTTTTAGTAATTAGTGGGTTGATTTTTAAGTTCGAGTCGAGTCCCTCAATTTTTCTTGATATATATATACCTATATAAAAAATATGAAGAAATATATAAAAAATATGATAAAATATAAATGCATATCTTATATGATTGTAGAAAGTCGTTTAAATTAGAATCAAACTATATTATACCATGATAAATATTTACAATTAAATTTGTATAGGAACTCGAAAACTCGACTTGAACTCGACTCAAATTGAAAAAATTTCAAATAAAGTTTGAGTTGTAAAATATGACGCGTCAACTCGAATAACTCAAAATTTTTTGTCTCGACTCGATTCGACTTATAGAACGCTCACCCCTAATTATACTATAAATTTAAGTGTGTTTATATGTTAACATATATAACTTCAAATTATCTTCACACTAGAAAATCACATCGATGAATAATATATTTAAAAATCATAAGAAAATAAAATATAGAACGTAGTGGTAACAAATATGTATGGCCTAATAAAAAAGCTAAGAGCAATGTTTATGGCACAATTAAAAGAACAAGTCATTTCTTAACAATGATACTTGTTTGTTTAACACCCCTTTCAATTTCTGCATTACAAATGATAAGGTTATTTTTTATGTTATACTTAAATATCTTTGTTTAACAAGGATATTTAAGAAAATGTCAAGTGAAAATAATTAACATGTAATGTTATAGTAAAATTTACTAATTAGTCTAATGACTAAGAATGTTCATTTTGTCTTATTTGTATGGATTTGAATTCCAACATGAAAATGTAATACCTCTCGATTTAATAAAAAATATTTAATATTATAATTAAATATTTACTTTTACTAATTTTTTAAAAGTTTTAATTTAACAAACCATATAATAATGAGTAATTATTAGATGCATCGTCAGTGATTTTTTTCTCACAAGAGAGCTTTTAAAGCTGCCACATACCCTTTTTTTAGGACCCTAAACCCCAACCCCTATATTCTAAACCATAAACTTTAAAAACTAAACTTTAAACTATAAAATATATTCTCACACCTTAAAACCTAATCACAGACGCTAAAAACCTAAAAAACAGGCGATTGTGAAAACTCGCAAGTGTATAGAATATTTCCATATAATAATACCCTAAATTAAAATAAATTAATTTTCTAAACCAAAAAATAGATGAAAGTTTATTTTTGTCATATTTTTTATTTCCTCCCAAAAAATAAAACAGTTTTAATTTATGAAACACGTGAATCATTTTCTTACTAATTAAATTTCTAGAAAAATAATCCACTCATTGTACCAAATGTCAAAAGTAGTTTCCTTCTAAAATAGTTTCTTACTACTTTTTGTCATATAATCCTATGTTGCAATTGCCCATATTTTCACACATACGTAGGTCCACCGTCCAATTGTCTTTTCTTTTGAACCGAAGCTGATGTCAAATATAAATACACTCGTCAAAACCAAATGCAAACAAACTATTAGGTTGACTTTTTCTAATATGGAACTTTAAGAAAAGGAAAAATGAAAAGCTTTTTGTTTGGTATTAGATCATGTTTAAATGATTTTTGAACTACAAATACTCCTATGACAAAAATAATGTAAAACATGTAGTTTTTTCCAAAGAAAATAGTATTTTTTAACCTAAATTAAAAAGTGTTTTTTAAAAGTTATTTTTTTATCTTGTTTAAAAAAACACTTTTGTGCAAAATTAATAATTTGTTCTCATTTATATCATCAATTCTTTTATATTTGGATAAACTGTACTATTTTTCTACTTTAGTCGTGTAACTATTTTCCTACAAATTTAGTCTATAAGGCTTTTTGTATTTTGGTCACCAACTTTAAATGGTAACATCTTGATATAATAATAATTTTAGTCTCTAAAATTTATACATTTTATCAATTTAGTTCTAATTTGTTTTTTTAATAAATTTAACCTCAATATTTAAACATCCTATCAATTTGATCCTCTTTTTAATTCTAGATAACTCAAACACTCCATTTGTAGATATCAAACCCAAGATTTGGATTAAAGCCAACACTTAACCGCTATAACGACCCAAATTTTTGAGTCAACAAATGAGCATTGTCTCAAGCTTTGGGCTCGATTGTTTTGTAACCCAATTGGGTTAAGACTGGGCCTTTAGGATAAGAATTTGGTTATGTATAAAAATGACATTTTTGAATTATGAGCAAAAGGGGGAGGATTAGGCCCGGCCCTGTGCAAGGGTAATAAGGGTGTCTGCCTAGGGCTCACTGCTCAGGGAAACTAAATATTTGTATTTTTTAATTATATTTATTATTAAGGATCCAATTTTTCTAATACTTGTTATTAGAGGTCCATTTTTTAATACTTGTTAGTAGGGGCTAAGTTTTTTTTCCAATATGTATTAATAGGGTCTACTATTAATATTCGATTTTTTTAATACTTGTTATTATGACCCTGAGTTTTTCAATATTTGTTATTATGGACTCAATTTTTTCAATACTTGTTACTATGGAGCTACTCTTAAAATTTAATTTTTTTAGGGTAAATTACACTGGTAGTCACTGAACTTTTAGGGCGCTTTCAATATGGTTACCGAACATTTAAAACTTTTATTACATTCAATCAAACTTTTAACTCGCTTTCATTACGGTCACTGTCGTCAACTATCGCTAAAAAAGCTGACATGACATGTTAAATATTTAAGGGTAAACTACACTCGTAGTCACTGAACTTTTAGGGCACTTTCAATATGACCACCATACTTTTAAAACTTTCATTACAGTCGTTCAACTTTTAATTTGTTTTCATTACGATCATTGTTGTCAACTATTGTTAAAAAAGTTGATGTGGCACGTTAAGTTTAAAAATAAACATTTCCTACCCAATTTTCTCTCACCCTCTTATTTTCTTCCATCCAAACATGTCTATCTTTCTTTTTCACCCTCTTCTCCCCCCTCTTGTTCTCCTCTGTGGGTGAAATTGTGCTACTGCATGCACCGTTAATAAATCTCCCATGGCTATAGTTATCCTAAAGGGTTTTTTTGGACTGTAACAATCACTTAACTTGGTTTTAGTGTTACCAAAAAAATTCCATCCCACCTTAAGAGTATTCAAGTTGCTAAGATTTTTTTCAGAGTACCCTTGTTCGAGAAATATTCTAACAAGACATGAAAATATAGTCACCTAAGATCCTCCCAATGCATTAAAAAATGGCATGCCAATATTATATATACTCATATCTAATTTCACTCCCCAGTTTTAAGTACCTTAACCATAAGAATAGTGGCAAAATGGGTAATTTTTATTTTTGTATCATTTTTTCCGAAAATTTTCAATTAGTTTTAAAAATCGTTGAAAAAAATAAAAGGCAGAGGAAGGGTGGAATGTTATACCTTGCCACCTTATTATTATGCATGTGAGAAAGACTATTCTTCAAAAAATGAACCAACCTACAACTATAGACAATACGCGGCTTTGAAATAGTGAATCTAATATGAGCTGAAACAACATTCGAAATTGGCATGCATGTACTTCGCAAACTCACTTGAAAAATCAGCCGCATGGATCTTCTGGGACCTTCTTAATCAAATGTTTTGTGCTTCTTAAAATCTTGGTATTAAGCATGCTACAATTTGATCACCAGTATATGCTTTCTTTTTGTCGAGTCTATTAGATTTAACATTATCAAGTCCTCCACAATCATTTTGATCACAAGCATATGCCCTATTTTCTTAATGATGGAGGTAGTAGGACAATTTCACCTCATAGAGGCTATAAGAACATAAAGGAGAAAGAGAGGAGGGAGAAGAGGATGAAAAAGAAAGATAGACATGTTTAATGGAATAAAAAATGGAAGAAAATAAGAGGGGAGAGAAAATAAGGTGGAAAACGTTTATTTTTAAACTTAATGTGCCACGTCATCTTTTTAATGGTAGTTGACAGTAATGATCATAATGAAAGCGAATTAAAAGATGAACGAATGTAATGAAAGTTTTAAAAGTCTGGTGACCATATTTATAATGCAATACCCTTGTTTCCATCCTAGAAATTAATAAATAAATTCAATGAAGCATCCTTCGATTATTCCTTAATAGTAATTGAGTTAATAACTATTTAAATTATTCAATCGAGTCCTTAAAATTCCTAAATTGTATTGTTGGATTAAATTAAAAGAATAAACAAATTGGAGGAATAAATCATGGTGACTTAGCCGAATAAGGAGAACAATGGGAGAGTTGCATGCTAAACTTTTGAATTCCATAGTCTACCCTAAGTAAATAATATAATCTAAAAGAACAAAAAGGGCATGATGGACGGAGGCTAAATATTAAACATCATAACATGATTAAGTTGGTTCCTTTGTATTGTGATTATTGTGTGTCTTTGGACTATTTTAGTTGAGATGTTAATGATGAATGATGTGAGTATGAAATTACATGTATTATTGTTGTTCAAATGTTTAATTAAGATTTAGTTTGATAAATATACATGATTGTTATGTGTGATTTGAATAGAATGTATAATGGCTACAAGAAAAACATGTATCATGAATAATGGAATGTGAATTGGTATGGCTTGCTTGCTAAATCAATTGGATTGTGTTTGATGATTAATTGATAGCTTTAAAAGACCTTGGATGACTAGTTGGTTATAGGTAGAAGGGCATGCCTTAGAGTCTAGAGCTCACTTGTTAACTAGTAGTATATGAACTCTCTGAATTATGATGGAAAATGCACTTAAGATGTATGATGTTTGAGCATCCTTTGTTGGCGATCTAAGTGCTGAAAAGATGTGTTAATTGTTTGATACAAAGGTGTATCCTCTAACTTGATGCATAAGCATCTTCTGTTTGGTACTTTGTACCCTCTGAAAGAGTTGATTACCTTGTCCATACTAATCTACCAAGGCAAAAATATTTAATATCATAATTGAATCTTGTTTGATCAAGGGAAGTAAACAAATGTTAAATGACATTATGGATACTGACATGTAAATCTATGAAAGAATGAGATATATGATATATGAATTATGTTCGATTGATTGGGTCTGAATAATCCTATTCGAATGACATGAATTAAATAAGACATTGAGCTTGTTTGTTTATTCATGGCTGATCAATGTACTTCATGGATAGATATTTGCTTATAAGAATGATATGATGAATGACATGATTGGATGATATATGAACATTTATGGAATCCATGTACCTTTTCGAATGCTATGTGATAATGGTGATTATATTTGATTGCCAATACATGTTTCTTTGATATGTTTGATGGATATAGTTTGTACTTAAGAAATTAATTTATGACATTATGCCATGATGATGATTAGGATTATTGGTGCTTCTTGTATGTGATCATGAGTGCTAATGAAACTAGCTAGGAGATGCTAAAGATGACTCTAAACCTAGCTAGGTGACTTTAAACATCGAAATAAAACGTTAAAAGTATGAATTATATTAGAACTACCTCATTAAGTACAATGTGTACTTATCACTCATTTGTTCCCTTCTTCCCATCTAACAAGGTACCTTGTGTGAGAAGTTACCAATTCGATCAGAAGTAAACTACAAGATCTCAAGCATGTATAAACTAAGTCTCTCGTTTAAACTCATAGATGGTGGCTTAGAAGTATGTCTACATATTCGTCTCATGTTGTTTAACATAAGTATGCACATAAGTTGGTGTATGAACCTTTTGTATGCTCCTTGAATGCTATGGTTTAAGTTCGGAAGTAGGGCTTCTATTTTGGTAATGTAAATATAAAGCCAAGTTAGTAATGTTTTGTAAGAAACTTTTTGATATATGTAAGTAATCTACCTTGGCTAGGTTGTATTCAAACGTTTGTGTATATAACCTTTGACTATAACATGAAGTTAGTTAAGATGGAAATGCAATCTTATGTATGTTTCGGAGGACTTGAAATTAAATAACTATGTTATTTAAGATTGTTGAATGTATCAAATGGCTTGTGTAAATTGTTGGTATTTGGCTATGGTATATGGAAATAAGAAATCTGAAATTAATGTTAGGAGTATATAATTACTAGCTTTAGAAGTGGTTGATTAAATCAAATGTAATAATATGAACTTGTATGTTAATTGTCCTATACGGTTTGATTAGAGTAAAAAAAATATTTGTTAGCCCACCTTTTCGCTTTATGAATTGATATATTAACTTATAAGCTTGTATTAAGTTCGTTTATGTTAATCATTTTTGCATCCATGTAACGCTCCTCCCTCCTAACCCGGGCAAGGGGTGTTACATTTAGTGGCATCAGAGCTTTTTAGGTTATAGGTCCTAAACCTCGTATGAGTCTGTCATGCATCATATAGGTTGAATAATGCCACCTAGAAGTTTTATATCGACAT
This sequence comes from Hibiscus tridactylites, assembly GCA_958450335.1. Lineage (NCBI taxonomy): Eukaryota > Viridiplantae > Streptophyta > Magnoliopsida > Malvales > Malvaceae > Hibiscus > Hibiscus tridactylites. The sequence continues at coordinate 76,471,848 of OY288273.1, forward strand.
CTCATATAGGTTGAATAATGCCACCTAGGAGTTTTATATCGACATCTCTTGTGATTATGCTTCCTAACTCAGATTCTGTTTAAATTGTTAATAGAATGTCTGAGACACGGTTAGCTCGAGACAACGATAGTACTTGAGGATCCTCAAGTGATGGGGATAGTGTCAGAATGGGTAGGAATCCCCCTGCACAAGATAACACCCGAGAACAACCTCTTGTACAAGCTCAACTGAATGTTGATAATTCAACTAACTAAATTCTCAACGAGAGTGCCTCCTGAGCATGAAAGAGATGTTCGATCAACTTTTGACGAACATGTGACAAGATCAATCTGTTTCGGTAGTTACTACACCAAGCAGAGCTCTTATTGAAAAGCTCGCGCAACATCGAGCTTATACATTCGCGGGTACTAGTGAAGAAAAACCCGAGGAAACTGAGTATTGGCTGGAAAGAACTACTCAGATATTGACCAAACAGTTGCAGTGCTCAGACGAGCACACACTCGAATGTGTTGTTGCTTTGCTAGCTGATGAAGCTATAAGCTAGTGGGGGAATACGACACTAATCGCTTCAGCTAAGTTGGTAACTTGGAAATTCTTCGTCGAAGAATTCAAGAAAAAGTACATCAATGAACAGTACTTGGAAGACCAAAGGAAGCGTTTCTTGTATATGAAGCAAGCGAATCGGCCTATCGAGCAGTATGTTGCAGATTTCTGCAAGTATTGCAAATATAGCTCCGAGTATATCAAGACGGAGAAGGAAAAATGGCGTATGTTTATAGACGGCTTAAATGATGAACTGAGTCTAATGTTTACCACTCTGGGTATCACAGATTTCCAAACTCTGGTGAGCCGAGCCATTGCTACGGAAGCCAAAAAGAGAGTCGTAGAAAAAAGGAAAAGTGGCTACCAAAATGATAAGAAGCGTAAAAGTGATGACAAGTCCCACTGGAAGCCAAAGAAGGCTAAAGGGCAAAGAGAAGGGTCTTCGTCTTACAACCATACTCCCCGGAGTAATTTCACACCGAAATCACAATCGGTGAACAAACTTGTTGTTCCGGTTATATCTGTCAACAGTACGGGAAACTTTGAATGAGCTCCAACTTGTAAGCATTGTCAGAAGTAGCATTTCGGTCAGTACCGAAAGAAATCTAATATGTGTTTCGCTTGTGGTGGAGATGGCCATTATATATGAGACTGTCCAAAAAAATCAAATCAAGCCCCTGCTCAGAATTCTTCTAATCCGAGTCATGAACTTTCTAATCGAAATAAGAATTTGAGACAAGTACAGCCCAGAAATCAGGAGAAAGGTAGAAGCACTCATTCAAAAGCCACCACTCATCAAGAATCACGATCCCCAGCTCGAGTCTACCATATTTGTGGCAACGATGAAGAAGAGTCCCCGGATGTCATTGCGGGTACAGTTGAACTAAACCTTACTCATGTTTATGCTTTAATAGATTTGGGATCAACTCACTCATTTGTATGCTCTTATTTGATAGACAAACTACAATTAAAGCCTGAAATCATTAAAATTGGGTTGATAGTTTCGAATCCTATAGGGGGTAATATGCCTATTAATTTGCTTTGTAGAAATTGCCAGGTAACTATTCGAAATGTACCCTTCCCGTGTGATTTGTATGTTCTACATGAATGTGAATTTGATCTAGTATTAGGTCTAGACTGATTGGGTAGACATGAAGCTTGGATAGACTGACAGAATAAAAGATTGTATCTAAGGGTTTAGGAAAAGAGTCGATCCTATTGATTGAAAAGAAACCAACATTTATTTTTGCCGCTATGGCTTTACAAGATGAATTAGACTTTAGGTTAACTGAAATGTCAATTGTATCTGAGTTTGTTGATGTTTTTCTCGAGTAACTTCCTGGATTCCCTCTGGTTCAAGAAGTCGAATTCAAGATTGAAGTTCAGCCTAGAACAAACCCGGTGTCCATTACGCCCTATCGAATGGCACAAATTGAATTACAAGAGCTTAAGAAGCAGATTCAAGAGTTAGAAGATAAGGGTTTCATTCGACCAAGCACTTCTCCTTGGGGTGCTTCGGTCCTTTTTGTGAAAAAGAAAAACTGGACGATGAGGCTTTGCATTGACTATCGGCAATTGAATAGAGTCACTATCAAGAACAAGTATCATCTACCCCGAATTGAAGATTTATTTGATCAGCTTAAGGATGCTGGAGTGTTCTCTAAGATTGATCTTCGTTCCGGTTATTATTAGATGAGGGTAAAGGATGAAGATATACCCAAAACTGCTTTCAGAACTCGCTACGGCCATTAAAATTTTCTTGTAATACATTTCGGGTTAACGAATGCCCCTACTGCATTCATAGATTTGATGAACTGAATGTTCATGTAACACCCACATTTCCGTCCTAGAATTTAAAGCCGTAGAATTTAATTATTTTATTTATTCTTAGAAGCAATTGAGCTTGCGAATTTGTGAATTATGCAATTTGGTCCCTAAAGTTCTCAATTGGGCAATTAGTGCACCAATTCGGATTAGAAAGGAAATTAGATTCGAATTAATTAGTCTAGCCGATTGGTAAACTAATGAAATTGAATTAGTGATATCAAGATCTAAAGTGTGGAATTAAAAGAATACGAAAAGAAATTAAATAACATTATACTCCTTAAAATCGGATGAAATTGATAAAATTCGATAAAGCTTGTAACAAGGCAAATTGGTGATCAAATTAAAAGGTTTATAAATAGTAAAAATTGCATGTTAAGGATAAAATATCCTTGGGGCTACCCTTAGTAAATTAAAAGTAAAAGAGTTAGTAAAAAGGGCTCATAGGTAATTTAGAGAGCCATCAAATCATCCAAATGATGGAAGCTTGTCTTCCTTCCTCATTTTGCTCTCCTTTGTCGTGAAGAAAAGGAAAATATGGGGGAGGAGAGAAGCTCAATAGTCAGCCATTTTGAGAGCTAAAAATAGTGAAATTTTCGGTTGCATGGTGGAGGATTAAGCTAGGAAATTGAAGAAAGTAGCTAATGTTGTCAAGAAATTAAAGAAAGTAAGTTTCCTACTCTTTGTAGTTTTCGGTTGTGTTAAAAACCATGCATGCAAACCTAAAATTTGTATGAACATGAAGATATATGAATCTTGAATGAAATAACAAGATGAAATATGGAAATATGTGAAAACTTTTCAAAAACACATGAATAGAGTAAAAAGGGGACTGTTTTGAAAGAAAATATAAAATCTTGAGCATTTAGAAAGATGCTAGGGATTGAAATCTGAAAATTTTCATTAGGAGAAATTTGTGAAGGAATGAATATTTTGTCATAAAAGTTTATTGGTTGCTGGAAAAATGAGTTAGAAAGTTGATATTTTGATTAGAACTAAAAGTGGTCATGAAATCGAAAGTTATGGAGATTGGGGACTGATTTGGAGAAATCGGTAAATTGAATGCTTAAAAGATGAAATTGGAAGTTTACATGGACTGTAAAATATCATGGAAAAGTAGAATAAGTCATACCATGAAGGAATTTTAGGTTCAAGTGTGTGAATAAATGTATTTTTAATCTAAAGTATAAGTTAAGAAAATTGTCCAGTGGTGTTCAATGTAAAAACAGTAACTTTGGAAATTCACCAAAAATCGGATATAAGGTAATTGAAGCTGAAATTTATACTGTATAAACTTTGATATGTCTAGAATCATTGAGAGAAAACGGAACTCAATTTCAGTATGTAAATTAAAAGATATGAATTTTTAAAGTTGGGCAGTGCATGCTGTCCAGGTTTACCGAAATGAGTATAATTAATTAATAAATTGTATTAATTCAAATAAGATAAAAATATGAGGTTTGCGTGACTGTAAAATTGAGTTTAATACTTTTCCAACGGTATAAGATAAGTTAATTTTGGATTAGTAATTAAAAAGTTATGATTAAAACGCTAACTAGTCCTCGAACTAGCTTAATGAAAAGTCAGAATTGAAATTAGGAGTTCATGCTTGAAATTGTGAAGTAATTATGGTTGAATTGCTTCCTAATATAGTGTGTATTTGTTTAATGTTGAGAGTTAAGATCGAAATAGCGAAGAAATTTCGGAGGAAGCTAGGATCGATCGTTCGAAAGGAAGAAGCAAATGCATCTCAATTCGAGATCAAGCTTAAGGATCGTGAGTGTAATTTCGTGAGTGTAATTTTATCTTAGGGTTGGGACTAGTGTCCGAACCACTTTATTTTCTGTAATTTATATTTCTATGCATGAAATTGGACTAAATGATATCCGGTAATGTGTTTAGCAAGAGAAGGAGATATAAAGGAACTTGGATGCATGATTGAAACTTGTAATATGTTTGATTGTGTGCGATATGTGGGTTGTTTTATATGATGTTAAATGCCATGAATTTTATGTCGATTTGGATTTCGATAATTGATTAAGTATGTGCAAATGTGGACTGCCCATGTGAATGATTGTATGATGGAAAAGCATGAAATGGATTCTTGATGATATTTGATAAACTGAAAATGTGGACTGCCCTATAGTATGAGTATGCTATGCTTGAAAATGCATATGATTATGTATGAATGATGTTGTTGCCATGCATGATGTTATGATCGAATGAGCATGCAAAATAAATTCTGAAAAATGTACATGAAATGAAATAATGAACTAATCACTTAACAAGATTACGCCCTTGGTCGATTGGACGTTCTAGATAAGAACGGCATGCCTAGAGTCTGAGCTCACCGTCCGATATTGCTTTGTGCAATCTTTTATGCAATCTTTGTGTACTCTTGATAAGATGTGTGTTCTTGATTGCTGTTTGAGACACACGATGCTATGGGCATCCCCTTTGACATTGCTTTGTGCAATATTTGACGTTGCCGCGGGCAACTACATCCGTTATATGTTACCCTTCTGATGGCTCAAATTTCTGTTACGACTATTCTACCATGGGCAAAACATTAAATAAAATGCTTGGGCTATGAAACCAAATAAAAGAAATGAAATGAATTACCATGTGATATGAAGTGCATGAATTGAATGGAACTTGCTAAGTTAAATAAGCTTATGAAGTGGATAAAAGATTGTGTGACTTAGCATGATATGATATGATATGAAATGCTATGCTATGTGGACATTGATCCTTTCCGAATATGATATGAAATGAAGTGTTATGATATGTGGACATTGGTCTTTTTCCGATTACGATACGAAGCATATGAATTGCTTACAAGCTCGATTATATGAAATTTGGGTAATGACCCTATTCGAATATATATGATTAAGAAATGAGAAATTCTGATTTTTGAATGTTAATTTGAGATCATTCGAATGACATGCTATGGTGAATTTGTGATTTCGACTAGATAAGTTAAAAATGCTATGTATGGTTTAGCATGAGATCTTGATCTATTTAATTGCTAAGCATGATATTGAGTATGCTGAAAATGAATTGAATTATGCTATTGATCGAATTATGTGCAAGCATGTGATAAATTATTGTGATATGTTATGTATTCGAGCATGTGCTATGAACGATTGAAATGATATGTATGATGCTACGTGTATGAAATTCTTATGAGCTTAGTTGGGTGCCAAGGAATTGTTAATAAACCTAGCTAAGTAATCTCAATGCTTGAACACGCTAAAGCTCAAAGAATGAATTAGTTTTAGCATTACCTCGCTAAGTACTTTTTGTACTTACCGCTCCGTTGTTTTCTTCTTCCCAACCTTAGCAGGATAGCTCGAACCCTAGAGCTAGCTTTCGTCGGATCAAAGTTATCAAGTTCTCAAGTTCACAGTTCTGAAATATGTACGATCTAAGTCTTATCTTTAGACTCCTAGATGGTGGCTTTGAAGTCTGTTTAAGGATTCGTTTTGTCATGTTTGGTCGTAACTTAAGTTTGAAATGGTGTTTGAAATTATATGCTCTGTGATGCTTGGATAGGAGGCTAGAATCATGGTTTGTATTTAAGTAGGTAGCCTCATTATTTTGTGTATAAAAATGTAAGTCAAGCTAGTGGTTGTGTCGATCCTTTTTGTTGTCCATAGTCGATAGCTTTACATGTTTAGGGGCATATAAGTTATGACATTTTGTAAGGTCCTAAGTAAAGGAAATCAAATGCCATGAAATGGTAATATATTATGTGTTGCATGAAATTGACTTGATTAATTAATGGTAATTTTGGATTAATTCGAAATCACCTAGACCATTTAATTAAGGGTTTTCGATTGGTATGTAATCGTTTAATTAAGTGTTCGACATTATGACCTATTTGTAATAGTAATATGAAAATAAAAATAAAAGTTTTAAATTGGCTCGTAAATTAGTAACAAGATTAAAAGAAAGTATGTCTAAGTTTATGTTTGATCATAAGTTAAGAAAGTTTTTGTTAGCCCATCTTCCGCGTGCGCATTAATATGAAATACTGTTTAAAAAGGATATCTTGTTTTCCGAAATGCTTCCGCTTTTGTCTGATAAGTTTCGTTTGTCCGTTTTCCGACCTCCGGCAACGCCCCCGGCTCCCGACCCGGGTTGGGGGTGTTATATTTGTTGGTATCAGAGCGTTTTAGGTAATAGGTCCTATAGATCTCGAATGTGTTCTGTGTGCGTCATTAGTTGAGTCAAGCCACCTAGGGATCATACATATTGTTACTTGTGACTTGATCCTAACTTGAATTTTGTTTGATCTGAATTAGAATGAAAGAGACGCGTTTAGCTCGAGACGATGAAAGTCCTCGAGAATCCTCAAGTGAAGGGGATAGTGTTCGTATGAAAGAAAACCCTCCGGATAAGGAGAACCCTCCTGTACCAGATAACACTCGACAACAATCTCCTGTTCAGCCTCGGACGAACACTGACAATCCGACTGTTCAGAATGTTCAAAGAGATTGTCTTCTGAGCATGAAAGAAATGTTTGATCAGCTTTTGACGAACATGAGACATGAACAACCTGCTCCGGTAGCTGCTGCCCCTAGCAGAGCTCCTATTGAATAGCTTGCTCAGCATCGAGCCTATACTTTTGCAGGCCCTATTGAAGAGAAGCCTGAAGAAGCTGAGTATTGGTTAGAAAGAACTACTCAGATATTGACTAAGCAACTTCAGTGCTCAGATGAGCATAAGCTCGAATGCGTTGTAGCCTTACTTGCTGATGAAGCCTTGAATTGGTGGGAAACTACAACACTAACTGCTCCAGCTGAATCGGTGAACTGGAAATTCTTTGTAGACGAATTCAAGAAGAAATACATCAGTGAACAGTACTTGGCCGATCAAAGAAAGCGTTTCTTGCATTTGAAGCAACCGGGTCGACCAATAGAGCAGTACGTGGCTAATTTCTGTAAGTACTGCAAGTATGGTTCTGAGTATATCAAATCAGAGAAAGAAAAGTGTCGTATGTTCATTGACGGTCTGAATGATGAGCTGAGTCTGATGTTTACCGCACTGGATATCACGGACTTTCAAACTCTCGTAAATCGAGCCATTGCTACGGAATCCAAGTTTCGGACCGCAGAAAAGAGGAAAAGCGGTTACTGTCATGATAAGAAGCGTAAGAGTGATGACAAGTCTCACTGGAAATCAAAGAAGTCTAGAAGCTATAAAGAAGGTACTTCTTCGTATAATCCAGCACCTCGTAGTAACTTCACACCGAAGCCTCATTCTGTGAGTAGACTTTCTGTCCGGTTATATCCGTTAATAGCCCTGGGAATTCAGAGAAGGTTGTCGTTTGTCAGCATTGTCAGAAACCACATCCTGGTTAGTGCCGAAAGCAGGCTAACCTATGTTTTGCTTGTGGCAGAAGTGACCACTATATCAGAGACTGTCCAGTGATGAGAGATCAAGCTCCTGCTCAAAACTCTGCTAATCCGAGTCATGTGCAATCCAATCGGAACAAGAATATTAGACAAGCTCTGTCTTGGAATCAGGGCAAAGGCAGAAGCAATCAGTCGAAAGCCACCACACATCAGGAATCACGAGCTCCAGCTCGAGTCTATCATATCCGTGGCAAGGATGAGGAAAAGTCTCCGGATGTTATTGCGGGTACGGTTGAACTAAACCTTACTCCTGTTTATGCTTTAATTGATTCGAGATCAACCCACTCTTTTGTGTGTTCTCACCTAATCGACAAGTTACAGTTAAAGCCTGAATTTGTTAAAATTGGGTTAATTGTCTCAAACCCTATAAGAGGTGACTTACCAATCAACCTGATCTGTAAGAATAGCCTTGTGTCCATTCGAAATGTACCTTTTCCCTGTGATCTGTATGTTCTACCTAAATGTGAGTTTGACCTAATACTAGGGTTAGACTGGTTGAGTAGACATGAAGCATGGATCGACTGTCAGAATAAAAGACTGTACTTAAAGGGATTAAGAAAAGAATCAATTCTGCTAATTGACAGGAAACCAACATCTATTTTTGCTGTTATGACCTTGCAAGATGAATTAGATTTTGGCTTAACAGAAATGCCTGTTGTATCTGAATTTGTTGATGTTTTTCTTGAGGAACTCCCTGGACTTCCTCCAATTCGAGAAGTTGAGTTCAAAATTGAAGTTCAGTCTGAAACTAATCCTGTGTCCATTACGCCCTATCGTATGGCACCATTTGAATTGCAAGAATTAAAGAAACAAATTCAAGGATTGGAAGATAAGGGTTTCATTCGACCCAACACTTTTCCCTGGGGTGCTCCGGTTCTCTTTGTGAAAAAGAAAGATGGAACGATGCGACTTAACATTGATTACCGGCAATTGAACAGAGTCACTATCAAGAATAAGTATCCATTGCCCCGAATTGAAGATCTGTTTGATCAGCTGAAAGATGCTGGTGTATTCTCTAAAATAGACCTTCGATCCGGATATTATCAGATGAGGGTGAAAGATGAAGATATACCCAAAACTGCTTTCAGAACTCGTTATGGTCATTACAAATTTCTGGTGATGTCATTCGGGTTAATGAATGCCCCTGCTGCATTCATGGATCTGATGAACCGAGTATTCAAGCCTCATCTTGACAAGTTTGTTGTCGTATTCATTGACGATATTCTGGTCTATTCCCGTAACAGAGAAGAACATGCTCAACATCTTCGGATTGTGCTCCAGACACTCCGAGAAAATCAGCTATTTGCTAAGTTCACTATATGTGAATTCTGGCTTTCAGAAGTATCTTTCCTCGGACATGTTATTTCAGCCGAAGGAATCAAAGTTGACTCTAAGAAAATTCAGTCAATTCTTGAATGGCGACCTCCGAGCAATGTAAGCGAGGTCCGAAGTTTCCTTGGTTTAGCTGGGTATTATCGGAGATTTGTGAAAGGATTTTCGGTAATTGCTGCACCGCTAACCAAATTGCTCAGAAAGAGTGAACCATTTAAGTGGTCCGAAGGACAACAAAGAAGTTTTGATCAGCTTAAGCAAGCCTTAACTTATGCTCCTGTTCTTATTCAGCCTGAGTCTGGAAAAGAATTCATTGTTTACAGTGATGCATCACACTCCGGCCTTGGATTTTTTTTGATGCAGGAAGGTAATGTGATTGCATACGCTTCTCGACAACTTAAGCCTCACGAGCTAAACTATCCAACTCATGATCTTGAATTAGCGGCCATTGTTTTTGCACTGAAAATTTGGCGGCATTATTTGTACGGTGAGAAGTGTAAGCTATTCACCGATCATAAAAGTCTGAAGTACTTGCTTACTCAGAAAGATCTGAATCTTAGACAAAGAAGGTGGTTGGAATTACTCAAGGATTATGATCTGACCATCGATTACCATCCTGGAAAAGCTAACGTGGTTGCCGATGCTCTGAGTCGGAAACCGAACCTCGGTACGTCTTTCGAAATTCTCACAATCTAAAAATGTTCAATCTTGAAAATTCTCTAAACCATTCGAATAGTGTCTTGCTTTCCAAGTAACATCTTTGATTTGTTTGTTCATAGCTTCTTTGGCCATCAATGCTCATTTTCGACTATGTAAAGCTCGGAATTATCTGAACGAACTCCAAGTCCAATCTATTCTAATTTCTAGAATCAAAGAGCTCCAGCAAGTTGATCCGAAACTTCAGAGAATCTTGTCCAAGCTTGAATCTAATCCTGACTTTTCTGTCAAGTCAAACGGTCTTCTATATTTCAAAGATCGGATTTTTGTTCCTAATGATAAGGAATTACAAGCTGAAATTCTGCAAGAAGCACATCAAAGTTCTTTTTCAATCCACCCTGGATCTTTTAAGATGTACAAGGATCTCAAGCCCTTGTATTGGTGGTCTGGAATGAAATCGGCTATCAATGACTTTGTATCGAGATGTCTGAATTGTCAGCGAGTCAAAGCTGAACATCGTGCTCCTACTGGATTACTTCAACCTATTGAATTTCCACAATGGAAATGGGAACGTATTACGATTGATTTTGTAACTGGTCTTCCTGACTCTCCTAGAAAGTGTGATGTTGTCTAGGTGATCGTTGATCGTTTCACTAAATCAGCACATTTCATTCCGGTACTGATGAATTATAGTCTTGAGACCTTAGCAGAACTGTATGTTCGAGAAGTTATCCGTTTACACGGAGTTCCAACTTCTATTGTTTCAAATCGAGATCCTCGATTTACAGCTCGATTCTGGAAAGCTCTACATAAGGCTCTTGGAACTAAGCTGAATGTTAGCACAGCTTTTCATCCTCAAAGTGATGGACAATATGAATGAGTAATTCAAATTCTTGAAGATATGCTTAGAGCTTGTATTATCGATTTCGGTAAGAACTGGGAGAAATCACTACCGTTAATCGAGTTCGCTTATAATAATAGCTATCAGTCTTCTATTCAGATGGCTCCTTTTGAAGCACTGTATGGAAGAAAATGCCGAACTCCTTTGTGTTGGTCTGAACTCGGAGACAATAAAGTGTTAGGACCTCAACTGCTTCAGGAAACTGAAGAACAAGTTCAAATTATTCATTCTCGATTGAAACGAGCTTTTGATAGGCAGAAGTCATACGCTGATCTGAAGCGTAGGGACATCCAATATGAGATCGGAGATAAAGTATTTCTCAAAGTTTCTCCGTGGAAGAAAGTTTTTCGTTTCGGCAAGAAAGGAAAACTTAGTCCGCGTTTCATTGGACCGTTCGAAGTAATTGAGAGAATTGGTCCTGTCGCTTATCGCCTTGCACTACCTCCTGAATTCGATAAGATTCATAATGTCTTTCATGTTTCTATGTTAAGGCGTTATCGATCCGATCCGTCTCACATTCTCGAACCAGAAGAAGTTGAACTTAATCCTGACCTCTCCTATGAAGAGGAACCTGTTCAAATTCTCGATCGAGAAATTAAAAGGCTTCGTAACAAGAGCGTCCCTCTTGTTAAAATTCTCTAGAAGAATCATAACGTTACAGAAGCAACGTGGGAACCCGAGGACACGATGCGGAAGCAATATCCTCATTTATTCAGTTCAGGTAAGAATTCGAGGACGAATTCTTTCTTTAAGGAGGAGGGAATTGTAACACCCACATTTCCGTCCTAGAATTTAAAGTCGTAGAATTTAATTGTTTTATTTATTCTTAGAAGCAATTGAGCTTGCGAATTTGTGAATTATGCAATTTGGTCCCTAAAGTTCTCAATTGGGCAATTAGTGCACCAATTCGGATTAGAAAGGAAATTAGATTCAAATTAATTAGTCTAGCCGATTGGTAAACTAATGAAATTGAATTAGTGATATCAAGATCCAAAGTGTGGAATTAAAAGAATACGAAAAGAAATTAAATAAAATAACATTATACTCCTTAAAATCGGATGAAATTGATAAAATTCGATAAAGCTTGTAACAAGGCAAATTGGTGATCAAATTAAAAGGTTTATAAATAGTAAAAATTGCATGTTAAGGATAAAATATCCTTGGGGCTGCCCTTAGTAAATTTAAAGTAAAAGAGTTAGTAAAAAGGGCTCATAGGTAATTTAGAGAGCCATCAAATCATCCAAATGATGGAAGCTTGTCTTCCTTCCTCATTTTGCTCTCCTTTGCCGTGAAGAAAAGGAAAATATGGGGGAGGAGAGAAGCTCAATAGTCAGCCATTTTGAGAGCTAAAAATAGTGAAATTTTTTGTTGCATGGTGGAGGATTAAGCTAGGAAATTGAAGAAAGTAGCTAATGTTGTCAAGAAATTAAAGAAAGTAAGTTTCCTACTCTTTGTAGTTTTCGGTTGTGTTAAAAACCATGCATGCAAACCTAAAATTTGTATGAACATGAAGATATATGAATCTTGAATGAAATAACAAGATGAAATATGGAAATATGTGAAAACTTTTCAAGAACACATGAATAGAGTAAAAAGGAGACTGTTTTGAAAGAAAATATAAAATCTTGAGTATTTAGAAAGTTGCTAGGGATTGAAATCTGAAAATTTTCATTAGGAGAAATTTGTGAAGGAATGAATATTTTGTCATAAAAGTTTATTGGTTGCTGGAAAAATGAGTTAGAAAAATGATATTTTGATTAGAACTAAAAGTGGTCATGAAATCGAAAGTTATGGAGATTGGAGACTGATTTGGAGAAATCGGTAAATTGAATGCTTAAATGATGAAATTGGAAGTTTACATGGACTGTAAAATATCATGGAAATTAGAATAAGTCATACCATGAAGGAATTTTAGGTTCAAGTGTGTGATTAAATGTATTTTTAATCTAAAGTATAAGTTAAGAAAATTGTCCAGTGGTGTTCAATGTAAAAACAGTAACTTTGGAAATTCACCAAAAATCGGATATAAGATAATTGAAGCTGAAATTTATACTGTAGAAACTTTGATATGTCTAGAATCATTGAGAGAAAACGGAACTCAATTTCAGTATGTAAATTAAAAGATATAAATTTTTAAAGTTGGGCAGTGCATGCTGTCCAGGTTTACCGAAATGAGTATAATTAATTAATAAACTGTATTAATTCGAATAAGATAAAAATATGAGGTTTGCGTGACTGTAAAATTGAGATTAATACCTTTCCAACGGTATAAGATAAGTTAATTTTGGATTAGTAATTAAAAAGTTATGATTAAAACGCTAACTAGTCCTCGAACTAGCTTAATGAAAAGTCAGAATTGATATTAGGAGTTTATGCTTGAAATTGTGAAGTAATTATGGTTGAATTGCTTCCTAATATAGTGTGTATTTGTTTAATGTTGAGAGTTAAGATCGGAATAGCGAAGAAATTTCGGAGGAAGCTAGGATCGATCATTCGAAAGGAAGAAGCAAAGACATCTTAATTCGAGATCAAGCTTAAGGATCGTGAGTGTAATTTCGTGAGTGTAATTTTATCTTTGGGTTGAGACTAGTGTCCGAACCACTTTATTTTCTGTAATTTATATTTCTATGCATGAAATTGGACTAAATGATATCCGGTAATGTGTTTAGTAAGGGAAGGAGATATAAAGGAACTTGGATGCATGATTGAAACTTGTAATATGTTTGATTGTGTGCGATATGTGGGCTGTTTTATATGATGTTAAATGCCATGAATTTTATGTCGATTTGGATTTCGATAATTGATTAAGTATGTGCAAATGTGGACTGCCCATGTGAATGATTGTATGATGGAAAAGCATGAAATGGATTCTTGATGATATTTGATAAACTGATAATGTGGACTGCCCTATAGTATGAGTATGCTATGCTTGAAAATGCATATGATTATGTATGAATGATGTTGCTGCCATGCATGATGTTATGATCGAATGAGCATGCAAAGTAAATTCTGAAAAATGTACATGAAATGAAATAATGAACTAATCACTTAACAAGATTACGCCCTTGGTCGATTGGACGTTCTAGATAAGAACGGCATGCCTAGAGTCTGAACTCACCGTCCGATATTGCTTTGTGCAATCTTGGATAGTACTTTGTGTACTCTTGATAAGATGTGTGTTCTTGATTGCTGTTCGAGACACACGATGCTATGGGCATCCCCTTTGACATTGCTTTGTGCAATATTTGACTTTGCCGCGGGCAACTACATCCGTTATATGTTACCCTTCCGATGGCTCGAATTTCTGTTACGACTATTCTACCATGGGCAAAACATTAAATAAAATGCTTGGGCTATGAAACCAAATTAAAGAAATGAAATGAATTACCATGTGATATGAAGTGCATGAGTTGAATGGAACTTGCTAAGTTAAATAAGCTTATGAAGTGGATAAAAGATTGTGTGACTTAGCATGATATGATATGATATGATATGATATGAAATGCTATGCTATGTGGACATTCATCCTTTCCGAATATGATATGAAATGAAGTGCTATGATATGTGGACATTGGTCTTTTTCCGATTACGATACGAAGCATATGAATTGCTTACAAGCTCGATTATATGAAATTTGGGTAATGACCCTATTCGAATATATGTGATTAAGAAATGAGAAATTCTAATTTTTGAATGTTAATTTTAGATCATTTGAATGACATGCTATGGTGAATTTGTGATTTCGACTTGATAAGTTAAAAATGCTATGTATGGTTTAGCATGAGATCATGATCTATTTAATTGCTAAGCATGATATTGAGTATGCTGAAAATGGATTGAATTATGCTATTGATCGAATTATGTGCAAGCATGTGACAAATTATTGTGATATGTTATGTATTCGAGCATGTGCTATGAACGATTGATATGATATGTATGATGCTACGTGTATGAAATTCTTATGAGCTTAGTTGGGTGCCAAGGAATTGTTAATAAACCTAGATAAGTAATCTCAATGCTTGAACACGCTAATGCTCAAAGAATGAATTAGTTTTAGCATTACCTCGCTAAGTACTTTTTGTACTTACCCCTCCGTTGTTTTCTTCTTCCCAACCTTAGCAGGATAGCTCGGACCCTAAAGCTAGCTTTCGTTGGATCAAAGTTATCAAGTTCACAGTTCTGAAATATGTACGATCTAAGTCTTATCTTTAGACTCCTAGATGGTGGCTTTGAAGTCTGTTTAAGGATTCGTTTTGTCATGTTTGGTCGTAACTTAAGTTTGAAATGGTGTTTGAAATTATATGCTCCGTGATGCTTGGATAGGAGGCTAGAATCATGGTTTGTATTTAAGTAGGTAGCCTCATTATTTTGTGTATAAAAATGTAAGTCAAGCTAGTGGTTATGTTGTAACACCCGTTTCTTGGGCCTAGGAGTTAGCCGGGTTATTGTTCGAGTCAAATAAAATCTAATTAAAATAAACCAACTTTAAATAATGACCTATTTGAATCTTAATAAAGAGGGAGGGACCAATGTTGTGATTTACCCACATTTTAAATAAAACAAGACAACTTTTAGGGAAAAGTTGTCATCTTCCTTCTCATTTTTCCCTTTCCCAATTTCAAAACCCTCTCCCCCATTTTCAAACTCTCCCAAAAACCCTAGTTACTATTCCATTGCTTTTACTAATCGATTTCAACACCAAATTAAGAGGTAAATATATTTTCCTAACCTCCTCTCTATCCTCTACTTATCTATTGTCTTAGATTTCAAAAATATTGAGTTTTGGGAATTAGGGTTCATATTGAAATTTGGGTTTTAATGGGGTTTTTCAATTTGTTCTGATAAATTGTTTTGGGGTTATGTTTAATCATAATGAAATACACAACATATATTAATTTGGTTGATTTTGGATGAAATTTCGTAGTGGGTCCTTAGGGCAAATTTTAGAGTGTGAAAATTTGGGGTTTTGGTGGGTTTAATGTTGAAATTGAAGGGCTGATGGTCTACCTATGTTAGGAGGGTGATTTGGGATATTTAGGAGGTCATTTGGGTGCTTGGAAATGGGTATTTCAGCCAATGGTTGTTGGAGTCCGAAAATTGGGTTTTTGAGATGTTATGTGGTTTGGGAATTTGAGGAATTTGGGTTGTGATTTGCAAAGTAGGTTGATGGTTGAATTAGCATTGAATTGGGAAGTAACGTATGTGTTTTGTTTGATTAGAAGCAAGAGGAAACGTGGAAGAGGCTTTGGGACCGAATCCGGGCTCGTAGGAGGATTGGTTCGAATTGCTAAGGAAGGGCGGTGAGTGGTTTCAACTTGTTTTAAGTTTGGTTCGAGTATGGTAGTGGGAGTGTGTGTGAAGTGTTCTTGGTAGGCCACTCATAGTTAATTCAAGTTGTTGATTTAACCCTTGATATCCATGAATGCACTTATGCTTGTTTAACTATGCTATTATGATTGTGGTTGATGGATGTAAGGTTATCTTGTTATGCATCTATGAGATTGAGCATGAATGTGGTTAATGATACATATATGATGTGGTTATGATAATTGGCACTAAAATAATTATCGGTTGTAAATGATCGATCATTAGGATAGTGTGTACACAAATTGAGTCAAAACGTACGTGGCCTTGATGGCGTTAAGTCATCAAGGAGGAGTACGGTGATGTAACATTCCACCGGAAGCATTTTATATATTTCTACGGGATGATGACTGGAATCCCATCCGTAGGGCATGTGGCGATGAGTGGAATCCCGCACATGCATGGTCCGGTGATGAGTGGAATCCCACCGAGGTAAAGTGTTGTCATGGTTTAAATCCGCACAATCGGGGTAATTAAAGTGGCCAATTAACTTGTTTTCAATATGGTGATGTAAGAGTGTGATATATGGTATTGTTGTATGTTGATGATATTGATGTTTAAGCTTGTTAGGATCGAGAGACCATATATGCCACTTGAAAGACTAGCTAGGTCTACTTGATTTTATGCCTATGCTTGATGTATGTAAGACTAGGATTAACATGCTTGGACCCTGCATTGTTGTTGTTTTTCGTTTTAGAGCACCCTCACTAAGCTTATAGCTTACGCTCTCAATGTTCAACAATGCAGATCATTAGCGTGGTGTTAGCTCGAGGCAAGGCAAGGAGGGCTTCCAAGTTTGTGACTCAAGTACGGTGGTAATTTTGTAATAGCTAGAAATGTGGCGAGGGTTGTGTATGAGCTTGTATGACTCATTTATATGTGTTTTGATGTTGTGTTGACTATGGTTTGTAAGCATGACTTGCTATGTTACACATTGTGTGTGTTAGTATGTCTATCTATGTTAGGTTGCCTTGATGTGGATGTAAACCTCTCTATGCTTGTTTTGTGCCTTAAAGGTTTGAGTTCCTTGTATGACCTTGAATGATTGACATGCCGTTTGCTAGAATGTTATTGCTTGAAAGCTTTTGTTGCATGTATGATTGAATCAACATCTTGTGTGAAATGTGCCTTTAATTGTAAGTTTAAGCATGTCTAAACTCTTGGTTTGATATAGGATACATGTTAGTGTGTTGGTTGAGGCTTGAGAGGGATTTAAGGGCCACTTTGTGCCTTAAATCAGCTCAACCTGTGTTTTCGTAGCAGGGGTATCGATACGGTTGGTCCCGTATCGATACGGCCTTCATGTTTCAGGCCCCGTGTTTCGATACGCGAGGGGGCGTACCGATACTATTTTGGCCACTGGAGTTATTGTCTAGTTCGGTATCGGTACGGGCCTTCATGCGTATCGATACGGTCCCTTAGCGTTGACCATGGGAAGTCAATGGTTGGGGAGGGTATCGATACACTCATAGGGTGTATCGATACGGTCTCCACGGATTGACTTTGACCAGTTGACCTGGTCAAGGGGTATCGATACACCCCTTAGGTGTATCGATACCACCTGCAGTTAAGCTTAAAAATTGGGCTATAATATAATTGTTTGAGTTCACTCGATTGATTCGTATGTGTTGTTCCGCTGTGTGACCACTTAGGGTTTAATATTCATTTAGACGAGATTTAAAAGAAAAAAAAGTTAGGGTCGCTAACCGAGGGGGAATCCTTAGGGGTTTTCACTCGGTTTTCCCTGTGTAGCTCACTCGGACCGGTCATCCGGCCAGACCGGGATGAGGGGGTTACATGTGTCGATCCTTTTTGTTGTCCATAGTCGATAGCTTTTCATGTTTAGGGGCATATAAGTTATGACATTTTGTAAGGTCCTAAGTAAAGGAAATCAAATGCCATGAAATGGTAATATATTATGTGTTGCATGAAATTGACTTGATTAATTATTGGTAATTTTGGATTAATTCGAAATCACCTAGACCATTTAATTAAGGGTTTTCGATTGGTATGTAATCGTTTAATTAAGTGTTCGACATTATGACCTATTTGTAATAGTAATATGAAAATAAAAATAAAAGTTTTAAATTGGCTCGTAAATTAGTAACAAAATTAAAAGAAAGTATGTCTAAGTTTATGTTTGATCATAAGTTAAGAAAGTTTTTGTTAGCCCATCTTCCGCGTGCGCATTAATATGAAATACTGTTTAAAAAGGATATCTTGTTTTCCGAAATGCTTCCGCTTTTGTCTGATAAGTTCCGTTTGTCCGTTTTCCGACCTCCGGCAACGCCCCCGGCTCCCGGCCCGGGTTGGGGGTGTTACAGTTCAAGCCTCATCTTGACAAGTTTGTTGTCATTTTCATTGACGATATCCTTGTTTACTCTCGTAACAAGGAAGAACATGTCCAACACCTTCGAATTGTACTCCAAACACTCCGAGAACACCAATTATTCGCTAAGTTCACTAAGTGCGAATTTTGGCTGTCAGATGTCTCATTTCTTGGACATGTTATCTCGGCTAAAGGAATCAAGGTCGATTGTAAGAAAATTGAGGCTATTTCTTATTGGCGTCATTCGAACAATGTGAGTGAGGTCCGAAGTTTCCTAGGTTTAGCCGGGTATTACCGAAGATTCGTGAAAGGGTTTTCGGTGATTGTTGCACCATTAACCAAGCTTCTTAGAAAGAATGAACCGTTCAAATGGTTAGAAGGACAACAAAGAAGTTTTGATCAGCTTAAGCAAGCTCTAACTCATGCCCATGTTCTCGTTCAACCGGAGTCGGGAAAAGAATTTTTCGTGTATAGCGATGCGTCACATTCTGGCCTCGGATGATTTTTGATGCAAGAAGGCAATGTGATCGCGTACGCTTCCCGACAATTAAAGCCTCATGAGTTGAATTATCCTACACACGATCTCGAACTAGTGACTATTGTGTTCGCGCTCAAAATCTGGAGACACTACTTATATGGTGAAAGATGCAAATTATTTATTGATCACAAGAGTCTCAAGTACCTACTCACTCAAAAAGACTTGAACTTAAGGCAGAGGAGATGGTTAGAATTACTCAAAGATTATGATCTGACCAAAGATTATCATCCGGGAAAAGCTAATGTGATTGCCGACGCCCTTAGTTGAAAACCGAATCTTGGTAAGCCTTTTTAAATTCTCTAAAATTTGAAATGTCCATTCTTGTACTTAAAGAAGCTATTTGAAATTTTTCTTGCTAGCTAAGAAAGGATTCGAACACTTCCTTGTCAAGCAAGGGAGCATTTGAAAATTTTCTTGTATCCTAAGTAATATGTCCGAATTGTTTGTTCGTAGCTTCCATGGCTATCAACGCTCATTTCCGACTATGCAAGGCTCAGAATTATCTATGTGAACCCCAAGTCCAATCCACTTTAATCACAAGGATCAGAGAGCTTCAACAAATTGATCCAGAACTACAAAGGATTGTTTCTAAGCTTGAGTCTAATTCTGACTTCTCCATTAAATCGAACGGACTTCTCTATTTCAAAGATAGAATTTGTATTCCTAATAACAAGGAATTGCAAGAATAAATTCTATGATAAGCACATCAAAGTTCTTTCTCGATCCACCCTAGATTGGTTAAGATGTACAAGGATCTCAAGCCCTTGTATTGGTGGCCTGGAATGAAATCAACTATCAACGACTATGTCTCGAAGTGTTTGAATTGTCAACATGTGAAAGCCGAGCACCGAGCCCCTACCGGATTGCTCCAACCTCTTGAATTTCCACAATGGAAATGGGAACGAATCACAATAGATTTCATATCCGGTCTTCCTTGCTCCCCAAGAAAGTGTGATGCTATTTGGGTAATCGTCGATAGATTCACCGAGTCTTCCCATTTCATTCCAATTTGTGTGAACTATAGTTTGGAAACTCTGACTGATCTCTATATCTGAGAAATCATCCGTTTACACAGAGTTCCTATTTCAATTGTCTCCGATCGAGATCCTCGATTCACAGCTCGTTTTTGGAGAACTCTTCATCAAGCTCTTGGCACCAAGTTGAACCTGAGTACGGCTTTCTATCCGCAAAGTGATGGACAATCAGAGCGAGTGATTCAAGTTCTTGAAGACATGATCTGAGCTTGTATCATCGACTTCGGAAAGAAATGGGAAAAGTCGTTACCATTAGTCGAATTTGCCTACAACAACAGTTTGCAATCTTCGATTCAAATGGCTCCTTTTGAAGCGTTGTACGGCAGAAGATGCTGAACTCCTCTTTGTTGGTTTGAACTCAGCTATAACAAGGTATTAGGACCACAATTGCTTCAGGAGACCGAAGAACAAGTTCGAGTTATCCATTCCCGGTTGAAACAAGCCTTTGATCGTCAAAAGTCTTACGCTGTTATGAAACGTAGAGACATCAAATATGAAGTCGGAGATAAATTTTTCCTCAAAGTCTCCCCATGGAAGAAGGTGTTTCGATTTGGCAAGAGAGGGATACTCAGCCCTCGCTTTATCGGACCCTTTGAAATCATTGAAAAGATTGGTATAGTAGCTTATCGACTCGCACTTCCTCCAGAGTTCGATAAAATACACAATGTCTTCCACGTCTCGATGCTTAGAAGATACCGATCCGATCCATCGCACATTCTTGAACCCGAAGAAGTGGAACTGAACCCTAATCTATCCTACGAGGAGGAACCTATATGAATCCTCGATAAAGAAGACAAATGACTCCGCAATAAGAATGTGCCCCCTGTTAAAGTTCTTTGGAGGAACTACAAAGTCGAAGAAGTGACGTGGGAACCCGAGGATACGATGAAGAAACAATATCCTCATCTGTTCTATTCAGGTAAGAATTCAAGGACAAATTCTTTCTTTAAGGAGGGGGGATTGTAATACCCTTGTTTATGTCCTAGAAATTAATAAATAAATTCAATGAAGCATTCTTCAATTATTCCTTAATAGTAATTGAGTTAATAACTATTTAATCATTCAATCGCTTCCTTAAAATTCCTAAATTGTATTGTTAGGATTAAATTAAAAGAATAAACAAATTGGAGGAATAAATCATGGTGACTTAGCCGAATAAGGAGAACAATGGGAGAGTTGCATGCTAAACTTTTGTATTACATAGTCTACCCTAAGTAAATAATATAATCTAAGAGAACAAAAAGGGCATGATGGACAATTCTTAAATTCCATCAAATCATCAAGTCACCAACTTTCTTCTCCCATTTTCCTTTGGCCGGCTAAGTTGAGAAAGAAGAGAGAGAGAGAATTTTGAGTGAAATCTTGCTGGTTTTCAGCCATTTTGGAGTGTTAGGAGCTTGGTTTAAAGCTTAAATTCAAGAGGACTTAAGGATATCACAAAGTAAGTAATTTAGTTTTTAATTATTCTAAAGAGCCGATTGATATTAAGATGATTTTAATTGTTTTAATTTGTAATTCATGGTTGGAAATTCTTGAAATTTTGCATGTATAAAATGTTTGTGAGTTTAGAAATGAACTTGAAGTAATATCTATTCTGGAATTTTGGATTGTTGGTTTGAATTAGAAACTGAGTATTATAGGGACAGTTTTGAGATAAAGTTTGTGGTTCTAGACTAATATGGAAATTTGAGATAGTTAGAGATCGAACTGGAAAATTTTCAGTATGAACAAATTAAAGAATAGGCTGTTGACTATAGAATTGAGGCTTTGAATCCGATGAATTGTGATTAAATGGAGTTAGATTGAAGGGATAAGTAAACTGGTTCAGTAGAAATGAAAACTGGAATTAGGGGACTGTTTTGCAATAAAATTGAAAATGGTAGAATTAAAATTGGATCAATTATAATTTTGGAAAATTAATTTTGAAACAGGGGATTTTGATAGAAAAAGTTTGGTAATTTAAATTGGACTTTGAATGACTTAATTTAGTGAATTGAATAAGCTAGTATCATAGACAACAAAATCGGACTAATCTAGAATTTGTATAAAATTGTGGACTAATATGGTGATTAAAGGATTTGCTAAGGACTTAAAAATAAATTTAATAGATAGTGTGAACTATACTAGATAGGGTTTTGGTAATGAATTACGGTAACAATGTTAAACTAAGGCTTAAAGTACCTTATATGCAAACTGGCAGAATTGAATTCTTGAAATTGTACTGACTTTAAACATTAAAATCTATTAACAATGTTAAACGAAGGTAACAATGGTTGGATATCTTGTTGAATTACCTTTCTAGGGATGTATGATAATTGAATTTTGGAGTTGTATATAAAACGTTATGACCAGTTTAGTGACTGGTACTCAAATCTGCCAAATTAAGACAATTTAGTGTAATTGGAATTAATACATAAATTTTTGATGGAATGCATGAATATGTATCCTAACATGATTTATATGTGTATTTGTATGAAAAACAAGACCAATGGATTGAGGAAATTGAGGAAGAAGCAAAGTTTGGGCCATCTCAAAGGAGGAGTAAAGATATCACTATCAAGAATCAAAATTAAGCTTAGAGTTGTGAGTGTAGTAACCTTAGGGTTAGGACTAGTGTCCTAACTATTGTTTTTATTTGAATTTTAGCAATGTTAAATGCATGAAATGAACTTAAATTATGGTTGATAATTTTAGTCAGGGAAGGAGGCTAAATATTAAACATCATAACATGATTAAGTTGGTTGCTTTGTATTGTGATTATTGTGTGTCATTGGACTGTTTTGATTGAGATGTTAATGATGAATGATGTGAGTATGAAATTACATGTATTGCTACTGTTCGAATGTTTAATTAAGATTTAGTTTGATAAATATACATGATTGTTATGTGTGATTTGAATAGAATGCATAATAGCTACAAGAAAAACATGTATCATGAATATAATAGAATGTGAATTGGTATGACTTGCTTGCTAAATCAATTGGATTGTGTTTGATGATTAATTGATAGCTTTAAAAGACTTTGGATGAATAGTTGGTCCTGTAGAAGGGCATGCCTTAGAGTCTAGAGCTCACATGTTAACTAGTACTATATGAACTCTCTGAATTATGATGGCAAATGCACTTAAGATGGATGATGTTTGAGCATCCTTTGTTGGTGATTTAAGTGCTGACAAGATGTGTTAATTTTTTGATACAAAAGTGTATCCTCTGACTTGATGTATAAGCATCCTCTGTTTGGTACTCTGTACCCTCTGAAAGACTTGATTACCTTGTCCATTCTAATCTACCAAGGCAAAAATATTTAATATCATAATTGAATTTTGTTTTATCAAGGGAAGTAAGGAAATGTTAAATGACATTATGGATAATGGCATGTAAATCTATGAAAGAATGAGATATATGATATATGAATTATGTCCGATTGATTGGGTCTGAATAATCATATTCGAATGACATGAATTAAAAAAGACATTGAGCTTGCTTGTTTATTTGTGGTTGGTCAATATACTTCATGGATAGATATTTGCTTATAAGGATGATATGGTGAATGACATGATTGAATGATATATGAACATTTATGGAATCCATGTACCTTTTCGAATGCTATGTGATAATGGTGATTATATTTGATTGTCAATTCATGTTTCTTTGATATGTTTGATGGATAGAGTTTGTAGTTAAGAAAGTAATTTATGACATTATGCCATGATTATGATTATTGGTGATTCTTGTATGTGATCATGAGTGCTAATGGAATTAGCTAGGTGATGCTTAAGATGACTTTAAACCTAGCTAGGTGACTTTAAACATCGAAATAAAACGTTAAAAGAATGAATTAGATTAGAACTACCTCACTAAGTACAATGTGTACTTATCACTCTTTTGTTCCCTTCTTCCCAACCAACAGGGTACCTTGTGCGAGAAGTTACCAATTCGATCGGAAGTAAACTACAAGTTCCAAGCATGTATGAACTAAGGCTCACGTTTAAACTCCTAGATGGTGGCTTAGAAGTATGGCTAGATATTCGTCTCGTATTGTTTGACATAAGTATGCACATAAGTTGGTGTATGAACCTTTTGTATGCTTCTTGAATGCTATGGTTTAAGTTTGGAAGTAAGGCTTCTATTTTGGTAATGTAAATATAAAGCCAAGTTAGTAATGTTTTGTAAGAAACTTTTTTATATATGTAAGTAATCTACCTTGGCTAGGTTGTATTGAAACGTTTGTGTATATATCCATTGAATATAACATGAAGTTAGTTAAGATCGAAATGCAATCTTATGTATGTTTCGAATGACTTGAAATTAAATAACTATGTTATTTAAGCTTATTGAATGTATCGAATGGCTTGTGTAAATTGTTGGTATTCGGCTATGGTATATGGAAATAAGAAATCTGAAATTAATGTTAGGAGTATATAATTACTAGCTTTAGAAGTGGTTGATTAAATCAAATGTAATAATATGAACTTGTATGTTAATTGTCCTATACTGTTTGATTAGAGTAAAAAAATAATTTGTTAGTCCACCTTTTCAATTTATGAATTGATATATTAACTTATAAGCTTGTATTAAGTTCGTTTATGTTAATCTGTTTTGCATCCCTATAACGCTCCTCGCTCCTAACCTGAGCGAGGGGTGTTACATATAACGCACTAAAAGTTCAGTGACTACCAATGTAGTTTACCCTTAAATATTTAACATGTCACGTCAGATTTTTTAACGGTAGTTGACGGAAGTGACCGTAAAGAAAGCGAATTAAAAGTTGAATGGCTGTAATGAAAATTTTAAAAGTTTGGTGAGCATATTAAAAGTGCCATAAAAGTTCAGTGACTACCAGTATAGTTTACCCTTTTTTTATTACTTGCTATTAGGGTCACATTTTTAAATACTGGCATGCAACCATAACAACGAGCTTATATAAGAGTAGTGGCACCATTTGGAACCGCGATACCTGCAACCGTTATATCCACAATTAGCGTATGATATTAAAAAATTTCACAACAACGATGCTCGCAATGACCGAAATATCATAGGTTATGTCCCCAATCACGATAAATGCAACACAGTCGAAAATATGATTGCAACTGTAATTGTAATTTAAATTCTTGATTTAAGGCTCAGTTTTCAAGTTCGCACAGGACCACCAAAAGTCTAGGGCTGGCCCCGAGGAGGATCATGTTGCTGGAACCGTCGGTATACCTCATGACACAATGAGAAAATTAATTTGAAAATCACAACCAGAGATCTATGTACGAAGAACGAATGATGAGAAGAAAAATCGTAGATGTATCTTTTCGTCTGGAAAAAAGGATGGAAACTATTGTAAATTCAATCTTCTTGACGTAAATTTGATCAAGCTACAATGAAACGTCCTGGCCTCCATGTAATCCACCCAAAACGAAGCGAACGACAAGGAAAAACATCTGACTTTCAATGACTTCTTTTGCCAAATTCAGAATGTTAGTTTTGTACAAGGGGAAATCGAATTATTCCACTGAAAATTAAGATTTTTAATTTGAGATAAAATCAAGTTGTGTCAGATTGAGTGATATTTGGTTCGAAGGGTGCAAATGTAGTTATTGGCTAGAGTTGCTTGGTGTGGGTTTTGGGGAAAGAAGGAGAAGAAATAGAAAATGAGTTTATTTTTTAAAAGTACGACTAAATTATAAAAAAAAAATTGAGGATAAATTTGTAATTAAGTCAATTTTATTAACTATCACGTCATCTTTTGTTAATTTTTTTTGATAAATTTTGATTTTAATCTTAATTTCACCTAGAGGGGAGGGGGACTCTAGGAGAAGGAATGAGGGTGCTCTAGTGGGTCTAGAACCCATAACCTAAAAATATGAGAGAACAAAGATGAGAAGCTTGACCAACTGGTCAAATGTGTTTGAACTCTTTTGTTATATTTTTAATAACAATAGAAAAGTTATATATATATATATATATATATTAAATCCATGTGACCAATTGTAACATTTCATAGTCGGCGAACTCAACAAAAAGTGACCTCCAATCGGGGAACCATTTATGATGTTTACCCAATTATTAATTCACTAAACTATTCTAGGTAGGGATGTAAAAAGTTGACCCGACCTGAAAACCCGACTGAAACCTGCTCGAGTCAGAACCTGATTTGACCTGAAAATTTAATGATTCGAACCCGATCTGTAACCGACTGTTGTTGACCCGAACCTGAATTCGACATGTTACTGTAGTGACCGAACCCGACCTGCGTCCGACTGAAAACGACCCGAACCCGAATTGGACCTGTTATTGTGGACCTAAAACCCGACCTGCGCCCGACTGAAACGAACCCAAACCCGAAGCCGACCTGGCAGATAACCGATTTTACCCGACTGAATTGACCCGAGATCCGATATTACCCGACCTGTTTTGAACCCGACCTATTTTTAACCTGAACTGATATTGATCTGACTTGATATTTACCTGATATATAGTTGAAGAAGTCTACGATTTGATAAATTTAAAGTGTTGATAAATGTAAAGTATTAATTTATTAATTTAATTTAATATTAACTTGTTCAATATAAATTATTTGTGAAGTTTAATAAGAATTAACATACTTAAATTTACTTTATTAAAAATATTCAAAATTTAAAAATTTTATTAAATTAATAAGTTGTGATGGATGAATTTAAAACAAAATTATTTAAAATTTAAATCAATTTATTAATTGTGATCATTAAATTTAAAACATTGTATTTAAAAATTTAATTATAACTATTAAAATAAAAAATTTAGTTTAGGGAAAGTTTTTTTTGAATTAATGGGGGAAGGTTTTTTTGATTGATAAGAAATTATGGGGGGAGGAGATTTTGGCACCATATCAAACAAAAACAAAAGGGGGTGATTTTGCCGCCAGATGAAATTGGGGGGGGGGGGGGGGGGGTTGCCGCCAATATCAAATAAAATTGAGAGTGGAGGTAGAGATTTTTTTATTTAGGGGTTAATTATCCTTTAGGTCCTTCCTTAATTAGATGGTTAGGGTTTAAGTTTTTTAGGTTTTAGTTTGTTTTTTTAGTCTTAACTTTTAGTTTAGTTTAGGTCATGCTTCATAAATTAAATAATTATTAAGCTTTTTGGTTTGCTTTAAATTTGATTTGGTCCTCGTATAAAGATTTGGTAAGTAATTAGGTTTAATAATTTTATTCATTTGTGATTTGGGCTCTAATTAATAATTTAGTTTTAATTTATTTTTAGATTTGTCATTTTATGTTTCAATTTATTTTGTTTGTTAGATTTATGGGTTTATGTTTAGGGTTTAAGGGAAAGTGTGTCAAGTTGATTGTTTGGGGCTATGAGATTAGTTTAGGGATTATGTGATTAGGCTTGCACTCTAATTATTAGTGAATAGTGTCTGTAAGATTTAGATATTCATGTTTGGGGTTTAGGGGTAAATGTGTCAACTTAATTATTTGGGGTTATGAGATTAGTTTAAGGATTAAGGGATTAGGCTTGTACTCTAATTATTAGTGATTATAAGATTTAAGGGTTGAGGTTTATGAGTATTGTTTAGGGGTATACATATATACATACAAATATGTATGTTCTAGTATATATATATATATAACAATATATGCATACTAAAACTTACATACATATATATATATGTATATATAATTATAACAATATATATACTAAAACTTACATACATACATGTATATATATACTAAAACTTAAATGTATGCATATATATATGTGTTTTAATATGTATGTATACATGTGTGTTTTAGTGTATATATATATATATATATATATATGTATGTATGTATGCATATGTTTAATTAATTATAAAAATACATGTATATGTATATATCATAATATATGTATATGTGTGTATATATATATAGATATAATTTTTATTATTTTTACTATGGTGATATTTTTATTCATTTTATTCCCTAAAATTTTGTTTTCCACAGAAAATTACCCTTATTATTTTTTAATTTTTGTAATTTACTTCAATATTTTAGATATAAATCATTTGATGATATTTTTGTTCATTCTAATGCCTAATATTGAGACTAAAATGTATGTAAGTATGTATGTATGTACCTATCAATGTATGAACCCTAAACCCTTAATGAATTTTTTATTAACTTGAAACCATAGACCTTAAACATTAAACCCTAATGTAAGTATGTATATATGTATTTATCTATGTATAAACCCTGAACCCTTGATGAATTTCCCTAAACCATACACCATAAACCCTAAACCCTAATGTATGCAAGTATGTATGTATCTATCAATATATAAACCTTAAACCATTAATAAAATTTCCCTAAAACCTAAACCCTTTAAACCCTAAACCATGAATCGTCCAATGTTTTGTAATTTTAATTTGATATTTCTGTTCATTATAGCCCTTAAAACTTCATTTCTATTCCAAATTGACCCCTACTAATTGTTTTTTTTTAATTAGTCCAATAATATATAATTTTACTTTGACATTTTGTTCATTTTAGTCCTTAAACTGTATTTGTATTCCAAATTGACCATTTTTTATTTTTTTTTAATTAGTCCGATGTTTTATAATTTTAATTTGATATTTTGTTCATTCTAGTCTCTTAACTTTATTTTAATTAGTCTGATGTTTTATAATTTTAATTTGATATTTTGTTCATTCTACTCCCCTAAACTTTAGTTTAATTCCAAATTGACCCTTATTTATTGTTTTTTTATTTTGTCCGATGTTTTATAATTTTAATTTGTACTTTGTTCATTCTAGTCCCTTTAACTTTATTTCAATTCCAAATTGACCCCTATTCATTGTTTTTTTTAATTCGTCCAATGTTTTATAATTTTAATTTGATATTTTCATCTTCTAGACCTTAAAACTTTATTTTTATTCTAAATTGACCCACATTTATTTTTTTAATTTGTCAAATGTTTTATTATTTTAATTTGATATTTTCTTCATTCTAGTCCCTTAACTTTATTTTAATTCCATATTGACCCATATATATATATATATATTTTAATTCATCATGTTTTATAATTTTAATTTGAAATTTTGTTCATTCTAGACCCTAAAACTTTATTTTTATTCTAAATTGACATCTACTTATTGTTTTTTTAATTACTCTAATTTTTATACTTTTAATTTGATATTTTGTTCATTACAGTCCCCAAAATTTTATTTTTATTCCAAATTGACCCCTTTTCATTGTTTTCTTTTAAATTTGTCTAATGTTTTATAATTTTATTTTGATATTTTTGTTCATTATAATCCGTGAAACTTTATTTTTAATCCAAATTGACCCCTTTTCAGTATTTTTTAATTACTTCAATGTTTTATAATTTTAATTTGATATGACTTTAAATAATTAACTCCAAATCAATGACGATTGACGAAGGCCAACCTAAAGTCTATCGACTACTTATACGGTTGTACCGAACTCAAACTCAATACGAATTTCAATCCTAAAAATACCCCGACCTGAAACTACCCGACCTAAAATTACCCGACCTGAAATGCACCCGACCTGAAATGCAACCGACCTGAAATGAACCCGACCTGAAATGGACCCGACCTGAAACGGACCTGACCTGAAATGGACCCGACCTGAAGTGTATCCGAACCCGAATTAACCTGTCAATTATCTATTTCGGACCCGACCCGTTTTGACCCAACCTGAAATGAACCCGACCTAAAATGGACCCGACCTGAAATGGACCCGATCTGAAATGGACCCGACCTGAAATGGACCCGACCTGAAATGGACCCGCACCCGACCCGAGTCGAGTCAAAATAGAAAAATGACCTGAAATGACTTGTACCCGATTTTACCCAACCTGACAGTACCCGACCTGAAACCCATCCGATTACCTGTTTTTACATCCCTAATTCTAGGTACCGAAATTGATTCCCCATCTTTTTTCCCCTTAGGAATTAGTTTCTACCCTAGTTTAATCTAAATATATTTTGTGAACAACTTTTACTTAGGGAGGGGGAAGGAAGAATTTATTCCTAATGAGTTTTGAACTCACAACCTAGGGAAGAAGGAGGGTGTCAACTAAGAGTTTTAACCACTTGCTCTAGAGATTGTTGACTAATCTAAATAAGGACCAAATTGACATGATTTTTTAAATATTAAGGTTAAATTTGTTAAAAATTTTAAATTTGGACCAAATTGATTGAATGTATAACTTTTGAAGAGTAAACTTTTTATCATACCAAGAAACTTTAATTTTTTTAATGACCGATGACAAGAATAGAAAATAAGTAAAATTAGTGATCTTATTTGTAGAAAAAAATAATTTAGTGACAAAAGTAAAATGAGTAATAGTTTGGTGACCAATGATTGAATTTCCCTCTTTATATTTTTATAAAAGGTCTAAAACAAACCTTTTAAACCATTTTTCGATAATAATACAAACACTTAAATTTTAAATTAAAAAAATATAAAAATATTTTATCAACGGCAATTTTCAAAGTATGGCAAAATTTTGTTTGACTTAACGCTTTCATTTACTTGGTCATCTTTCACGACAATTTTATATTTTTTTCTGGCCGCATGTAAACATCAAAAGAAGTATGAATGGTTAAAGCAATCCTTACAAGTAAAAAATCTTTGGCCATTGAAATAGATCAAAGTCCCGGTGGTTAAAGCAAAACCACAGTTCATCAAACTCACCAACTCCCAACACTTTTATCACCAAAATGTGAACAAGGTTTACGATATCGTGTTTTGCTTTACTTGTCGAAATTAATCTACCAATGTTGTTGTCACTTTCAATATCTCTTTCACCTCTTTCGGTTAATGTCAAATCTTATAAATGGATCTTCTTGTTTATCCTTTATCTCTGCTCCACCATCTTTCAAGGGGCTTTCTTTCTATACCGCCTGCCGGGAACTCAGGTTAGTATTTGACTCACTGAGTTTGGTAGGTTGTTGAACTCACCTGCTGCATTTAATTTACTTGTATTCTTTTTAGCTGTTTCATATAACTGCTTTAGATATGAACTTTGGTACCTTCCACTTTTCCTTATTACCTCTTTTTTCTGTTTGTGATAAGTGAGATTACCTATGGTGAGATCTGGCTTATATGGGTTCAGGACCTAGTGTTTGCCATGAGTTGTAGGTGCTTTGGTTTGTTTGATTGGTTCAAAGGAAACGATAGCCCAGACCAGACACAGGGTCAAGGTAAGAATTTTAGACAATTTCAGTTGATTATTTTTTATGGGTTTGGTTTCTTCAAGTTGTCAAAGTTGTAAGCTCTTTTTTCCCTCTTTGCCGGCATATAAAGCTCAAGTCTTTGGTTTGAGCTATTGGTCATATTACTTTGATCAAAATCAGGGATTTAAATTGTGGTTGCGGTCGCGTTTTCGGTAGTGGTGTTTTATTACGGTTCGAAGACGGTGTCCCTACCGGCCCCTACTACGGTAGGGGACTGCTATTTGAATCACTGATACAAGCAATGCAGGCTGTAAAAGCCTGGAAATGAAATGTGCCTCTGCTTGGTAGTAAAATTGTATATCTTTGAAAATATTATCACTTTGATTTCCTGTCAAACGGTTACTTTTAGATTTTACCTCTAAGAAAGTTCTCATGTTGTTTGTTTATTTGTTGTATTTGTGCAAGGGTAGAGTTTTCCACCAACAATGTAAGGCTCTTTTCTTATAATTCACTCAGATCAACAACATCAGGTTTTCATCCATCAAACAGGATTGGTGGAGGTGGTTTTGGAGTTGTTTATAGGGTAAACAATATACCCATTTTTTTATTTTGATATTTATATGTCAATGTGAATATGAGGAGGTTTGAATGTTTGTTTTGGGTACTAATGGTCACTTTGCTTTTATCATTGGTTAGGGAGTTTTAAGAGATGACACACAGGTAGCCATCAAGACGCTCTCCGCAGAGTCTAAACAAGGGTCTCGCGAGTTCGTCACAGAGATTGATATGATATCTAACATTCGACATCCGAACCTCGTGGAACTGATCGGCTGTTGTGTCGATGACAAACACCGGATCTTGGTTTACGAATATCTAGAGAATAACAGCCTTGCTAGTGTTTTACTTGGTAACTACATAAATACAAGAAGCAACTATAGATTTCAGGGTATTCTAAGGTCCAGTAATGGTGTGATTTCAGGTTCAAGAAGTAAATATATAGCTCTGGATTGGTCTAAAAGAGCCGCCATTTGCATAGGCACAGCTTCAGGTATTGCATTTCTTCATTACGAAGCCGTACCTCGTATTGTCCACAGGGACATAAAAGCTAGTAATATACTTCTGGATGGGAATTTTCATCCAAAAATTGGGGATTTTGGGCTAGCCAAGCTTTTCCCAGACAATGTCACTCATCTCAGTACTCGGGTTGCCGGAACAGTGTAAGAATCATTTTCTTGAGTGATGCAAACATGATATTATTTCTTCTATTTGTGTGTCTTGGGTTAACTGATAATGTGGTATTTTGTGCAGTGGATATTTGGCCCCAGAGTATGCCCATTTAGGACAGCTAACCAAGAAGGCAGACGTATACAGCTTTGGGGTTCTCATCCTTGAAATAGTTAGTGGAAGAAGCAGTTCAAAGGCTGCATTTGGAGTGGAACTCATGCTTCTAGTTGAATGGGTATCTTACCTATACTATACTCAATTTCATTATTTAATCTATAACATAATAAACATAAATGATCAAACTATGCTAGTTTTTTTTTCTCTTCAAATAGAGAATAGGATAAATTACGTAAATTATCACTGGACTTTACTCTTAAATCTATTTTGGTTACTGGAGATTCAAAATGTTCAATTTACTCACTGAAGTTTAGACATTGAACGTTTTTGGTCACTAAAGTTTAGACATTTAACGCTTTTGGTCACTCTTAAACCCAAAACAGTCATAGATGGAGGTCGTTCGATCTCAAATTTCACCAGTCAGTTTATCTTGGCCTTTTGAGTTAGAATTCAACCTCCATTTTGTTGGAAAGTGCTCCGAAGTTCATGAATCGACCAAAAATATTATGGTTTCTCTCTCATCGATCTCCCTCTTTTGTCGTCGGATGGAGCCCATTTCTTAGTATGTTGTTTCTCTCGTGCCGATGAAGTTTTTTTACTGTTCGAATCTTGGGGAAGTTCCTTCATTCGCCAATAAATGGACATCTTCAAAACGTTATCAGAGGAGTGACCAAAGACGTTCAATGTCTAAACTTCAGTGAGTAAATTGAACGTTTTGAAATTTTAGTGACCAAAATTGGTTTGAGAGTAAAATTTAGTGATGATTTACGTGATTTGCTCTAAAGAATAAGTCTCAAATTTGAGTATGGTAGGGGACTATAATCATGATTTGAACATAGACAACTACCTGAAACTAGAATGTGTTGCAGACATGGAAACTGAGAGAAGAGGAAAGGCTGTTGGAGATTGTAGATCCAGAACTGAGTGAATATCCTGAAGACGAGGTGATACGGTTCATCAAGGTTGGCCTATTTTGCACCCAAGCGGCTGCCCACCAAAGACCAACAATGAAGCAAGTGGTGGAGATGCTTTCCAAGGAGGTGCAGCTTAACGAGAAGCAGTTGACGGAGGCGGGTGTTTATCGGGGGTATCGGCGTATGTCTTCGGAGTCTTCATCTTCTTTAGACACCAA
Source organism: Hibiscus tridactylites (assembly GCA_958450335.1). Taxonomy (NCBI): domain Eukaryota; kingdom Viridiplantae; phylum Streptophyta; class Magnoliopsida; order Malvales; family Malvaceae; genus Hibiscus; species Hibiscus tridactylites. The sequence goes on from OY288273.1 coordinate 76,505,414, forward strand.
GCGCAAGCAATCAGTTGATCCTTCTTCTTCCACTAACATTGTTAGCTCTCATAGTATAACAGAGATGCTTCCTAGGTGATGTTATTCGATCTTACTTGTTGACCCATTATTGCATTATTATCACTATCAGAGTTGGTAAAATCCACAACCTCACTCATTTCTGATTTGTGTTGTAGCATCCTATACTTAGTCCGCTAGAATTACTTGGACACGAGATATTACATTCCAACGTCAACAGAGACGAAGCCAAAAAACAAAATTAAGAAGCAAAGTATAAATAATTATAAAATAAGGAGGGTAAAGTTTAAATAAATTAAAAATTAGAGGTTCAAATAGGTAAATTTCTCATTATATTTTTAAATATAGAAAATTTTGGAAGGGGCAACTCCCCTAAGCTTGCAACAACTCCGTCCCTGAAGGGACAGGACGAACTCTAGACTAATTTAAAGCATTTTCTACACGATTAAGCATATTGGATGCATAGGGGCATTTTAATAATTAGCCAACCATCAAAACACTAATTTGTGAAATTATAATAATCGATGGAAGTCAATATATTGAATGTCAATCTGTTTATGCCAACATTATCTTGATATTTTGTCTGTATTACCACCTGTTTAATCTTCAATGTCAGACGAGTATACAGTATTTATTTATTAATAATATATTGAAGATAAATTTTGATGAAAATACTAAAAATCCTTTGGAAATTTAGGTTGAGGGAATTTATTTATTTTTTAAAAATTTTAAAAATTGCATTAAAAATTTTAAAGGGTTTAATTTAAAAATTTTCATAAAAATTTAAGGGTTTAACTTTTTTTATTGAGACTTAACAAGAACTTTTAAGTTTTTTTTTTGAAGATTTAATTAAAATATAATTAAAATTTTCAAAAAAATAATGTGTCCAATTAAAATTTCTAAAGGACGAAATGTCAATTGGTCAAATTTTCGGGGATCAAGTCCCCTACTGGCTTTCATAAGAGTCCACTCCTGTTAAAAGCACTAATTATTGTTTTTTTATAATCACTAATATTTAATCTATTGATCGATTAATTTAAATCATGTACAATTTGTTCTATTTATTTTTGAATAATCTTAAAGTGATTACAATGTAATATCTATTCGTACTTTTCTTAACACTTATACAATACATGCACACTTTGCAAACATTTTATCCTAAGATTAAATTAAAAAAATTAATTTTTTTTGTAAAAGTATAGAAATTAAAGGATTAAATGAAAAATAAGAGTCCAAATTATACATTTTTTGAATTTTATATGCCTAAATTATCTTTTGCTAAAAATAGGTTCCTAAAGTCTACATCGTTACAATTTTAGATGTCTGGTAGTTAACTACCGTTAAAAAATCATTAACCAATCAATGTTTGACACGTAGCAATAATTTTTTTTTTATTTTTTAAAGAAAAATGTAACCCCCTCGTCCCGGTCTGGATGGTTGACCGGTCCGAGTAGGCTACACGGGGGAAACCGAAGTGAAACCCGCTAAGGCTCCCCTTCGGTTAGCAACCCTAGAAAATTTCCTTTTATTATATCTTGTCTAAAGGCATATTTAATTCCTAAGTGATCACGACAGCGGAAAACATCACGAGATAAAAGCAACCAAGCCCAAACAACATGTTAAACAATCCATTTTAGCTTTATAAGCAGGTCGTTTCGAAACACCCGAGAGGTGTATCGAAACGCCTTGACTTGGTCAACGGGCCTAAGTCAACATGAGAGGACCGTATCGAAACGGTGGTCAACCGTTCCGAAACACCCCCAACGGTCAACTTCTCGTGGCCAACGACATATTGACCGTTTCGAAACACCAAGACCCATTTCGGTACCCCAATTTATCGGCAAATTCTCAGATTTTTAGTGGCAAAACTGTACCGAAACGGCCCCTAAGCGTATCAAAACGCCTGGCCTGAAACAAGAGGCCGTATCGAAACGAGACCAACCGTTTCGATACACGGGCTGCGAAAAGACAGATTTTAGCTGGTTTTTGATACAAGGCAGCCCCAAAACTCAACTAAAACCTCCAAGACTCATCATACATCAAGTTTAGATGAAAAACACCCTATATGGACATACTTAGCACACAACAAACATGTAGGAGCCACACATTAAATGAATCAATAAACACAACAAGGATTCATGTATAACATTCAAGATTTAAGCTTTAGACAAGCATACATATAGCATTCATAAAAGGGATATAAGTTTCAACCACAAGACAAGCATACATCAAGTAAATATGGTTTACAAATCCAAAGCAAGCATAAGCAACATTCAACATTTATGAGTCATACAACGCTCATACAAACACATAGCAGCCCCATTGCTAAACTACTACTTTATTTACTGAACCATACTTGAGCAACTACAAAAGCTTGGAATGCCCCTTTCCTTGCTCCTTGCTAACTCCACGCTATTGATCTGCATTGTCGAAATGAGAGCGTAAGCTAGAAGCTTAGTGAGGATGCTCTAAAACCAAAAGCAACAACAATGCAGGGTTCAAGCATATAATCCTTAGCAACACACCAACATACATAAGCATCAACATTTGACACAAATATAAAAGGGAAAGGATGGCGGTTGACAGCGGCGCTGCAGGAAAAAGTGAAGAGTCTACGAGAACTACTCCGGTGACGGTTCAAACTGATCTGATCAAGAGAGAAGAGTGGATTGTGTTTGTCGATAACTTGAGCAAAAGGGTTTCCCGTTCTTCACTTAGGGAACTGTTTAGTCACCATGGATCGGTCCGACGGGTTTTCATTCCATTATCGAATCTGAAAACGAAATACAGGTTCACCACCTTCGCATTTGTTTCCATGGACTCAAAAAAAGACATGGAGAATGCAATCTCCAAAACCAATAAGTCCTGTATCGATGGCTTCATCATTAGTGTTTCCAAAGCAAAGTTTTCGCGGCAGTTTTCGGGTGAGGGTAATCGTGGGGAGAAGAATATGCTTCACTACAATGTTGATACATCCCAAAAGAAAAGGTTTCGCAAAAAGAACACGGGGAATCTAAATTTCAACAAGACAAGGGATGACAGATCATACAGAGAAGCGTTGGTAGGGAATCTACAGAACAAGAACAGCAATGAAAACTACAAAAATCAGGGAGATGCTGGCCAAGGTAAGCACGATCCTGAAAAAAATACGTTAAACTTTTAAGTCCCGTCGAAGGATCTGGATTGGTTGGAGTTCTCAAGGAAGGTTTCGACCAAGAGTTTGTCCAACGAGCACTTTTGAATGACGAAATTGAGATTGTGGTGTCAAAGTGAGGTGTGGACAACGACTCGCATATATTACTGTTTAAATCGGTGGAGTACATGGAGGAAATCTGGAACTCTAAACGTGAGGAATTATCATACTGGTTTTCTTACATTGGCCCTCTCATGATCCAAGGTATTCCCCATTATTTTGTTTCGTTGATGCTCCATGGTGTTCCTTTAGTTTGTTGGCATGAGAAATTCTTCACAGACTTGGGCAATCGGTGGGGAGTTTTTGTTGGGATTGATCTAGTCACCCTAAGAAAAGAGAGGTTTGACACCGCCAAAGTTTTCATTAGGGTGGCTAGCACGACAGTTTTACCGGAGAAGATAACCGTTTCCTCCATGGGCTATCCTTACTGTATTAAAATATCCTTGGGCAACTCCTCTATTAAAACATCCCTTGAAGCTCCGGTGAATGAAAATGGTGCTTTTGCTGATGATTGGAATCTCCCAAGCGTGGATGTGCGGGCGGAATCGGTCGAAAGAGAGCCGATCTTCCAATCTCGCCGGTGGTTGGTGACCGAAACTACCGAGATGTTGGCAATTTTTTGTCGCCTCGGATTCAGGGCACTCATAATTTCTCCAACGGTTCGGTGAGCTTTGGTTCATGTTCCAATAACTCGATAGGGGGTGTATTTAGGCACATGGGAAATGGGGAGGCAGTTATTGTGGAAGATTGGTCAGATTCCCCTGACAGGATTGGTACAGCTGGCGTTAAGGAGACGGTTGGACCTAATTTGGCCAAATTGCCGATGTTAAATGCTCTTGTTCCAGGCTTGGTGGTTGGGCCGGTGCGTGAGGAAAGCCCAAGGGTGGTGATTCAGCCCTTATCCTCTAGTTCGATTAACAGACCCATTCTGGTGCCCCAACCCCTATCGATTAATTCATCTAAATCCTCTATTTTATCCGAGGATTTTGTTCCCGACAGTTTGGATATTTGTGAAAAAGGTTTTTCCGGTTTGGTCTGCCAATTGGTCAAAATCCGTTAGTTACATCCCCCTTGGGTGGGTATAAAAGCTTTTTTCGGGCCAAAACAAGACGGTTGGTTCGACGATTAGTGAAGGACTCCCTGGAGGATAATCCTTCTAGGTCGTCCAATATTGAGCTGAATGATGACTTGGGCTTTGAAGATTCACCTGCCGGGCTCAAAGCTGAATCAGTCTGGGAGATGTGCAATTTACTGGAAATTTCATTCAAAGGTGGTAGTGAGGCAGTTATCAGGAGGGTGTACAGCTTGGAAAAGGATTCGAGGAGCAGGAACTAATCTTCTCGGCTAAGGTATGGTTTCTAAATTTTTAAATTTTAATTATGAATTTTAATGCTATTACTTGGAACATTAGGGGCTTTAGACGTATGGAGAAAAAAATAGCTATTAGAGAGGTTATTATGAGGACTCGGCCTAATTTTGTCTTTCTTCAAGAAACTAAAATAGAAGAAATATTGATTAAGGACATTAAATCTATTTGGAACATAGGGGATGTAGATTTTGTTTTTTTTTTCAGCTACTGGATCAGTGGGTGGCCTTTTATGTATATTGAGATACCGATTTTTTCCAAATTGAGGAGAAATTTGTATTTCATAGATTCATTGTATTAATAGGGGTGATAAAAAGTACTGGCTTCCACTGTGGTTTAATAAGCGTGTATGGTCCGTCAACGGATTCGGAGAAAAAAACTTTCTTAGCTGAGTTGTTAAACTTTCTAAAATCGAAGGACATCCCTTGGTGCTTGGGTGGCGACTTTAACCTATTTCTAGACCAGGAAGAAAAAATGGGGTTGTCAATGAATGTTCAGCTCATTGATGCTTTCAGGAACTTCGTTTCTGAAGCTGAGTTGATGGATCTAGCCTTGGTTGGTGGCAAGTTTACATGGTGCAATAACCGTGATCCCCCTACATTTGTACGACTTGATAGGTTCTTGATCTCAACTGATCTTAATTTGACTTTCCCTGGTCTCCTTCAGAAAGTCCTCCCGAGATCGCTTTCTGATCACAATGCAGTGCTACTTATCTCCGAACAGTCTAATTGGGGCCCGAAACCTTTCAAATGCTTCAATTATTGGCTGGAAATGGAGGGTTTTGATGACCTAGTTATTAAATCAATAGAGGGTCACGGGAAAAATAGCACAACTTCTGGAATATGAGGCATTCTAAAAGGCACCAAACTGGCAGTCAAGGTGTGGTCCGGGAATTTCCTAAAAAACAAAGGTAGGAACTCGGCGGACATTACTAAGGAAAATGACTTGTTGGAATCTCAACTACAACAAGGCACTCCTATGGTTGGATCGTATGATACTCTTAGGAACCTGAGATCTCAACTTTGGGCGGCCTATCGTAAGGAGGAGAGCGAGTGGTTACAAAAGTCACGTCTCCCCTGGTTCTCAGAGGGTGACCGAAACACCCGTTTTTTTCATCTTACAGCCACAGAAAGAAGAAGGGCTAACCAAATAAAGTTCCTGAAAAATGATGGGGTAGAGATCAGTAATCCTGTGTTGTTGAAAGGGATGGTTAGAAAACATTTCTTCGACTCCTACAATACCATTACTGCATTAGAGGTTGAGGATTTTAATTTGGGTTTCTGCAAATTGAATGACGGTCAATCTCTCGCCCTCCAAGATAGGTTTAGAGAGGAAGAAGTCTGGGAGGTCTTATTTTCGTCAGACAGTAATCGTGCCCCCGGGCTTGATGGTTTTAACCTGGATTCTTCAAAAAAATTTGGAATAATCTAAAGGGGGATATTATGCGGTTCTTCGATGACTTTTATTGTGGTCGCCCTTGGGATGAGGGCATAAACCATTCCTTCATCACTCTCATTCCCAAGGTAAAAAACCCTTCTTCTCTTGACGAATTTAGATCGATAAGCCTTGTAGGAGGAATGTACAAACTTCTGTCAAAGGTTCTGGCAAAACGATTAAGTGCGGTTTTGGGTTCCATCATTGGAGAGCAACAATTTTCTTTCATCCCTGGACGCCAAATCCTTGATTGTTCTCTAATTGCCAATGAGGTTATTGATTCAATGTCTAAATCGGGTAGTAAGGGTATCGCTTTCAAGATTGACTTTCAAAAAGCATGCGATACGGTCAGTTGGGCTTTCTTGATCCGAGTTATGAAGGAATGTAACTTCGGGGGTAGATGGTGTGACTGGATCTACAGGTGCATTTCTTCAGCCTCAATCTCCGCCCTGTTCAATGGCTCGCCTACAGAAGTCTTCAATATCTTGTGTGGCCTCAGACAAGGATGCTCTCTCTCCCCCTTACTTTTCAACCTCATTGGGGAAGCCCTCAATCTGTTATTTAGGAAAGCTGTCCAGTTAAACCTCTTCTTAGGGTGTAAAATTGGTAGGGGTAGCTCTCTCATAGAAATATCACACTTACAGTTTGCGGATGATCTACTGATCTTCTGCGAGGGAGAAGAAAACCAAATTCGGAGTGTTAAACGAGCCATGCGCATATTTGAATTAGCTTCGGGGCTGAAACTCAATCTTAAAAAGAGTCGGGTCTTTGGGATCAACATTGCCGATGATACGGTGAGGAATTGGGCTTTGGACATCGGGTGCTCCTTCGACAAACTCCTAACAGAATATTTAGGCCTTCCTCTTGGGTCTAGTCGGAACTCAACTTCACTCTGGGATCTGATATTCAGCAACGTTGCGAGTAAGCTGAACAGCTGGAAATCCAAATCTTTATCAATAGGTGGTCGACTTATCCTTTTGAAATCAATCTTGAGCAGTCTTCCCACTTACTTCTTGTCCCTATTCCGTATACCGACTCATGTTAGCAATCGGCTCAATAGTCTAATGACCCGTTTTCTCTAGGGGATAGTGAGGATAAATCTTGTATTCATTGGGTTAATTGAGACCAGATTTGCAAACCAAGATTGGCAGGCGGTTTGAGGGTCATCAACTTGGATTTGTTAAATAGGGGCTTGTTGTGCAAGTGGATTATCCGATTCGGTAACGAACAAGGGAATCTGTGGAGGCGAGTGATCATTGCAAAAACACCGAACTCGTCCACTCCCCTCCTTCCGCCTCTCCCGAAGCCTAGACAAACTTCCTGGATTTGGAGGGGGATTATGAATTCCTCCCTGGGGAATGATCTGATAGGTACCCTAATTAAGCAGAATATTTCGCTTCAAGTTGGAGATGGCAGGTCCATTTTATTCTGGTCTGATTGTTGGCTTGGGGACTTCACCTCAAAGGATAGATTTCCCCGTATCTTCGCACTGTCTATTCAAAAACATGGCCTCATCTTAGAGTATGGTACCAAAACTAACTCTGGATGGAGTTGGGCCATCCCTCTCAGGCGCCCTTGTCTCGATTGGGAAGCACCCATCTAGGATATATTCCTGAACTGTCTCAGGAACTTTAAACCTTCCCTTCCTGACAGAGACTGTGTTTGTTGGAGGGGTTCGAGCGATGGTTCTTTCTCCACCAAGTCCTTTCGGGATATCCTTGCGCCTTGCGACATTACGAACCCAGTTTGAAAAAACAAGTCTGGCTCGGTTTCGCCCCCTCCAAAGTAGAGATTTTCGTCTGGAGACTCTTATGGGGACGTATCCCGGTGAAAACTGAACTTGTAAAACGGGGTGTAAGAATCACGGACAGCTTACTCTGCCCTCTCTGCAAGGTTTCCCCGGAATCTTGCGCACATCTATTTTTTTCTTGTGCAGGGATTTGGCGTATCTGGATGGGTTTCTGTAGAATGGCCGGAATCTTAGCTGTGTTTCCCTGTGATGCATTCGGGTTCTTTGAAGCATGGGAAGACATTTTGATTAACGGCAACCTAACCTGGTAAAATTAGTACCTTTTTTCGTGGTGTGGTCCGTTTGGTTATTCCGAAATAAAATAGTGTTCAGGAATAAAGAGATGGATTGGGGCCAGTTGGCTTTCTTGGTCAAATTTCGTCTCGCCTCTTGGTACAAGGCCAATAATCCGGAATGTGCTTCATCCCTAGTCGATCTTATGACGGATTTCTCTTTGGTTTCGTCCTAGGCCCGTTACCCTCCTCCCGCCCCCTGTCCGTTGGTGCCCTCCCCCTCTGGTTTTCTGAAACTAAACACGGACGCCGTTGTTCGGTCTAGTGCGGTAGGTGGTGTCGGCGGTCTGCTCAGAAATACTAAAAGGGAGATACTTTTCGAATTTTTAGAAGCTACTAACAGTGCTCCTCCAGCTGTTCTAGAATTTGAAACAATGAACAGGGGTATTAGCAAATTCCTTAACTCAACGTGGGCCAAGAACCACAGACTTATTGTCGAATCTGACTGTCAAGTAGCCGTAGATTGGTGCCTTGAGAAGGTGGCCCCCCTTCCGTATCCAGGATAGAATCTTGAATCTAGTGGCGTTAGCTAGGTTAAGAGGGTGGTGCTTTCGCTGGATTCCAAGATCGTGCAATATTGAGGTTGATAAGTTAGCTAAAAAGGAATTGGGTTAGATTTCAGCTGGTTTCATGGCATTTGTCGGGCCTGGGTAAAGGTTTGTGGTACAGGTTTTTATTTTTTATTATGATTATCCGGCTTTGTTGGTGTGTGTCCAATGGGGAGTCTTCACTATCGCCCGACAGCTCTCCTCGTGGATTAGTTGGGGTCTTGGTGTAACTTGGGTGTGTACTATAATGTATTTTTTTGTTTTGTGGTAGGGGTAAGGGACATTTGTAGCCCTCATTGTTGTCTTGCTGGGTTGGAGGGTGCCCTATTTTCGGTTTGTTATTTTTCTGATGTACACCTATAGCCAGATATGATGCACTCTTTTTTCCTCCAACTAGGTTTAGGGAGGTTTTTTAATGAGGCTCATATCTGTACTTTTTGTATGATCGATATTAATTAATCATACAAATTACCTTTAAAAAACATACATAAGCATCAATATAGCAATCTAGCTTTCAACACAAGAGACAATAATATGGCATCTTACTTCATATTAAGCTCAATAAGATAAAGCATTTATCTAAGCAACATAACCACGTGAACAAGTATATTGGCCACTATTAGATTTACCCGGATACGCGGATTACACTCAACAACAACATTACCTCGGTGGGATTACACTCATCATCACATGCCCTACGGATGAGATTCCACTCATCATAACGTATAATATAAACATTTTCGGTGGAATATTACATCACCGTACTCCTCCTTGATGGCTTAACGCCACCAAGGCCACGCGCGAATTTGACTCAACCGTATGCACACTAATCCTAATGATCGATCATTTGTACCCGGTAAGTTAACTAGTGCCAATCATACTCTCAAAACCACATCATAACAACCACCATTTATAGCACACATCCATCATCACACACATCAATGTATATTCATACATACACAATTCATGTTTCACAAGATTAGAATAGGCATAAACATTTAAAACTTATAACCACACAAGAAGTTAAACTACCAATTTAACTTCTACCTTGGAATGACCTACCAAGCACATCCCAAAACCTCAGCAACCCACACTTGAACCAATTTAAATAAATTTGAAAGTTTCACTCACCACCCTTCCTTAGCAAACCAAGCAAAGCTACTCAAGCCTCCACAATTTACGGATTCGATTTCGAACCTTCTCCGATGCTTCCTCTTGCTTCTAACCAATCAAAAGACAAGGTATTACTCAACCAAATCACTGCCAAACTCAGCCACAAACTCAACCCACAAACACAAGCCAAAACTTCATAATTTCAAACTCAAACTAACCACAAAACTCACATTTTCGTACTCCCCAAATACCCAACTGAAATCCACCATTTTCAACACCCAAATTACCTCTAAAGACTTCCAAAACACTTCCCTAACAACCCTATACCATCATCCCTTCAACCCAACACAAAACCACACCAAATTTTCAAGTTTTGACACTTTTAAAAATGCCCCCAAGACCCATTTCGGGATTTTGTCAAAATCCTTCCATTTCAAGATATAAGGTGTAATAAGGTGAGCTTAACTCAAAACTTAACTAAACAACCCAAAAACAAGTTGAAAACCCATTAAAGTTTCATACTTTTCTTCAATCTTGAAAAACTTAAAAGATGATCCATTTTTGAAATCTAAAACCATGGAGATGCTTGAAATAAAAAGGAGAATTCAAAAACGAAATTACCTTGCGAAAATCCCTTGAAATGGTGAAGCACCTCAATGGAATAGTGTTTTTGGGAGGGGTTTGGGTTTCTCACGTGAAAGTGGAGAATGAAGAAGAAGACTCTTCTTTTCTTTTTGTTTTGTTTCAAAAAGTTTGTCTTCCTTATTTTAACTTATTTACAAAATTGCCATTACTAGGATTTTAGGCTCATTTAAATTAAAACTAAGGTCTAATTAAATTAAACCGATTCGGACGACTCGAACCCAGCACACACACCAAACTCCCGACCCCAAAACACGAGTGTTACAAAAAAAACTATTTTTTTTATTTTTCAGAAAATCTTAAAATTCTCAAGTTTTACAAAATAGTCTCAAATCCTAAAAATTCTCAAATTCAAACCCCTAAATCGTCAACGTTTTAACCGTCTGTCACTATCTCTAAGCACATTGCTTTGGTCGTTGGACGTAATCGACCATTTTCTTCAACATGGCGTCTGTTGAGTGGATCGAAAGATCGATATTTACCAAGAGGGGGGGTGAATTGGAAATTTGAAGGATTGTAGTGGAAATTGGCAAATTAAAATTGAAGGACAAGGAATTTAGAGTGGTTCAAGTTCCAAATGAACTCTACATCCACTACCTTAGTCTCACTAAGGATTTGCAACAATTTCACTAAATTGATCTTCCCCTTTTCTAGGACAAGGAGGCAACCCTTTACAATATCGGTTGATTTTTCTACCCAAAAATCAACCCAACCCTCACACAAGAGAACAAAGGAATTTGTAGGCTAATTAGGTATCTCTCAATACAAATGATAGCCCCAATACAAGCACTCAACCCAATTTTACAAAATAAGAATGAAGAACACAAATTGGGATTTTACACAAATTTGGGATTTTTGCTCTAATGCTTGAATTTGATGTTTGGATGTTTGCTTGAAGTTCAATAGTTGTTGCTGATGCTTTTGGATGTCCCTTTTATACCTTCTCATTGAATTCTAGCCGTTTGGGTGGTTGGGGACTTAATTAGAGCCGTTGGAACCCTCTCTTACCACCATAAATGCACTTGTGCAGCTACCAGTATCGGTACGCGGGAAGGAGTATCGGTACCTGTCTCAGAAAAGAAAGAGCCGTTGTGTGCATTTAATACAGGGGTATCGATACGCACGTAAGCGTATCGGTACGGGGTATCGAAACAGCAAGGGCCGTATCGATACTATTTTGTGAACTTAGCTTACTGTCCAACCTCCGTATCGGTACGGAATTTAGGCGTATCGATACGGGTCAACTAACTTTTAAAGATTGGTTACCAACCAACTGACACCAACGGTCATATTTTTTAAACCGACTTATTTTAAAAAATTATAAAGCACGTATCGATACGGGGTTAGCCGTATCGGTACCGTATTCAAACTCATTGAATTTTAACACAGGGGAGTATCGATACTAGGGTTTGGGGTATCGATACGAGGGTTTGGCAGTGACCAAGTTTGGCAAAATGGTATCGATACGCTAGGTGCTGTATCGATACGCCTGGACGTTTTTGAGTGGTTTTGCCTTGGAACACTTAGAAAATATTTTGAGTTTGAGTTTTATAAATCAGTTTCAAAGTGTTGGTGTTTTTAAAAACTTATTAAGGGACTTAAAAACTAATTTTAAGTTTTACAAAATAATCCTCAATAATTTAATTATATCAAAATCAAACATAGGTTTTACAATCTCCCCCTTTTTGATATAACAAAACTAAAACTTAAAATTTTTGAAAAATCTTCATGAAGAACTCCCCCTTAATATAAGCTTGGTAACCTTTGAATTTAAATCAAAATATTTTAAAGTGTAAGCTAGTTTCTTCTCCCCCTTTTTGTTATATCAAAAAAATCTTTGAGACAATTAAGTGCATAAAGAAATCAAAGGTATAATAAGCAACATAGGTATTTATTCATTAAAGCAACATACTTAAAATCCAAACAAAGGCAAAAAAAGAAATCAAAGCATAGGTTTTAATCCTAAGACAAACTTAATCCTAAAAACATAAAGCATAGGTGCAAAATAATATAAAGTCCTAAATGATATGCATGACAAACAAGAGAAAAACGTCTAAGCATCGTCTTCGTCGTCTTCATCTTCTTCATCATCATCTCCTAAAGGCTCATTGGTGCGCATACTATTACGCCACTCATCATGGAAAGCGGCAATGGAGATATTCAAGGAATTTTGCCCACTTTCAAGAGATGTGAGGCGATTCTCAAAACCCGTCATCCTCGTGTCAAAAGTAGTTTCCATGGATGTGAGACGAGTATTCATGTCCGTACGTAATCCGGTGAATTGCTCATTAAGATAGGTCATGAGAGCATCCATATTGGGTTGTTGGACTTGAGGGGCTTGAGGAGCTTGAGGAGCTTGAGCCGCTTGAGCCGCTTCATGCATTGCGGCAACTTCCGGTGGTAACTCGGCAAGACGTACCCATTCACCATTAACAAAAGAGAATTTTGCCCGAGCAAGGGAGTGCTCATCAATAGGATCGGTGAGTGGAGTTGCAATGTCATATGAGCAATCAATTCCCTTTTTAACAAAGAAATAGCTCAAAGTCGTACCGTATGTGAAGGAGGTGACATGAGGAGTGTGACGATGTTGAACGAGATAGACTATCTCCGCAAACATAAGACGAGCAAGATTTGGTCGTTTGGCTTCACGGAAACACCGAATCCAAAAGTCATCCACTTGACGGATGGTGGAATATTTTCCTCCGGAGGGGCGAAACCACCACGATACCATCAAATGTAGAATTCGGTCATGAGCATTGAGGGCGGTAACGGATCCACTTAGAACATGCCCCCCATGGTGCTCATCATCGAGGCCTTCATCATCCAACTTGAAAACCTCACAAATAGACTCGACATCAAGGGTTATTTTCTTCCCCATAAGATAGGAGTTAATTGCAACAACTTCCCCATTTCGACTAACACATCTCGCATTAGCATAGAAAATCAAAACCAAGAGGCGATAAAAAATACCGGGAATAGAGAGAAAATGGATGAAATTCCAACGATGAAGCAAGGGGAGATATTCAAACTTGAAACGCTCCGAATTGAGAAAAGGGATGGATATTACCCTTTCGGCACGGATCTTGTAATTCTCATACTGACGAAAGTGATTGAGACCCGAATTGCTTTCAAAGGATTGCTCGTAGATAGTCGAGTAGTTAGGACGAGCAATCACTCCAAGGTTGGAGGATTCACCGGCTTGATTAGCCCTTTGTCGCTTCCTCGATGGCTCTTTTGGTGCCATGATCTAAGAGAGAAATTAAGCAAGGGAGATTTCTTCAATTTGAGTAATTATCAAGGTAAAAAAAATTAAAGAGAAATTTTGGCAAGAAAGAAAATTAGAGGAAAAAAAATTTTAACAAAGGCAGATTTAAAACAAAAAAACAAAAACAAAAAAAAAGAAAGGTGATTACCTTGATAGAAACTTGAAGAGTTGAAGAAAACTTGCACAAAGATGAGAAAGAGAGCACAAAGCCTTGCTTGATTTGAAAAACTCTTTTAGGTTTGAGTTGAGATGTGAAAAATATGAAGGAGGAAGTGCCTTTTTATAGGCAAAAACGGCTAGGGTTAATTAGGTTTTGAAAAGTTTGAATTTAGGTAAAAGTTGAACTCATTAAAGGCTAATTAAAGCCATCAGCGCAGTCGGGTATCGATACGCCCGATGGTGTATCGATACGGGGGTAAAGATGTCTTTTTGCAAATATGCCCGTTGGAACAGTCGTATCGAAACGGAGGGGTCCGTATCGAAATGACCTGTATCGGTACGGGATGAACCGTATCGATACGCGTGAAGCGAAAAGAATTCTGGGAAACGAAATGAAGAACAGGTATCGATACGCGTATACCTGTATCGATACTGCAAGCCCAGAAATGCATATTTGGTACAAAGAACAACCAAAGGCTCGAACCTAATCTCTCCTATGAGTATGCAAATGATGTATGAGCAGTTCTAAACATATTTTGACAGAAACATACTCCCCCTAACTATAGGCATGGAAGAATTTTGGAGTCTAAGCATACAAACATGACATTTCACAAGATCAAGCATATTTAAGCACAAAAGAGGTCCTAAAAGGTCAAGATAGGCTAGCTAGACCTAACTCTCTCCTAAGGGACCAAAAACGCTCTTTGTCTAAAGGTTTTGTAAAAATGTCCGCTAATTGATTCAAGGTGTCTACATACTCTATAACCACATCTTCCTTAAGGACATGATCTCTAATGAAATGATGCCTTATTTCTATATGTTTGGTTCTAGAGTGTTGGATGGGATTTTTAGTTAAGCATATTGCACTAGTGTTGTCACATTTTAGGGGTATGGTTCCAACTTTAATTCCATAATCTAAGAGTTGTTGCTTCATCCAAAGGACTTGAGCACAACAACTCCCTAAGGATATGTACTCGGCTTCGGTGGTAGATAAGGCTACACTATTTTGTTTCTTAGAGAACCAAGATATGAGCATACTACCTAAGAATTGGCAAGTTCCCGAAGTACTTTTCCTATCAATTTTGCAACCCCCATAATCCGCATCCGAATAAGCATGTAGGTTGAAGGTAGAGTCTCTAGGATACCAAAGGCCTAAACAAGGAGTGTCTCTAAGGTATCTAAAGATTCTCTTAACGGCTATAAGGTGAGACTCTCTAGGACTAGCTTGAAACCTAGCACACAAGCAAACACTAAACAAGATATCCGGTCTACTTGCGGTAAGGTAAAGCAAGGATCCAATCATAGAACGATAAAGTTTAGAGTCAACACACTTACCTCCTTCATCTTTGTCAAGCTTTGTAGATGAGCTCATAGGAGTGGCTTGAGGCTTTGCATTCTCCAAGCCAAACTTCTTGAGCATATCCTTTATGTAATTTGCTTGGTTGATGAAGGTGTCATCCTTCTTTTGCTTGATTTGGAGTCCCAAAAAGAATGAGAGCTCCCCCATCATGCTCATCTCAAATTCACCTTGCATTAGCTTAGCAAACTCTTGACAATGACATTCATTAGTAGAACCAAAAATTATATCATCAACATAAATTTGAACTACTAAAATGTCATTTTTATACATTTTTATGAAAAGTGTAGTGTCCACCTTACCTTTTTCAAAACCTTTTTCAATTAAAAAGTTTGAAAGCCTTTCATACCAAGCTCTAGGAGCTTGTTTTAAACCATAAAGAGCTTTGGTAAGTTTGAAAACATGATTTGGAAATTTTGAATCTTCAAAACCCGGTGGTTGTTCCACATACACTTCTTCATTTATAAAACCATTTAAAAATGCGCTTTTAACATCCATTTGAAAAAGCTTGAAATTATGATAACATGCATATGCAAGCAACATCCTAATGGCTTCCATTCTAGCTACGGGTGCATAGGTTTCATCAAAATCTATTCCCTCTTCTTGAGTGTAACCTTGTGCTACAAGTCTAGCTTTATTTCTCACAATGTTACCACTCTCATCTAGTTTGTTCCTAAAGACCCATTTAGTTCCTATTGTAGATTGATTACTAGGCCTATCAACTAATGTCCATACATTACTTCTCTCAAATTGATTTAACTCTTCTTGCATAGCCATAATCCAAAAGTCATCTTTCAATGCTTCTTTTATGTTTTTAGGCTCTATGCATGAGATAAATGCAACATGGTTCATTAATTTAAGAGAAGAACGAGTGGTTACCCCCTTGGATGGATCACCCAAGATTTCACCATCTTTGACATAGTTCAACTCCCTTGGGTAGCTCACTTCCTTTTCCTCAATAGCCAAGTCCTTCAAGGCTTCAAGAGGTGGATCTTGTGTGTCTTCTTCTTTTGGTTGAATCTCATCCTCCTTTGAAGTTTGACCTCCATCAAAGGTATTTATGATTCCTACATCATCATCATCACAAGAATCCTTCCTAGGAAGGAGGTTATCATCGAATACAACATGAATGGATTCTTCTACTACTAAAGTTCTTTTGTTAAATACTCGATAGGCTTTAGAGGTTAAAGAGTAACCTATAAAAATAGCTTCATCACTTTTTGCATCAAATTTACCTAAGTTATCTTTTCCATTATTTAAAACAAAACACTTACACCCAAAAGGGTGAAAATAGCTAATGTTAGGCTTTTTAGATTTTAAAATCTCATAAGGTGTTTTCTTTAAAATTGGCCTAATCATTACTCGATTTACAATATAACAAGCGGTGTTTGTGGCTTCCGCCCAAAAATATTTAGGTAAATTATTTTCACAAAGCATAGTTCTAGCCATTTCTTGTAAAGTTCTATTTTTCCTCTCAACTACCCCATTTTGTTGAGGAGTTCGAGGAGCCGAAAAATTATGGCTAATACCATTTTCATTCAAAAATTCTTCAAACCCTAAATTTTGAAACTCGGTTCCATGATCACTTCTAATGTGTGAAATTCTAAGTTCAAGATCATTTTGGGTTAATTTTGAAAATGTGATGAATTTTTCCAAAGCCTCATCTTTAGTACTTAAAAAGAGAACCCAAGTAAATCTAGAAAAATAATCAACTAACACGAATGCATAAGATTTACCACCCAAGCTCATAGTCCTAATTGGCCCAAATAAATCCATGTGAATTAATTGTAAGCATCTACTAGTAGAAACATCATTAATGGATTTAAAGGAAGACTTATGTTGTTTACCCTTAGAGCATGCATCACAAATTTTGTCATTTGAAAATTTAATTTTGGGCAAACCTCTAACTAGATTTAGAGAGACTAGCTTTTCCAAAACACTAATGCTAGCATGTCCTAGCTTCCTATGCCACAACCATGCATCATTTTCATTTTGAGCAACTAAACATGCATGAGATATATGTATGTCATCTAAATGCACCATGTATATGTTTCCTATGCGATGACCTATGAGCATAATATTATTAGATTTAATGTCAACAATTTTGCATCCATTTTTATCAAATAAAACATTAAATCCTTTATCACACAATTGACTTATGCTCAATAAATTATGTTTAAGACCATCGACATATAAGACATTTTCAATGAGAATGGTAGAGTGATTACCTATGGAGCCAATACCTTTAATGTGGCCTTTGGAGTTGTCACCAAATGTTACTACTCCTCCACTTTTTGGCTTTAAATCCATGAATCGACTCTTGTCTCCGGTCATGTGTCTCGAGCATCCACTATCAAGGTACCATGAGTTTTGACTTTGTGCTTTGGCCTTGTAGCAATGCTCCCCCTACAAACAAAGATATTAAACCTTGATTTTTGGTACCCAAATCATTTTGGGTCCATGAGTGTTAGCTCCCAAAACCTTGGTTCCCTTAGGAATCCAAGATGACATAGCAATAATATTATTAGATTTTACAAGTTCCTTAGGTACCCATACACTTCTAATTCTTTTAGCTCTACTATGTCTAGGGTAGCTACTTTGTTTGTAGTAATTAGTCCTTTTCTTAGGTTGGTGTGTTCTAGAGGATTCTCCTACTTCATGTTTGACACTACCAACATTTTTAAGGACTTTTTGAGCTCATTTAGCTCACCTAACACCTTTTGGTGTTCACTATTGCATTGAGACAAAAGATTATTAAGATCAACATTTTCATCTTGAAAGAATTTAAGTTCATCTTTTAATCCTAAAATCTTTTTCTCAAATTTAGAATTAGCTTGAGTGAGTGAGTCATTTTTCTCATTTAGCTCTAAAATGATTTTCTTGTTTTTAATGACCGACTCTTTAAACTTCTCAACTAATTCATCATATACCTCTTGCAACTCATCATATGCATCATTTAATTCTTCATATGAAAAATCTAAAGTAGATGAGTTAGAGGTTACCAAGGAGGAATCTTCCTCAAGTGCCATGAGACAAAGGTTGGCCACTTCTTGTTCGTCATCCTCCGATGACTCCTCATCACTCCAAGTAGCAAGTTTGGCTTTGAGTTTCTTCTTCTTCTCAAAGCTCTTCTTCTTGAGTTGAGGGCATTCCGAACGGATGTGGCCGGGTTGTTTGCACTCATAGCAAATGATGGGATCTTTTCCTTCTTCTTTGCTCTTGCTCTTGAAATCCATTTTTCTTTGGATTTTTCTACCCCGGTTGGACCTCATGAATCGTGAGAATCGTTTGGCTATCATAGCCAATTCTTCAAGTTCGTCCTCATCACTAGATGAGCTCTCATCAAGTTGTGAAGCTTTAGCCTTGAGAGCTATTCCCATCTTCTTCTTCTTTTCAACTTCAAGTTTCTCTACTCTTTTCTCTTCTTTCTTTTTCTCATCTTCCCTTCCTTGCTTCATGATCTCATGAGTAAGGAGAGAACCCACAAGCTCATCAAGCTTTAATGTCTTCAAGTTCTTTGCTTCGATGATGGCGGTTCTCTTCCCATCCCAAGCTTCGGGAAGTGAATAGAGTAGCTTCCGGACAAGCTTGTCTTCCGGTATGATCTCTCCATAGCCCTTTAGCCCGTTGACAATTGTGGAGAATCGATCAAACATCTTTGACACCGTCTCATCGGGCTCCATCTTGAAATTTTCATAACTAAGATTGAGAAGTCCAATCTTAGTTTCCTTGACATCATTGGTGCCTTCGTAAGTGGTCTCAAGTGTGTCCCACACTTCTTTGGCATTTTCAATGGAGGAGACCTTTGAATAGATGTCCGGACCGAAAGCACAAAAAAGCATGTGGAGAGCTTTATCGTTGACTTGAATCTTCTTCCTCTCCTCTTCACTCATTTCGGCTTTCTTCTTCAACACCATCTTGCCTTCACCATCTTGCTTCAATGGAATGTATGGCCCATCCTCAATGACATCCCATACAAGGTAGTCACTTGACTTGATGAATAGCCTCATTTTGTTCTTCCAAAAGGAGTAGTTGTCACCATTGAAGAAAGGAGGCTTGGTGGTTGATTGTGACTTGTACATGCCGGAACCGGAGGTTGAAGCCATCTCTTGATATTTTGATGATCACACTCTTCCAAGGATCTCCTCTTGTGGTTGTTAATCCTCAAAGAGTTAAGCTCTGATACCAATTGTTGAGTGGATCGAAAGATCGATATTTACCAAGAGGGGGGGTGAATTGGAAATTTGAAGGATTGTAGTGGAAATTGGCAAATTAAAATTGAAGGACAAGGAATTTAGAGTGGTTCAAGTTCCAAATGAACTCTACATCCACTACCTTAGTCTCACTAAGGATTTGCAACAATTTCACTAAATTGATCTTCCCCTTTTCTAGGACAAGGAGGCAACCCTTTACAATATCGGTTGATTTTTCTACCCAAAAATCAACCCAACCCTCACACAAGAGAACAAAGGAATTTGTAGGCTAATTAGGTATCTCTCAATACAAATGATAGCCCCAATACAAGCACTCAACCCAATTTTACAAAATAAGAATGAAGAACACAAATTGGGATTTTACACAAATTTGGGATTTTTGCTCTAATGCTTGAATTTGATGTTTGGATGTTTGCTTGAAGTTCAATAGTTGTTGCTGATGCTTTTGGATGTCCCTTTTATACCTTCTCATTGAATTCTAGCCGTTTGGGTGGTTGGGGACTTAATTAGAGCCGTTGGAACCCTCTCTTACCACCATAAATGCACTTGTGCAGCTACCAGTATCGGTACGCGGGAAGGAGTATCGGTACCTGTCTCAGAAAAGAAAGAGCCGTTGTGTGCATTTAATACAGGGGTATCGATACGCACGTAAGCGTATCGGTACGGGGTATCGAAACAGCAAGGGCCGTATCGATACTATTTTGTGAACTTAGCTTACTGTCCAACCTCCGTATCGGTACGGAATTTAGGCGTATCGATACGGGTCAACTAACTTTTAAAGATTGGTTACCAACCAACTGACACCAACGGTCATATTTTTTAAACCGACTTATTTTAAAAAATTATAAAGCACGTATCGATACGGGGTTAGCCGTATCGGTACCGTATTCAAACTCATTGAATTTTAACACAGGGGAGTATCGATACTAGGGTTTGGGGTATCGATACGAGGGTTTGGCAGTGACCAAGTTTGGCAAAATGGTATCGATACGCTAGGTGCTGTATCGATACGCCTGGACGTTTTTGAGTGGTTTTGCCTTGGAACACTTAGAAAATATTTTGAGTTTGAGTTTTATAAATCAGTTTCAAAGTGTTGGTGTTTTTAAAAACTTATTAAGGGACTTAAAAACTAATTTTAAGTTTTACAAAATAATCCTCAATAATTTAATTATATCAAAATCAAACATAGGTTTTACAGCGTCGTCAGAAACGATAACAGCGTGTCAACTGAATGTCGATTTCACGTTCGACTGGCACGTCGTTCGTCGTTTCCGGCGATGCCATTTTGAGGGAAATGACTGACTAGCTCCGGTAACCGAAGGGATGTGCTCAAAGATGGCGATTGGCGGTGAAAGCGGTGACGATTTAGGGATTTGACTTGAGAATTTTTAGGAGTTTGAGGACTATTTTGTAAAAATGGAGAATTTTAGGGGTTTGAAGACTATTGTATAAAAAAGTTTTATTTTTTTTTTAATTTTGAAAAAAATAAAATAAACATGTAATGTGTCATGTTTTGATTGGTTAACGATTTTTCTTAAATGTAGCTAACTATCATACACCTAAAATTGTAACGATATAAACTTTAAATAACCATTTTTAATAAAAAATACTGTAGGCACCTAAACTTCAAAAAAGATATGTAAGAGTGGGAATAGGGTGAGACGAGGACGGGGACGGTTTTGTATTCCCCAATTTGTCATTGCGGTTACGGTTTCGAATAATCTCCATTAAATATTTTGAGGATTTTTTGTCCCCGTACCATCCCTACGCAGACCCCTACAGTTTTCAGGGAATCCCCATCCTCAAAAACTTAAATAAAATTACTATTTTACTAACCAAAATAAATGCCCAATTCATTTTAAAATATAAAGTTTGGATACTTCGATTGAAAGCAATTACGAAATGATGAAAATTGAAAGAGTGTTGTGTTGGGGAAGATTTAGACGAGAGTTTTAACTTATATTTAAAATCTAAGATAGAAACATGTTGAGAAACTTTAATATGGCTAGGTTTGAGAGAATGTTAAAATAGTAATAATATAATTAGGATTTTTTTATTAATATATGTATAAGTGGTATATAGATAAATAAGTATATAACTTTTATTTTTTTTATAAAATATCAGGATCCTTGCAGATATTTGTTGGGATCCTCATTATTATTTATACAAATTATCTCTACGGTTCAGATATAACAAACTCTGACCCATTTCTATTTGAGCTTCAATAATAAAACTTCGTATGTCCGGTCTGGGATTTCAGCCAAAATTATAGCAATTCCCACCCCTAAAATATAATTTGGACATTTATTTATTTTTATTTAAGCCAAAATTAAAATCCCGATATGCATATTGATGGGTTCCGCTGGTGGCGGCGGTTTGGGATTTCAGGAAGAAGGATGGGGTGGGCCGAAAGAGAACTGGACCGTACAGCCAGATATTTTGGTAATTTCATGTAAACTTGACGCCTATTTAATCGAACACGTCGATTCCGGAGTGCTATAAAAACACTGAAACCCAGCGAAAAATCAAAAAGGGAGAAAAGGAAATATATAGGGAGAGGGAAAAGAAAAGAGAGTAATGGAGCGGATTCTGGTTAAAGCCTAAAATCCCCTTTGGCATTTACTGTTTTAGCATTTCAAAACTCCATCGAATCCGCTTTTGTCTTTTAAATGAGTCGATTAGGGTTTAAGTCGTTGGTGTACCATGGCGACTTCTTCTTGGGAGAACTCAACACTGTCCCTGTCCCCGACTCCAATTTCCAATTCCCCAGCAACGAAATTCGAATCCACCACATCTCCCCTACCAGCGAACGATGCATTCCCCTTTCCGTTCTCCACACCATTTCTTCATTCCCCGTCCGTTGCAAGCTCGAATCCTCTTCTCCGGTCGAACAGCCCAATTTGATTCACCTTCACGCCTCCTGCTTTTACGAATTCAAGGTTTTTTTTCCCACTCTGTATTTTGATTATTTTATTTATTTAGTTTTTAATTGTGATCTGTTTTTTAGACGGCCGTGGTTTTGGTTGGAGATGAGGAGGTTCACTTGGTGGCAATGCCAAGTAAACAAAAGAAGTTTCCGTGCTTTTGGTGCTTTTCTGTTCCTACGGGACTGTACAATTCCTGCTTAGGGATGCTGAATTTAAGGTGTCTCGCAATCGTTTTCGATCTCGACGAAACACTGATTGTTGCCAACACTATGAAGTCGTTTGAGGATAGAATCGAAGCTCTTAGGGGTTGGATGGCGCGGGAGAATGATCCGATTCGTCTCTCGGGGATGTCGGCTGAATTAAGAAGGTATATGGATGATCGCTTGCTGTTGAAGCAGTACACGGAGAGTGATTGTGTCGTTGATAATGGAAAAGCATTTAAAGCTCAGATGGAAGAGGTTCCACCTTTGTCTGATGGCCATGACAAAGTTGTACGGCCTGTGATTAGGTTGCAAGACAGAAATATTGTCCTTACTCGTATCAATCCTGAGGTTAGAGAAACAGTGATTGACATGATGCATTTTGTTGATCTAGTTGTTTACATATTAGTGGATTTAGAATCTACAAAGATTGTTCATTGAAACATAATACCATATATGGATTCTATTGCTTGTTTTAGAAGTTAGAACAATAATGATATAATACGTTGAACTGAAGACTTAAGAGTGTCATGTGGAATTTACTGAGCTGCTTATCGTTCCATGATATAGACATTATGATAAGTTCTTAATGTAACAGGTTTCTAGTGTTGCTGGATGAATGAATAAGATCTAATCATGGATTTAAATTGTGGTTGCGGCCACGTTTTTGGTCGCTTTGTTTTATCCTTGTTGCAGATGTAACAAATGCTATTGTGGTCATTGCGGTTGCGGACCACAATTTTCCCCAATAGCAGTTGGACGGTGCTGGCCGCTTATTGCAGTAGCGGACCACTATTTGAATCCCTGGATCTGATTGGTTTGGACTATGAAGATGTGTATGTTTTCTCATTTATGAATTGTTTTCTTTGTACAGATACGCGATACTAGTGTGCTTGTGAGGTTACGTCCTGCATGGGAGGAATTGAGAAGCTATTTGACTGCAAAAGGACGAAAGCGCTTTGAAGTATATGTTTGTACTATGGCTGAACGAGATTATGCATTAGAGATGTGGAGGCTTCTTGATCCTGGGGCACACCTGATAGGTTCAAAGCAACTACTGCACCGAGTTGTTTGTGTCAAATCTGGCAAGTCTATATAACAATTTTACATATCTTATTTTTTACCGGAGGCTTCTTGATCTGCTATCATTTAAACGATGAGGCCTAAGAAAGTAATTCTGTTATTTTTTGGAATCAAAGTTGCTGATCCATATTTTCTATTAGCATACTTGAAAACTGATGCTTCAATCAATGTAGATTTAATACTAGGATGCCTCCCTTTCTTCCCGGTACTCCCACCTTGGCAACTACTTAGCAACTTTGTAATGCCCTTTTGGCTTTTAAATGATTTTACAGGTTCTAGGAAATCTTTGCTAAATGTGTTCCGAGATGGAAAGTGCCATCCACAGATGGCAATGGTAATTGATGATCGTTCAAAGGTCTGGGAGGATAAGGATCAACCTCGAGTTCATGTAGTTCCCCCATTTGCTCCGTATTATGCTCCTCAGGCAGAGGTACATACTGCGCTTGTTTACAATCGAACTTATTGAGAATTTGAGATATGGTTTCCTTTTTCTGATATTTTTGGCAAATCTTCTCCCTCTTTATTAGACAGCAAATGCAGTTCCAGTCCTCTGTGTGGCAAGAAATGTAGCATGCAATGCAAGGGGTTTATTTTTCAAGTAAGCCATTAATTTTGTGCGGTAGATGGGTATTCATCATTGTAACCGTCTTGTATTTTCTCTTCTCATTTCTGATGATACTTTTTATCCAGAGAGTTTGATGAGAATGTATTACGGAAATTATCTGAAGTATTTTATGAAGATGAGGTGGTAAATCTGCCTCTTGCCCCTGATGTGAGCAGCTATTTGATGTCAGAGGTACATAAATTGATAATATATGGTAATTAATTGAGTGGAACTTTGAATTTCCAATTATAGTTGAGGCATTTACTCATCACCAATTTGCAGGAAGCTAGTTTTGCCCCAAACGGGAACAATGGTGCTCCTATCTGTGAAGGAATGAATGGAGCTGAAGTTGAGCGGAGAATGAACCAATCAGTAAGTCTTGATTAGTTACATAGTTAATGAATATAAATTTTCCAATGGTCATGGTTCTGGGATGAAACTTTTTATTGCACACATGCTCTAAAAACAAGTAATAAACTATACACTTGACGATGTTAATGTCACAGCTTTCTTTCTTTTGGATATATTCATACTTTTCAGTTGTTTCTAGTGACATGGGTTGCTAATTTGGGTTTTTATTATTTTGAAATATGCCCCCCTTAATTTTCATAACTATAATGTATATAGTTTATTCAGGAGGAGAAACATGTTTTGGACTCTTCCACTCGGCCAGTTACAAATAACCCCGAGTTGAGGTTGGAAACCTCTCAGCCACCTGTTACAGATGTTGTTGGTCCTGCATCTTCAATAGCACCATTGCCTTCTCAGAGTAGGGTTTCCTATTAATGTTATTTATTTTGAATGCATGATTTACCGGATTGAGTGTGCATGAGCTTATTTTTTGCTTTTTTCTGCATCTTAGAACCTAGTTTACTTGGAGCTCCTGGTCTGCTTTCAAATCCTATGTCAGTTGGAGCTTCTGTAAGAAGAGATAACAACAGTAGTGATAGTGATTATGACATGAAGAGAAGAACCCTTGGCACAAGACAGAATTTAGATTTGAGGAATCAGAGCTCATTCCAACCTCCACTCCTACCGAAGTATCCAGTACAAACATCATCATCAGTTGTCCCCCAGGGAGGTTGGTTGGTGGAAGAAGACGTCAATGAAGCGCATCTAAATGGTCAACCATCAGGCACTGCACAAGAATCTGATGCAATGAAATCTGATAAATTGCGAGCTTATCAGAATCCGTTTTCTCATACTGCACCAGGTTCCGCCTCTACTGGTTTACCGTCACATGCATCCCAAGTGAAGGTTGAAGAGGTTTGATTAAAAAACCTTCAGACTTATATCATATAATCTGTGTGCATCCTAAATTTTATCTTGTATACTTCAGGCACGTACCGGACTTGATACACCAAAACAGAATGTTCTGCCTACGGCTCATGTATTAGGTTTGTGAAGCTATTACTCATCTTTTGTGTCAGTAAGTTGTTGCATGATACCGATATGCTGTTTAAAGCAGACTTTGTAGTCTTGCTAATCTGTACTTGATAAATATTGAAGGTATATTTGCTCGTTAAAGTGTACTTGATAAATAGACATTTGAATGAAAAAAGAAATAAAAAAAGAGCTGTCTAGGAAGGGCAGATGCCGTAGAAGAGTTTAACATAGAATGAAAGAGTTGAATTGGCCTTTTCAAGATCATTACATTAATTTGGATATTGTGGGAGAAGAACATGGTTCCAAGGTTTCTAATGCACATGCATTATTATTTGGTGTAAATACTGTTTTAGAGGACTGGATTCTAACTTCAGTAAATGATCGTTTGAATTCTCTTGCAGAGGCAGGTGGAACTCAGAATCACGTTCCTTCTAATAGAGAATTGCAACCTGAAGGAAAAATGAATCTTTTACCCTCCCATTTATCAATAGGTGTTTTACAAGAAATTGGACGAAGATGTGGTTTAAAGGTACTGTTACCTTCAGGATTAGGATCCCGTCCATTATTTTTCTACCTTGCTATGCAATTAACCTTAATTAGTATTCATAAGTATCACTGTCATAATATATAGAGAAGGCTCCTGAACATTTGAATGGTGCTCACAAGTGTATTATAAAGTAATGGACAAAAAAATAATAGAAGGGAGACCAGCTCTTCCCTCAGGTGAATGCTTATTTATATTTAAGCTCGGTTGCCTTGCTTAATCAATTTATTGTTTTCCAATTTTGTACTCCACAGGTTGAGTTCAGGTCTGTGGTAAGCACCAGTAAGGATTTGCAATTTTCTGTTGAGGTCAGTGAAAGCTATATTTCCATGCTAATAAACAATTTTATTATGGATTGATCTGAGTTTTCAACCGTGTTTGTGTCTTGTAATATTTTGAAAATGCTTTGTTTTGTGGTATTGACATGTATTTTTCCTTGAAACCCCAGCTTCACTAATGCTCTCTGTTCCCTCATCTCCTTTCCCTTTCTGACTGCTGTTTTCACCTTGGTTTTGACTTTTCAGAAAGCAGCTCATTTTTTCTGGCTTGTTTTATTTAGGTTTTGTTCACTGGTGAGAAGATTGCTGTTGGGATGGGCAAGACAAGGAGGGATGCTCAGCAGCAAGCTGCTGAGCTTGCTCTGCATAGTTTAGCAGGTGAGTTTATTATTTGTTATTTTTCTTGCTGTACTTGTTATTTATAGGAATCATTTTGTTTGTTTCAACTGCACCTTGGTTTTAATACGATTGGTTCAGACATGAATAATTGGCAATATAGTCAGTCATGGGGGTATAATTTAGTAACTCTTCCAAAGGTATCATGATTCATATCTCCATTATATTTGAATTCTCTTTAGTTGGAATGGCAGGAGTTTAAATTTTTTAGTTTTTTTTTTTCGAGCCTTCTAGGGCTAGGGATATACATGTATTCATACATCATACTTTGCTAAACAATATGATATTCGTATAATGGGGTGCATCTTTGAATTATAAATATTGTCTTCTTTAGTTGTTTGTATTTTTATCAACTATGGCATTGAGAAAAAGTGCTGGAAGAACTGACTTCTTTTATACATGGTATCTCAGAAAAATACGTAGCATATATAGCACCTCGTTCGGGAGCTGTGGATAGAGATTTCAATAATCTTTCTCTTGGAACTGAAAATGGATTTCTATGGGACATGAATCCTGCATCAAATGAAGCAATAAGAGAAGATGGGTTACCTAAAGATAATACTTCTGAGGTGGGCATTCCTGATGATTATTTCATTACTTGATTTTGATTCTTTTGTTTTAAAAAAACAAGTGACCCTTGGATAAAGGGTATCTGGGCAAAAAGTTTCCAGACATGAGGTAGTGGTTATCTGGAGAGAAACCACTCTTCTTTGGATTGCACCAAGATGTAAGAGCTGAAACTCTGAAAGTAGAGTGGGCTGGCTTTATGTCTTCTAGTGCCTGCCTTAACTGGCTATCCTCTTAAGAGGTAAGGACTCGGTGTCAGTGTTTTGCTTCTTCCTGTTATCCGAGGACTCCCAATACAATTCTTTCAGCTTCTTATTCCCTCTTGTAAAAGTGGATATCCTGGACTTAATTTTTCTGAACATGAATCCTTGGTTGGTACCAACCCTATTAGTATTGAGTTTGTCAAAGCATAATGAGTTGATTTATGGTACTTGGTGAATGTTTCATGTCTGGTTTCGCTTGCTTGTTACTTGATGATGAATTGTTACGAGTAATCTTATTAATGAGTTAGTTCATTACTTGGAGACTTGAAATCAGGTGTTAGACTGGAATCTTAATAATAATTTATTATTGTTTTCCTGAAAGATCTGGAACCATTGAAATTAGTAATTGAAACCGGCATGGATTAACCTGCATGTTTTCTTTTATGACTAAATTTCAGGCTGTTGATGTGGAACCTGGGAGTAATTCGTCCAGTATAGGAAATCAACCAGTTGAAAAGCGTGCCAATTCACCAAGGTATATGTTATCCTTTGTTTGCTTTTGGAGGATGTATTTTAGGCCCTTACCCTTGAAATTTATGGAAAGTAGGATTCAGTGACCGAGTTCAATCTTTGTGAGTGCCATATTTGAGTACATTCAAGAGGCATGTACTTCCCCTATGCCATGCTCACTCATAGAACCTCTTCTTTTTGGTGATCTTGATCTGTATCGCATGGTTTGCATGGATTTTACACGAAATATATATATGTTTTCATTATTTGAGTTTTATGTACAGTTGAGTTAGGACTACTATTGCCTAAGACTTATGTTACTTAGACTCGGGTATGAGTGTTGGATAGGGGAATATATCCGATGTGGGCATTATTAGATTTTTCTAAGTTTTTCCGTGTATTTGGACAGATACTTCAAACAAAGTGAAGAGTCCACTTGGTATTAATCCCCCAACTTGCTATTTCCTTTTGCAGATTGTCTGATTCTATGCCAAGCAAACGATCAAAGGAAGGAGTCCTGCGTCGACTAGGAAGTATATCATCCTCACGGCAACATCCAGTTCCATGACAAGCCATGAGGTTTTGAGATGGACATGAATTTTAGCATAACAGATGACAATGTGCAGAGATTCCATCCAACCTCTAATTTTTTGATATCTTCTGAGGTAAACAGATCTCTCTCATCAGGAAATATGGAGGCGATGTTTGATCTTGTTTTTTATTGCCCCGCCATTTCCTGCATTGTGTCGTGTATCAATGATCAACACGAGTTCGATTTTTCTCTGCAACAAATATTATCTGTCATCCCAACTTGCAATGCACATTTGCACCTACAAATATATTTTTGGCACTCTTAGGTGTAATATTCGTGTTTTTTCTTTTATAGAAGAAATTTCAAATCACTTGTGCCGAGTTAAAAAGATGTACATTAATTATTTTGTAAGAGGGTGTAAAAGATGAAATTTTTTCGATGGTAAAGATATTAAATTTTAAAATACTCGCTGGCACTGCCACTGAAGTAATAAAATACGTTCATTCTCAACTAAGGAGAGATGCGATCTCTTCTCGTCCCCATCCCACCAAAACCAGCAGCTTAGATTTGTACGGTGTCAATCTTGATTCCATGTTATCAAAACTTGCTCCGTCTATTTATGTATTTGCAAGCGACCAAGTTAACTCTGAAAAACAAACATAACATCGTCTGATAATTTTCCCTAGATTTACGTGAAGCTTGGATGCTCCTCTGTTCTTTGATTTGTTTATATAAACTCAATACTATTCACCGTCAAATAAATATTTGATATGATCACATTTTAATCACCGTCTCTATCCAGCAGACACTAATTTTAACATCTAAATTCATAAATTATTTAAATCTGCAAATGTCCTTTGGACTCTAAGCTGGTCCTTTTACATGACCACTCTAAATTCTAAAAACAACTGATTAATGGATAATCTTTCTGGGAGGATGCAATTTGGTACACAACACAAAATGAATTTCAGATTTCTGTCATTTGCCACCAAGTGAAACAATCAACCCAAACTGGGTTCTTATTGCTACAATTCTGTATCTCAACCTTGGACGAATGCAACAAATTTTATGTTAGGGATGAATTGTAAGGAGGTAAAAATAGATTTCTAATAAAAAATATATAGATTTTTTTTGAAAAAAAAAACTAAAATCATGGTCCGGCCTCCCTCCGTCCATCCCTAATCTCAATTATCAATAGCTACAGTAATTTAGGTGCCATTGTTGTCATGTTTCATTTTCACAAGTTGCCCAATTTGAGACCACAAAAGGAAACCCCGAGAATTCAATAGCAGAGAAGAGATGAAATAAAAGAGTGTGTTAACAACATAACCAAGTTTTTCAACACGAGAAATAACGCAAAATAAGCATAGTGGTGGGCTAGTTAATTAGCCAGAAAAAAGGGACTCATCAATTTCAATCTTGATCTTCTCACCATCATCAAACTTATCTTTTCTGGGTGGTGATGGTGGAACCGCCACCCTTGGTGGTCCTCTCCCCTTCTTCTTGTTCCTAGGCCTTGCCTATTCAATTTTATTAACATTAAAAAAAACAAATGTCAAAAAGATTTAACCAAATAAAACTGAAATTTGAGTATATTGGAAGAACCAATACCTTAATTTGACAAAAAAGAGAGAGATAAAGATAAGATTTCCACAATCAAGCCTTTTTAAATTTTCAAGAGGAAATGGGAATAAAAGCACTTACATTGCCAAAGGAGTGATTAAAGCGCTTCCCTCTCGCTGTTTTCTTATCCCCTCTGCCGCAGTAAACTGAAAAGCAAATAAATCCCAAAGTTTACTGAGGGTCCAATCAAAAGACAGACAAAATAAAAGTAAAAAAGAGGTTGATGTTGTTTTAGGTCACCGTAGGGGATTGAAGGTGCAGAGAGTGAAAGAGATGAAGTTGAAAGTGATAAGGAAGTCCCAAGGGTTTGGGAATGAGAAGAGGAAATACGAGAAAGGTTGAGAGATGGAGGTGAGATTGCAATTGGGGCCGGGGGAGCTCCAAGTAGCAGTGACGCCATTGTTGTTTCTCAGAGTTTCTTTGAATTTTGATGATAAGGTTATCACTTATCACAAATACTTCATCTCTTATGCTTCAAGGTTTAGCCCAGTCCTAGCATATATTCTAGGCCCAGTGCAGTGGAGCCCATCAAATACAAGTAGATCTTGTCAATTTTGATTGGACCCTCATGAATTGAAACCCAAATGATATAAACAAATAACATGAATTTTCTAGGCTTAAATGTTAAATTCAAATGATGGCATGTGTTTTTTAGAACATGTTTATTTTTTGATTTATATTCATGATTTATGATTTTTTTTCTCAATAATGTTATCTTTGATATTTAAATTTGAATTCATTCTTTAAAAAAATAATGTGTTTTGTTATTGTATTCAACTCTTGTTAGTTGATGTAACGTGTCATTTAAAATATATTTAAAAATCTAAACATATAATGTTCAATAAATCTAAAAACAAAGAATGGACTACTCGACAAAATTTCAACACTGTTTATAGATTTATTTTTTTCAATGACAACGTACGTCATTGGTCAATTGGACACTAAGTTAGTTGAAAAAGATTGAAAGATTATTTTTTGAATGACAATAAACATTAGTATAAATGATATTTTATATTTTCATATAATCTTTAAACAAAATAATTAAAAAAACATGCGTCAATTATTGAATACATATTTTATAAAGATTTATATATACATCTTTTATTTTTATCATTTTATGATCATTCATTAAAACTTAAAATAATTATATAAAATATTTTCTTTCACTCACTCAGCTTTCAAATTATAGAATCCCTCCTCCCCGAAAAAGTCTACTCTTTACGCAAGTTCCCAAGAAACATTTCATTGATTCATTCTTCTTTTATTGATTTCGATTTTTTAAATTTTTTATTCAATTCAAAATTAAGAATTAGAACATAAATGAAATGTGAAATTCTTGAATAGTCTACTTTCCCTCAAATAATAAATTTTCTTCAATTAAAGGAGTGTCATAAGAGATTTACTTGTCTATGTACCCTTCCATTTGATCTTTTAAGTATTGTGTTACCTCGACAGTTATACCACATTAGGTAATAAAATATTTTTACGATGTGACATGATATAATATAAATAAAGTATTTATTTTGGTTTGAACAACCTGAAAAAATGTAACTTCCTAACAACTCATGAATACAAGATTTGGTTTTCTTTGTCTCATTTCAATACCTAAAATATACAATTTTTACAACTTTTAGTCCAAAAGTCAACGTATGTTAAAAAAACCTCAACCAATATCATATGTTTTTTTATTTAGCTAATGCTGTATTTTTACTTAATTTAAAAATTGTTTTAATTTAAATCTTTTAATAAAAAAGAGGAGGAATATAACAAAATGACCGATGTAAATTTTACTAAACCACAACTAACTAACTATGACTAATTTAGCTAATATCTAGCTAAATTATTTACACATTATGTTAGAAGAAAAAGACAAG
Source organism: Hibiscus tridactylites (assembly GCA_958450335.1). Lineage (NCBI taxonomy): Eukaryota > Viridiplantae > Streptophyta > Magnoliopsida > Malvales > Malvaceae > Hibiscus > Hibiscus tridactylites. Next base: position 76,537,532 of record OY288273.1, read on the forward strand.
AGGGGGAAGGGGAAGAGAGATAGGATTATAGATTAAATTGAATTTAAAATTTTAATTTAAATGAAAAAATAACACATCAACTAAATAATTTTATGTATTTTTTTGATTGGTTGAATTTTTTTGAGTTTTATTAACTTTTGGACTAAAAACTAATAATACATTTTTAAGCACCTAAATGGGATAAAAATAATTTAGGTACCAAAGTGATAAAAAGTACATATTTTAGGGTCTAACGGTGCATTAAACCTGTCTTTCTTTTTTATGAAAACTGAAGACAAGATTTGGACCTAGTTAAACTTCTGAAGGCAGCTTTCAGTGAGAAAAGAGCTTGCTTATTGTGGTAATCTTCCCTTAGTTTTTAAAGTATTCTTATCTAATCCTTGTTAAAAATGCTTATATCAGAAGCATTTTAGTTTTCTTTGTATATATTATTTTACGGATTTTGTTGCAGATGGCTATGAATTCCAACAAGAGACGGACATAAAACTTTATGTTATGAGATGAACTTATAAAATTTTAAGAGACGAAAATAAATTTTCAATAAAAATATATAAAAAAGTTATATATATATATTTAAAATTATATACGAATTTCATATTTTAAGAGTACGACTGCCCCCTCAAGCTCGTGAGTCCATCCTGCCAACATGTAACTTCCTTCCTTTGAGGGTAACCGTATGAATCATGAGACTTTAATCGATAACATAACCAAAGAAAGGGAAGAATTGGTTTGAAAAGTCTAAAGCTGGGATTAGGGAAACAAATTAGCTTATTATTATATTTCCCATGAGCCCTGAATTTGTATTGAGATATGGTCAAAGGAGAAAATAAAACATGTGAACTCAATCTAAATGCCAATATCTGCTTACAACTTAAGACTGCCAGCTTTATTTTATGTCATTCATAACCAAACTTCAACAATCTCTGAATCTTACAACTTAGATTTCTACCTGCTTTTCACTTTTCCTCATTAACCTAAACTTTCAACAAATTATACTTCACCAAACACCGGGGGTTTCTTTATTTACTTCATTTATTTTCCCTGACTAATTCAGACCAATCACATCGCATATATGATTTTGGTAGGAAGGTCTTCCAACAGAAATTTTTTACATACACAAAGTCTCGAACTCGAAAACTGCTCAAGTGATATCAAACAGCTTACCACTTAGACCAACCCTGTTGGTACTAATTGTACTTCTTTGGTGTCATATTCATTTACTCTGCTAATTATGGTTAAAATTTGAGATCTATTCCTTCTTAAATTTGGCGTCCAAATTGATAACACCACTAATTACTATTGCTAAAACTTACTACGTGTATATGTTTTTTTTACTTGCAGAGGATTATGTAAAATCCATTCAATAATATTTAGTCAACAATAAATTTATAAGTCAATCGATTGTTTAACATTTAAAAAAAACACATTGACGTTAGCGGTGACACCAATGGTATTATCAATTTAGAATTACTAAGTGTGTTTATAAACAATATGAGTCTATGTCATTGTAATTATAACATAAAAAAGTGTTTCAATGAATTTTTAACGTAGTATTATGATAATTTCTGTTTAATTTTTAATTTTTAATAAAATTAATTAATACTTTGCAAGTAAAATTGCTCGAATTTATATCTCCTAAAAATAATATTTTTTTCATTGAAACTATCTATTGACTTAATCACATAAAATTTTTTTTAATAGTTTTAAGGTAATTACAAGATAATATTTCTTCACACTTATTTTAACCTTTTGATAAGATATATACTTTGCTGATAAAATTGTTCGAGCTTAAATCTCTTAAGATAAATATCTTTTTTTTACTGAGATTGCTGGTTAGATTCAATAACATAAAAAAAGAAGTTAAATACGCAGTTAATGGAGTAATGAAGTGGAAGATTGGGTCAATCCCAACATTATCTTATTGGAACCAACTCTCCCTCGTGACTCACAAAATTGTGTCATTCTTTCTTTTACCTAATCATGAATAAAAAGAGGGAAAAAGCCAACAAAACGAAACTGAGTTTTGACTTTGTTTCATGAAATCTGCTAAAATATCTCAAAATTAAGACTAATCATGCTTCTTCTTTTTAATTAATCACAGTAATCAAACTTTGATTAGTCCATCAGATTCAGCACTGTCAAATGGGGACATTCACACACTTTCCCTTCATAAAATAAAATAAAAAGCCAAACAACCTGTACATGGCTTGCATGTGCAAGACCAAATTAATTAATTAAGCACTTGATTCTTTTTATAAAAATAAAAGTTTAAATATACATTTAGTCTATCTACTTTGATTAAATTTGAGATTTAATTTATATAATTAAAAGATATAATAATGAAAAGAATAAACAACGTTGTTGACTTAGGATTATTACAAAGATAAAATTACCCCTTTAAGTCTTTTTTACTTGAATTTATCTTTGTTTTCCTTAGAAATTGAAAAAAAAAGTAGTTTAGAAACTTTGTAACAGAAAGGTAAAGTTTAGAAACTTAAAATTTTGGATAAATTTAAAAAAAAAATCTATGTTTTCCTGACAAATTTTACATCAAAAGTGTAATTTATCTAAACCTAACAATTTTTTAGTTGGCGGGTGATGGTATTGATGTTAAATGGTTTTTTTGAGTTGTTGAGATCCAATCGATAGATTTTTGTAAATTTAAATGATTAAATTTATTGAATTATAGTCAAATTAATAGATTGTATAAGTGTTAAGGAACAAATGTGTTATTGTACCAATTCAATCAGGGACGGAACCATTAGTGGTAGCCCCTCCCAAATTTTTTACTATAATTGTATTTTTAGTCCTTTTAATTTAAATGTTAATTAAATAAGGCTTTAGCCTTTCCCAATTTTTAGATTTAAAGGCTTAATAAGCTTTTACCCCTCCTAATATTAAATCATAGTTCCGTCCCTAATTTCAATAATTGTCCCATTATAATTACATTTATTGTTAAACGACGGATGATCAAAATTTACAAATTTAATGACAAAGTTGATATTTTTTTGAACAGAAAGTTACGAGAGTTTTGGGGGCGTGAGTCCCTGCTAACTTTTTTTTTCTAATAATAATAGAATAGTTTTTAAAAAATAAAATTAGTTATATAATCATTTTTCAAAATCTTATTTTAACCCTCTTAAAATTTTTAATCTCATTATAGTCCCTTCTTTATAAATTTCTACTACCGCCCCTAAATTTATCCATAATTAAATTGGTAGCAAAGTTGATATATTGGAATGATTGGTTAAAAGGACAGCAACGTTGATAATTAGGGGTTGCATGTGAAATTGAATGGAGGGGGAATATTTAAGAGAAAAGAGTGGCACGTGACAAGCAAATGACGCAACGTGCAACCCATGTGAAAGCAGGGCGGATCCTCGGCCCACTCTCCCCTTCCCATACTCATAGAATCTCATATCCTCTACGGACATTTAAAGATGTCCACATGCAATCTATGATAATTCAAGCCTACGTTTTTTTTATTACAGTATAACTATATTTAAATTTTTTAACGTAAATGTCAATAATGGAACACCTACAAAAAAAAAATACTATTGTTCACTCGATCAGTTAAAGAATTTAAAATCAAACCTAAGTTTGAAAAACACACACCCAAATATTCTTTTGAATACTTTATTGAGTTATCATTTGGAAGCACGATAGTTGGCTCTACATAAAAGGATAATATTAAAAGTTTTAAGAAGGGAGAAAGCTGAAATTTAGTATGATTTAATTGATAGCAATGAAATGAATATCACAAATTCAACACACTGTTTTTCTTCTTAAATTATAAAGTAATTTAAGATGGTAAAATAATACTAAGGAAAAGGGGAAAATCAACACACTAAACATGTAGGGGGATATTACTATCTCCCCAATATATGATACAACATTACATATGGAGTTGAATTTAGGTTAATGGTGTGTGGCCGGTGGTGGTGTTGGGGGCTTGCATTGATAGCACTTGGCGAACAAGCCGAAAGTGTCGATTTGCCTGATGAAATTAGTCATGCTGGCCCATCCCCCGAACCCGAACCCAACCACTAGAACCCACACCACCACGAAGGCGTTGAGTGCATACATTGCAGTCCAACTCGGCATGAAGAATGGAGGCTTTTCTGCTGCATTCTGTTTCACCACACAATACGTAGGTAATTGATTAATTCAATGTTGAAGCTTATCTATGTGATTCCGAATGTGACATTTACCTGTCGAGCAGAAGCCTTTCTATAGGTGAGCATATGGGCTAAAGCAGGGATGACGTAGACGGTGAAGCTAACTAAAAGAGCACCAACCGCAGAGTTGATGGGACCAAAGAATGGGAAGATGATGGCTAGGAACCATATCGGAATCACCACCGGCAGCCTCGCCAACGCCCTCAAGCAAATGCTTTTCGTGTCGTGCATCCCTATCACCTTCTCCCACACGAAGTACAACGGCGTGCAAGCGAATCCAAACGTTATGAACTGTAATTTCATCAAATGTTTAACTTAGGACCAAAACATGACTAGTAACAAATCAAATGGACTTAGAAAGGGAAATGGACCTGGTGAATAAGCATTAAGATGACGGCGGCGTCACGGAAGCCGGTCTTTGGGAGGAGAGAGAAGGCATTGGAATGGTTGAGAAGCTCGTCCCCAAATGCCCAGTAAACGGCTGCAGCTGAGGGAAGGGTGAGGGTAAATACGTACAGCGTCGCCAACAAGTAGATGTACTTGAACTTTTGAGGCTTCCACATCGCATGCATGATTTCCCTGAAAAAATTCAACCATTTTGTTTTCACCAACAAATTCATAACAATATAAAGGTAACTATTGTTAGTTTATAATAATTTAACTGCGAACTATGAAGCATGATTAAATGTCCTCAACGAGCAGTTAGGCAAATCGCAACATGTTCCTTTTATTTCTTCACTAATTTTCCTTTTGGAGGTGAATCAACTACGCACGATTGAGCCTATGATAGCGAAATTATGATAAACTAAAACATAAATTGTTGTTCAAATTTTGATTTGTGCTATACGTTAATTTTTTATACAATTGAATATTTTATCCTTACCAAATCATCAAAACAGTTAAAATTTTGTCATTATTCAACTATTTCTGTTGACATCTAATTCTTTCCCTTAAGTTTTGGGTTCTTGTTTCAGTAAGAGCAATTCTCATTCCTCTCCTCTAGATAGAAATTGTTCAAAATAAAAAACTATTTTGAAACTCATATCTTTACTTTCTAAATAAAATTTAATAATTTCAGGTTATAAGGATTTTTTTAAATCTACGTCCAAAATTTTTAACGATATCAATGATTAAAAAAAGAAAAAGTAAAAAAAAAACTTAAAATTATGAATTAAATATAGTACACGGACATACTCTAAACTCAGGGATGGACCGAGAGGTCGTCCCCTAAAAATTTAAAATTCATATATGATTTAAATTTTTATAAAAATTTTCTATGTATTTTCTATTAAAAATCTATTTTCTAGTCCCTTTGTAACATAAAATTCTTGGTCAGTGTTAGAGAAATGGAGAAAGGAGGAAAGGGGGGATTGCAACGTTTATTTGGATGAAATTGCGTGGGTGAGCGGCAAAAGCTGCAAACAGAAATACTAGGAAAGAAAGAGAGGCGAAAGAGTGAAATCAATGAAAGGGGCTTACACAGTGACAGCATGTCCGCCAAAGGTGTAGAGAATGTTGGTGGCTCCGGTGAAGTAAAGCACCAGCTTCGTTGGACCACTGTGAGTCACCCCCTCTGCCTGATCAGACCAACAGAAATAAACCACAAGCATTGAAACCAAAATGTCATGGCTTGGGTTCTAACTTTGTACCTGGCCGTGAATAAGAGCAGCAATAGCCATGTACCAAGCCGTATAGGTGGTCATCCCAAGGCCTAGAAAAGACCAAATACGGTAGTTGTGAAAGGAGGGTATGAAAACCGTAGTTGCGCAGCATGCTCCAAATATGTAGGTCCATGTCCTCTTGTCCAAATTGTCATTGATGTAGTAGATATTACTGTTTCCAAACAAAGGTTAGTTCCATTGTTGATTTCAAAAATCCATGTTTGAGACAATGAGATAGGTGGTAACCTTGCACAAGCTATTAGTTGGATGACAGATCCGAACAAGAGGAAAGTGCAGTTGAAAGCAAGTCCTATTGCCTTCCAGTATGGACCCAATAGCCCATCCAGCACTTCAAACCACTGCAATCCCAGAAAAGGGTAGTTTAGATGTGTAAAATGGGAATTGGTGTGCATGGTGATGAGTGAATAGTGATTGAAACCTGAATGACATGGTTCTTGAAGCTGACGTTCTCTTTCTCCTTCCTGCTTCTATACTCTACATAGAGCACACTGATGAGATATGCGGTCCAACTCCCCAGCAGCCCATAGAAAACTTGGAGCAGAATCCCTGAGAGCATCCCCAGTTGAGAGAACGAATACGGCAGTGTCAACAACACTTGTGCCACCTATAAGGTGAATTGGATGATCAAAACTTGTGAGTTTAGGCCAAGGGTAATGCGATTTAGCTAAAGTTGATAGATTACTTGATTGGAGGCGCAGCTGAACCAGGCATCCCAAGCAGAGCCACCATGCCAGAGGAAGTTCTTAACGTTAAACAATGATTGTTCCTCTTCATCTCTGCTTTCCACATGCTGCTGGGTCTCGCTCATGTTGGAGACTATTGCTTCCTCTGCTTGCTTCTCACCCAACATTGACGTCTAAATCCTGCTAGATCTGGACCACACTTAATCAAAACCCAAACACAAAGAAACAAAGAAAGAAAGAACTAGTTGAGTTTCAAGTTCAACGAACCTTGTTGAGAGATCTCTGGTTCGTGTAAAAGATTTGGAATATATCAATCAAGCAGAGATCTTCAAAAAAAAAGAGTGGGATTTTTAAAGACTGTACTTTTCTGGAGTTGATCAAGCCAAGGAAAGAGGCTTTGTCAACAAAAACTAAACTTAGCTCTTACTTTAATACTTGTACATACATACATACATAGAGCTACCAATTTGCTCTGCCTCTGCCTCACCGATTCAACGGTGTAAACAGTTGTTGAAGAAAAGACCCTTTTTTTTCACTCCTATTTGAACACTGGAAGAGAATCCAAGAGTGTTAATGTTAATGCAGGGTGAGAGTGACAAAACCCAAAATTCTCTGCGTATTCCACTTCTGATTCGACTCTCGGGTTCTTGTGTTTCGTTGGTGGGCGAGAGGGAATTTAGAGATCTAAGCGACTTGACGTTGTTCTCATCTTGCTTTTCTGTTTTTTTATAGCCCCCCCCCCCCCCCCCCCCCCCCCCCCCCCCCCTTCCCTTTGCCACACTTCTACTTCAAACGGCTACCATCTTCTCTCTCTAATTAATCAATCATTTCTCATGGCTTAATTGCATCATGCATCCTTAAATTATGGGTCAAACTATAACTTTATCTTTAATTTTAATTATTTCACTTGGATCCTTAAACTAAACAATTGCTCCACTTTAGTCTACTTGTTAGTTTTAACATTTAGTAGGAGTTTGAATATATTTTAGTACATGAGATAGCAATAAGTTAATTCCAATTTGTAATTTTTTGTCCCACTTAATTTTGATAAAGTTAAGCAATATTGTTTTTTTAATATGTATTATATTTTACTTGATTTTTTATTATTTTTAATACTCTATTTGTACCACTAAAACTGTCAACTTACAAGATAACATTTTTTGTGAAACTTTTGCAAATTTGACTATAGTTTTATAAAATATTTTAATTAATTAAAATTTATAAATATATATTTAAAAATTACTTGGAGATTTTTAAAATATTCTTTTTTATATTTTTATCGATAAGCATAACATAAAGTTATTTAAAAAGGGAAAATTTAAATAGGCATTCAGCAAGGGCGGTTCAAAGATTTTAGGGGCCCTGTGCGATTTATTAAAATATGACTCTTAATTTATAATCAGTAAGAGATATAAGTGTTTTTTCAAAAAAAAAAATTTAATACAAAAAATATTATTAAATTGTCCTCTTGAGAACCAAAAAATTGACTTATAAACATCTAAATATTAAATATTTTCACTTCAAAATTATCATTCTTTTTGCATGTTTTAAGTTTTAGATAATTTTTTATATAAACATAATTATATATATAATTTTATAATTTTTTACAAATATTTAATTTAATTTAAGTTTCCTATTTTCGGGGCCTCTCTCTTGGGGGCCCTGTGCGGTCGCTCATGTCGCGCCTGTCCAAAACTCCTACGGACATTCAGGATTATGAAAAAAACTTGATTGAAATTGCATTGTGGTTTGAGAATTAGCTAAACAGTTTTAAAATTTAATACGTAGTTTTTTTCATCATAAAATTTAATACGTAGTTTGAAGGGGTCTGATCCAACATAATTAATAATCTTTGCTTACAGTACTTGTTTTTTTTTAAGAAAATGACGGGGTGCTGCTGCCGCCATAAGTTGAAGTCTGAAGTCTCGGATCCAAATCTCAGTCAATAATTCCGGGGATTCATTTATCTTTGGACTCAAGCTAAACATTTTCTTCGGTTTGAAACAATTATTTTTTTATATCGAATTAAATATTTATTCTATTTTAGTAACCCTTATTTTTCTTGTTATCTCATCCATTAAGATAACGTAATTTTTTTAAAAAATACCAAGCGATAGTTCCAAAAAAAATATATCACATAACAAAAAAAGAACTCTCAAAAAATTCTAAATGATTCCAATAAAAATAAAAGTTTTAAAAATAGAAGTATAAAGTTTACAAAAATAGAAATATATGTATAAATTGTAAATAATTCATAATATTTTAAAAATAAATTCCTAACAAATATTTTTTATGTGACTTTTTTTAATTTTTATTATTCTATTGACACATTTCTACCGGTGTCATGTTATATAATTTTGTTCTCTTATATCACCTTAATCGACATAGATAATATTGGGAGACAAAAGTTATTATAAATTATAGTATAAACATCTAACTTTAAAATAATATCTCTGAATAAACACATTTGGTCGGTTGGTTAAGCTACTCATATTTGTTTTTTCATATTCTCTTAGGTTATTGATTCTTATCCACTAGAAGCATCACTTCCTTCCTCTAAAGTCCCTTTTTCACCTCCCCTTTACGTAGAATTAAGATTTGTCAAAAAAGAGAGAGAATATCTCTGTCTTATGACACACTACTATGGTTACTTTTGCAGGTTTTGGGTGTTTGCACGGTGACCCTCTCGATGTTTTGTTTCTGATTCATGTTTGTCAGTGGTCACGTAGAGTTTGATCTCCTTTTAGTTTGTATGCCGATGTAATCTACATCGGATCATCGTTTTAGGGAATACGCATGAAAGGTAGTTGTCGATTTTTGTAACACCTCGGTTTTGGGTCTAGAAGATTCGATAAGGTTTTGAGGTCCGAAAGGTCGATGTTGGGACTTGTGGGTGAGTTTAGGAAAAGTGGTCTTCGGATGATTTGAAAAATATAAAATAAATTTCTAAAATCCTTAATAAATATGTTTAAGGCTTTGGTAAAAACAATTTTAGAAAAACGTTTTCTGAACCATGATATTTTGGTTTAGTGACCAAAATGTAAAGATTTAAAAACCTATTTTGGTGACCATTTTGTAAAAGAGTCAAAACATAAAATCTTTAAGGAGCTAAATTGGATGGGCCATTATAGTTATTTTCTCCTTTATTTTTGACTATTCAAATATTTTAAAAAAGGATTTTATAATTAAAACTAAAAAAGTTTTCTCTTATTTCCTCATTCCACGTTAAAACTCCACTTTTAGTTTTCTCATCTTCTTTTTTTTTTCAGTCAAACAACCTTTGGGATTGATTTTCTCAAGATAAAAGTGATTTCTTATTAATCTAATGTAGCCAAATGATTTTCCTAATTTAGTTTTCTAAAACCCAAGCTTGATTCATTGTTTCCTCAAGGGATTTTACTAAACAAGGGGAAATAGCTATCATTGGAGGTGAGCAACGAAATCCTCCTCTAATGTAAGGTTCTTTATTGATGTTCCCATATTTTGATTCTTTTAATTACTAAGATTATGTTTTCTTAAAGTGATTTTAATGGAAATTGGCTAAAATGAGCATTTGTATAAGATCTTGAGTTGGATCAGTTGTTGTTGGGTTTGATGATGGTTATGCCTTTATTTTGATGTGATTTTTGTGTTGCGATGATGTGTGAATGATAAGAATCCCGAAATTGGGTTTTGTGTTGAAGTTTGTTGAATGAAAAAGTGAGTTTTGGGGTGAGTTTTGTGGTAAATCAGTAATTGATGATATTCTGATGTTGGGTTGATTATTTTAAATGTTTATTCATGTATTTTGATGATGTATAATGCTGGGTTTTTGCTAGAGGTTGTCCGAGTTAAGTTTTCCGATGTTTTCAGTTTGTTTCAGAAATGTTTCGATAGGCGTTTTATTTGGGTTGTTGAATCTCTGTTTTCCAGCAAGTTAGAGTGTTAAAAATATCTCTAATCCTCTATTTTGAGTGGTTAGAAGCAGGGGTTGAAGATCTGGAATTGTTGGATATATTTGTGGGCGAACCAAAAAGCTAGAAAAGAGTTTCGGCTTGGTTTTGGTAATCGCTGGTGAGTGAAAATGATTTTAATGCTTTAACAAGGTTAATGAAGCATTTTGGGAGTTTGAGTTGTGCCGATAGGCCAATCCAAGCTTAAGAGTAAGTTTTGAGTTATTTTGGTATTTTCGCCGTTTTACATTTTGATCATGTTTTGATCATGAGCACATCATTTTAAATGATGTTTTTTCTATTGTTGTTGTGCATCAAATGCATGTTGTTTTTGTCCCATGAGAATACCCTGTGATTTATGAAAATGTTGCTTGAGTTCATGCTATGCATGGGCTTGTAGTTATGGTATTTGGGATGTGTTTGGGGAGGTGGCCACCCCTGGTGTAAAACAATAGATTGTGATGTTGCGATGAGTATATTGACACATGTGGATCTTGATATCGGATAGATTGATCGATCACTAGGATGTGAAGTGCACTATAATTATAAAAATTCACGCGTGAGATAAATTCTTCGATTTCATAATAGGGGTTGTGCTATTGTGATAGCGAGATTGTGGTGAGGGTTGTTTCACCATGTGACTTGATGGGGGTTGTGCTATTGTGATAACGAGATTGTGGTGAGGGTTGTTTCACCATGTGACTTGATGGGGGTTGTGCCACCAAAGTGTCCGCTTATCCGAGCAACGTGTCAATGATGCTGGTATACTCATTCGCTTATGGTTTTAATATGAGCTTGGTAAACTCATATGGTTGTGTTTATATGCTTGAAGCATGTGGCTTGAATTGGAGCCGATAGGCTTGGTTTGCATATGTGGTTTACATATGGTTCATGCATGGTTGATGCATGTTTTGTGCCTATGACATGTGTTGTTGCAATTGCTTATACTTGATTCAAGTTTGGTATGCTTGAAAGAAAATGATTTGCGAAATTGATTTTAAGAAAGTGTTTTAGTTTCCAAAATGAAGTTGTTTTCAAAACTTCATTATTGTAGTTTGGTTTTGAGCCCCGCTCACCAAGCTTCGTAGCTTACGCTCTCTTTCCAACAATGCAGACCCGTAGATCTTTTTGAAAGGCAACGGTGCAAGTGAGGTGATCTAAGTGTCCGCTTCAAGCTCAAGTATGGCTTTGTTTAGATAATAGTGTGTGTGGCAAAGATGTTAGACCTTGTTTATGTTTTAGGAGTGTTTTGTAACTCCTTGTGTTGAGAGCATGTTTGCTTTGCCTTGGTTGGCTTGTTTTTACCCTGAGTTAAATGGTTTTGGTTTTAAACCTTGTTTTTTTAGTTCTTGAATCTTGATGTATCTTGTTTTAATCGTTTGTTAATCATGGTTTAATTCTCTTGCTTGTATGTATGTTTAGTTGTTTGATCTTGGCGGTTGTATGCTCATCTTCCTGTTACCTTGTTGGTTGTGTTGATTGGAACCAAGGGAAATAACTTTGGTGATGCTTGGCCTGCAGATTTTCTGTTTCTACAGCAAGGCGTTTCGAAGCAGGTTCGAAAGTTTCGGGACGACCCTTATTTTGGTCTTGGCGTTTCGGAACGAGTATCAAAACAAGCTTTGCAGGGCCGAAACGGCTTGGACCCGTTTTAATACGGTCGTGGGTGTTCCGAAACGGGAGTCGTTGGAAGTTAGTTAAAAGCATCTTTGAAGTTATTTTTTTGCGTTTTGGTTCAAGCTTGATGTGTTATCAATTGTGGTTGATTGTGGGCTTGCTTCGTGTTGCATTTCAGCATAGAAGCATGAAATGAGACTAATTTCAAAGTGATCACCTTAATTTCATCATAGGTCCATGTTTTATGCTAGTTTTGCATTTTGGTCCCTTGTTGCTCAGTTGATCGTTCGGTGCTCGTCTTGTCGTGATTTCTTCCACCGTGTGTTCTCAAATATATAGTTTAATTCGAGCATCTAGAAAAGATATTAATCAACATTTTTAGGGTTACTAATTGGAGAGAAATCTTTGGATCTTTCTTCGGTTAGTCCCGCATGATATGTTCGATACAGTCTAGTGGCTAGGCTGGGTCGAGGGGTTACAATTTTAGAGATTTCATCTAGTTTATACTTTGACAACTCCTTAGGGACCCTCTTATAATGAACCATATAGATTTTCTTTAATATAAAGTAAATGTCTAATCTGACTGGTGCAATGTTTATCTTTTCTTTTTTAGATTTACTTTTTTTTAGATGTTGTAAAACCTTTACTAAATTATGTTCTGATTTTATTTTTTATCAATAAAGCTGTCTGATTGATGTGTAAAAAATATAACCTAAATACATGATTCAACCAAAAGACAATTTAAGTACTTAATCCAAAAAAAAACAGTAAGCCTTTATTTTTCCTAATGAAATCCCCTTTTTATTTGTTTCTATGATGATGATTCTTTTGTTCATATTTAAAAAAAAATCTTTTCATCTCTCACTCATTTTGATCCGCGCGTGCATCACGGAAAACGGTTTGTCAACTGAGTTTAAACTTTAAATGGCGCTTGTACTATTCACGCTTGTTAGAGGCGAGTAGTACCTTTGTAGAGGTCTTTCTCTAATGGGCTACCCAACCTAACAAACCATCGAAATTAGAGGCCCATTTTTATTTATGTTTTCCCCTTTTAAAACCACTACAGAATTGATAATAAAATATGAATAATCTACATCTATTTATCTATATATATTAAAGTAATTGAGTTTGCTTGCTATTAATTCTTTGTAATTTTTTTTGTGTTTGTTTATTTCCCTTATAACAAAAAGTGATCGAGTTTAGTATCACCCAATTCAATTAAAAAGATATATACAAATCAAATTATAAAATAAACAATATGTATAATAATGTTTTTTTAAAACCAAGTTTATTATTAATCCACTCTCATTTTTTATCCAAAAAAACTTTAAAAATTATTACTGTAGAGTTATCAGGGCAGTTCAAAGTTTTATGGGGCTATGTGCAGTTTATTAAAATGATGCCTTTTAATTTACAATTACAAAGATATATATGTTTTTTTAAATATTTTTATCTTATTAAAAAATATATTATGGACCCTCTTTAAAGTCTTTTTTTCTTGTAATTTATTAAACTATTTTTTTTTCACTTATAAACTTTTAATTCAATTCATTTGGGCCCTCTTTTCTCGGGGAACCTATGCGGTCGCTTATTTCGCACATGTCCAAAATCCCACATAAAGTTAATTTTGGTTTTTATCCACTATTTCTTTATCCAAGTCCAATAGTAGTTATTGGTAAAATACTTTTATTAAAATCGTTGTGACATTTTAAAATAAAAAAAAAACTAATTTGACAATCATGTAAACCAATACATACATAAAAATATACACAAAAGATTGTTAATATATATAAAAACATAAAAAAGTACATATTTTTATTTCATTACCAAATATATTAATTCAACAAAAAATATAATATTATTTTTCTTAATAATTCAATTTACCGCTATTACCCTTCACTTAATTATAATGACATTACAAGTGTCATACTCAATCTCCTATTCAACAAATCCCTTGCAAGGGACTATTTTTAATTATAGATATATATAATCTAATGTGATTTTGACTCACTTTGAGAACTTGAAACAAAGATTTAGTATTTTTCAAAAGATAAAATATACTAACATTTTTAATAGTGATTAATAATTTTTTGATTAATTAAATGGTTTATTATTTGGGAATCGGCGCGGCCGGAGAGTATAGGAGGAAATGGCTGAAGCCGCCGAGCAAAGATGGACCCACAAGGATGCGGCACGCTTTTAAAGGAAAACACGCGCACAATGAAGGCTTATAAAAACAAAATACCCACTTTGTGGACGGCTTGGTTGTGGCCCATTATTATGTTATATGCTTGGACCCACACCCCCTTCATTTATCTACAATTCAACTCTCATTTCCTTTTCCTTCCAATTCTTGGATTCTCTTTTTCATTTATTTTTCTATATTTTCCCTTTTTTTATTATAAAGGATGATAAATAATTATTCACGATCATTTTTTAATTCTATTCCAATATAAGATAATATCTGTATTCAGTTTCAAAATTTAGATAATCTCACGCACACATGCAAACTAAGCTGCTCGGTTTCGAATCACCCGAGTAAAATACGCCACTCTTTACCACTAACATCACTCTTTGGATTCATATTCGCGATCAAGTTTAAGATTTAATGTTAATTAAAGCTTCGTTAATTATTACTAAAATCCATCATACCCTCTATATAGAAGGAAGACATATATTTTTTTAAAATAATATTTTTCTTAAAATTAATTATATTCTTGAAAAATAAATAAAAACTTGAAATAAAGTAAAAGTTTTTTTTTTTTAAAATTAATGGTTATTTTATTGACAATTATTTATTAAAATTCAATAGTCTTAAATACTCATAATTATGTTTTAACCAACTTAACTAAGATGCTTTAACTTATAACACTCAATTATAAGAGTATATTAGTACGAATATAAATTTTAAGAATGCCTACTAAAGTAATACTAGAGTGTTAAACACTATTTTAGTGAACCAAACGAATGATTCCATTAGAAAAAAGAGCAATATTCATTTTAAGATTTCAGGGTTAACACTTGTATGTATCTTATCAAAAGATTAAGAAATAATATGACCATATATTATTAGGTAATTACACAAATATATTTAGAAAATATTTTTTAATAAATTAAGCCTTTTATAGCTTTCACATAAATGTAACACCCGAGTTTGGGGGTCGGGTGAAAATAATATTAAAATAATGTTTCAGGTCTCGGTTTCATAATTAAAATAATAAAATACTATTTGGGCTTCGTATTTTCAAAACAAACATTTTATGTTGGACTTAAATTGATTTGAAACTCAAATTCCATGGATTTTAGACTTTATGAGATTTCCATCTCATTAATGGCAAAAAATGTAATTAAATGGTCTTTCAATTAAAACCTCTTTTTATTAAAAGACCACTTTAAACTCTTCTTCTTCTTCTTCTTCTTCATTTCCCATTTTTCACGTCAAAACCCCTTCCCCTCCAAGTTCACTATTCCATCATCTCCCTTGCTCTTTGTTGGTGATTTTTGAAAGGTAAATACGTTTTTGACTTGTCCTTACCTTCCTCTTCATTTTGGTACCATTAGTTTTCAATAAAACCAAGTATTTTGCATTTTGGGGTTTTCAAAGATTTTGTTAAAGGTTGTAGCTTTATGGATTTTTGACTAAGCTTTTGATTTATTGTTGTTAGATAAGTTGTTTGTAAGCCATAAGGTCCAACATATATGAATTTTAAAGAGTTTTATGATGATTCTCGGATTTGGGTTTAAGTGGGGTTTTAGGAGGGTTTAAAGGTTGGTTTTGGGTGTGTTCGATGTTGGAAATTGAGGGCTGATGGTTGTATGTTGGTTGAGGGTTGTTTTGGAATCTTTTGGGAGTGTTAAAAGTATTTGAATCAACGGTTTTGGGTTGTGCTCCTTGGCTGCTCGGGATTGAGGTTTTAGGAGTTGTTCTTAGCTTGAAATCTTGTGTTTTGTGCTTGAATAATGTTCCGGGTTTTCTACTTTGATTTGTGAACCGATTTGAGGTTATTTTGATTGTGTTGAGATGATTAGAAGCAATGATTTGTGTTGGTGAAGCCTCAGGAACGAATCCGGAATCGTTGGAAGCTTGATCGGCTAGTGCGTTGAGCTTGGAATAGTCGGTGAATGGTTAAATGTTTTTAAATGGTTTTCGAGTGTTGGTTCAAGCATGTGGACTAGGTTGGGCTTGGTAGACCCACCTAGAGTTGGGATTAGATTGGTATTTTAATCCTAAGCTTAGTTAGAGACTTTGGTTGAACTCTAATTGTTGTTTATGCCTCATGTTTAATTGTGATTATGGTGGCTATGTATATTGTGTTATACATGTATGTTGAGGCATGGTTTTGATGCATTGTTATATGCATGTTGTTGGTGCATGACGGTGAGTCATGGTGAGTATGTGCTAAGCACGGAAGTTGATGTGAAATGATGTTGTGAAAAGTGGTTAGTATTGACACTAGTATGCTTGGGTACAATGATCGATCATTAGAATGTTTTAGTGTGCACACGTGAGTTAAATGCGCGCGTGGTCTTGGTGATGGTAGTCATCAAGATGGAGTACGGGTTCGCCCGGAAATTCTTCTATATATGTTAGTCGGTGATGAGTGTAATCCCATCAACGGGGCGTGAGGATGAGTGGAATCCCCTCGGCGTGAAATGGTGATGAGTGTAATCTCACTGTAAGGTAATGGTTGTGTTGGATGTGAGTTCCAACGGTTATCCGCGTATTCGAGTCATAGCTAGGTGCCAATATGGATTGATATATGTGTTTGTTAATACATTGATATATGTATTTTCATGTGTTGAGCTTATGAGTTGTTGGGCATGGCATAATGTTGATATTATGTTCATGCATCATTTATATTTTGGCTCTTACGGTTCGAAGGTAAGATCATGCATTCTACCTTGGTTGTGCTCGTTCTTGGACCCTGCATTGTCGAGGTTTGTTTTATGAGCTTACACTCACTAAGCTTTATGCTTACGCTCTCTTTTGTTCGACAATGCAGATCCGTAGTTCGTGGGTTGCTTGTGCGAGGAGAGGGACTCCAAGTGAGCTTGTGGTGTTATCTTAGCTTCCAAGTATAGACTTTTAAGTTATAAGGTGTAATAGTCAAGCAATGGGATATGTATTGTTGTCTTGAGCTTTTGGATGAGAATTGTTGAATGTTGATGCTTCCTATCTATGTATGGCTCTAGTATGTTCAAAGTGTGCTAAGTATGCTCGTTGTGTTTAGTTTTGCCTTAGAGTGATGCATGTTTGTTGTTGGAGGTTTTAGTTTGTGTTTTGGGACAACCATGTACCATAAACCAGCTAAAACCAATCTGCAGACAGAGGGCGTATTGAAACGGTTGGTCCCGTTTCGATACGGTCCTTTTGTTTTTGGCCAGGCGTTTCGGTACGCATAGGGGTCGTTTCGATACACTTTTGCCACTGGAAATCTGAGATTTTGATGATAAATTGAAGTATCGAAACGGGCCTTGGCGTTTCAGAACGGTCTTCGTATCGTTGACCACGAGAATTTGACCGATGAGGGCGTTTCGATACGGTCCACCCCTGTTTCGAAACGGTCTCCTCTGGTTGACTTTGGCCAGTTGACCTAGTCAACGCGTATCGAAACACCCTATGGGCGTTCCGATACGGCCTGCTGTTTATGTTTAAAATGGGCTGTTTTGATTGGTTACTTGGATGGTTGCATCATTTGTTTCCTTTCGCTGTTGCCTTTCTCACATAGGATCTATTAATGCATCTAGATAAGATAATAATAATGAAAAAAGTTTTTTTTCGAGTTGTTAACTGAAGTGGAGCCTTAACGGGTTTCGCCACGGTTATCCCCGTGTAGCCCACTCGGACCGGTCAAGTGTCTGGACCGGGATGAGGGGGTTACACTTGTTGGTATCAGAGCCTAAGGTTTACGAGACCTTGGGCAAGTAAGTGAGGTAAGTTAGTTTCTTGTATTGCAAATGCACGATGTTTGCTTTCCATGTAAGCATGTTTGCTTGTTTATCAAGTGTGCTTGATGTATGCTTGTTTGATCGTGTATGCATGTTGTTTGAAGCATGTTGTGTAGAGTCCCATTGCTTCTATTACATCAGAAAAAGGATTTTTAAATGAGGGAACATACCTGAGCCACTTGGACCCTTGCCTTGCTAACCCTATCTTTGTGTGTTGTTGTTGTTGTTGTTGTTGTTGTAACTGTGAGCGCGTATGTCGAGGCCTAGAGGTAGACCGAGGTTGGTTCGTTAAGAACCTCGGGTTGCGGCTCATGTTAATGAGCCGGTGGTTGGAGTAGAGGCTCCTGTGGGAGAGCCTGCTGTTGGAATCGGAGCTCCTCCTCCACCACCACCTCCTCAGCCTGAAGTAGGAGGCGAAGCTGGAGCTGAGGGAGCGGGACCTCAGGTTGGTCAGGGTGGCCAAGGTCCTGCTGGAATAGATGTGGCTCCGCTAGTTCAAGCTATAGCGGGAGTATTTCAGGCCGCAGTTGCTGGAGCTCAGGCTGCAGCTCAGCCGAGAGGTGATGATGCTAGCTTACCGTTAGAGAGGCCTCGTAGCCTAGGGGCAGAAGAGTTCATAGGATCTACACCGGAGAGATCTGAGTTGTGGTTGGAGAAGACAGTCCGTATCTTAGCTCAGATGGGTTGCGTTGGTGCCCGTAAGTTGGGCTGTGTGATTTCGTTGCTTCAGGGTGATGCCTACACCTGGTGGGTCACCATTACTACTGGTGTGCCTAAGGTTGAGATTGGTTGGGACTTCTTTGAGACTGCTTTCAAGAAGAGATACTTGGGGCCGAGATATTTGGATGAGAAGAAGCAAGAGTTCATGGCTCTTGTTCAGGGAGATACTTCAATGACTGATTACGAGATTCACTTTGTTCGACTGAGTCAGTATGCTCCAGAGTTGGTTCCTACTGAGAGGGACCGTTGTAATCGGTTCAGATATGGGCTCCACGAGGAAGTTAAGAGGTATACCTTAGCTTCAGATTATTTTGATTTTGATGTCTTGGTCGCTAGGGCCAAGGACATCGAGCATAGCTTGAGGCTGACCAAGCGTTCATGAGGATCTAGTTCTGGAAAGAGGAATAACAACTTTGATCGTGGTGATGCCAAGAGGCACCGGGGCGGTGGACATCATTTTGATCATAGGCGTTGCGGTGGCCACCATGGTATAGACCCCCAGGGCCATAGAGCTGGAGGGCGTTTGCCCGAGTGTGCCCGTTGTGGGAGACAATATTCAGGAGAGTGTTGGGGTAATTTCCATGCTTGTTGGAACTGTGGTTCGAGAGACCACTTCAGGAGAGAGTGTCCGCATCAGGCGGCACAAGCACCGAATCTTGCTCAGGCTGTTGCGAGAGCAATTGACTATTAGAGAGGCCGTGGGCGCGGTCGTGGTTACTTCCAGCCGAGGGCTGATGCACCTAGGATAGAGGCACAAAGGAACCTTGCTCATGTTGTGGCAGTACAGCCAGAGGCCGGTGGACCAGTTAGAGTCTACGCTCAAAGAGAGGTAGAGAATGACACTGATGTGATAGCATGTAATTTTGAGTTACAGTCCATGTCTTTGCTTTCCTTAGTTGATTCGGGTTCTACGCATTCTTACATTTTAAGTGAGCATGCAAAGAAGTTAGACATACCTGTTGAGATCTTAGATGTAGGTATGCATGTGACTAGTTCCTTTGGTGAGACAATTGTAGTTAGACGGATGTATAGGAGGTGTCCGCTGAAGATTCAGGGTCATGTGTTTCCTGCTGATATGATGGAACTTCCGTTCTATGGTTTTGATATTATTCTTGGTATGGATTGATTGGTTGAGCACAGAGCTAGTGTAGATTTTGAGACGAAGAGAATTTGGTTGAAGCTTTATGATGACTACGAGGTAGTAGTAGTAGGCGAGAACATTAAGTTCTTGTCGAATGTTGTGTCAGCTTTAGAGGCTCATAGGTTGATGGATTCCGGTTGTGGGGCTTACTTAGCATATGTGATGAATCCGAATATGAATGAGGTGAGACCGAAAGATATCAGAACAATTTGTGATTTTTCGGATGTGTTTCCAGAAGAGTTACCAGGTTTGCCTCCTGACAGAGATATATAGTTTGTGATTAAGACTATTTCAGGGTCTACTCCAGTTTCTATTGCTCCATACCGTATGGCTCCGAAAGAGTTGAAAGAGTTGAAGAGTCAGCTTCAGGAGTTGTTAGACCGTGGTTTTATTAGGCCTAGTAATTCACCTTGGGGTGCTCCCGTGTTGTTTGTAAAGAAGAAAGATGGCAGTATGAGAATGTGTATTGACTACAGGCAGTTGAACCAGCTGACAGTGAAGAACAAGTATCTGTTGCCTCATATAGATGACTTGTTTGATCAATAGAGGGGTGCCTCAGTGTTTTCGAAGATAGACTTGAGATTAAGGTACTATCAGTTGAAAGTAAAAGAGTGTGATGTTCCGAAGACAACTTTTAGGACTAGATACGGTCACTATGAGTTCCTTGTGATGCCGTTTGGGCTCATGAATGCACCAGTAACTTTCATGGATATGATGAACATAATTTTTAGAGACTATCTAGACCGATTTGTAGTTGTTTTCATAGATGACATCCTTGTGTACTCGAGATCGGAAGAAGAGCATGATGAGCACTTGAGACTTGTCTTACAGAGGTTGATGAGTAATCGGTTGTATGCGAAGTTGAGTAAATGTGAGTTCTAGATTCGAGAGGTTGAGTTTCTTGGCCATGTTGTGTCAGCTGAAGGTATCTGTGTTGATCCGACGAAGATTGAGGCTATTGTTGAGTGGAAACAACCTAAGTCAGTGACTGAGACTAGGAGTTTCCTAGGATTAGCCGGTTACTATAGGAGGTTTGTTGATGGCTTCTCTAGAGTAGCTGCTCCGTTGACTAAATTGTTGCAAAATGGAGTGAAGTTTGAGTGGTCGGATGCGAGACAGAAAGCTTTTGAGAAATTAAAAGAAGCTTTGACGAATGCTCCAGTGTTGGTACAACCAATTTTAGGTAAAGAATTTGTGATCTATAGTGATGCTTCCTACGTAGGTTTAGGTTGTGTTCTGATGCAAGAAAGGGGAGCTGTTGCTTATGCTTCAGGACAATTGAAGGTACATGAGAAGAACTATCCTACCCACGATATTGAGTTAGCCGCAGTTGTGTTTGCATTGAAGATTTGGCGTCACTACTTGTATGGTGAGAAGTGCATAGTTTACACCGATCATAAGAGCTTGAAGTATTTGATGACTCAGAGAGAGTTGAAATTGAGACAAAGAAGATGGCTTGAACTGTTGAAAGACTATGATTTGACTATTGAGTACCATCCGGGTAAGGCAAATGTAGTAGCCGATGCGTTGAGCAGAAAAGTTGCAGTTGGGTTGCGAGCAATGTTTGTTAGGTTGAGTGTATTCGGGGATGGTGGTTTGATCACAAAGTTGCAAGTGAAGCCTTCTTTGGTTCAGTTGATTAGAGAGAAGCAGTTGCAAGATGTGTCCTTAGTTCCTCATGTGCAGAACATAGCCGAAGGTAGACTGGCTGAGCATAGTTTCAGTGGCGAGAATGTGTTGTGCTTTAGAGATAGAGTTGTTGTACCAGAAGATGTTGAGTTGAGACGTACGATTCTGAGTGAAGCACATTCAAGTCCTTTTTCTATGCATCCGGGTAGTACTAAGATGTACCGTAATTTGAAGAATGACTATTTCTGGGTTGGTTTGAAGAAGGATGTAGCCGAGTATGTGAGCCGTTGCATGGTTTGTTAGAGAGTAAAGGAAGAACATTAGGCTCCTTCAGGTTTGTTACATCCTTTGAAGATTCCGGAATGGAAATGGGAGAGGATCACTATGGACTTTGTGCCAGGGTTACCGTTGTCTCCTTCGAAGAAGAATTCTGTTTGGGTGATAGTTGACAGATTCACTAAGTGTGCTCATTTCTTAGCAGTGAACACTACAAATTCTTTAGACAAGTTGGCGAATTTGTACATTCGCGAGATTGTGAGACTTCATGGAGTTCCGAAGTCTATTGTTTCAAACAGAGATCTGAGATTCACTTCGAGGTTCTGGAGTTGTTTGCATAGTGCCTTAGGTAGCCGTTTTCATTTCAGTACTTCTTATCATCCGCAGTCAGATGGAAAGTTAGAGCGAGTGATACAGATTTTAGAGGATATGCTCCGTTGTTGTGTGATTGACTTCCAGGGTTCTTGGGAGAAGCACTTGCCCTTAGTTGAGTTTGCTTACAACAACAGTTATCAGGCTAGTATACAGATGGCTCGTTATGAGGCTTTGAATGGTAGACGATGTAGGACTCCGATCTGTTGGGCTGAAATAGGTCAAAAATTGTTACCTATGCCGGATTTGCTTAAGGGGACTACTGAAAAAGTGAAGTTGATCTGTGACCGTTTGAAAGCAGCTTCCGATCGTCAGAAATCTTATGCAGATTTGAAGAAAAAAAGAGATTGAGTTTTCAGTGGGTGAGAAAGTGTTTCTGAAAGTATCTCCGTGGAAGAAGGTAAAGAGATTTGGCTGGAAAGGCAAGTTGAGTCCGAGGTTTATTGGTCCGTATGAGATAGTTGAGCGGATTGGGCCAGTAGCTTACCATTTGAGATTGCCTTCTGAGTTAGAGAAGATCCATGATGTTTTTCATGTGTCGATGCTTAGGAGATATAGATTAGATCCGTCTCATGTTAAGCCCGTTGAGGAGATAGAACTGAATCCGAATTTGTCTTACAATGAAGAACCGGCCGAGATACTTGCTTTTGATAGCAAGGTGTTGTGTGGCAAGACCATAGAGTTGGTCAAGGTGTTGTGGAGACATAGAGGTGTGGAAGAGGCCACATGGGAGAGGAAAGCTGATATGCTTGAGCAGTTTCCGTATCTGTTTCTGTCAGGTAATTTCAGGGACGAAATTCCTTAAGTGGGGGAGAGTTGTAACACCCGGGTTTGGGGGTCGGGTGAAAATAATATTAAAATAATGTTTCGGGTCTCAGTTTCATAATTAAAATAATAAAATACTATTTGGGCTTCGTATTTTCAAAACAAACATTTTATGTTGGACTTAAATTGATTTGAAACTCAAATTCCATGGATTTTAGAGTTTATGAGATTGCAATCTCATTAATGGCAAAAATGTAATTAAATGGTCTTTCAATTAAAACCCCTTTTTATTAAAAAACCACTTTAAACTCATATTCTTCTTCTTCATTTCCCATTTTTCACGTCAAAACCCCTTCCCCTCCAAGTTCACTATTCCATCATCTCCCTTGCTCTTTGTTGGTGATTTTTGAAAGGTAAATACGTTTTTGACTTGTCCTTACCTTCCTCTTCATTTTTGGTACCATTAGTTTTCAATAAAACCAAGTATTTTGTATTTTGGGGTTTTCAAAGATTTTGTTAAAGGTTGTAGCTTTATGGATTTTTAACTAAGCTTTTGATTTATTGTTGTTAGATAAGTTGTTTGTAAGCCATAAGGTCCAACATATATGAATTTTAAAGAGTTTTATGATGATTCTCGGATTTGGGTTTAAGTGGGGTTTTAGGAGGGTTTAAAGGTTGGTTTTGGGTGTGTTTGATGTTGGAAATTGAGGGCTGATGGTTGTATGTTGGTTGAGGGTTGTTTTGGAAGCTTTTGGGAGTGTTAAAAGTATTTGAGTCAATGGTTTTGGGCTGTGCTCCTTGGCTGCTCGGGATTGAGGTTTTGGGAGTTGTTCTTACCTTGAAATCTTGTGTTTTGCGCTTGAATAGTGTTCCGGGTTTGCTACTTTGATTTGTGATCTGATTTGAGGTTATTTTGATTGTGTTGAGATGATTAGAAGCAAGGAATTGTGTTGGTGAAGCCTCGGGAACGAATCCGGAATCGTTGGAAGCTTGATCGGCTAGTTCGTTGAGCTTGGAATAGTCGGTGAGTGGTTAAATGTTTTTAAATGGTTTTTGAGTGTTGGTTCAAGCATGTGGACTAGGTTGGGCTTGGTAGACCCACCTAGAGTTGGGATTAGATTGGTAGTCTAATCCCAAGGTTTAGTTAGAGACTTAGGTTGAACTCTAATTGTTGTTTATGCCTCATGTTTAATTGTGATTATGGTGGCTATGTATATTGTGTTATACATGTATGTTGAGGCATGGTTTTGATGCATTGTTATATGCATGTGGTTGGTGCATGACGGTGAGTCATGGTGAGTACGTGCTAAGCACGGAAGTTGATGTGAAATGATGTTGTGAAATGTGGTTAGTATTGGCACTAGTATGCTAGGGTACAATGATCGATCATTAGGATGTTTTAGTGTGCACACGTGAGTCAAATGCGCACGTGGTCTTGGTGATGGTAGTCATCAAGACGGAGTACGGGTTCACCCGTAAATTCTTCTATATATGTTAGTCGGTGATGAGTGTAATCCCATTGACGGGGCGTGAGGATGAGTGGAATCCCCTCCGCGTGAAACAGTGATGAGTGTAATCCCACACTAAGGTAATGGTTGTGTTGGATGTGAGTTCCAACGGTTATCTGCGTATTCGAGTCATAGCTAGGTGCCAATATGGATTGATATATGTGTTTGTTAATACATTGATATATGTATTTTTATGTGTTGAGCTTATGAGTTGTTGGGCATGGCATGATGTTGATATTATGTTCATGCATCATTTATATTTTGGCTCTTACGATTCGAAGATAAGATCATGCATTCTACCTTGGTTTTGCTCGTGCTTGGACCCTACATTGTCGAGGTTTGTTTTATGAGCTTACCCTCACTAAGCTTTATTTTTACGCTCTCTTTTGTTCGACAATGCAGATCCGTAGTTTGTGGGTTTCTTGTGCAAGGAGAGGGCCTCCAAGTGAGCTTGTGGTGCTATCTTAGCTTTCAAGTATGGACTTTTAAGTTATAAGGTGTAATAGTCAAGCAATGGGATATGTATTGTTGTCTTGAGCTTTTGTATGAGAATTGTTGAATGTTGATGCTTCCTATCTATGTATGGCTCTTGTATGTTCGAAGTGTGCTAAGTATGCTCGTTGTGTTTAGTTTTGCCTTAGAGTGATGCATGTTGGTTGTTGGAGGTTTTAGTTTGTGTTTTGGGACAACCGTGTACCATAAACCAGCTAAAACCAATCTGCAGACAGAGGGCGTATCGAAACAGTTGGTCCTGTTTCGATACGATCCCTTTGTTTTTGGCCAGGCTTTTCAATATGCAAGGGGTCGTTTCGATACGTTTTTGCCACTGGAAATATGAGATTTTGACGATAAATTAAAGTATCGAAACGGGCCTTGGCGTTTCGGAACAGTCTTCGTATCGTTGACCACGAGAAGTTGACCGATGAGGGCGTTTCGATACGGTCCACCCCTGTTTCGAAACGGTCTCCTCTGGTTGACTTTGGCCAGTTGACCTAGTCAAGGCGTATCGAAACACCCTATGGGCGTTCCGATACAGCCTGCAGTTTAAGTTTAAAATAGGCTGTTTTGATTGGTTGCTTGGATGGTTGCATCGTTTGTTTCCTTTCGTTGTTGCCTTTCTCACATAGGATCTATTAATGCATCTAGATAAGATAATAATAATGAAAAAGTTTTTCCCGGGTTGTTAACCGAAGTGGAGCCTTAACGGGTTTTGCCATTGTTATCCCCGTGTAGCCCACTCAGACCGGTCAAGCGTCCGGGCCGGGACGAGGGGTTACATTAAATATGTTTGGTTAAAGTACCAAAAAAATCCATGCACGGAAAAAGAGTAAAATGTTTGATTACACGTTTCACACCACTTTAAAAAAATTATGACCGACGTTATTCATGCGTAATGAATTTACGGTTTTACCTTTTTAAAACACTTTACCCTTATTTATGATTTTACTTAATTAGTTTTGAAATCTAATATATAACGACTAAATTGCTTATAAAAGGAATTAAAAAAAATACTAAAAATAAACACCAACCATGTAGCTTAACCGACATTATTTTTAATAAAAGATGACTTAAAAATGAGTGGAGGAGGTGACGGTGGCAATGGTGGAGCCGCCACCAGGTATAAGGGCGGAAGAAAATCCATGTTAAACGGAAGAAATGTCAATAATATTCCATACAAAACACCGACGTATCCCCCGTTAACCGATAACATGTCGGCTTGGTGAGGGTTCGCCACCCAACACCATCCTCCACTTGCCCACCATAAGGCTCAAGTGACCGAGCAATCGTTTTGACTAATAATAAAGAAGAGAAATACTAAGATTTGCTTATTTTGGGTGGATTATATATGATTTATAGGGAGAAGTAATGATTAGTGAATAGAAATTTGACGCCTTTATTGCTTTTGGTGTTCCCTATAAGTATCAAAATTCCTAGCATTCTTACCCTAACATGGGATGCCATCTTTCATTTACCTCTCCTTTTAGTTAATTTGTCGTAAATAATCGGTTGGTCTAACGAGATGAGACATTATGTCCTTTAAGTAAGATTAAATGTTCGAATCTTGACACTCTGAATAGAAAGAATTGAGTTGGGAGGGTCGTCCCCATATTATGCCTCTACAAAATTCAATTCGAATTAGTCGACCAATAAGTCAGGCAACGATAGTTAAAAAAAGTGATTTTTCCTATATTAACATGCAATCATCTATGTTGAATGCGAATTTCATATCATTCCACCAAATCATACTTCAAAATTACTAGTGTATTTCCCCCATTAAGATGGAAAGATAAAGAGATGTGTACTTGTGGACGTGGTCTTTTTTTTTTTTTTACTTTTAAATCCTTTTAGGTAACATATAATATCAAGTTGATAAAGTTTAATAGAAGATGAAAAGTAGTTTGTAACTTTGTCGGCCAAAACACTGAATTAATGACACCCAAACTTAAAATTCAATGGAGTCAATCATGAATTCATGTTTAGTGAATATCTTTTACCCCTTATACTTTAGGCCAAAAGGATGTCGATTTCTGAAAAAACACAATTGGTAAACAAATGGAATCTTAAAATAATTAAAAGAGTGGAAGGGGTAGGCTACGGTTTTAGTGAGGGGGCGCCAGAATATGAACGCAGAGGCTGAAAAATGATTATGGTTACATTAGTGCCTTTAAGGGTCATGTACTCAACTCACTTACCCTTTCAGTTTTATGGATGGCCATGTTGAACTCACCATGTGATTCATTTAGCAATACCACCCGTATTCCTATTTACTTACATGTATGTATGTATGTATGGACAGATTCATTCTACAAATATATATTCTTCACCTTTTCCCTTCCTTTTATATCTAGCTATGCTTATCACATTAGTTTTAGATGAAATTAGTGAGATTCAATCTTAGCTAATTTAAGGTCCCTTTAATTCATTGAAAATAGATTTTGAAAAATGATTTTTGTATGATGGATTGTATTTTCTGGAAAACAATTTCTAAATATCATTTTTATGTTTGGATGATGTTGTGTAAACTATTTTTTGCTGTTTGATAAATTTTTTATAAACTATTCATAATAAATATAAAATAAAATACATAGACCATGTTTGGTAAACAACTTTTTGAGTCAAAATTAGATGTTTGAACCATTTTTAGAGGTTTGAATAGTCAAATCTGCTAATTTAGATGTTGGGTAAATAGATGATTGTAATAGTGGATTGAGGTGAAACCTCTTAATTTGAAAAAAAACTCCTTTAGTAGCTTTTTGAGTTAGATGTTTGGATAAAAGAATTGTAAAAACTCTTTTGTCCTTGACAATTGATAATTACAAAAAAATTCTCTAAATAACATAAATTTGAGTAACTAATAAAGTTTGAATAACTAAAAATTAAAAACATAATTTCATAAATAATAATTTAATATAAAATTAATATATACATCTAAATTTAATAACTAATAAAATTATATTCAAAATATAATTTATAAATAAGAAATTAATATATACATCTAAATTTAATAGTTATTAAAATTATATTAAAAAGATAATTTCACAAATAATAAATTAATAAATATATCCTTCATATATGTTTAGTAACGATATTAAAAAATTAATTTCCATAATCTAATTAATATTAATAGATAGAAAATATTAATAACTAATAAATTATTCAAATAAGAATTGAATATATTCATGTTCTTATATGCCATTTTGCTTGCTCAAATAATCAAACAACTATCAACTAATTTTACCAAACACGAAAATACAATCACCTAATGCAATCCGCTAGTTAAATCAGATTGTCATGGGGCTAGAGTTTTGTCCTCGCAGAACCTAGCCCAACGTGCGGCCTTAGACGCCCTTGACGCTAATCGGTCGATTCCCACGCCTAAGTCAGCCTTCAACTAGCCTTGCGAATACTCCTGCTCGCAACGGCTCGGACAAGCCCTCAAGGCTTCGATGGATGCGGAAGCGCTTTAAGCACTAGGGTGGCTACTCTTAGCCACTCGAGAGGAAATGAAACACAAAGAGAACAAAGCATGAAAGACAATCGAAAGGGACGAGAGAAATCTAGAGTAAATGCCAAGAGCTTTATTACTCTTCTCCAAATGGAGAGAGTGAATAGAATGAGATGGATGATACAAATGCGGGTGGGAGGCTCTCTATTTATAGTTGAGCTCCCACTCAATCAATGGTCTGGATCGAATTACATGGATGGCTGAGATTAGCCTGCTATCTTTACAAGATACACTATCTAAGGAAACAATATCAAATTCCTACCTAATTACATCAATTGGTAGGTTTCTTTCCTCGGATAGTTGATCACGCTCAATAAGGCAAGATTCCTCACAATCTTCCTTTGACTTGTTGCCTCTTGCCTTTTCTGAAAACCCACTGTGATCGGGCCTGCTAGTATTATCCAAGTAATGGGCCAAGTCTTGTGAACTTGGCAAGCCAGGTGGTCCGCACGAAACATCACCTTCGGATACTTGTGCCCTTGTCTCGACTTGGGCCAAGTCTGGTTGCCTTGGCAAGCTTGTTGCCTCATTTCGAACCCCTTCGTCGGATACTCGCGCCACTTTCTCGGACCAAGGAATTTGGGCCGTGACATTCTTCCCCACCAAACTTAGCGACGGCCTCGTCGCTGCACTCAAACGATCCTGGGTTGAGCCATCCTTGTCGCGTGCTAACACGCCTCTGGGCACATCTCTATCGTAAGAGCCTTCTCCTACCCGCTTTGAGTTGCCTTGACTCGGCAACTCATGGTCCCGCAACAAAGTCTTGGGTGTCACCACATTGAACACTAGACGAACTCTCAGACTCGTCAGCCATCAGTTTGACTCTTTAATACTCTGAAAGGTCCCCTCCAAGCTTCGTCTCCCCCGCAATGAAAGCTAGTCTTATTCGACCTACAGTCATCAACGATGGCAAATCAAACTCAAAACCATAAGAGTTGTGTTTGAGATGTACCTTCCTCTTGGTTGCATTTACTCTAAAATGGGTCAGCCCCTCGGTCTCCATGAAGTCTGGCCCCCTTTGCATCAAACCTCCCTCACTGAAGTTCTTTGCATACATTGGCTCTTCTGCCACGAAGTCCGTTGCTCCACTATGCATCGGCCCCCTTTTCACAAGGCCCGTTGCCCCTTGTTGCATCCACCCCTCTGACTTGAAGTTTGGTGCACTCTTCTTGCATCGATCCTTCTTCCTTGAAGATCAGTGCTTTCTCTTGCATCGACGCTTCTTACTTGAAGTCCTTCGCTTTTCTCCCACCTTGCCCATGAGTGGTGTCTCCACAGTCCCAATGTCCTTCAACGACTTGGCCCCCTTCGACGCTCTATTGGTCTCAAAAGTGATGTTCTTTCCTCAAACATCCTCGACAAGCTCTATCGTAGCCTTCTCAGACATGATCACCTTTTTCTGCTTTTGGTCTCCCATGGCATTGGCAGAACTAGATTGCTTCGAACCAAGCTTTGTAGCCTCGCTCTCTTCGGGCTCGGAAACCTTGGCTCGAACTAGCCAACTCTGCAACTTGTGAGGCCCCTTGCAATGGTAGCACACTAGTTGCTTCCTCTTTACCCTCGGCTCGACGGCTTTGGCACTCGCTATCTCACCGGGTCTCGACCTTGGCTTGGCTACTTTGATAGATGTAGCCGCACCATAATCCTTCCTTGGCTTATTGACACTCGTAATAGCGCCAAGTCGCACTACTTCCCCTTCTGGCTCATCTTCTCCCTTGATGAGTGCAGCAAGGCGGTTCTTCTTGGGACAGTCCCTGATAACATGAGAACCGTCACAGAAATAACACTTAAGCTTTTTGCTCACCTTCTTAGTTGGCATGGGCTTAGCCTCACCACTCCCTCTGTCACTCGTCGTGGGCTTGGACGTCTCCTTGCTAGCTGGCTTGTCTCTCGTAGGCTCAACTAGCAACTTGGCCACATCTTGGGCCTCTGAAAGCATCTGGGCGGTGTCTTGCTCCAATGCGAGCTTTGATCCTGGTCTAAGTCCCTCTAAGAAAGTCTTGAGCGCACCACATTCACTCATTGCAGCATTGCAACTGAGTAGCTCTTCCTTAAGATCATTCACCTCGATCCACAAAGCCTTCACCTCGGCTTCACAATCATTACTCCTTCGATCAGTCCTTACCTCGTTAAGAACTCGTCATGTCTCGTCCTTGAATCTGCTCTCCATGGACTCTACTTTTTCAAGGCGGGACTGGAAAACACCTCGGGTCTCCTTCGCTGCCTCTACGGATTCCACAAGTCCGACGATCTCTTTCCCCAACGTTGTTGAGACTTTCTCCACCCTTGACGGATTTCACCTTCTCAAACAAGTCCTCTACCTGGGATTTAAGAGAGAGAGATCGATAATTGAAATCCTCAAGATAATCTTTTACCTCGTTCATTGTCAGTCGTCTCCAATGGTTTCCACCACGACACTCTTTGCCTTCTTGTGTGGAAGCATCATCTCCTTGTTTCGCCATCTCGATCACTACGCAAGCCCCCTCGACTCGCTCTAATACCACTTGTCACGGGGCTAGAGTTTTGTCCTCGCAGAACCTAGCTCAACGTGCGGCCTTAGACGCCCTTGACGCTAAACGGTCGATTCCCACGCCTAAGTCAGCCTTCAACTAGCCTTGTGAGTACTCCTACTCGCAACGGCTCAGACAAGCCCTCAAGGCTTCGATGGATGCGGAAGCGCTTTAAGTACTAGGGTGGCTACTCTTAGCCACTCGAGAGGCAATGGAACACAAAGAGAACTAAGCACGAAAGACAATTGAAAGGGACGAGAGAAATCTAGAGTAAATGCCAATAGCTTTATTACTCTTCTCTAAATGGATAGAATGAATAGAATGAGATGGATGATACAAATAAGGGTGGGAGGCTCTCTATTTATAGTTGAGCTCCCACTCAATCAATGGTTCGGATCAAATTACATGGATGGCCGAGATTAGCCTGCTATCTTTACAATATACACTATCTAAGGAAACAATATCAAATTCCTACCTAATTACATCAATTGGCAGGTTTCTTTCCTCGGATAATTGATCACGCTCAATATGGAAAGATCCCTCACAATCTTCCTTTGACTTGTTGCCTCTTACCTTTTCTGAAAAGCCACTGTGATCGGGCCTCCTAGCATTCTCCAAGTAATGGGCCAAGTCTTGTGATCTTGGCAAGCCCGATGGTCCGCACGGAACATCACCTTCAGATACTTGTGCCCTTGTCTTAACTTGGGCCAAGTCTGGTTGCCTTGGCAAGCTTGTTGCCTCATTTCGAACCCCTCCGTCGGATACTCGCTCCATTGTCTCGGACCAAGGAATTTGGGCCGTGACAAGATAATAGTATCAGCTAATGTAATATGCTATCAACTAATTGCCAAAGATGACCATAATATTATTCATTATAAAAAATTAATATTATTTTTATTTAAATATTTTAATAATTTAATCAATATTATTATTAAAATATTATTGTTTTAAAATTTTAAAAATATAAAGACTATTACATTGTATTAAAATAATTAATACCACTAATTATATTAGTTAAATTTTAAAATAAAAAATATTATATTATACTAATAAAAATAATCAAATTATTTTATTAAAATAAGAATATTATAATATATTTTTAAAATTATTAATGTATATATTTTAAATATTTTAATTGTTAATATTTTAATAAATAATATATTGATATTAAATAAATAAATTATAAGTATTCATTAATAATAATACAATAATACTATTTTTATGAAAATAAATAATATTAATTATTTTAATAATTTATTATATATTTTAAAATAATAATATAATATAACTAGCATATTATTATAATATTGAAAATTACAATATTAAAAATAAGATATCTTATTGTAAATTTATATTATAACTTTATTAAAATTAATATTTAATTTAAAAAAAATACTAGAACGTTATATTAATATTACATATATAACATAATAATGCTCATTATTAATAATTCAATAATATTATTTTTATGAAAATAATAAATAATATTAATTATATTAAGAATTTATTTTATATTATTACAATATGAATAAAATATTATATAATTTTATAATATGACTGCAATATTATTATAATACTAAAAATTATATAACATTAAAATTTATGGCGTTCATTGATAGTGACAAAGTATAGTGAACAAACTCTCTCTTCGCATTTTAATAGTGTCGGTCGAAAAAAAATGTTTCTAATTCGGTGGCAAATAGTTGAAGTACAAGAGGATTAGCGTGTGGAACAATTTATGGTTGCTAATAAATTCGTAAGGATTGTTGGCAATGGTTCACAAGTTATATTTTGACATGATTTGTGGTGCTCAGAGCAGCCATTATGTATGACCTTCCCTTGGTTATTCCAACTATGGATATATAAGATGGTATTTGTGCAAACATATGGGAAGATGACATTTGTGCAAACATATGGGAAATCATGGTCATTTGCACATAATTTTTGGTCTGGATTTTTCACTCAGAAACTACGAACATTTGAGCACTGTGTTGTTAGGGAATTGAAGTGTAACACACCGATCCAACCCAGGGATCTAAAGTATCACATTGGATCGTCAACTCGACCCATCATAATTTAAGTCCAAAATTTTAGCCCTATAATTAATTTATTATTATTGTAAAAGATTCATATTATAAAATTTATCAAACAATTATCATTTGGTTTACAAATATGGAACTTTAATTCAAAACAACTTACAAATTAAAGGTTCAAATATCAAAATATTTACATACTTCACCTAGTAAGGTCCTATGTACAGGAACAATGGTTGTGAACACCAAGCTTACAAAGCTCAGTGGTACACATCTTTTCTACTATACTTCATGCAAATGATAAATATAAGCATGCAAGCTAATACGAGCAAAAAGGAAAAGATAATAAACACGTGGCACATAAGAACCAACCATACCCGAGATCTCATCAAATCATCAAGGCAAAAACATACAAGGCATAACCACAAATGTCAGAAAATATGCACATAAATTATAGATTATTTGTATAATTAGACAGGATCCTGTAGATCCTTGTTAGTGATTACAATCCCCAACTTTAAGGGATTTTAGTTTACCTAGAATAGTCTTTTTCCTAACTTAATAGTTACCTAAGTTAAGGATATAAGTTGTATATAAAGATGTAAGCTGTTATATAGAAATTAAGAGAGTTTTCTACAGTAAATCACTCTATTTTGACATGGTATCAGAGCCTTGTTAGCTCCTTTTTTGAGCCCTGTCAATCTCGATTAACACCCTTCTTTTCCCTTAAAATTCCTCCTTGAGTGTTTAGTGAAGGTTCACTGTTAAATCCAGCAGAAAAATATGGTTGAGGTAGGCGATGAGAGCAGTAGCAAGACTGTGCAAGGAATCTCAGTGAGTGAAGGGAGCCATTCGAATCAAATAGGTGACTTGCAAAGTATACAGGCTGCCTATAGATTGAATAGAAAAAACTATCTTAAATGGTCTCATCTTGTTCGTACTTTTTTGAAGGGTAGAGGAAAGCTAAGTCACCTCCTTGGAACTGGACCTAAGGAGGGAGATCCTCGTTTGAGGCTTGGGATGAACATGATTCACTAGTCATGTCCTGGCTATGGAATTCCATGCTACCAGAAATTAGTGATACTTGTATGTTTCTCAATACAGCCCAAGAGATATGGGAGGCTGTAAAACAAACCTATTCAAAGGTTAAAGATGCTGCCCAGATTTATGAGATTAAGACCAAAATCTCATCCACCAAGCAAGGAGGCAGATCCATCACAGAATACTCCAACTTGAAGAAGTGTTTGATCAAGGAGTTTGAAGTCAAGGATCTTGGAAGACTGAAATACTTCCTTGGAATTGAAGTTGCATATTCACAGCAAGGAATCTTTATATCTCAACAAAAATATACTCTAGATTTGCTGACAGAAACTGGCAAACTAGGGTGTAGACCAGCCGAGATACCAATAGAGGTTAATCACAAACTTGGAGATGCAGCAGAGGATGCAGCTGTGGACAGAGGCTCCTATCAGAGACTTGTGGGAAGACTGATTTACTTATCACACACCAGACCAGACATTGCTTATGCAGTTGGTGTTGTGAGCCAATTCATGCACAGTCCTAAAGAATCACATCCAAGGGCAGTGACTCAAATTTTACAGTACTTGAAGGGCACACCAGGAAGAGGAGTTTTATTTAGAAAGGGAGAAAATCTGACATTAGAAGCCTATACTGATGCAGATTATGCAGGGTCCTTAGTTGATAGAAGATCAACATCAGGCTACTGCACTTTTCTGGGAGGAAATTTAGTGACCTGGAGAAGCAAAAAACAGAATGTTGTAGCCAGGTCTAGTGCAGAAGCTGAGTTTAGAGCCATGGCACTTGGGATTTGTGAATTATTGTGGCTAAAGATTATCTTGGAGGATTTAAAAGTCAAGTGGGAAGGTCCAATGAAACTATACTATGACAATAAATCAGCAATTAATATTGCTCACAATCCAGTTCAACATGACAGGACAAAACATGTTGAAGTGGATCGACACTTTATAAAAGAAAAACTTGACAGTGGCCTAATTTGTACTCCCTATGTATCTACTGGTGATCAAGTTGCAGACATACCTACCAAGGGGCTACCTGGGAAGTATTTTCAGAAGCTAACAAGCAAGCTAAAGATGGAGGACATCCATTCTCCAGCTTGAGGGGGAATGTCAGAAAATATGCACATAAATTATAGATTATTTGTATAATTAGACAGGATCCTGTAGATCCTTGTTAGTGATTACAATCCCCAACTTTAAGGGATTTTAGTTTACCTAGAATAATCTCTTTCCTAACTTAATAGTTACCTAAGTTAAGGATATAAGTTGTATATAAAGATGTAAGCTGTTATATAGAAATCAAGAGAGTTTTCTACAGTAAATCACTCTATTTTGACAACAAACTTGGAGTAAGGCTCGATGTCACACAACCTTAGAAACGTACACTCTATACTCATTGTGGAGCCTGGGGTCACACAACATCGAGAACATAAACAATCGCGATTATCTTCGTTATCCTTGATCATGGTGTTGTTACACTCTCCCTGGGTATCCGGATTCCAACAACCAAAATGACTCAACCAATCAAATGCTTACCCGCAATACAAGTAACTCAATCCCAAGGATCTTCCTATTGTTTCTAATTAATAACATCATCATCAATATGTGGTTACTGTGTTATTAATACATTATAAAGGAGTAATTAAGCATTCTCATTAATTAGACATATTGGTCCACATTACAATATTAGTAGGGCATTAACAGTATTTTAATCCATACAAGACATCTCTCAACTCAAGTCAACATTATGGTTCATTTTACACATTAAGTATCGATGCTAGCTAGTGTGTACCGATACTAACCCCCATTACACATATTTCTCACGATTGCTGATACTAAAATAAGCTTCGATGTTTTAATAAAACCCTTAAGAACCGATGCTAGTCAGATTATATCGATACAAGATGAATAATGTATCGTACTACTTGAAGATAATATCGATACGCCTCTAACAAGTTCATATATCTTAGTGAAATACAATGTTACAAGGCTTTATTCGAACTCTAAAGCTTATAAAAGTCATTATGGTTTGTTTACTATTGCTTTTAAATCAACAAGAAATAATTGTCGATATTAAGTCATTTAAATAGAAAGTTCATCAATATCACCAAAGTGTATATCATCTTGCACATAAGGCATCACAATACAACGATAAATCAACCATCAATAAATATATGAATATCGAGTGACCCTACACGTCCCTAAAGTTCATTCGAACCATTTCTTATCCTTAAGCGTCACCATGCACCTTACGGCTACCAATTGCCATAATTTATCCTCTAATCATGCTCATTATCTCATTATCTAATTTGTAACCATTGAGAAGCAAACCAATCCCACTTATGATTCTCATGAAGCATTTTGGAGTTTGAAATATACTAACCTCGAGCACTCCCGACGAATCCTCATTCAAGCTTCCCAATCGCTCCTCTTGATTTGATATTCGAGCCTGAGTAGTCCTCATAAAAATATAGATACGACATATATAAATTAAACGCACAGTCTAACTAATCCATAAAGTCAAATGCGGGAAAACCACTTACCAAGTTTGAATTTGGCAAAACGGAATGCAGAAACGAAATTAGGATGTCAAACCCCCTCGAGGTAGGTCCCTCGAAAAACTTCAACGCTCGAGTCAACTCTAGTCAACGATCAACACAAATGGGTTAAAGTTGTTGGGCACGGTTTAGTGTGGTGTGGTGCAAGGTAGCATGATGCACATGCCTCACAATTGCTGGACCACACCCACTCGGAGGCATCAATGAGTGGGTCGTGTGCGAAGGCTTTCGATGGCCGGACAATGGCGACAAGCTCTAGTCCAACATATTTTGGCAGGGGGTCTGATGGTGACCTCCGATTTTGATTTCGAATGCTCGAACATGCCTAACATGAAAAACCTAAATTTTCTTTTTCTTCACCCCTCTAACGATAGCTCCAAAGGTGATTTCGTGACCACCGGCCGACTTGTCTCGACAAGAGGAGCATGATGGTGTTGAAGGTGTCAACAACATAAGACTAGTCAATAACACATTGAATTTGGAAGCTTTAAGGAGAAAGAGAGAAAATGGGGAGAAGAGAGAGAAATAAAAATATATAATTTTTTCTTTCTCTTCATCTCCATCCATTTTATCTCAAAACTGCCTCCTAATAAAAATTGGTAAATGCAGGGGCGGACGCAAGATTTTATGCTAGGGGGCAAACTTTTATATAAATTATAGTGACATAAGTCAATGTAAAATAACAATCATAATAACTAGCAAGAACAAAATGCACATATAAAAAAGCTATTCTTCATTCTCATTTTCCCTTTCACAAGAATAACGGTTTACAATTTGCATCAATATGCTAGAGTTTTACCAGTAAGAGGTGAAGAAAACTTACAAAATACAGAAATTTGACTTATAAGCTAACTCCTAAAATACTTAATAACAAACAAAAAAATAACTTCTAAGAGAAGTAATAATTACGAACCTACAAAATATTACAAAGACGATTTTTTTACTTATCAAAAGTAGGCACTCAGAATTGTGCTCAACGCTCTTTCATTAGATCAAATTCGTCAATAAGAGAATCTACAGATAAACAACAAGCAATTTCCTTCTCAATATATGTTATTAAGTAGCTCGACAAAAACTCATCCTCCATTTTGTTATGCAAGTGCGTCTTCACTAGCTTCATAGTCGAAAAAGCTTGTTATGTGATCGTAATAGAAACATGAAGAGTCAAAACAAGATGAACAAGTCGATAAAGGAGATGATAAATAATTGACTATTAAGTATTTGCTAACGCTTGACATATGTCTGAAATTGTTGATGCCTTTCTTAATTCAAGGCTCCCTCGAGCTTCTAACTCAAAATGTTCTAATTGAACTTTCAAGTGCAATCTTTCTTGTTTTGTGAAGTCTTCTGGGTAAAATTTATTTGCAAACTTGCATATATCATCAATGCAAAATGATTTATAACCATCCTTGGGATCTAAAGCAGAACTAAGTTTAAGTAACTCCATCATGTCATCTTTGAATCTAATGTTCATCTCATGCATTTAAGAGTTAATAGTAGAGACAAATGTCAACACAATAATGATGCCTAACTGAGATGAAATCCCATTGAAGTCGAGGCCCCCTCTATGACTTTTATATAGAGCATTTATATCGGGGATATCTATATTACGTTTATCACAAAATGTCGTTACTTTTTCAAGTAAATGATCTCACCCTTCTTCTATAAATCTTTGTATAAATTTCTTTGCACTTGATTCTAAACGCAAAGCATTTAGAATATCTTGAGACTTGCGTTGCAAAGCTTGACTAAGATCATTAGTGATACTCAAGATATATATCATGAGGTGTAAGATGAATACAAACTCAAAAGATGTCATCACATCATAAACAATATCTTCTTCGCTTCTTTGAGTTAAATTTCCATTATTTATGATGTTATCACGAACATAACAAGTGGCATCAAACACATTGAGCAAACTACAAAAGAGAAGTTAAATGTGAGCCCCATCTTGTATCTCCTGCACGTTGTAAAGTGCAAATCTGATTTTTCCCTTTCATGTTTCTAATTCTTCAATAGCAATCATACCTGCAATATAACTTGCTTGGGCATCTCTCAACTGATCTTGTCTCTTGCATGAAGAGATAACTAAATTTATAATGATAGTCAAATATGAGAAAATTTTTGCTACCAGAATCACTTCTTTGGATGCTGCCACCTAGGTCAATTGTAATCTATGAGCAAGACAATGAATGTAATAAGCAAACGGGCATTCTTTAAGGAGTAATGCTTGCAAACTATTAAATTTCCCACGCATATTGCTAGCTCCATCATATCCTTGACATCGTATGTCTTTCACATTCAAACAACGATGTGAAAAAACATCATAAATCTCCTGCTTCAATACAGACGAAGTAATTTCCTTCATGTGGACTAGATCAAAAACAAATTCACGTATAAAACCTTCATTGTCAACAATACTCAACACAATCACCATTTGTTCTCTTTTTGATTCATCATAAGCTTCATCAACTATGACACAAAAATTTTGTTTTCCAATTTCCTCTCGAATATGCTTTTGTATCCTAGACCGAAAAAGACAAAGAATCTCTTCGAATTCTTGGAGAAACATTCTTTGAGTTCTTTGGAGCATTTTTCAAAAAAATAGCAACCTCATCATTATAAGAAGTAAAAAAACTTACTAATTTAAAAAAGTTGCCACATTTAAACGAATCTTCTATTTCATCACGGCCCGTAAAGCACAACCTTGAAATGTCAACCACTTCACAACTTTTATAGAAATTTGAGTTGCAATCAGTTTCTAGCAACTTGTTCAGAACTTTGTTTCTCAATCGCCTTTTGAATATGTTACAATTTTTTTTCAAATCATGATATCTTTTCATTGCATTCTTGTGGAGAGATTTTGTATTTTTTCCGACATGTAGAAGGAATGCACAATTAGATCCTTCATTAACTTTCTTCCAAGTTCGAAAGCCATCATGAGTAAAAGTATTTGAATCAAAGCGTCCAATAGGCTTATTAAAGATAAAGCATGGAAGACAATAAGCGGCATCCTTGGTTGGTGAATATTCTAACCAATCAGGAAACAACTTATACCATGAACTCAAAAATCGTCGCCCATACTTACCAACATATTTCGGATCATTAGAAGGAATGGGTTGATAAGGTCCCTTCCCGATATATGCTCTACAATCTTCATCTCGTTGATTTGGAGGAAAATTCCAAATAGAATTTTACAATCCAGGATCACGCTCAACAGTGGATGCATCAAAGGTTTCTTTTTCAACTCTTGGAGCTTTACTCGGACGGTTATCCACTACCGAAGAATTGACGAGTGTTGGACCTGAAGTTGGAGAGCTTTCACTAATATAAGGAAATCCACTATTAAGTTTGAGCTCTTTTTGATCAACCAAATTTTCAATAGGGCAAGAATCAATATTACTTCCGAAAAGACCCTTTCTTTTAAAAAAAATCGACTTTTTATTACCCATATCAATCTTTAGAGGTTTTGCGCTCCTTTGATCCTTA
Source organism: Hibiscus tridactylites (assembly GCA_958450335.1). Classification (NCBI taxonomy): domain Eukaryota; kingdom Viridiplantae; phylum Streptophyta; class Magnoliopsida; order Malvales; family Malvaceae; genus Hibiscus; species Hibiscus tridactylites. Next base: position 76,577,617 of record OY288273.1, read on the forward strand.
AAAACATTGTCATATTCCACTCATTAGTACCTCGACAATCACATTGAAATATTCAAATCATAAAAATTATATCATCTTGCATGTTTTCCCTTAACTAGATAAACTAGTTCAATTTAAGCCTCTTTTTGCTAAATCTCAATTTAAGAATTCTAAACCTTAATTATACATTCTACTATAATAAACAAATCATAAGTACGTATTTAGAAACAATAATGCACCTGGTAATCCTAGAATTCATACTAATCCCAAATTAAGAATGGTTCAAGAAGAAATTTTAAAATTTATTACCAATATGATGATTTTAAGTTAAAACATGTTATAAATCTCTTATTGAACATAAAAGATAGCTTGTGATGTTTTAAAGTCAAAGAAATATGATCAAACCTTTATTTCACCATTGAAGCTTCTAAACTTAACTTGAGGTTGAAGATAATGTAAGTATTTGAAAATATGGATAGAAATATAATTTTAAAACTTCAAATAACTTGAAAATACATCAAACAATAAATTTATTATCTCAATTTGACGTTCCTTGAATCCAAATCAAAACCCGAGAAAAGAATGCTGGGATGGAGATACATCACTAACGCTTGCATTTCCCATTCTTTTCTTTCTCTTTGTTTTCTTTTAATCTCGATGCACTCTTAATAAATTATTATAGAACCGTTAAAACAAAAATAAAAGTAATTTCAATCTCACCTTTAGTTTTAATTTAATATTTAATATGCGGTTTCAATCTCTACATATATATTTAATTTTTAGTTATATATATATATCACTATTTTATTTTTGTTTAAACTAAAATGAGTACATTTCTCCATAACTTCTCCCATTTTCACATGCTTTCAAAAAACAATCCAGTCACATTGTACACTCACTTTTTTCTCGGCAACATGTATGATTTATTAGAAAGAAGACCATACATAGCCATCACGACCATAAACCTCGTTAAAAGTCTCTCTAGAACCTATAGAGGAAAAGAGTACTCGTGGTAGTGTGAAAGAAACGAACAAACACCTATACAACAATATGAGACTGATCCGAACAGATCCCAACCAACAAGACTCTTCCGAAACGCTGAAACCAGTCAGGACAATCAACACCACTCTTAGCAAGGGCATCCGCTAGCTTATTCGCCTCACGATAAATATGATGAAAACAAACATAACTCGTCGCTGCACACGCCTCATTAATCCTCCGCAACCATCGCCAAAATTTCCACGGCCGTTTCTCATTGTGTAGTACCTATGCAATGGCCGTTGTAGAATCCGATTCGATCACTAGTGGTAATTGGACACCATTCGATTCAAGCATCATTTCTAAGGCAAAGCAAATTGCTTGCAATTTCGCTTCATTTGAATCCGCTATCCCAATCGGCCCCGAGAACAAAGCTATTATATGCCCAAACTCGTTGCGCAAAACACCACCACACCCAGCTTTCCCGGGTTTCCCCATAGCAGACCCGTCAACATTGAATTTCACCACTCCTGTGGGCGTCCTCTCCTACCTAACGTTCACCCATATCGACTCACCATGTGGCTGAAAATCACAACGCCATGGGCATTCCCACCACGTCGCCTCCAATATCACACCCGTGGGTAGACCCATCCGCACCCAATACATCGTTCGGGTCTTAATCAAGAAAAACACTTCCCCTGAACTCGCCCTCGTACCATTGAAAATACAATTGTTCCTCGCCAACCACAACAACCGTACGACCGCCGCGCAGCTTGCCAACCACCACTCTCGCACGCTACCAACAAATAAGTTGTTAAAGCATTGTTCTATTAACCCCACAAAAGCTCTCAGCTGCACCAATACCACTTGTCACCATCAGAAAAAAACACAGCCATACCTCCCACACAACCGAGCATCGAAACACAACGTGGTCCAAAGTTTCCTTCACCTCACGACACCAACAGCATAGGGATGCTTCCGCCGCAACACTCACTCCATGGCCTTGCAACATGGCCATCGTCGGCAGCCTATCCATCATGGTAAACCACAAAAAATATTGGATTTTAGGAGGAATGGGCAGCTTCCAAATCGCTGCCAGCTCAACATTCGCCTCAAGACCAAACAATTGCATCAGATTATACAAACCAGCCACGAAAAATTCACCCGTAGTAGAAGGTGTCCACACGAGTCTATCCACAGAATTAGGATAAAGGCGAAAGCCTCGTACATATGTCCGTAGCTTATACACTTGAGAAACCTCAAAAGATCGCAATGATCGACCAAAAAAATGGCTCCATTCTTCATGCTCAAAGCTACCTTCTCTCGTATAGTCTTTGACCATCGCTCTTTTATCGGTAGCTAAGCGAGATAACCTCGGGAACAACACCTCCAAAGATTCCGCGATACACCAAATGTCCTACCAAAATAAAATCTTCTCACCATCGCCTAGCTTCCAATAAAACTTTAAATTTCCCATAAATCGACTCACCTCCTCATCTCCCTGCACTTCGACTATTTGTCTCCATATCGTGGACATCTTTCTTAACCCAACAACATTCGGTCGCCAGCGGAATACATTACGACCATACTTGGCATCAATAATCGCACGCCACAACGAGTCCTCATTCATTGCATAACGCCAACTCCACTTAGCCAGCAACGACAAATTTCGCGCGCGTAAATCCACCACGCTCCGCCCCCATATCGTCTAGGCCGACAAGCAATAGACCAATTGACACGACTCATTTTAATTTTTGTATCCGAACCTCCCCACAAGAACTTACGCCTTATCCGATCAATTTTGGCTATGATGCTACGCGGGACCAAAAATAATCCAATGTAATATAACGGCAGTGCTGACAATACGGAATTAACCAATAGCAATCTCCCTGCAAAAGACATTGCATCTCGCTTCCAACCTGCCAAACATTTACGAAACCGTTGGAGTAATGGATCCCACATCTGCAAACTCCGCGGATTAACACCCAATGGTAATCCCTAGTATGTAATCGGCAAATCTGCAAACTCATTTTTTTTGTTTTCTTTATTCAATTTAGTCATGAATCGAATTCTAATTTCAACTAAGTTTTATCTAAACCTCTAATTAATAATTTTTCACCTCAGATTACCTCAAATAAAATTTAAGGGGTGCAAAATTAAAATTTTTAGGGGTGCGAAATCAGATATTGGTAACAAAATAAAAAAACACCTAAACTATAAGGTAATTTAAAAAAAAATTTGGGTGATTGCCCCCAGCACCCTCCTTGGTCCATCCTTGGGTAAATTACATCATAAGACCACATCTTTTTCTTTTTTCACTTTAGATCTAAAACCTTAATTCTTTATAATCTGGTCCAAAATAACCATGGCAAAAAAATATGGTTCGTGAATCGATTATGTGCGGGGAAGGATTAGAACCTCCACTACGTCTAAAATTAGTACCTAGTTAATTATCTAATGTCTTAGTATTGAAAATTGTGAATTCGATTAAAATATAAAACGTGATTCCTAAATGAAAGAGAAATAATAAATATGTTTTCTAAAATATTTAAAGAAACATTCTTTTATTTAGAATTATCGAGAAGATCAAACCCCTATAAGCCTGAGATACGATTGCTTGAGTTTCTAAATAAAGGAAAATCACCTTAAATATTGAAACCTAAATTTTGCTAAAGGGTATTCATTTAGTTAGAAATATCGAGAAAGTCACACCCTATAAGTTAGGACACGATTTCTCGAACTTCCTAAATAAAGAAACATCGCCTCAATCCTAAATAGATTCAATTATTAAAATGATGAAAAAAGAAAAACGATATGCGGATATATAAATAATAACTGTAATATAACATGTATTTTATATGAAAGCATTTATATATACGAATATTGAATAAATAATATAAAGCATTTTATATAAATTTTACATAATTATATTAAACAATAGGCTAAAGGGTTAAATTTTTTCATGTAGTAATCCGAAATTAGCAATGTTGCCCCTACTCCTCCCTTTAATTTTTCTCTCAAAGTCGGTCAATTACAGTAATGTTGCTCTTTGACCGACGTTGACCGTTAAAGTGCTAATGTGGCAGTTAAAAGTGAAGTCATTCATGCAATTTTGCCCTCAAAGTCATTCAATTGCAGTAATTTTGCCCTCGATTTATTTAGTTTTGGATAAAATTTGATAAATAATTTAGTTTTTTGAGTTGAACTTTTACAAACAGAATATATGAAAAATTGATTAACAAATTGGTGTAAATATCATTTTAGTCCCCGGTAATTTTAAAAATAAGCAAAGTGAGAGCTCTCAAAAAAATTAAAATATTCTTCAATTTTAAAAAAAAATCTATAAACTTAATAAAAATAATAAGATATTCAAAAAAATTATTGAAAATAATAACTAATATAAAAATTAAATTGCATTAGAACTTATAAAATGATAAAATATCAATATAAAAATTTAAAAATATTTATAAAGTATTAAAATATTAAGAAATTTCACCAAATTTTCTTTTGCTTTTTTTACATCAAACCAATGCCCATTTATATTTGATAAGTTTTATTACTACTCTAATGGAAAGATGATAAAAATATGTTCAAAGAATATTAGTTAGCTTAGCATAACCAGAAATAGTAGAAGACTTTTTCAATGGATTTTATAAATATTTTAAAATTTTGATTTTTTATATTTATAGGTTTATATTTATGTTTTTTCATTTGATGAGATTGTTATTTTTTAATACTTTATAAATACTTTTAAATTTTTGTATTTATATTTTTATCATTTTATAATTCCTAATGCATTTTAACTTTTATATTAGTTTTTATTTTCAATAATTTTTTTGAATATCTTATTAATTTTTATTAAGTTTATGGATTTTTTTAAAAAATAAGAATATTTTTATTTTTTGTGAGAGTTCTCACTTTGCTTTTTTTTAAACTACTAGGGACCCAAATGATATTTACATCAATTTGTTAATCGATTTTTCATATATTCTGTTTGTAAAAGTTCAACTCAAAAAAGTTATTTATCCAATTTTATTCAAAAACTAAATAAACCAAGGGAAAATTTGCATGAATGACTTCACCGTTAACTGCCATGTCAACACTTTAACGGTCAACGTCGGTCAAAGGACAACATTGCTGCAATTGACTAACTTTGAAGGCAAAATTATGAAGAAAAATAAATAGGGGCAACATTGTTGATTTCGGATTACTATATGGGCAAATTTGACCCTTTAGCCTAAAAAACAACAATAATAATTACAACAATATAAAGCATTATATATATATATATATATATATATATATATATATATATATATATATATATATATATATATATATATATATATGGGTTAGGATCCACTTATACTATGTAAAACCCAACTAGTTTTATACTAATTCATGACCATTAGATGGGAAAATGAATGGATGAGATTAACTCCTTACTTTTTTTTCCAAGTGGTAATCTTCACATATCCTACTTCTAATCTCATCCATCCATTTCACTCATCTAATGGTCATGGATTAATATAAAGCTAGTTGTGTTTTACATAGTGTAGCTGGATCCCATCCCTATATACTTTGAAAAAATACATATTATATTAAAAACATCTTTTACTATATTAAAATATAACTATATATGCTAATTATTATAATCAAAACTATAGTATAGTATAGTATAGTATAGTATAGTATAGTATAGTATAGTATAGTATAGTATAGTATAGTATAGTATAGTATAGTACACAACATTTATACATATATAAGTTTCATATAAATATAGTTATAATTCACTCGTTCAAAAAAATTATAATTAATAATACCTATAATAACATATTTATGATAATATTATGCATGAAATAACATGGAAACATGATTTAGTGACTAAAATGCATGAAAAGATTATTTAAATGAAAAAAAGACAATAACATTATGGACTAACTCGAAATATAATGCAAACTAGAGGGCTATAACCATTAATAACGAAAAATAACATGCTGGAATTTAAAGAAATAAAATAATAATGACTAAATTGGAATGAAAATGAAATTAAAAGCTACGTAACATAATTAAACCATAGCAGAAAATGAAAAAATAGAAAGAAAATATAATGAGAAATGACTAAACATGATATTTTTTCCATTTCTTCCAAAAATGCGTGGATCCTTCTCGGGTCTGGTCACCTGGGCGGGTACAAGGGCAAAACGATGCCGTTTTGGGTTTGAAGCAAAAAATGACGTTGTTTCAATACACTCATATAAGCTTATTTTTTGCCAAAAAATATTCTTCCCCATATTTCAAATAAAAAATTAAAATCCCATATTTTCTCTCTAAAAACCAGCCCCTCAAATAAGAGTGAAGTCGATGAGTTTCCGTCACGTGCCACCGATTATCAGCGACGGTGGCCGAAGAACTCAAAGTCACCCTTTTACACTCTCTTCTGACTATCTAAACCCCATCTTGACCTAATTCAAGCTTAAATTTGTCTATAATACAACCTAAGTACCTAGATTTGAGGAAAAATGGAAAGATTTTTTTTTACCTTTTTCCTTTGTTCTTTACGATTTCCTTCATTTTCTTTTATTTTAGAATCTAAAAATAAAACCCTTGTTGTTGCAGATGACTTGCTTTATAGAAGAACGAGGCTCGAGTTGGTCGTCGTTCATTAATGCTCTGAATCTTTTAGGCTTTATCGATTGAGAGATGATGGTCAAGTGGTTAGTTGGTTTGGTAAGGGAATAGGAGGGTATGAGAGATGATTAAGGTTTCTATTTGGTTTGGTTGGAGTTGATGGTTTGGTTGTATTTGGGGTTATGTGTAGCTAGAGGGTAGGCTAGAATCATGGTTGTCGCAAAGAGCTTTACGGTGGCTAATGGCTTGACAACAACCGAAGTTGACGACGGTTGCTAAGACTAGAGTTTAGTTAGATTGTAGGGTTAGCTATATTATGTTCAGTTTTAGGGCTGGGTAATTGTGAAACCAATAAATTGATTTTGATATAACAAAGGATTTAAGGACTAAATTGAAAATGAATTTTTAAGTCCTCAAAACCTCTCTATGTGTTTAAAGAAAAATGTATAAGTCAAAACATCAACTTGTCAAATATTTTCTAAGTGTTTACCAAGTCAAAACAGTGATTTTCGAGTCACCGTTTTGGAACGTGTTTCGAAACGGATGAAGAACATTGGGACGGTTTGGAACGTTCCGATACAACAGTATCGAAACGACATCAAACGTTTCGAAACGGAATTCAAGCTTGGTTTTAAAATATGACCGTTGAAATTTTATAACTGAATTTAAAACTATCGTTAAGGCGTATCAAAACGCTTCTAAGCTGTTTCGATACAGACTTTGACAGTAGCAAAATATTTCAAAACGAGTTTTAAATTGGCTCTTAACGTATCAAAATGATCGTGCCCGTTTCAGTATGGTCTATTTATTACACCCCAACGGCTCTTTCTATTTTGGTCTGTTTCGAAATAGGGTCGGACATTTCAAAACGAGTAGTTGTAGATTGCATTTATGGAGGGAAGATAACATCCCAACGGCTATTTTAATGAAGGCAACAACCCCAACGGCTAGAATTCAATGAGAAGGTATAAAAGGAACCTTTAAAAGCTCCAGCAACAACTATTGATCTCCAAAGAATTATCCAAACATCAAATCCAAGCAATTGTGCTAAAATCCCATTATTTCTTGTAAACCCCAATTGTGAAATTTGTAATTTCCATTCTTATTTGTTCAACTGGGTTGAGTGCTTGTAAAAGGGCTATATTTTGTATTGAGAGATACTAGTTTTAGCCTTTATCTTCTTTGTATCCCTTGAGTAAGGATTGAGTCAAATTTTGGGTAGAAAATTCGACCGGTATTGTAAAGGTTACCTCCTTAGCCTAGAAAAGGGGAAGAGCAATTAGTGGATTGTTGGAAAATCCTTAGTGAAGCTAGGGTAATGGATGTAGAGTTTAATTGAAACTTGAACCACTCTAAAATCCCTTGTCTAGCAGTATTTAATTTTCCAATCCACCACCAAAAGTTCTAAAAATCCAATTCACCCCCTCTTGGCTTATATTGTTTCATTGACCCACTCAACAGTAATTAATTTGGGCATGGTGTAATTGGGTTTTGGTTTAATGGGTAACTGGCTAAATGGGCTTTAAGTATTTAAGGCTCGAACGAGATTGGGTCCCTACAATAACTACTCTATATATATGAATATAGAGTTGAAAAAACAATGTAAATACTCCATATTAAAACAATAATACAAAATTCTCTCTTTATTTCTCATTCATCTTTTGTAACATCTTGATTTCGATCTAGATCTGAATTGCTACATTCATGTCACCCATAATCCAACCTATCAAATTTCCAATTTAAAACCATTAGTTTTGCCTTCATTTAAAAATATTAAACATCCATAATTTTGCATAGTTAAATCAAACCATATAAATCAGTTTACAAAATAGGAGCTCTGAATTTAAAACACTATATATCAAAATAGTAAAGCAAATAGAGTTTACAGACTCAACATTTGTAAGGTCCTATGAATACATGAGCCCAAAACTAAATACTAAGCATTGTAATCTGAAGCAAAGCACTACTAGGAAGTCTCTCCTCGATCACGGTCACCTACTAACCTACGAATATAAACAATGTTTCCGAACGTTGAGTATCTATCTCATTATGCTCTCATATAAGGGGTGAAATCTTAGCCACAAGTTTATTTATGTCATCTTATTCCTTTAGGAGTATATTGGACCATATACCATAATTTTCCTGTCACTCGAACTCAAATCACAATTTTTGGGCAGATTGCCCAAGCAGTACCTGTATATAAACCTGAGTATCGGTACTGCCTTTAGCTTTACTACGGTACCGGTACGACTCCAAGCGTATCGATACCCAACTTGGCTACTAGGATTCTGTATCTTGAATGGGGTACTTGTACTTGATAACGGGTATCGATACTCGCCCTTTGGTACCGATACGCTCCCACGCGTACCGGTACGAAACTTGCTTATTAGAATTTCTGAACATCAACTGGTACTGGTATGGGTTGACCCATACAGATAGTCTCACAAATCTCATAGCAGTACTCCCCTTTATGTCCAATGAGTTCAACCGGTTCAACACGGGGTAACAGTACGTGTTCATCTCGTACCGGTACTCGAGCCCAGAACTATAGTTATAAAGCTCAAAAATCACCCCAACTTGTCTCCAACCATTCCAAAACTACTCCAAGAGTTCCTAAATTTTACCAAGTTATTTATGGGTATTTTTAGGGTCTTGTAACAACCTATTTAACATCAAAATCACTACTTTAATCTATAAAACGAGCTTCACCCATACAATACCCAAAACACCATAAAATCAAGCAAGGCAATCACTTTATGATCTTCAAGAATGTATAAGAGCTAGTGATGTAATGACCTTTTAGCAAGAGTCCCGAATCAAGTCCTCCACACAAAGTCCCTTCAACTTCACTCTGGACTCAAGTTTGCAAGAACCCCCAAATCACCTTCTTTTTATCTCACGAACAAGAAAACGAATCAAGACTTAAACCAAATTTTAGAGAAAGGTTTGACTACATATTAACAACCTTAAAAACATGGGAAAAGCCCCAAAAGCTTAATCCCCTTTTGTTAGTACCTATAACCATATATCGCCATGTGTCTGAGCCACAATAAGAGGGGCTACAAATGACATAACATAAGGGACATTCAACGACGAGCATAGCAACGCATGCTAAACCACACTTGCACACTAAGTGGAGCCCTTCGCAATCTGCAGGCGAACAAGTAAGACTGCTCGCAACATCATACCTCACCATATAACCATATGATTATGCAGGCTCCCGCTACGGGTATCAAGAGATACCTAAGACGTAAATCCATAGCCCATCCAATCAATGCACCATGACTACCCCATTATGACACTTGTTCGAGTAGTATAAAGCCAAACATGCAATTTAAAGGAGAGGACACCTTCCATTCTTAGCAAAATCACCACCCTAAAAAAAAGAGCAATACTTGAGCTCTGAACCATAATGGTCACCCCTGTCACCTGCAAGACCACCGTCTCTGACCCCTGATCATTTTGACCATCAATCATTGGTGCGGTGAGCATAGACCTTCAAATCTCTAGTATGATGCTCTCTCATCTTGGACACGTGTAAAGGAATAGACATAGATAAAAAGGGGGAAATGAAAGGGGAAGCGGAATCCAACCCTCTTTTGAACCAAAAATAGCCGATCGACCAATATGCATGTAATAAAAACCAATCACATGGCTGCAACCCATCGATCGGAGGAAAGGAACGACAAGATACGACAAAGAAAGTGACCTAAAGGTATATATAGGTTCAGATAAGAGATATAAAGCCAATGGAAGAAACATAAAGGGTAGGAAGGTCGGGTGAGGAATGTAAAGAACCCTCTCGGCCCTCTCGCTGGAAGAAGAGAAATGACCCATACCGACCAAATTCGAAGTTATAAAACTTTGAATTTCATACGCTGCCCCTCCACAACCTTTTCGATCAAATTTGGCGCACGATGCAAAGCTGTAGACTATTTAGCAGCCATGCGCGATAGCGAAGATGTAGGAGAGTGAGAACTTGCCACAAAATAGACACACACAAACACCCAAATATATTATATATCTCATACTATTCAATATGCATTTCGTTTCATTTTTTGTCAATATGTACATTCTGCGGCACACTCTATGCGACTATTGTGATTAATGAAAATATCATTCCCACTAATATTTTAATTCGGTCCCCATTTCTCCTTACAAATGAGAGAATCGTTAGCCACCCCTGAAATACAACGATCGTCGCTTCTAAAGCAAGCGAGATAAACATACAAAGGGTCGTCTAAGAGTCCTTCACTTTTAAGAAGTGTGCTTTAAGGAATCAACTCAACGATCGCTGCTTCCAAAGCAAGCGAGCTAAACAGACAAAGGATCGTCTGAGCGTCTGCCGCTTTTAAGAAGCGTGCATTAAGAAATCAGCTCAACGATCGCCATTTGCAAAGCAAGCGAGCTAATCAAACAAATGGTTGTCTGAGCATCCATCTCTTTTAAGAAGCGTGCATTAAGGAATCAGCTCAATGATTGCCGCTTCCAAAGCAAGCGAGCTAAAAAGACAAAGGGTCGTCTGAGCGTCTGCCACTTTTTAGAAGCGTATATTAAGAAATCATCTTAACGATCACCGCTTCCAAAGCAAGTGAGCTAATTAGACAAATGGTCGTCTGAGCGTCTGTCGCTTTTAAGAAGCGTGCATTAAGGAATCAGTTCAACGATCATCACTTCCAAAGCAAGCGAGCTAAACAAAAAAAACTAACTACTTATGCATAAAATGAGGGCAACACGCGAATAAAAAAACAATGCATATACCCGGCAGCTCCCAAATACATAGCTCATAAAAATAGGGCCATAGTGTTCGCATAAAAATAAACTAGTGCAGTAGCAATAAAAGCCACCATGTATAGAGGGAAAGATAAACATAAAGCCAGAAAGGAAATATTCCAAACTTGCTCATAAAAGGGGAGAAACCTTCAACGAGCTAATTACAAAAAGAACGAGAACTAACCACGGGCCTATATTACAAAGTTACAAACAACATAAAGTTCACATCAACAAGCGTGTCCCCATTTTACAGAAAGGAAAACACAACACAGACACTAAGTTAGCCAAGTATAAGAACAAAGTCAAGCTCAGCTCTGCGGGTAACATGAAGTTAGTTCATAAGACCAACCTCCTTGAGGTTTATCGTAATCCCTTAAATATCATCGTTTATCAATGTAAACAATCGAAATGAACAACTAACACTCCTCCCGGATCTACAAAGTAAAGCCTCCATATGCCACTCATCTTCACAAGTAACATCCCCACCAACACGCGCAATAATGTTACAGAAGAAAGAATGTACCCCCACGAGTTAGGATACCAAAACTCGAACCCATTCTAGATAATGATATACAATGCACATAGACAAGTGCGAACTCAAACCAATCCATGGGAACATGCAACCATTTTCGCCACCTAAAAGAGTCCTCACCAAAGTAGTCACCGACACCCATACCTTTCGCAAAGTATTATACTAACAAAGGATTGGTTAAGCGATATTCTCATAATTAGGTGATACTCTCCTCAAACGTAGCCCCCGGGTTTACTCAAATGGATATAACATAGAGGGACCAAATCACCTAAAATCATAGATGCCTGTAAGTGAGCGCGTACAATATCTAAAGCAAAGTATAAATCTAGAGGCACAATCATTTGAATAGTACTCTATAAGAAAATGATAATGTGCAAAGATATTAATATGCGAAGGAGCATATAATAGTTTAGACTTTCGCAACATGGGGGCAAAGTTCCAAAATAATTACAATCATTACATAATACTATGCGAAGATAGTAACAAACCAATAAGTGCAAAATAACCAAAGACAACTATAGAAAATATTTTCCTATTAAATTTACAAGCAATTTGAATGAAAACATCTGCTCAAAGTCATATTGACCACACATCGGTCGTTCTTCATATCGATGTTAGGCTGAGCATGGGAGAATGGCAAAATCGCCTTTATTTTCTTGTCCTATGGCTCAGCACTGTCAGTCCTTGCGCCCAAGCTGCTCGTCCGCATAATACCTGCTGTCACAACGAACACGAGCAATCGACAAGAGAACAACCACCTTGATGACATATACTTGGGAGCCTGCAAAAACTAGGCGAGCATTAACAACTTCAATGCCACACCCAACAGTTGTTGTCTCCTCGTGTAGCTCCAAACACCAACAAACGCCAACACTCGGAGAAACTTGCTCTAAAGGATAAACTACTCGTAAACTAGGTTATGGCGATATAGACCAAAGGAGCCTGATTTATAACAGAAAACGGGAATACCAGGCGGCGATATTTTCCATATCAATAAAGAGAACCGCCAATACGAACATTTAATTCCTAGATTTTCGGAATCCCAAGTAAATAACTGAGCAAATAGACGCGTGCACTTGTCAACGCTAGATACCACCAGTCAGGAATTTTCTCTCTCAACTCGATCTACTCTGAGTTGTCCAAATTGCCATACAAATAATAATAATAAGAAGAAGAAACACGAAACACTAAACCAAGGATATGGTTCCCCTCAATATGATATGAGTAGGATTATACAATATTAAAATTGCCAAAGAAGGGGAAAATCATCCACAGAATAACTTGTGCAAACACAAGTATAAGGAAGCTCTATTTATAGTGAAAGATAAAAACGCCAAATCCCAACTTTCCAAATTTCAATACAGAAAGCTACCACGAAAGCAATCAATTCCTAGATCTCCAAATCTTGAAGAAACAACTTGAGATACGCAACCCCCAATCACCAATAATTAAATGCATGAATAGTCTCGAGCAGCTGACAAATCCAATTAAAATTGTCCTTCTTCATCATGATCTGCCTCGAATTGCCTAAATCATGGTAAAGCTGACACACATCAAGCGAACTACACAAATATCAAAGAGCATAATTATAGCTAGAAAACATTGTAACTATTGAGCTCGCAAAGCAAAACAAAATGGATTATGCTAAATAGCTAATACAATCATATAGACACCGCACGTAAAGCAATGGAACTACGTAGGAAACCACATCATGAGCAATCTCCGCCTACTTAATTCATGTCTCAACAAAATAAAACCAAATCTACCTTATCCAAATTAGCAATATTTGTTCCCCTTACCATAACGAGAACGCGAACACGCATTGAAAGGTAGGTCACCACTCTTGCCTATTGCAAACTTTTAACATCAGAAGTAGTTGTATATGATAGCTATGTTATTACCTCTATATTTATGCCTCTTTGCTATAGAAATTGCATGTTTTCAAGTGCATTACATTGCATGCAGGCTGCATTTTTAGTATATTATGGATGCTTTTTAATTTATTGCTCGTGTGGAGTGGGTGCTGCGTGAAAGTTAGTTTTTGGCTATTTGTGTGCAGGATGACAGATCAGAATGCGAAGGAAGAAGAAAGGAACAAAATGCTATAGCAAAGGAGGAGAAAGGAGGTTAGCTGGCGCACGAAAGTACAAGCACGTGAAGTGCAGAGAAAAACGCCTGACACTGTCAGCAGCTTTATGCAGCCGTTGCGCCTCAGTTGCAGACCGTCCTTTTTGTCCCCTGATGGACAGAGCTTGTCGGATAATATTCTTTGGGATCCCCAAGGATATACCAAGACACCAAAACCCTAGAAGACCTCCCACTATATAAAGGCTTCATCTCTTCAAAGGAAAAAGGAGGCGAAGGTGAGGAGAGAAAGGAAAGTGTGCAAGAGGAAGCACAACAAGAAGGGAGGAGCACTTCATCGTTGGTCATACTTGGTGTCCTTCATCATGATGTTCGAGGCGTGGCCTCGTCGTCCTCTTCTAAGGCGGTGAGCCTAAGGCGGTCATGGTAGTCCACCAGTGAACTGGGAGTTTATCTTTCCTTTTTCCTATAGCATTTATTTTTCTGGAGGGCTATATGACGATGATACGTTTGATTATTGCCCAGTCATAAACAGTTTTATATGGCTCAGGTTTTGTTGGATGATACTCTGTTTATTTTCTTAATCTCATGTTAATGTTTACTGTTCTCTCTTGATCTTTGCTTTGTTTGTGGTGTGCTTAATTTCCTAACGTTGTAAGAGCTTAGGGTTGTCAGTTCCTTGAGAGTTAGGCCCTACCTTAAGCGCCTTCGAGAGTTGGCCTTTCTTTAGGAATAACCTAGGGTTGTAAGAGATTAGGGATGTTAGTGCCTCGAGTGACATGCCATTCCTTAAGATGCCTTCGAGTGATGGATGTTCCCTAGGTACAGATGGGGGTAGTGATCGAGGGAGCAAGCCTGAGCTAATAGTGACAGTTAGAGTAGTGCATGATAACTTTCGAGAGAAGGTCATTGCTTTAGTATTAGCTTGGAGGAGTGAACGAGAGAGCTAGCCTTAGATCCTCATAAACAATGGAGTAACCACCAAGGGGAAGGACTCCAACCTACCTTAGAGATAAGTGATGGGTTTAAATGGCTATGAGGGATAGAGATTAGGAGAGTAAAGTGTTTAGAGTTAAGCCGAGAGGTACTGCTGTAGCATTTTAGTCCCTCAGCCTTCTTACTGGAGTTAGTTTAGAAGCAGTCATAGTAAATCCTGCCGAGTATAGTGGAGAGAACTAGGATTCGTTAGCAGTGTTAGGAGGTTTTAGAGGGTTATCCTTCAGAAGCTAGCCAGCCATTCTGTAGAGAGCTTCGTATCCGAGAGAGGACCTATCTGTTAATTGATTATCTCTTCGTTGTCTGCTTGTTTTGCTACATCATTTTTCCTTCATTCATTCTGCCTTAACATACTCACATTACAATTTGGTTACTATAGCAATTTGGAAACGAAACTGTGTTTACCTCCAATCCCTGTGGAGACGATACTCACTCATCACTTTATTACTCGTTTGACGTGTATACTTGCACAATTAGCGTATCATTTATAGTACTGCACGAACGTGAACAAGCTTTTGGCGCCGCTGCTGGGGACTGGCAATTGGTTGTCCACAGTTTTTATTTTCATTTTGCTTTCTATTTCCACATTGTAAATATTCACTAGTTTTGTTTTTGGGTTGTTTTATTTTTCTTTTCAGGTATTTTTCTAGTTTATGACCAGAAGAAGAAGACCAAGAGGACCTATTCAGCCCATTGTTCCAAAAGTTGATCGTTTGTTTCGTTTGAGAAGACGCGAGAAAGTAGAAGCTAGAGTCATGGAACCGACACTTGTTAATTCAGATGCTGTAGCAAATGGCCATGGAACGAAGGTTTGACCACGAGCCATTAGGGATCATTTGGCTCCTAGTTTGGATGATCTTTAACCCGGAATAGTAGCTCCAGAAATTCAGGCAGCCTAGTTCAAACTTAAACCCGTCATGTTGAACATGTTGAGCAGCATTGGACAGTATGGTGGCTTGCCTCATGAAGATGCTAGACAACATATTCATGCTTTCTTGGGTGTTTGTGATTCTTTCAAGCAGAAAGGGGTGCACGAGGATGTGTCGAAATTAAAGTCGTTTCCGTATTCACTAAGAGATAGTGCTAGAGCATGGCTAAATGGGGTGCCAGCCGGATCAATTCAAAGTTGGACCGATTTATGCAGAAACTTTTTGCTATGACATAGTCCACCATTAATGAACACCCAGTTGAGGAATGATATCGCTTCCTTTCGTTAGTCTGATGACGAATCTATGTATGAGTGTTGGGACCGATTTAAGGGATTGTTGAGGAAATGCTCTAACCATGAGTATCATGAGTAGACCCAAGTGGTTATGTTCTATAATGGTGTCAATGCACCCACAAGGATGTTGATAGATGCTGCAGCAAATGGGACACTATTGTACAAGTCAACGGAAAAAGCATTTGACATCCTCGACATGGTAGCCAACAACGATTATCAGTTCCCAACAACAAGGCTTGGAACGGGGAGGAGAAATCAAGCTGCCAAGGGGAGTGAAGTTGACAACTCAATACTAAATCAGTTGGACAACATCACTGATTTGTTAAAGAATCTCCAACGTTCCAACGAAGTGAAGGAAGTTAAGGTAGTAAGGTCATGCCTGAGATACGATGGCAATCACCACCTTAATGATTGCCCTGATAATCCAGAATCTGCCAACTATGTGAGGAACTACAACCATAGCAACAACAACCCTTATTCTAACTCCTACAACCCAGGATGGTGTCAACATGAGTTGGGATAATCAGGGGCACAACAACAATTCGGCCAATCAAATGCCACAGAAAAATCCGCAAGAGGTACATCATTCCTGTCAGAATAAGCCATGGCAAAATCAAAAGGGAGCAGCACCGTCATCAAGCAGTTCATTGGAGTCTAATTTTAAGGAGTTCATGGCTATGACAAAGGACTTCATGAGGACCACTAAAGTTGTGCTACATGATCAAGTAGCACACATCAAAAATCAAGGAGCCCTACTACAAAGTCATAGTGCATCCTTACGAGCTTTAGAAACACAAGTGGGTCAGATAGCTCAAATCTTGCACGTGCGATCACAAGGAACTTTTCCTAGTGACACTGAAGCCATTAAGCACCATGGCAAGGAACAATGCAGTGCACTCACACTAAGGAGTGGGACGGATATTAACCAAGGTGATAAGTTTGGGGGTGGAGAGAAGGACGAAGCCCAACCCAACTTACTGCCACCGCAAGAAGATCTTTAGGAACCACAGTAAGGAGAAGGAATAAAGGAGGAAGGCAAAGCCAAAAGACCAATCAAGGAAGGACCAGTTTTTGTTACAGCAAAAGACACAACCTCACGAGCTACAGCAGTTCTAGCTAAGCCACCTCCACCATTCCCTCAAAGGCTCAAAAAGCAGCAAGAAGATCTCCAATTTGAAAAGTTTGTAGATATCCTTGCTTAGTTGCATATCAATATGCCATTTCTAGAGGCCATTGATCATATGCCAACATACGCTAAGTTTCTCAAGGATATCATCACAAAGAGAGGAAGATAGAAAAGCACGAGACAGTTGCTATAGCAAAGGAATGCTACTACATTTGGAGAAAACTCCCACCAAAAAGAAAAGACCCATGAAGTTTTATTATCCCCTGCTCTATTGGAGAAAAGTTCGTTGGAAGAACATTGTGTGATTTGGGATCGAGTGTGAACCTGATGCCTAAATCCATATTTCAGAAACTAGGGTTAGGGGATGTCAAGACTACTAGGGTTACGCAACATCTTGCTGATCACTCTGAAGTTCGACCAAAGGGAAAAATTGAAAATGTCTTAGTAAAAGTTGATCGTTTTGTTTTCCCAGCTGATTTCTTGATCCTGGATTGCGAGGAAAACATCGATGCTCCTATTATTCTAGGAATGCCATTTTTAGCTACAGGTCGAGCCTTGATTGACTGTGAGAAGGGTGAATTCATAGTGAGAATGGGTGAAGAGACAGTCACCATCAACATACATAACACCCTTCATGACAGGTCAATGGAAGATAGGCACTGCAATGCTATAGCATGGGATGAACTACAAGAACTTTGTTGTAGCAACAACATTCAGAAGAAAGCCTTTGATGGACCAATTCAAGAGAAAGAATTTGAGGACCTGACCAAGGAAGGGAACCCATATGCTGAAAATCACTCAAACGATGTGGGGCTAGCCACATCTCACCTCAGCCTTCCCGACCCTTGATAGTATGCCTCATAACTTTTTCTTTTTGCTTTAGCATTTTCAATAAACAATAGTTAGTTTGTTTTGTGTGTTTTTAACTTTGTTCTTATCTTTTGTTTTTCCTTTCTTTTAATTTATTATCCTGCAAATTTCGTATCATAGTACATGTCCTCTGTAGTATTAATCAGTCATGCAGGTGGTACATCAAAAAGGGGATTATTTTATTAGTTGATGAAGGAAATCAGAGTTTGTGGGGAACACAATTTGTCTTGACTTGGGAGTTGGAACGACATAAGAAAAGGAAGGAAACAAAAAGAGCATTATAAAAGGGGAATTAATAGAGAGAATATTTGAAGATTAAACCCTAGCCACACATAACCTAGTTCTCTCTCCTACTTTTTCTTTGAGCAATTAAGAGACCCTTTTCTCTTTCCTGAAAAAAGACGGCTCCCATCACCCTCAAACCTCTCTCCTCATTAAGGAGAGTCAGTTGCTAGTCGTTTCTTAAGGAAACCTCCCACTCGTCTTCTCCCACTTTCCCACTCAACACATCCTTACTCTTCATCTTCCTCACTCA
Source organism: Hibiscus tridactylites (assembly GCA_958450335.1). Lineage (NCBI taxonomy): Eukaryota > Viridiplantae > Streptophyta > Magnoliopsida > Malvales > Malvaceae > Hibiscus > Hibiscus tridactylites. Next base: position 76,596,344 of record OY288273.1, read on the forward strand.
ACCTAAGACTATTCATCTTTTCTTTTTCTTTTCTTCCCACAAAAACCTTTGTTTCCTAAAAGACCAAAAGACTTACCTTCAAGCCATCAACCATGGTTCGAGAGAGATGAATAAACCTAAAGGATAGGAAACTACTTCCAGAGCAAGGACTCCGATTCCCCGAGAAAGATGATGAGAACTTTGAGTCATCCCTTCTAGATGTCATAGCCAAGCACGACTGGAGGAAGCTAGCTAAGCATCCTCAAAACATATGTGTTCCATTGGTGAAGGAATTCTATGCGCACTTGACAAGCCCAACTCAATCAAGCGTCTACGTTCGAGGAGAACAAGTGAAATTCACTGCTGCAGTAGTAAACAAATTCTATGGCCTGAAGAATGTTGTAGACGAGCATGGAAGTTTTGTTGCTGGGCTAGATGACAAGGCCCGAGAAAAAACCGTGAAAGAATTATTCTTTCGAGGGACATAGCTTAATTGAAGCACCATGACAGTCGAAAGAGGGAGACTAAAGCCTGAAGTGAAACTCTGGAACCATTTGCTCCGAACTCGATTGATGCCAACATTGCACACAACTACGGTACACCTATCTCGTTTACTGGTTATTCACTCTATAATTAATGGGCGTGAAATTGATGTAGGGAAACTGGTGGTGGACGAGGTCTACGCGTGCCTCAAGAGGAGCAAAAGCCCACTGATCTTTCCAATTTTGATAACCACCCTGTGTCGGAGGAAGGAAGCCTTTGAAAACCCGGCCAATGATGAACAAATGGAGGGCAAAAAGGGGTTAAAGCCTGCCCAAATTCCTTAGCTGAAAGGATTTGATGAGGATGCTCAAAACGAGACCCTAGAAGGAGGAGCCAAAAGCTTTACCGCAGCAAGGACCACAACATTGTTTGCTAAAGCAACCCACCTAGCCACAGAGCTTCACAGTCTTAAGGTGCAGTTGAGCACCTATTTCAAGTATGCCAACCAGAGGGATGTGGCCATCTCACAATGCTTCTCCGAGGTCTTGCCAGACATAGCAATTATGTTCCCCCATTCCCAAAGGAACTCCTCATCACTCCTGAACCTCAAGACCAAAATGCTGCAGCAAACACGCCACAACCACCAGCCCATAAGAAGAAGTTGATGGCTAGGAAGAAATTCAACCCAGCCCCAGCCCATGAACTAGACATACGAGACCCCTCAGCCCAAGAAGAACAAACCCCTGCCCAAAAGTCACAGCAAATTGATCCTGCTTCCACACCCACTAGGAAGAGAGCAAGAAGCAACAAGAAGCCTGCTACAACACCATCGCAGCCACCTGAATCGCAAAGGGAGCCAGTCACCACTTTTAGAGATGATGATCAGCCTATGGCTGAGGCAGCGCCCACCACTGCACCCAACCCAGTTGTGCCACAATATGAGGATGCTACAACATCCAAGCCGAAACGTTATAAACGCACAGTCGGGCGCACCGTCAAACCAACCAATCCAGGCCCTGTTCAATCTGACGACAATGCGACCTCAACAGTCCCGGTGATGCACAACGACCACTCCACAGACGACACAAGTGACAATTGACCTCAGCACCCATGAGGTACAAATTGTTTTTAGTTTTATTCATTTTTAGTTTATTTTTGCATAAGCATCTTGCATAACATTTTTTCTTTTCATGCATCGCGGGCGATGCATCTCCAAGTTTGGGGGTGTTTCGCCTTCGCTTAGTTTAGGACTATAGCATTTGCATCGTAAAATTAGACAAAAGTTTTGCTATGACATTCTGTTTAGCTAGGAAGAAATATGCAAATGTGTTGATGATGCTTAATGATCATTTGAAATTCAATAGGCCTGAACTTAAATTTTACAACTGCATGCATGAGACTTAGAGAACTATCTTAGGAGTGAGTTTGCTAAATTTTTTTTACACAAATTGCTTTCTTTCTCTGCTTGGTAGGTTTAGAAAAACATTTTAGGAAGGACTTTAGTACTACCTTCACCTTACATGAAAGAATGAAAAATGAGCTTAAAAGAAAATAGACTCCACTGTGCCTAAAACTGAAAAATGAATGCTATAGAATAACTATAAGAAGGACACTCCGCTGTGCAGCCTTTAGGCCACTGTTCAAAAAAAAGAGATAGAAAAAGAAACAAAATAAATAAGTGGCAATGAAAAGCACATGAGTGAATGAAAGTTGTCACGGGATGACTCTACCTACTAGCTCGGGGGTGAGAGGTATGCTCCCTACTCATCTAGAGTTAAGGACGGTAGGTGTGATGAGCCGACACCCTTCGTAACAGTACCCTTTTGCATTCTTGTGGAAGTCTGTAATAATTGAAAATTCATTGCTAAGGCATTATTATTGAGCTTCCTTGAAAAATTTTCTTCACCTATCATGCATAGTTCGAAAGTAATCTTGTGCACACACTCACTAGCAGCTTGTTCTTAAGAGAAATTCTTTCTAGTCTCAAATAAATGTTGTTGATTGTGAATGCCTATCTTTTTCTAAAAGCTGAAACACTGCCTTAGCATTTATTCCTCGTTAAATCTTTGTCATAGCATCTCTTTTGTTTACTTTTACTCATTGCTTGAGGACAAGCAATAGCTTAAGTTTGGGGTGTGATAGCTATGCTATTACCTCTATATTTATGCCTCTTTGCTATAGCAATTGCCTGTTTTCAAGTGCATTACATTGCATGTAGGCTGCATTTTTAGTATATTATGGGTGCTTTTTAATTTATTGCTCGTGTGGAGTTGGTGATGCGTGAAAGGTAGTTTTTGGCTGTTTGTGTTCAGGATGATAGAGCAGAATGCGAAAGAAGAAACAAGGAACAAAATGCTATAGCAAAGGAGGTGAAAGGAGGCTAGCTGGCGCACGAAAGTACAAGCACGTAAAGTGCAGAGAAGGACACCTGACACTGTCAGTAGCTTTATGCAGCCGATGCACCCCAGTTGTAGACCGTGTTCTTTGTTCCCTGATGGACAGAGCTTGTCGGAGAATATTCTTTGGGATCCTTAAGGAGATACCAAGGCACCAAAACCCTAGAAGACCCCCACTATATAAAGGCTTCATCTCTTTAAAGGAAAAAGGAGGTGGAGGTGAGGAGAGAAATGAAAGTGTGCAAGAGGAAGCAAAACAAGAGGGGAGGAGCACTTCATCGTTGACCATACTTGGTGTCCTTCATCGGGAAGTTCGAGGCGTGGCCTCGCCGTCCTCTTATGAGGCGGTCATGGCAGTCCACCAACGAACTGGGAGTTTATCTTTTCTTTTTCCTATAGCATTTATTTATCTAGAGGGCTATATGACGATGAAACTTTTGATTATTGCGCAGCCATGAACTGTTTTAGATGGCTCGGGTTCTGTTGGATGATACTCTATTTATTTTCTTAATCCCATGTTAATGTTTACTGTTCTCTCTTGATCTTTGCTTTGTTTGTGGTGTGCTTAATTTCCTAACGTTGTAAGAGCTTAGGGTTGTCAGTGCCTTGAGAGTTAGGCCCTACCTTAAGCGACTTCGAGAGTTGGCCTTTCTTTAGGAATAGCCCAGGGTTGTAAGAGATTAGGGATGTTAGTGCCTCGAGAGACAGGCCATTCCTTAAGATGCCTTCGAGTGATGGTCGTTCCCTAAGTACAGATGGGGGTAATGACCGAGGTAGCAAGCCTAACCTAATAGTGACAGTTAGAGTAGTGCGTGATAACCTTCGAGAGAAGGTCATTGCTTAAGTATTAGCTTGGAGGAGTGAACGAGAGAGCTAACCTTAGATCCTCATAAACAATGGAGTAACCACCAAGGGGAAGGACTCTAACCTACCTTAGAGATAAGTGATGAGTTTAAACGGCTAAGAGGGATAGAGATTAGGAGAGTAAAGTGTTTAGAGTTAAGCCGAGAGGTACTGCTGTAGCATTTTAGTCCCTCGGCCTTCTTGCTAGAGATAGTTTAGAAGCAACCATAGTAAATCCCGCCGAGCATAGTGGAGAGAACTAGGATTCGTTAGCAGTGTTAAGAGGTTTTAGAGGGTTATCCTTCAAGAGCTAGCCAGCCATTCTATAGAGAGCTTCGTATCCGAGATAGGACCTATCTGTTAATTGATTATCTCTTCGTTGTCTACTTGTTTTGGTACAACATTTTTCCTTCATTCATTCTGCCTCAGCATACTCACATTACAATTTGGTTACTATAGCAATTTGGAAACGAAACTGTGTTCTCCTCCAATCCCTGTGGAGACGATACTCACTCATCACTTTATTACTCGTTCGAGGTGTATACTTGCACAATTAGCGTATCATTTATAGTACTGCACGAACGCGAACAGTATACAACCAAACTCATCGCACAACCACCTAAGAATGACTACTACAAAGTTTTTTACGATCGTATCTCAAAATATTAATAAAATGCAAACAACAAGCAAACAACAACACACACACAAAGAAAATTAAATTTCACCATATATACCACTCATCTGAGAACGACGAATATCACAAAGTAAAATTTTACTATCCAGAAGTAAAAATCCTAGAAAAATTAACTAATAACGTAGGAATACAACTTCCTTCGCTAAAGCAATATCGTCTTATACAATGTAAGAATGCGAATGTACAAAAATCTAATGATCTAAACATTTACTTCCAATATTAGCTATCAAAGCCTCCTTGGTATCACTTCAAGGCACATACTCGCGTAAGAGCAAGTTTCATCACTCTAAATATTTGGTTGAAGTCACATATTCATCCTTACAATACGCAAGCCCACAATTGATAAATAAATAGGCATCTGGACTTCCATCATGAGGCAAACTAGATACATGAGCAAACAAAAAGAGGGAGGGAATGCAATATGAACACTAAAGTGCCAATGTAATTTCAATCTCTTCCATAAATCTCTTCTCACAGGGGGCAAGAACCCATCCAAACAATTAATTAGTGAAGCATGCAAAGTATCGCAACTCCTTGAGCAATCTTTGCTTGCGGCTTCAGTTGATGGCTTGTAGAATACCCGAGGAGTAGGACGAAAAGCATCCCCCTTCCCCAACTCCGCCACACCATACTACAAATGGCTAATCACAGCCTTCTGAATACTATCGCCTGATGATACATATGACCCAAACTGCAATATTGGCATTCCCCTAAATTCAATCAAAAGTGGCCTCTGAAAACCACTTCTCTCCGCAAACATAATTTCTATCCTCTCAAAATAGTACAAGAAAAATCGTAAAAACAAAACCACATAAAAAGGTGAACCACTCGTACGTTAGTAGTACACTCAAAGATACCCTATTTATAGTACGCAATGGGCAAACCTAACAACGACGTTCTACACACCTACCCAGGGAATCATAAATGCCAACATTTGATTCCTAGTCTATAAAAATAACAATACTAATAAATACACACATATGTAATAATAACATAAACAAATAGATAATAAAAATATCTCCGCTACATAATTACGTTCACACAATTTCTAAAGAGGTATACATATTTCTCACTACCAGTCAGATACTTTCTTATCACAAGCCTCCCCTGAACTATCTAGATCACCGAATACTGCTCCAATAAGAAATAATAATAATAAAAGTAGAGTCACACGCAGTAGCCACCTTTTTTACTGTCGCTTCACACAAGATGATGATGACAAAGTGAAAGGATAAAATAAGGCACAATAACAAGGAAAATTTGTTCTTAAAAGAAATGTTGCGCATAATAAGGTCATGTTAGATGCAGTAGCCCAACTTCGCTAAAATATTAAAACAATCAAAACAAACCCTCTTTTCATATAAAAAGCAAAGAGGAAAATAACAAAAACAATTTATAAAACCCCACTAGAATCAGCCAAAGTATCACGGACGCTTCCCCTATTGGCAACACCACCGCGGACGCTCGGGGAAAGGGACGCAATCAAACCAAAAGTAGAAGGGACCACAACACTCTTATACCTCGCAGGAAAGCTGTCCCAAGAGGGCCCACAAGGGTTTCTCACGTTAAAATTCGTAGCTACTTCTCAAAGAGCGCCAAAATCCACACCCAGAAAATTGAAAGGTCCTCGTGACAGCTGAAAGCTAAGAATGGCAGCATCTCGAGACCTCTCCATCACTCCAACCATAAGGGCAAAGTTTGTGTCTACAGCTACCTTAACTTTCTTTGCCATAACAATATCGTGAGTAGCTTATAATACCATAGTTTCATTCTTGTGAGATTCTTTAAGCTCAAATAACTTCCTAGCAAAGCTCGCGAAGCTTTTCTCCGCTGCGTTCTCTGCTCGCACCAGTCTTTTTTTAAGATCTCGAATTTCAGTCTTGAAGCTCCCTTCCATAGCTTCAAGCAGTATATCCTTAATCTTAAGAGAACGGTCAGTTTCTTTATTCTCTTAGAAATATACGCCTCATGTCCTTCTCGCGGCTCCTTTAACATCGTGGCATGATTTTCCACCTGCGAGCATAACCTAGCATTCTCTTCAAGCAAAGATGTATAACCCCTCGCTTGCAAATACAGCCTAGCATTTTCCTCAATAAGGGTCTCTGCATTTCTTTCAATGTTATGTTGAACACAACATAGTTCCTAGAGAAGACCTCAACCCCCCTCAACGGTCCTCCTAATATTAGAGCAAGGCGGAGAAGTGTCATGGTTATTCGAATACAATTCAAACAATCTTCTGGCAACAAATTTAGGGTGGAACAAATTGTCTGATTCAGGCAACCCCCTCCAAGGGTAAAACACGCTCCAAGGAGCAGGGGATTTGTTGCTTCAATAAGAAGGAATAGTAGAGGACAAAGACCCTAAATGAGCTACAACAACACTTGAAATAGGCACAGGCTCAAGAAACGGAACCTTAGGGGACATACTTTCAGTGGAGCAAGAAACAACAATAGAATCTGTAACAGTTGGCCCTTCAAATAAGATCAATATGAAAAGCCTTACTAGAAACTCAACAACAAAGTCACCCAATTCAAAAAAATAACACAACACTTCAAATACCTGAAAAGCCACAAATGGTAGAAAGGTCGACGCCTAGGTTGGCAAAAGCAGTGCTCTGGGCAACGTCACTCACAACAGTAAAAGAGAAGCATGAGAGTGCGAGAGAAATAGACGGGAAATCACGTTTCAACTCAAGTAAAAACCTAGTAATTCTAGCATCAATCTCTGGCCTTTTCCCCAGCATATTTTCTTCTTCCCCGCTTAAGGAGCACCTATTTGAGCCATAAGCTCTCATTTGTCTCGCCACGCTTTCCCGTGCCATCTTTATAACATCTGCGAGAACATCTGGGAAGGCATTTTGGTTGCTAAGAGACACTCCCTAAAAAGGAGCCACATGAATTGCATCTACAAAGGACGTTGTCGCAATAGTTGTTCTCAAGGGGCGGGGCAAATTCACGTCCCCATTGTTCAAAGCACTCGAAGACCCATCTTTGCTAGCCTTCACGAATCTAGCAAGTCACCGCTAGTTGCAAAGGGTGGCACATCCCTTACGACACGTATATGAAAACAGGAAAAGCCAATGAGATACAATAATGTACATAAAAAATCTATATTTTCATGATGCACCAAGATCACAACAAACCATTACCAATATTCATTCTCCTTTTCAGCCTGCGTTCAAAATGCAAATAACTTCCTTCTTCCGACGAACCAGAGGCAACATGCGAATTCGGAACTACCCATTTCTTTTCCCCCTTCCCACGGTCGGATCCAGGTGAAATCTCGTCGGTATAACCCTTCGGGGTAATGAGACCAAATTCTTCACGAGCTCTATCTAAAGGCTCATCTTTCTCGCGATGTTTTCAAAAGCCAGTGCAAGCGCCGATAAACTCAAAGAAGAAATATTCTGGTTTGTTTTCCCTACCCAGAAGAATTCCAACAACACGCTCACTCCCTCCTTCACCGAAGGGCCAAGCCTCTACTCAAGAGGGCACGCTCGCCAAATAGCCCTCTCGAAACACATCTAAATCTCCTTCATCCCAAGCATTAGGGCTTATCTCCTCTAGGCAATGCAACCAAATATTTTTGAGAGTACATACTTCTCTAAAGCAAAAAGGGGATCACTTTCTAACTTCCTCAGAAGCCTCAACTCAGTGACTAACAATTCTTCCATATTAGAAGGTGCAACCATATCCTACGCTGGCCCATGCCTCGCGATCGAAAACGAAAAATCCCCAAACTTACACTCTACTTTGACAAAATCTATTCTTTTTAAAAGGCGATCCTCAACATAATCCCTCGCCGATGGTCGCCCACCTTTACGAAGATCGATGGTCATCAAGCCCTCTATAGTCTTGTCATCGTCTTCTACTACATTAATTATGTAGCGAAATAAATTGATGGATGGCTCGACTCCATGAATCTTGTGATTCAAGAAGTATACCACCAAGATTCCCCAGCTCATCCCGCTTAGCTGACATGTCGCTACATCAAACCACTTCAACCACTTCACAATGAAGGGATGCAATGGAAAATGAAACCCCTACTCAAAAGCGCAAAGAGGAATTAGACACCACGACCTCCCTTCTTATGGGCATGCGCTCGGGAAAAATACACCTCTAGGTACAATAAACCGATAACAAAAATGATTAACAACGAGAAGGCATCGACACTCCAATACCTTCAATAAATCGCATGGGTCAAAAGAACATGAATACTCATCGTTTGCTATAACAAACAAGCCAACCATTAGTGCCAAAAGGTAATCTATAACCAAAGACTCAAAGATAGCCAACAAATCAAATAAAATAAAGACCCAACAAACACCAACAAGGGTTATTTATAAATAAAAGACCATATCCTCGTTAGCACATTTCACTAATGGAAAAATCCCTTGAGATGACATTTCGTGTGTAACGACTCTTCTTTAAAACAAGATTAAGCGGTTTATCCCAAAAATTTAGTGTGCGACGCTTCATATTTCTTTTGCAAATTTATAAGAAGCATGTTGCCATCCAAATTTAAAAAATCTTTCCACCACAAAACTTGCACCCCTGAGAGCTCCCTATGCAATCTTCAAGTTCGCCAAGGTCAGTTTATAACCTTCCCTCACCTGGGGGCAATTGTTAGTACCTATAAGATATACCACCACGTGTCGGACCCATAATAAGAGGGACTACAAATGACATAATATAAGGGACATTCAATGACGAGCATAGAAACACATGTGAAACCACACTTGCACAATAAGCGGAGCCCTTCGCAATCCGCATGCGAATATGTAAGACCACTCGCAACATCATACCTCACCGGATAAGTAAGACCACACTTCAAAAGGTTGGATGGTGTTGGGTTGATGTTTTTGGAGTATTTGAACATGTTTCATATGATAAATTGATGAAGTTGTTGTTGACTTGAGGTTATAGAAGAAGTGAGGATGGTTTTGGTTAGTTTCATATAGAAATTGGAAACTTGATGTTGTCGGATTTTGATAGAGTTGATTTCAGTAGGTTCGGTTTATTGAAAAGTATATTAAGTCCTTGTTTTGGTTTGGGTAGAAGCAACGAATAACGATTTAGGTTCTTCGAATGCTACACCAGGAGTTGCGAAAGCTTGAAGGAGGACCGTTAGCATGTTTTGTTATTCAGCTGGTGAGTAGAAATTGTTTTGAAGCTTGGAAATGTTTCAAGGGGGTTTTCTTGGGTTTGAGTGGAGCCTCAGAGGCCAACCTAAACCCAATCGTAAGTTTATTTGTTTTTTTGTCTTGTTTCGTTAAGTGTCGGTGTATACAATTATACATGTTATTGGTTGAAATACATGTTTTGTCTTTAAACTAAATACATGTTTTGAACTGCATTGTTGTTGTTGTGATTTTGAGCTCCGCTCACTAAGCTTTTAAGCTTACGCTCTATTTTCCAACAATGGAGATTGTTAGTAGCTTCAGGAGGCAAGTGGGGCAAAGGAGGAACCTTGGAGTTCATTTGCTAGCTCAAGTATGGTTTTCATGGTTGTAATAATACATAGGCAATGGGAATGCTAGACTTTTATGTTGTGGAGTTAGTGTCAAAACTCCTATGTTTTTGTTATTGTTGTTATCATGTTTGAAGTGTTGAAGTATGCTTGGGTTTGGCTTTTGGCCCTTTGAGAGTGTTAAGCATGTTTGGTTGATCTTGCTAAATCATGTTTTGTTGAATTGAGCCTTGTGGTATGTTCAACTTGTCTTAAATGAGTTTTCTTGGTTGTCTTGGATTGCTTGTATGTTTAGAAGTTAATCTAATGCTTGCTTAGGGCATTTAATTTAGTCCTCTTGTGCTTAAATCTGAATTTTGTTGTCTTTCTGTGCAAGGTGTATGGATACGCTCAAGGGTGGTATCGACACGGTCCCCTGTTTCAAGCCTATCGTACTGATACGCGAGGGCGTATCGATACCCTCTTTGCCCTCTGGAAATCTGAGAATTTGACGAGAAATTGGTGTATTGGTACGGGCCTTAGGCGTATCGATACGGTCCTGGGGTTGACTTTGGAAAACTTGACTGTTAAAGGGGTATCGATACTAGTCTTGGAGGGGTATCGATACGGTCTCTCAAAGTTGACTTTGGGGGAGTTTGGTCATTGAAGGCATATCGATACAGGGTTTTGACGTATCGATACGGTCTAAAGTAAAATGGCTAAAAGTTGTCTTTAATTGTCTTGTCTGCTTGGTTCGTATCCGTGGTTGCTTTTCCAATGTTTGCTTCCTCATATAGGTTTAAATAAAGCATTTAGATAGGATTGATTTAAAAATAAATAGGGTTGCTAATCAGAGTGAGGCCTTAACGGGTTTCGCTTCGGTTTTCCCCATGCAACCCGTTCGGGTCGGTCTGGTGGCTAGGCTGGGTCGAGGGGTTTACATTTGGTGGTATTAGAGCCTCGGTTACGAGGTCTTCCGGGAAGGTAAGTCAAGTAAGTTGGTTTGTTTGGTTTGTTTGCCATTGCACGGCGTATGAAAGCATGATTACTCTTTCTTGTTGTTGGTTGAAGTGTAGTCGAGCGTCCCCATTGCTAGGTATTTTTATTGGATAATGGTTTTGGTTAAAAGAGCTTGAGCACTTTGATCCTTGCCCTTACTGACCCAATGTTTTCTTGTGTGTTATGTTTGTTGTTTTAGATTTTATCTTCGTTATTGTGAGACCGAGGGGAAGGCCTAGAGCGGGTGGCCAGACACCCGGGGTTGTGCCTCCTCCTACTTCCGATGGTAATGGGGCGGATGTCGGAGATGATGTACCTTAGGCTGGGGCGGACGTTGGACGTAATGGAGCTCAGGCTGGTCAAGGTCCGGCAGGTGCAGATATGACTCATTTGATTCAGACCATACTCGGGGCTTTTCAAACAGCTTTAGCCGGTATACATGTTGCATCACCACCTCAGGGTGCGGGGACTAGTTTACCCCTTGAGAGACTTCGTAGTTTGGGCATCATTGAGTTCCGTGGTTTATCTCCCGAGGGTTTAGAGGCTTGGCTCAAGAGCACTACATGAATCTTAGGCTAGATGGAATGCTCGGACACTCGTAAGTTGGGTTGTGTTTTCTCCTTTCTTTAGGGAGATATGTATTCTTGGTGGACTACCGTTATTTTAAGTATGCCAGAAGCGGATGTCACTTGGGAATTCTTCAGAACAGCCTTCAGAAAGAAGTACCTTGGAGCCCGATACTAGGATGAAAAGAGGAGCGAATTTATGGCCTTGGTTTAGGGTGGTAAGACTTTGTCAGAGTATGAGATACAATTTGTGAGGTTGAGCTAATATGCTCCCGAGTTGGTTCCCAGTGAGAGAAAACGGTGTGAGCGCTTCCGTTATAGTTTGACTAGGGATGTGAAGACATTTATGCTCGCTTCTGATTACATCGAGTTTGATGTTTTGGTCTCTAAGGACAAAGATATTGAGCAAAGTTTAGGCTCAAACACTCGTACCAGTGGGTCTGATCTAGGGAAGAGACATGCGGATTGGGACAGATAGCATGCCAAGAGGCACAGAGATAGGAGATATCAGCCTGACTCGAGACATAGAGGCGATAACCATAGATGTGGCCATCAGGGCCAAGGAGTTGTTGTTCACACTCTTGAGTGCACAAGATGTGGTAGACGCCATCCAAGCGAGTGTATGAGTACTTTTGGGGTATGTTGGAACTGTGGTTCTTGAGATCACTTGAGGCGTAACTATCCTCACCCGTCTAGGGGCAGACAGGCCCCAGTTCGAGGTTTTGAGCACCAGAGAGGCTGTGGGCACGGTCGAGGTAATTTTCAGCCAAAGAATGATGGTCAGAGAAATGTAGCTCATGTGGTAGCAGTTCAACCCAAGGGAGAAGGTCCGGCTAGAGCGTATGCACAGCGAGAGGCTGGGAATGACACGAATGCCATCATAGGTAATTTCTTGTTACGATCTTTATCCATGCTTTCGTTGATAGATTCAGGTTCGACACATTCGTACATCTTGGGTGAGCATGCAAGATCTTTAGGTTTACCGTATGAGTGGTTAGAGGTAGGCGTAAATGTTACTATTTCTTTCGGTGAGACCGTGGTAGTTAGGAAAATGTATAGGAGGTGTCCTTTGATGATTCAAGGTCATGTGTTTCTAGTCGATATGATGGAATTGTCGTTCTATGGTTTCGATGTGATTTTGGGCATCGATTGGCTCGTAGAGAATAGAGCTAGGGTAGACTTTGAGACCAAGAGAGTTTCCTTGAGACTTACGGATGATTTTGAGGTTGTAATAGTTGGCGAGAACGTTAAGTTCTTGTCCAATGTTGTTTCTGCTTTGGAAGCTCAGAGATTGATGGATTTGGGTTGTCAAGCGTATTTGGCCTATGTGATGAATCCGAATATGAGTGAGGTGAGACCGCAAGACATCAGAACAATTTATGATTTTCTGAGTGTCTTTCCAAAAGAGTTGTCGGGTTTGCCTCTAGAGAGGGATGTTGAGTTTGCTATTAAGACGTATTCAGATTCTACACCTGTGTCTATAGCTCCGTATAGGATGAAACCTAAATAGTTGAAAGAGTTGAAGACACAGCTTCAGAAACTGTTCGATAGAGGTTTTATTAGGCCTAGTATTTCCCCGTGGGGTGATCCGGTCTTGTTTGTGAAGAAAAAGGACGGCATTATGAGGATGTGTATAGATTATATGCAGTTGAACAAGGTAACGGTAAAGAACAAGTATCCCTTGCCACGGATCGACAATTTGCTCGATCAGTTGAGAGGTGCCACAATATTTTCGAAGATTGATTTGAGATCCGGTTATTATCAGTTGAAGGTGAAAGATGTGGACATACCGAAGATAGCCTTTCGTACACGTTATGGGCACTACAAGTTTTTGGTAATGCCTTTCGGTTTGACTAATGCTCCAGCTTCATTTATGGACATGATGAACCGAGTGTTTCACGAGTTTTTGGATAAATTTGTAGTAGTGTTCATAGATGACATCTTAGTGTACTCTAGAACCGAGGAAGAGCATGATGAGCATTTGCGATTGGTGCTACAGACTTTGCATGAAAAGCAGTTGTATGCCAAGTTGAGTAAGTGCAAGTTTTGGATTGGGGAGATAGTCTTTTTAGGCCATGTGATCTCAGTCGATGGGATTAGTGTAGATCCCAAGAAGATAGAAGCGGTAGTAAATTGGAAACAACCAAAGTCAGTGACCGAAATCCGTAGTTTCCTAGGCTTGGTGGAGTATTATCGAAGATTTGTTGAGGGATTCTCGAAGATTGCAGCACCCTTGACCAAATTGCTTCAGAAAAATATTTCGTATGAGTGGACTAATGTAAGGCAGCAATCGTTTGAAAAGTTGAAGAAATCATTGACAGAAGCTCCTATTTTGATTCAGCTTGAACCAGTGAAAGAGTTCATAATTTACAGTGATGCATCGTATGTAGGGTTAGGTTGTGTGCTTATGCAAGAGGGAAAAGTTATAGCTTACGCTTCGAGACAGTTGAAGGTTCACGAGAAGAATTACCCCACTCATGACATAGAGTTAGCTGATGTAGTGTTTGCTTTGAAGATTTGGAGACACCACCTTTATGGTGAGAAATGCATAGTCTATACCGACCACAAGAGTTTGGAATATTTGATGACTCAGAGAGAGTTGAACCTTAGACATCGTAGGTGGTTAGAGCTTCTTAAAGACTATGACTTCACGATAGAGTACCATCCGGGTAAAGCAAACGTAGTGGGCGATGCTTTGAGTAGAAAAGTGGCAGTTGAGTGGCGAGCTATGTTTGCTAGATTGAGTGTATCTCGAGATGGTGGTTTGATAGCCGAGCTACAAATTAAACCTTTGTTGCTTCAGTTGATTTGAGAGAAATAGTGGCAAGATGGATCTTTGGCACCTCACGTGCAAGATATAGCCGAGGGTAAACCCACAAATTTTTGCTTTGGTGAGAATGGGATCTTATGTTTTAAGAGTAGGGTAGTTGTTCCAGAATATGCCGAGTTGAGGCGTACTATCTTGAATAAAGCTCATAACAGTCCTTTTATTATGCATTCGTGTAGTACGAAGATGTATCGTGGGTTGAAATACGAGTACTACTGGATTGGGTTAAAGAAAGATGTGGCCGAGTTTGTGAGTAAGTGTATGGTTTGTCAGCGAGTTAAGGCCGAGCATCGGTTTCCTTCAGGTTTGTTACAGTCGTTGAAGATTCCAGAATGGAAGTGGGAACGTATTCCTATGGATTTTGTGTCAGGCTTACCGTTGACTCCTTCGAAGAAGAATTCGGTATGGGTAATAGTCGACAAATTCGCTAAGTGTGCCCATTTCATACATGTTCATACTACTTACAACTTAGACAAGTTGGTCGATCTGTACATCAGTGAGATATTGAGATTGCACGGGGTACCAAAATTGATTGTGTCAGACCGAGATCTGAGGTTTACAGCTATATTTTGGGAGTGTTTGCATCGAGCTTTGAGAACTTGGTTGAACTTCAGTACTTCATATCACCCACAGTTAGATGGACAATCAGAGAGGGTTATTCAGGTGTTAGAGGACATGTTTAGGTGTTGCATCATCGATTTTCAGGGTTTGTGGGAAAAGCACCTACCGCTAGTAGAGTTTGCGTACAATAACAATTATCAGGCTAGTATTCAGATGACACCGTATGAAGCTCTGTATGGTAGGAAATGTAGAACTCCTATTTGTTGGGCCGAGGCAAGATAGAAGCTTGTACCTATGCCAGACTTGCTTAAGGGCACCACCGAGAAGGTAAAATTGATTTGTGATTGCTTGAAGGTAGCTTCAGACAGACAAAAATCATATTACGATTTGAAGAGAAAAGAGATAGAGTATGCAGTGTGTGACAAAGTATTTTTGAAAGTCTCACCTTGGAAGAAGGTGATGAGGTTTGGTAGGAAGGGTAAGCTAAGTCTGAGATTCATTGGTCCTTACGAGGTAGTTGAGAGAATTGGTCCCGTTGCTTATAGATTGAGATTGCCGACCGAGTTAGAAAAGATTCATGATGTGTTCCACGTTTCGATTCTTCGGAAGTATAGATCAGATTCGTCCCATGTAATGCCAGTGGAAGAGATCAAATTGAACCCGGATTTGTCGTACGATGAAGAACCGGTTGAGATCCTTGATACGGATAGTAAAGTGTTGCGTGTGAGGACTATCGAGTTAGTCAAGGTTTTGTGGAGACACTGAGGTGTGGAAGAGGCCACTTGGGAGAGAAAGGATGACATGGAGAAACAATTTTCGTACCTCTTCCCATTAGGTAAAATTTTGATGACGAAATTCCTTAAGTATGGGAGAGTTGTAAAGCCTCGGGTTTAGGGTCTGGGAGTTCGGACTGGAACCTAGGAAAGGTTTGATATCCGAGTTTTAGGGTTTGGGTTGTCTTTAAATAAAAATGGTTACGTAAAAGAGTTTTAAAATGTTAATTGAGTTTTTAGGGGTAAATAAAAGTTAAGTTAAGGCAAGAGGGGATTTTTGTTAAAAAAGGGGTTTTAAAATAAAAGTGGAATAAAATAGATTATTTCAAAAAGAAAGAAAGAAAAGGAAACCCACTTTCTATCTTATTCCCTTATCATTTTCTCATTTCACGTTAAAACTCCCAAAGCCATAGCCACCATCCATTTTTCACCAATCTTCACCATTTTGGAAGTTTCAAAGAGGTAAGAAACTTGATTTTTACTCTTCTCTCCATTTCAAACTTACTTGTAGCATTTTCTTTTCAAAAGCGTGAAGATTTCTCAAGCTCCTCTATTTGGGAGAAAATGAGTTTTTCAAGGGTTTAAGCGAACGATGATAAAACAATGTTTTGGGGTGAGTTGTAAACTATATTTTGGGTGTAAAATGATGTTAAGATAATGGGTGTAACATGAAAACTCGGAATTTGGGAAAATGGGTGATTTTTGGGTAATGAATATTTGGGTTTTGGGTTGAAAATGGTGGGGAAGGACATCTAATGGTTGGATGGTGTTGGGTTGATGTTTTTGGAGTATTTGAACATGTTTCAGATGATAAATTGATGAAGTTATGGTTGACTTGAGGTTAGAGTAGAAGTGAGGACGGTTTTGGTTAGTTTCGGATAGAAATTGAAAACTTGATGTTGTCGGATTTTGGTAGAGTTAATTTCAGTGGGTTCGATTGTTGAAAAGTATATTAATTCCTTGTTTTGGTTTGGGTAGAAGCAACAGATAACGATTTGGGTTTTTCGGACGCTACACCGAGAGTTGCGAAAGCTTGAAGGATGACCGTTAGCTTGTGTTGGTATTGAGCTGGTGAGTGGAAATTGTTTTGAAGATTTGAAATGTTTCAAGGGGGTTTTCTTGGGGTTTGGGTGGAGCCTTAGGGGCCAACCTAAAACCAAGCGTAAGTTTATTTGATTTTGTCTTGTTTCGTTAAGTGTCGGTGTATATGATTATACATGTTGTTGGTTGAAATGCAATTGCTTTAACCTCCCTTTTAATGTAGTCATGTTGTTTTTGTTGTCAAAGCCTCATGTGATGGTTAGTGGAAAGTGTGTTGTTGAATACGGTGATGTGTACTTCCACCGGAAGTGACTAGTAGATGAGTACGGTGATGTGTAGTCCTACCGGAAATATGCTAGTTGTTGTGAACGGTGATGTGTAGTCCAACCGAGAATGGTTGTGCATGTGCATACCATGGTTTTGATTATGCTTTCGGATTATCGTGTTTCCTTTCTAAATGGTTTTTTCTTTAAACTAAATACATGTTTTGAACTGCATTGTTGTTGTTGTGACTTTGAGCTCCGCTCACTAAGCTTTTAAGCTTACGCTCTCCTTTCCAACAATGTAGATCGTTAGTAGCTTCAGGAGGCAAACGGGGCAAAGGAGGAACCTTGGAGTTCATTTGCTAGCTCAAGTATGGTTTTCATGGTTGTAATAATACATAGGCAATGGGAATGCTAGACTTTTATGTTGCGGAGTTGGTGTCCAAACTCCTATGTTTTTGTTATTGTTGTTATCATGTTTGAAGTGTTGAAGTATGCTTGGGTTTGGCTTTTGGCCCTTTGAGAGTGTTAAGCATGTTTGGTTGATCTTGCTAAATCACGTTTTGTTGAATTGAGCGTTGTGGTATGTTCAACTTGTCTTAAATGAGTTTTCTTGGTTGTCTTGGATTGGTTGTATGTTTAGAAGTTGATCTAATGCTTTCTTAGGGCGTTTAAGTTAGTCCCCTTGTGCTTAAATCTGAATTTTGTTGTCTTT
Organism: Hibiscus tridactylites; assembly: GCA_958450335.1. Classification (NCBI taxonomy): domain Eukaryota; kingdom Viridiplantae; phylum Streptophyta; class Magnoliopsida; order Malvales; family Malvaceae; genus Hibiscus; species Hibiscus tridactylites. The sequence continues at coordinate 76,613,932 of OY288273.1, forward strand.
CTGTGCAGGGCGTATCGATACGCTCAAGGGCGGTATCGATATGGTCCCCTGTTTTAAGCTTGTCGTACTGATACACGAGGGAATATCGACACACTCTTTGCCCTCTGGAAATCTGAGAATTTGACGAGAAATTGGTGTATCGGTACGGGCCTTAGGCGTACCGATACGGTCCTGGGGTTGACTTTGGGAAACTTGATCGTTAAAGGGGTATCGATACTAGTCTTGGAGGGGTATCGATACGGTCTCTCCAAGTTTTCTTTGGGGGAGTTTGGCCGTTGAAGGCATATCGATACGGGGCTTTGACATATCGATACGGTTTGAAGTAAAATGGCTAAAAGTTGTCTTTAATTGTCTTGTCTGCTTGGTTCGTATCCGTGGTTGCTTTTCCGTTATTTGCTTCCTCACATAGGTTTAAATAAAGCATTTAGATAAGATTAAATTAAAAATAAATAGGGTTGCTAATCGGAGTGAGGCCTTCAAGGGTTTCGCTTCGGTTTTCCCCATGCAACTCGTTCGGGTCGGTCTGGTGGCTAGGCCGGATCGAGGGGGTTACAGCCACACTGGTAATGACTTATTTTGGCTTCACATGCTATAAAAAGAATTTCTGACTCGACCAACTACCAATCAGTCTAACGGAATGAGACGTTAGGTCTCTTAAGTAAAGTTATGAGTTTAAACTCATTTTCACTGTGTAAATAGAAAAAAAATTGGTTGAAAAAAAAATAAAAGGACCAAATTATCAAATTAAAATAGAGAGATAAAATCTCGAATTTTAACATAAATGAGTGACTAAAACCAAATTAGACCATCACGAGCCTTTAGAAGCATCTTTTCCAAGTTTTATGAGGAAATTGAGCAACGAAGAACTTTATAAGCATGGAGCAATGGAGTTGAAAGTTGAAAACCTAATTAGAAGAGGACATAAATATTAAACAAAGGGTGTCTTCTTCCCTCCACTTTACACATGAAAACCTCTTTACCTTTGCTTTATCTTTTCGCCTTGTTTTCAGGTCTTTTCTGACCCACTTTCTAAGGTTGTTATACATAGCATGGGACATTGAATTGTGCTCTCTATTTTCTTTTTAAAATTTGGAATTCCCAAAACTTCTTTTAGATATAGGGTTTAGGGTTCCTTGTAACTAATCTAAAGGTTCTCCTTTTACCTTTGCTAACCACAAAATAGAAATAAGTGGGCATCCATGACCTACAACTTTGGATATTGCTGCTGCATGTGCAAGTGAACCAGTTTGGCTAATGTGTCCTCAACATTTGAAGAGAATGCACTGAAAAAAGAATATATATGGCAAGTCTTTTTCAAGTTTCAAGTTAATGGAATTTTATTTCCTATCTAAAAGATTGAAAATTACTTCATGTTTAAAGTGTATTTCTTCCAACTTCGCTTTTCTTTACTTTCTTTTTTCCTTTCTAATTTTCTGCCTCATCAATTCCCTTTCCACTATCATTTGCCTCCTTTTCCTCATTGCACGAACGGATTGGATGGTTTGTGGCAGACATGAGGGAACCCCACACTAAAACTTGCGTTCAAAATTTGGAAATTTAAACAGATTCTTGACAAAGTCAACACAACTGTCCTGGTGGATTCCACCTAGAGGTCGCAAACGGATCGTTTAAATTGGGTTCGGGTCGGGTCATTTCGGGTCGTGTTGATTTTTGGTTCAGGTTGCTTTCGGTTTAGGTTCGATTCGGGTCTGATTCGGATTTAGTTCGGGTCTATGTTATTTCAGACCGGGTCGGGTATCGGGTCGGGGCAATATCAGATCGGTTGACTTTTCGGGTCGGGTCAATGTCGGGTCTGTTGACTTTTCGAGTCGGGTCAATGTCGGGCTAGTTGCTTTTCAGGCCGGATCAATATCGGGTCGGTCAACTTTCAAATTGAGTCAATATATGAATATGATCTTTTAAATGAGAAAATGATATTAAACTATTACTAAATATAGTTATCAATTAGTAATATAACACAAAATAAGAATAAAACATATATATTTGAGGAAATTAAATTCGTGTTGCTTTCGGTTCGGTTTGATTTTCGGTTTGGGTTACTTTTGGTTCGGTTGATTTTTAGTTTGGGTTGATTTTCGGTTCGGGTTGATTTTCGGTTTCGGTTCCAGTTGTTTTAGGTTTCAGTTATTTTCAGTTTCGATTAATTTCGATTTGGGTTGAATTTCGGTTTAACTAAATTCGGGTCAGTTTTAGTTCGGTTTTAATCCAAATTTGGGTCATGTTTATACCATAATGTTCAGGTCTATATCAGGTTTTGGGTCTGATAAATCAGTTCGAGTCTCAAGTTTCGAGTCTAGTTTGTCATGTCTAATTCCACCCACGACATGCATAATTGTATCGGTTTGGAAGTTGTAAGTTCAAACATGTTTAAATACGTAATAATCATAATAATGTACAGTTTAAAAGATTAAGAATAATAAAAATTCTTAAAACTTCATGGTTTAAATACTCCCCATTAAGACAGGAACATCACATAATTTAAGTTTTACAAAGAAAATAAATTTTGAATGTACTTGGTATATGGGAGAAAAGTGAATGGAAAGAAAAAGAGAGGAGAGTTCATTTACCATTGTCATGTGTATAAATAAATCACTCTAATTTAGAAGGAAATGTTGAGGGAAAATGAAGTGATGTAAATTAGTTTAAAATATATTTTTTCAAAGTTTATTATTTTTTCTTCTCATTTTTTTGATTCAACCAAGCTATGAAGGGGAAAAATTTTATATTTTCTTTTAACTTTTTTTTTGATTAATTTTAACTTTTTCATTATTCATCAAGCACACCAATAAAATAAAAAATAATAATTTTGCATTTTTTTTTTATTTTCCTATCCTACATCCTTCTAGTTTTTCTTTTCACTTTACCGAGCAAAGTTTAATAAAGTGACTTTTATTTAGGAAATATGGCCACATATTTGGGACCTGGAGCACTCCCACAACCATTTAAAAGAATTGTCCCGAATGAATGTCGGTTAAGAGTTTAGATTTTTTATTCACGCCCTTTCAATTAAAAGAACTTTTCCTTTTAAATTGGAGTAATTTATTTTTTACACGAAAAATAAGCTTTCCCTTCATAACGTTTCCTTTCTCTCTTTTTTTTCTTTTTACTTTTTTTTTTTTTATTTTTTACCCGACCAAACAAAGCCTAAATGATATCTAGGAATGTCAATTGGATGGGGAGGATGCTAAGTGTATTCTTCCCACACTCATCACCGTAAAAAAAAATTTAATCTTCATCCCCGCCCCGCAACCCGCTGCGAATATAAAATCTGAAACTATCCATGCCATGCAATTCGCAAGACTAAATAAATATAAATCAAATTTGTTATGAAAATATATGAAATATCTGTCATTCGGACTCCTACCACATATTACCATTTTAAAAAAAACAATAATATAGAAAATTAAATTTTGTACAACACACAAGTTTGAACTAAAAAGATGCTATGTAAATGAGCGAAAAATAGCACAAATAACATGTAAAATAATATTTCAATAGTTGTAACAAATAAACAATATAAATGAACTAAAAAGAAAATAACAATAAAAACAACCTTTTAAAAAATAAAAATAAATACCAATAGAATCTGAATGACATACAGTATTAGAAAAATAGAATTTTAAAAAAGTGAAAGAATAACATCCTTACAGTGAAAACTGAGGAGAAGAAAACAAACATTCGAAAGAACGCTTAACGGCAGACAACAAAAAAAATCAATAAACATAAATATATATATATATATATATATATATATATATATTCATAAATATTTCAAGATAAGTCAATATAAATTATCTTAAATTTGACTTGATTCAAACTGATATTTTAAAAAATATTTATATATTTGATTTGATAATCTCAAACTCGATTATATATATATATATATATATATTAAACTTTTCATTAATATCCCAAAACAAGTCAATATGAATTACCTTACATTTGACTATGATCCAAACTAATATTATATTTTTAATAACATGTTATAAGATCTGTTGGGGCGGGTGGGGATGATGTGGAGCGGGTGGGAATGAGGCGGGTACAAAGACGTATTCATGCCTTCCCCACCACCCACGGCGAATCAATTTTTATCTTTATCCCGCTCTACAACTCATAAAATTTATAATCATTTTTGCTCAGTTGAATGCGAAGTAGGACGAATCCCCATAAAACCCGCCCCACTGACATCTTTAGTGATATCCATTCCATGTAGTCATGAAACCATTGCCAACCTAAGGCTTAAATATTCTACCTTGGCCAATTAAAATCTTGAGCCACGGGCAGGCAATTAACTTCATATTGATTTTCGGCGGGCAATGCTAGGTATATTCACCGGGTAGATTATCCATACGAAGTGACACATAATTTACTCACTAATAAATGTAATACAATATATCTTTTAATAAGCAATAAATGCAATAAAAATAATGTATTTTTTAAATTTTATAAATAAATAATTTTTAAGATTATAATTACAATAAAATTAATATAACTATACTCCATAAACAATTTTCATAACTATCAATGCAATATAATTAATATTTTTAACAGAATTTTAATTTTTTAATATAATAAGAAGAGAAACTAAGCTAATTCAAAAATAAGACCCGTCGTAATATCATGTTCAACTAGTTTTCGGATCAACGAGTGTGACCTTGCTTCAAATAATAGCCCTTGAAGAAATATAATATTTCGGAATTAAGATGAAATAGTTGATTTTTATTCTTTTAAAATAAAAAAAGTCAATAGTTCATGTATTCTGATTTTGGAAGTTTCGATTCATGTATTTTATAAAAAAAAAATTAGTGTGATTATGTAACACCCGGGTTTAGGGGTTAGGTGAAAATAATATTTTAATATTATTCGGGTTCGGTTTTATAATTAAATTAATGTTCGGGTTTTTGCTTTCAAAATAAATTGTGTTGGGCCTATTTTGATTTAAACCCAATAGTCATGGATTTCCATCCTTGTAAATGTCTCACTTCATTAAGGGCAAAATGGCCTTTTGACTTTTAAGACAAAACAAATCAATTAGAGGAAAATACCCAACTCCACTATTCATCTTCTTCTTCAAAAAAAAGAAGAAGACCAACGTGAAATAGAACCTCCTCACCCTCTCTACTATTCCATCACCATACACCTTCATCCTTGGTGATTTTTGAAAGGTAAACATGTTTCTAACTTGTCCTCACTTTCCTCTACATGTCCATACCTTTAGTTTTCATTAAAACCCTTGATTTTGTATTTTGAAGTTTTTGAGTTTTGAATTAAAAATGTTAACTTTGTTAGCTTTTAGTTGAGCTTTTGATTTGGTGATGTTAGATGAGTCATTTGTTGTCCAAAAGGTCCAACATACCTAATTTTTATAAGGTTTTATAATGATTTCCGGAATTGTGTTTCAAGGGGGTTTTTGGAGGGTTTTAAAGTGGTTTTTGGGGTAGATTTATGTTGGTTTTTGAGGGCTGGTGTTAGTATGATATATGAGGGTCACTTTGGGTGTATTTGATGGTTGTTTGGATGCTTGAATTGGAAGATTTCAGTGGGTTTTGTGGGTTGCTCGGGAATTCTATGTTGGGCTTGATTTTGAGTGTTGGTTGCTTGAAAACGTTAATCCGGGTTAGTTCCGACGATGAGTTATTGATTGTGGATGTTTTGTTTGTGTTTGGGATTGATTAGAATCGAGGTTGGGCATCGGTGAAGCATCGGAAGTAAATCCGGGAATTTGAAGGTGGTTGCTTGCTTGGTCTTTGAGCTTGGGAGCTTAGGTGAGTGGTTAATTGTTCTACATGGTTTTAAAATGATTGGTTCGAGTATGTGGACTAGGTTGGGCTTGGTAGACCCACCTAGAGTTAGGATTAGGGTGGTAACCTAATCCTAAACTTGATCTAGAGCCTTTGGATTAGGACTAGGTTGGCGCTCCTCCACCACCTCCACCACCACCACCTCCTCCGCCTGGAGTTGGGGGCGAGGATGGAGCCGGAGGAGAGGGACCTCAAGGTGGCCAAGGTGGCCAAGGTCCAGCTGGAATTGATATGACTCCGCTAGTGCAAGCAATAGCGGGAGCATTTCTGGCCGCAGTTGCGGGAGCTCAGGCTGCAGCTCAGCCTAGGTGTGACGATGCTAGTCTACCTTTGGAGAGGCTCCGTAGCTTGGGGGCCGAGGAGTTCAGGGGATCTACTCCGGAGAGATCGGAGTTATGGTTGGAGAAGACAGTTCGTATCTTGGCTCAGATGGGTTGTGCGGGCGCACGTAGATTGGGTTGTTTGATCTCGTTGCTTCAGGGTGATGCCTACACCTGGTGGGTCACCATTACTACTGGGGTTCCAGAGGCAGAGATTGATTGGGATTTCTTTGAGACCGCTTTCTGGAAGAGGTACTTGGGACCGAGGTACTTAGATGAGAAGAAGCGGGAGTTTATGGCTCTTACTCAGGGAGAGGCTTCTGTGACTGACTATGAGATCCGTTTTGTTCGCTTGAGTCAGTACGCTCCAGAGTTGGTTCCTACTGAAGTGGAACGCTGTAACCGTTTCCGCTATGGGTTGAGTGAGGAGATTAAGAGGTACACGCTAGCTTCTGACTACTCAGACTTTGATGTGTTGGTCGCGAGGGCCAAGGACTTAGAGCACAGTTTGGGTTCGGCCAAACGATCTGGTGGTTCTAGTTCTGGTAAGAGGCATAACCACTTTGATGGTAGAGATGCTAAGAGGCACAGAGGTGGCGGACATCAGTTTGACCATAGACGTGGCGGTGGCCACCATGGTAGGGGCCATCAAGGCCATAGAGGAGGAGGGTGTTTGCCCGAGTGTACCCGTTGTAGGACACAGCACGCTGGTGAGTGTTGGGGTAATTTCCATGCTTGCTGGAACTGTGGTTCGAGGGACCACTTTAGGAGGGATTGTCCGCATCAGGCGGCACAGGCACTGAACATTGCTCAGGCTCCTGCGAGAGCGAATGATTTTCAGAGAGGTCGTGGGCGCGGTCGTGGCTACTTCCAGCCTAGAGCTGATGCACCTAGGGTAGATGCTCAGAGGAACCTTGCTCATGTTGTGGTAGTACAGCCAGAGGCGGGAGGACCAGCGAGAGTTTATGCTCAGAGAGAGGCCAGGAACGACACTGATGTGATAGCAGGTAATTTCGAGTTACAGTCTATGTCTTTGCTTTCTTTGGTTGATTCGGGTTCTACACATTCCTACATTTTGAGTAAGCATGCACAGAAGTTAGATATCCCTGTTGAGATCTTAGATGTAGGTATGCATGTTACTAGTTCTTTTGGTGAGACAGTCGTGGTTAGACGTATGTATAGGAGATGTCCACTGAAGATTCAGGGTCATGTATTCTCAGTTGATATGATGGAACTTCCTTTCTATGGCTTTGATATTATTTTGGGTATGAACTGGTTGGTTGAGCATCGGGCTAATGTGGATTTTGAGACAAAGAGAATTTCCTTGAAACTTTCCGATGACTACGAGGTAGTAGTAGTAGTAGGCGAGAACATTAAGTTCTCGTCTAATGTGGTGTCAGCTTTAGAGGCTCATAGGTTGATGGACTCCGGATGTGGGGCTTACTTAGCTTATGTTATGAATCCGGATATGAGTGAAGCTAGACCGAAGAATATCAGAACAGTGTGTGACTTTCCGGATGTGTTTCCTAAAGAGTTACCGGGTTTACCTCCTGACAGAGATGTTGAGTTTGTGATTGAGACTGTTTCAGGGTCTAATCCAGTTTCGATAGCTCCGTATCGTATGGCTCCGAAAGAGTTGAAAGAATTGAAGAGTCAGTTGCAAGAATTATTAGACCGTGGTTTCATTAGGCCTAGTAGTTCTCCTTGGGGTGCTCCCGTGCTGTTTGTGAAAAAGAAAGATGGTAGTATGCACATGTGTATCGACTATAGATAATTGAATCAGTTGACTGTGAAGAACAAGTATCTGTTTCCTCGTATAGACGATTTGTTCGATCAGTTGAGAGGTGCTTCAGTGTTCTCGAAGATAGATTTGAGGTTCGGGTACTACCAGTTGAAAGTGAAAGAGTGTGATGTTCCGAAGACAGCTTTTAGGACTAGATATGGTCACTATGAGTTTCTTGTGATGCCATTTGGGCTCACGAATGCACCTGCAGCATTCATGGACATGATGAACAGAATTTTTAGAGACTATCTAGACCGTTTCGTAGTTGTTTTCATTGATGACATACTTGTGTACTCGAAGACAGAAGAAAAGCATGATGAGCACTTGAGATTTGTTTTACAGAGATTGTTGAGCAATCAGTTGTATGCGAAGCTTAGTAAATGTGAGTTCTGGATTCGAGAGGTTGTATTTCTTGGCCATGTTGTTTCAGCCGAAGGTATCCGAGTTGATCCATCGAAGATTGAGGCGATTGTTGAGTGGAAACAACCTAAGTCCGTGACCGAGATTAGGAGTTTCCTAGGGTTAGCCGGTTACTATAGGAGATTTGTTGATGGTTTCTCTAGAGTAGCTGCTCCCTTGACTAAATTGTTGGAAAAAGGAGTTAAGTTTGAATGGTCAGATGCAAGACAGAAGGCCTTTGAGAAATTGAAAGAAGCTTTGACAAATGCCCCAGTGTTAGTGCAACCTGTTTCAGGTAAGGAGTTTGTGATTTATAGTGATGCTTCCTACGTAGGTTTAAGATGTATTTTGATGCAAGAAAGGAGAGTTGTTGCTTATGCTTCTAGACAGTTGAAGGTTCATGAGAAGAACTATCCCACTCATGATATAGAGCTAGCCGCAGTTGTGTTTGCATTGAAGATTTGGCGTCATTATTTGTATGGTGAGAAGTGTATAGTTTACACCGATCACAAGAGCTTGAAGTACTTGATGACACAGAAAGAGTTGAACTTGAGGCAAAGAAGATGGCTAGAGTTGTTAAAAGATTATGATTTGACCATTGAGTACCATCCGGGTAAAGCGAATGTAGTAGCCGATGCTTTGAGTAGAAAAGTGGCCGTTGAGTTGAGAGCTATGTTTGCTAGATTGAGTGTGTCCGATGATGGTGGATTGATCACCGAGTTGCAAGTGAAGCCTTCTTTGTTTCAGTTGATTAGAGAGAAGCAGTTGCAAGATGTGAGTTTAGTTCCTCATGTTCAGGATATAACCGAAGGAAGACCGACCGAGTACAGTTTCAGTGGTGAGAACTTGTTGTGCTTTAGAGATAGAATTGTTGTACTAGAAGATGTTGAGTTGAGACGTCAGATTCTGAGTGAAGCACATTCGAGTCCCTTTTCTATGCATCCGGGTAGTACCAAATTGTATCGAGATTTGAAGAATGATTATTTTTGGGTTGGTTTGAAGAAAGATGTAGCCGAGTATGTGAGCCGTTGTATGGTTTGTCAGAGAGTTAAGGCAGAACATCAGGTTTGTTACAGCCTTTGAAGATTCCGGAATGGAAATGAGAGAGAATCACCATGGATTTTGTGTCGGGGTTGCCTTTGTCTCCTTCGAAGAAGAACTCTGTTTGGGTGATTGTTGATAGGTTCACTAAGAGTGCTCACTTCTTAGCAGTGAACACTACGGATTCCTTAGACAAGTTGGCAAACTTGTACATCCGTGAGATTGTAAGACTTCATGGAGTTCCGAAGTCTATTGTTTCGGATAGAGATCCTAGGTTTACTTTGAGATTCTGGGGTTGTTTGCATAGTGCTCTAGGTACCCGTTTGCATTTCAGTACGTCTTATCATCCCCAGTCCGATGGGCAGTCAGAGAGAGTAATACAGATTCTTGAGGATATGCTTCGTTGTTGTGTGATTGACTTCCAGGGTTCTTGGGAGAAGCACTTACCGTTGGTTGAGTTTGCTTACAACAACAGTTATCAGTCTAGTATTCAGATGGCTCCTTATGAGGCTTTGTATGGTAGACGGTGTAGGACTCCGATTTGTTGGGCTGAAACAGGTCAAAGACTGTTACCTATGCCAGATTTGCTTAAGGGGACTACCGACAAAGTGAAGTTGATTTGTGACCGTTTGAAAGCAGCTTCCGATCGTCAGAAGTCATATGCAGTTTTGTAGAGGAAAGAGATTGAGTACTCAGTGGGTGAGAAAGTGTTTCTGAAAGTATCTCCGTGGAAGAAGGTAATGAGATTTGGCCGGAAGGGCAAGTTGAGTCCGAGGTTCATTGGTCCGTATGAGATAGTTGAGCGGATTGGGCCTGTAGCTTATCGTTTGAGGTTACCTTCTGAGCTAGAGAAGATCCATGATGTCTTTCATGTGTCCATGCTTAGGAGATATAGATCGGATCCTTCTCAGGTGATGCCCGTTGAGGAGGTAGAGTTAAATCCGGACTTGTCCTATAATGAAGAGCCCGTTGAGATACTTGCTTCCGATAGCAAGGTGTTGCATGGCAAGACCATAGAGTTGGTCAAGGTGTTGTGGAGACATAGAGGTGTGGAAGAGGCCACGTGGGAGAGGAAAGCGGATATGGTTGAGCAGTTTCCGTATTTGTTTCCATCAGGTAATTTCGGGGACGAAATTCCTTAAGTGAGGGAGAGTTGTAACACTCGGGTTTAGGGGTTAGGTGAAAATAATATTTTAATATTATTCGGGCTCGGTTTTATAATTAAATTAATGTTCGGGTTTTTGCTTTCAAAATAAATTGTGTTGGGCCTATTTTGATTTAAACCCAATAGTCATGGATTTCCATCCTTGTAAATGTCTCACTTCATTAAGGGCAAAATGGCCTTTTGACTTTTAAGACAAAACAAATCAATTAGAGGAAAATACCCAACTCCACTATTCATCTTCTTCTTCAAAAATAAAGAAGACCAACGTGAAATAGAACCTCCTCACCCTCTCTACTATTCCATCACCATACACCTTCATCCTTGGTGATTTTTGAAAGGTAAACATGTTTCTAACTTGTCCTCACTTTCCTCTACATGTCCATACCTTTAGTTTTCATTAAAACCCTTGATTTTGTATTTTGAAGTTTTTGAGTTTTGAATTAAAAATGTTAACTTTGTTAGCTTTTAGTTGAGCTTTTGATTTGGTGATGTTAGATGAGTCATTTGTTGTCCAAAAGGTCCAACGTACCTAATTTTTACAAGGTTTTATAATGATTTCCGGAATTATGTTTCAAGGGGTTTTTGGAGGGTTTTAAAGTGGTTTTTGTGGTAGGTTTATGTTGGTTTTTGAGGCCTGGTGTTAGTATGATATATAAGGGTCACTTTGGGTGTATTTGATGGTTGTTTGGATGCTTGAATTGGAAGATTTCAGTGGGTTTTGTGGGTTGCTCGGGAATTCTATGTTGGGCTTGATTTTGAGTGTTGGTTGCTTGAAAATGTTAATCCGGGTTAGTTCCGACGATGAGTTATTGATTGTGGATGTTTTGTTTGTGTTTGGGATTGATTAGAATCGAGGTTGGGCATCGGTGAAGCATCGGAAGTAAATCCGGGAATTTGAAGGTGGTCGTTTGCTTGGTCTTTGAGCTTGGGAGCTTAGGTGAGTGGTTAATTGTTCTACATGGTTTTAAAATGATTGGTTCGAGTATGTGGACTAGGTTGGGCTTGGTAGACCCACCTAGAGTTAGGATTAGGGTGGTAACCTAATCCTAAACTTGATTTAGAGCCTTTGGATGAACTTATAAATATGAATGTGTATGCCTCGTATGACTTGTGATATGATTGATTTATGTATATTGTGTATACATGTGAGATAAGGCATGATTTGTGATGCTTAAGGCATGTATGGTAATGGTTCATGATTGTGTTCATGGTGAGTACGTGCTAAGCACGGAATTGATTGAAATGAGTAATGTGGAATGAGTAAAATGTTGGCACTAGTATGCTTGAGTACAAATGATCGATCATTAGGATGTTAGTGTGTACACATGAGTCAAAAGTCGCGCGTGGCCTTGGTGGCGTTGAGTCACCAAGGAGGAGTACGGGTTCGCCCGAAAATTGTATTTATATATAGTCAATGATGAGTGGAATCCCATCGACGGGGCGTGAGGATGAGTGGAATCCCCTCCGCGAGACCGGTGATGAGTGTAATCCCACCGTGAGGTAAAGTGGTTGTTGGATGTGAGTTCCAACGTGTTTATCCGCGTATTCGGGTCATAGCTAAGTGCCAATGTTGATTGATATGTGTATCAATGTATTGTGTCATATGATCTTTGCTTGGATGTTTATATGTGTTTACATATGTTGTAAGATAGAGCTTGTGGAGCATGACATTTAATTGATTATTGTCCGTGCATCTTTATCTTGTGGCTCTTGTGGATCCTTGGTAAATATGTGTTTTGCCTTGGCTAAGATCGTGCTCGGACCCTGCAATGTTGAGGTTTGTTTTTAAGAGCTTACCCTCACTAAGCATCATTGCTTACGCTCTCTTTGTTCAACATTGCAGATCCTTAGTTCGTGGGTTGCTAGAGTAAGTGGAGGGCCTCCAAGTGTGGTTGTTGGCTTGAGTACATCAAGTATGAACTTTTAAACGTTGAGTATGTAATAGTTTAAGCAATGGGACATGTGTTATTTTGATGGATAATTGTTGGTTGTTTAGGAGCTTGCTTAGACTCCATGTTATGTTGCTTTTGTATGGCTTGTGATGCCATGTTTGAATTGTAATCCATGCCTAAATTGCTTACCATGAATGTTGGCTATGTGCCTTTCGAGGTTGCCTTTATGTTAGAGTGTTGAAGTATGAGACTTGAATGCTTAAGTTGCTTGTATGATTTGTGTATCGCCTTGTGTTGAAATGTGTCTTTGGTTTCAAGTTGAAGCATGCTTGTATGGTTGGTTTGCCTTAGGAATGATGCTAGTGTGCTGGTTGAGGTTTTAGAGGGATTTAGAGGCATCCTTGTGCTTTAAATCAGCTAAAACCTGTAAGTTCGTAGCAGGGGTATCGATACGGTTGGTCCCGTATCGATACGACCTTCTTGTTTCAGGCCACGCGTTTCGATACGCGAGGGGGCGTATCGATACCTTTTTGGTCACTGAAGTTATTGTCCATTTTGGTATCGAAACGGGCCTCTAGCGTATCGATACGGTCATCTTAGCGTTGACCGTGAGAAGTTGACCGTTGGGGAGAGTATCGATACACTCTATGGGGGTATCGATACGGTCTCCACGGGTTGACTCTGACCAGTTGACCTAGTCAAGGTGTATCGATACACTCATTAGGGGTATCGATACCGCCTGCAGTTAAGTTTAAAATTAGGCTGTTAAATGTTGTTTTGAGTTTGTTTGATTTGCTCGTGTATGTTGTTCCGCTGTTTGATCACTTAGGATTTAATAATCCTCTAGACAAGATTAAAATGAAAGAAAAAAAATAGGGTTGTTAACTGAGGGGGAACCTTAACGGGTTTCGCTTCGGTTTTTCCCGTGTGGCCCACTCGGGCCAGTCTTCCGGCCAGACCGGGACGAGGGGGTTACAGATTACATGATATTATATATGTCCATACTTTTTTTTAACATTTTGATAGGCATACAAATATATTTTGCAGACAAAGCTACTCGAACCCAGGTCCCTTAAGATAAGCATAATATAATTTTTCTTTTCACTAAGACCACTCGGGTTCGTTTCATATACTTTTTTATTTTTTAAATTTCAATTCTCTCATAATACCAAGACATTATAACTAAATGATATGACTTAAATTTATCAAATTGGACAATGAGATCACTCGTTGGGTTCGATTCATGTATTTTTTTATTTTAAAATTCGAACTGACTCATAATATCAAAACAATATAACTAAATTATGTGACTTAAAATGATCAAATTCGAAAACTAAAACTAAATCTATAAGTAACATATAATATATGGAAAAATTTAATTTAATAGATTTCATAATTATTGTACAATAAAAATAAAAATTAGATTTTGTTATATGTAAATAGGGCATAATGTAAAGAAAAAAGAAAAACCTAATTAATTTAAGCTATGTGGCAATAATTTATGAACGAGACAATGAATAGGATAGAAAGTGAGGGTAGACAAATTCCTTTCGTATATAAATATAAGAGTATTTGATTTATTTTTTCTAGACAATAATTTAGTCTAAATTTTAAAATAAAATTATATAATCATCTATGAAAATAAAATAATATTTACCAATAAGGGTTGGGTGCATTGGTAAGGCACATTGCACTCCCAAGGAGAGGACGTGAGTTCGAACCTTGAAGACGACATTGTTGGGAGGGGCACCCACGCACCCCGAACATGAACCGTAAGACGAATATGCATATTACAAAAAAACAATAATAATTTTTTAATCATTTAAAATTAAAAAACGTAAAAAATAAGATTATATTTTTTAAAATCTATATCATTTAAATGAAAAGTTAATTGAAAACATTATTGAAAATGTTTGCATAGATAAAAAAGAATGAACATTAACTAACGTATTAATTAGCATGTATGTTTTCTATAAGAGTATTAAATAAATGGCTTAAGGGTTCAATAAGCCCTTAAACTTTTGTAAAAAAATTAATTAAGCCCCTAAACTTTTTTTGCACTCAGTTAAGCACTCAAACTCAAGAAAAAAAATCAATTTGGCCCTTTGACCATTGTTGATTGTTAACTTTAACGTATTTTATTTTGAAAATTTTCATTTAACATGTGCCACAATAGGATAAAACCACTCCTAATTTCAATGAATTTTTAAATTTTATTTCTAAAAAAATTCTGCAAAATTCTAATTTTTTTATTCCAAAATTTATTTAAAAAATATTTTTTAAAAGATTAAAATATTTTAAAAATAAAAATAAAATATTATTATACAACTATAAAAATATTTTTAAAAAAATATAAAACAATAAAAGATATTTTTATTTTTAAAATATATTTAAAACTATATTTTAAAAAATATTAAAAATTTCAAAAAAATAAAACAATTAAAGTTATTTTGAAAAAAAACTTTTATTGTTTTGTATTTTTTTCAAATTATTTTATTATTATTGTATAATAATTTTTAATATCTTTAATTTTGTAATTTTTAAAATATTTTAATTTTGAAAAAAATATTATTTATTATTTTTAAATAAATTTCGTAATTAAAATAATTTTTTAGAAAATTCTCAGAACTTTTTTTTAATTTTTAAAGATTTTTTTCTGTTTTATATATTTTTTAAAAATTAAAATTTAAAAATTCCTTGAAATGACTAGTGACATTATCATGTTGCGACAATTGTCAAAAAAAATTTCGAAAAATAAAAATCGTTAAAGTTAATGATTAACGTTTGTCAAAGGACTAAATTAATTTTTTATTGAGTTTGAAAGCTTAATTGAATGTAAGAAATATTTAAAAATTTAATTAAATTTTTTATAAAAAAAATTAAGGGCTTATTGAACCTTTAAACCTAAATAAATTCAGGTGGGTAACTTAGCGACGAGAAAGTTTTTTCCGTTTTCGGCAAGGCGCGTAATAACACGTGTCTTATCTTTATGCCCGCATATTTGGTACTTGGGGCACAAATAAAGACCATTTAAAAGAAAATCCTGTTAAGATTCAAATCTTTGATTCAGGCCATATTTGTACACGACTCATCTATGGATTTATTAATTGGATGGGCTGGGTTAGTTTTTTTGTTAAATATTTTAGGCCTTTTTAATTGAACCATTTCGGATCGTTCCAATTTTGGGTTTGACATATTTTTGTTGGGCTGCCACTTTTATTTTTTAAAAGGTCATCACAATTTTTATTTAAGTTATACTGGTACATTATCTATCAATAAGCTTAATCAGTACAACATCTTTCACTAAATCTATAATCTCAGCAGTCGATCAAACTTGATTCGAAAAACACTTTTTGTTTCTCTCATCCCATATAAAATAGATAGCAGCGTTCCATGCAAGCTTAAGAATGTAAACCATCAAGAATCTAATAGCCATGTTATCTCAAATTGTCAATCTCCAACGTGCCTACTCATGCCACACAAAGGGAGGATACCCCCCAAATCATTGTAGAGAAACTCTAGTAAAAAAATAATAATATTCACGAGATTCTATAGTAGCATTACAGAGTTTGCAATCACCATCAGCAGCTATAATATTTATTTAGGATAGAATATAAATGTTAAATTATTTGAAAATAACATCTAGATTTGAAAACCCTCCCCCTTGCATTTTATACCCCTTCGTCCCGATTAAACGCTCACTTGTTAACATTTTGCATAGTTTAAAAAAAAGTTTTTATAATAGATGTGATGTAAAAAAAAATTAAATGATAATATTATCCTTAACAAGTTTACTTTGGTTTTTTGGAAATCTAAACCAAAGAGTAGAAAAAAATGGCAAAATGACAAAAGATGCCCAACGTTTGCATGTTTTGTCATTTGTTCCCGTATTCTTTTTTTTTTGAGAAAACAACTCTAACGTTTCAATTTAGTTCAAATATGCCCATATTGGATGAAAACTGCTAGTCAATTGACGGTCAACAGTTGATTCTAACTGGACTTGACACGCGTTAAGATCGGCTGACGTGGCATATGCCATGACAGATTTTTCAAAAAAAATTATTTTTTATACCCTTCTTTATGGTGACATGGGTTGACTATCACGCTGACACATGGTCGAACCAGATGGTGACATGTGGCGAATACGATGTTGACACATGGTGAATATGATGCTGACACGTCAATAGATTTTAACACGTGGCAAGTCCAGTCAACATCAGTTGTTGACCATCAGTTGGCTGACAATTTTCATCCAACAGTGGCATATTTGGACCAAATTGAAACGTTGGAGGTTGTTTTCTCTAAAAAAGAATAGGGGGCCAAATGATAAAACATGCAAACGTTGTAGGCATCTTTTGTCATTTTACCAAAAAAATATAAATTTTTAAAAGTGGTTGATTTTTTTTTTCGTAGTGACAATTTAATTGATACAATTTTAAAATATAAAAATGATAAGTTTATTGAGATGATAAAACAATATAACAAATATAAGTTGTGATGGCTATTAAACTAGCTTAGATGACTAAGCGTTGATCCCTTTACGAGGGTTTCTAGGATTGAATCCAAATGGTGCCAATGTGCTTGTTTATTATTTCTTTCTTGCTTATTTTTCTTTTTTTTATAAAATCATTTAAAATATTGCATAGATTGCTGATGACGAGAGAAAAATGACTTGAAAATTTAAATAAAAATAAAAATATCACGCCAGCGTTATCATTAATTTTTTTAACGATGAAGTACTAAAATAAAAAATATAACGTTTGATATTATTTTTGTTTATTATTTTTTCTTTGGTTGAATACAATAATTTAAAAGTTCTACATAGTTTGCTGACGACACATAGATTGCTGACGACGAGGGAGAAATGACGTGCAAATTGAAAAAAAAAATCATGACAACACCATTGTTAATTTTTTAACGACAAGATACAAATATAGGAAATGTAATTTTAGGTATCATGTAACCCCTTGACCCGGTGTAACCGTTTTACCGACTCGAGCGAGTTATACGGGGAATATTGAAGTAAACCGGTGAATATTTACCTTAATAAACGATCATATTTTTTTCTTTTATCCTATCTAGATGCTCTTAACGAATCCTAAGGTGATCATACATTCATCAATTGAAATCTCAACTCAATCGGGCGTTGGATCTACTTTCGATTACACCGATTAGCAATTAGGGACCAAATTGCAAATATGACAAAATACAGAGACTTATTGAGAAATTGAGGTTACAAATATTTAATTTATCAGGTTTTGTGCTCACATGTCAAATTTTAGCTCAAACTGACTATCCGAACTTATTCAATTGATTGCATAACATTCAGGGACCAAAATGGAAGAAATCCAAAACATTCAACAACCTAAATAACCAACTTACCTACCAGGCGTATCGATACGGCTCCATAGTGTATCGATACACGAGGGTGTATCGATATGGTTCTATAGTGTATTGATACACGTGGGCGTATCGATACGGTCCTGATAGCGTATCGATACGAGACTTTCCAAAATCATTTTAGCCAAGGGGGCGTATCGATACACCTTCACTGTATCGATACGGGGTCCAAAAATACACAGACTTGTATCGATACACCTTCGACTATATCGATACACGTGGGCTTAAAATACCCAAAAATGTTGAGTTTTCATGCTTAAACTCACCCGAAACCATTCCAGCATGTTACCAAGGCATAATCAACCAATTGGATCATATACCCAACGACAATAAACACCAAAGCATGCTTCCAACATCAACTCACAATGATTATCAAACTATAGGTATGCTTCCTATACAAAATGACCATTTGAACACCAAAACACAAACCAAACCAAATACCAGCAAGTAAATGTCATTTACAAGTCCAAATAGTCAATTAAAACTTGTCACAAACCAAGGAGTTTCAATACACAACCTCCCAAAACATATAGGTACCCTTCCATTGCCACTTATTACTAATTAGTAAATGTAAAATCATACTTGAGCTATGAAACGCCCTTGGATTCCTCTCTTGCTTCCTTGTTGCCACCAAATAGCTATTTCTCTACATTGTTGAAAAAACATAGTGTAAGCATAAATGCCTAGTGAGGGTCGCTCGATTAAAAACCAACATCAATGTATTTTAAAACCATTTCTCAAGTAAATCATTACTCAAAAAATCATGCTCAAATCTCATCCTTTAAATCTCATCTAAAAGCAAGTTCAATGATCTCATTTAAACCATGTATCATAAATCTCATGAATTACTCATAATGCAAATCTCATTTAAGCCTGTCATGCTTGAACAACTTAAGCAAAGCTTAAACCAAAACATCTCATGTATAAATCACATTATACAAAACATTTAAAAACCATGATACATGTAATTCTCATATATTGGCATTAAAAGTGACTCAGATAGAATCTACCCCCATCCTTGGATAGCACTACCCCTATCCATAAACGTTCAGATATGCGGACACCTTGATGGAATCTACCCCCATCAAGTCTCATGGTGAAATCTACCCTCACCATTATCTCACTTCGGCCGGGATGATACTACCCCCATTACCCATTGGTGATAGTGCACATCTCATCCTATTGGTCAACCAATTATATCCGAAAATATTAAGTCTCATCACTTTGCCAATATACACATTTAAACCATGTTACCCTACTATTTTAAATGCATAAACGTAAATAAAGTCTTATCCCATTTCAAAAGCACAAATCATGCATCGTATTTTCTCAACAAGTCATAAACTCTATCAAATCATAAATCATTTCTCATGGGATCATAATCGTCAAATATCAATGCTCAAAACATGTATAAACAGTAGGTAACAAATCTCTTTCTAAAACATGAGCATGATCAATTAAAACAATAGAAACCGAGAAACCGAGAGCAAAATCTTTCATACTTACTTTCGAGCTTAGATTAGCGTTTCAAGCTTAATCTAAACCTCTAAACCTTGCTTTCAAACCTTTGAAAAGCATTTAAAATCATTTCCACTCACCGACAAAGCTTCACTCCACTTGTTGAAGCGATAACAAGCCTCCAGAGCAACCAAAACCTCTTTCAAAGATATCGGATCAATCTCCCCTACTTCTAACCAAATCAAAATAGAGGATTAATGCACATTCTTGCATCAAAACCTCCAGCAACTTAACTTCACAATTCTCTCTTACAAAAACCAAGCAAGCGGCATCCGAAATCAACCGAAAACATCGGCGAAATCATTCCAAACAATCTCCAAGTAAACCCAGTAAGATTAGCCTTTAAACATCACCATTATACATCTAAAAACATCACCTCAACATACTTTTACCACCAGAAACCATTAAACCACATAAGCAAGCCATAAACTCAAAGATTTCAACCTAGAAATCTAGCAATTCACCTAGTTTCGGGATTCTATTATCAAAACCCATTTTACCACATTATTTAACATTAAAATCAATCTAAAACCTAGCAAATATAGTCCAAAATGAAACCCAACCAATTTCATCAATTTAACTCCATTTAAAGCTTAATTAAAGCAAGATGTCATTATTTATAACTCAATTCAATTTAGAAAACAATTTACAAGAGTCAAGAACTTGGGAATTTCAATAAAGAACCTTTGATTAGAGGAGAATTAAGAAGATTACCTCTAACACAAGCTTTTCCCTTGTTTGGAAATAATGTTGATGAAATTCTTCAAGAAATCCAAAGCTAATTGATGTAGAAATCCATGGGAACCATTTAGAAATCAAAAGTGGGTCAATAATGAAGAAAGTGTGGAATTGGACTGATTGTGTGTCGATGCTCATTGTTTAGTGAAACAGGGCATAGGGAGAACGACTGTGTTTAGGTGGGTAAATAATGAAGAAAGTGTGGAGTTGGACTGATTGTGTTGTTTAGTTGTAATGTATTGCGATGTAACAAGGACCTTGATATATTGAATAAAATTGGACACTCCTTTTCCCCTGACACCACCCTCAATTGGTTGTTAAGGGGTTTTAACGAGGCCTATTTCCTTTTAAAAAAAGAAATCAAAAGTGGGTGAAAAAATAAATTGTTGAGTGGATCAAAGGGTTGATCAAAGCCAAGAGGGGGTGAATTGGGTTTTTAAAAGTTGTTGGAGTAAATGGAATGGCTAAAATGAAGAACAAGGAATTTTAGAGTGGTTCAAGTTCCAAATGAACTCTACATCCACTACCTTAGCTACCACTAAGGATTTCCAACAATTCACTAATTTGTTCTTCCCCTTTTCAAGGCTTAGAAGGTAACCTTTACACAACCGGTCAAATTTTCTACCTAAAATTTGACCAAACCCTCACAAAAGTACAAAGAAGAATTAAAGGCAAGAAAGATATCTCTCAATACAAGATTGCCCTTTCGAGTACAAACACTCAACCCAAATTTGATCAAAAGATCAAAATTGAACACTACACAATTTGGGGTTTTACAAGAGATTGGAAAATAAGCACTTTGAGCTTGGATTTTTGCTTGGATGTTCATCTTTGATGCAATAGTTGTTGATGGTATTCAATTAGCTTCAATTTATACTTTCTCTATCAATTCTAGCCGTTTGGGTGGTTAGGGTATTGATTATAGCCGTTGGGACCATCTTTTTCCACCATAAATGCACTTCTGTACCTTACCGTATCGGTACGCGTGGACCTGTATCGATACCTGTCTCAAAACAGAAAGAGCCATTGCACAATAACAAAAGGCCGTATCGATACGTGTGTAAGCGTATCGGTATGAGACAGAGACCATTTCGATACGGGTGAGACTGTATCGATACCTTTTTCTCAATTTAGCTCACTGGAAGTTTCCGTATCGATACGACTAGGAGCGTATCGGTACGGGTCAACCACCACTTTAAATTTTAGTTACCTAACAACTGAAACCAACGGTCGAAAACATTAAAAGCTTTTCGAATTAAAAATTCCCTTAAATCCGTATCAATACGGGTGGAACCGTATCGATACGCTATTCAAACTCCTTCAGTTTTTACAGAGGGGCGTATCGATACAGATTCAAACTGTTTCGATACGCTGCTTCGATACGGTGAGGGGCGTATCGAAATATGTCTTTCCAGTAGCCAACTTTGTAAAAAAGGTATCGATACGGCTGGAAGCGTATCGATACGCTTGGACGTTTTTCAATACTTTGGCCTTGGAACACTTAGAAAAAATTTGGAGTTTGGGTTTTTCAAATCAGATTAAAGTCTTGGTGATTTATAAATCATTTGAGGGACTTAGAAATCTATTTCAAGTTTTCAATTTAATCCTTAACATACTTAGTTATATCAAAATCAAACATAGGTTTTACAACCCCTCCTTTTTGATATAACAAAACCAAAACTTGAAATTTTTGACACTTTGAAAAACTTTGCAAAATAACCCCCCTTAATATTAGCTAGGTAAACTTTAAGTTGAAAATCAAAATATTTTAAGTGTGAGCTTGTTCCCTCTCCCCTTTTTGTTAGATAAAAAATAGAGACATTGATAAACATAGGCAAAAGGCATATATAATAACCAAGCAACATTATATTGATAATCATTAAGTTCAAAATAAAGATAAAATCAATCATAAAATCCAAATAACAGAAAATCAAAGCATAGGTTTGAAAATGTAAACTTAATCCTAAAAACATAACGAAAGTGCATAAATATCCTAAATGACATAAATGATATGCAAAGATGAACTACTATGCATCTCCATTGCCATCTTCATCATCCTCCTCATTTGCATCATCATTCCTCCTAGTTTGACGCCACTCGTCATGAAAAATAGTGATGGATATGTTTATCGAGTTGTGACCGCCTTCAAGGGAAGTGAGGCGCGTCTCCACATTCTTCATTCGATATTCAAGGCTTGTAAAGTGTGTGTCAATAGTCGTAAACCCTAAATTCATCACTTGATCTATGGAGGCAATTCCCGTGCGCAAACCCGTGAATTTCTCGTTTAGAAAAGTCATGAGGGAATCCATATAAGGTGGAGGAGGAGCTTGAGCGGCTTGGGGATTAGCAATTTCTTCCGGAACGACATCACTAGGGAGCTCGGATAGACGAAGCCAACTACCATTAAAGTAATGAAACTTTCCCCTTGCAAGAGATCTTTCATCGATAGGATCAGTGAGGGAAGATGGGTAGTCATGGCAACAATCTATCTCATTTTGTGTGAAGAAATAACTCAAGGTCGTACCATACGTGAAGGAAGTGACGAATGTAATGTGGCGATGTTGCACGAGATAGACAATCTCTGCAAACATAATTTGAGCAAGATTTGGTCGTTGTCGTTGACGGAAGGATCGAATCCAAAAATCATCAACTTGGCGGATAGTGGAATACTTTCCTCCCGAGGGCCTAAACCACCAAGAAACCATCAAATGTAGGATCCGATCTTGAGCATTAAGAGCGGTGACGGAACCACTTAGGACATGGCCAAGAGTATTCTCATCATCAAGACCTTCATCCTCTAACTTAAACACATCACAAAGGGATTGAACATTGATGGTGATCTTTTTACCCATTAGATAAGAGTTAACGGCCGTAACCACATTCTCTCTATTGGCGACACACTTGGAATTAGCATAGAAAATCAATACTAGAGTGCGAAAGAAAAAGCCGGGGATCTGTAGAAAATCCATAAATTTCCATTCTTTGAGCAAAGGTAAGTAATCAAATTTGAAACGCTCCGAGTTAAGAAAAGGAATGGAAATTACCCTCTCTAGACGAATTTTGTGGTTTTGAAATTGTCAGAAATAGTTGAGATCTCCGGTGGTCTTAAAGGATTGTTGATAGATAAGAGTGAGGTTCGGGCGAGTACCATCTCCTGCAATAGAACTTTCACCGGCTTCACTAGTAAATGCTCTCTTTTTAGGTGCCATTGACTAGAGAAAAGATAAAAAAACAGTGTATGCATTAACTTTCGTATTCAACCCATTGAAAATCAATAATCAAGGTTTTTGTTAAACAACATTTAAAAAACAAAACAAAAATAAAAGGTTTTAAAAAATTGATTTTGAGAAAGCAAAACAAAATGAAACAAGAATTTAGAACGAAAATCAAATTAAATAAAAAGAAAAGAGAAATTTTTACCTTGATATTGATAGAGAGGAATGAGAGAAGAACTTTGCACCAAATTGATGAAAAGCTTGAAGAGATTTGCTTGATTTTGAAAACCCTCAAGAGATTTTGAGTTGTGGTGTGAAAATATGAGGGATTGAGAGGCTATTTATAGAGTGAAAAACGACTAGGATTTTGAAAATTCAATTTTGGTAAAAGTAGAACTCTTTAAATGCCATTAAGAAGCCGTCTGCGCAATCGTGTATCGATACGCCTGAGAGGTATCGATACAGGGGTAAAATTGTAATTCCATTTGAAATTCCCGTTGAAGGACCGTATCAAAACGAATGCAATCCGTATCGAAACGCTTGTTGCTTGTATTGAAACAAGTTTAACCGTATCGATACCCGTTTTAGGCAAAATGTAGTCTAGAAAGCTAATAAAGTACTCGTATCGATACGCTTAAGACCGTATCGATACCCTATGCCCAAAAGTACATTTTAGGCTTTAAGAACAACCAAAGGCTCGATTTTAACACCTCCTAAATGAATGCAATTGATGAATGAGCAGTTCTAAGCATATTCTAACAGAAGCATACTCCCCTAGCTATAAGCATGGATATTTTCAAGAGCACCAACACATAAACATGCAATTTCACAAATTCAAGCAATTTTAACCTCAAAAAGAGTCCTAAAGGGTCAAGGAAGGCTAGTTAGACCTAACTCTCTCCTAAGGGACAAAAAACGCTCTTTATCCAAAGGCTTTGTAAAGATGTCCGCTAGTTGGTTTAAGGTGTCAACGTACTCTATAAGAACATCTTCCTTAAGGACATGATCTCTAATGAAATGATGCCTTATCTCTATATGTTTGGTTTTAGAGTGTTGGATGTGATTTTTTGTTAAGCATATGACACTAGTGTTATCACACTTAAGGGGTATGGTTTCAACTTTAATACCATAATCTAAGAGTTGTTGCTTCATCCAAAGAACTTGAGCACAACAACTCCCTAAGGATATGTACTCGGCTTCGGTGGTAGAAAGAGCTACACTATTTTGTTTCTTAGAGAACCAAGATATGAGCATACTACCTAAGAATTGACATGTTCTCGAAGTACTCTTCCTATCGATTTTACACCCTCCATAATCCCCATCCGAATAAGCATGAAGGTTGAAGGTTGAGTCTCTAGGGTACCAAAGACCTATACAAGGAGTATCTCTAAGGTACCTAAAGATTCTCTTAACGGCTATAAGGTGAGACTCTCTAGGACTAGCTTGAAACCTAGCACACAAGCAAACACTAAACAAAATATCCGGTCTACTTGTAGTAAGGTAAAGCAAAGATCCAATCATAGAACGATTAAGCTTAGAGTCAACACACTTACCTCCTTCATCTTTGTCAAGCTTTGTAGATGAGCTCAAAGGTGTGACTTGAGGCTTTGCATTCTCCAAGCCAAACTTCTTGAGCATATCCTTGATGTACTTTGCTTGATTGATGAAGGTGCCATCCTTCCTTTGCTTGATTTGGAGTCCCAAAAAGAATGAGAGCTCCCACATCATGCTCATCTCGAATTCACCTTGCATTAACTTAGCAAACTCTTTGCAATGACACGCATTAGTAGATCCAAAAATAAAATCAGCGTATATTTGTACTACTAAGATGTCATTTTTATACCTTTTTATGAAGAGTGTAGTGTCCACCTTACCTTTTTCAAAACCTTTTTCAATCAAAAAGTTTGAAAGTCTTTCATACCAAGCTCTAGGAGCTTGTTTTAAACCATAAAGTGCTTTAGTTAGTTTGAAAACATGAGTGGAAATTTTGAGTCTTCAAAACCCGGTGGTTGTTCCACATACACTTCCTCATTTATAAAACTATTTAAAAATGCGCTTTTAACATCCATTTGAAAAATCTTGAAATCATGATAACATGCATATGCAAGCAACATCCTAATGGCCTCCATTCTAGCTACAGGTGCATAGGTTTCATCAAAATCTATTCCCTCTTCTTGAGTGTAACCTTGAGCAACTAATCTAGCTTTATTTGTCACAATGTTACCACTCTCCTCTAGTTTGTTCCTAAATACCCATTTAGTTCCTATAGTGGATTGATTGTTATGCCTTTCTACTAATGTCCAAACATTACTTCTCTCAAATTGATTTAACTCTTCTTGCATAGCCATAATCCAAAAGTCATCTTTTAATGCTTCTTTAATGTTCTTAGGCTCTATGCATGAGATAAAAGCAACATGATTCATGAGTTTAAGAGAAGATCTAGTAGTTACCGCCTTGGATGGATCACCCAAGATTTCACCACCTTTGACATAGTTGTACTCCCTTGGGTAGCTCACTTCCTTTTCCTCAAGAGCCAAGTCCTTCAAGGCTTCAAAAGATGGATCTTGTGTATCCTCTTCTTTTTTTGGAATCTCATCCTCCTTTGAAGTTTGTCCTCCATCAAAGGTATCAAGGATTCCTACATCATCATCATCACAAGAATCTTTCCTCGGAAGGAGGTTATCATCGAATACAACATGAATAAACTCTTATACTACTAAAGTTCTCTTATTAAATACACGATATACTTTAGAGTTTAAGGAATAACCTAAGAAAATAGCTTCATCACTTTTAGCATCAAATTTACCTAAGTTATCTTTTCCATTGTTTAAAACAAAACACTTGCAACCAAATGGATGAAAATAGCTAATGTTAGGCTTTTTAGATTTTAAAATCTCATATGGTGTTTTCTTTAAAAGTGGCCTAATCATTACTCAGTTTACAATGTAGCAAGCGGTGTTTGTGGCTTCCGCCCAAAAATATTTAGGTAAATTGTTTTCACAAAGCATGATTCTAGCCATTTCTTGTAAAGTTCTATTTTTCCTCTCAACTACCCCATTTTGTTGAGGAGTTCGAGGAGCTGAAAAATTGTGGCTAATACCATTTTCATTTAAAAACTTTTCAAAACCTAGATTTTGAAATTCGGTTCCATGATCACTTCTAATATGAGAAATTTTAAGTTCAAAATCATTTTGAGTCAAATTTGAAAACGTGATGAATTTTTCTAAAGCCCCATCTTTAGTACTTAAAAATAGAACCCAAGTAAATCTAGAATAGTCATCAACAAGTATAAATGCATAAGATTTACCACCCAAGCTCATAGTTCTAATAGGCCTAAATAAATCCATGTGAATAAGTTGTAAACACCTACTTGTAGAAACATCATTAATGGATTTAAATGATGATTTATGTTGTTTACCCTTAGAGCATGCATCACAAATTTTGTCATTTGAGAACTTAATTTTGGGTAAACCTCTAACTAGATCTAGGGAAACTAATTTTTCTAAAACACTAATGCTAGCATGTCCTAGTTTCCTATGCCATAGCCATGCATCATTTTCATTTTGTGCAACAAAGCATGCATGTGATGTATGAATGTCAACTAAATGCACCATGTATATATTACCTATGCGATGACCAATGGACATTATATTATTTGATTTAATGTCAACAATTTTGCACCCATTTTTATTAAATAAGACATTAAACCCTTTGTCACATAATTACTAATGCTCAATAAGTTATGTTTTAGACCATCGACATATAAAACATTTTCAATGAGAATAGTAGAGTGATTACCTATGGATCCAATACCTTTAATGTGGCCTTTGAAGTTGTCACCAAATGTCACCACTCCTCCACTTTTTGGCTTTAAGTCCATGAATCGACTCTTGTCTTCGGTCATGTACCTCAAGGATCCATTATCAAGGTACCATGAATTTTGACTTTGTGCTTTTGCCTTGTAGCAATGCTCCCCTACAAAAAAACATATTAAACTTTTGTTTTTGGTACCCAAATCATTTTGGGTCCACGAGTGTTAGCTCCCAAAAGCTTGGTTCCCTTAGGAATCCAAGGTGACATAACAACAACATTATTAGACTTGACGAGTTCCTTAGGAAACCATACACTTCTAATTTTCCTAGTTCTATTATGTCCATGGAAACCACTTTGTTTGCAGTTATATGTCTTTCTCCTAGGTTGGTTTGTTTTAGATGATTCACCTTTTTCATGTTTCACATACCAACATTTTTGAAAGACTCCTTGAGCTTGTTAAGCTCATCTAACACCTTTTGGTGTTCACTATTGCATTGAGAAATAAGATTATTTAGGTCTACATTTTCATCTTGAAAGGATTTGAGCTAATCCTGTAAACCTAAGATCTTTTTCCTCAAATTTTAAGTTAGCTTGAGAAAGTGAGTCATTTTTAGCATTTAATTCGGAAATAATCTTTTTATTTCTAATGACCGACCCTTTGTACTTCTCAACTAACTCATCATATACCTCTTGTAACTCATCATACGCATCATGCAATTCATCAAATGTAAAATCGAAAGATGATGAGTTAGAGGTTACTATGGAGGAATCCTCCTCAAGTGCCATGAGGCAAAGGTTGGCCACTTCGTGTCCGTCATCCTCGGATGACTCCTCGTCACTCCAAGTAGCAAGCTTGGCTTTGAGCTTCTTCTTCTTCTCAAAGACCTTCTTCTTGAGTTGAGGGCATTTCGAACAAATGTGACCAGGTTTTTTGCACTCAAAGCAAATGATTTGATCCATCTCTTCTTCTTTGTTTTAGTTTTGAAGTCCATTTTTCGTTGAATCTTCCTTCCTCGGTTGGACCTCATAAACCATGAGAACATTTTGGCTATCATAGTCAATTCTTCTAGGTCATCCTCCTCACTAGAAGTGCTCTCCTCTTGTAGTGAAGCTTTGAGAGCAACACCTATCTTCTTCTTCTTTTCTACCTCTAGCTTCTCCACTCTTCTCTCTTCATTGTAATACATTGACCATCTTTAATGGCATCCCAAACTAGATAATCGTTGGATTTGATGAAGAGGAGCATCTGGTTCTCCCAAAATGGATAGTTATCACCGTTGAAGAAAGGCGGTTTTGTGGTTGATTGAGACTCGTACATGCTTGACCCGGAAGTAGATGTCATGACTTGATTTTTGGATGATCACACTCTTTCTAGGAACTCCTCTTGTGGTTGTTAATCCTTCAAAGAGGTAGGCTCTAATACCAATTGTTGAGTGGATCAAAGCATTGATCAAAGCCAAGAGATGGGGGGTGAATTGGGTTTTTAAAAGTTGTTGAAGTAAATGGAATGACTAAAAATGAAGAACAAGGAATTTTAGAGTGGTTCAAGTTCCAAATGAACTCTACATCCACTATCTTAGCTACACTAAGGATTTCCAGCAATTCACTAATTTGTTCTTCCCCTTTTCAACGCTTAGGAGGTAACCTTTACACAACCGATTAAATTTTCTACCCAAAATTTGACCAAACCCTCGCAAGAGTACAAAGAAGAATTAAAGGCAAGAAAGATATCTCTCAATACAAGATTGCCCTTTTAATTACAAACACTCAACCCAAATTTGATCAAAAGATCATAATTGAACACTACACAATTTGGGGTTTTACAAGAGATTGGAAAATAAGCACTTTGAGCTTGGATTTTTGCTTGGATGTTCATCTTTGATGCAATAGTTGTTGATGGTCTTCAATTAGCTTCAATTTATACCTTCTCTATCAATTCTAGCCGTTTGGGTGGTTAGGATATTGATTATAGCCGTTGGGACCCTCTCTTTCCACCATAAATGCACTTCTGCACCTTACCGTATCGATACGCGTGGACCTGTATCGACACCTGTCTCAAAATAGAAAGAGCGTTGCACAATAACAAGAGGGCGTTTCGGTACGCGTGTAAGCGTATCGGTACGGGACATGGATCATTTCGATACGAGTGAGACCGTATTGATACCTTTTTCTCAACTTAGCTCACTGGAAGTTTCCGTATCGATACGGCTAGGAGCGTATCGGTACGGGTCAACCACCACTTTAAATTTTAGTTACTTAACAACTGAAACCAACGGTCGAAAACATTAAAAGCTTTTCGAATTAAAAATTCCCTTAAATCTGTATCGATACGGGTGGAACTGTATCGGTCCGATATTCAAACTCCTTCAGTTTTTACAGAGGGGCGTATCGATACAGATTCAAACTGTTTCGATACATTGAGGGGCGTATCGAAACGTGTCTTTCCAATAGCCAACTTTGTAAAAAAGGTATCGATACGACTGGAAGCGTATCGATACGCCTGGACGTTTTTCAATACTTTGGCCTTGGAACACTTAGAAAATATTTGGAGTTTGAGTTTTTCAAATCAGATTAAAGTCTTGGTGATTTATAAATCATTTGAGGGACTTAGAAATCTATTTCAACTTTTCAATTTAATCCTTAACATACTTAGTTATATCAAAATCAAACATAGGTTTTACATAAATCTCTTGAGATTTTAGGGATGATAAAATAGTTTGGCTGATGGGAAAGTCGGGAGAAAAGAACTTACATAAGAAATGTTTTAGCCTTTTAAAATCATTTTTATTAAAACCTATTTAATAAATCAATTAATTAAATCTTTTAAAAATACCAAAATAAAGGGAAAAGGCTGATAACACCTTGGTGTAATAGCTCCCTAAAAATTCTAAGCATTGACTCTGTTCAATTTAGTCATTAAAACGTATTTTGCAATTTTTACGATTTAGTCACTGTTTTCAAAATGCCAATTAAATCAGTCCAATTTTATCAAATTGAACTCTCCAAAACCTTCAAAACATTATTTTAGGATTTTTAGAACGTTTCCCACATTTTATTTCACTTAAAAATATTTTAAATCAATTTATTCCCAAAACTAGTCTAAATTGTCTAGACCGGTTCGCCCGAACCGTCTAGCCAAAGCCAGCTAACTCCTAATCCCAAAATCGGTGAGCTACAACTCTCCCCAACTTAATAATTTTTTTCCTCGAAATTTACCTAGTGGAAAAAGATAAGAGAGTTGCTTCTTCGTGTCATCCATCATTTCCCACGTGACTTCTTCAACACCTCGATGTCGCCACAACACCTTAACTAACTCAACGGCCTTACCACGAAGAACTTTACTGTTGAGAAAAAATTTGATATAACAATTATGTGAAAAATGTTTTGGACTTGTTTAAAAATTTCAAAAATAATTCAAAAGTCCTTAAAACTTGAAAAATATGTTTAAAATGTTTTGACTTTGCACCTATATCGAATATACATTTTAAAGTTAAAAATTAGCCAAATTGGGTTTTTAAGTGAAAGTTTCGAAACCATCCCTATAAGGTTTCGAAACCTTTCTAGGCAGAATGCCACTATTTTAAAGGTTTTGAAACCTCTGTGCAGGTGAGAATTTAAAGCTCGACTTTATGACTTCCCAACGGCTCCAAAACATCCCCAACGGCCATAAATGGCTAGAATATCATTCCACACTATAAAAGCAACCTTGGGACACTTGAAGATGGTTAGAGACAACATCCAAGCAATATGGTCAAGAGAATTAGAGTCTAAATCCTTATTTTACTATTCTCTTGTACATAGTCTTTAGAGAGTGAGCTTTATTGTAAATCCTTGTACTCTTGTGAGCTTAAATTTGTTTAAACACCCACCTTGTGAGGTATTAAGTTTACCAAACAAATCTCTTGTAAAAGAAGAGGTTATAGTTTAGCCTTAAGAGAAAAACTAGAGTTGGTTGTATCTTAGCCAAGTCCAAAAGATAGGGTTGTAACGGTTTCCTCCTAAACCGGGAAAAGGGGACGAATTCATTGTTGAGTGAATTGGGAAATCCTTAGTGGTGTGCTAAGGTAGTGGATGTAGGTGCTTGTTAGAAGGTCGAACCACTCTAAAATCATTGTGTCACTTGTCTACCTTTATTTCGATTTTAGCCAATTCAACCACCAAACATTTACAACCCTCCTTGACGGTTTCAGTGATCGATTCGAGCGTGCTACAAACCCAACATTTACTATTCGTAGCTAAGATCTCAACCGGTTCCTCTTCATAAGATAAATCCAGATTCAATTCAAACTCCTCAACGGGCATAACATGCGACAGATCCGATCTATACTTTCGAAGCATGGGTACATGGAAAACATCATGTATCTTCTCTAGCTCATGTGGCAACTGGTGGGTTTTATGATGCTCGAATTCCTTCAACTGACGTGTTTTCCAAGTTTAGAGAAGATTGAATTTTGGGTGTTAAAGTGGAAGCTAAAAGATTGGAATTGGATACAAGGATTTATAGTGGTTCGTCCTTCTAACAAGCACCTACATCCACTACCTTAGCTTCCCACTAAGGATTTCAACCAAATTCACTAAGAATTTCGTCCCCTTTTCTAGGCTAAGGAGGCAACCTTTACAACCCTTAAAGCTTTCTACCCAAAGCTTGAGTAAACCCTCTTTACAAGAGAAATTCTAAGCAAACTTGAAATCCCTCTAATAGGTGTTTGTTTGCACTATTTAGCTCTCACCCAAAACCTAAACACTTGAGCAAATTTAACAATGTTTAGCTCACTAGTGTTGTCTATACAAGAAAATGGACAATTGAGCTCTAAGACAAAATCTTAATCTTAGTGTTGTTGACAATTGAAGCATTAGCCTTCTCATGATGCTTGGAGGTCCCTTTTATACTCGCAAATGAGTTTGTAGCCGTTGAGGACCGTTGGGGATGTTTTGGAGCTGTTAGGGTCTTTATTTCCCACATTAATTGCAGTTCTGGTGCTTATCGTATCGATACATGGGGGCCCGTATCGGTACGCCCTTCTTCAGAACTAGCCGTTGGGCTCTTGCCAGCCTAAGCGTATCGATATGCTATGATGCGTATCGGTATGGTCTGCACTTTAAAAGACCGTTGGGAAATAGCCGTTGGGGGTTGTTAAAACAGGGATCAGTACGCTTTAAAGGTGTATCGGTATGACCCCTCTCTGTATCGATATGGGCAAGCCTGTATCAATACAGGTTTTGGCAGAATCAAAACTGGAGTAAAAAGGTATCAATACGGGGTATAACGTATCGGTACATTAGTGCTGAAAAGCCAGGTTTGACTACTTTAAAGCATTCCAAACTTTGCCAAAAACCTTTTAAACATCTCAAACATATTTTCAAGTTGTTTGGACTTAAATACGTGTTTTAAATTCTTTTCAAATTAGTCTAAAACATTTTTCAGTTATTATATCAAAACACCCAGTTCTTCAATCTCCTCCTTTTTGATATAATAAAACTGACTTGAAAAATTGTTTGGGATTCTCACTCTTTAAGTTTAAAAATTTGAATAAGTGATTAAAAATTGAAAAGTAGTTAAAGCTCCCCTTTGTCCTTATTCATTTGAAAAACACTGTTTTTCAAACCAATCTCCCCCCTTTTTGTTATATAAAAAAGAATTTAAAATACTTTTAGGCTCAAAATAACAATGAAGGTTTAAATTTTGAAGGTATTAAAATGTTTGGTTTTTGTAACCCCCTCGTCCCGGTCTGGATGACTGACTGGTCCGAGTAGGCTACACGGGAAAAACCGAAGTGAAACCCGCTAAGGCTCCTCTTCAGTTAGCAACTCTATAAACTTCCTTTTCATTATTATCTTGTCTAAATGGTCTTATTGAATCCTATATGAAGGGTCAACAACGGAAGCAACAAACAAGGCAATCAACTCAACATCATTACAAATAGTCCATTTTTAGTTTTATAGGCAGGCCGTTTCGAAACACCAGAGAGGTGTATCGAAACGCCTTGACTTGGTCAACGGGCTTAAGTCAACACGAGAGGATCGTATCGAAATGGTGGTCAATCATTCCGAAACACCCCCAACGGTCAACTTCTCATGGTCAACGACATATTGACCGTTTCGAAACACCAAGACTCGTTTCGGTACCCTAATTTATCGTCAAAATCTCAGATTTCCAGTGGCAAAAACGTACCAAAACGGCCCCTAAGCGTATCGAAACACCTGGCCTGAATCAAGAGGCCGTATCGAAACGGGACCAATCGTTTCGATACACGGGTTGTAGAAAGACAGATTTTAGCTGGTTTTTGATACAAGGCAGCCCCAAAACTTATCTAAAACCTCCAAGGCTCATCATACATCAATTCTAGATGAAAAGCACCCTATAAGAACATGCTTAGCACACAACAAACATGTAGGAACCATACATTAAATGAATCGATGAGCACAACAAGAATTCATGTATATCATTCAAGATTCAAGCTTTAGACAAACATACATATGGCAATCATAAGGGGTATAAGTTTCAACCACAAAACAAGCATGCATCAAGTAAATATGGTTTACAATCCATAACATAAAAGCATACACATGGCCAATATAAGTTCAACAATTTAGCATGCTCAACAAGTCAAAACATCAAATAAGGAGTTTGACACCAACTCCTACAAGTCTAAACCCCCATCGTCTAGGCATTATTACAATACATAAATCATACTTGAGCTAAAATGAGAACTTCAAAAGCTCTTTCCTTGCCCGCTTGCCTCCCGAACTCTAACGATCTGCATGTTGGAAACAAGGAGAGCGTAAGCTAACTAGCTTAGTGAGAGAAGCTCTACAATTCAACAAGCATGCAATTTTTAAAACACTTTTCATACTTCACAATGAAATCGATGAATGCACAAATGATCATCGCAACAAGACCACACATGGCTCGCACAAACACAACCAACTTACACACGGTGGGACCACACATCACCGTTCGACTAGTAGTTTTCTGATGGGACCACTCATCACCTTACTCTACTACTAGTCACTACCGGTGGGACCACACATCACCGTAGTTTAGACGACCATCACGTGAGGCTCAACTTCTACCCGACTACACAACATCAACAATGCAAACAACTCGAAATGCACAAGACCACATCATACGACCATTCATCAACAAATAACAAGATGTAGGAGGATTAACTTACACTTGGGTTTAAGTGGACCCTCAAGGCCCCACCCAAACCCCCAAGAGTTCTCATTTGCAAACAAAGCCGAAATCAAAGCTCAAGTCATCGAATTCTCCGGATTCGCTCCCGAGGCTTCACCAACAAGATTTCTTGCTTCTAAACATCCCAACACAAATCAAACAATCTCGAATCAGTCCACACAACCATGTAGCAAACCCGGAACACTATTCAAGCATCAAACACATGATTTTCAAGCTATGAACAACCCCCAAAATCATCAAACTCGAGCAGCCCTTAAACCCAATCCAAAACTTATGATTTCAACCTCTTTAACACTCTTAAATGATTCCAAAACAACTCTTAACTGATATACTAACATTAGCCTTCCATTTCCAACATAAAACAACCTCAAAAACTCCCTTAAAACCCTTCTAAAAACCCACCAAAATCCAAATCCGGGAATCTTAACAAAACACTTTAAAAATCATGTATGTTGGACCCCATGGTTCATAAACAACTCATATATCATCAACAAATCAAAATCTTTAGTTAAAAACATAAAGGTAGCATTTTTAATCAAAACTCCCAAAAATTCGAATTCTAAAATCATGGACAAAAATGAAAACTAATGGTACTTTCAAAGAGAGGAGGATGAGAGCAAGATGGGAAAGTGATTACCTTTCAAAATCAAGCCAAAATGAAGAAGCAAGGAAATGGAATAGTGAAATTGAGGGGGAGCTTCTCTTTGTCGTTCAAAATGTGAAGATGGGAGAAGGAAGAAGACAAGGCTTGTCTTTGAATTAAAAGGGGTTTTAAAAGAAGGTTCACTTTATTACAAAAATGCCATTAATGAGATGGCAATCTCATTTACTTTAAAATTCATGCAATTTGAGTTTCAATTCAATTTGGTCCAACATAAATTGTTTGCTTTGAAATCACAAAGTCCAAATAATATATAATATTATTTTAATCATAAACTGAGACTCAAAATATTATTTAAATATTATTTTCACCCGACCCCTAGACTCGGGTGTTACAACTCTCCCCCACTTAAGGAATTTTGTCCCTGAAATTACCTGACGGAAATAGATACGGAAACTGCTCAAGCATATCAGCTTTCCTCTCCCACGTGGCCTCTTCCACACCTCTATGTCTCCACAACACCTTGACCAACTTTATGGTCTTTCCACACAACACCTTGCTATCAGAAGCAAGTATCTCAACAGGTTCTTCATTATAAGACAAATCCGGATTTAACTCTATCTCCTCAACAGGCATAACATGAGAAGGATCTGATCTATATCTCCTAAGCATCGACACATGAAACACATCATAGATCTTCTCTAGCTCAGAAGGCAATCTCAAACGGTAAGTCACTGGCCCAATCCGCTCAACTATCTCGTAAGGCCCAATGAATCTTGGGCTTAACTTGCCCTTCCTCCCAAACCTCATTACCTTCTTCCAAGGTGAGACTTTCAAAAACACTTTATCTCCCACGGAATACTCTACCTCTTTCCTCTTCAAGTCGACATAGGACTTTTATCGATCTGAAGCTGCTTTCAGACGTTCACATATCAACTTTACCTTCTCAGTGGTGCCCTTAAGCAATTCAGGCATAGGTACAAGCTTCTGTCTGGCTTCGGCCCAACAAATCGGGGTTCTACACTTCTTACCATACAAAGCCTCATAAGAAGCCATCTGAATACTAGACTGAAAACTGTTGTTATACGCAAACTCCACTAACGGTAGATGTTTCTCCCACGACCCCTGAAAATCAATGATGCAACATCTCAACATATCCTCCAGTACCTGAATCACTCTCTCAGACTGACCATCTGACTGCGGATGATACGAAGTGCTGAAGTTCAACCAAGTACCCAAAGCTCGATGCAAACACTCCCAAAATCTAGCTGTAAATCTCGGATCTCGGTCTGACACAATTGACTTCAGTACCCCATGTAGTCTCACTATCTCACATATATACATATCGGTCAACATATCTAGGGTATAGGTGGTATGAACTGGTATGAAGTGGGCACACTTAGTAAATCTATCCACTATCACCCATACCGAGTTCTTCATCGAAGGAGTCAACGGTAGCCCCGACACAAAGTCCATGGTGATACGTTCCCACTTCCATTCCGGAATCTTCAACGGCTGTAACAAACCTGAGGGAAATTGATGCTCGGCCTTGACTCTCTGACAAACCATACATCTACTTACAAACTCGGCCACGTCCTTTTTCAAACCAACCCAATAATACTCTTCCTTTAACCCTCGATACATCTTCGTGCTACCCGGATGCATAGCAAAAGGACTATTATGAGCCTCATTCAAGATCGCTCGCCTCAACTCAGCATCCTCCGGAACCACTACCCTATCCTTGTAACATAAGATCCCATTCTCACCAAAACAATACTCGGTAGGCCTATCTTCGGTTATGTCTTGCACGTCATAAACCTTAAGGAATCGAAATTAATCTCATAAACCAATAATCATGAGCTAAACCATAAACCATTGATACTAAACCCTGAACCTTAAGGAATCCAAATTAATCACATAAACCAATAACCTTAAGCTAAACATTAAACCATAAAACCTTAAGGAAACAAAATTAATCTCGTAAACCAATACCACTAACCTAAACCATAAATCATAAACCACAAACCTTAAAGAATCATGTTGGCAGTATTTAAAGATTTAATAAAACTTTTAAATATTTTTATATACTATAATTTATAGATATAAAAAGTAAACCTATTAATTTAATGATCATAATTTATCATGTATCTTAAATTGTGAAGATGTATTTTGTCACGACATAATATAATAAATTCATAATCTCATAACTTCATCAATTGTAACTTATGAGTTATTACAAGTCAGATAAATACCAAGTCATGTAAATATCAGATCAGTTCAATAACAAGTCAAATCATTTACACGTTAAGTCAATTACAGATTAGGTTGATAATAAGTCAGGTTGATAATAGGTCGGGTAATATCAGTTATTTACCAGGTTAATCTCGGGTTCGGGTTCATATCAGGTTGGGTTTAATTATCACATTATCAGGTTGAATCCGGGTTCAGGTCGTTCTCAGGCCGGGTGCAGATAAAAAAAATTCTAGGTCCAACTCGGGTTCAGGTCAACACTAGTTCAGACTCGAATCAATTTTGAATTACCACCACCTTGGGTCACAAGCAGTTCTGACTCAACTCGGTTTCAATTAGTTTTGCAGGTCGGGTCAGCTTTTTACATCCCTACTAATAATTAAAGTGCAAACATAATTCCCTAACCCCTAAACTAATCCCATAACCCTAAACACTCAACTTGACACATTTACTCTTAAACCTCAAACCTCAACCCCTATGTTACGACCGTTTTTTTGAAAACCTGCTTTTTAGGTTTGGAATAAAAAAATAGCCTGACGATTAATATTCGAAAGATCGGGGTTTTGACAAATTTTATCTTGCGATTAATTAATTTTCCATTTTTAATCAAAATCCTTTTCATTTGCTCAAAATTTATTTTGGAGTTGCCACCGGCCACTTTGGTAGGCCGGACACCATAAAAACGTATCAAAGATTCTTTTTGAAAAGTTTGGGTTCAGGAGTCAGTTACGTGTAAGGAAGGGTTAACACCCCTACGAACGCTCGTTATCGGTACCTTATTAATTACGCGTGGCATTTTGACATTTCGAACATTAATCTGGATTTAATTAAATCTTTTTTACTATAGAATAAATTTTATTCCGAATAGGGGTATCTTTTTGCAAGAAAATACATTTCGATCGAATATAATTATGAAACATCCAGTTGCATTAGGACACTTCAACTTATATTCGAAAAATGTACCTCAACACAAAAGGTTTAATGCATGATTAATTATGGTCTCGCCATTTTTAAGTATACCCTAATTAGGCTCCATTAATTAATTTGATCAAAATTCTAGAATGTTATTAATTTTGAACATAAAAGAAAATGCCCAAAATAATATTGGACACTTTCTTTAACGATTATAAAAGTAATATCTTTCCTAATTAATATGACTCTAATCATTAATCCTATTTCAATTTTTAAATTTACCTAATTATTAAATTATTTCCATTTTCTAAGTTGAAATGAAAAATTGAAACTTGTATTGGAACACTCATTGGTTAACATCACTCTTCATTGTGACACTAGCCAATATTAAATGTTCTAATGTTGTTTTAAATATTCATTTATTTTCTACAATGATCTTTCCTATTTAATTATGATCAAGTAGACTACACTAATGGCTTTAATCCTATTCTTAAACATGTGATTTAATTCTCCAAACAATATATTATATGATGTTTTAAAATAGGCAGACATATAAATTAATTGAGAAATTAAATAAAACAATTAAATAAAATAAATGAAAGCTGGGAAGGGACCAAATTGAATTAAATTGAAAGCTGGATGCCCAAATTACAAGAGGACAATGACTGAATTGTGAAGAAAACAAAACCCAAGAGTCCAAACCTAAAGCCTCAAAAAGACTAGTCCAAACCCGTTTGAACCAAGCCCAAAAAAACAACCCACTTATCTAAAACCCAAGCCCAGACCAGCTTTTTAATCGAGCGAGTCACAGACTCGTATCCGAACTCGTGCAAAAACGTGTGGATCCCCTCACGACCCACCTCCACGAAACGGTGTCGTCCTCAACTCGATATAAATAGGCCAAACCGAGTTGGAATGGCCATTTAGCGTCTCTCCTCTCTCTCTCTCTCCTCATTTCTCTCTCTCTTAATTCCATGTACTCGAACACCCAAAACCTTAAAAACCTAAACTCTTTTTGATCAAAACCACTCTTTTCCCTTTTGTTCCCTCATTTGATCCTTATAAACATCAAAACCCTTCCCAAAAACTATTATCAAAGATCAAAACCTTCGTTTTCTTAAGAACACACCAAGAACTTTTCAAAAACCCTTATATGATCTTCATCATTTCCCTAAATCTCTCCTGACATGTTTCTTGGCCACCGGGATGATATCGGTCACCAGATATCATCTCTGGTCTTCTCCTACCTTCTTTCAATGACCAGACATTCTCCGGTCATCTTCCCCGACTCCTCTGTAACCTCCGACCAGCCTCCGATCACCTTCAACCTTTTTCCGATGACCGGAACTTCTCTAGTCATCTTCTCCGACCAAACCTAGTTTTTCCAACCATCGCCTCCGCCATCGCCGGAAACCTAAATCTACCCAAAAAACTCAGTTTTTCACCCTAAACCTAGATCTAGTCCCCGTTTCATCAAAAACGTCCCACTTCTCCCAATCCTAAGCTACCTATCAGAAACACGTAGCCTCACCACTATAATTTTCAACCCCGTCCGTGATCCTAGCACTCAGATCTTCACTTCGGCAACACTTCCGACGACAACAGAGCGAGATAAGCCTCTCAATCTCCTTTTACTATTTTTTATTTATTTTTTATACTTTGAACTAGATCAGTTTTACTGAGTTTAGATCTGTTTTAGTTTCGTATTAGATCTAGGTTTTATCAATTGTTATGGATCTGATTTTAGATTTTAGGTTTAGATTTAGGAAAAGTTTTATGCTCTGAGATCTGATTTTGGCATTTTAGGTTTCGGTTTTAGGGATTTTGACTCTATTTAGCATTTTCGAATAGGTTTAAATGAATAAATTAAGTGAAAAGAGGCTAAGATTACCTCAGTTTGGTGTCTCTGTATCTCCGGCGAGCTTCTGGCACGGTTCTCTTGTTCCAGTTGTCTTCCTCG
The DNA here is from genome assembly GCA_958450335.1 of Hibiscus tridactylites. Classification (NCBI taxonomy): domain Eukaryota; kingdom Viridiplantae; phylum Streptophyta; class Magnoliopsida; order Malvales; family Malvaceae; genus Hibiscus; species Hibiscus tridactylites. The sequence continues at coordinate 76,653,959 of OY288273.1, forward strand.
AGCAGCTCTGGTTCTCTAGGTAACCCTTTTAACTCCCGACTCTTCGTTTTTTTTGTTTTTTAGTAATTATGAGGGTAATAATTGCTAATCATTGCTTTTTCTCTCTCTTCGCATGCATTTATACCAGCTACCATTTGTGATGTCACCTTGCTCTGCTGGCGAAGCCAGCTAGTTCCAAACTGATAGAAATCCGCGTGAAAAGGGCGGGGCCAATGACAACTTGCCATGTGTCCATTGGTGCTCGAGTTTGAGCGGGAAAAAGAAACACAGATGGATCAGAGGGGCTTTTTGTGTTTGTTGGGCTGGGCATGAGTTGTAATGGGTCATTAACAGCTGTAGTGGGTCTTTAATGTTTAACTTGGGCTTTGTAACATTTTGGACATTTGTAATATTTTTGGACTTTAATATATATTTGGGCTAATTTTTATTATTCTGTTTTTTATTTTTGTTTTATTTATTATCTCATATATATATAAACCTAGACAAAATCCCGGTTCTACAGCTGCCCATCTTTGCTTATTGCTGTGGAACATAAATATGGCAAAGACTGAAAAGACACAGATTTTGTCTGAATCATCTGCTCATCAAAGCTTGAAGTTGTTCTTCTTATTATGAAATTCTTTAATCTTCGATAATCTGACATTGATCCATAGCATTCTCCATCTTCTGAGGTCTGAATCTATTCTTCTTATTATGAAATTCTTCATTCCTCATTCTTCTGTTGGTCCATATTTATGTGACGACACTGAATAAGCAAGCTCTTCTCATTTGGAACTTCCTCATTCTACCATGAACGAACTCTTCTCATTATAAATCTTTCATAGCTGGGCGGACTCTTCTCATTACGAATCCTTCTTCGCTGGACGAACTCTTCTCATTATGAATCCTTCTTTGCTGGGTAGACTCTTCTCATTATGAATTTTCCTTGTTGGGCGGACTCTTCATATTATGAATCCTTCTTTGTTGGGCGGACTCTTCTTATTATGAATCCTTCTTTGCTGGGCAGACTCTTCTCATTATGAACTCGTCTTGATCATTTTCCTGTTAAAATAAATGAAACATGCATGTTAACATGATCCTAATGTCCTATATGATGCATGAACCATAGTTTACTTAGATCTATCAATCAGCCTCTGCTCTTTTAGGTCCCTTTTTGGATGCTTATTGTCTAATTGCATCCCACACTAGGACTTGGTCATTGTAACTTCCTTTCTGCGTTTCTGGCCCTTCGCTCTAAAGTGCCCTTTCGGGTTTTCACTTTAGATTGCTTTTCTCAAAGCGCCCTTTCGGGTTTTCACTTTGGTTTTTTCTTTTCTTTTTTTTCTTTTTCTTCTTTTTTTCTCTTTTTTTGAAAGGCGCCTTTTTAGGTTTTCACCTCCCATTTTTCTTTCTTTTTCGTTTCTCTTTTATTTCTTTCTTTTTTTTTCTTTTTCTCTTTTTCCGAAAGTATTATTAAGTTCCACTTTGATTAGCCATATATTGCTTTGATCGATGATATCCAACCTTTCAACATGAAGTTTTGCTGATCCTAAGAGCTTTCACTAAACCATGGAGCTGCAAACTTACTTTTCTTCTCGGTCCCCGTAAATTGTCCTAACTGAGACATTGACTCAGAGGAGCCTTGTAGTGTCTTGGCCTCACATTTCTGATTATTTCATCGTGGATAAATCATTGTTCTTCGGGTGACAGCCTTTGTTGCCATATTCGTAATCAACTTTCAGCTTTGCACTGCCTCATCATGTACACTCTTCTTCCGTTCCTAGAGTGACAAGGTTCACCTACATTTCTAAAACACAGTAATACCATGAAATTATCTATTTTTTCATTATATCAACCATTTGAAGATGCTTTGGAATAAAAAGAAGGCTCGAAAGTGAATTCATGAATTTTATTGAAGCTTATAAATTGGAATACAACAGATTTTGAAATAGTCATGGAAAACAAAATTAAGAAACAAAGTCAGATCCCCGGGCATCCAAAGCATGAAGGATAAAGCCATCCTATCAACCAGAAGTAGGGTTGAGTTTTTACTCATGTCCGACAGTCTTCAAATGTTGTTGGAATGCTTTCGAATGTGAAATCCCTTCCAAAATACCTGGTGTCCGAGAGGTCTTGATTACAATATGCCTAGCTTCACTCATCTGAGCCGCCTTTACAGGTTTTCAACTCAGATCCTCCTTTGGTTTCAAGATGCCCTTTGCGGGTTTTCATCTTGAACCCCCTTTTTATTTTATTTCCTCTTTTTTTGATATCTAAGGCGCCCTTTTTGGGATTTTTACCATAGATATTTTCTCTTTTTGCGAGAGCGCCCTTTAAGGTTTTCACTCCTCTTTTTTTTATCTCTTTTTGTATTCTTCAAGCATAATACTTTTTGATCGAATTCGAATTCATCGGCTTGTATAGCTCCTTGCCGTCCATTTCAGCCAGTATTTGTGCTCCTCCGGAGAAGGCTTTCTTAACAACATAAGGCCCTTCCCAGTTAGGCATCCATTTCCCACGATCGCCTCGATGTATCTGTAGGACCTTTTTAGCACAAGATCCCCCTCTTGGAATTCTCTCGAGTGCACCTTTTTGTCATATGCCCGCATTATCCTCTTTTGGTACATCTGACTGTGACAAATTTCCCCCAATCTCTTTTCCTCGATGAGATTTAATTGGTCAATTCAAACCTGCAGCCATTTCGCATCATCTAGCTTTACCTCTGACAACGCTCGAAACGACGGAATTTCAACTTCAATGGGAAGCACCGCCTCTGTCCCATAAACTAAGGAGTAAGGTGTTTCCCCGGTTGAAGTCCGTATCGACGTTCGATATGCAAACAAGACAAACAATAGCTTCTCATGCCGGTCTTTGTATGTTTATGTTGTCTTCAATATGATCTTCTTTATATTCTTGTTTGCCGCTTCTACTGCCCCATTCATCTTTGGGCGATAAGTTACTAAATTGTGGTGAATAATCTTGAATTGTTCACACACTTCCATTATCACTTTGTTGTTGAAGTTTGTAGCATTATCAGTAACGATTCTTTCTGGTAACCCATATCGGCAAATTATTTCTTTCTTCAGGAACTTACTAACTGTGGTTCTTGTGATGTTGGCATAAGAGGTTGCTTCTACCCACTTGGTAAAATAATCTATTGCCACAAGGATAAAAAGGTGTCCGTTCGAAGCTTTAGGATGAATTTTTCCAATAACATCCATGCCCCAAGCAACAAAAGGCCATGGTGAATTCATGGTATGTAGGGGTACTGGTGGAGAATTAATCTTGTCAGCATATATCTGACACTTATGACACTTCTTTGCATATTCAATGCAGTCCCCTTCCATGGTCGTCCAATAATAGTCGTATCTCATAATCTTCCTGGCTATTAAGAGTCCATTTGCATGCGTTCCACATATCCCATCATGTACTTCTGCCATTATGTTCTTTGCTTTGCTGGCATCAACACGTCTTAACAAAATATGATCTCTACTCCTTTTGTATAGAATTTCCCCATCGAGCACATATCCTGAAGCCATTCTTCTGATAGTTCTTTTTTCATTGTCATTTTCCCCCAGGGATAAGTTTGATACTTTAGATATTGCAAAATATCATGCTACCAAGGATTTTAATCAATTTCCTCTTCTATGCTGCAACACTGAGCATAGGTTTCATAACTCTGCATGTGGATTGGCACCATATCTTCTGATTTGTTTGCTAGGAATACCGAAGCCAGTGTAGCTAAGGCATCCGCCATTTGGTTATCTTCCATGAGGATGTATATAAAGGTTATTTCCTCAAACTCCTTTATTAGCTCTAGAATAAACTTTCGGTATTCAATCAATTTTACATCTTTTGTTTCCCATTCTCCACGAAGTTGGTAAATCACCAACTTCAAATCCCCATACACTTTTAAGACTTCTATTTTTCTTTCGATGGCAGCTCACAGGCCCATGACACAAGCTTCATATTCTGCCATGTTATTGGTACAAAGAAATTCTAGCCTGCTTGTGAACGGGTAATGTACATCATCTGGTGAAATCAATACTGACCCAATTCCTCGTCCAAGGGCATTGATTGCTCCATCAAAATACAACTTCCAGGTTTTTCTTTCTGGAATTCCAGCTTCTACTGTGGAAACATTCATCACATATTAATCTGGAAAATCAAAATTCAAGGGTTCATAATCCTCCATCACACGAATGGCTAAGAAATCTGCTATAGCACTTCCTTTTATTGCCTTTTGACTCATATACACAATATCAAATTCTAACAATAACATTTGCCAACGTGCCAATCTTCCAGTCAACGCTGGTATTTTCATCATAAATTTCAATGGATCAAGGCGAGAGATCAGCCATGTAGTGTAGTATAACATGTATTGCCTGAGCCTTCGGGTTACCCAGATCAGAGCACAACATAGCTTTTGGATAGGTGGGTACCGCACTTCGCATTCAATAAACTTTTTGCTCAGGTAATAGATGGCTCTTTCTTTCTTTCCTGTGTCATCATGTTGCCCCAATACACATCCCATTGAATTCTCGTAGACTGTCAGGAACTGGTGCTACTAATATGGGAGTATTGGTTAGATATTTCTTGATCTTACCAAATGCCTCTTGACATTCTTCATTCCATTCTCCGAGATTATTCTATTTCAATATCCTAAAGATTGGATCACATTTATCAGTAAATTGTGATATGAACCGAGAAACAGAATTCAACCTGCAAAGGAATCCATGAACTTCTTTTTGTGAGCTGGGTGGCGGCAGGTTCTAGATAGCTTTCACTTTATCGGGATCTATCTCAATTCCCCTTCTACTAACAACGAACCCAAGAAGTTTTCCAGATGTTACTCTAAAGGTGCATTTATTAGGATTGGGCTTCAATTGGTATTTTCTTAATCTTAAGAATATCTTCCTCAGATTTTGGATGTGCTCCTCCTCAGTATGGGACTTGGCGATCATGTCGTCTACATACACTTCAACTTCTTTATGCATCATGTCCTGGAATAAAATCACCATCGCTCGCTGGTACGTTGCCCCAACATTCTTTAGTCCGAAGGGCATCACCTTGTAACAATATGTGCCCTATAAAGTTATAAAGGTGGTCTTGATCATGTCTTCTGGACTCATCTTTATTTGATTATATCCCGAGAAGCCATCCATAAAGGAAAACCAGGAATGCCCTGACGTATTGTCGAACAGAATGTCTATGTGTGGCAAGGGAAAATTATCTTTTGGATTAGCCCTATTCAGGTCCCTGTAGTCAACACACATTTGAACTTTCCCATCTTTCTTTTGTACAAGAACTATATTAGCCACCCATTCTGGATACTGAGATACCGCAAGGAAACCGACATCAATTCGTTTTTGTGCCTCTTCTTTTATCTTTATTACCATTTCCGGTCTCAATCTTCTAAGCTTCTGTTGAACCGGTCTGCATTCAGGTCTAATGGTCAATTTGTGTACCACTATGTCAGTATTCAATCCAGACATATCTTGGTAGGACCAGGCAAAGACATCTTTGAACTCACCCATCAGATCAATTAATTCATGCTTCTTTCTGGGCAAAAACGCTGCCCCTATCTTTACTTCTCTTTTGGTTTCTTCTGTTCCCAGATTGAGAATCTCCAATTCTTCTTTGTGGGGCAGGATCTGCTTATCTTCTTTTTCCACCAACCTCAGTAATTCTTCAGGGATTTCACATTCTAATTCATCCTCAACTTTATTGATTTCTGCTAGACATACTGTTGTTCAAGTCCTACTCTAGGATTGGGTTTAGGATCATTCATGCAGTCGATATTTGAAGACCTGCAAAGAAAATAATAATATATTTTGAAAAGGATGCGGAAAATAAAAACTCGTTTGCCATTTCTGAATCAGCATGGAAAACATCGTTATTAAAATGATTGTATAATGGCCCTTTATAGATAATCCCCTTATACCCGCGGGCAAAGGTATAAGGTGGTCCCAGTATTTACTCTGTTTCAATATTGGTTACAAGGGAAGTATCTTCAGCTATCCAGCTCTTCAATGTCTCGCCTGGGGCACAGGGACGAATCATTCTCAGATATTCACCAAGTGGAGCACCTTCGAAAATTCCACCAACAAAAAGCCCATCCAGATCATTGCCAAAAATTTCCTTCTCATGCAATCTTATCATTTCCTGATTAACCTCCTCCAGCTACTTTTCAACATTTATGAATCCACGCGATTTGAAAATCTTTGACATGTCAAAGGATGTCACTAGTCGGGAGGATGTCTCTGTTCCTTGTATGTGGGCTTTCCTCTACTCTCTTTTCTTCCTTAACTCTCTCAATCGATCTTACATATTAGGAGTGAACCCCAATCCAAAAATGATCCTTCTTTATAAGAATGGGCCTTGGTTGCAAACTTCCATGCAGGTGTTTTCTGAGTCACTTGTCTGTCTTCGCACCCCTTCCAAGTGTCTCTCGTACAGTCATTTTGGTGCAGTTTGACAGTCTTGGCCGTGGAAACGGTTTTCCCTCAGCCACGAAGATGGCATTCACAAATTCTAGCGCCCAGAAAAAACACTCCAAAGCATTCTCATCTATCTGAATATATGGAACATCAGTTGTTACGGATAGGCAACCTTTGCAGAGTCGCCATTGGCATAACATTCAAGGCGGATCCATTGTCAATTAAGACCCCTGGCAGCACATATCCTTTACAATGCGTGGTAATATTCAAAGCTTTTACTGACCTCATTCCTCCTTCCAGAATTTTATCATCTAGAAAGGTTATGTAGTTGTCAACAACAATATGATTCACAATTCTGTCTAGTTTATCCACTGAGATATTATTTGGCACAAATGTCTGATTTAGCACCTTCATCAAAGCATTACGGTGCCACTCAAAACTCAGCCATAACTCCAAGACTGAAATCCTTGCATGTTGCCGCTTTAATTGTTCTACTATATTGTACTTATTGTGCTTTAAGAACCTCGGAAATTCTCGGGCTTGCTTCTCTGTCACCGGCTCATTTATCTTTGGAGCGGGATCTTCTTCAAAAATCTTCTCGGGAGCAACAGATACCTTTTCCTTAGCCTTCTCGGCCTCTTTCATCACTTCTGGGGAGAAGTAACACTTGCCACTTCGAGTGAAATGGCCTACTTCGTTTACCGCCTCTGCGTTCGACTACTTTTCTTTCTCCGATTCTTCCTTTGTTTCCCCACTTGGTTTTATCTCTTGAAATTTCTCCTTCTCTGGTATTGACACACTGGCCGCATAATTCCAAGGGACTGCATTGGTGCTTTTGAAAGCAAACGGCGCAGGAGTTGAGATTACTATTTTTGGTGTCACCATTGGCTTGGTACTTGCAGCCCTTGGCTTAACGGATACAACCAAAGGTTTATGCACCCCATATTTCACCCCAGAGCTTTCTGATGCACACACCTCAACCTCTTTCCTTGTTCCAACCTTTTCAAAAAGCTCATTTTTTTTTGTTATCCATCATCTTTTGAACCAGGTCCTTGAACTCCTGACATTGTTGGATTTCATGATCACATTCTTGATGATATTCACAATACACTTTAGCAGGTACCTCCATTTCAATCTTCATGCCAATTTCAATCATCTTGGCATTATATAACTGTTCAAACACCCATCTCAACGGAGACTGAATCTCTGATACATCAGTCTTTCGCCTCTTTGCCTCGTTATATTCCTCTATCATGTTTACCCCACGTCCTCCATGACTTGGAAGGGGATTAGCAACGATACTGGGCTCATCAAACTTCAATATCCAGAGTTGATCAGATTCTGCACCACCTTCTTGAATGTTGTGCATGTTTCAATCGAGTGTCCCGTTATTCCAGCATGGAATTCACAATGGGCATCTGCTTTGTACCATGGAGTGTAAGGAGGCTGTAGAGATGTTAGATGATACGACCTCACCAAATCCGCCTCATGCAATTAAGGGTATAGTTCAGCATATGACATTGGGATGGGTGTAAAATTCATCTTATCATTTCTCGGCCCTCGAGAATCTCTCTTGTTTGAGTTTTGTGAGTTTCATGTTGCAGTTCCAGGTGATGTAATGGTCACGTTTTTCGGTGCCTCATACGTGCTTGCGTTTTTCACTTCATTCTCCTTCCTCTTATAGTTCCGGTGAGAACTTTCTCCACTCTCGATTCTTCCGCTCTTTATTGCGGCTTCTATCAATTCTCTTGTCATCACAATGTCAGCAAAGTTTTGGGTAGATGATAAGCCTTTCAAAGAGTGGGCCTCTCAAAGTCTGTACAAACATGTGGGCAATCTCACTTTCAAATTAACAGGGGTTGTACTTGCGCTGCAACATCACTCCACCTATGAGCATTTTGTCGGAGCGTTTCATCACTTCTTTGTTCCATTCCTTGCAGCATTACCCGGCTCGAGATCATTTTCGTAACATGCTTATAATGCTTCACAAAAGCTCATGAGAGATCCTTCCAGGAACGGGTGTTCACCCGACTTAGTTGTGTATACTAGCGAGCAGCTGAGCCAGTCAAACTGTCCTGGAAACAGTGTATCAACAACTTTTCATCTTTCAAATAAGCGGCCATTTTTCTGCAATACATCGTAAGATGAGCCTTTGTACAAGAGGTTCCATCATATTTCTCGAAATCTAGAGCCTTGAACTTAGGAGGAAGTACCAAGTTAGCTACTAAACTCATCTCAGCAGCACATGGTCCCATTTCACTAGCTTTCTGTAGTTCCAGTAGGCAATCCTTTAGAGCCTTGCAGCGCTCTTCATACTTTTGCTCAATTTCAGCGCGTATCTTCCCAATTTCATCAAGAGTGTTCAGGTCTGACACTTCTTCAGCACTTCCAAAGTTTGCACCAATATGCACCAGATGACTCAATGTCGTTCTTGCCAGGTTAATGTGGACCTTCTTCGCAGTAGAGGTTTCTTTGGCTGCATCCTAATGTGGGATGTAGTTTTTGCTTGATCATTTACACCATTGGAAGCTCCTTCGGCTGCTTTAGCCTTTCCGGATTCTTTAAGACCTAACAGAGCAATCAACTGATTAATGATCTCCGCCTGAGTTTGAATGAAGTAGTCCTTGATTGATTGTTCAATTCCTGTGAAAGGGGTTCTGTATTTCCACGCGCTCATTCTCGAGACTAGCAATTCGATCCTCGACAACCATGGATCTGGAACGTAAGCGAGTTCTATATGAGTGCGGAATGGTTACGGCTTAAAGCAGATTTTGTCATTAAACCTTTGCTTTATTAAATTCTTTATTTATCATAGGATTTCAAATGAATAAATGTATGGATGAGTGCATGAATGTAAAAAACAGACACCGAACTTAGGAACCCGTCTTTTTTAGAAACACAACATTCGTCTGAAAATTCAATTACATAGAAAAGATAAGCTTGCTACAAGAAACTGCTAGCCCTAATTCCTAGGTTGACTAGCTCGTGCAACAGATGCGCAATAGCATCTACATGCTCTTCTTCAATGTTGGGTTGCTCTAACAGACTCGTGGCTTGTCTTGACAGGATCTGGACATATGAAGCAATGCTCCAGACTTGCGCTTTGAATCTCACCAATTCGTCATTTTGACATTGGACTATTCGCCGTGCCGCCTCATATTTATCCTTCCATGCACCGCTCTCTGCCATTAATGCCCCTTCATGGCCAGCAAGCTTGTCTCTCAGGTCTTGAACAATTTTTTCTAACTTCGTTATCATTTTCTGCAGTCTCTCCTTCTCTATCTCCACTTGGATCTTATCTTTGTTGTGGTATTTGGTGATCAATTCCTCTAGCTGTGTCACTTGGCTGGTCAAGTCAAAATTTCGGGCATGTTCTTCTTCTAGCTTTTTCTTGGCTTTGTCGCTCAACTCCTTGCTTGTCCGCACCTTTCTATCGTACATCTTCTTGTAATCATCCATGTCCCGGGTCATTGCATCCAACTCCTCTGATAGACTCTTTATTATTTTGCATGTACCTCCCTTTTGTTTAGCTTTATAGTCATTATGCAGTTCCCGCAGCTCTTTTAATTCTTGACTCGTTTTCTTGTTTTGTTCCATTAGCTCATTCTCTTTTCCTTTATGAATTTCCACTTGCAGCTGTGCCATTGTTAGTTCCTTCTTAAGGTCATTAATTCCCTTTTCATACTTCTTCAAATCTTATTCCCGGTCAGGCCTGAGTTTTTCCAAAGCCGAAGGTGACTCCTAGATTACTTGAGCTGAAGTTCCAGCTCTTGATGGCTTTTCCTGAAACGTGGTATCATTAACTCTCTAAGCCCTCCATTCATCATACCTTGCCATCACTTCCAGACTTGGGTAAGGCTGAACCCTTCTTGGTGTTTCCCATGCCTTTGAGGTTTGCAGTATCAATCCTTTCTGGTCATTGGTCTTGTGAGCGTACTCGAATTTGGCCATCCCAGCAGTGGCAGGTACAAACTGTCTTGACCCAAATTGCCTTGATACTAGCAATGGGCAGTAGGCTGTCCCTCCCTAAATTCCTGGCAATGGAACCCAATATCTATTTCCACAGCAGTATAAGAAAGTTGTACCTCAATTCAACCAAGGAGCCTTCTATACTACATCTGTATCTTTCAAATCTTTGAGATACTCCTCCCAATGCTTCTCAGTTTTCCTTTCTAGGACACAATCAGCTAAATGCTCCCTTATCGGTGAATAAGTATCAAGATATCTAACCCCTCTATAAGGCACATTCCATCTGTGACCCCTGAACCATATCTCTAGCAACCGTGCACACCCCCAGAATTTCGCTTCTCATGTCTTCTTGCAGATGGTCAGTGATCTATAGGTTTCTGTCAAAATGGCTGGCACCGGATTGACTTCTTTATTTAGTCGTTCAAATAATCCAATAGTTGATGAGTCAATGTGCTCGAGGGTCCTGGGGAATATTATCAAGCCATAGATACATAGGGAAAATAGACTTCTCATTCTAACCGATTCATCATTACTTGCCATCACCAGCTCTTTGAGAGTTCTCCAGTTGACCCGTTGTCTGTCCTCATTTTGGTCAGTACTGTCATTGTTGGCCAATATTTTCTCCCACCATTCCTTTGTCTTTCCTGTTAATGCCACCAACTTTTTGATGAATCCTGAGTTTCATGTGCTATTGAGGGACCTAGTGTAAATCTTGTCGCTTTCTATTCTCGGGCAATTGATCAGTACCTCATATTCCTCCAACGTTGGTATCATATCTACTTGTCTGAAGGTGAAGCAATTGTATGTCGGGTTCCAAAATTATGCCATTGCTCTTAGTAATTCTTGGTCGACCTTTATATCTAACAGTAAGGCTATGTCCCCAAATTCCTCTTGAAACTGCTTTTTCATCTCATTATCCCATTTATCCCAGATACATTTGAAGTATGGTAAACATGCCTCTTGATTGGTGCTTAACTTTGCGTATCCTTTCATCTTAGATATTTCCCATCTTCCCAGACTATCTCCTTTTTCGTGTTGTGTTTGTTCAGACCAGATCCACACTGTGATGTTATCTTCTCCTGCTTTAAATTCTCGTGACATATAGGGTACTTCTAAATTGACTGACTCCCAGTTTGATGTCAAAAATAAAAATGCAATGGATGACAACAAATTAAACAAAACAAGCAAACAACAAAAAAAAAATTGTGTTAGTATCCTGAATTAATATTGAAAGCAAGTAGACAAACTACGAAATTAATAAACATCCCAAATTAATATTACAATATTTAATGCAACAAGATAACAGAGAAATTAATTTAAACCGCCAGCACTTGTCCTAGGTCCCTGTCTGGCTCTAACGGGGTAGCCTTCTAAAACAGAATGTGGGTTTTGTTCTAGACTCTCGGTTCCCGAACTTTTTTTACTACCTACTGCGATAGTAAGACATCGATTCAGTAGTATAGGTCCCTTACAACGGAGGCGTGGGCCCCACGACGCGTAAGGTTAGTATACCGGAAGAAGACAAAAATCTGAACTCGGAGCTGAAGAGCATCACGTCGGATATTGTCTTACTCCCACTTAAGGGTGAAAAACCCGGGTTTAGGGTTATGCATGAATGACAGATATAGCATACACAAAAACTACCCCCATTTTTCCTAAAATCCATCGAACAGTCTTTTTCCAGAAAAAGTTAAATCTAGATTAATGTTCAAAATGCCAAAATGCCACGTGTAATTAATTATTAGGCCTGACTATCAATTTTTATTCCCAGCGGAGTGGCCAAGCTGTCGCGACCGTTTTAAAAAAAAACCCCACGTTTTAGGTTTATAATAAAAAAATAACCTGATGATTAATATTCGAAAGTTCGGGGTTTTGACCAATTTTATCTTGCAATTAATTAATTTTTCATTTTTAATCAAAATCCCTTTCATTTGCTCAAAATTCATTTTGGAGTCGCCACCGACCACTTTGGTAGGTCGGACACCATAAAAACGTACCAGAGATTCTTTTTGAAAAGTTTGAGTTCGGGAGTCGGTTACATGTAGGGAAGGGTTAGCACCCCTATGAACGCCCGTTATCGGTACCTTATTAATTACACGTGGCATTTTGGCATTTCGAACATTAATTTGGATTTAATTAAATCTTTTTTTACTGTAAAATGAATTTTATTTCGAATAGGGTATCCTTTTGCAAGAAATACATTTCGATCGAATATAATTATGAAACATCCAATTGCATTAGGACACTTCAACTTATATTCGAAAAATGTACCTCAACACAAAAGGTTTAATGCATGATTAATTATGGTCTCGCCATTTTTAAGTATACCCTAATTAGGCTACATTAATTAATTTGATCAAAATTCTACGAATGTTATTAATTTTGAACATAAAAGAAAACGCCCAAAATAATATTGGACACTTTCTTTAACGAGTCCAAAAGTAATATCATTCCTAATTAAGATGACTCTAATCATTAATCCTATTTCAATTTTTAAATTTACCTAATTATTAAATTATTTCCATTTTCTAAGTTGAAATGAAAAATTGAAACATGTATTGGAACACTCATTGCTTAACATCGCTCTTCATTGTGACACTAGCCAATATTGAATGTTCTAATGTTATTTCAAATATTCATTTATTTTCTACAATGACCTTTCCTATTTAATTATGATCAAGTAGACTACACTAATGGCTCTAATCCTATTCTTAAACATGTGATTTAATTCTCCAAAAAATATATTATATGATTTTTTAAAATAAGCAAGCATATAAATTAATTGAGCAATTAAATAAAACAATTAAATAAAATAAATGAAAGCTAGGAAAGGACCAAATTGAATTAAATTGAAAGCTGGATGCCCAAATTACAAAAGGACAGTGACTGAATTGTGAAGGAAACAAAACCCAAGAGCCTAAACCTAAAGCCTAAAAAAGACTAGCCCAAACCCATTTGAACCAGGAAAAAAAAAACAGCCCACTTGTCTAAAACTCAAGCCCAGACAAGTTTTTTAATCGATCGGGTCACGGACCCGTATCCGAACCCGCGCAAAAATGCGTGGATCCCCTCGCGACCCGCTTCTTCAAAACGGTGTTGTTCCCAACTCGATATAAATAGGCCAAACCGAGTTGAAACGACCATTTTGCCTCTCTCCTCTCTCTCTCCTCATTTCTCTCTCTCTCTCTATCTAAATTCTCTATACTTGAACATCCAAAACCCTAAAAACCTAAACTCTTTTCGATCAAAACCACTCTTTTCCCTTTTGTTCTTCACCAATTCTTCAAAATCCCCTCATTTGATCCTTACAAACATCAAAACCCTTCCCAAAAATTGTTATCAAAGATCAAAACCCTCGTTTTTTTAAGAACACACCAAGAACTTTTCAAAAACCCTCATATGATCTTCATCATTTCCCTAAATCTCTTCCGACATGTTTCTTGGCTGTCGGGATGATATCGGTCACCGGATATCATCTCCAGTCTTTTCTTACCTTCTTTTGATGACCGGACCTTCTCCGATTATCTTCTCTGACTCATCTGTAACCTCCGACCAGCCTCCGATCACCTTCAACATTTTTTCAATGACCGAAACTTCTCCGGTCATCTTCTCCGACGAAACTTGGTTTTTCTGACCACTATCTGTAACTCCGACCACCGCCTCCGACGTTGCCGGAATCCTAAATCAACCCAAAAAACTCAATTTTCACCCTAAACCTAGAACTAGTCTCTGTTTCATCAGAAACGTCCCACTTCTCCCAATCCTAAGCTACCTACCCAAAACCCGTAGCCTCACCACTATAATTTTCAACCCCGTCCGCAATCCTAGCACTCAGATCTTCACTTCGGCAACACTTCCGGCGACAACAGAGCGAGATAAGCCTTTCAATCTCCTTTTTCTATTTTTTATTTATTTTTTATGCTTCGAACTAGATATGTTTTACTGAGTTTAGATATGTTTTAGTTTCCTATTAGATCTAGGTTTTATTAATTGTTATGGATCTGATTTTAGATTTTAGGTTTAGATTTAGGAAAAGTTTTATGCTCTGAGATCTGATTTTGGCATTTTAGGGTTCGATTTTAGGGATTTTGACTCTATTTAGCATTTTCGAATAGGTTTAAATGAATAAATGAAGTGAACAGAGGCTGAGATTACCTCAGTTTGGTGTCACTGTGTCTCCAAGGAGCTTCCGGCACGGTTCTTTTGTTCCGATTGTCTTCCTCGAGCAGGTCTGGTTCTCCAGGTAACCCTTTCAACTCCCGACTCTTCATTTTTTTTTTGTTTTTTAGTAATTATAAGGGTAATAATTTCTAATCATTGCTTTTTCTCTCTCTTCGCAGGTATTTATACCAGCTGCCATTTGTGATGTCACCTTGCTCTGCTGGCGAAGCTAGCTGGTTCCAGACTGATAGCAATCCGCGTGAAAAGGGTAGGGCCAATGACAACTTGCCATGTGTCCATTGGTGCTCGGGTTTGAGCGGGAAAAAAACACAAATGGATCAAAGGGGCTTTTTATGTTTGTTGGGCTGGGCATGAACTGTAATGGGTCATTAACAGTTGTAGTGGGTCTTGAGTGTTTAACTTGGGCTTTGTAACATTTTGGACATTTGTAATGTTTTTGGACTTTAATATATATTTGGGCTAATTTTTATTATTCTGATTTTTTTTTATTTTGTTTTATTTATTATCTCATATATATATAAACTCGGATAAAATCTCGGTTCTACACCCTAAATCTTACAATCACTAACAATTAAAGTGCAAACATAATCCCCTAATCCCTAAACTAATCTCATAACCTCAAACACTAATATTTTTAATTAAGTTCCAAATTTAATGATCAAATTTAACAAATTAAAATTCCATTGAAACAATTAACAAAAAAATCCTACATTAAGCATGGTTAAATTAAACTGTGTGTGAATTTTATGGGCTTACTAACTAACTAATTAACTAAGGACCTAATTAAAAGAACCTAATCCTAAAAGCTAAATAAAAATGATCAGCTATTTTGGGAACTAATTGAACTAAACTAAAATTTAAAAGTGAAAATATGACTTAAATGGAAAGTATCTAAACATGAAAGGACATAATGTGCCATTTCCCCATAAACCTAAAAAATGTTCGGGAACTTCCCCTCCAATTCCAAACAAAAGCCACGTCTTAGGTTTTCAGATTTTACAACACTTCACAATCAAAATCAACAAAAATTACGACAGTAATCCAAAATATTTTTTAAAGAAGAAAATGAGTTAATCTTGTAGTTATGTCTAATTTTGAAGGGCATTTATTAATCAAACTGTATTAGAGGGTCCCACTTATTGTCTGCTATGTTATTTATTAACTACCGCCCAATTAAAATGTAAATTAACTAATAATCTACCCATTTGAGTTTATTAAATTTGTTTTTAATTTAAATTGAATATTATAAAAATAATTTCAAAATTAAATTTATTTTGAGCGCATCCTACAAACTATGAATTTGTGTAAAATAATTAAAAATTACAGTATTATAATTACAACTATAAATTTAAAACAACGGAAATGATTAACCTTCTAACATTTGGTTTTTATCAAATAAACAACTAATTTTCAATCTTCCTTGGTAAAATTTGGTCAAGTTAATAAGAAAAAAAAAACAAATGAATATCTATATTTAGTACTCAGTAGTGCTAAGTTTATTTGGTTAAAAGAAAACATAAATATGTTTTTTTTGTTTCTTTTCTTGTTTATATATTTTAATTGATTATGTATGTATATATAACAAAAAGATTATTTAACACTTTAAATTGATTATATATATATATATATTCTTATATATAATTTAATAAATTAATAGTCAATAATTGAATTATTTAACAAAAAGTGTAAATACAAAAAATTAATAATTTAAAAAGTGAAAATTAGTTTATCATATTATAACATAATAAATTCATAATTTCTCAAATACTTCATTTTTCTATTGAAAATCATCAAATTATAGACTTCCTCAATTACATGTCAGGTAAATATCAAGCCAAGTCAATATAAATTCAGGTCAACAACATGTCGGATTCAAAATAAGTCGGGTCAATTAATAGGTCGGGTTCAAAACATGTCAGGTAAACTCGAATCTCGGGTCGATTCAGTCAGGTAATATCAGTTATCTGCTAGGTTAGTCTCGGGTTCGAGCTCGTTTCAGTCGGGTGCAGGTCGGGTTTCGGGTCCACAATAACAGGTTCAATTTGGGTTCGATTCGTTCTCGGTCTGGTGCAGGTCGGATTCGGGTCAACAAAAGTTGGGTATAGATCGGTTTCGGGTCATTGCATCCTCAGGTCAACCAAATTTTGACTCGAGTAGGTTTCAGTCGAGTTTTCAGATCAGGTCAGCTTTTTACCTCCCTAATTCTAGTTGCCGACAAATTCAAATCCAAAACCCTTTGTCTTCTGGTGGTATTATTATTATTATTATTATTATTATTATTATTATTATTATTATTATTATTATTATTATTATTATTATTATTATTATTATTATTATTATTATTATTATTATTATTATTATTATTATTACAATTATGATAAAAAAATGTATTACAATTCTTTTATGATAAACTACACAAGTAGTCATCGAACTATTTTCCTTTTATATTTTGGTCACCAAACTATTTTTTGACAAAGGGTCACTAACGTTATATTTTTATATTTTGGTCATTAACCACTAAGTTTCCATTAAGTTTTAACGAAGATGGTGACATTGCATGGCATTATAACAATTTTAGTCTCAAAACATATGCATTTCATTAACTTGGTTCTCATTTTCTAGAGTTTGACTTTTTTTTGTCTTTTTTAATATTTTTGCACACAACAGGGGCCCTGCCAATATCGAATATTGGCAGGGGCCAAAATATTGAAATTAAAAATGCAATGGCTTATTACGTATTTAAACTCAAATTCATGGGCAATGCCTAATTTGTCTAATATTTAAATTTATAATGACCTAAATTGTTATTGGACCAAAAAATTTGAGGATACATGCTCATCCTTCTTTAGTTCAACCTAGAGGTGTAAAAAAACAAAGCATTCGGCAAATTGTTAGTGAACCATTTGTTTAACGTTCGTTTATTACGCTAAATAAACGAGTATGACAAATTTTTATGTTCATTTAATAAATGAACGAACACGAACAAAGGTGTATTCCGTTCATTTATGTTCACGAACAAGCTCGTTTAAAAGTTCATTTACTTGGATTTCCTTTTTCTTACATTTTAAATATTGGTGAATGTATGGACTAAATTGAACACGGGTGAACTTTTGAGTTCAAACTGTGAAGCCTAATGAGCTTACAGACTAGTGGTGTAATTCCACCATTTGGCGAACATATAAATGAACATGTTCGCGAACATTACATGGATATGTTCACTATTGTTAAAAGAACATGTTCGTGAATGTTAAACAAACGAACGCGAACACCAGCAAAAAAAAGTAAATGGGCACAATCTAAAACCTATGTTTGATTTTGATATAACAAAGTAGTTTAAGGATTAAATTGAAAAACTTGAAATAGATTTTTAAGTCCCTCAAAAGGTTTTAAATCAACAAGGCTTTAATCTAGTTTGAAAAACTCAAACTCCAAAATATTTTTTAAGTGTTCCAAGGCCAAACTATTGAAAATCGCATATGCGTATCGATACGTTTCTAGCCGTATCGATGCCTTTTTTACCAAACTCGGCCACTGGAGAAACGCGTTTCGATACGCCCCTTACCGTATCAAAACAGCGTATTAAAACAGATTGAATCTGTATCAATACGCTCTCTTTGTAAAAACTGAAGGAGTTTGAATGGCGTACTGATACGGTGTCACCCGTATCGATACAGATTTAATGGAATATTAAATTTGAAAGCCTTAAATGTTTTTGACTGTTGGTGTCAGTTGTTAGGTAACAGATTTTTAAAGTGTTGGTTGTCCCGTACCGATACGCCCTTTGTCGTATCGATACGGAATCTCCTAGTGAGCTTTGATGAGATAATTGTTTCGATACGGTCTTACTCGTACCGAAACACTTCCTTAACTCGTACCGATACGCCTACACGTGTATCGATACACCCATCTTGTAATTGTGCAACGACTCTTTTTATTTTGAGACAAGTATCGATACGCCTTCCTGTGTACCGATACGGTAGGCTATAGAAGTGCATTTATGGTGGAAAGAGAGGGTCCCAACGGCTATATTCAATACCCTAATCACCCAAACGGCTAGAATTAATGGAGAAGGTATAAAATGAAGTCAATTGAAGACTAGCAACAACTATTGCATCCAAAAGAAACATCTTTACAAAAACCCAAGCTCAAAGTGCCCAAATTCTGTTGTGTTTAATTCCTATCTTGTATTCAAATTTGGGTTGAGTTCTTGTATTTAAAGGGGCAAACTTGTGTTGAGAGATATCTTTCTTGCCTTAAATTCTTCTTTGTATTCTTGTGAGGGTTTGATCAAATTTTGGGTAGAAAATTTGACCAGTATTGTAAATGTTACCTCTTAAGCCTTGAAAAGGGGAAGAACAATTAGTGGATTGTTGGAAAATCCTTAGTGGTAGCTAAGGTAGTGGATGTAGAGTTCATTTGGAACTTGAACCACTCTAAATTGTCTTGTTCTTCAATTTTTTCTATTCCACTTTCTCCAACAAATTTTAAAAACCAAATTCACCCCCTCTTGGTTTTGATCAATCCATTGATCTACTCAACAATTTGTATAGGAGCCTACCTCTTTGAAGGATTAACAACCAGAAGAGGAGATTCTAGGAAGAGTGTGATCAACTACATGACAAGCCATGTCATCTACTTCAACCTCCAACCTCTATGAGCCAAAATCAACCACTAAACCACCCTTTTTCAATGGGGACAACTACCCATATTGGTAGAATCGGATGCGTCTCTTCATCAAGTCAACGAATTACATGGTTTGGGATGTAGCGGAAGAAGGCCCCTACATTCTGGTTAAGAGAAACGATGAAGGAAGACTAGTTCCGAAGGTGAAGTCAAAGATGACCGAGAAAGATAGACGGAAGATGCAAGTCAATGACAAAACTCTACATATCATATTTTGTGCACTTGGCCCAGATATCTACTCAAAGGTTTCATCTATCGAAAGCGCAACGAAGTGTGGGACACTTTGGAGACGACTTATGAGGGCACTAGCAATGTGAAAGAGACGAAGTTCAGGTTGCTAAACTTGAGCTATGAGAATTTTAAGATGGACCCCGATGAGAGTGTCTCAAATATGTTTGATCGATTTTCGATCATCGTCAATGGCCTTAAAGGATTCGATGAAGTAATTCCCGAAGATAAGCTAGTGAGGAAGCTTCTATACTCTCTCCCCGAGTCTGGGGATGGTAAGAGGGCGACCATCATTGAAGCAAAGAAATTGAAAACTTTGAAGCTTGATGAGCTTGTTGGGTCTCTTCTTACACACGAGATTATGAAGAGAAGAAGAGAAGAAGAAGGACGAGAGAATGATAGAGAAGCATGAGGTAGACAATAAAAAGAAGCTATGAGTTGCTCTCAAAGCCTCTCTACATGAGGAGAGCTCTTCTAGTGATGAGGAAGACCTTGAGGAATTGGCCAAACGGTTCTCACGGTTCATGAAGTCCAACTGAGGGAGAAAATTTCAAAAAAAGATGGACTTCAAGAACAAAAGCAAAGAAGAAGAGATAGAGCAAATCATTTGCTTTGAGTGCAAGAAGTCGGGTCACATACGTTCCGATTGCCCTCAACTCAAGAAGAAGAGCTTTGAGAAGAAGAAGAAGCTCAAAGCCAAGCTTGCTACTTGGAGTGATGAGGAGTCATCCGAGGATGAGGAACATGAAGTGGCCAACTTTTGCCTCATGGATCTTGAGGAGGATTCCTCTATGGGGGAGCATTGCTATAAGGCCAAAGCACAAAGTCGGAACTCATGATACCTTGATAGTGGATGCTCGAGGCACATGACCGGAGACAAGAGTCGATTCATGGACTTAAAGCCAAAAAGTGGAGGAATAGTGACATTTGGTGACAACTCCAAAGGCCACATTGAAGGTATTGGCTCCAAAGTTAATCACTCTATTATACTCATTGAAAATGTTTTGTATATCAATGGTCTAAAACACAATTTATTGAGCATTAGTCAATTGTGTGATAAGGGGTTTAATGTCTTGTTTAATAAAAATAGGTGTAAAATTGTTGACATTAAATCAAATAAAATAATGCTCATTGGTCATCGCATAGGTAACATATACATGGTGCATCTAGATGACATTCATTCATCCCATGCATGTTTTGTTGCACAAAATGAAAATGAAGCATGGTTATGGCATAGGAAACTAGGACATGCTAACATTAATGTTTTAGAAAAAATAGTTTCCCTAAATCTAGTTAGAGGTTTACCCAAGATCAAGTTTTCAAATGATAAAATATGTGATGCATGCTCTAAGGGTAAACAACATAGATCATCCTTTAAATCCATTAATGATATTTCTACAAGTAGATGTTTACAACTAATTCATATGGATTTATTTGGGCCTATTAGAACTATGAGCTTGGGTGGTAAATCATATGCTTTTGTGCTTGTTGATGACTATTCTAGATTTACTTGGGTTCTATTCTTAAGTAAAAAATATGAGGCTTTAGAAAAATTCATCATGTTTTCAAAATTAACTCAAAATGATATTGAACTTAAAATTTCTCACATTAGAAGTGATCATGGAACCGAGTTTCAAAATCTAGGTTTTGAAGAGTTTTTAAATGAAAATGGTATTAGCCACAATTTTTCGGCTCCTCGAACTCCTCAACAAAATGGGGTAGTTGAGAGGAAAAATAGGAGTTTACAAGAAATGGCTAGAATCATGCTTTGTGAAAACAATTTACCTAAATATTTTTGGGCAGAAGCTACAAACACCGCTTGCTACATTGTAAATCGAGTAATGATTAGGCCACTTTTCAAGAAAACACCATATGAGATTTTAAAATCTAAAAAGCCTAACATTAGCTATTTTCATCCATTTGGTTGCAAGTGTTTTGTTTTAAATAATGGAAAAGACAACTTAGGTAAATTTGATGCTAAAAGTGATGAAGCTATTTTCTTAGGGTATTCTTTAAACTTTAAAGCCTATCGTGTATTTAATAAAAGAACTTTAGTAGTAGAAGAGTCTATTCATGTTGTTTTCTATGATAACCTCCTTCCGAGGAAGGAATCTAGTGATGATGATGATGTAGGAATCCTTGATGCCTTTGAAGGGTGACAAACTTCAAAGGAGGATGAGATTCCAACTAAAGAAGAAGATGCACAAGATCCTCCTCTTGAAGCCTTGAAGGACTTGGCTCTTGAGGAAAATGAAGTGAGCTACCCAAGAGAGTACAACTATGTCAAAGGTGGTGAAATCTTGGGTGATCCATCCAAGGGGGTAACTATTAGATCTTCTCTCAAACTCATGAATCATGTTGCTTTTATCCCATGCATTGAGCCTAAGAACATTTAAGAAGCATTAAAAGATGATTTTTGGATTATGGATATGCAAGAAGAGTTAAATCAATTCGAGAGAAGTAATGTATGGACATTAGTTGAGAGGCCTAGTAATCAATCTACTATAGAAACTAAACGGGTATTTAGAAATAAACTAGATGAGAGATGTAACATTGTAAGAAACAAAACTAGATTAGTTGCTCAAGGTTACACTCAAGAAGAGGGAATAGATTTTGATGAAACCTATGCACCTGTAGCTAGAATGGAAGCTATTAGGATGTTGCATGCATATGCATGTTATCATAACTTCAAGCTTTTTCAAATGGATGTGAAAAGTGCATTTTTAAATGGTTTTATAAATGAGGAAGTGTATGTGGAACAACCACCGGGTTTTGAAGATTCAAAATTTCCAAATCATGTTTTTAAGCTAACCAAAGCATTTTATGGTTTAAAACAAGCTCCTAGAGCTTGGTGTGAAAGGCTTTCAAAATTTTTAATTGAAAAGGGTTTTGAAAAAGGTAAGGTGGACACTACATTTTTCATAAAAAAAATATAAAAATGACATCTTAGTAGTGCAAATATATATTGATGATATCATTTTTGGATCTACTAATGAGTGTCATTGCAAAGAGTTTGCTAAGTTAATGCAAGGTGAATTCGAGATGAGCATGATGGGGGAGCTCTCATTGTTTTTGGGACTCCAAATCAAACAAAGGAATGATAGCACCTTCATCAATCAAGCAAAGTACGTGAAAGATATGCTCAAGAAGTTTGGCTTGGAGCAAGCAAAGCCTCAAGCTACGCCAATGAGCTCATCTACAAAGCTTGACAAAGATGAAGGAGGTAAGTGTATTGACTCTAAGCTTTATCGCTCTATGATCGGATCTTTGCTTTACCTTACCGCAAGTAGACCTGATATATTGTTTAGTGTTTGCTTGTGTGCTAGGTTTCAAGCTAGTCCTAGAGAGTCTCACCTAATATCCGTTAAAAGAATCTTTAGGTACCTTAGAGATAATCCTTGTCTAGGTCTTTGGTACCCTAGAGACTCAACCTTCATGCTTCTTCGGATGCGGATTTGTGGGATGTAAAATTGATAGGAAAAATACTTCAGGAACTTGCCAATTCTTAGATAACATACTGTAGAACTAATGTTTTGATATAATAATTGAAAAATGTTTTGGACTAATTTGAAAAGAATTTAAAACTTGTTTTTAAGTCCAAACAACTTGAATTTATGTTTGAGGTATTTTGAAAGGTTTTTTGCAAAGATTTTTCATGTTTTTAATAGCCAAACTTGTGATTTCACGTTACCAGTATCGATACAGTTGTACCCGTACCGATACCTTTTTGCCCCAGTTTGGCCACTGTCAAAACCCGTATCGATACGAGGGTTTAGCGTATCGATACGGATCGGGGTCGTTTCGATACGCCAGGTAAGCGTACCGATCCCAGTTCAACCACCCCAACAGCTATTTCCCAACGGCCATTCAAATGTGGACCCGTACCGATACACCCTCAAGCGTATCGATACGCCTCAGCTGGCAAAAGCTCAACGGCTAGTTCCTATGAAGCCCGTACCGTTACGGTGTCATGTGTATCGATACGGTTAGCTGCAGAACATCATTTATGAAGGGAAATAAAGTCCTTAACGGCTCCAATTCATCCCCAACGGCTAGTAACGGCTACAAACTCATTTGGGAGTATAAAAGGGACCTCCAAGCATCAAGAGAAGACTAATGCTCATATTGTCAAACATCAAATGATCAAAAAGTGTCTTAGTGCTTAAATTGTCAATTCTTGTATAGACAAACACTAGTGAGCCAAAATTGTCAAATTTGCTCAAGTGTTTTAGGTTTTGGGTGAGTGCTTAATTGTGCAAACAAACACCTATTAGAGAGTTTTAAGTTTGTTTTCTTTGTCTCTTTGTAAAGAGGGTTTTGATCAAGGCTTTGGGTAGAAGCTTGATCGGTTGTAAGGGTTTCCTCCTAATCCTAGAAAAGGGGATGAATCAATAGTGGATTGATTGTGAAATCCTTAGTGGGGAGCTAAGGTAGTGGATGTAGACCTTGGTTAGAAGGTTGAACCACTATAAATCATTGTGTCTTTTTACATTCTAGCTTCCTAAACTCTTCCACCCAAAAATCCATCTCTCCACCACTTGGTGAGCTAAATTGGTTGACCGAATCGAGCCCCCCAAATCCCAACAATTGGTATCAGAGCTTGGCTCAATCGAAGGAGATTCACATCCTATTGAGAAGATCTGGCAAGCTCGATCACTTTTTCATCAATCGACTCAATGGCACAATCAATCGACAAACCATCTTTCTTCGACGGAGACCACTATGCCCATTAGAAGACAAAGATGAAATTCTTCTTGAAATCAAGAGATTACAAGCTATGGGACATAGTTGAAGATGGTCCGTTCGTGCCTCAAAGAAGTAAAGCGAAGTGGAGTGCCGACGATCGCAAGAAGATGGAGCTTAATTGCAAAGCCTTGCACATCTTGTTTTGTGCATTTGGCCCAACCATCTATGAGAAGATGTCTTCTTGTGAGAGTGCCAAGGAGGTATGGGACAAGCTCGAAGTCACATACGAGGGGGCAAATGAAGTCAAGGAGACCAAGATTGGGCTCCTAACCTTGGAGTATGAGAACTTCAAAATGGATCCGGAAGAGAACATTGAGAAGATGTTCGATAGATTCTCCACAATCACCAATAGTCTCAAAGGCTATGGAGAAGCCATCCCGGAAGAAAAGCTTGTTCGAAAGCTAATCTACTCACTTCCTGAGTCTTGGGACTCAAAGAGGACCGCCATCATCGAAGCCAAAAATTTGAAGACTTTGAAGCTTGATGAACTCATGGGGTCTCTCCTTACTCATCAAATCATGAAGAAGAACAAAGAGGATGAGAAGAAGAGGGAAGAAATTAGAGCTATGGGAGAGAAGAAAATCAAAGGGCTTGGCATCAATGCAAGTTCCATGGCTCTCAAATCCTCCACTTGCCATCATGTCTACTCAAGTGAAGAGGAGGATAAAGATGAAGAGATAGTTCATCTCTTCAAGAAGTGTGCCCCGTTCATGAAGAAAGCCTTGAGAGAGCTTGAACGAGAACCTAAAAGAAAGGAGAGGGCAAGCACTTCAAGCCATAAGAAGAAGGCACATTTGGCTACTTGGAGTGATGAGGACTCTACCGATGATGAACAAGCCAACCTTTGCCTTATGGCCATTGAAGAAGTTTCAAGGGTAACTTCTAATTCATCTACTTCATGCTCTTACTCTTTTGATGAATTACAAGATGCCTACGATGATTTGGTTTTAGATTTTAAAAGCCACATTTTGAAAAACAATAAATTGATTTCAAAGTTAAAAATTCAAAATGATTTGCTTTCTAAAACCAAACTTGAACTTGAAGCAAAACTTGAAGAGTTTGAA
This sequence comes from Hibiscus tridactylites, assembly GCA_958450335.1. Classification (NCBI taxonomy): domain Eukaryota; kingdom Viridiplantae; phylum Streptophyta; class Magnoliopsida; order Malvales; family Malvaceae; genus Hibiscus; species Hibiscus tridactylites. The sequence goes on from OY288273.1 coordinate 76,679,250, forward strand.
TTAAAATGTTTTAATTTACAAAAATTGCTTCAAAATGTTCAAGAAAAAAAGGATTTGATTTCCAAAGAGCTAGACAAGAAAAACAATTTTGGAAAATCAAATTTCTATGTTAGACAATATAGTGCCCCTATATTTATAAAAGGTAAATGTTTTGGAAGTGTTTGGGTCCCAAAAGGACTTAGTACTTCAATTAAAACATTGAAAAATGGATTCCTAAGGGGACTAAAATTTGTGTAACTAACGTCTATGGATCCAAAGCAATTTGGATACCAAAAATTACTTGATTGTCTATTGTAGGTGTGATGGAGATGTTCAACAAGTCAAACATTGAGGGGGAGCTCCATGCACACAAGGAAGAACACTTGAAGAACGAAGGCTTCACATCCTCCCTTGGGTTCAAGTGTTGGTAAAATTTCTAGTTGTTTTTGAATTAATTTGTCTTATTTTTAGTTTATTCAACTAGATGATCATATATGATGGACTAACATTTTTGATGATGCTTTGAGTAAGGGGGAGCCATTTTTAAACCAAATTTTTTATTTTTGTCAAAGTTTTTACCTCCATTGTTATTTTGAACTTAATGTCTTAAATTCTTTTTGATATAACAAAAAGGGGGAGAAATGGTTTGAAAAATTGAATTTTCAAATGAATAAGGGGGAGCTTTACTTAATTTCATATCTTTAATCTCTTATTCACATTTTTGAAGTTAAAGGGGGAGAAACCCAAACAATTTTTCAAGTGAGTTTTATTATATCAAAAAGGGGGAGATTGTAGAACTAATGTTTTGATATAATAATTGAAAAATGTTTTGGACTAATTTGAAAAGAATTTAAAACTTGTTTTTAAGTCCAAACAACTTGAATTTATGTTTGAGGTATTTTGAAAGGTTTTTGGCAAAGATTTTTCATGTTTTTAATAGCCAAACTTGTGATTTCACGTTACCAGTATCGATACGGTTGTACCCGTACCGATACCTTTTTGCCCCAGTTTGGCCACTATCAAAACCCGTATCGATACGAGGGTTTAGCGTATCGATACGGATCGGGGTCGTTTCGATACGCCAGGTAAGCGTACGGATCCCAGTTCAACCACCCCAACGGCTATTTCCCAACGGCCATTCAAATGTGGACTCGTACCGATACGCCCTCAAGCGTATCGATACGCCTCAGCTGGCAAAAGCTCAACGGCTAGTTCCTATGAAGCCCGTACCGATACGGTGTCATGTGTATCGATACGGTTAGCTGCAGAACAGCATTTATGAAGGAAAATAAAGTCCTCAACGGCTCCAATTCATCCCCAACGGCTAGTAACGACTACAAACTCATTTGGGAGTATAAAAGGGACCTCCAAGCATCAAGAGAAGACTAATGCTCATATTGTCAAACATCAAATGATCAAAAAGTGTCTTAGTGCTTAAATTGTCAATTCTTGTATAGACAAACACTAGTGAGCCAAAATTGTCAAATTTGCTCAAGTGTTTTAGGTTTTGGGTGAGTGCTTAATTGTGCAAACAAACACCTATTAGAGGGTTTTAAGTTTGCTTTCTTCGTCTCTTTGTAAAGAGGGTTTTGATCAAGGCTTTGGCTAGAAGCTTGATCGGTTGTAAGGGTTTCCTACTAATCCTAGAAAAGGGGACGAATCAATCGTGGATTGATTGTGAAATCCTTAGTGAGGAGCTAAGGTAGTGGATGTAAACCTTGGTTAGAAGGTTGAACCACTATAAATCATTGTGTCTTTTTACATTCTAGCTTCCTAAACCCTTCCACCCAAAAATCCATCTCTCCACCACTTGGTGAGCTAAATTGGTTGATCGAATCGAGCCCCCAAAATCCCAACACATACTCATATCTTGGTTCTCTAAGAAACAAAATAGTGTAGCTCTATCTACCACTGAAGCCGAGTACATATCCTTAGAGAGTTGTTGTGCTCTAGTCCTTTGGATGAAGCAACAACTCTTAGATTATGGTGTTAAAGTTGAAACTATACCCCTTAAGTGTGATAACATTATTGCTATATGCTTAACCAAAAATCCCATCCAAAACTCTAGAACCAAATCATGTCCTTAAGGAAGATGTTGGTATAGAGTACATTGACACCTTGAACCAACTAGCGGACATTTTTACCAAACTTCTAAACAAAGAGCATTTTTGGTCCCTTAGGAGAGAGTTAGGTCTAACTAGCCTACCCTGACCCTTTAGGACTCTTTTTAAGGTTAAAATTGCTTGAATTTGTGAAAATGCATGTTTATGTGTTGTTGATCTTGATAGACATTGTGCTTATAGCTAGGGGAGTATGCTTCTGATAGAATATGCTTAGACTTGTTCATTTATCAATTGCATTAATTTAGGAGATGTTAAAGTCGAGCCTTTGGTTGTTCTTAAAGCCAAAAATACATTTCTGGGCATAGGGTATCGATACAGCCTTAAGCGTATCGATACGAGTACTTTATTAGTTGATCAAACTGCATTTTCTCTAATATGAGTATCGATACGGTTAAACATATTTTGGTACGAGCTAAGAGCGTTTCGATACGGATAATATCCGTTTCAATACGGACCTTTGACACGCGTTTCCAAGGAATTACCTTTTTGCCCCCGTATCGATACACCCTTTGGCGTATCGATACTCGATTGCACAGACTGCTTATTAATGGCATTTAAAGAGTTTCACTTTTACCAAAATTACAATTTCAAAACCCTAACCGTTTTTACTCTATAAATAGCCTCTCAATCCCTCATATTTTCACCAGACAACTCAAATTTTTTTGAGGGTTTATCAACATCAAGCTATACTTTGAAAGCTTTCTATCAATTTGGTGCAAGTTCTTCTCCCATTCCTCTCTATCAATATCAAGGTATAAAATTCTTTTTATTTTCTTTAATTTTCGTTTTAAAATTTTCTTGTTTTGTTTTGTTTTGTTTTCTCAAAAACAAACTTTATCAAACTTTTTGTTTTTGATTTGTCTTTCAAAAAAAATTTAACCTTGATTATTGATTTTCAATGGGTTGAATGAGAAAAATAATGCATACACACTGTTTTGATATATTTCTCTAGACAATGGCACCCAAAAAGAGAACGTGTATTAGCGAAGTCGGTGAAGCATCCTATCCCGGAGATGGTACTCGCCCAAACTTAACTCTTATCTATCAACGATGCTTTTGCACCACCGGGGAACTCACCTATTTTTGCACCTTTCAAAACTATAAAATCCGTCCGGAGAGGGTAATTTACGTTCTTTTTCTTAACTCGAAGCGCTTCAAATTTGTCTATTTACCTTTGCTCCAAGAATGGAAGTTCATGGATTTTATACAAATTCCTGGCTTTTTCTTTTGCAATTTGGTTTTGATTTTCTATGTTAATGCCAAGTGTGTTGCCAATCCCGCGGGTGAAATTACTGCTGTTAACTCTTATCTAATGGGTAAAAAGATCACCATAGATGTTCCATCTATTTGTGCTATTTTCAAGTTAGAAGATGAGGGCATCGAAGATGAGAATTCCCTTGGTCATATCTTGAGAGGTTCCGTGACAGTTCTCAACGCTCAAGATAGAATCCTTCACTTGATGATTACTTGGTGGTTTAGGCCTTCGGGAGGAAAATATTCTACCATCCGCCAAGTAGATGATTTTTGGATTAGGTGATTCCGTCAAAGACAACAACCAAATCTTGCTCGCATTATGTTTGTGGAGATTGTCACTTCATTCACATATGGGACGACTTTGAGTTATTTCTTCACCTAAAAGAAGATTGATTGTTCTCATGACTACCCGACACCCCTGACCGATCCCATTGATGAAAGATCTCTTTCTAGGGGGAAGTTTCATTACTTCAATGGTAGTTGGCTTCGTCTCTCCAAGCTTCCTAGCGATGCGATTCCAGAAGAAATTGCCGATCCTCAAGCTCCTTCTCCACCTTCCATAGATGCCCTTATGACCTTTCTCAACGAACAATTCACAAGCTTACGCACAGGAATTGCTTCTATGGATCAAGTGATGAATTCAGGGTTTGCCGCTATAGACACGCGCTTCAAAGGCCTTGAAGATCGTGTGAAAAATGTGGAAACGCATCTCACTTCTCTTGAAGGCGGCCACAACTCGATGAACATATCTCTTACCGCTTTTCATGATGAGTGGCATCAATCTAGAAGGAATGATAATGCACGTGAAGAGGACGATGAAGATGATGAAGATGGCGATGGAGAAGAGTAGTAGATTATCTTTTCATTCCATTCATGTCATTTAGGATTTCTTTTTATGCACTTTGATTTATGTTCTTTAGGATTAAGTTTAAAACCTATGCTTTGATTATTGTTATTTGGATTTATTTCAATGTTTTCTTTGTTTTGAACTTAATGTTTATCTATAATATGTTGCTTGGTTATTATTTATGCCTTTTGCCTATGTTTATCTATGTCTCTTATTTTTGATCTAACGAAAAGGGGGAGAGGGAACAAGCTCACTTAAAAATTTTAACTTAAATTTTACCTAGCTAATATTAAGGGGGAGTTGTTTTGCAAAGTTTTTCAAAAGTCTCAAAAATTTCAAGTTTTAGTTTAGTTATATCAAAAAGGGGAAGATTGTAAAACCTATGTTTGATTTTGATATAAAAAAGTAGTTTAAGAATTAAGTTGAAAAACTTAAAATAGGTTTTTAAGTCCCTCAAAAGGTTTTAAATCAACAAGGCTTTAATCTAGTTTGAAAAACTCAAACTCCAAAATATTTTCTAAGTGTTCCAATGCCAAACTATTGAAAATTGCATATGCGTACCGATACGCTTCTAGCTGTATCGATACCATTTTTTTTACCAAACTTGGCCACTGGAGAAACGCATTTTGATACGCCCCTTACCGTATCGAAACAGCATATCGAAACAGATTGAATCTGTATCGATACGCTCTCTCTATAAAAACTGAAGGAGTTTGAATGACGTACCGATACGGTGTCACCCGTATCGATACAGATTTAATGGAATTTTAAATTTGAAAGCCTTAAATGTTTTTGACCATTGGTGTCAGTTGTTAGGTAACAAATTTTTAAAGTGTTGGTTGTCCCGTACCGATACGCCATTTGTCGCATCGATACGGAATCTTCCAGTGAGCTTTGATGAGATAATTGTTTCGATACGGTGTTACTTGTACCGAAACACTTCCTTAACTCGTACCGATACGCCTACATGCGTATCGGTACACCCCTCTTGTAATTGTGCAACAGCTCTTTCTATTTTGAGATAGGTATTGATACGCCTTCCCGTGTACCGATACGGTAGGCTGCAGAAGTGCATTTCTGGTAGAAAGAGAGGGTTCCAACGGCTATATTCAATACCCTAACCACCCTAATGGCTAGAATTAATGGAGAAGGTATAAAATGAAGCCAATTGAAGACTAGCAACAACTATTGCATCCAAAAGAAACATCTTTACAAAAATCCAAGCTCAAAGTGCCTAGTTTCAAATCTCTTGTAAAATCCCAAATTGTGTTGTGTTTAATTCCTATCTTGTATTCAAATTTGGGTTGAGTGCTTATATTTAAAGGGGAAAACTTATATTAAGAGATATCTTTATTGCCTTAAATTCTTCTTTGTATTCTTGTGAGGGTTTGGTCAAATTTTGGGTAGAAAATTTGACCGGTATTGCAAAGGTTACCTCCTAAGCCTTGAAAAGTGGGAGAACAATTAGTGGATTGTTAGAAAATCTTTAGTGGTAGCTAAGGTAGTGGATGTAGAGTTCATTTGGAACTTGAACCACTCTAAATTGTCTTGTTCTTCAATTTTGCTATTCCACTTTCTCCAACAAATTTTAAAAACCCAATTCACCCCTCTTGGTTTTGATCAATCCATTGATCCACTCAACACACAAACATGATACTAGAATTTTAAATGAATCAAACATGAACACCTTCAAATATAAATAAACGAACACAAACTAAAACTTATTCATTCAAGCTCGGTTCATTTACACCCCTAGTTCAACCCTTACTTGATTATATATTCAATAGGCTTAATGTCAATATAAGTGCCTAAACTATCATGTTTTTCCTTTTAGGTGCCTAAACTTTTTTCCCTTTTATGTGCCCAAACTATAATTTTTTTTGTCTTTTTTAAGGTCAAACTAAAGCACCTACTTTGACCAAAAAATAAATGTCTGGACACTTTTTTTGACAAAAAAATGATAGTTTGAGCATTAAAAGGAGTAGAAAAAGAAAAACGTGATAGTTTGGACACTTAGAAGGGACCAAAAAAATTTAAGTACCTAAAAAGAGAAAATAAGATAATTTGAACAATTATTTTAGTATTAAGCCTATTTAATAAATTTGTATATTTTCAATTTGAATGATTATTTTTCTATTGAAAAGTGAGCCTATTTAATAATTAAAAAAATTATTTTTCTATTGAAAGTGAGCTCTGCCCCAAGTGAGCTCCGATCCTAACACACAAATAAATAAATAAAGGATAAATATTTTATACACAGTTAGTGAAAACTAAAAGTTTTCACAAGCGCTTTAGTTTTAGGGTATAAGGAGTTAGTTTAGGGTATAGGATTTAGGGGTTTAGATGTAATGGATTAGAATTTAGAGATAATTGTTTAATTTAAGGTTTATGGTTTATAGGTTAAAACCTAAATCCTCACCATATTACCCTAAAAACTAAACCCTAGCCTATAAACCCTAAATTATAACCCTAAACCTTAAATTAAAACAAATATCCCTAAATTCTAAACCCCTACACCTAAATCCTAAACTAACTCTCTATACCCTAAAACTAATGCGCTTGTGGAAAGTTTCAATTTCCACCGCCTGTGTATAGGATATTAATCCATAAATAAATAGTTTTTTTTCCTTTTTTATTGAAAGTTTCCATGGCCAGTTACCTATGAAATTTGCAAAACACAAAATCAAATAAAAGTGTTAATGAGATCCCATTTTACTTTTTAAATAAATATACAATTAAACTTTAAGGGTTTTTTTTAGGATCTTTAAGGGTTTATTTTTGAAATTATGTTTAAAAACAAAACAGCATAGACACGGAGAGTCTTAGGGTAAAACTAACCTCTCATACTTTGACGCAAGGCTCCCTCACCCTCACTCTAACCATGACCGGCGACCACCACGTTTTACCTCCGCCTCCCGAACTCCATATCACGGTACGTTCCCCCATTTCCTTAACCCGTATTCCTCCTTCTTCGTTCCCAATTTCCATCCCCCCCCCTCCATTTCTAGGGTTTTAGTTCTTGAATTTCTTTTACTGTTTTTAATGAAAATTTTCTATTAGTTAATTTAGAAGATACTATGTTGCTCATTGGTTCTGCCTTCGTTTTTATTTTTGAAATGCTAAAATCATCTTTAGTTTTAAGAGTAGAGAATTCTGTTTTAGTGTTTCTGTGCCATTCCGGTTCCACTTTTTTACTTCTCGATATTTAAAACATCAAAATTTAATCATTCGATGAAATTTTCTAAATTTCAGTGTAAGTATATGTGTTATTACTGTTAATTATGAAACCATGCTGAAGAATAATGAATTTGAATGAAAGGCGTAATTAAGTTTACAAAATTTTGTTTTGTAACATACAACTTGTACTGTTTTCTTATATTTTTACTGTAACTGTCGAAAAGAATTGAAATTTCAGAGATCGGGTATTAGCTTCGTTTACAGTTACTTCTTCTGTATCCTGTTTGTATGTTCTCCAAGTGTCAGTTGACCATTGGGCAGGGTTCCCATTTCAGATTGAAGAGGGTTCTCAAAACAGTGAGCAAATCTTTGAGGATGATGGCAATGAGCTTGAAATGGAAAGGAACGACATTGATATTGAGAGCAATGGCCTCGAAATAGAAGGAAATGGCCTCGATACTGAAAGCAATGACCTTCAGGATGATTGTGACCAAATGCTTGAAATTGAAGAAAATCATGAAAGCAACGGGGATGATGCAACTGCAGTTTCTGTTGAAAATGGTATATCCCAAGGAAAAAACTATCCACCGCCGGCTGTGGGGATGGAGTTTGAATCATATAACGATGCTTATAATTATTATAACTGTTATGCCAAGGAGCTAGGATTTGCGATCAGGGTGAAATCTTCATGGACGAAGCGTAACAGCAAGGAGAAACGCGGTGCTGTGCTCTGTTGTAACTGTGAGGGCTTCAAAACAATCAAAGAAGCAAACAGTCGCAGGAAGGAAACCAGAACTGGCTGTCTCGCAATGATAAGGTTGAGGTTAGTAGAATCTAATAGATGGAGGGTGGATGAAGTCAAACTGGAACACAATCACCTATTCGACCATGAAAGAGCACAAAATTGTAAGTCACACAAGAAGATGGATGCTGTTGCCAAAAGGAAGGTGGAGCCAACTGTGGATGTAGAAGTACGGACAATCAAGTTATACCGTACATCTATGGTCGATCCAGTGGGTTATGGATGCTCAAATTCAATTGAAGGAGAAATTAGTGAGTGTGTTGATCGTTCTAGGCGCTTGAAGCTTAAAAAAGGAGATTCCCAGATCATATATAATTTTTTTAGCCATAGTCAGCTTACTAATCCAAATTTTGTTTACCTTATAGACCTCAATGATGAAGGGTGTTTAAGGAATGTTTTCTGGATAGATTCTAGGTCTAGAGCTGCATATGGTTACTTTGGTGATGTGGTTGCGGTTGATACCACTTGCTTGTCAAACAAATATCAGATACCTCTTGCGGCATTTGTTGGAGTAAACCATCATGCGCAGTCTATCTTGTTGGGCTGCGGTTTGCTTGGTGATGACACATTCGAAACATATGTTTGGCTATTTAGGGCATGGCTTACTTGTATGTCTGGCCGCCCTCCGCAAACCATAATCACAGACCATTGCAGGGCCATGCAAAGTGCAATATCTGAGGTATTTCCCAGGGCTCACCACCGGCTACATTTGTCGCATGTCATGCAAAGCATTCTCGAGAATCTGGGAGAGTTGCAGGAATCTGGTGTCTTTCAAATGATATTAAATAGGACAGTCTATGAGACTGTAAAGGTGGACGAATTTGAAATGGGCTGGGATGATATGATACGACGGTTCGGAATTACAGATCATGGGTTGCTTTGTACTCTGTACGAGGAAAGAGAGCGATGGGCCCCGGTTTACCAAAAAGATACATTTTTTGCTGGTATGTGCACTTTTCAAAATGGTGAGTCTACGATCTCGTTTTTTGATGGTTATGTGCATAAGCAAACTTCTTTGAAAGAATTTTTTCATATGTATGAAGTAGTTTTGCAAACAAAACATAAAAATGAAGCTGTCAGTGATATCGAATCGAGAGACTTGAGTCCCATGTTGAAAACAAGATGCTTTTACGAATTACAGCTTTCCAAGCTGTATTCAAACGAAATTTTCAGGAGGTTCCAGGATGAGGTTGTGTTGATGGCTTGTTTGAGAATAACAGAAAGTCATGCCAATGGACATGTTGTAACCTACATGATCAAAGAACATGGGGCAGAAGGAGATCGAAGCGATATCAGGAACTTTGAAGTTATGTACGACAAAGCCGGAATGGAAATCCGTTGCATGTGCAGCTGCTTTAACTTCAACGGCTACCTTTGCCGACACGGTTTGTATGTCCTGAACTGCAATGGTGTGGAGGAGGTCCCATTTCAGTATATCTTGTCTCGATGGAGGAAAGATTTTAAGCGGCTATACATTCCGAATGTTGAATCGAATAACGTCGACAGTAGCAACCCCATTCAGTTGTTTGATCATTTGTATAGACGGTCGATGCAAGTTGTTGAAGAAGGGATGATGTCCCGAGATCATTATACGGTTGCTTGGCAAGCATTTAAAGAATCTCTGAATAAAGTTCGACTTGTTCCGAATAACCATGTATAGTTAACAGTCAATATGTACAGAATTTCTCTGTAGCATCTATAAAATCTCTTGCGTCCATGTTTGTACTACAGTACCAGCATGATATTAATTGTTCTTGAAATTAGACAAAAATTTAACAATTGTTCATAAAATTATTTAGTTTCTTTTTTTTGTATGAATATCTGTAAGTTAGTAGCGTGTAAATACTAGCCTCTAAAATGATCTTAATTAGTGTTCTAATTGTTTTGTAACTCTAACTACTCTAAGGATAAGAGTCTAATCCTATAGAAAGTCTAGTGTTAGTGAAACTCTTGTATTAAGCCTATAAAAGGGCTTTACCTCTGTAACTATTAAATGATTGAGAATATAAATTTACAGAGAATAACTCTCTTTCTCTTCTCTGTAAATACTAGCCTCTAATATGATCTTAATTAGTGTTCTAATTGTTTTGTAACTCTAACTACTCTAAGGATAAGAGTCTAATCCTATAGAAAGTCTAGTGTTAGTGAAACTCTTGTATTAAGCCTATAAAAGGGCTTTACCTCTGTAACTATTAAATGATTGAGAATATAAATTTACAGAGAATAACTCTCTTTCTCTTCTCTGTAAATCTACCTTATTTATTTCTACATGGTATCAGTCTAGGTATTGATCCATAAATCTATCTCGATGGTTTTTCCTTCCGCATCCTCTGGTGCTAATTCATCGACAAACTCCCTTCCAATTGTTGATGATTTTTCAGAACTCTCTGGCGAAGTAGTCACTTGCCATCGGTTTGAAAGTCAGACTTCCTCGACAAATGCTCTCCCTAGTTTTTTAGCTACACAGAATAATCTTGCATGGATTATCGACTCCGGAGCCTCCGACCATATGACTGGTAATAGGGGTTTGTTTGCTACATTTGAACCCTTTTGTTCTCGGCAGTCTATTAAAACTGCAGATGGGTCCTTATGTCCAATACAAGGGACTGGTTCAGTTCTTCTCACTGAAAATATAATGCTTAGTGGTGTGTTGTTTGTACCAGATTTGAAATGCAACCTGCTGTCTGTCAGTAAGCTAGCTAAGGGTTTACAGTGTTCTCTGGAGTTTACTGATGATAATTGTATCTTACAGGCAGTGGACTCGAAGAAGATACTTGGCAATGCCAGATTGAACAATGGGCTTTATACCTTTTTTGGCAAGCAACCCCTCCAATCTCAGGCTTTTTCTGGTTCCATATCACCCTCAAAACAGCATGATGAAATCATGTTATGGCATTTTCGGTTAGGCCACCCAAATTTTTTTTATCTTGCCAAACTTTTCCCTCACTTGTTTACTCATACAAAACCGCAATTGTTCAAATGCCATGTTTGCCCTCTTGCTAAGCAATCTAAAGCTTCTTATTTACCATCTTCTTCTAAAACATCTAAACCATTTTCTTTGATTCACAGTGACATTTGGGGTCCTTCTCGAGTGAAGAGTATTAATGGTTATAGGTGGTTCGTGTCTTTCATAGATGACCATAGCAGGACAACATGGACTTACTTAATGCGAGAAAAATCTGAGGTTGAGTCTATTTTTAGGAGGTTTTATACAATGATAGAAACCCAATTTGAAAGTAAAATTCAAATATTTCAGTCCGATAATGGGAGAGAGTATTTTACCACTTCTTTGGGGAAATTTTTTACAGAGAAAGGAATAGTCCAGATTAGCTCTTGTGTGGATTCACCACAACAAAATGGGATTGCTGAGCGCAAAAATAGGCATTTACTAGAGGTCACTCGATCATTATTATTGTCTAATAACGTTCCAAATTACTTGTGGGGTGAGGCTTTATTGACTGCCACTTATCTTATAAATCGAATGCCTAGTAAAGTACTTAAATTTCGAACACCACAATCACTTTTGTTGGAGAGCTATCCAAATTTTAAACCCATGTCTTCTATACTTCCTCTTCGAATATTTGGTTGTACTGTCTTTGTGCATTCTATTGATCCTTCTCGGTCCAAATTAGATCCTAGGTCCTTGAAGTGTATTTTCGTGGGTTACTCTTCACTTAAAAAAGGCTACAAATGTTACTATCCTTCTACAAAACAATTTTTTGTCTCTTTGGATGTAACCTTCTTTGAACAGGACCCATATTTTTCGAAGCCTACAATTCCGGGGGAGACTTTGAAAGAATTGCAGCCTCTTACTATTCCACAGGTATACTCACCCGTAATTCCTTCTATATCTTCAGAATTTATTTCTACTCCTCCCAATGATATTACATCTTCCAAACAAACTTTACCCGCTGATTTCTCTACTCCAGAATCTGTTTTTCAACCAGCAGCCTCCCAAAACTCTCATTCTAAAACTGTTCAAACCCCTAAACAACTCAGTGTTTACACTAGAAGGAAGAAAGTCATTCCTGAGACCGTTTTTCAATCTGAAACTTGCCGAGAGTTGGAAATGAGTCCAGTTGCTGCTGAGGATGTTGAAGGTAATGAAAACTCTTTAATTAATTTGGAAGATTTGCCTATTGCTAAAAGAAAGGGAGTACGGCAGTGCACTAAGTATCCCATTCAAAAATATGTTGCGTATGGTAACTTGATGCAATCTTTTAAGGCTTTTACAGCTTGCCTTGATAAAGAAGAAATCCCTTCAAATATTGATGATGCACTAAAGGATCCGAGATGGAAGCAGGCTGTTGAAGAGGAAATCAATGCTCTTGAAAAGAATGGCACTTGGACTATTGCAGACTTACCAAAAGGCAAGAAAGCTGTTGGCAGCAAGTGGGTTTTTGCCATTAAATACAAGTCAGACGGGAGCATAGAGAGATTTAAGGCTAGACTTGTGGCCCAGGGTTTTTCACAAACTTATGGCATAGACTACAAGGAAACTTTTGCCCCTGTAGCAAAACTAAACACGATCAGAGTGCTACTAAGTGTTGCTGTGAACAAAGATTGGGGTCTTCATCAGTTAGACATAAAAAATGCCTTTCTAAATGGTAAGTTGGAAGAAGAAGTCTACATGAAGATGCCACCTGGGATGGAGCCTAAGCTGAATTGCCAAAAAGTTTGTAGGCTTGAAAAATCCCTCTATGGCCTTAAGCAGTCACCAAGAGCCTGGTTTGACAGGTTCAGTAAAGTTCTCGTGCAGAACAAGTACAAACAGTGTCAAGCAGATCACACACTGTTTGTAAAGGTAACTTCTAATGATAAAAGAGTCATCTTAATTGTTTATGTTGATGACATTGTAATAACAGGGGATGCTGAAGATGAAATCAAAAATTTGAAGAGCTTATTGAGCAGGGAATTCGAGACTAAGGACTTAGGACAACTAAGGTATTTTCTTGGTATGGAAGTTGCCAGATCCATTAAAGGCCTAGTGATAAACCAGCGAAAGTATGTATTAGATTTACTCTCTGAAACTGGTATGTTGGGGTGTAAACCAGTTGAAACTCCAATGGTAACTGACCTGAAGTTAAGAGGAGAAGAATTAGGGACTGAAGTTGATAAAAATCAGTTTCGAAGGCTGGTAGGGAAGCTCATCTATTTGTCCCTAACCAGGCCGGATATCTCCTTTCCTGTAAATGTCATTAGTCAACACATGACTAATCCTAGAGAAGGGCACTTAGAAGCTGCATACAGAATTCTTAGATATTTGAAAGGTACACCTGGCCATGGTTTAATCTTCAAGAAAACTGAAGAAAGAACAGTCAAAGTCTATACAGACTCAAGTTGGGCTAGTGAAGTTACTGAGAGAAAGTCAACTAGCGGTTATTGTTCGTTTGTGTGGGGTAACCTAGTGACATGGAGAAGCAAGAAACAACCAGTTGTTGCAAGGAGTAGTGCAGAGGCAGAATATAGAGCCTTAGCATTAGGGATCTGTGAAGGAATGTGGCTGCTTAGACTGCTAAAAGAGTTGGGTATGAAGCAAGATGAGAAGTTTCAGATTCTCAGTGACAACCAATCTGCCATCCAGATTGCTAAAAACCCAGTTCATCATGATCGAACTAAGCATGTGGAAATCGACAGGCACTTTATTGCTGAGAAAGTGAATGATGGAATAGCAAACTTAACTTATGTTCCCACAGAAGAACAGCTTGCTGATGTGCTTACTAAAGCACTTTCTAAACAGATTTTTGATAAGTTTATATCCAAGCTGGGTATATACAATGTATACACACCAGCTTGCGGGGGAGTGTAAGTTAGTAGCGTGTAAATACTAGCCTCTAATATGATCTTAATTAGTGTTCTAATTGTTTTGTAACTCTAACTACTCTAAGGATAAGAGTCTAATCCTATAGAAAGTCTAGTGTTAGTGAAACTCTTGTATTAAGCCTATAAAAGGGCTTTACCTCTGTAACTATTAAATGATTGAGAATATAAATTTACAGAGAATAACTCTCTTTCTCTTCTCTGTAAATCTACCTTATTTATTTCTACAATATCAATATGTTATATGTACGTAATTTTTCTGTAGCGTCTATAAACAAGAGGCTGAATATCGTGGGAGTCTATAGCTTGTTTTTTGGTTTAATTAATTTTAAGACACTATGGTTTTTCTAGTCAATTACTTTTTAAATATGACAGTTTTGAATTTATTGAAATTAAACTTAAATCCTATATTTCTATGGTTTAGTTATCTTTTAAAATCTTGCTAATTTTAAAAACTAAGCAACTTGATTTTTTTTCACGGTTTATCATAATTGTGCCTTTCTATAAAATTTCTTGCGTCCATGATTGCACCAGCATAATATTAAGGGTAAACTACTTTTATAGTCCTTTAATTTTTAGGGTATTTGCAATATGATCATTGAACTTTTAAAACTTACAATACAACTGCTGAATTTTTAATTTGTTTTCATTATGATCACTACCGCCAACTGCCATTACAAATAGATGGTGTGGAACATTAACTTTAAAAAGTTTGATTAAATTTTAATTCTCTTTCATTACGATCACTGCACTTTTAATTCGCTTTCAGGTCATTAAACTTTTAATTCGCTTTTATTACGAAAGTAATGGTATATCTCATAAATCATTGTACTCAAGAACAGGGATGGACCGAGGGGGTGCTGGTGGGTGCAACCGCCCCCCCCCCCCCCCTAATATTTTGAAAATCATATATGATTTAGAAAAATTTTAGAATTTTTCTATGTATTTTCTATTAAAAATCTATTTTCGCCCCCCCTAAACTTCTATAAGTTCGCCCCCTAGAAATTTATAGGTTCGCCCCCCTAACCTAAAGTCCTGAGTCCGTCCCTGCTAAGAACCACCTTGAATCTTTTAGACAATCATACAAAGGTAGTTTACTATGTTTGATCCAATGTAACATATGAGCAACAAAATTGATGAGTTAAAAGATAACGCAAATTTTCATTTGTTGATATAAGTATACGATTTTTTAAACAAATGTAAGAAAACAACTTAACAACATTACATTCGGTTAGTATAATAGGCTCTAAATTTTTTACTTAAATTCTTCGAGAAATCATAGACCTCCAATGTACAACCTCTCACTTTTGGATTTTCCACCTTAGGCAAAAAGTCATCACTCTGGTACAAATTCCGTTGGCTCAGAATAGACAAGAACATCTCATGCACCTCAAAATTACTTTCCAATCCTCAAAATAAACTGACCCATTTATCATTTTAAAAAGTTTACCAAATACATTCAAACTGATGGAAACCTGATAAACTCGGCTCCATCTTCATGGTCGACGCTTGGAGAGTTTGCTAGCATGGGAATATATTTTTTTTTGATAATGAAGAACAAAGAAATCACAACTATCACACAGGGCTAGCCTCCTCCTTTAGCAGCTCCAGTATCCCAAACGGCGGATCCTCATAAAAGCAAGCACAGGTTCTCCACGGGCAACACTTGCCAGCCAGTCCGCAGCTCTATTTTCGCGACGATCAACCCAACGAACCTCGACCCTCCAGGCACGATCCAACAACTCAAGCGCTGACCAAACTAAAGACGTCCCTACGAAACTCTGAGAAGATCGATTAAGAACCCAGAATACCTCCATGTTATCCGTTTCAAGTATAACTTGTCGACACCCTACTCTCCATGCATGATATAGGACATCAACAGCAGCCGTAAGTTCCGTCCATAATACAGAGTAGCAACCAATACTCCGAGAAAATCCCACTAGCCAATGTCCCTGCGCACCACGAACCAGCCCCCCAGCCATAGCCATACCATCACTTGAGCGCCTAGCACCATCACAGTTAGCTTTGAACCATTCTAACGGCGGACAACTCCAACACGCCTGCACTTGCTGTTCACCAATTAAACATGGGAATATATTAATACAAAGTAGATTGTTCGAACAATTATGATTTTTATTGCTAACATCAAACAATAAACATGTCACGTTTAGCTAGTGCCCGGTGAAGTTAAAGAGAAAGAGAATGGACATGTTTAGATAGAAGGAAAGTCGAAGAGAATTACCTACTAAAAGTTTAATGATTTTGTTGTAAATTTTAAAAGTTCAGTGACCATATTATAAACGTCTTAAAAGTTCAAGAACTATTAGTGTGGTTTACCCATAATATTAATTGTTATTTAATTTAGAATAAGAGATATTATTTGGAGCGAAACTGAGAAAAGAAAGACTAAAAATTTAAGAAACGGTTATCCCAGAACTCAGTTAATTAATCTTATACCTTGCAGGCAAAAGTGATTTGAATCCTTTGACAATGCACATACACTTTGTAGATAAATAGATTTGAACTTGTGTTTCTTGATATGAACAACATCCACTTTTTTACTGGAACAACTTTTTGGGTTTGACTTTGAATAACTTACTTCACCTTAAACAATCCAATTCACGTTTTGATGTCCTGAGGGAAGTCGATAATGATATACGCGTTGAGATCCCTGTTGTTCCACATCGACGACATGAGAAAAGTGAGAATGTGCAGAAGGATAGCATGGTTGTGGAACCTATTCCACACGCTAAGGCTAGCTTGGCCGGTTTGGCACGTGTAGCTTGTGTGTCGGCTACATCAACGGCCCCAGCAACTAGTCAGAACCTATATGAATAGAATTTATAGTGGGATCTCGAAAAACAAGCAATTTCTGCTGGGCCTTTCTCCTTGTTTTGGTTCATTAGGGTTTTTATTAGTTGGAACTTCTAGTTATCTTGGTAGAAATTTGATATATTTATTTCCGTCTCAGCAAATAGTTTTTTTTCCACAAGGAATCATAATGTCTTTCTATGGGATCGCAGGCCTCTTTATTAGTTCCTATTTGTGGTGCACGATTTTTTGGAATGTAGAGAGTGGTTATGATCGATTCGATAGACAAGAGGGAATAGTATGTATTTTTCGTTGGGGTTTTCCTGGAAAAAATCGCCGCATCTTCAAATTCAAATGAAATGGCAGTGGTGGACAAATTAGCATTGTCCAAGGAGGGACAATAATGTTATGTTGACGTGGCCACGACAGCAAGTGTTGTTCCTATCGCGACTTCGCTTCCTAAAGAACGGCATATGGCGATTCAAATTGGTGATGAGGCAGCAACTCGGGTGTTGAGTGATCAAAACGGGCGAGCCAATATAGGCTCCCTACGGGTTGTGTCAAGTAAGGATAAGGGGAAGGGAGTATCTAGCTTGCGGAGCACCAAAAAACCGGGACTTAAACCGAGAAAGCGAGATGAAAAAGGATCTAAGAAGTTGATGTTGGCTGATCGCTTATTATCTCTAGTTACTGAATTGGACCAGGTGGCTAGCTTGGGCAATATGGAGGCTGCACACGAACCGATATCCAATAGTGAGGGTGTGGCGACAACGGTCCAGTGGAACACGAACAATACTTATGAGCAGCAAAGCCCTGATGATATGCAAGATTGAATTAGGTTTCTTCTTTCCTCTTATTTTTATAATGGTTAGTTTACTTTTCTGGAATATACAGGGTGCTTTAGACCCTGATTTTTTCGCTATTTTATGTTTCTTGTCAGGAATAACAAGTTGGATATGTTGGTTTGTTTGAACCACATGTTAGTGGGATGTCGGCAGATGATTTCATTCGGCGTTCGGATTTTGATTGCTCCTATAGAGTTGAGGCTAATGGCTTTTTTGGGGGGCTATGGATTCTTTGAAAAAGCACGGTTACTTTTCAGGTGTTAGCTGAGTCGAATTAGTGTGTTCATGGGATTTGCACTTCTACTCAGGATGGTAAAAGTTTTTATGTGACTTCTGCTTATGCTAGCCCTCATGCTTCTAGTCGGAGAAGACTTTGGGGTGATCTTCGAGCTTTAGAACCTGATATGGGATGGCCATGGGTTGTAGGAGGCGATCTTAATGTCATTGGTAGTGTTACAAAAAGGAAAGGGGGTTCGTCAAAACGGATTGGCATTTGTAAGAGCTTCTGCGATTTTATGTTAGAATCGGGGCTGATAGATATGGGTTTCTCTAGTCCAAGGTTCACTTGGAGTCGTGGAACTCTTTCTCAAAGATTGGATAGGTGTCTTGGCAATAACGCTTGGTTCAATGCTTTTGTTAATTCTGCGGTAACACATTTGCCGAAATTTGGTTCTGACCATCGGCCTATTCTGTTGGAAACGGGAATTGATGATAATTTGCGGGTGAATCGGCCTTTTCGCTACCTTTCAGCTTGGAATGAACACTGTTGAGTGGATCGAAAGATCGATATTTACCAAGAGGGGTGGTGAATTGGAAATTTGAAGGATTGTAGTGGAAATTGGCAAATTAAAATTGAAGAACAAGGAATTTAGAGTGGTTCAAGTTCCAAATGAACTCTACATCCACTACCTTAGTCTCACTAAGGATTTGCAACAATTTCACTAAATTGATCTTCCCCTTTTCTAGGACAAGGAGGCAACCCTTTACAATATCGGTTGATTTTTCTACCCAAAAATCAACCCAACCCTCACACAAGAGAACAAAGGAATTTGTAGGCTAATTAGGTATCTCTCAATACAAATTATAGCCCCGATACAAGCACTCAACCCAATTTTACAAAATATGAATGAAGAACACAAATTGGGATTTTACACAAATTTGGGATTTTTGCTCAAATGCTTGAATTTGATGTTTGGATGTTTGCTTGAAGTTCAATAGTTGTTGCTGATGCTTTTGGATGTCACTTTTATACCTTCTCATTGATTTCTAGCCGTTTGGGTGGTTGGGAACATAAATGGAGCCGTTGGAACCCTCTCTTGCCACCATTAATGCTGTCTGCACCAACCCGTTTCGGAACACGGGAAACCTGTTTCGGAACGGACTAAAATAGAAAGAGCCGTTGGGGTGCATTTAAGAGCCCGTTTCGAAACGCCTTAGGGCCGTTTCGGAACGGTTTTGCCACTGGAAAAGGGTCGTTTCGGAACGGTCCTAGCCCGTTTCGAAACGCCTTAACGGTTTATTGAAATTCAGTTAAAACATACAACGGTCATTTTATTCAAAATAAAACCTAGCCCTTGTTTCGGAACGGGAGTGATCCATTTCGAAACGGAATGGCTACTGTCAAAGGGTCGTTTCGGAACGGGCTAGATCCGTTTCGAAACACCCCTTATATGTTTGAAAATATGAAATATTTGAAATAAAATAACCCATTTTAAATCCTTCATGAAGAACAGTTTCGAAACGAGTTTAACCGTTTCGAAACGCTTTCAAGTGTTTCGATACACGTATCGGAACGGTGATCGACAGTGGTGAAACTGTTTCGAAACGCCTTGAGGCCGTTTCGGAACGGGTACGTGAAAACCACTGTTTTGGCTTGAAACACTTAGAAAAATAATTGGAAGAGTATGTTTTTAACTTAGACATAATATAAAAATTATATGGGGATATTTTTAGGACTTAAAATTCGTTTTGACTTTTTTTTTAATTTAGTCCTTAGGTTTTTAGTTATATCAAAATTAAAATATTTGTTTCACAATCTCCCCCTTTTTGATATAACAAAACCAAAGTTAGAATTTTTGAGAATTTTGAAAGTTTTGAAAATATTCTAACTCCCCCTTAATTTAAGATAGGTTTTTAAAACAATTTTGATTTGAAGTTTAAACCTTTTAAAAATTAAAAACGAATTTTAGTGTTGTGGCTCTTAAATTTCTTCTCCCCCTTTTTGTTAGATCAAAAAGAATAACATAAGCTCATAGAGAAGATAAAAGATTAGTACCAATAAGCAATAATAAGCAACCATAAATTCATAATCAAAATATCCAAAACATAATTCGAAACATTAAGTTCAATATAATTCAAACAACAAAATCCCAAAAAAAATAACCATAAGCATAGGTCCTAAAACATGATAAAACATAAGATGCAATCTAAAACCTAAAAAGCATAAATAATATGATATGATATGAAGATCCTAAGCCTCGTCATCATCATCCTCGTCATCCTCATCGTCATCGTCCTTGGTTTGAGAACGTTGAAACTTCGTCCATTGCCCATAGAGAGTGGAGAAGGAGAGATCCAAGTTGGAATGAGAAGTTTCAAGAGAACTAAGACGATCCTCGACATTCGTCAAACGATTGCCCATTGTTTCAAAGCCCGAAGTAATGCGAGTGTCCAAAGCATCGAACCGAGAGTCCAAGGCATTGAAACGCTCGGTAAGGAAAGCCGTGAGGGCATCATTGTTCGCGGCTTGAACTTGCGGTGGAGGAGCAACAAGAGGAGGATCCGCTTCTCTATCAACTCTTTCCCAAATACCATTCACATAATGGAACCCGGACTTGCGAAGGGATGACTCACCAATCTTGGTCTTGCGAGGTTCCGGAGAGTCGTAGGTACAATCAATACCGAGATGGTGAAATAGGGCGCTCAAGACAATGCCATAAGTGAAGGATGTCAACTCATTTGTGTCAATAAGCTTGATATTATTGACAATCTCGGCAAAGATGATCTTAGGCACATTTGGGCGCTCACCCCTACGGAAACACTCTAACCAAAAATGATCTCTTTGACGGATATGAGAATATTTACCGCCGGAAGGACGAATAAACCAAGAGACCATCAAATGAAGAACACGATCATGCACATCCAAATGAAGTGCTTTGCCGGTGAAAGTGCCAAAGTGGCGTTCATCTTCAAGACCCTCATTTTTAAGTTTAAGAGCAGACTCCAAAAGTTTAACATTTATGACAACCTTTTTGCCTAGCAAGGATGACTCAATCCCTATGATCTCAGTCTTGGACTCATCATAAAGAAAGTGAGCATTAGAGTAAAAGATGAGTACCATATTTTTGTAGCAAACATCCGGAAGACTCAAGAAATCCATGAGATTCCACTCATCCAAACGAGGAAGATAATGAAAAAGGAATCGCTCGGAATTGAGGAATTCAAGATCGATAACACGTTCCTTACGAACCACGAAATCCTTGACATAAGCAAAGCGAGCACGTGCCTCCGAAGTTTTGAAGGATTTCTGAAAAAGCAGAGTGAGATTCGGACGAATGCTCGATTCACCGGATTGAACGGCCTTGCGCTTTTTGTTCGATTGATCCGCCATCTAAAAACATTAAGCAAGTGTTTTAAAATTGAGTGTATGCATTGATAATTAAAATCAATCCAATAAGAAATCCCACTTAGGTTTTTGAAAACAAAATTAAAATAAAAACAATTTAAAAAAAATACGATTGAAAAATTTATATTCGAATCAAAAATTTTGGGATTTGAAAAAATTTTCACAAGATTTTGAAAACCCACAACAAAAACGTATAATTTATACAAAAATAAAATTTTCTAACCTAAGATTCGAACATGAATTGAAAGAAAAGAGAAAAAATTGAAAAATTACCTTAGTTTGGGATTTTGGATGATTTTGAAGAAATCCTTGCACAAGATTGATGAAACTTGCTTAGACTTGAGTTGAAGATTAAAACCCCTCACAATTTTGTGAAAATCAAGGAGTTTGAGAGGGTATTTATAGAGAGGGAGGCGGTTTAGGGTTTTAGAGTTTGATAAAAAAGTGAATTTGTATCATTTAAAGCCCTAGATAAAGCAATCTGCGATGCCGTTTCGGAACGGTCAAGACCGTTTCGGAACGGGCGGCTAGGGTTTTGACCATTTTAAAACCATAAATAGAACGTTTCGATACGATGTTGACCGTATCGAAACACCCTTTGACCCGTATCGGAACGCGTTCCGATACACCCCCTTGGCAGAATCAAAAACGTTTCGGAACGCTATTAGGCGTTTCGAAACGCCCTCTTCTCAGAACTTGATTTAAGGTATCCGTATCGAAACGGGTTCACCTGTTTCGATACACCTGGGCCTGGAAGTGCAGATGAGGCTCTAAAAATGCAGAAAAATGATCTTTTAAGAGGCCTAACATGCATAAATGTCATGAATGAGCAGGCAAAACATATTTAGGCATAAACATACTCCCCCTAACTATAAGCATGGATGAAATTAGGAGTTTAAACACATCAACATGGCATTTCACAAAATCAAGCATATTTAAGCACAAAAGAGGTCCTAAAAGGTCAAGATAGGCTAGCTAGACCTAACTCTCTCCTAAGGGACCAAAAACGCTCTTTGTCTAAAGGTTTTGTAAAAATGTCCGCTAATTGATTCAAGGTGTCTACATACTCTATAACCACATCTTCCTTAAGGACATGATCTCTAATGAAATGATGCCTTATTTCTATATGTTTGGTTCTAGAGTGTTGGATGGGATTTTTAGTTAAGCATATTGCACTAGTGTTGTCACATTTTAGGGGTATGGTTCCAACTTTAATTCCATAATCCAAGAGTTGTTGCTTCATCCAAAGGACTTGAGCACAACAACTCCCTAAGGATATGTACTCGGCTTCGGTGGTAGATAAGGCTACACTATTTTGTTTCTTAGAGAACCAAGATATGAGCATACTACCTAAGAATTGGCAAGTTCCCGAAGTACTTTTCCTATCAATTTTGCAACCCCCATAATCCGCATCCGAATAAGCATGTAGGTTGAAGGTAGAGTCTCTAGGATACCAAAGGCCTAAACAAGGAGTGTCTCTAAGGTATCTAAAGATTCTCTTAACGGCTATAAGGTGAGACTCTCTAGGACTAGCTTGAAACCTAGCACACAAGCAAACACTAAACAAGATATCCGGTCTACTTGCGGTAAGGTAAAGCAAAGATCCAATCATAGAACGATAAAGCTTAGAGTCAACACACTTACCTCCTTCATCTTTGTCAAGCTTTGTAGATGAGCTCATAGGAGTGGCTTGAGGCTTTGCATTCTCCAAGCCAAACTTCTTGAGCATATCCTTTATGTATTTTGCTTGGTTGATGAAGGTGCCATCCTTCTTTTGCTTGATTTGGAGTCCCAAAAAGAATGAGAGCTCCCCCATCATGCTCATCTCAAATTCACCTTGCATTAGCTTAGCAAACTCTTGACAATGACATTCATTAGTAGAACCAAAAATTATATCATCAACATAAATTTGAACTACTAAAATGTCATTTTTATACATTTTTATGAAAAGTGTAGTGTCCACCTTACCTTTTTCAAAACCTTTTTCAATCAAAAAGTTTGAAAGCCTTTCATACCAAGCTCTAGGAGCTTGTTTTAAACCATAAAGGGCTTTGGTAAGTCTAAAAACATGATTTGGAAATTTTGAATCTTCAAAACCCGGTGGTTGTTCCACATACACTTCTTCATTTATAAAACCATTTAGAAATGCGCTTTTAACATCCATTTGAAAAAGCTTGAAATTATGATAACATGCATATGCAAGCAACATCCTAATGGCTTCCATTCTAGCTACGGGTGCATAGGTTTCATCAAAATCTATTCCCTCTTCTTGAGTGTAACCTTGTGCTACAAGTCTAGCTTTATTTCTCACAATGTTACCACTCTCATCTAGTTTGTTCCTAAAGACCCATTTAGTTCCTATTGTAGATTGATTACTAGGCCTATCAACTAATGTCCATACTTTACTTCTCTCAAATTGATTTAACTCTTCTTGCATAGCCATAATCCAAAAGTCATCTTTCAATGCTTCTTTTATGTTTTTAGGCTCTATGCATAAGATAAATGCAACATGGTTCATTAATTTAAGAGAAGAACGAGTGGTTACCCCCTTGGATGGATCACCCAAGATTTCACCATCTTTGACATAGTTCAACTCCCTTGGGTAGCTCACTTCCTTTTCCTCAATAGCCAAGTCCTTCAAGGCTTCAAGAGGTGGATCTTGTGTGTCTTCTTCTTTTGGTTGAATCTCATCCTCCTTTGAAGTTTGACCTCCATCAAAGGCATTTATGATTCCTACATCATCATCATCACAAGAATCCTTCCTAGGAAGGAGGTTATCATCGAATACAACATGAATGGATTCTTCTACTACTAAAGTTCTTTTGTTAAATACTCGATAGGCTTTAGAGGTTAAAGAGTAACCTATAAAAATAGCTTCATCACTTTTTGCATCAAATTTACCTAAGTTGTCTTTTCCATTATTTAAAACAAAACACTTGCACCCAAAAGGGTGAAAATAGCTAATGTTAGGCTTTTTAGATTTTAAAATCTCATAAGGTGTTTTCTTTAAAATTGGCCTAATCATAACTCGATTTACAATATAACAAGCGGTGTTTGTGGCTTCCGCCCAAAAATATTTAGGTAAATTATTTTCACAAAGCATAGTTCTAGCCATTTCTTGTAAAGTTCTATTTTTCCTCTCAACTACCCCATTTTGTTGAGGAGTTCGAGGAGCCGAAAAATTATGGCTAATACCATTTTCATTTAAAAATTCTTCAAACCCTAAATTTTGAAACTCGGTTCCATGATCACTTCTAATGTGTGAAATTCTAAGTTCAAGATCATTTTGGGTTAATTTTGAAAATGTGATGAATTTTTCCAAAGCCTCATCTTTAGTACTTAAAAAGAGAACCCAAGTAAATCTAGAAAAATCATCAACTAACACAAATGCATAAGATTTACCACCCAAGCTCATAGTCCTAATTGGCCCAAATAAATCCATGTGAATTAATTGTAAGCATCTACTAGTAGAAACATCATTAATGGATTTAAAGGAAGACTTATGTTGTTTACCCTTTGAGCATGCATCACAAATTTTATCATTTGAAAATTTTATTTTGGGCAAACCTCTAACTAGATTTAGAGAGACTAGTTTTTCCAAAACATTAATGCTAGCATGTCCTAACTTCCTATGCCACAACCATGCATCATTTTCATTTTGAGCAACTAAACATGCATGGGATGTATGAATGTCATCTAAATGCACCATGTATATATTTCCTATGCGATGACCTATGAGCATAATACTATTTGATTTAATGTCTACAATTTTACATCCATTTTTATCAAAAAGAACATTAAATCCTTTATCACACAATTGACTTATGCTCAATAAATTATGTTTAAGACCATCGACATACAAGACATTTTCAATGAGAATGGTAGAGTGATTACCTATGGAGCCAATACCTTTAATGTGGCCTTTGGAGTTGTCACCAAATGTTACTACTCCTCCACTTTTTGGCTTTAAATCCATGAATCGACTCTTGTCTCCGGTCATGTGTCTCGAGCATCCACTATCAAGGTACCATGAGTTTTGACTTTGTGCTTTGGCCTTGTAGCAATGCTCCCCCTACAAACAAAGATATTAAACCTTGGTTTTTGGTACCCAAATCATTTTGGGTCCATGAGTGTTAGCTCCCAAAACCTTGGTTCCCTTAGGAATCCAAGATGACATAGCAATAATATTATTAGATTTTACAAGTTCCTTAGGAACCCATACACTTCTAATTCTTTTAGCTCTACTATGTCTAGGGTAGCTACCTTGTTTGTAGTAATTAGTCCTTTTCTTAGGTTGGTGTGTTCTAGAGGGTTCTCCTACTTCATGTTTGACGCTACCAACATTTTTTAAGGACTTTTTGAGCTCATTTAGCTCACCTAACACCTTTTGGTGTTCACTATTGCATTGAGACAAAAGATTATTAAGATCAACATTTTCATCTTGAAAGAATTTAAGTTCATCTTTTAATCCTAAAATCTTTTTCTCAAATTTAGAATTAGCTTGAGTGAGTGAGTCATTTTTCTCATTTAGCTCTAAAATGATTTTCTTGTTTTTAATGACCGACTCTTTAAACTTCTCAACTAATTCATCATATACCTCTTGTAACTCATCATATGCATCATTTAATTCTTCATATGAAAAATCTAAAGTAGATGAGTTAGAGGTTACCAAGGAGGAATCTTCCTCAAGTGCCATGAGACAAAGGTTAGCCACTTCTTGTTCGTCATCCTCCGATGACTCCTCATCACTCCAAGTAGCAAGCTTGGCTTTGAGTTTCTTCTTCTTCTCAAAACCCTTCTTCTTGAGTTGAGGACACTCCGAACGGATATGACCGGATTGTTTGCACTCATAGCAAATGATGGGATCCTTCCCTTCTTCTTTGTTCCTTCCTTTGAAGTCCATCTTTCTTTGGATTTTTCTTCCCCGGTTGGACCTCATGAAGCGTGAGAATCGTTTGGCTATCATAGCCAACTCTTCAAGTTCATCCTCCTCACAAGATGAGCTCTCATCATGTTGTGAAGCTTTTGCCTTGAGAGCTATTCCCATCTTCTTCTTCTTTTCAACTTCAAGTTTCTCTACTCTTTTCTCTTCTTTCTTTTTCTCATCTTCCCTTCCTTGCTTCATGATCTCATGAGTAAGGAGAGAACCCACAAGCTCATCAAGCTTTAATGTCTTCAAGTTCTTTGCTTCGATGATGGCAGTTCTCTTCCCATCCCAAGCTTCGGGAAGTGAATAGAGTAGCTTCCGGACAAGCTTGTCTTCCGGTATGATCTCTCCATAGCCCTTTAGCCCGTTGACAATTGTGGAGAATCGATCAAACATCTTTGACACCGTCTCATCGGGCTCCATCTTGAAATTTTCATAACTAAGATTGAGAAGTCCAATCTTAGTTTCCTTGACATCATTGGTGCCTTCATAAGTGGTCTCAAGTGTGTCCCACACTTCTTTGGCATTTTCAATGGAAGAGACCTTTGAATAGATGTCCGGACCGAAAGCACAAAAAAGCATGTGGAGAGCTTTATCGTTGACTTGAATCTTCTTCCTCTCCTCTTCACTCATTTCGGCTTTCTTCTTCAACACCATCTTGCCTTCACCATCTTGCTTCAATGGAATGTATGGACCATCCTCAATGACATCCCATACAAGGTAGTCACTTGACTTGATGAATAGCCTCATTTTGTTCTTCCAAAAGGAGTAGTTGTCACCATTGAAGAAAGGAGGCTTGGTGGTTGATTATGACTCGTACATGCCGGAACCGGAGGTTGAAGCCATCTCTTGATATTTTGATGATCACACTCTTCCAAGGATCTCCTCTTGTGGTTGTTAATCCTCAAAGAGTTAAGCTCTGATACCAATTGTTGAGTGGATCGAAAGATCGATATTTACCAAGAGGGGGGGTGAATTGGAAATTTGAAGGATTGTAGTGGAAATTGGCAAATTAAAATTGAAGAACAAGGAATTTAGAGTGGTTCAAGTTCCAAATGAACTCTACATCCACTACCTTAGTCTCACTAAGGATTTGCAACAATTTCACTAAATTGATCTTCCCCTTTTCTAGGACAAGGAGGCAACCCTTTACAATATCGGTTGATTTTTCTACCCAAAAATCAACCCAACCCTCACACAAGAGAACAAAGGAATTTGTAGGCTAATTAGGTATCTCTCAGTACAAATTATAGCCCCGATACAAGCACTCAATCCAATTTTACAAAATATGAATGAAGAACACAAATTGGGATTTTACACAAATTTGGGATTTTTGCTCAAATGCTTGAATTTGATGTTTGGATGTTTGCTTGAAGTTCAATAGTTGTTGCTGATGCTTTTGGATGTCCCTTTTATACCTTCTCATTGATTTCTAGCCGTTTGGGTGGTTGGGAACATAAATGGAGCCGTTGGAACCCTCTCTTGCCACCATTAATGCTGTCTGCACCAACCCATTTCGGAACACGGGAAACCTGTTTCGGAACGGACTAAAATAGAAAGAGCCGTTGGGGTGCATTTAAGAGCCCGTTTCGAAACGCCTTAGGGCCGTTTCGGAACGGTTTTGCCACTGGAAAAGGGTCGTTTCGGAACGGTCCTAGCCCGTTTCGAAACGCCTTAACGGTTTATTGAAATTCAGTTAAAACATACAACGGTCATTTTATTCAAAATAAAACCTAGCCCTTGTTTCGGAACGGGAGTGATCCATTTCGAAACGGAATGGCTACTGTCAAAGGGTCGTTTCGGAACGGGCTTGATCCGTTTCGAAACACCCCTTATATGTTTGAAAATATGAAATATTTGAAATAAAATAACCCATTTTAAATCCTTCATGAAGAACAGTTTCGAAACGAGTTTAACCGTTTCGAAACGCTTTCAAGTGTTTCGATACACGTATCGGAACGGTGGTCGACAGTGGTGAAACTGTTTCGAAACGCCTTGAGGCCGTTTCGGAACGGGTACGTGAAAACCACTGTTTTGGCTTGAAACACTTAGAAAAATAATTGGAAGAGTATGTTTTTAACTTAGGCATAATATAAAAATTATATGGGGATATTTTTAGGACTTAAAATTCGTTTTGACTTTTTTTTTAATTTAGTCCTTAGGTTTTTAGTTATATCAAAATTAAAATATTTGTTTCACAAACACCCTGATTTCAAGAGTTTCTTGGCAGGAGTTTGGACAGATGAAAGAAGCATCCATGAGAACTTGTTAAATTTCCAATTAAAAAGTAAGGAATGGAATCACGAGGTATTTGGGCATATTGGTCGTCAGAAAAGCTTGCTTTTGGCTCGTCATCAAGGTATTGAGATTGCGCTTGAAAATTCGTAAAATCAATTTCTTGAGAATCTGGAACTAGACTTGAAAAAGGAGCTTAGCGAGGTGTTAAATCTTGAAGAGAGTTTGTGGCATCAGAAGGCTCGAACCCAATAGATTGAAAGAGAGGATCGAAACATTGCGCTTTTTTCATGCGGCTACTATTGTGAGACGTAGACGGAATCGTATTAGTGGGTTGAGGTTACCGGATGATGGTTGGTGTCAGGATTCAAATGGGTTAAAGCAGTATGTGGTTAGTTTCTTTCAGAAACTTTTTACTAGTGAACCAAGGCAGCTATGTTGGGACTGGCGTGGTTCTGATTTTAAGCAATTTAATCAGTCGGAACTTCGGTCTCTTTTACGTGAGGTTACTATGGAGGAGGTTCGTGAAATTGTTTTTAGTATGACACCGTTGAAAGCTCTTGGGCCTGATGGAATTCATGTCGAGTTCTATCAGAAGAATTGTGATCGTGTAGGGAATTCGGTGTTTCTCTTTGTCAAAGAGTTTTTTAATACTGGGTATTTGCCAGATTGGGTTAATCAGACTTTGCTTGTTTTAATTCTGAAAGTGGATAATCTGGCTTTTGTTACACAATTACGCCCTATTAGCTTGTGTACTGTGCTATATAAAATTATTACTAAAACTCTGGTGCAGCGGTTGAAACCATTTCTAGGTAGTTGGATGGATGAGGCTCAAGCTAGTTTCGTACATGGGCGACATATTCAGGATAATATTATTGTAACGCAGGAGGTTATACATTCCATGTCACGAAAGACGGGAAAGAAGGCCTGGATGGCGATCAAAGTAGATTTGGAAAAGGCTTATGGTCGTTTGGAATGGGATTTTGTGGAGGAGATTTTGCGTGCAATTGGCTTGCCGCTGAAGTTTATTCACCTTATTTGACATGTATATCGTCGGTTTCTACTCAGGTGCTATGGAATGGGGAGGTAACCGAAAGTTTTTGACCATCACGGGGACTTCGCGAGAGCGATCCTTTATCACCATACATCTTTGTCCTCTGCATGGACTTATTATCTCAGAATATTAGTCGGGCGGTTAAGAGTGGTTTGTGGAAGCAAATATGTCTGAATCGTGGTGGTCCTGGAATCTCGCATCTTTTCTTTGCATATGATCTCCTTCTTTTCGCCGAGGCTAGTCATGAGCAAATGGTGGTTGTGCAGGATATTATGGCGGACTTTTGTAATTTTTCAGGCCATAAGGTGAGTGTCGCTAAGACGCAAATCTTTTTCTCTAAAATTTGTATGGCGGCGATAGGTGATTTGTTAGCAGCTTAGTTTGGTTGTATGCGTGTCATGGATTTAGGTAAATACCTTGGCGTTCCTTTATTCCACAAAAGGGTTACCAAGGCAACTTTTACTTATTAGATAAAATGTCGGCTAGACTCTCGGGTTGGGCGGCTAGAACTTTGTCATTGGCAGGACGTGTTACTCTTGCAAAATCTATTTTACAGGCTATTCCAGTTTATATAATGTAATCGGCGTGGATTCCTAAGGGTGTTTGTGAGGAAATGGAGAGATTAATCCGTAAGTTTTTTTAGGGAGGTTCCGAGAATGGTTCGAGTATTCCTTTGGTGAAATGGAAAACTATGGTGAAACCATTGGATGAGGGAGGCCTGGCGTTTACAAATTTGGAGCAACATAATAAGGCTTTCTTATTAAAAATTGACTATCAGTTAATTACAGGTTCTGATACGTTGTGGATTCGAGTTCTTAAGGCAAAGTATGGGTGGTCGGAGCAAGTTCCTTTATCCTTGGATAGGCTAAATTCGTCAAGATTGTGAAAGGGATATGTATGGTTTGGAATGATTTGAAGGAAAATATTAGCTAGGCTATACGAGATTGTTGCAATATTGATTTTTGGTATGATCACTGGCTTGATTCGGAAAGTAGGCTTGTGTTTTCTTGTGTTTCTCCGGATACTCCGGGTTCTGTGGCGGTTTCGGATATGTTGGATGCAACCGGGATTTGGGATTGGAATAGAATCAATTCATTATTACCAATTTCAATTGCTTGAAAAATTGCGGCTGTCAAACCTCCAAATCAAGAATTAGGTGGAGATTTACCAATATGGCGCTGGGAAAAGGACCATCAATTTACTGTTAAATCAACTTATAAGGCGTTAGGTGACATGGATAATGAAATGGCCAATGGTATTTGGGAGCTTGCTTGGTCCTTAAAGGTTCCACAACGGATTTGGATTTTTATTTGGCTTGTCTTACATGGTTCTTTGCTAACAAATTGTGAGCGCAAGCGACATCATCTGTCTGTAACGAATGAATGTGCTATATGTTATTTTGGGCCAGAGACAATTTTCCACACTTTGCGCGAATGTACTATGGCGAAATAGGCGTGGGATAGTTTGGTTCAACCATGTAAAGGACAAAGTTTTGACTCGTTACCATTACAGGAATGGTTGTCGCAGAATTTATCTAGAAAGAGTAATTTTGTTACTCAACCAAAGGAGTGTATTGGGTTATACGTGGTGATTCTTTGGATGTTGTGGAAGTATCGGTGTAGTACGGTGATGGATTCGAACTGTTCTTTCCAGGGAGATTTCCTACGCTGCTGTCGCAACCTTGCGACTGAGTTTGCTGGCGATACTAAGATTCAAGCAAATGTTGCTGCCGGTGCTCAAATGCAGGTCATAAAGTGGAAGAAACCACTAACGGGCTGGGTGAAGGCTAATTCGGACAGGGTTGTTCGACCAGCTGACGGAGTAGCCGCTGCTGGAGGCGTTTTGCGAGGTAAAAATGAAAATTAGATCTATGATTTCTCTCGAAGCATCGATATTTGTTCAGTTCTTATGGTCGTGTTATGAAAATCTTAGAGAGTGATGCGGTAAATGGTTGACAGCTTTTGTGGTTATTTGGTTGACAACCTTTGTGGCTATTTGATTTGTGTTTGTGTCGATTTGGCAGGGTGTAGGTATTTGTCCATGGCTTTCAAGGCTTGTGTGGCTTGTGATTTTTGGGCATGGCTTTTATGGCTTGTTTGTGTATAATTATCCTCATTTACACTCTTTTTCCTCTATTTAAGTTAGGGGTTTTTTAACGAGGCAAATGAGGATAGTTAGGATGTTTTCACCTACAATCAAAAAAAATATTGTATCTGATTGCTTATGAAAAACATAATAATTTAAAGGAACTTTTTATATTATGTACTTATGCCTATGTATGTGTGTATATATAAGGGTAAATTATAATAGAAGTCACTCAATTATGGTCAATGTTATATTTAGATAATCTAATTATTAAAAATTATATTTGGGTCACTCAATTAATATTAGGGTAAACTATACTAATGACCACCGAACTATGGGGTTGGTGTCGATTTGAACACTATATTTTCAATTGTGTTAAATATACCACATAACTATTTAATTGGTTCTAATGTAGCCACCTTCCGTTAAAAAACGAAAAGGTTAACATGACTGTTAAAACAATTGGTATAATTACACATTTAGTCCCCTGTATTTATACAATCATTCAATTTAGTCCTAATTTTAATCTAATAAAATAAATTAATTATTCAATTAGGTGGTGACACCACCTTATTTGAGGGATTTATCTATTTTTATTAGATTTATTAAATTTATTTTTCTTCCTATATAAGGTGGTGAGACGTGTCACCACCAATTGGAGTAAGAAAAATGAAATAGTAGAAGCTGGCCCCAAGGGGAATCGAACCTAGGTCATTAGGGAAAAAAATAACGCTCTTGCCACTGGGCCAAGCATGTTTCTGGTATATAAAATATCAAATATAGTATATGTGGTATATGTGTAATGCGATTGGAGAAAGAAAATTAAAAGTTATGTAATTGACAATGGTAGGATTTGAACCTAGGAATCATTAGTGGAAGTGGCAAAAGTTTACCACTAAGCCAAACATGAATTTGTGATATAAAATACTAACTATAATATATGAGTTATTCGATTATAATGGTTATAAAAGAGAAATAAATGTGATTTTAGGGGCTCGAACATGACGCACTTATGATGCATAAAAACATATAACCCAGTTAAATATAATTTTATAATTATTTTTATTATATTATGTTCGTTATTCTTTTAATTTTTTAACTTAATTAGTAATTTTTAAAAATTTTCCTTGAATTGATTTTTTTAACTTAATTAATAATTTTAATATTTATTAAAATTTAATTACATTATTATATATAATTATATTAAAAATTATAATTTTAAAATTATATTTAATTGGGTTATATGTTTTTATGCAACATAAGTGTGTCATGTTCGAGTCTCCTAAAATCACATTTATTTCTCTTTTATAACCATTTGAATCGAATAACGCATATATTATAGGTAGTATTATGTATCACAAATTCATGTCTGGCTTAGTGGTAAACCTTTGCCACTTCCACTAATGATTCCTAGGTTTGAATCCAACCATTACCAATTACATAGCTTTTAATTTTCTTTCTCCAATCGGATAACACATATATCACATATATTATATTTGGTATTCCATATACTAGAAACATGTTTAGCCCAATGGCAAGAGCGTTGCTTTTTTCCCCTAATAACCTAGGTTTGATTCCCCTTGGGGCCAGCTTCCACTATTTCATTTTTCTTACTCCAATAAAAATAGATAAATCGTTCAAATAAGGTGGTGATACGTGTCACCACCTAATTGAATAATTAATTTATTTTATTAGATTAAAATTAGGACTAAATTGAATGATTGTATAAATAAAGGGGACTAAATGTGTAATTATATCAATTATTTTAATAGCCCTGTTAACTTTTTTGTTTTTTTTAACGGAAGGTGGCTACATTGGAACCAATTAAATAGTTATGTGGTATATTTAACACAATTAAAAATATAGTGGTCAAATCGACACCAACCCCATAGTTCGGTGGTCATTAGTATAGTTTACCGTTAATATTATGATTATATTTGGGTCACTAGAACGTTTAAAGCCGTTAAATGTTGCCGTTTAATTGAGTAAAATGATAGTTTTAGTCCTCAAAACTTTTATATTCTATCAATTTAGTTTTAATTTAAAATAATTCAATAAATTTAACAGTTCATATTAAAAAAATATCAATTTAGTCATTTTTATTATAAAACACATTTCTTAAGTTCTTTGCAAGTCTGTGTATTTTCATTAAAAGTATAATTTTTGCAATAATTTTGTAGCAATATTTTATTATTATAAAACAGACTTGCAGAGAACTTAAGAAATCTATTTTATAATAAAAATTCAGTAACTTACGTAGTGGTAATAACTAAAAATTGAACTTTTGTAGAAAATTACGTGGTAACAACATCTAAAACATGAAGGTTTTCATAAACAGTTTTAAATATATTTCAATGAGTTTAATTTTAATGTAGATACTAATTACAAATTTAATATTAAAAATAATTATAAATATCTTTACATTTATAAATTTGTATATTAGATTAATTAATGATTCAAATGAAGTACTTTAATGTCAACGAGAGTATACAAGTGATTTGAAAGAAAAAAATGACTAAATTGATATATTTTTAAATATGAAGGGTTAGATTTATTGAATTATTTTGAATTAAGACTAAATTGATAGAATATAAAAGCTTTGAGGACTAAAACTATCATTTTACCCAATTAAATGATAACATTTACTAATTACTATCTTTAAACAATCGAGTGATCTAAATGTAACTATAATAACAATTGAGTGATCTAAATATAATTTTTAATAATTAAATGACTTAAATATAAGTTTAGCCATGATTGAGCGACCTCTGTGGTAGTTTGCCGTGTATATATAAGGATAGGAATCCATTGTAATCCTATCCGCCACATCCAAGCGTAAAGAAAGGAAAAAAAAGAAGAGAGGGTGAGAAATGGCAGTTTCAGCCATGGCGAGCGGAACACCTAAGCTCCTCTGCTCCGTCGTAAGTCACCGCCGACTGAATCCAGCTTCAAGGGTGAAGGGCTCCGTAAATTTTCTCATCGACGGCAACAACCGCTCCTCCACTGCCTCGTTTCAACGCTCATTTCCCATTCGCGCTGTTGACAACCAAACACAAACAAAGGAAGAAAAACCAAGTTTCGATTTCATCCCTCAGGTCAGTTTCCCTCTAATGTTTCGTTTTGTACTGATTGAATTAAAAAAGGGTATTCTTCGAAAACCCTAAACTTAATGCAATTCAATTTCCTTGATGTGAATAAGAAGAAATTGAATGAATATTGTGCAATGCAAAACAGGAAGACGTGAGTTATATATGGAAATTAGGCGGTGGTTCAGCCGTGGGTGCAGCCATAATCAAGTATGGAAGCATCCTTTTTCCTGAGATTACAACACCAAACATCGTACAGGCTTTGATCATGATTACGATACCCGTTATTATTGCGATTTTATTGTTGATAAAGGGAGCTAGTAGTGTTACTGCTAAGCAATGAAGCGTGTATTCTATTGGCTTTACAGAAGTTTGTATTATGAATTTCTACACACTGATAATACCTGAGGTCCTCAACAACTCAAACTGCCCCTTTTTTTTGGAACCATTTAAAACATGAAACCAGTTACAGCAAAAAGTCCCTCAACTCACTTACTTAGTTGGTATAGAACTCTAAACCACATACTCTAACCTTAAACTCTAAACTTAATTTTTAATGTGAGGCATAAATAGGGACACCGTAAAGGTGCTGAGGATTTCTATTCCTCCCGCAATGTATATAGATTGTCTCTGAGTAAGAATCAAAGACGAGAGAAGTACATCTCTTAACAGGAGATCAATTAGGCATTGTCCGACTCTACAATGACTTTACGAAAGCCTTTAGAAAGGGCTGTTTCCACACCTTCCACAAAAACTCCTGAACAGTTACGAATAATCGCAACAATTCCAGCTTCTCCAGATCTTTGGTCAAAAGGAGCATCGCAGTTAACATTCACAACTCCCTCTGATGGTGGATTCCAACGTTGGATATGAAAATGTGCCTCTCGGAAATGGCTTTCAAGAGCACAATCACATGAAGAAAACTCAGCAAAAGCTCTTTTAACTAAAATCCAAACGCCAATGAGATTGTCATCCTGTCCAGAAAAAAAAAACCAAATTATTCCTTAGTTTCCAAATAAAAAACCAGCAAAGAAGAGCCAACAATTGTAAACCTTCCTTATAGTCGGCCTCTGAACACAACTCAACTAAGGATATCCACTACTTGCAGAACCCGGGGAACCTTTTCAAATTCAGAGAACAGCTTAACTCTGAAACTCTATAAACAACCCGCGTGAAAGGATAAAAAACAATATATGTTCCAGAGTTCCAAGTTCACAATTACAGCGACATCATAAGAGGAAAGGGTTCGAAGTCGAGACTGAAAGTTCGCATTTGAGACTAAGGCATTATGGCATGCTTTCCATAAAAAAAAAACCTTGGACTTTTGGTGGCATCTTTAGATCCCAAATCCATCTCCAAATCAACAATGTTGTCACTTCGTTTTAATTGCGTCAATTTAACTTATGTATTCTTTTGAAATCAATAATGTTGTCCATCTTCTTATTTTTATTAATTTAGCCATCAAACTCTTGAATTATATCAATCTCGCCCTTTGATTATCGTTAACTAACATAACTATTATTACCAGTTAGGGGTGGGAATTGTCGGGTACCCGTGTCCCGGCCAATTATATTTGGATACCCGGGATTTGGGTACCGTAAAATTCGAGTACCCGGGTAATTGGGTACCCAGTACCCGATTCCTATTTTTTTATTTTTTTTAATTCTAAAATTAAAAAAAATCACATGTTAAACACAACAATATTTTTAAAAAATTAAACTTAAAACTTAAAAGAATATAATACAAACATAGAAAAAATGTAGGGATTTAAACTTAATTTTAGAGTGAAAATATTAAGAAACATAAAATAAAAATATAATTTTAAATATAAAAAATATATATTAATTTTTATCGGGTCGGGTCGGGTACCCGGTAAGAGGAAATTTCCGGCCCGTGTCCTGGTAAATTTGTCGGGTCAAGTAATTTTTTTCCGAGAATTACCTGACATTTTAGGTTCGGGTTTTCGGGTCGGGTCAATCGGGTTGGGGTCGCTCTTTTCCATGTTAGATACTTCAATGTTCAATAATTAACAGTGTCTGTGTTAACATGTCTATATATCATTTTTTTTAATAAATAAGTGTCTTCAAATAAGATAACGACATGTCAATTTTAATGGCGTGATAGCGACATGAATTGTTTTAAATATATATATTGAAAATAAGTAACTGGTTTTTTTCACACGTACTATCACATCATCAAAATTGACTTGTCATCATCGATATGACAAGATAGTTGGCGATAACAACTGATATGGTAGCAGATAACG
Organism: Hibiscus tridactylites; assembly: GCA_958450335.1. NCBI lineage: Eukaryota > Viridiplantae > Streptophyta > Magnoliopsida > Malvales > Malvaceae > Hibiscus > Hibiscus tridactylites. The sequence continues at coordinate 76,716,186 of OY288273.1, forward strand.
GTCACATGCATATAATTTAATAGCTATGTGAGTCAACGATGGTTATATGATGAGATTGATACAATTAAGAAGTTCGATGGTTAAATTGACGAAATTAACAAAGAATGATTATGTTGTTGATTTTGAAAGACTGTGAGAACTAAATTGATGTAATTAAAAGCAGAGACAACATTGGTAATTTGAGATTACTACTAAGGGTGTTTGAACAGCTAATTCGACCACCGACTAAACCGAATTACCATCAACCAAGTTAACCAAAGTTTTTTTTATTTAACCGTTAATCGAATTGATTTTTTTTTAAAAAAAATTAACCGAACTGAATAAATTTCGACTGATTCGGTTAATTTTTAAATTAACTAAAATTTTTATGACTTTTCCAATCCTAATCAAAATGACAGTATACTTTAATTCACAAAATAAAAATCCTCGAAAATAATTTTTGGTTTACAAAATATGCATTTAATTTAAACAATATATAGGCATATAATAAAAAATTATAACTTAGATTAAACATTACATAAGAAATGGAAGGTCTAATTATAGAGAAACACCAAGCCAGGTAGCTAACTAACTCGAATTTTGACAAAATAAATAGAGTATTTGAACCGCTATTAAGAGAATTAATCGTGCATAATTTAAAGATAATACATGATTTGTATAGGAAAAAGATTTTTAGAGATCAAATATAAACAATATTTATATTAAACAGGTGTCATAAACAAGAATGAAGGGTAATGTATGGTTTTAGTTTTGTCAGAATTTTAGATAATTTTGGGTATTTTTCTTTGGGTTTGAAGATGGGTTTCAAAATTTTATTGGGTTTGGGATATATATATATATATATATAATTTATTTAATATTTGAGTTTGGGGAATTCGGTTAATTAAGTGATTTTTAATCGAATTAACTGATAACTAATTATTAAAAATTTTCTTAATCGTTAACCGACTAAAAAACTTCGGCCGCCGACCATTTAACCGAACTAATTCGGTTCAGTACTTAACCAAATATTGAATACCCCTAATTACTACAAGGAATAATTACACTTAAGCCTTTATTTTTTAGATGCTTAATTTTGTGGTTAAAGTAAGAATGTAATGTTTTATTTCATAATTATTTTTAGGTTGCCCGTTAAAACAAAATGTTATCTTTCATTGATGAGTTTTTCAAACTATATATTTTTACCAACTTGTCATTATAAGTAAAATTGAAGTGTTTTGAGATTAAATTTTAAATTTGAAGTCTTGATAGACAAATTTTTACAATCGAAGTGTTTTGGAACAAGATTTTGAATTTAGGGCTTTTATATATCACAAGAAAAGAGAGATTGAAAACGTGTTTATCAAAATTGTTGCATCGAGAATCAAAGTGTTTTGGGTCTTAAGATTGTTTAATCATAAAAATTGAAGATGTTTGAATTGTTCATTTTGTTTTTCGGTTAACTTCTCTAAAATATCAAAGAGAAGTAAGAAAGAAGATGGGTGAAAGTTATTAGGTAAATTTTTTTGTCCGACCTGAAAATGATTACTAAATAAAATTTTAGATCCTTAGACTAAAAAAACCTAGACACTTATAGTTAGAAATAGTATAATTTATACACTTATAATAATGTCAATAAAACTGTGAAGTGTAATTGATCTTTCATTATCTAGAGGATGTTGTGATTTTAGAGAAGCCATTATCCCGTATCAACTATGTATGTATGAAATGATTTTTTAATAATAATATTTTTAATTATTTAATGGAATGACACTTAAAACAATTATTTATAGAAATAGCATCATTTCAATATTATATATGGTAAAGTGCACCTTGTCAGCCGTGCTTTCTGAAAAGCATGTCACGTCAACAATACTTTTAAAAAATGTGTTTGACAGGGCATATCTTTTTACTACGTGACATTTAAGTGTGAACGAATGACACAAATGAAAAAAAAAAAAATTGTGGTTAAGGGATAAAAAAGAATCATATGCAATATGTGCCAATGGCACGTGTTAGTACGAGCACACGCCGAACGGTGACGTTGTTGTGTGTATATGATTTGTCTTCAATAACTCAATAAGTATATTTTTAAAAGATTATATTAAAACACTTGAAAAAACAGCATCTAACAAAATGTTTACATTGATTAGATATTAAAATTTTCAAGTGTTTAATTGCAGGCTTTTAAAAATACACCCAGTAAGTAATTAAAGAGAAGACCCATTCATGCATATCGTCGTCTTCGTCCGGCTCGTGCTCGTGTCTCTAACACATTGACTTGAACCTTGACTAAATGAAATCATCTAGAATGGTTGGGCTAAATTTGTGCCTTGTTGGACAATAAATAGTTGTCTTGAGCCAAATATGATGCTTTTCATCAAGTAATGAAAAATGGGACTTGAGGAGCAATTAACCTATTGGTGAGAAGTGGGCTAGCCTTCTAGATTTCTTTGTTTGTACGTGGGTGAGAGGAGACAATCTTACCTCACCCTTTCCCTTTATTTTTTTTTATCTCCCTCCTTTCCAATCTCAACATTTTCTCTTTTAAATCTTTAAAGAAAATAGTTAAAAAAATCATTTTTCTTAGCCTAGACTTCCATTCGAGATTGAAGGATTTTAGATCATCTTAAGAGCTTCAAACAAAGATTAAATTTATGGGAAAATGTGATAAAAGGTTATTTGTGGTTTTAAGAGGGTTTTATAAAGAGATTCTTTTACTTGATTTAATCTCGTTTTTAAGTTGTAATTCAGTTTTATTTTGCTTCCATTAATCTCCTAGAAATATAAGTAATTCACTTCACACCTGTTTGATTAGTGAAAGAAGTTAAAGAATTTTTGTGCAAAGTAGTAAACTTTTAACTTTGAAATGCTTACTGGAAATCATAAATGTGATGCATGCTTGTTCGTTAATTGCATTTTTGGTATCATGAATGAAAGTATGTTTGATTGATCAAAATATCTAAATTGATGTTGTGATTTGTTAAAAATGGTGTTAGTCTGTTAGATGACTTCTATAAACTTTCATAACCTTTAGAGATTAATTAGATCCTTGAAATAATGTTTAATGATAATTTGAAAGTGAAGTTTGAGTTTAAAAATCGATATTGTTGGTATGATATTTGATATTTATAACCTATGTTCATTCTAGAAATGGACAAAATCCATTAGGCTCTTGGGTGCCTTTCTCTCTCGCGATCCTTTGTGCTTTTCTGAAAATATGTTGGTGAACTATCATTTGTGGTTTTTGTTGCTATTTCTTCTTGTTGTTGCTCGCTGCCATTCCTTCAATTTCTCTCTTAACACAATATTGAATGGAATTGATTGAAATTGGTCAATATCGTTACCCCCTATGTCTGTTAAGATATTAAAGTTCAAAAAGCAAACAATGCCAGCTTTCGCTTGGCACAGTTTTTATAAAACATTTAAGAACGTGCCAAATATGGAAAACAATGCCGACGCATTTTTATTATTAAAAACTAAACATAAAAAACGTTCAACGCAAACATCCCCCATCAACTATTAAATTAGTTCATGGTGAGGGTATCAAACCAAAAACGTTCATCGTTTTGCAAACACATAATCATTTAAAAGAAAATAAAAACAACTAAACAAAGAGAATGGGCGAGAAGGGGGCCTCTCGATGTAGCCCTTCAAGATCCAGGCTCTCGGTCAAGCTGGTCGAACCACGTCTTCTTGGTGCAGTCGGTCGTCGATGGATATTTCGATATCCCAATCGAAGCTCAAATGCTTGTTTGATCGTTCTTTAAATAAGAGTGCAAGGAAGACCTATGATAAGATCTTGAGTTTGAATTTTGAATGCTCAAGGGATAAGGGATGTGATCATCTTATCCAAAGTTTGAATGTGAGCCGATCAGGTTAGGGCTGACGCCACCTACCATCAATGCTTTGCCAACCAAGCTTGGGACTATTTTTCCTCTATTTTTTCGGAGTTTGATCCAATTTCAATTTCTTTACAACCTGATCTGGTCCTATTTTTTCGGGTTCAACAACTACTTGGCCAGGCATCAAATTCCTCTTTTCTGCCAACCTGTTTTTGGCAATATTTGGTCCATCTGTGCCAACAACATCTTGGCATTCTCTTTGTCATTCCTTCCTTCTTGCGCTGTTGTGTTCTCCCAAATTTTATGCCAAGCTTGAAATAATGCCAACAAAACAACCTTTCACACTGGCATAGACAAAATTCCTAACTCCTTATGTTGCATGAAATTAACAACTAAATGTACTCAAAAGCAAGAAAAGGCATTGTAAAATAGGCATAAAATCAGTATTTTTGAAGAGTTAACACTCTCCCAAATCTAACTTATTACTTGTCCTCAAGTAATGCAAGTAAGCTAAATAAAAACAAAATGGTGAAAATATTACCTCGAAAAAGTTTTGGTTAGAATGCCAACAAGCGTTGACAAGTAGAATTAAGTCTAGCTCTGTCCTCAGTCATCTTAGTGCAGTAATACCAAGCAGGTAGTAAATTCAAATGCATCAATATAACTCTAGTCTAAGGGTATGAAAAGTGCATGATGTGTGGGCAATATGCATAAAGTATCCTTTTACTCCCTTAGTCAATTTTACTACCTAAACTCAGAATTTTTATTTTTTTATTTTATTCCTGCCAAGGGTTTCTATTAGCATTAATTTAAGTTTGCTTCGTGATATTATTTGGCGTGAGAAATAAGAGGGGGCATACCATGAACCCCCACGTTAATTCAAATATCACTAGGCTTTCTCTTCAACTTATACCCTAAAGTTTTGGACTTGAGAACTAAGAGGGAGCAAACCGCGAAGCCCCAAGTAACTTATTATCCTAGGTAGAAGAGAGTTTAATTTTTTTCTGCCTTGACAAAACATTGTTGCCTTATTATTTTCTTTTTACCTTGACATCAAATTTATTTTTCTCTTTTTATTTTTTCTAAGCTTAGTTTAAAAAATTCTAAGTTTGCTTGGGATCTAGATATATGCATACTACATGTTGAGTGAAAGTTCAATTCCCTAAACTAGAGATCAATTGTCAAGCAATCTGGAATTACTATTATGCTGGCATAGGCAAACTAAAGATTTAAAATTTCCTCATCGGACAACCTTTTCTAAAATTTAATTAAACTTGCCTAACAAAGTGTTAACATTATTCAAAATTTAGCCGAGACAAAATTTTCTTTTTTCTTTTTTAGTGGTTCGGCATGCATAACTAAACCTAATCTATATGGCATAAATGGCATGACAACATATATGTAAACGTGAATGCATGGCATGGCATAAATGTGAGGCAACACACCCCCCGAACCCAAGATGTGCAATATCCTCAATACATGAAAACAACACATATATCCAAATAAAATAGAAAAAATAAAAATGCATGAACATGAAAATGTAATGAAATGATATACAAAGGAGTTTAGGAAGAGGAGGACTCCCCTTCGGATGGTTCTTCTCGTGTGACACGGGTCTTCCTCTTGACAAAGCTCCCACGATCAGGGGACTTACGCTTTGTTAACCTTGTAAAAGGTTAACATTTTGTGCCTTTTTACTTAGGCTATTGTATAAAACCAAGCCCGTTTCATCTCATTTCATAGCATATAGGTGCATTTAGCTCATGTAGTTGCATTTGGTGTTGCTGGTCATGTTTTCTTTGATTAATTTCTTGAATGATGCTTCTTGGGAAGGTTTTGGTTGTTGTGGTGATGTGCAGGGAAATGAGGAGCAGTGCAGGGCAAGGGCAAAATGCTATAGCATTTTGGATAGCATTTTTGGGCGCACTAGAGGACAAGGAGATGAGGACTTCTTGCAGCCTTACACGTGAACCAATCATCCAGCTGTGAGTCCACATGTGAAGGGCACAAAACCCTAGGAGCTCCCACTATATAAAGGACAAGACACCTACATTAAAGGGAAAGCCGAAAAATAGGATATTTTGGTGAGCTAAGAAAGAGAGAAAGACGAATCCTTTCCTTCATCTTCTTTGTTGTGGTGTTCTCCATTATTGAAGCTCCAAGGAGTGTTCTTGCTGGCCTTTGAGAGAAGCAGCAAGCTTAGAGCAGTTCACGGCAGTCCAAGGCGGCTTAGGAGTTTCCTTTTCTCTAGTTGCTTTTGTCATTTCATTTCTTATTATTCTGATGGGTTGTTTTAAACGATTGATTGTGGATGATATTTGCCCAGCCATGAACAAATTTTAAATGGCTTGGGCTTGTTATGGATGTTTATGTTTAAGTTTGAATGAATGTTTGGTTTGCTTTCTTACTCTTTACATGCTTTGTCCATTGTTTGCTTGCCCTAAACTTGTAAGAGCTTTCGAGAGTTAACCTTAATTTAGGTGTTAGATATCTTAATATTCGAGAGAGTTAGGCTTAGATCCACGTGGATAATGGGGGTTTGATGCTGAGAGGAAAAACCCTAACTCACGTTAGAGATAAGGATAGAGTTTCAACGACTAAAAGGAGTAGAACTTCATCGATAAGTAGCTTGCTAGGGTTCACACTGAGAGGTATTGCCATAGAATTTGGGCTGTCAGGTTTCTGGCTAGAGATAGTTTAGAAACACCTAAGTAAACTCCATCGATCATGTTGTCGGTAAGGCAATTCTAGGAGTTCTTTAGGTTTAGACATAGAATTCCTTAGCAAGCCCAGCCTATCATTCCATTAAAGAGCTTCGTACACGTGAGAGGACCCTTGAAATATCCTTGTTTTAGTTCAGTTTCATTTCAGTTATTTGCTATCGCATTTATTCACATGTTCTCACTTGCTATTTCATTTATATTTTAGTCTTTGTTTGTGTGCTTAAACTTGACTTGAAATACCTCAAATCCCTGTGAAGACGATACTCACTCATCACTTTACTACTTGTTTCGATGTGTATACTTGCACTATTTGCATATCATTTATAGTACACCCTTACACGCAACAAGTTTTTGGCGTCGTTGCTGGGGATTGGCAATTGGTTATTTTAAGTTTAGATTTTGCACCATTTTATTTCTTCTCTTTTGTATAGACTAACTAGCTTTTTTGTTCATCTTTTTCAGGTGTTGTGCTGTTACATGACCCGAGGAAGACCCAATGAACCCATACTACCATTAGTTCATGAGATTGAACATCTTTTCTGAGAAAGAAGGCGTATACAACAAGCTTTGGAAGTCATGTATAGAGGTCGTAACCAAGGAGGTCAACAAGGTGATAATCCTGAAGATCATGATGTTGTAGCACATGGTGGAGCTGTAGTTCATCCATGAGCTATTAGAGATCATTTGAATCCCATCTTGGATGATCTCAACCCTGGTATTGTAGCTCTTGAAATTCAGGCAGCCCACTTCGAACTCAAACCGGTGATGTTCAACATGTTGAACTCAATTGGTCAATTTGGTGGATCGCCTCATGAAGATGCAAGGCAACACATTCGTGCATTCTTGGAAGTGTGTGACTCTTTTAAACAATAAGGCATGCATGCAAATGTGTTGAAGCTTAAGCTATTTCTCTATTCATTGCGTGATCGAGCAAGAGCTTGGTTGAGTGGAGTACCCGCTGGACAATGGAGACATGGGTAGGTCTATGCAAAAGCTTTTTGCATCGGTATAATCCACCCAACATGAACACTAAGATACAGAATTACATTGCTTCATTTCACCAAGCTGATGACGAGTCGATGTACAAGTGTTGAGATAGATATAAGGGACTGCTTCGCAAAAGTACGAATCATGGTTTTCAAGATTGGACGCAAGTTGTGATATTCTACAATGATGTCAATGCTCCCACAAGAATGATGCTAGATGCATCAGAAAATGGAACTTTGCTGGTCAAGTCACCCGAAGAAGTATCTGATATCCTTGATAAGACAACTAACAATGACTACCAATTTCCTACTACTAGACTTGGAACGGGGAGGAAGACTCATGGGACACTTGAGCTTGAGGTGAAGAATCTCCAACGTCCAAATGAGGTGAAGGTAGCAACAACTACTTGTGTCCGTTGTGATGGAAGTCACCATGTGAGCGACTGCCCAGAAAACTATGAGTCTACCAATTATGTGGAGAACTACATTTGAAACAACAACAACCCATATTCGAACACCTATAACCCAGGATGGCGTCAACATCCAAATCTTTCTTGGGGGAATCAAGGAAAAAACAATATCGGAAGCTTGAATTGGCAACAAAACTAGACTGAACCCCAAGGTTTCTAGCAGAATATTGTAAAGTGTCCATAAGTCTTATATTTCATACACATTCCAACTGTTATTATTACCGTTTTAAGCACATTTTAGGCATAAGTAGGTGCATGCATGGCATTTTACAATATTTCTTTGTTTCACCATGCTTTTATATATTATCGTTTATTTGATAAAGAAGAGATATTGTTTTAGTGTATTTTTGTTTGTAGGTACTAACGGCTGAAAGAAGGAACCAAGGAGCTGAGAAGTCAAGGCTGTAAGAACAAACCTAGGAGCTGTACTGATGCAGTTCCAGCAGAAGACAGTTGTTTCCGACCTTGCTACCGAGTAGAGTTGCCGCCGACCTTGCTGCCCACGACAGCTGACTATGGAAGTTGGAGAACCGGAGTGCGATCTGAAGAGCTAAAAGTCAAAAGTCTATCGCCGGAAACCACTTACCTTTCCGACGTCTATAGCAGCAGCCAGAGCTGCCGAAGAAAAAATCTCAAGATTACTTCGGGCTAAGGCAAACGGGATAAAGTCCATATTCTACGCAAAGAAGTCAGAATTTAATGTCATATTAAAGATTGAAAGCTACTTTCGAAGACTTCTACTTTAAGGAGGACTTAACCTAGTCTCGAGTCTATAAATACCCATTGCACTCCTTGTTCAAATCATCCTAGGTTTTCTATAGAATTTTCTAGTGTTCTCTGCCCCCGCCATATTCTAAACTCCACTTGGGTTAGAGTTATGTTGTAAAGTAGTTGTGAAACGGTTGTTTTAGGTTTTGAGTTATTTTTCAATAATATATTTTGAGTTTACTTAATCTATTGCTCTTCATTTTTTCAATTATTCTACACCAGTCAGTTGAGAGAATCCATTTGTCGGACACGAAAGTGCAAGGCTCACGAAAGGGTTAAGTATGGTCACAACGTGTTGAGGTGCGACTAACTTGGTTCCACACCAGTCCACAAGTTTCAGCGGCTAAAAGGGATTACCATCTGAGTTGACTAGCCTCTGTTAGGTTGACGCTGAGATTGCTAGGTATTGCCTACATCACGTTAGCTCTCGAGCATCCTAACCTAGAAATAGGATGGATCACTGTCGACTATTCTACCGAACTTGGAGTATCTACCAGACTTGCCGCCAGGACTTCTTTCCATTCCACCTGCCGAGATAGTACACTTCTGCAGTGGTAGTGACTCGCTGCAGCTGCGTGATAGGGTCGTAGCCTGCTACTCGCCATACCAGCCGAGGCAACATATCATGGTAGCACAAGATAACTCAATCCTCTTACAACGCAGTTTTCACACTAAGTTGCATCATAACCCTGCCTGCTCTATCAACTTGCTTCACTCCTTTATTACTTGTGTTTTCATTTACTTTTCATCTCAACCAACCATTCACTGGTGCTTTTATTTTTTTTTGTAAAGTTCTTGTGCTTTTATTTTACCTCGTACAAGGATTACAAAACGAGACAAGCTGTTCAATCCTCGTGGGATTCGACATCTTTTATACTATAACTTGGCAGGAGTGTGCACTTGCGCTCTCATAAAAAGGGAACACCTACACGCCCTACAAGTTTTTAGCACCGTTGCCGGGGATTGGTAACAGCGAATTTCGTTTTTCAATTTCTGCACTTTTTATTTACTTTTTATTTTATCTTCATCTTTTAATCAAAAAATAAATTTTACCGTGTCCTTTGCAAGTGTATGACTAGGGCCAACCCTAAAGGAAATCTCCTCATTTACGACGATCTCGAACGTGAAACAAGAAGGATTATGAGGGAGCTTAGGGAAGTCATTAAGAGAAATCAAGAAGACAAGAGAAAAGCAAAGGAAGAAACAATGGTAAACGAGGACCCACCATATGATGCCGCAAACGGCAGAGGCAGGCAGCAAGACTTGCAGCCCAGAGGTCCGCAAGACCTACCAAGACAAGATCCCCCTTATTTTCCCAAACAACCCCAGCCTGCTCGAACTACCAAGAATACCTTGAGCATGACTTCCGAGGGTTCGACCCAATAGTGACGGAACCTGACATAGGGGCGAACCAATTTGAATTAAAGCCCGCCATGTTCAACATGATAAACACACTAGGGCACTTTGGAGGGACTGCCACAGAAGATGCTCAACAGCATTTACGAGGATTCCTGGAAATTTTTTGAGCATTTAAGATACATGGGGTTCACCAGGATGTACTACGGTTGAGGCTATTTACCTATTCACTGAGGGATAGGGTGAAACAATGGTTGAATAACCAGCCAGCCAGATCTTTTAATACATGGACGGAGCTCTGCAAAGATTTCTAGACCGTTTCAGCCCGTCCAATGTCACTGATAGGCTGCGGAATGAGATCACAACCTTTAGACAAGGGGATGACGAGCCAATGTACGAGGCATGGGAGCGGTACCAACAGATGTTGAATAACTGTCCGCTACATGGTCTACCGGCTTGGACTCAAGTATCTATATTCTATAACGAGGTTAACTACCCAACTTGGATGATGATAGATGCCTCAGTCAACGGGATCATCCTAGATAGACCTCCAGAGGAAGCACTACGGCTGTTGAACATAGCCGCTAAAAATGATTACAAGTACCCTACAGCCTGCCGAGGCGGCATAAGGCGGTCAACCACTGCAAACGAGGTAGAATCCTCAGAATCTGTTAATGCCCGCCTCGATACACTGACAGAGCTGATGATAAAGATTGTGCAATCCCCTGGGAAGGTCTATGAAGTAAAAGCTGTTGAGCTATTCTATGGCGAATGTGGGGGCGACCACGATTCCTCTTCCTACACTGCATCTGCAAACTATATGGGAGGATACGAGGGGAATAGCAGGCATACCCAGAAGACCTATAATCCTGGCTGGAGGAACCATCCCAACTTCTCCTGGGGCAACCCAAAGACAGCTGGAAACCCACAATAGCTACAGGGAGGCTACCAGCAGAACCAATCCCGGCAGCAGACTCAGCCGCCATAGCACAATAGTTCACTAGAAGCAACTCTGCAAACTTTTATGAAGCAAACTGGTGAATTTATTATTCATACAAATAAATTTATTGAAAAAACAGTCTTTTATGGACATGACGGAGATGAAGATGAACAACCAGGAGGCTTCCATAAAGAACTTGGAGACCCAATTTGGACAGTTCACTAAAATCTACAACAACCGGACTATGGGTGCATCATCTAGCAGCTCGCAAGCAGCCGCCAAACCCACTTATGAGCATTGCAAGACTATATCAACAAGAAGTGGGAAGCAATTAGATAAGCCTAGGATGGTAGAACAGCTAGAAGTGCAACCGGACTAGATAAGCAAGCCTGCCACAGCAGCACCAACACTAGCCGCCCTAGCAGCAGAACACGAAAGCGACCCTGAAAGGGATGATCCTCCCCGAACTAAGCCCTCAAGCAAGGAGCACATAGAAGACATCTGTCTGTTAGCACCATTCCCATAAAAGCTCAAGCAACAACAACAGGAGCACTAGTTCAGAAAATTCCTGGATATTTTGAAACATGTGCAGATCAATATACCCTTGATAGAAACCATACAAAGCATACCAAACTACACCAAGCATCTCAGAGACATGGTTTCTAAAAATGAAAGGATAGGGGAATTCGAGATAGTGTCGTCACTGAAGAATGCATGGCTATGTTGCATAACAAGCTGCCGCCCAAGCAGACAAATCCAGGCAGCTTTATTATCCCATGCAGGCTAGACAGCTAACATGAGACCAGAGCCCTGTGTGACTTGGGAGCCAGCATCAACCTGATGCCAAAGGCCGTCTTCGATAAACTAGGTATTGGGCCTATCAAACCCACCTCCGTCATGCTTAAACTCGTTGATCACTCATTTGTACAACCGGAGGGAAAGATCGAAGACATCTTGGTAAAGGTGGGCAACCTAATTCTCCCCGCCAACTTCCTCATCTTAGATTGTGAGGCTGATGAAAAAGCCCCTATCATCCTTGGGCGACCTTTCTTGGCCACGGGCAGAACGCTTATAGATGTGGAACTCGGGGAGCTGACAATGAGGATAAAGGACCAGAGTATAAAGATGAACGTACTACAACCCTCAGAGAAAGGAAAAGGAAGCTCGGATGCAAGAGCTGCCAAAATTAGCGTGGAAACAGGCCAGGGTAGTTGCTGCAGCGACAGGTCTAGAGGCAGACTTAAGGACTCCGTAACACAACATCTAAAAGAACAGGAGGACCCCCATGAGGGAAGAAAAAGTCAAACCAACTCAGGAAGTGGTTATGTCTAGGAGATGCACCCAAATCCACTCCCAACATAACTAAAATTCTATTTTATTATTTTATATTTATGCATTAGGATTAGGATTAAAATTTATTTTATTTTAGGAATAGATAAATTTTCAGAATTTTATTTTTCAGAAACTATTTAATTATCTTTATTATTTATATTTTTATTTTAGGTTAAAGAATAAAAGAGCAGGATCAAGAAGGAGGCCCAGCAAGAAGCCCGCCCACCATCCTGCCGAGACAGCCGCCAGTGCAGCAACGCATAACGGCTAATTGACCTTTAACGGCTAGCTGCCAACGGCTCCAAAATTAATGGGCAGAAAAATTCGTAACGTGTGCAAGGCAATCGGACCGTTGGGCATTTAATGCCACCACGGCATCTCTCGGCAGCTCCTATATATACCCCACTCACTCACTCCATTTTTGCTATATTCTTTCTGATTCCACTGCTCTCTCATAACTTTTCTTTCTAGTTTTAGTCAAACACAACCATTCACATGGCATCAACATCAACCAAAAAACCCATCTACAACAGATTTTGCTACAAGGAGGAAGAAGAGAGATATAGAAATAAGTTCTCTAAGTAGGCAGTATGGGAGTAGCAATGCTTCCATTACACACAGCAAAGACCGTGGTCTAGAGCCAGCCTTGTTCCGAACCATCCACTACAAGGGATGGGAAATGTTCGCTCAGCAGCCAGAGATAGAGAACATCAATATAGTCAAAAAATTCTACTCCCATCAGCCCTGCCCGAAGAAGCCATTCGTCTATGTCCGCGGGGAGCCGGTCAAACTAAATGCTGCTGTCATCAACAGGTACTATGGCCTTGATATGGACGACAACCCTCACGAGGAGTGGAGGCAGTCACTGACAGCTACCAACTATAAGGAAATCAAGGCCAAACTCTGCAAACCCAACAAGCCATGGCTGGGAGGCAAACATGTGAGATCTATTCAGTGCCACCACCTGCTGCCAGAGGCCATGCTATGGAACACCTTTTTAAAAAGGTGCCTAGTGCCCACATCCCACAAATCAACCGTTGATCGGTCGCGCCTCGCCTTAATTCATAGTATCCTGATGAATCGATCGATAAACGTAGGGGAAATTATCTGCACGGAAATCTACAACTGCTTCAAAAAGAAGAAAGGCAGGTTGCACTTCCCATCCCTTGTCACAGGTCTATACACCGACTTCCGAGTCCCGGCAGAGCCCACAAATGAGCTTACAACTGCCAAAGAGGGCTAGAACAAAAAGGTCCACATTCAGATGATGCAGGATGCGGAGAAAGAGCCAGCAACGCCCAGCCAGCCCTCAGCCACACAGTTTGAAACTCCAGCCGCTCCTGGCAGTATTGAAGCTGCCCCAGACAAAGAAGTCCTCCCGCTGCTGCAAATACTTCTAGAAAGCACAAAACGGATAGAGCAACAGCAATTAGCCTTCATGAACTATGTGGGGGAGGCCCAAGAAGCCATTGTGGCTTATTTTCTATAGAAATTTCCTAGTGATGTGCCCACCTTGCCGTTATACCTAGAAGAGCTAGCAGCAGTAGCCCAAGCACAAAGAACTACACCATCCGCCGCTGCCCGCCAGACTGACCGCTAGGTGCCCTCTCCTACGCATTCTCCGACTTACTTAGCCGTCACCTCATCCAACATAGTGGCAGACTCGTCTAAGAGGCACCAGCAGAATCTTTCCCCCGCCTGCACAGGAAACACAGTGGCAGACACCTCCTCATCAGAGCAGATTGAGCAGCCACCGTCGGAGCCAAAAACAACATTGATAGCAGCAACAGAAGCCATCCCAATGGCATTCATCCCATCAACAGCACCCGCAGAGGAAGGGACCAGGAAGAGGAAGCGGCACAAATAGCCGAAGAACTTGTGGACTTCAAGACGGAGTCAGAAGAAAGCGATGCATCTCCAGACGCTTCTTTTGCCAAACCGCAAGAAGAGCCACAGCATACGCCGATGAGAGTCCAGCCGCCGCGGAAAGAAAAAACCTCACCTGCTAGAACCACCGCCAAGGCATCTGTCGGACGCCGCTTCGCCATCCAAACATCCTCCTCCTCCTCCTCAGCAGACAAGAATCCAGCCTCCTCCCACCCCTCAGTAGATTTTTAGTTTATTTTATTTTCTTTCCTTTTTTTTATTTTTTTTATTTTTTATCTTTAACTTGCATATTTTATTTGTATCTTATCTCTTTTGTGCATTGAGGGCAATGCCCATCTCGAGTTTTTTGGGGGGGGGGATAGCTCTCGCATTTTTTGTCTAGGAATTTTTAGTTGCATTTAGGTTGCATTGTACTTGCTTTAGTAATAATCGGAAAAGAAAAGTTTGTTATGACTTGTGCCTATGATATGATAGCCGACTAATTTATTTTTCGCACCTAATAAAAATTGAACTTAATCTTGGGAAAAAGTATGAAATATGACTTAGAATTTTTTTCTTTATGCCTGAAAATGTTAACCACCTCTGTTACTTGCTGAATGTGTTAGAATATTTGATGAACATTGCCTGTTTATTTTTAGAATTCTTTGCAAAATTCTAACGATGATTACAGGTAGCCGCCGAGGTAGGCAAAAGAAGCAGAAAAATGCAGTACTACCACGACAGCAGAATAAAAAACAAGGAACAACGCTGTTTACCCTAGAGGTGCCCGCAACAGGATCTAGGAAGAATCATGTGCGAGGACACTCCACTGCTATCAAAGCCCATGAATCTGAAAGCTTTAAAGTGACGGAAAAATTAGCACGAGTGAATGAAAGCCTTCACGGGATGACTCTACTCCAAGGGTTCAAGGTTTTGTAGTTTGCTCCTAACTCAACGTCAGACCTAGAAGAGTAGTTATGATAAGCTGGAGCCCTCACTGCCATGATTAAAAATAACGTGCTTAACTGTGTTGCCTCGGCAGCAACCTTTACATCACAACATCATCTTTGTTTAATTATTTATTCTGCGTATTCAACTTGTTTACATATATGCACACACCACACATGCATGAGAAATTTAAATTCTGAGTTATTTTTTCGCGTATTTCCCTTCACTAACTTAATATAGGTGCCACGGCCTTGAGGCAGAAAATCAGGTTAAACACAAGTTTTTCTTTCTGACTATTATTAGAGCAAGTACTCTAGGTTGCATTGCTTGAGGACAAGCAATAGTTCAAGTTTGGGGTGTGTAAAATGTCCATAAGTCCTATATTTCATGCACATTCCAACTCTTATTATTACTGTTTTAAGAACATTTTAGGCATAAGTAGGTGCATGCATGGCATTTTACAGTATTTCTTTGTTTCACCGTGCTTTTATAGA
Source organism: Hibiscus tridactylites (assembly GCA_958450335.1). Classification (NCBI taxonomy): domain Eukaryota; kingdom Viridiplantae; phylum Streptophyta; class Magnoliopsida; order Malvales; family Malvaceae; genus Hibiscus; species Hibiscus tridactylites. The sequence continues at coordinate 76,731,893 of OY288273.1, forward strand.
TTATCGTTTATTTGATGAACAAGATATACTGTTTTAGTGTATTTTTGTTTTTAGGTACTAACGGCTGAAAGAGGGAACCAAGGAGCTGAGAAGTCAATGCTGTAAGAAAAAACCTAGGAGCTGTACTGATGCAGTTCTAGCAGAAGACAGTTGCTGCCGACCTTGCTTTCGAGTAGAGTTGTCGTTGACCTTGTTGCCCATGGCAGCTGACTATGGAATTTGGAGAACATGAGTGCGATCTGAAGAGCTAAAAATCCTGAGTCTATCACCGACATCCACTTAATTTTCCGACGTCGGTAGCAGCAGCCAGAGCTGCCAAAGCAAAAATCTCAAGATTACTTGCGGGCTAAGGCAAATGGGATAAGGTCAATATTCTACGTAAAGAAGTCAGAATTTAATGTCATATTAAATATGGAAAGCTACTTTCGAAGACTTCTACTTTAAGGAGGACTTAACCTAGTCTTGAGTCTATAAATACCCATTGTACTCATTGTTCAAATTATCCTAGGTTTTCTATAGACTTTTCTAGTGTTCTCTGCCACCGCCATGTTCTAAACTTCACTTGGGTTAGGGTTATGTTGTAAACTAGTTGTGAAACGGTTGTTTTAGGTTTTGAGTTATTTTTCAATAATATATTCTGAGTTTACTTAATCTATTGCTCTTCATTCTTTCAATTATTCTACACCAGTCAGTTGAGAGAATCCATTTGTCGGGCACGAAAGTGCAAGGCTCACGAAAGGGTTAAGTACGGTCACAACGTGTTGAGGCGTGACTAACTTGGTTCCACACCAGTCTACAAGTTTCAGCGGCTAAAAGGGATAACCAACCGAGTTGACTAGCCTATGTTAGGTTGACGCTGAGATTGCTAGGTATTGCCTACATCACGTTAGCTCTCAAGCATCCTAACCTAGAAATAGTAGGGATCACTGTCGACTATCTTGCCGAACTTGAAGTATCTTCCAGACTTGCCGCCAGGACTTCTTTCCATTCCACCTGCCGAGATAGTACACTGCTATAGTGGTAGTGACCCGTTTTGTCCGCGTGACAGGGTCGTAGCCTGCTGCCCGCCATACCAGCCGAGGCAGCATATCGTGGCAGCACAAGATAACTCAATCCTCTTACAACGTAGTTTTCACACTAAGTTGCAGCATAACCCTGCCTGCTCTATGAACATGCTTCACTCTTTTATTACTTGTGTTTTCATTTACTTTTCATCTCAACCAACCATTCACTTGTGTTTTTATTTTACCTTGTGCATGGATTTCAAAACGAGACAAGTTGTCCAATCATAATGGGATTCAGCATCTTTTATACTATAACTTGGCAGGAGTGTGCACTTGCGCTCTCACAAAAAGGGAACACCTACACGCCCTATAAATATGCTATGGCAAAATGATAACAAGGGTTCAGCCTCTTTAGCGAACAACAACTCTTTGGAAGCTACTATCTGAGAGTTTATGTCTTCTATGAAGTCTTTACTTCATGATCATACAACATCTATCAAGAGCCAGGGTGCGTTGCTGCAAAGTCATAGCTTATCCTTGAGAGCTTTGGAAACCCAAGTAGGTCAAATAGCACAAGCTCCTAGTTCGACCTCATGACAGTTTTCCTAGTGATACTGAAGTCAGTAAACCTCATGGAAAAGAGCAATGTAGTGCACTCACTTTAAGGACTGGCACCCAACTTAACAAGGGATATAAGTTTGGGGGTAAGAAGGCTAAATATTCCAACCCCAAAACTGTCCAAGAAGATCTCAAAGTGCAAGAAGATTCATCTCTTGAGAAGGACAAGAGTGAAGGCTCAACAAGTGAACCTATTAATAGAAGACAGAGTTTTGCTACAGAAAAAGACAAACCTCCACCAGTAGAGGAAGAATTTAGAACCTCACCACCCTTCCCTCAAAGATTAAAGAAGCATTATGAAGACCTTTAGTTCAAGAAATTTGTAGACATTCTTGACCAGCTGCACATTAATGTCCCATTTTTGGAAGCCATTGATCAAATGCCCACTTATGCGAAGTTCCTTAAGGATATTGTCACCAAGAAGAGAAAGGTTGAGAAGTTGGAGACTTCTGCTACAACAAAAGAGTGTTATTCTGTGTTGAGAAATTTGCCACCTAAAAGGAATGATCCAGACAACTTCATCATCCCTTGTTTAATAGGTGATAATTATGTAGGTAAAGCCCTATGCGATCTTGGATCTAGTATGAATCTAATGCCTAAATCAAGTTTATGAAGCTTGGTATGGGAAGTGCTAGGCCTACCACCGCTATTTTGCAACTAGCGGATCGATCCCATGTTCGTCCGGAAGGAAGGATCGAAGATAATGTGGTGAAGGTAGGAAAATTTATTTTCCCAGTCGATATACTCATCCTTGATTGTGAAGTCGATGAGAATGCACCAATTATTTTGGGGCGACTGTTCTTAGCCACCGGCCGAATCTTGATCAAATGTGAAAATGGTGAATTCACCATGAGAGTGGCTGATCAAGAGGTGACCATAAATGTATTCAACACCCTCAAATATGTGGATGAACATGAGGAGTGTCAATATGTAACACCCTGGTTATGGGTCTAGAAGATTCGGTAAGGTTTCGAGGTCCGAAAGGTTAGTGTAGGGAGTTGTGGGTGAGTTCAGGGAAAGTGGTCCTCGGATGGTTGGAAAATGTGAAATAAATTTCTAAAATCCTTAAATATTATATATAAGGCTTTGGTAAAATCAATTAAAAAAACGATTTTCAAACCATGACATTTTGGGCTAGTGACCAAAATGTAAAGATTGCAAAATCTGTTTTTTAGTGATCATTTTGTAAAAGAGTCAAAACATAGAATCTTTAAGGAGCTAAATTGGTTGGGCCAGTATAGTTATTTTCCTCTTTATTTTTGACTATTCAAATATTTTAAAAAGGGTTTTATAATTAAAACTAAAATGGTTTTCTCTTATTTCCTCATTTCACGTTAAAACTCCATTTTGAACCTCTTCTCATTTTCTCTTCAGCCAAACAACCATCTAGGCTTAATTTCTCAAAGGTAAATGATGTTTCTTATTGATTTAATGCTTTCAAAAGGTTTTCCTATCTTCTATCTCTAAAACCCATGTTTTATTTCTAGTTTTCTCAAGTGTTCTTTGCAAATCAATTGGGAAATACTATCATTTGAGGTGAGCAACGAAATTCTCCTCTGATGTAAGGTTCTTTATTGATATTCCCATGTTTTTGATTATTTTATGAATTAAGGTTAAGGTTTTCCTAAAGTTTCCTAATGAAAATTTGGTTAAATGAGCTCTTTGGATTGATTTTCGTTGAAATCTGTTAAAGCTGAGTTTAATGTTGTTTTGGGCTTTGTTTTTGGTGTGGAATAATGTTGAGATGATGGGTGAATGATGAGAATCCCGAAATTGGGTTTTGTGTTGAAGTTTGAAGGGTGAAAAAGTGAGTTTTTGAGTGAGTTTTTGATCAATCAATAGCTGATCGTATTTTGATGTTGAGTTCATATTTTTAGACGTTTATTCATGTGTTTTGATGATAGATAATGATGGGTTTTTTCTAGAGACTGTCCAAGTTGAGTTTTCCGATGTTTTCGGTTTGTTTCAGAAATGTTTCGATAGGTGATTTGATTGGGTTGTTGAATCTCTATTTTCCAGCAAGTTAGAGTGTTGAAAATATCTCTATTCCTCTGTTTTGGGTTGGTTAGAAGCAGGGGTGGAAGATCCAGAACTGTTGTATTCATTTGTGAGCGAACCGGGAAGCTAGAAAAGTGTTTCGACTTGGTTTTGGTAATTGCTGGTGAGGGGAAAAGTTTTTAATGCCTTAACAAGGTTAAATAAGCATTTTGAGAGTTTGGGTTGGGCCGCTAGGCCAATCCAAGCTCAAGAGTAAGTTTGAGTTATTTTTGTATTTTCACTCATGTTTTGATCATGGGCATATCTTTATAATGATGTTTATCCACTGTTGTTGTGCATCAAATGCATGTTGTTTTTGTCCCATGAGAATACCATGTGATTTATGAAACTGTTATTTGAGTTCATGCTATGCATGGGCTTGTGGTTATGGTATTTGGGATGTGTTTGGGGAGGTGTTTATCCCTGGTGTAAAACAGTGGATTGTGTTGTTGCGATGAATATATTGACACATGGGTTATAGCGGATAGATTGATCGATCAATAGGATGTGAAGTGCACTATATATATAAAATTCGCGCGTGAGATAAATTCTTCAGTTTAACAATAGGGGTTATGCTATTATGATGCGAGTGATAGGGGTTGTGCTATCACCAACGGGAAATGCGAGTTGTGGCATCCCGACCGAAGTGAGATTGTGATGAGGGTTGTTTCACCATGTTGCTTGATGGGGGTTGTGCCATCAAGGTGTCTGCTTATCCGGGCAACGTGTCAATGATGCCGGTATACTCATTCACTTATGGTTTAATATGAGCTTGGTAAACTCATATGGTTATGTTTATATGCTTGGAGCATGTGGATTGAGTTGGAGTCGTTAGGCTTGGTTTACATATGTGGTTTACATATGGTTATGCATGGTTGATGCATTTTTTGTGCCTATGGCATGTATGGTTGCAAATGCTTATACTTGATTTAAGCATGATATGTTTGAAAGGAAATGATTTGCGAAAGTGATTTTAAGAAATTGTTTTGGTTTCCAAAATGAGGTTGGTTTTCAAAACTGCATTGTTGTAGATTGGTTTTGAGCCCCGCTCACTAAGCTTTGTAGCTTACGCTCTCTTTTCTAACAATTCAGATCCGTAGGCTATCTTGGAAGGCAACAATTCAAGGGAGGTGATCCAAGTGTCCGTTTCAAGCTCAAGTATGGGTTCGTTTAGATAATAGTGTATGTGGTAAAGTAGGGTAAACCTTGTTTATGTTTTAGGAGTGTTTTGTAAACTCCTTGTGTGGAGATTATGCTTGTTATGCCTTGGTTCGATTGTTTTTACCTTGAGATCTATGGTTTCAGCTTTCTAGCTTGTTTTGCTTAATACGTGGATCTTGATGTTTGTATCCCATCGTTTTTTAATCGTTGGTTGGTTCTCTTGCTTAAAAGTATGTTTGGTTGGTTGCTGTTATCGTTTGTATGCTTGTCTTGTTGTGATGTTATTGCTTGTGTTGATTGGAACCAAGGGTGATAACCTTGGAGATGCTTGGCCTGCAGATTTTTTGTTTCTGTAGCAAAGTGTTTCGAAACGGGCTCAAAGGTTTCAGAACGGCCCTTGTTTTAGCCTTGGCATTTCGGAACGAGTATCAAAATGGGCCTTGCAGGGCCGGAACGGGTCCAAGATTTTTTGGAATGAAATCTCTCTGGGCAGAACCGTATCGATACCCCTTGAAAGCGTTTCGAAACGGGGTTCGTTGGAAGTTAGTTAAGAGCATCTTTGAAGTTGATTTTCTTGCGTTTTGGTCTAAGCTTGTTGTGTTATCAATTGTGTTTGATTGTGAGCTTGTTTTGAGTTGCATTTTAGCATGGAAGTATGAATTGAGACTAATTTCAAAGTGATCACCTTAATTTCATCATAGGTCCCTACTATATGTTAGTTTTGCATTTTGGTCCTTGATTGCTCGGTTGATCGTTCGGTGCTCGTTTTGTCGTGTTTTCTTCTGCTGTGTGTTCTCAAATATAAGGTTTAATTCGAGCATCTAGAAAAGATAATAATCAACGATTTTAGGGTTACTAATCGTGATGAAGTCTTCAGACCTTTCTTTGGTTAGTCCCCTGTGATTCGCTCGATACGGTCTGGAGGCTAGGCTGGGTCAAGGGGGTTACATCTTTTGGTATCAGAGCCAGGTTTGGAAAGGCTTGTGTTGGTTGTTGAGCCACCAAAAAGATAAAGTGAGGTAAGTGTGTTTGTTTTTGGTGTGTGCTTGTTTGTTTGTGGTGTTTGCTTGCTAAGTAAGGTACACATTGTCACATACTATTATCGGGAAAATTTGTGTAAAAATACTTGAGCACCTTGGACCCTTGACGTTGCTGACCCAAATCATTTCCTTTTGTTTTATCTGTTATTGTAGCATTGCATTTGTTTATCATGGCTAGACCTAGAAGAGGTTAGGTGGGTGGTGAGCCACGAAAGGATCGATTTGAGGATGCCGGACATCCGCAAGAGGGAAATTTACCTCTTCCTCCTCTTCCGGGTGGTGGAGCAGATGTGCGAGGTGAGGAGCCTCGTGGTGGCCAGGGGCAGGCTGGAGCTGATATGAGCCCGTTGATTCAGACTATTGTTGGGGCTTTTCAGTCTACTATGGCTGGGTTGCAGTTGGTTGCACCGTAGCATGGACAGAGGAATTGGTTGCCCCTCGAGAGACTTCGTAGTTTGGGTGGAGTAGAGTTCCGTGGGTTATCGCCCGAGGGAGCCGAGGCATGGCTAGCGAGTACTACCAGAATTTTGGGTCAGATGGAGTGCAGTGATGCACGAAAGCTTTGTTGTGTGGTATCTTTGCTTTAGGGTGATGTATATTTGGTGGACTACGATCACCGCGGGTATGGCTACCCTAGATATCACTTGGAATTTCTTCTGTTCTGTGTTCTAGAAGAAGTATCTAGGGTCGAGATATCATGATGAGAAGAAACGTGAGTTCATGGCTTTGGTTCAGGGAAGCATGACAATTTTTGAGTATGAGATTCAGTTTGTTAGACTGAGTCAGTATGCGGCCGAGCTAGTTCCCACTGAGAGGGAACGTTGTGAGAGGTTTCGATATGGTTTGACTGAGGGAGTAAAGACTTACATGTTGGCTGCTGATTATTCAGATTTTGATGTGTTGGTTGCCCGAGCCAAAGATATAGAGCATATCTTGGTTTTTTTCTAGAGGAGGCGGGTCCAGTTCAGGGAAACAGCCTGTTGAGTGGAATCGTGATCGTGCCAAGGGGCACAAGGACAAGAGGCATTATTTTGACCACAGACGTGGGGGTGGTAACCCCAGGCGTGGCCATCAAGGTTAAGGTTTCGCTCATCGTGCACCCGAGTGCACAAAGTGTGGTAGATCTCATCCGGGAGAGTGTTAGGGAACTTATGGTACATGCTGGAATTGTGGATCGAAGGATCATCTCAAGCGAGATTGTCCCCAGCTAGCTAGAGGTGGTCAGACACCGGCACGAGCTGCCAAATATCAGTGAGACCATGGGCGCGACCGAGGCAATTTTCAACAACAAAACGATGGTCAGAGGAATGTGGCACATGTATTAACAGTTTAGCCCGACGGAGGTGGACCAGCGAGAGTGTATGCACACCGTGAGGGCAAGAACGACACTAAAATTATCACAAGTAATTTTATGTTACAGTCTTTGACATTGCTTTCATTGATTGATTTTGGTTCTACACATTCTTATATTTTGAGTGAGCATGCTAAGATGTTGGACATACCGTATGAGTGTGATTAGTTCATTCGGCGAGACAATTGTGGTCAGAAAGATGTATCAGAGGTGTCCATTGATAGTTCAAGGTCACGTGTTTCCGATTGACATGATGGAGTTGTTGTTCTACGGGTTTGATGTGATTTTGGGAATGGATTGGTTAGTAGAACATAAGGCAAAGGTAGATTTCGAGACTAAACGAGTGAGGTTGAGGTTATCAGATGATTATGAGGTGGTGGTGGTGGTTGGTGAGAACGTTAAGTTTTTATCCAACGTTGTTTCTGCTATGGAAGCTCAGAAGATGATGGACCAGGGATGTCAAGCATACTTAGCCTATGTGATGAATCCGGATATGAGTAAAGTTCTACCAAAATATATTAGAACAGTTTGTGACTTTCCTGAGGTATTTCCGGAAGAGTTGCCTGGTTTGCCACTAGATAGAGAAGTCGAGTTCGCCATTGAGATATATTCTTATTCTGCTCCTGTATCAATTGCTCTGTATCGGATGGCTCTGAAAGAGTTGAAAAAACTGAAGACTCAGCTTCAGGAGTTATTAGATCGTGGTTTTATCCGTCTGAGTATATCACCTTGGGGTGCACTGCTACTGTTTGTTAAGAAGAAAGACGGAAGTATGTGTATGTGTATTGATTACCGTCAGTTGAATAAATTAACTGTGAAGTATCCTTTGCCGAGAATAGATGATTTGTTTGATCCGTTACGGGATGCATCGGTGTTCTCAAGGATAGACTTGAGATCCAGGTACTATCAGTTGAAAGTGAAGGAACAAGACATACCGAAGACATCTTTTCGTACACGCTATGGACACTATGAGTTTTTGGTAATGCTGTTCGGATTGACTAATGCACCAGCCGCATTGATGGACATGATGAACCGTGTGTTTCATGAGTTCGTAGATCAGTTTGTTGTGGTGTTCATTGATGATATTTTGATTTATTCGAGCACTGAGGAAGACCATGATAGGAATTTGCAACTTGTGTTAAAGACTTTGCTAGACAATCAGTTGTACGCGAAGCTGAGCAAATGCGAGTTTTGGATTAGAGTGATAGTCTTTCTAGGTCATGTTGTATCAGCGGATGGCATTAGAGTTGATCCTAAGAAAGTGGAAGTCGTTGTGAATTGGAAGCAACCAAAGTCTGTGACTGAGGTTCGTAGTTTCCTAGGCTTAGCGGGTTACTACCGTCGATTTGTAGAAGGGTTTTCAAAGGTAGCTGCTCCGTTGACGAAATTGTTACAAAAGGATGTCAGATATGAGTGGACAAAAGTGAGACATATAGATTTTGATCGATTGAAAGATGCTTTGACTAGAGCACCCGTGTTAGTGTAACTGGTAACAGGGAAATATTATGTGATTTACAGTGATGCATCGTATGTAGGTTTAGGGTGTGTATTGATGCAAGATGGGAGAGTTGTTGCTTATGCGTCGAGACAATTGAAGATTCACGAAAAGAATTACAACACGCATGATATTGAGTTAGCCGTTGTTGTATTTGCTTTGAAGGTGTGGAGACACTATTTGTATAGTGAGAAATGCACAGTGTATACCGATCACAAGAGCTTGAAATATTTGATGTCTTAGAAAAATTTGAATCTCTGACAGCGTAGATGGCTTAAGTTATTGAAGGACTACGATCTTACTATTGAGTACCACCCATGTAAAGCCAATGTGGTAGCCGATGCTTTGAGTAGGAAAGTAGCAGTTGAGCTTCGAGCAATGTTTGTCAGATTGAGTTTATCACGTGATGGTGGATTAATTGCTGAATTAAAGTTGAAACCTTCGTTAGTACTGTTGATCCGTAAGAAACAGTTGCAAGATAGTTCTTTGGCTTCACACGTTCAGGACATTGCAGAAGGTAAACCAACCGAGTACAGTTTTAGTAATGATAATATTTGTGTTTCAGAAATAGAGTTGTTGTGCCTGATGATACCGATTTGAGACGCACCATTTTGAGTGAAGCACATACTAGTCTGTTTGCTATGCATCCGAGTAGCACGAAGATGTACCGAGACTTGAAGAACGATTATTTCTGGGTTGGTTTTGAAAAAGGATGTGGCTGAATTCGCGAGTAAATGTATGGTCTGCCAACGAGTGAAGGCCGAACATCAGTTTCCATCAGGATTATTACAGCCTTTACGGATTCCAGAGTGGAAATGAGAGAGAATAACTGATACGTATCCGGTTGTGTGATGACCGAATTCGTATGTGATGTTGCCCGATCGTGATTCTAGTATGAAGTTGCAAACTGGAAACTTGAGTGTGGAAGTGATGTATATAGAATGAAGATGGTGAAAGTTGTTGTTTTAATAGGTGCTGGAATGGTTGGTGATTATGGTTTGAAAGATAAATGTAAGGGGAAAAAAGGATAGAAGTTGATATGGATATATGGAATAGAATCGGTGTGGAACAAGGAAGAACCAACAAGATAGTGAATGTTGACCCAAACCTTACACGTTCTTACCCTTTGTGAAATGATGGAAGAAGGTTGGATTGTGACCCTTTAGCTATAATTGAGCTAAGAACCAACAATATAATCAAATGGAAGTGATGGTGGAATGGTCGAACGTGACCCGCTAGCTAGAAAGCTAGGAACCAACGCTATAAATAGAATGAAATGAAAAGGGAAAAATTTGCCACAAGACTAGCTTGAAAGCCGATAAAGTTCTTAAAGAACAATGAAGAGAACACTCTCATATATTTTTCTCAAAAAAAGGTCCATTACAAAGGCAAATGAGCATCCTATTTATAGTACATGGTAGCCTAGAATTTGAATGGACAAAACAATGCATTAAGGCTCCAATTTATGACATTCAATGGTTTGTCTTCAATCCTATCAAGTGTGGCTGGCCATTTGTGTAATTTAGAATGAATTTGGACATAATAAGGCTTGAATGAAGACTTATACACGTCCAAGTGATACATCCTTTGATATTCCACTTGCTTGGCTCTTAAAAGTGCATGTAGATGACTTGGAATGAATCTGCCCATGTTTGCATCTAAGTGTATGTGTCTCTTCCACTTTCTTTCTTTATTTCTCAACTTTATTGGCTGAATAAAAGCATAATAAAGTCTTCTAAATGCTTCATCCCCCATGGAATTCAAAAAGACTCTCTTTGAATGGTGATAAAGATGGCATGTATCCTTGAAGAAGATGAAAAGTCTTCAATTGTTTCCATCTTAATCCCAACGTATAATGACACTAAAAACACATAAAATATTAATCAAAATATGATAAAAATGTTATGCAAACTTAAAGAATTAATTGGACAAGTTCAATTAATGAACTAGTTTAATTAATGAACCTACATGCTTAAATGAAACACATACATAAGTGAAGTATTTTCATAAATGAAGTGCTTGCATAAATGCATAAACAAGCATATTTATTCTCATGGAATGAATGAACTATTATGCAACTACTCATGCAAATTCTTATGCAACTTATTTCAACTTTCCAACAAACTCAAAACGTTGCAAGATCTAATTGTTGCTGTCATTTCTTCATTCATTTTCCAGCATTGGCAAAGCAAACTTTCCACAACATCTTGAATCATTTTAGCTCTTGCACGAGTCATAGGACCTCTAGGAAATTCATTGGAATTCTTGTTGGTTGTGGTCACATCAATAACTATGGATTTTGTATCAGGTTTTTCGTTGACTCCTTCGTGAAAGAATTCAGTTTGGGTGATAGTGGATCGACTCACTAAGAGTGCACATTTCCTAGCCGTCAATATGACTGATTCTTTTGATAAATTGGCTGATTTGTATATCCGTGAGGTAGTGAGACTGCATGGTGTGCCGAAGTCGATTGTATCTGATAGAGATCCGAGGTTCACATCGAGGTTTTGGGGTTGTTTGAATAGTGCATTGGGTAGCCGATTGAATTTTAGTACTTCATATCATCCTTAGTCAGATGGTCAGTCAGAGCGAGTAATACAAGTTCTTGAGGATATGTTGTGTTGTTGTGCTATTGATTTTTAGGGTTCGTGGGAGAAACACCTGTCGTTGGTTGAGTTTTCTTACAACAACAGTTATCAGACTAGTATTCAGATGGCACCGTATGAGGCTTTGTATGGTAGAAGGTGCAGAACACCTGTTTGTTAGGTAGAAGCCGGACAGAAATTGGTATCATTACCTGCTATGCTTAGAGGTACTATCGAGAAGGTGAAGTTGATATGTGATCGCTTGAAAGCAGCAATTGATCGACAGAAATCTTATACGGATTTGAAGCGTCGAGAAGTTGAGTATGTCGTGGGTGAGAAAGTCTTTTTGAAAGTATCCCCATGGAAGAAAGTAATGAAATTCGGTAGAAAAGGTAAACTGAGTCCGAGATTCATTGGTCCGTATGAGATTGTTGGACGAGTTGATCCTAGTTCTTATAGATTGAGTTTGCCTTCGGAACTAGAGAAGATTTATGATGTATTCTATGTTTCGATGCTTCGGAAGTATATATCAGATCCATCGCATGCAATGTCTGTTGAAGATATTGAATTGAGTCCAAATTTTCCGTATGATGAAGAGCCGATTGAGATATTAGCTTCGAATAGCAAAGTTTTGTGTGGTAGATCCATTGAGTTGGTCAAAGTGAAGTGGCGACACAGAGGTGTTGAAGAGGTCACTTGGGAGAGGAAAGACGACATGAAGCGTCAGTTTCCGCATCTTTTTTCATTAGGTAAATTTTGAGGACGAAATTTCTTAAGTGGGGGAGAGTTGTAACACCCCGATTTTGGGTCTAGAAGATTTGGTAAGGTTTCGAGGTCCGAAAGGTCATTGTAGGGAGTTGTGGGTGAGTTTAGGGAAAGTGGTCCTCGGATGGCTGGAAAAATATGAAATAAATTTCTAAAATCCTTAAATATTAAATATAAGGCTTTGGTAAAATCAATTTTGAAAAAAAAAACGTTTTTCGAACCATGACATTTCAGGCTAGTGACAAAAATGTAAAGATTGAAAAATCTATTTTTTAGTGATCATTTTGTAAAAGAGTCAAAACATAGAATCTTTAAGGAGCTAAATTGGCTGGGCCAATATAGTTATTTTCCCCTTTATTTTTGACTATTCAAATATTTTAAAAAGGGTTTTATAATTAAAATAAAAGGATTTTCTCTTATTTCCTCATTTCACGTTAAAACTCTATTTTGAAGCTCTTATCATTTTCTCTTCAGCCAAACAACCATCTAGGCTTAATTTCTCAAAGGTAAATGATGTTTCTTATAGATTTAATGCTTTCAAAAGGTTTTCCTATCTTCTATCTCTAAAACCCATGTTTTATTTCTAATTTTCTCAAGTGTTCTTTGCAAATCAAGGGGGAAATACTATCATTGGAGGTGAACAACGAAATTCTCCTCTGATGTAAGGTTCTTTATTGATTTTCTCATATTTTTTATTCTTTTATTAATTAAGGTTAAGGTTTTCCTAGAGTTTCCTAATGAAAATTTGGTAAAATGAGCTCTTTGGGTTGATTTTCGTTGAGATCTGTTAAAGCTGGGTTTAATGTTGTTTTGGGCTTTGTTTTTGGTGTGGAATAATGTTGAGATGATGGAAGTCCCGTGTTGAGTTGTGAGGTGCTCGATTCCTTCAACCGATCTTGCTCACTAAGAGGTGGAGAGGTGGAATTTTGGGTGGATGTGGTTTGGAAGCTAAAAGAATAATTGACACAATAATTTTAGAGTGGTTCAACCTTCTAACCAAGGTCTACATCCACTACCTTAGCTTCCCTCTAAGGATTTCCAATCAATCCTTTTAAAATTGGGCAAAAAAGGTATCGATACGGGTTGGACCGAATCGGTACGGGCACTTTGAAATCACAAGTTTGGTTGTTTAAAAGCATGAAAAATCTTGCCAAAAACCTTTTAAAATACCTCAAACATGAATTCAAGTTGTTTGGACTTGAAACCAAGTTTTAAATTCTTTTCAAATTAGTCCAAAACAATTTTCAATTATTATATCAAAACATTAAGTCTACAATCTCCCCCTTTTTGATATAATAAAACTAACTTGAAAAATTGTTTGGGATTCTCCCCCTTTAACTTTAAAATTGTGAATAAGAGATTAAAGATATGAAATCAGATAAAGCTCCCCCTTATTCAGTTGAAAATACAATTTTTCAAACCATGTCTTCCCCTTTTTGTTATATCAAAAAGAATTTAAAACATTAAGTTCAAAATAACTATAGAGGAAAATTTTGACAAAAATAAGAATTTGGTTTTAAAAATGGCTCCCCCTTTACTCAAAGCATCATAGAAAATGTTAGTCCAACATATATGATCATGTAGTTGAAATAAAAAGAAATAAATCAAATGAAATAAAAAACAACTAGATTTTTACCAACACTTGAACCCAAGGGAGTATGTGAAGCCTTCCTTCTTCAAGTGTTTTTCCTTAGTGTGCATGGAGCTCCCCCTCATTAATTGGACTTGTCGATCACTCTCCATCACACCTAGCAAAAGACAATCAAGTAATTTTTGGTATCCAAATTGCTTTGGATCCATGAACATTAGTAGCACAAATTTTTGTCCCCTTAGGAATCCATTTTTCAAATGTCATCCTTTTTAATTGAAGTGCTAAGTCCTTTTGGGATCCAAACACTTCTAAAACATTTTCCTTTTACAAATCTAGGGGCACTAGATTGTCTTACATAAAAAATAGATTTTCCAAAACTATTTTTCTTTTTAAGCTCTTTAGAAATCAGATCTTTTTCTTCTTAAACTTTTGAAGCAAATTTTGCAAATCAAAACATTTTAGTTCAAACTCTTCGAATTTTGCTACGAGTTCAAGTTTGGTTTTAGAAATCAAATCATTTTGAATTTTTAACTTTGAAATCAATTTATTATTTTTCAAAATGTGATTTTTATACTCTAAGACCAAATCAACGTAGGCATCTTGTAATTCATCAAAAGAGTAGGAACATGAAGTAGATGAATTAGAAGTTACGCTTGAATCTTCTTCGATGGCCATAAGGCAAAAGTTGACTTGTTCATCGTCGGTGGAGTCCTCATCACTCCAAGTAGCCACATGTGCCTGCTTCTTATGGCTTGAAGTGCTTGCCCTCTCCTTTTTCATGGATTCTCGTTCAAGCTCTCTCAAGGCTTTCTTCATGAACGGGGCACACTTCTTGAAAAGATGAACTATCTCTTCTTCTTCATCCTCCTCTTCACTTGAATAAACACGATGGCAAGTGGAGGACTTGAAGGCAATGACATTTGTGTTGATGCCAAGCCCTTTGAGTTTCTTCTCTCCCATAGCTCTAATTTCTTCCCTCTTCTTCTCATCTTGTTTGTTCTTCTTCATGATTTGATGAGTAAGGAGTGACCCCATGAGTTCATCAAGCTTCAAGGTCTTCAAATTTTTTGCTTCGATGATTGCGGTCCATTTAGAGTCCCATAACTCGAGATGTGAGTAGATGAGCTTTCGGACAAGTTTTTCCTCCTGGATGGCTTCTCCATAGCCTTTGAGACCATTGGTGATTGTGGAGAACCTATCAAACATTCTCTCGATGTTCTCTTCTGGATACATCTTGAAGTTCTCACACTCTAAGGTGAGGAGCCCAATCTTGTTCTCCTTGACTTCATCGGTTCCCTCGTATGTGACTTCAAGCTTGTCCCATACCTCCTTGGCACTCTAACAAGAAGACATCTTCTCATATATGGTTGGGCCAAAAGCAAAAAACAAGATGTGGAAGGCTTTGCAATTAAGCTCCATCTTCTTGCGATCGTCGGCACTCCGTTCCGCTTTGCTTCGTTGAGGCACGAACGGACCATCTTCAACTATGTCCCATAGCTTGTAATCTCTTGACTTTATGAACAACTTCATCTTGGTCTTCCAATGGGCATAGTGGGTTCCATCGAATAAGGGCGGTTTGTCGATTGATTGTGCCATTGAGCCGGTTGAGTAAAATGTTGATCGAGCTTGCCGAATCTTCTCAATATGATGTTAGTCCTCGTCGATTGAGCCAAGCTCTGATACCAGTTGTTGAGTTGTGAGGTGCTCGATTCCTTCAACCGATCTTGCTCACTAAGAGGTGGAGAGGTGGAACTTTTGGTGGATGTGGTTTGGAAGCTAAAAGAATAATTGGCACAATGATTTTAGAGTGGTTCAACCTTCTAACCAAGGTCTACATCCACTACCTTAGCTTCCCACTAAGGATTTCCAATCAATACACTATTGATTCGTCCCCTTTTCTAGGCTTAGGAGGAAACCCTTATATACCGGTCAAGCTTTCTACCCAAAGCCTTGATCAAACCCTCTTTACAAGAGAAAAGAAATATACAAACTTAAATCCCTCTGATAGGTATTTGTTTGCTCAATAATGCACTCACCCAAAACCTAAGACACTTGAGCAAATTTGACAATTTTGGCTCACTAGTGTTTGTCTATACAAGAATTGACAATTTAAGTACAAAGACACTTTTTGATCTTTTGTTGATTGACAATTGAAGCATTAGCCATATCTTGATGCTTGGAGGTCCATTTTCTACTGCTTGATGAGTTTGTAGCCGTTGGGGATGAATTGGAGCTATTGGAGACTTTATTTCACAAAATAAATGTTGTTCTGGAGCCTTCATTATCGATTCACTATGACCCGTATCGGTACGCTCTTCTTCGAGAACTAGCCGTTGAGCTTTTGCCAGCCTAGGTGTATCGATACGCTTGAGGGCGTATCGGTACGGTATGACGTTTAAAAGACCGTTGGGAAATATGACCGTTGGGGTTGTTAAATGGGGATCGGTACGCTTACCAGGCGTACAGAAACGACCCCTCTCCGTATCGAAACGGCCAAGCCTGTTTCGATACAGATTTTGGTAGTAACCAAACTAGGTAAAAAAGGTATCGATACGGGTTAGACAGTATCGGTACGGGCACTTTGAAATCACAAGTTTGGTTGTTTAAAAGTATGAAAAATCTTACCAAAAACCTTTTATAATACCTCAAACATAAATTCAAGTTGTTTGGACTTAAAACCAAGTTTTAAATTCTTTTCAAATTTGTCCAAAACATTTTTCAATTATTATATCAAAACATTAGTTCTACAATCTCCCCCTTTTTGATATAATAAAACTAACTTGAAAAATTGTTTGGGATTCTCCCCCTTTAACTTTAAAATTGTGAATAAGAGATTAAAGATATGAAATCAGATAAAGCTCCCCCTTATTCAGTTGAAAATACAATTTTCCAAACCATTTCTTCCCCTTTTTGTTATATCAAAAAGAATTTAAAACATTAAGTTCAAAATAACTATAGAGGAAAAATTTGACGAAAATAAGAATTTGGTTTTAAAAATGGCTCCCCCTTTACTCAAAGCATCATAGAAAATGTTAGTCCAACATATATGATCATGTAGTTGAAATAAAAAGAAATAAATCAAATAAAATAAAAAACAACTAGATTTTTACCAACACTTGAACCCAAGGGAGGATGTGAAGCCTTCCTTCTTCAAGTGCTTTTCCTTAGTGTGCATGGAGCTCCCTTTATTAATTGGACTTGTCGATCACTCTCCATCACACCTAGCAAAAGACAATCAAGTAATTTTTGGTATCCAAATTGCTTTAGATCCATGAACATTAGTAGCACAAATTTTTGTCCCCTTAGGAATCCATTTTTCAAATGTCATCCTTTTTATTTGAAGTGCTAAGTCCTTTTGGGACCCAAACACTTCTAAAACATTTTCCTTTTACAAATCTAGGGGCACTAAATTGTCTTACATAAAAAATTGATTTTCCAAAACTATTTTTCTTTTCAAGCTCTTTGTAAATCAAATCTTTTTCTTCTTGAACTTTTTGAAGCAAATTTTTTAAATCAAAACATTTTAGTTCAAACTCTTCGAATTTTGCTACGAGTTCAAGTTTAGTTTTAGAAATCAAATCATTTTGAATTTTTAACTTTGAAATCAATTTATTATTTTTCAAAATGTGATTTTTAAACTCTAAGACAAAATCATCGTAGGCATCTTGTAATTCATCAAAAGAGTAGGAACATGAAGTAGATGAATTAAAAGTTACCCTTGAATCTTCTTCGATGGCCATAAGGCAAAGGTTGGCTTGTTCATCGTCGATGGAGTCCTCATCACTCCAAGTAGCCACATGTGCCTTCTTCTTATGGCTTGAAGTGCTTGCCCTCTCCTTTTTCATGGATTCTCGTTCAAGCTCTCTCAAGGCTTTCTTCATGAACGGGGCACACTTCTTGAAAAGATGAACTATCTCTTCTTCTTCATCCTCCTCTTCACTTGAATAAACACGATGGCAAGTGGAGGACTTGAAGGCAATGACATTTGTGTTGATGCCAAGCCCTTTGAGTTTCTTCTCTCCCATAGCTCTAATTTCTTCCCTCTTCTTCTCATCTTCTTTGTTCTTCTTCATTATTTGATGAATAAGGAGTGACCCCATGAGTTCATCAAACTTCAAGGTCTTCAAATTTTTTGCTTCGATGATGGCGATCCATTTAGAGTCTCTTGACTCTAGAAGTGAGTAGATGAGCTTTCGGACAAGTTTTTCCTCCTGGATGGCTTCTCCATAGCCTTTGAGACCATTGGTGATTGTGGAGAACCTATCAAACATTCTCTTGATGTTCTCTTCCGGATACATCTTGAAGTTCTTTTACTATAAGGTGAGGAGCCCAATCTTGTTCTCCTTGACTTCATCGGTTCCCTCGTATGTGACTTTAAGCTTGTCCCATACCTCCTTGGCACTCTCACAAGAAGACATCTTCTCATAGATGGTTGGGCCAAAAGCAAAAAACAAGATGTGGAAGGCTTTGCAATTAAGCTCCATCTCCTTGCGATCGTCGGTACTCCGTTCCGCTTTGCTTCGTTGAGGCACGAACGGATCATCTTCAACTATGTCCCATAGCTTGTAATCTCTTGACTTTATGAACAACTTCATCTTGGTCTTCCAATGGGCATAGTGGGTTCCATCGAAGAAGGGCTGTTTGTCGATTGATTGTGCCATTGAGCCGGTTGAGTAAAATGTTGATCGAGCTTGCCGGATCTTCTCAATATGATGTTAATCCTCGTCGATTGAGCCAAGCTCTGATACCAATTGTTGAGTTGTGAGGTGCTCGATTCCTTCAACCGATCTTGCTCGCTAAGAGGTGGAGAGGTGGAATTTTGGGTGGATGTGGTTTGGAAGCTAAGAGAATAATTGGCACAATGATTTTAGAGTTGTTAAACCTTCTACCAAGGTCTACATCCACTACCTTAGCTTCCCACTAAGGATTTCCAATCAATCCACTATTGATTCGTCCCCTTTTCTAGGATTAGGAGGAAACCCTTATATATCGATCAAGCTTTCTACCCAAAGCCTTGATCAAACCCTCTTTACAAGAGAAAAGAAATATGCAAACTTAAATCCCTCTAATAGGTATTTGTTTGCTCAATAATGCACTCACCCAAAACCTAAAACACTTTAGCAAATTTGACAATTTTGGCTCACTAATGTTTGTCTATACAAGAATTGACAATTTAAGTACAAAGACACTTTTTGATCATTTGTAGATTGACAATTGAAGCATTAGCCATATCTTGATGCTTAGAGGTCCCTTTTCTACTCCTTGATGAATTTGTAGCCGTTTCTAGCCGTTGGGGATGAATTGGAGCTGTTGGAGACTTTATTTCACAAAATAAATGCTGTTCTGAAGCCTTCTGTATCGATTCACTATGACCCGTATCGGTATGCTCGTCTTCGAGAACTAGCCGTTGAGCTCTTGCCAGCCTAGACGTATCGATACGCTTGAGCGTGTATCGGTACGATATGACGTTTAAAAGACCGTTGGGAAATATGACCGTTGGGGTTGTTAAATGGGGACCGGTACGCTTACCTGGCGTATTGAAACGACCCCTCTCCGTATCGAAACGGCCAAGCCTATTTCGATACAGATTTTGGCAGTAACCAAACTGCGCAAAAAAGGTATCGATACAGGTTGGACCATATCGGTACGGGCACTTTGAAATCACAAGTTTGGTTGTTTAAAAGCATGAAAAATCTTACCAAAAACCTTTTAAAATATCTCAAACATAAATTCAAGTTGTTTGGACTTAAAACCAAGTTTTAAATTCTTTTAAATTTAGTCCAAAACATTTTTCAATTATTATATCAAAACATTAGTTCTACAATCTCCCCCTTTTTGATATAATAAAACTAACTTGAAAAATTGTTTGGGATTCTCCCTTTTTAACTTTAAAATTGTGAATAAGAGATTAAAGATATGAAATCAAATAAAGCTCCCCTTATTCAGTTAAAAATTCAATTTTTCAAACCATTTCTTCCCCTTTTTGTTATATCAAAAAGAATTTAAAACATTAAGTTGAAAATAACTATAGAAGAAAAATTTGACGAAAATAAGAATTTGGTTTTAAAAATGGCTCCCCCTTTACTCAAAGCATCATAGAAAATGTTAGTCCAACATATATGATCATCTAGTTGAAATAAAAAGAAATAAATCAAATGAAATGAAATAAAAAACAACTAGATTTTTACCAACACTTGAACCCAAGGGAGGATGTGAAGCCTTCCTTCTTCAAGTGTTTTTCCTTAGTGTGCATGGAGCTCCCCCTCATTAATTGGACTTGTCGATCACTCTCCATCACACCTAGCAAAAGACAATCAAGTAATTTTTGGTATCCAAATTTCTTTGGATCCATGAACATTAGTAGCACAAATTTTTGTCCCCTTAGGAATCCATTTTTCAAATGTCATCCTTTTTAATTGAAGTGCAAAGTCCTTTTGGGACCCAAACACTTCTAAAACATTTTCCTTTTACAAATCTAGGGGCACTAGATTGTCTTACATAAAAAATTGATTTTCCAAAACTATTTTTCTTTTCAAGCTCTTTGGAAATCAAATCTTTTTCTTCTTGAACTTTTTGAAGCAATTTTTTTAAATCAAAACATTTTAGTTCAAACTCTTCAAAATTTGCTACGAGTTCAAGTTTGGTTTTAGAAATCAAATCATTTTGAAATTTTAACTTTGATATCAATTTATTATTTTTCAAAATGTGATTTTTAAACTCTAAGACCAAATCATCGTAGGCATCTTGTAATTCATCAAAAGAGTAGGAACATGAAGTAGATGAATTAAAAGTTACCCTTGAATCTTCTTCGGTGGCCATAAGGCAAAGGTTGGCTTGTTCATCGTCGGTGGAGTCCTCATCACTCCAAGTAGCCACATGTGCCTTCTTCTTATGGCTTGAAGTGCTTGCCCTCTCCTTTTTCATGGATTCTCGTTCAAGCTCTCTCAAGGCTTTCTTCATGAACGGGGCACACTTCTTGAAGAGATGAACTATCTCTTCTTCATCCTCCTCCTCTTCACTTGAATAAACATGATGGCAAGTGGAGGACTTGAAGGCAATGACATTTGTGTTGATGCCAAGCCATTTGAGTTTCTTCTCTCTCATAGCTCTAATTTCTTCCCTCTTCTTCTCATCTTCTTTGTTCTTCTTCATGATTTGATGAGTAAGGAGTGACCCCATGAGTTCATCAAGCTTCAAGGTCTTCAAATATTTTGCTTCGATGATGGTGGTCCATTTAGAGTCCCATGACTCGGGAAGTGAGTAGATGAGCTTTCAGAAAAGTTTTTCCTCCTGGATGGCTTCTCCATAGCCTTTGAGACCATTGGTGATTGTGGAGAACCTATCAAACATTCTCTCGATGTTCTCTTCCGGATACATCTTGAAGTTCTCATACTCTAAGGTGAGGAGCCCAATCTTGTTCTCCTTGACTTCATCGGTTCCCTCGTATGTGACTTCAAGCTTGTCCCATACCTCCTTGGCACTCGCAGAAGAAGACATCTTCTCATAGATGGTTGGGTCAAAAGCACAAAACTCGATGTGCAAGGCTTTGCAATTAAGCTCTATCTTCTTGCGATCGTCGGCACTCCATTCTGCTTTGCTTTGTTGAGGCACGAACGGACCATCTTCAACTATGTCCCATAGCTTGTAATCTCTTGACTTTATGAACAACTTCATCTTGGTCTTCCAATGGGCATAGTGGGTTCCACCGAAGAAGGGCGGTTTGTCGATTGATTGTGCCATTGAGCCGGTTGAGTAAAATGTTGATCGAGCTTTCTGGATCTTCTCAATAGGATGTTAATCCTCGTCGATTGAGCCAAGCTCTGATACCAATTGTTGAGTTGTGAGGTGCTCGATTCCTTCAACCGATCTTGCTCACTAAGAGGTGGAGAGGTGGAATTTTGGGTGGATGTGGTTTGGAAGCTAAAAGAATAATTGGCGCAATGATTTTAGAGTGGTTCAACCTTCTAAACAAGGTCTACATCCACTACCTTAGCTTCCCACTAAGGATTTCCAATCAATCCACTATTGATTCGTCCCCTTTTCTAGGCTTAGGAGGAAACCTTTATACACCGATCAAGCTTTCTACCCAAAGCCTTGATCAAACCCTCTTTACAAGAGAAAAGAAATATGCAAACTTAAATCCCTCTAATAGGTATTTGTTTGCTCAATAATGCACTCACCCAAAACCTAAAACACTTGAGCAAATTTGACAATTTTGGCTCACTAGTGTTTGTCTATACAAGAATTGACAATTTAAGTACAAAGACACTTTTTGATCATTTGTTGATTGAAAATTGAAGCATTAACCATATCTTGATGCTTGGAGGTCCCTTTTATACTCCTTGATGAGTTTATGGTCGTTTCTAGCCGTTGGAGATGAATTGGAGCTGTTGGAGACTTTATTTACCAAAATAAATGCTGTTCTGGAGCCTTCCGTATCGATACACTATGACCCGTATAGGTACGGTCTTCTTCGAGAACTAGCCGTTGGGCTCTTGCCAGCCTAGGCGTATCGATACGCTTGAGGGCGTGTCGGTGCGGTATGACGTTTAAAAGACCGTTGGGACATATGACCGTTCGAGTTGTTAAATGGGGATCGGTACGCTTACCAGGCGTATCGAAACGACCCCTCTCCGTATCGAAACAGCCAAGCTTGTTTCGATACGGGTTTTGGCAGTAACCAAACTGGGCAAAAAAGGTATCGATACGGGTTGGACCTTTGAAATCACAAGTTTGGTTGTTTAAAAGCATGAAAAATCTTGCCAAAAACCTTTTAAAATACCTCAAACATAAATTCAAGTTGTTTGGACTTAAAACCATGTTTTAAATTCTTTTCAAATTAGTCCAAAACATTTTTCAATTATTATATCAAAACATTAGTTTTACATCCCGGAATTGGGTTTTGTGTTGAAGTTTGAAAGGTGAAAAAGTGAGTTTTTGAGTGAGTTTTGTGATCAATCAATAGCTGATGGTATTTTGATGTTGGGTTGATGTTTTATATGTTTATTCATGTGTTTTGATGATAGATAATGTTGGGTTTTGCTGGAGACTGTCCGAGTTTAGTATTCTGATGTTTCCAGTTTGTTTCGGAAATGTTTCGATAAGCGATTTGATTGGGTTGTTGAATCTATGTTTTCCATCAAGTTAGAGTATTGAAAATATCTCTAATTCTCTGTTTTAGGTTGGTTAGAAGACGGGGTGGAAGATCCAGAACTGTTGGATTCATTTGTGAGCGAACCGGGAAGCTAGAAAAGTGTTTCAGCTTGGTTTTGGTAATCGCTGGTGGGTGGAAATTTTTTTAATGCCTTAACAAGGTTAAAGAAGCATTTCAGATTTTGGGTTGAGCCGTTAGGTCAATGCGGATCAAGAGTAAGTTCGAGTTATTTCGGTATTTTTGTCGTTTTATATGTTGATCATGTTTTGATCATGAGCATATCTTTATAATGATGTTTATCCATTGTTGTTGTGCATCAAATGCATGTTGTTTTTGTCCCATGAGAATACCATGTGATTTATGAAAGTGTTGTTTGAGTTCATGCTATGCATGGGCTCATGGTTATGGTATTTGGGATGTGTTTGAGGAGGTGTTTAACCCCGGTGTAAAACAGTGGATTGCGTTGTTGCGAGGAGTATATTGACACATGGGTTATATCGGATAGATTGATCGATCAATATGATGTGAAGTGCACTATATATATAAAATTTGCGCGTGAGATAAATTCTTCAGTTTCACAATAGGGGTTGTGCTATTGTGATGCGAGTGATAGGGGTTGTGCTATCACCAACGGGCAATGCGGGTTTTGGCATCCCGGCCGAAGTGAGATTGTGGTGAGGGTTGTTTCACCATGTTGCTTGATGGGGGTTGTGCCATCAAGGTGTTCGCTTATCCGATCAACGTGTCAATGATGTCGGTATACTCATTCGCTTATGGTTTAATATGAGCTTGGCAAACTCATATGGTTATGTTTATATGCTTGGAGCATGTGGATTGAGTTGGAGCCGTTAGGCTTGGCTTACATATGTGGTTTACAAATGGTTATGCATGGTTGATGCATGTTTTGTGCATATGGCATGTATGGTTGCAAATGCTTATATTTGATTTAAGTATTATATGTTTGAAAGGAAATGATTTGCGAAAGTGATTTTAAGAAATTGTTTTGGTTTCCAAAATGAGGTTGGTTTTCAAAACTGCATTGTTGTAGCTTGGTTTTAAGCCCCACTCACTAAACTTTGTAGCTTACACTCTCTTTTTCAACAATGTAGATCTGTAGGCTATCTTGGAAGGTAACGGTGCAAGGGAGGTGATCCAAGTATCTGTAGGCTATCTTGTAAACTCCTTGTGTGGAGAGCATGCTTGTTATGCCTTGGTTGGATTGTTTTTACCTTGAGCTCTATGGGTTTCAGCTTTCTAGCTTGTTTTGCTTAATACATGGATCTTGATGTTTGTACCCCATCGTTTGTTAATTTTTGGTTGGCTCTCTTGCTTAAAAAGTATGTTTGGTTGGTTGCTCTTATCTTTTGTATGCTTGTCTTGTTGTAACATTGTTGCTTGTGTTGATTGGAACCAAGGGGAATAACCTTGGAGATGCTTGGCCTGTAGATTTTCTGTTTATGTAGCAGGGTGTTTCGAAACGGGCTCGAAGGTTTCGGAACGACCCTTGTTTTAGCCTTGGCGTTTCAGAACAAGTATCGAAACGGGCCTTGCTGGGCCGAAACGAGTCCAAGCCGTTTTGGAACGAAAGCTCTCTGGGCAGACCCGTATCGATACCCTTTGAAAGCGTTTTGAAACGGGTTCGTTGGAAGTTAGTTAAGAGCATCTTTAAAGTTGTTTTTCTTGTGTTTTGGTCCAAGCTTGTTGTGTTATCAATTGGGTTTGATTGTGGG
The DNA here is from genome assembly GCA_958450335.1 of Hibiscus tridactylites. NCBI lineage: Eukaryota > Viridiplantae > Streptophyta > Magnoliopsida > Malvales > Malvaceae > Hibiscus > Hibiscus tridactylites. The sequence goes on from OY288273.1 coordinate 76,756,424, forward strand.
TTTGTTTTGAGTTGTATTTTAGCATGGAAGTATGAAATGAGACTAATTTCAAAGTGATCACCTTAATTTCATCATAGGTCCCTGCTTTATGCTAGTTTTGCATTTTGGTCCCTGGTTGCTCAGTTGATCATTTGGTGCTCGTTTTGTCGTGTTTTCTTCCGCTGCGTGTTCTGAAATATAAGGTTTAATTCGAGAATCTAGAAAAGATAATAATCAACGCATTTAGGGTTACTAATCGGAGAGAAGTCTTCGGATATTTCTTTGGTTAGTCTCGTGTGATCCGCTCGATACGGTCTGGTGGCTAGGCCGAGTTGAAGGGGTTACAAAATACATGGATGCTACAGTAGAAGAGGAATCTACAAAATTTTGCTGCAGCAATTTTCTACAAGTAGAGGACTATGTGAAGCTCAATGAAGATAATAATGAGGAGTTCGAGGGGCTTGAAGAATTCGAGGAACTTGAGGAGTTTTCAATTGAGGTGCAACAATCCAGCCTGCTCATAGCTAGACTAGGTACGCAATTTGAACCTCTACATTTTTTTTGAATTTACACCTCTAAAACCCTCACCTGAGCAAGCACCCACATTAGAATTAAAGCCCTTACCATCACACCCTAAATATGCTTATTTGGGTTGCAACGAGACTTTGCCTATGATAATCTCTTCTATTCTAACAACTAAGCAAGAATCTAGCTTGATAAATGTTTTAGCTTAATATAAAAAAACTTTAGGTTGGAGTATGGCTGACTTGAAAGGTATAAGCCCTACTATTTGTATGCACAAAATTTTGCTTGATGATTGCCAAAACAATTCTATTGAACCCCAAAGAAGGCTTGATCCAATCATGAAGAAGGTGGCGATGAAGGAAATAATCGAGTGGCTCAATGCTGGAGTTATTTACCCAATATCCAACAATTCATGGGTTAGCCCGGTCCAATGTGTACCAAAGAAAGAAGGCATGACCACGGTGAGCAATGAGGAGAATGAACTTTTACCAACAAGGACCGTCACGGGGTGGAGAATTTGAATGGATTACCGAAAGCTTAACAAAGCAACCAGGAAGGACCATTTTCCCCTCCCATTCATTGATCAAATGCTGGATCGATTGGCGAGCAAAGCCTTTTATTGTTTCCTCGATGGATACTCAGGGTACAACCAAATTGCTATAGCATTAGAGGATCAAGAGAAGACAACCTTCACATGCCCTTCTGGTACTTACGCATTTAGAAGGATGCCCTTTGGTCTTTGTATTGCTCCAGCCACCTTTTAAAGATGCATCCTAGCCATCTTCTCGGATATGGTTGAAGAGTTTTTGGAGATCTTCATAGATGGTTTTTTAGTCTCCAAAGATGACTTCGAGTCATGCTTGGGTAATTTGACAAAGGTGCTCAAGAGATATGAAGAAGCAGACTTGGTACTCAATTGAGAAAAATGTCACTTTATGGTGGCCAAAGGGACTGTTCTAGGCCACAAGATCTCGCAAAAAGGAATCTAGGTTGACAAGGTAGAGGTTGAGGTGATCGAGAAGTTACCTCCTCCCACCACCGTAAGGACTTCTCCAACATCTCAAAGCCATTGTGCTCTTTGCTACAACAAAACCAGCCATTCGTGTTTGATGATGCTTGCCACAACGCATTAAAGGAACTCAAGAAGAAACTTATCTCAGCACCCATAGTTGTTCCCCCAGATTAGACCTCACCGTTTGAGCTTATGTATGATGCAAGTGACTATGCAGTTGGGGCCACACTAGGAAAACGTCGAGGTAAACTTTTCCATGTTATTTATTATGCTAGCCGCACATTAAATGATGCACAAATAAATTACACAACCATTGAAAAAGAACTATTGGCCGTTGTGTTTGCTTTTGATAAGTTTAGAGCATACTTAACCGACACCAAGGTTATTGTTCATACCTATCATTCTGCTATTAAGTACTTAGTGATTAAAAAGGATATTAAGCCTAGACTTATTAGGTGGACACTTCTCTTGCAAGAGTTTGAATTAGAGGTTAGGGATAGAAAGGGTTGTGAAAATCAAGTTGCTGATCATCTTTCTAGGCTAGAGAACAAGGTGGAAAGTAAGGATGACCTAGAAATAAAGGAGGAATTCCCTGATGAGAAAATATTATATGCTACAACAATTTCATGGTATGTTGATATTGTTAACTTTCTTGTTAGTGGTATTTTTCCTCATAATTTGAAAAGCCACGGAAAAAAGAAGCATGATGTGCGATTCTACTTTTGGGACGAGCCTTATTTGTTCAAGCAATGTACGGACCAAATGATTCGAAGATGTGTCCCCGAAGAAGAGCAAAGGGAGATCATATTCCATTGTCATTCATCTTCATGTAGAGGCCATTTTAGAGGAGCTAAGACGGTTGTGAAGGTCCTACAATCAGGATTTTATTGGCCCGCACTCTTCAAGGATGCGCATGAATTCTGCAAGGAATGTGATAGATTCCAAAGAACGGGTAACATATCATGAAGGCATGAGATGTCACTGCAATGCATTTTGGAGGTGGAGCTCTTCGATGTATGGGGAATAGATTTCATGAGACCCTTCCCATCATCTTTTGGAGATCTCTACATCCTATTAGCTATGGATTATGTGTCTAAATGGTTCGAAGAAATAGCTACACCGAAGAATGATTCCAAGACTGTTTTGAAGTTCCTTCACAAGAACATCTTCACGAGGTTTGGAGCCCCAAGAGCCATCATAAGTGATGAAGGCACCCACTTTGACAACTAACTCATTGCTAAAGCATTACAGAGGTATGGAGTGAGGCATAAAATTGTTACGACATACCACCCTCAGACCAATGGCCAAGTTGAGATCTCCAATCATGAGATAAAACATATTCTAGAGAAGGTGGTCAACCCTAAGAGGAAACACTAATCTCCAAGGCTCGATGAAGTATTATGGTCGTATCGAACAACTTTCAAGACACCCTTGGGAATGTCCCCATTCAAGCTCGTCTATGGCAAAACATGTCATCTTCCCATAGAGCTAGAACATAAGGCGTACTGGCCATTAAAAAGCTCAATATGGATGCCCAATTGGCTGGAGAGAGAAGGTTGTTGGAGCTGAACGAGATGGATGAGTTTCGAGCCCAAGCTTATGAGAATGCCCGTTTGTATAAGGAAAAAACAATGAAGTAGCATGACAAATCAACCATGCTTCTTCAAGATCCTTAAAGATTTTGCAACTCTCTACCCTTACTATTTATGCTATAGCATTCTCATGTTTTTATGTATATAAATAATTTAGTTTTTTAGTAGTCCTTTAGTCGTTTATTTTATTCCTTTGTTTTTATTTTATATTTGTCTTTATCACCTAACATCTGAATTGTCCCAAAGTTCGTAGGTGGAACGCTAGGGATTTATTTATGAAAGACAACCTTTTCCTATTAGGGATAGGGTTTGTTTTTATCTTATTAAGGGAAGTTGAAAAATGCCAAAAATCTCCAAGGTTTGGAGGGCGGCATTAAAAAAAGAAAAAGTGGGGGTCCATTCTTTTTAAATTTTAAACCCTAATTCATCATTAACCCACTACATTCTCTCTCCACCTTTTCATTAAATACCCCTCACCTCTCTCATCTGCCCATGCCACATAACCGTCTCCATCACATTCTCTCTCCAATCGTGTGTGGCAGTTGCCAAACCTCTTAACTCCCTTCCCCATAACTTCTTTCTTCCACTTATTCTCTTTCTTCAACTTCATCTTCTTCACCAAAATTTTTGTCCTTTTCCCCTACAACTCAATTCAATCCTTCACCGAAACCCCAAAAAATCCTCCAAAAATTCTTGCTTTACCTCCTTGCAACCATGGTCTGATGCAAAAATGCCAGTGGTGCTTCCAACAGCGAGCAAGCTTCGCCCCCCATCGAGATAAAGAAATTCTTTGACAATGCAACCAAAGTACGCTTCCAGCTGATAAAAGAGAGAAAGCCCTTTGCTGAGCAAGGTTTCAAATTCCCTACTAACAGGGAAGGAGGTTTCAATTAGGAAGTGATGGAAGTCATCACTTAGCACAACTGGGAGTCCTTTGTCAAACACCCATGCGACATATGTGTGCCCCTGGTAAGGGAGTTCTATGCCCACCTAACGAGCCCTACCCAGTCTGGTGTGTATGTGCGAGGGGACCAGATAAAGTTCACTACTGCAACAATCAAAAAGTTCTATTGCCTAAAGAGTGTGGTGAATCAACACACCCATTTTGTTGAATGAGTCGATTCCCAAACGTATAAGAAATTCCTTGAGGAGTTATGTTTCAGTGGGACAAAGTTAGACCCAGCCACTAGGTCGGTGGAGCGTGGACGCTTTAAGCCTGAGGCCAAGATTTGGAATCACTACCTGAAAACACGCTTGATGCCTACTTCCCACACGGCTAATGTGCATATCTCCAGTCTACTCCTATATTCTATCCTCAATGGCCGAACGATAGATGTGGGCAAAATTATCATTGATGAAGTCTATGCATGCCTAAAGAGAAAATCGAGCCCTCTAATCTTCCCCAACCTCATCACGACTCTCTTTTGCAAAAAAACAAGTCTTCTAGGACTCGCAAGAGGACGAGCTTGAGAAGGGCAAGGGTCCAATAACCCCATACCAAATTCTTAGGATAAGGAGATTTGATGAGGATGCTCCAGCGGAAACATTGAAGGGTGGAGACAGAACCATTGTTGCAGCAAGAATCGCAGGCCTCGTTGCCTCTACTAAGCGCATGCAAGAGGAGATGAATGAGATAAAGTGAAGCTTGACAATATATTTCAAGTATGTCAAGGAAAGGGATGCAACCTTTAACTCTTACTTCAAAGAGATGCTTCCATACATGGAAATTGACTTCCCACCCTTCCCCGATGATTTTTTCTGCCCAATAAGGACCAGCCATGCCTGCAAGCTACACTAGCTCCAAAGGGAACCTTAAAAAACGCCCACCAACTATTCCAAGAAGAGACCCTTCTCCAAATCCATCACCTGCTTTTGAAATATCAACTGCAACTGTTAGACAAAGCCCTCGGACAACGAGGCAAAAGAAAGGAAAAGCTCCCCTAAGTACCCCACCACCACAGGAACCACCAGCCGAAGAGCTTGTCAATGTTGACAGTGAAGTAGAAAAGATAGTTAAAGATGCACCTACATCACAACCTACCCCAACTCCAGATGCTACAGCAAAACCAAGGAGTCGCTGAAGCGAACGACATGGCGTGCATAAACTGTCCCATCTGATGATGATATTGGCGAAGCTATCGAAGACCAGCTGACTAAGGAAGATCCGACCAGCCAGCCAAACCCACAAGATGAGGCAGATGATCCCATTGCAGCACTTAAGAAGAAACCAAAAATCAAGCACAAAGCCACCAGGACAGCAACACCAAAGTAGAATTTTATTAGGTAATCTACATTTGCATGTGCATTTTCGATTAGTTCATTTTATTTTTATGCATTGAGGACACTGCATTCTTCAAGTTTGGGGGTGTTAGTGCCCATAGCTACACATTTGCATTAGCATTCAGTAATGAACAGATTTTTGCTATGGCATTTAGTTAGGTTAATGACAGTTTTATGAATAAATTAAGGATGTCTGATAATAAGAACTTAAATTTTATGGATATGAATTGATTGAATGATTATGACTATTGAGATTGGTAGAACTTCCTATAGGACTTGATTCTTTGTTATGTAAGTGCTACACGATTGTATGCTCTTTATGCTTATAGAGGTTAGATAATTTTTGGTGAAAGAACTCTTTTATGTCTTAGATTAAAATGTGTATAATGAACTTTAAAGAAAAAAAGAAAGCTTAAAGGCTTAATTAGTCCTTTTTATCTATTTACGTTAATGTACGAATAAATGCTAAAGCATAAGCTGAAGAGGGACACTTCGCTTTGGGTTGTTTTGCCTGGATAATGTATTTAAATAAATGGCAACAACATCAAATGAGTGAATGAAAGTTGTCACAAGATTACTCTATTTATCGGCTCGGGGGTGAGATGTTTGCTCCATACTCATCTAGAGTTAGGAACGATAGTTGTGATGAGCTGACACCCCTCTAAACACAAAAAAGAGTTGAAAAGTTAGGGCAGAGTTGAGAACTTAACCAATTATTTTCTAACTTTGTTAATCTTGGAAAGGATGTAGTCATCACACTTGCATTTCTTAGGATCTTGCCCTAAATGATTAGTTCTTAAAATCTCAAAGCCTATATGTTTTGAGGACTGATTTTATGTTGTAGCATTTGTCTGTTTGTTTCTGTTCATTGCTTGAGGAAAAGCAATAACTTAAGTTTAGGGTTGTGTTAACCTTGTAAAAGGTTAACATTTTGTGCCTTTTTACTTAGGCTATTGTATGAAATCAAGCCCAGTTCATCTCATTTTGTAGCATATAGGTGCATTTAGCTCATGTAGTTGCATTTGGTGTTGTTGGTCATGTTTTCTTTGATTAATTGCTTGAATGATTCTGGTTGGGAAGGTTTTGGTTGTTGTGCAGGGAAATGAGGAGCAGTGCAGGGAAGGGCTGAATGTTATAGCATTTTTGGGCGCACTAGAGGACAAGGAGATGAGGACATCTTGTAGCCTTACACGTGAACCAATCAGCCAGCTGTGAGCCCACATGTGAAGGGAATATTCTGTTAGAATTTAGGGCACAAAACCCTAAGAGCCCCTACTATATAAAGGACAAGACACCCACATTAAAGGGAGAGCCGAAAAAGAGGATATTTTGGTGAGCTAAGAAAGAGGGAAAGACAGCTCCTTTCCTTCATCTTCTTTGTTCTGCTGTTCTCCATTATTGAAGCTCCAAGGAGTGTTCTTTCCGGCCTTTAGGAGCAGCAGCAAGCTTAGAGTGGTTCACGACAGTCCAAGGCGGTTCGGGAGTTTCATTTTCTCTAGTTGCTTTTGTTATTTCATTTCTTATTATTCTGATGGGTTGTTTTAAACGGTTGATTTTGGATGATATTTTCCCAGCCATGAACTGATTTTAAATGGCTTGGGCTTGTTATGGGTGTTTATGTTTAAGTTTGAATGAATGTTTGGTTTTCTTTCTTACTCTTTACATGTTTTGTCCATTGTTTGCTTGCACTAAACTTGTAAGAGCTTTCGAGAGTTAGCCTTAGTTTAGGTGTTAGATATCTTAATATTCAAGAGAGTTAGGCTTAGATCCACGTAGATAATGGGGGTTTGATGCTGAGAGGAAAAACCTTAACTCGCCTTAGAGATAAGGATAGATTTTCAATGACTAAAAGGAGTAGAACTTCATCGATAAGTAGCTCGCTAGGGTTCACGCTAAGAGGTATTGTCATAGCATTCTGGCTATCAGGTTTCTTGCTAGAGATAGTTTAGAAACACCTAAGTAAACTCTATCGAGCATGTTGTGGGTAAGATAGTTCTAGGCATTCTTTAGGTTTAGACATAGAAGTCCTTAGCAAGCCCATCCTATCATTCCATTAAAGAGCTTCGTACACATGAGATGACCCTTGAAATATCCTTGTTTTAATTTAGTTTCATTTCAGTTATTTGATATCACATTTATTCACATGTTCTCACTTGCTATTTCATTTATATTTTAGTCTTTGTTTGTGTCCTTAAACTTGACTTGAAATACCTCCAATCCATGTGGAGACGATACTCACTCGTCACTTTACTACTTATTTCGACGTGTATACTTGCATTGTTTGCGTATCATTTATAGTACACCCCTACACGTAACACGCTTCACTCTTGTCATACTAGGCTTTGAGGCGGCAGTGGATGGCCCAACATCACGGAGGACTTCCTTCACAATTCAAATATGATCCGAAACAACTTGTTCATCGGTGGCATCGGACGGGACATGTACAACAGGCGTTGCGACAGGCTTTGCTTTGGTTTCTTTTGACTCGATCAATGTGTTGGTACTAGCAGATTCAACTTGAACGAGGGACAACGAGATAGTAGAATCAGATGGGGTATGAACTAATCGGGGACTGGTTGGCATAGCATCATCGCTGGAAAAGATTTCTGTAGTGAAATATGGGAAAGCTGGCAAGAAATTTGGGGACATCTTCTCAAGGGTTTCCCTGATGGCAACATCCCTGGCATGACTATACTGCCAGAGCTTGACATTTCGCTCCTCGGCTTTCTCTAATTTAAGAAGAATAGTCTCCTAACGATGGTTGATATGTGAAAGCAATGCGACTGCACTAGCTGGCATGATAGCGTCGGATTCTACCTTTGGCACTTTGGGCTTTGGTGTTGGTGTGGTTGCCTTTCCCTTTCCTTTATCCTTGGACTAGGTGGAAGTGAGTTGCCTCCATAGAGTCGAGGTGATTGTGGTGCCCTTAATTTCCTTGCCTTTGTCTGAGTCGATCCTAGGCACGCCATGTCTCATGCAAATTTTAGAAATTAATAAGGGAAAGAACAAACTGCCATTAGACTTACCAGCACATTTATATGTCTCCTCGATGATGATCCGGCCGACATTAATTTTTTGACCAACTATGATTGAGTGCATTAGTGCCAGTCGTTCCTACGAAACCGTTTCGTTGTGGGTGGTTGGCATCAAATATGCCTTTAAGAAGTGGTTCCACCCCTTTGGCTGTGACTTCAATGCCAGTCGCTTGACTATCTGGTGTCTCTTTGATGACACAATTCATGTCGTGCCAGGCTCGCACAGATCTGTTAACAACTTCTTCCTCTTGGTAGCATTTATTGACTCGACATACTCCAGATGTTCATCCTCGGTAACCCTCAGCTTGAACATGGCATTGATATAACCCTCATTAAAACGCACAAATGTGCCTCGTATCATCAAGAAAGGGTTATCTTTGGTGGTCAAGTAAGCATAGAATAGTTTTATCGAGCCTTGGGCGGCTAGTGTAAAATCCTTTTCCTCTATAATTTTATCCGTCGTATGCCAAGCCACTGCCTTGGCATTCTGTCTGGCACAAAAATCTGTACACGATTGATTTCTCCCAATTTGCAATCACCCCATGCCAAGTACCTGCCTTGGCATTCTGCCTGGCACACTAAATCTATACATACTTAAATGAAAAACCTTTCAAAACAGAAAAATAAAAGAAATAAAATGAGAAAATAAAAATTTAAAATTGAGATATCCTAAATACTAAAAAAAATCTCCTAAAATATTTACAATGATCATACTGGGTTGGCAAAAAGTTATTGAATTTTATCAAGGAGATAGTCTTCGTGGCATTGTTCTGACTTCCTTCCCAATAGTGGTTTAGTCTTTAGCCCTTGATTGGTGGATAGTGGGATGTGGAAATCTTTTGTTTGAATAACCAACATAAGCCAAAGAATTCCTTACCTTTGAGTATGCCAAACTCTCGATTGCATAATGAAATAGAACTGTTTGCCATGGTGGCTTTGAACAACCACCTTAGAAAATCGAAGTAACTCTTTGTTGTAGGTCTCGAGAACCTTTGCTCAAACTCATTACCCCAATAGTGCTTAGTTTTTTCTACTCATTTCTCCTTTTATGTCGAGGCATAGGCATTCTCACCATGTTCCAAAATTGTTGTAGCAATCTTCATTAAATCTTCAGTTTCTTGTCGCAACATCTCTGGCATTGTTGTTAACTGTAAAAAAAAATTCTGCTTCAGCTCTTCAATCTCAATCATTTGAAATCCCCTTTTCATTCCTATAACTACCTGTAAAGTGTCCATAAGTTCTATATTTCATGCACATTCCATCTCCTATTATTGTTGTTTTTAGTACCTTTTAGGCATAATTAGGATCATGCATTGCATTTTACAGTATTCTTTACTTTGCATGCTATTTATAGATTATCTGTTATTTGGTAAGGAAAAGGTATTGTTTTAGTTTAGTTTTAGTTTTAGGTTCTAGAGGCTGATAGAAGGAGAGAGGAGCCAAGGACATGATGCTGAGGCAGCAGACTAAGGAGTTGTACTGATGCAGATCCAGACAGAGACAGCAGCTACCGAGTAGCTGCTGTCGAGTAGCTGCCGCCTCCATACCTGCCACCCAAGATAGCAAACTGAGGAATTGGAAAACTGGAGTGCGATTTGTAGAGCAGAAAATCTTGATCTTAACGATGTTGTCCACTCAATTTTCCGATGACTGTAGCAACGGGCAGAGCCACGGAAGGAGGAATGCGAGATTACTTGCGGAGCAAGGCAAAGTGAAGAAGTCCACATTCAACTCAAAGAAGTCAGAATTTAAGGTTGCATTTAATGCAAAAGCTACTTTGAAGACTTCTACTTCAAGATGGAATAGACCTAGCTAATGCATATATATACATGTAGAGCGTCTAGGTGTTCCCTATTTATGAGCGCAAGTGCACACTCTTGTCAAGTTATAGTATAAAAGATATTGTCTACCACAGGGATTGGAGCAGCTCTTATGAATGGTTTCTTGCACAAAGATTTAGTAAATGCGTAATTAAATCTCACGATGTGGAAATATAAAAACACAAATAAAATGAAGATAGTGATGAGAGGAATGATATGGAGAGATTTGGTCGATAGATTGGGTAAGACAAATGTAGCTCAGTAGCGTATGGACTGCATTGTAAAGTTTGAGTATGTTTTGTGCTACCATGAATTGTTGCCTCGGCGAGTATGGCGGGCGGCAAACTACGACCCTGTCACGCGGCCGCATCAGGTCACTACCACTGCAAAAGTGTACTGTCTCGGCAGGTGGAATGGAAAGAGGTCTTGGCGGCAAGTCTGGCGGACATTCCAATTTCGGCGGGATAGTCGACAGTTATCCCTCCTATTTCTAGGTTAGGATGCTCGAACACTCACGTGATGTAGGCAATACCTAGCAATCTCAGCGTAAACCTAACACGGGCAAGTCCATTCGATTGGTGATCCCTCTTAGCCGCTGAAACTTGTGGACTGGTGTAGAACCAAGTTAGTCACGCCTCAACATGTTGTGACCATGCTTAACCCTTTTGTGAGTCTTGCACTTTCATGCCCGACAAATGGATTTTCTCTCAACTGACTGGTGTAGAATAATTGAAAGAACAAAGAGCATAAATTAAGCAAACTTTGGAATTTTATTGAAAACAACTCACAACTAATACAAATGTTTCTCACAAACTACGTTACATACATGGGCCTTAAACCATAGGAGAGTTGGGCTGTGACCCCCAACAACTCCAACCTATCTAGCTATCTCCCCATTTATCCTTTCTCGGCGTGCAATATGCGAGATGCCCCTATACCCTTACATACATTGGGTATATATAGGGCTCATTGCCTAAGTTTGAGTCCTCCTTGAATTAGAAGTTCTTAAAGTAATTTACATTAAATACATATTCCTTTTTTTACTTAAATGTGGACTCTTTGGACGTTGCCTTCTTCCGCAAGTAAGGATAAGTACTCCTACTTATCGGTCTTGGATCAGCTCTATCGGCTACTACATGCTTCAGAAAATTGCAAGACTGGGCTCATTGGGCTTAGGAAATTACCCTCTTTCAATCGCGACCCATCTTGACTAAGTCAATGTAACTCATGCCCGGGCGGCACTTGGCAGCAATGCTGCTTCGGCAGCGTCCTTGCGGCATCTGGAACTGCTTTAGTACAACTCCTTTTGTTCCAACTTTACTGTCCTCTCCTCTCCTCTCCTTGCTACATCACCTAAAAATATAAACTAAACTAAAACAGTAACTTTTCTCAACCAAACAATAAATATTCAATAAAAGCATGGTAAAAGAGAAGATATCATTATAATGCATGCAATGCACCTAAATATGTCTAAATGGGCTTAAGAACAACAATAATAAGGGTAGGAATGTGTACAAAATATAGAACTTGTGGACACTCTACAATACCCATTGTACTTTTACTTCAAGACAACTTAGGTTTTCCCGTAGGCATAGTTTAGGTTTTCTTGCCGCCATTATGTTATAAAACTCTCTTTGGGTTTGGGTTATGTTGTAATTAGCGTGAGAACGGTTGTTTAGGATTTTTAGTTTGTTTTTGCAATAAAGCTTCAAGGTTTTCTTATTCCATGTTATTCATAGTTTTCAATTAAGGCGAAAGATTAGTTGATTAATATCCATTTGTTTAGTATCGAGAGAGTCGAACTCACGAAAGGAATAAGTACGGTCTTCACCTTAATCAAGTGTTGATCAATCCAGCCTAGACATAGGTTAGGGTTTAAGGCGGCTAAAAGAGAACGAACCAAACATTGTTGTCTTTGCACAATTCACGACGCGGCTGGTATTATCTGTAGTGGGCATCAACAGCATTCTGACTTAGACATAAGCAGGATCACTTTTGAAGCGTTCTGTCGAACCTTGTAGTTCTACCATGTTTGCCGCTGAGACACACTTCCATTCCACTGTCGGGGCAGCGAGAGCATCACAGCAGCCTACCTACCATCCCTCGCTGAGGCAGCAAAGTATCGCACCGCAAAGCAACTTATCCTATTCAACGCAGTTTCACACTAAGCAGCAGCATAACCCGGCCCATTCCATCAATCTGAACTCTTCCCTTATATTTGCTTGTGTTTTATTTTCTTTTCTTCTTAAACAAGTCAACTTATTTGTGCATTTAATTTTCCCTTGTGCAGGAGTTACGATTCGAGTCAAGCTGTCCAATCCCTATGGGAGACGATATATTTTGTACTATTACTTGATAGGAGTGTGCACTTGCGCTCATATTTAGAGAACATTAAAACGCTCTACAAGTTTTTGGCGCTGTTGCCCGTGATTGGTAATAGCAAAATTCATTTTTAAATTTCTGCACCTTTATTTATTTGCTTTTAATTTTTAGTTTTTATCTTTATTCGGAAAAAAATTAATTTTACAGTTCCTTTGCTAAGTGCATGACTAGGGCAAACCCAAAAGGCAAAATCGTTTACATTGACGATATCGAACGAAGAGCAAGAGAACTCAAAAAGAAGATCAGAACAGCCCTAGGGAAAGCTAAAGAAGAGAGAAAAGCAGAGGAAATCATGGAAGTAATAAATGACAACCCTACCAAAAATGCTCAGAACGGCAGGGATGGGCAGCAAGACCCGCCACCTAGAGAACAGCAGCAAGTTCCACCTAGGCAGTCGCCCCCTATTCTGCCCAGGCAGCCACAGTACATTCGAACCACCAGAGATTATTTGGAGCATGACTTCAGAGGGTTCGACCCTATAGTGACAAAACCTGAAATTGAGGCGAATCACTTTGAACTGAAGCCCGTGATGTTTGACATGATCAATACTTTGGGGCAATATGGAGGGACTGCCACAGAAGATGCTCGGCAGCACTTAAGAGGATTCCTGGTTATATGCAGAGCGTTCAAAATACATGGAGTCCACTAAGATGTGCTAAGGCTGAGGTTATTCCCTTATTCACTAAGGGATAGGGCAAAACAGTGGTTGAACAACCAGCCAGCAAGATCGTTCAACACATGGACAGAGCTGTGCAAGGATTTTTTGGATCGTTTCAGCCCATCTAATGTCACAGGCAGATTGAGAAACGAGATAAAAGCCTTCTGAGAAGGGGATGATGAGACAATGTATGAAGCATGGGAGCGGTATCAACAGATGCTTAATAACTGCCCGCTTCACGATTTTCCAGCTTGGACACATGTGTCAATATTCTACAATGGGGTGAACTACCCAACCCAAATGAAGATCGACGCCTCTGCCAACGGGATCATCCTTGACAGACCACCAGAGGAGGCACTGCGGATCCTGAACCAAGCCGCCAAAAATGACTATAAGTACCCAACTGACCGCCGAGGCGGCATTAGGCGGCCATCTATTGTGAACGAAGTAGAAGCCTCAGAATCTGTCAATGCCCACCTCGACAAACTAATAGAGCTGGTTATGAACATGGTTAAACTCACAGGAAAAGTCTATGAGGCCAAGGCTGTAGAACCATTTTGTGATTGGTGTGGGGGCAATCATGATTCCTCTAAATGTACTGCATCTGCCAATTTCATAGGAGGATACGAGAGGAACAACAGGCCCGCCACGAACACATACAACCCTGGATGGAGAAATCACCCAAACTTCGCCTAGAGCAATCCTAAAACTGCTGCAAATCCACAACAGCAACAGGGAGGTTACCAACAGAACCGGTCCAGACAACAAGCTCAGTAACCACAGAACAATTCACTAGAAGCAACTTTGCAAACGTTTATGTCTAACACTAGTGAAATTATTGTTTGTACTAATAAATTCATTGATAAAACTGAGTCGTTTATGGACAGGACAAAGATGAGGATGAACAACCACGAAGCTGCGATAAAGAACCTGGACACCTAATTTGGGCAATTCACTGCGATCTATAGCATCAGGACAATGGGTGCAGCATCCAGTAGTACAAAGGCCGCAGCTAAACCCACATATGAGCAATGCAAAGCCATATCAACCAGAAGTGGGAAACATTTGGATGAGCCCAGAATGGAAAAGGCATCAAAGGAATAGCCAGCACAAACAGAACTACCTGCCACGTCAGAATCAACACCAGCCGCCCCGGCAGATGAGCCTAAAAGCAGCCCTGAGGTAGATAATCCTCCACAGATCAAGTTCCCATGCAAAGAACGTATAGAGGACATCCGCCTACCAGCACCTTTTCCCCAGAGACTTAAGCAACAGAAGCAAGAGCACCAGTTTAAGAAATTCTTGGATATTCTGAAGCAGGTGCACATAAATATCCCTCTAATAGAAGCCATTCAGAACATGCCCAACTATGCAAAATACCTAAGAGACATGGTTTCCAAGAGGAAGAGAATTGGGGAGTTCGAAACAGTTGTTGTGATAGAGGAGTGCATGGTTATGCTGCACAACAAGTTTCCGCCCAAGCAAACAGATCCAGACAGCTTTGTTATACCATGCAGAATAAGCAGCAAGCACGAAACAAAAGCCCTGTACGATTTAGGAGCCAACATAAACTTGATGCCTAAGGCAATCTTTGACAAACTAGGAATTGGGCAAGCCAAACCTACCTCCATTATGCTGAAACTTGATGATCATTTAGTTGTATAACCGGAGGGCAAGATTGAAGACATCCTAGTACGAGTGGGCAGCCTTATTTTTCCAGCAGACTTCCTCATCTTAGACTGTGAGATCGATGAAAATGCCCCTATCATCCTTGGGCGACCATTCTTGGCCACATGCAGAACGTTAATAGATGTGGAGCATGGGGAGCTGATCATGAGGGTAGACATTCAGAGCATCAAGTTAAATGTGTTACAACCCTCAGAAAAGGAAAAGGAAGAATGCCCAGATGCACAGGTCTCCAAAATCAGCACAGAGACAGGCCAAGACAGCAGTTGTCACGACAGACCCGAGGGCAGGCTAAAGGACCCAACAACACACCACCTAAAAGAACAAGAGGACCCTCCAGGAGGGA
Source organism: Hibiscus tridactylites (assembly GCA_958450335.1). Lineage (NCBI taxonomy): Eukaryota > Viridiplantae > Streptophyta > Magnoliopsida > Malvales > Malvaceae > Hibiscus > Hibiscus tridactylites. The sequence continues at coordinate 76,771,739 of OY288273.1, forward strand.
AAGACAAGACAAATTACCTCAAGAAGTGGTTATGTTTGGGAGATGCACCCAAATGCAATCCTAACATAACTTAATTAGTATTATTTTCTTTATTTTTATGTTTTAGGAATAAAGTTCAATTTATTGTAATTTATTTTCTGTTAGGATTAGATTTTTAACTAGTTAAATTTATTTTTCACATTATTATTTTCAGAAGTTATTTAATTATATTTATTTTTATTTCAGGCTTTAGGAATAAAAGAGCCGGATCAAGAAGAAGCCCAACAAGGAGCCCGCCCACCATCTCGCCAAGACAACCAAGGGCGGCCCAACGCAGACACCGCGTAACGGCTAGTTTCCTGCTAACGGCTAGATGCCAATAGCTACAGAAATAACAGGCAGAAACCCCGTAACGTGCACGAGACAACTTAACTGTTGGACATTTAATGCCGCCACGGCATCTCTCGGCAACCTCTATTTAAATCTTACTCACCCCATTCATTCACTTTACTTTCACCTCCTTGCTATATTCTTCTTGAATCCATTGCTCTCTTTTCTCACAATATTTTTCTTTTAAGTCTCATTATATTCCAACCATCTCACACATGGCTTCAACATCAGCACCCAAACCCACCATCTAACTTTTTTGCTCCAAGGCAGATGAAAGGTGATATAAAAATCAGTTTGCTAAGCAAGCAATTTGGGAGGAGCAAGGTTTCCACTACACGAAGCAAATAGGGGACCTTGGCCGCCTTGTTCGAGACCATCCATAGCAAGGGATGGGAAATATTCGCACGACAGCCGGAGATGGCCAACATCACCTTGGTCAAAGAGTTTTATGCCCATCACCCCTGCCCAAAGTTGTCGTTTGTCTACGTCCGAGGGGAGCCTGTCAAGCTGAACGCCACCGTAATCAACAGCTTCTACGGCCTAGAGATGGAAGACAACCCCCATAAGGAATGGAGGCAGTCACTAACAGTTGTCGACTACGATAGAATCAAGGCCAAGCTGTGCGAGCCCAACACGCCATGGCTGGCAGGAAAGCATGATGGCTCTGCCCAAAGCCGTTGACTGATGCCCAAAGCCGTCGACAGCTTGGCATTAATCAGGTCCATTTGTACAATTAAGATCTTTGAAAATTTCAACAGTAACACATGTTTGTTTTTACCAAGGTAGGGTTGGCAAATGATGGCTCCACTAGTTTTTCCAAGGTGGTGTTGGAAATAGATTGCGGTCTAGCATTGCTAGTGCTTGCCTCCCCATTCTCAGCTTCCTTGGGTTCATCTACTGGCAATGATTTCTCTTCTTGGCAAACAACCGATTGTTTGGCAAGTGTTTCATTCTCGATAGGTTTGCCATTTCGGAGAGTGAAAGCTTGGCTTTGTTCTCTCCCTGTTTTCCGAACATCCTCTATATCACTTGGTAGAGTCCCTGGAGGTCTGGCACTAAGTGTGCTGGTAATCTGTTCTATCTGAATTTCCAAGTTCCTCATGGATACATCTAGACTCTAGACAGTTGCATCGTTATGCTCCATATACTCCTTAAGGGTGTTCTCATCAGAAGATCTTTGCACTAAAGGTAGATGATTCTGCGCTCTCTATGGCATCACATTCTGGTTGAAACCTAGCAGTGCATTGTCATTCTGACACTGGGCATTAAATTGGTTACATCTCTGGTTTAACCAGGAAAGGTTCAGATGCTGCTTCCAACCTGCATTATAAGTATTGGAATGTGGGTTAATATTACGATCGAAATTGCTAAAAAAATTATTGATTCTAGGTTTGTTGGGAATTCTCCCACGATATGTTCATCACCTCAAATAGTGCAAAATGGTTCCAATGCCTTTACTTCTCGGACTTCAACATACTTTTGCATTGTCTTCACTATATTAACGAGGTTGGAAATTTGAGCATTAATTGATGAAAGTGCATCAAGTTCCAACTTTCCAACTACTCTCGTTTCAGCTCCCATTCTGGTTGTAGGATATTATAGATCATTGGTGGCAATCCTTTCAAGGATGACATATGCCTCATTATAATTTTTATCCAGCAACGAACCATTTTTTGAAGGGTCTACAATGGTCCTGGCATGAGCATTGAGTATGGTGTAAAAGATCTCCAGCTGGTTCCAAGCAGGGAATCCATGCATGGGGCATCTTCTCAATAGGTCCTTGAATCTCTCCCAGGCATCATATAAGGTCTTGTCATCAGCCTGACTAAATGTCGTGATCTCGTTCCTCAGCTTGGCATTAAGCTTAGGTGGCTGGAATCGCAATAAAAACTTTTGGCATAGATTTGCCCATGTAGCAACTGAGCTAGGTGGCAAAGAACTTAGCCACGACTTTGCTATATCTCTAAAAGAAAACGCGAATAATTTCAGCTTCACTATGTCTTTAGAAACTCCGAGTTGCTGAAATAGTTGGCAAACCTCCATGAATTGCTTCAAGTGTTGCCTTGGGTATCCAGTTGGTGATCCATCGAACTGTCATACATTCAAAAGAGTTTGAATTATTACCGGTTTACGCTCAAAATCGGTTGTGTTTACCTCTGTGCCAACTAGGCCTGGTATCAAATTGTCTATGGTGGGTGCTAAGTGTTCGCTAATGGGTATGTTATCTTCTATCTCCACAATCCCATGTCGCGCCATCTCTTGACGTTCTCTCCTTAGTTTGTGTAGGGTTTTCTCAATTTCAGGATCGTGCTTCAAGCTCTTCCCTTGCAGTGTTGCTCCTATTCATAAAATAAATAAAAATAACTAAAAATAAAAATAAGTAAAAATCAAAACAATAAACTCTTTTGCAATCCCCGACAATGATGCCTAAAACTTGTAGACTTCTGTGAGTGCTTGGGAAAATGGGTAGAAAATGTATTGGAGATGTATAAAAACAGTGCCAAGGTTGAGTCTTTTGCCTGTGAGTATACACGGTCTGCAAGTAATATATTAGTAACCTGAGTATCAATCTCACAAGGATTGACCAAGAGTTCGAATGCTTTGCTAGTTACTTGTCAAAGGAAAAATATTGTTTGAGTTGAAAGTGGTTTTGAAAAATAATTTAAAGAAAAGAAAAATAAAATAAAATAAAACAATGTTGGCAAGGAGAGTGTCAAATGAGTGATGAGCATTAGCAAGGAATGCCTGGTTTTCACGCTATTCATGCCATGTCAGCCTTTAATAATGTAGTTCCTTGACATCATTTAACGAGCAAATTCAAAGTTGGAAATGCCTCTTTCGATGGTCAATACCCAAAATTAACCATATAAAAACTCGTATATTTCTATAGTGATGTTTTTTTATCAATCAATTTGATTAAGTCCCAATCTATACTCATAAGGGGTAGATTCACTTCAGAAGTAAGAACATTTACTTGAACATCTTCTTTCGAAGCATCTCGCCTTAGTATCTGGCAACATATTGTTGCCCCCTAAGTTTGTTAAGATATTAAGGTTCAAAAAGCCAACAATAACAACTTTCTCTTGGCACGGTTTTTATAAAATGTTGAAGAACGTGTCAAATAGGGAAAACAATGCCGAAGAATTTTCATTATTAAAAACTAAACATAAAAATAGCGTTCAACGCAAACATCCCCAACCAACTATTAAATTAGTTCATGGTGAGGGTATCAAACCAAAAATCTTCATCGTTTTGCAAACAGATCATCATTTAAAAGAAAATAAAAACAACTAAACAAAGAGAATGGACGAGAAGGGGGTTTGTCGATGCAGCCCTTCGAGGTTCATGCTCTCAGTCAAGCTAGTTGAACCACGTCTCCTTGGTACAGCCGGTTTTCGATGGATATTTTGATATCCCAATTGATGCTCAAATGCTTGCTTGATCGTTCTTTAAATAGGCGTGCAAGGAAGACATAAGATAAGATCTTGGGTTTGAATTTTGAATGCTCAAGGGATAAGGGATGTGATCATCTTATCCAAAGTTTGAATGTGATCTGAACAGGTTAGGGCTGACGTCATTTACCGTCATTGCTTCGCCAACCAAGCTTAGCATTATTCCGCCAACCAAGCTTGGCACTATTTTTCTGCTATTTTTTCGAAGTTTGGTCCAATTGCTATTTTCTCGTAGCCTGATTTGGTCCTATTTTTTCGGGTTCAACAGCTACTTGGTCGGGCATCAAATCCCTCTTCTCTGCCAACCGGTGCTTTGGCAATATTTGGTCCATCTGTGCCAACAACATCTTGGCATTCTCTTTGGCATTTCTTCCTTCCTACGCTGCTGTGTTCTGCCAATTGTTATGCCAAGCCTGCAATAATGCCAACAAAATAACCCTTCACACTACATAGACAAAATTCATAACTCCTTATGCAAATGTATGAGATTAACAACTAAATGCAAATAAATATACTCAAAAGCAAGCAAAGGCATCGTAAAATAGGCATAAAAATCAATATTTTTGAAGAGTTAACAGTTGTCAACCATCGGGTTCCTTATTTTCTTGTTTTTTTTATATTTTTAATAAGAATTTTTGTCCTTGTGGATCGTGTTCCCTCTATCTTTGTGACATGCTTTTTCTTTGTTTTTGTGGTTCGTTCATCTGTCGTTTTGGCATGATTTCAACATACCTTAGTGGTCGTTTGGTGCTCGTATAGAGATCTTCATGGTGCTAGTTTCTAATTTTGATTATGTTGGTGGTCATAGAAAGATAGATCCCCACTCGGTTGATGGTTGTTTGTCGATGTAATCAGACCTAGGTAGCGGAGCAATCTACCTGATAGTTTGGTCCGCTCACCACTCTTTTTTCACCCTTTTAAACGTCTCGTTTGGATAGAGACAAGTAGATTTAGGAAGGCTTCTGGATTTTGTCGGTATGCTAATCTCTATAGGAGTATTTACTTTTATTTACACATTTGGGCTTTGTATGAGATTTTGGTGGACTAGTCCCCAATATTTTTCCCTTTTTAATGTGTTGTATTTAAGATATCTTTCATGGTTATTAATAAAATCCAGTTGTCATTGTCGAAAAAAAGTTTTGGTGACATTAGATTGTGAGGTCGATTTAGGACAATCCCTCTTTCCCCTTATTAAGAAAAACATGGTTTGGGCTCCGAGCCAGGGTAGGAGGGCCCCGCCCAAGGCCCATAAATTTAAAATTTTCTTAGTTAATCTTTGGTTATGGTTCATGGTATAAACTCTTATTTTTTTATAATAATTTAAAAAAACTGTCAAATGAAAATAAGGGCCCATAAGTTTAGTGTTAATTGCTTACCGAATATTTCCCATAAAATCCAATTAAATATGTTTGAATATTTCCCATTAGTTTAACGTTAATTGCTTACCTATTTGATTTCTCATATAACTTAATTTAAATATTTCCTTTCCAAAAATCTAATTAAATCTCTTTTAACATTGGGTTAAAAAATTTATGAGATGAAAAAAACTATATTAACATTATTTCTCTCTTTAATTAAATCTCTTTAACTTCCCATAATTATCTCTTTCATGATGAAAATTTTTATTAACTTATTTTTTCTCAACTCAACAAGATGGGAAATTTTAAGTATAATTAGCTAGGGATGGGCATTTCACCCGGACCCGACGGGTTCCGACCAGGCCCGATCAGGTCGGGTATTTTTATGAAAAAATCGGGTTCGGGTCGGGTTTTTGTGTAGGGTGAGGTCGGGTTTGGGTTTTAGGGTGAAAAAATCCGACCCGACCCGACCTGGGACTAATAGTGTAATTTTCCCTTAAATGTTTTAGGGATATTTGTAACGATACCCCCTCTTTATATATTTTTTTTATAATTAGGTCCTTAAAATTAATTTTTTATTTACAATTTAGTCCTTAAGTTTATTGTTTTTTATAATTATGCCTCTTAAAATTATTTTTTTACAATTAGGTCCCTAAAATTAATTTTTTTTCTATAGGTCGGGTCTGGTCGGGGTTGGGTTTAGAATATTTATTTTAGGGTCGGGTTTTTAAAAAAAAATAGGGTCGGGTCGGGTTCGGTTTTAGGATTATTAGTTTCAGGTCGGGTTCGGGTGGGCCAAAATCCCGACCCGACCCATCCCTATAATTAGCATGCTTTATTTTTTCCATATCTTACAATTCATTTGAAAATTTTTACTCTTACTTTTTAATTTTTCATATTTTTCACAAACACAAAATCACAATTAAGAAAATGTTGCGATAATTTTAAGATTGTTTTTCTCATAATAATTTGTCGTATGTTGATGCAGATGATTTTTTCCTAAAATGAAAATGTTGTAAATGAATTTTCCAAATGTGTTCATGACAATGCTTGAAATTCTTAAGTTTGTCAAAGATGTAGATTGTTATCCTAATGTTTCATTTGCTTACCGAATTCTATTAGCAATGTCGGTGACAGTTGCATCTGCGGAAAGAAGTTTTTTAAAGCAAAAATTATTGAAAATTTACTTGAAGTCAACAATGTCACAAGAAAGATTGAATGAGCTAAGTATTTTATGTATTGAGAGAAATTTGTTGAAAAACATTGATGTTAACACTATCATCAATGATTTTGCATCAAGAAATGCTCTAAGAAAATGTTTTTATAAGTCTTTGTATGCTTAAATATATTTTTAACACTTCTTAGATTGTAATGAATTGCTATTTGTTTAATTTAATAAAAATATTCTAATTAAATTTTATATTGCATATTCTTTAAATTTCTTTTGCATTAGGGGCCTTTTTTTTAATTTCACCCCGAGCCAAAAGAAAATAAAAGGCATGATCAATCCTGCTTAGGTTGGGTGCACTACACCAGACTTGTTCTAAAGCGACATTTTTTAGGCCTCTAAAATCACCCTCGACGCTAAAAAAAGGCCGCCAAAACCATCGTTGAAAAGAGTGCTGCAAACGTTAGCGGCGTTTGTGTATAAATAACATCGCGACAGATTATGTTCTGCAGCGGCGTTCGAAATATAAAAGATGAAGTGAATACATTATGATTTATGTTGTAAAACTTACATGCGTAAGAAATCCATTGAATCGTGATGGAAAAGAACATATCGATGTGCTTGTACCTAAAACTTATCATCTAATTATGCAATTTCAACTTTGTCGAGTGGTTCCCCATAAATTCCAAAAAAAAATAAGTCTCAACTAAGTTATTAGTATTGCACACGTCATTTCTATTTGGTCGGCTAAATCTCGTTTCAACGACTTCCAAATATCGAGAGCAAAAAGTCAGACACTCCTCTGCCAAATACCCTTCAGTAATTGATCCTTCTGAATAACGCTTATTACGATAGTAAGACTTCAACTTGCACAAGAACCTCGACGAGAAATAAACACAATATTATTGTATAAAGTTGTAATTAAAATAAATTTTCAATACTAATTGAATACATATTAGACAATTTGCACCTCTATATAGGATACATCCACCGATAAAAAATCGGTCCACCAACTTTAGCTTCGTGAGGGAGATGAACCAGCAAGTGCACCTTAATTGTGAAGAGTGAAGGTGGAAATATCTTCTCCAAGTTTCATAAAGTCAAGGCGACTCGATCTTATAGTTTCTCAAGTTCTTCGACCATCATAACTTTCCCAAAAATAGCTTTCATTATATTGGAAAGTTCAATTATACAAGATGTCACCTCATTTGACATACAACTGTGTAATGCAACTGGCATTAAATCTTGCATCAGTATGTGATACTCATTTGACTTTAGAGAATAAAGTCTTTGATCTTTAACACTGCCACATCGAGATATATTTGATGCATACCCATATGGAACCTTTATATCCTTCAACACCGTGCAAAACACTTCTTTTTATTTCTTTGACATTGCAAAAATAGAAGGCGGTATCAAAAATTTTCCATTAAGAAGTTCACGAGGATGAAGATCATGCCGAATTTCAATGTCAACTAAGTCAATTCGACTCTTTAGATTGTCTTTAGATTTTCTATCGACATTGAGAATGCTCCCGATAATATTCTTACAAACATTCTTCTTAATGTGCATGACATCGAGATTATATCTCAAAATGTTATGCTTCCAATAAGGCAACTCGAAGAAGATGCTTTTCTTTTTCCACAAATCTGCATCATTTAGATCACCCTCTTTATCAGAATCATCATCACTTTGCTAGCAAACATCATTTCCATACACTTCCTTTGTCTTTTTCTTTGATTGCGGGTTAGGTGGTTGGTTTCTCTTTCTACAAGTAAACTGCATATGTTTCAACATCGACAAGATATCAAACCTGATTGTTTGCTCATGAGCTTTTCTGAACTCTTCAGTACCATCAAATATATTCTTTTGATATCTAAATTTATGATTTTCATCTAACCACCGATGATGTCCCATGTAAGAGAATTTCTTTCCATTATACAACCACTTCAAACATGTTTATGCAGCACAACAAGGACAAGCATGACGACCTTTGGTACTCTAATCAGATAAATTTGCAAAAGCATGAAAATCATTAAGTGTCCATAATGAAGTGGCACGAAAATTAAAGTTCTTCTTCTTCAACACATCATATGTTTCAACACCCACCCATAATTGTTTTAACTCTTCAATAAGAGGTTGCATATCGATGTCAATGTCATTCCCGTGACCTTTTTCACCGGGGATTATCATGGATAAGATAAAGGGTGACTGTTTCATGTAAATCCACAAGGGCAAGTTGTAGGGAACAAGCAGAACACACCAAGTATTGTACGAAGTACTCATGATTTTAAAAGGATTAAACCCATCAGATGCAAGATCAAGCCTGACATTTCGAGGATCTCCTGCAAAACTTGGAAATATTTGGTCAAATGACTTCCAAGCTAAACTATTTGCAGGATGCCTAAATAATTCATCATATGTCCGTCCATCATGATGCCAACTCATAGACTCAGCAATCTTTGAAGACATAAAAAGTCTTTGAAGCCTAGGTATTAGAGGAAAATATCACAGAATCTTTACTGGCTTCTTTCTTGATCGTGTTTCAACTTCGTCTTCACTCATATTTTCTGCATCCCCATTCATCCATCGAGATTTACCACATATATGACAAGACTCCTGGTTTTTTCTATCACCGCAATACAACATGCAATCATTCAGACAACTGTAGAATTTCTCATAACCAAAGCCCAAATCTTTTATCATTTTCTTCATATCTTTGTTGGATTGAGGAATTTTTGCAAAAGAAAACATTTCTCCCAAAAACTCTAATAATTGCGTAAAAGAGTTACCGATCCACCCTCCCAAGCATTTTAAGTGGAAAAGACGGATGCAAAATGAGAGTTTTGAATATTTTGATCCCTCATAAAGTTGTTCATTCATTTCATTAAGCAAATTATAAAACTTTGTTGTTTCTCCATTTGGCTCTTCATCACATCAAGTTCTTCCCATCTCGGTGCTAGCATTAACACCAATATCACAAGCATCTTCTCTAACAGATTGATGATAACCGTGCATATTAAATGCATCTCACAACATACCCTCCATGTCATCTTCTCTACGAGATCGACGGTGAAAATTAGTAGGATCAACCGAATTACTCGTGGATGAAGCTCTACGAGGTGTAATCTCTCCATGGAATATCCATTATATATAGCTCCTAACAAAGCCACAAACAAATAGATGTTCATGTATAACTTCACGAATATGCCAGTTAATGTTAGCACACTTCTTACAAGGGCAATGAATCATGTTCTCTTGGCTTGCATTCACAAAAGCATAATTTATAAAAGTTTCTACTCCATTTCGATAGTCCGCGCTTACCCTTGACAAATTTATCCAACTCTTATTCATTTTGTATTTCTGTAATATCCATTTCAAATGTTAATTGTTAATACTACATATTCAATTTATTCTTTTAAATTGATAATTGTAGATAAAAAAAATTAAAAGTTTGCAAAGTTGAACCTAACATGGTGCATATTTGAAATATGAAGAGAGATGTAACTATTATATTACCAAAGTAAAAATCAAGGTAAATATATAAAGTATCTACCAATCATACTTTACCAGTCAGAAATGGTCATATCATTAGATTTCTAGCAAAGAAATGGTCAATAAATGTTGGAACAATAAGCATAATGGAATACATTGGGTTTAAACTGTGAAAGCATACCTATTAGAAGCAAATTGGATATCACTTTCGTCTACCAAATTATTAAGAGAGGTAAATGAGCTTCCAAGAAAGAAAAATAACGATAAGCATTAACAAAGTGGTAAATTAAAGTCTCTATAGTCCATTCAAATCAATGTATAAACAATAAACTTAAAAAATAGTCCATACAAGTCCCTAAACATATTTACATATAATTACAAATACAACACTGCAACTATTACACGGGAACGGGATCCATATTAGATTATCTTATCAAAGAAACTTCTTAAGGGTAAACTTCTTATCAAAGTTTTAAAACCCTAGTTCTAAAATGAAATATCAATTTTGTTTAGGGTTGGTAGGTTTTGTTTTGTGGAAAGAATAGTCTAATTTTGCAAATCTAACTTTAAGAGGTATGTTCACGCGTAAGCCTAGCACGAGTTAGACTATTCATGAAAAAGAAAATATTGATCCACATAAAATATTCAAGTTAGAAAATTTTTGTCTACAAAATGTGCATGCATTTTATTAAGAGTTAATATTTTGATTGATTTTTATTAGAATTTTACTAAATATAATATTTTTGCTTCGATTAAGTTTGCTTCAACATTTTCTACGAAGATTATATCCAAGAAATGGACATATTCCCTAAACTTATAGAGTACTCTCAAATGTATGACCAAACACTTCCATCAACTCGGATATTTTCAACTGGGTAGCTACAACTTATAAAGTATTCTCAAATCTTTACCATGTTTCTTTCATGTTCAATGCTATAAGCTTATAACTTGGATTTAAAACAGCACCATTATCAATTCACTATCTCATGCCTCCCAAGATTAATCACTTAAAATTTAATTTGAGTAAATAGTTGCGACATTCCACTTTGTGTATAACCTCATAGCTTTGCAGTTAAACTTTCATTTTGTTATATTGGAATCGAGCTAACTTACACTAACCATAACCAACATATTTTCATTGGCTAAACCTACTAATACATCGAGATAAAAGAAGTATAACATAGAAGCCAACTTTTCTACATGAAAAGCAACCTTCACTGGTCAGGATATCCCCAAAAACTTTGTGAACAAAACTTAAATAAATTGGTTTTTTTAATTTTCTTTTTCCAAAAAAAAAAGGAAAGTTCTTTTAAATTGATAATTGGGTATTGTATGATCGGTTAGATTTTGTATGATCCAAAAAAACAAACTCCATGTGATTGTAAATTTAATAAGAAAAATAAATATTGATCTTCAATCCCCAACTGGAACAGCTTCAAGAAAGTTAAAAACTAAAACATCAATCCATTCCTAGCATTCTCGGGTACTTTGAATCTAAAGGTAAGAACAAACCTCAAAAAAAAAGATCGACGGAGAGGCGGATGACGAGGCCAACGATGACGCGAACGGACTTATTGTGGTGTTTTCCTCAAAGCGCCACCAGCATGATACCTCTTGTGGCGTTTTACAAAACAAACGCCACTAAGACCGGACTTATTGCAGCGTTTACTTGATAATCGCCACTAATTGTGCATCAATAGCGGCGTTTTCTCCAAAACGCCTTAAAATATGTCGTTTTGTGGCGATTGTCTTTTAAACGCCGGTAATATTGAAATATTAGCGGTGTTTGTTGCAAAAACGCTACGAAAAGCGCCGTTGTAGAACAAATCTGTTGTGGTGGTGTTAGTTTAAAAAGGCCGAGGTGGCGGTTTAAAACTATTGAGCGGACTTTGTTCTATTTTAATATTTAAAGTTTAGTCCCCTATACTTTAATTTAACGATATCGGGTCTTTTGTATTTTTATTTAAAAAATTCAGTTTTTTCATGACTTATTTCGAATTGTATTGTTGACTGCTAACTTAATATAAAATAGTATCAAAATAAAAATAACAATACACTACATCCCAGGTCATTCAATTATGTTTTTTGTTACAAATAGATCACTTTGTTCTAAATATTACAAATAGTTACTCAATTAAAATTTTATTGCAAACAGGTCACTCCACCGTTAAAATCGCAACATGACTTGGTACAATAATAGTTTTAATCCCCAAAATTATACCTTCAATCATTTTGGTTCTAATTTAAATAATTCAATAAATTTAACAATTCATTTTTAAAAATTTCAACATTACGCACTCTTCACACATCCTCCAACCACTTATCACACTCTTTGCTATTATTCAACAGATTGATAATCGATAGATGTCATAGCTAGGGTCGGCAATTGTCCATGGATGGTGGCCCACCTGACCCACCCAATCTAACTAAATGGACGAAAACCCGATAAAATGTGGGTTTGATCCGTTTGAAGTGGATGGCGGATGGAGTGGGTGATGGATTCAGGTGAAAAATTTTCAACCCACTATCTGATCTGTCACCCGCTCCATCCATCGGTATAATATTAATTTTAAAAAATATTTTGAACCTTAGACTTTTTTAAGCTTTTGTTTATTATTGGAAAATGAGAATTTTGTTTATGTAGATTCTGTTGTATGTACGATTATTTGGAAATTTAAAATTTTAATGATAGTTGACTTTAATGTATTAAATATTAAATTTTTTAGTAAGATTTTACATGTATTTTTAACTATAATTTTCTAATAATATAACTCATTTATGATCCGATCCACCCGCCTCATCCGCGATTGATGGGTGGGGCGGATTTGGGTCAATGATCAAGCGGGTGGTTGGTGGCTTGGGTGACAATTTGGGATACGGATAATGGGGTGGGTGAAGCTCCAACCCACCCAAATTCGACCCGTTGCCAGCCCTAGTCATAGCTCAACAGATATAGTCACTTTACTACGGGACAACTGACAGACTAACAGAATAGGCCTATTGTTCAACAGCTTGATAATCGATAGATTGCATAGCTCGACAGATATAGTCTTGTTTTAAGGGTAAACTATAGTAGTAGTCCCTCAACTTTTAGGATTCTTTCAATATGGTCACCAAACTTTTAAAACTTTCATTACAATCACTGAACTTTTAATTCGCTTTCACTACGGTCGTTGTCGTCAGTTGCCGTTAAATAATATGATATGACATGTTAACTTTTTAAAAAGTACCTTCTTCTTCTTCTTCTTCTTCTTCTTCTTCTTCTTCTTCTTCTTCTTCTTCTTCTTCTTCTTCTTCTTCTTCTTCTTCTTCTTCTTCTTCCAAAAATCACCCTTCCACCACTACAATTAACGTGAAAATCACTTCCCAACCCTCAAACTCCAAAGTAACAAACTTCTGTTTCTCCTTAAACGTTAAGCCCTCTTTAACAAAAATCACAATTAACTCCCAACAGTCATTCTTAGGCCCCATCATTATCACAAACAGCCTTCCACAACACTTGCACCACTTCAAAGCTTTTTTACCTTTAAAAAATATTTCAAGAAATTAAAGTCCAGAAGTACACTTTTTTGGGTTCTAATCAAGATTCTTTTTCATGACCATCTGCAATTTATTCAAGATTAGGAGCCAATTAATAACATTAAGAATATATACATATATGTTCATCACTTGCAAAATTAACCTTAACAAGTACATAGAGCTTACGCTTGTTAGTTTCAAGACTGCATTTTAAGTAGAAATGGTTGAGAAGATAAAGTATGTTGATGCTTTGAAGACATTTTTACAAGAGGTTACTTGATGTTTATGTTGGATTAAAATCCTCAATTGTGGGCACATATGTAAAATGTATGTTGCTATTATAAAGTATGACACAAAATAAAGTGACCAATTAAGTTAAGCGTGTCATAGGTATTAAAATGTCATGGAAATAAAAGTGTAGATACCATAAGATATATTTATAATTCAATGAGGGGCAGAGTTATAAATATTTAATAGTTTGATTTAATAATCAACTATATAAAGAGGTAGTGGTCCCCAAGAAATAGGTTAACTTGTATTACTCTTGTTCCCGTCAGAGAGTTTTTACGGCAAGGGCTAACCTATCTTCTTGGAAGATCACAACCACCTTTTAGGCGATCTTCATCAAAGGATTCAAGGTTTTCATCTATCGATTAATTCAGGTACGCTTCCGCATTCAGTTTATTATTCTTGATGATTTGACATGATAGATCTGGGGTTTTAAGTTTCATATTAATTTATGATTTGATTCTAACAAGTGGCATCAGAGCCTCGTCATGTTGAATCATTGAGAGTTAATTAATTTACCTTTCGGTTTGATTCATTCTAAAATCTTATTTTAGTACTTCCGTAGTTCCGTTCTGATATAATGTTTGGATTGATTAATTATGGATTTTTTATGTATTAAAATCGCTTGAATTCAGCGCTTAGGGTTTAATATCGCACATATTAATATTTCCAATTGCAATTTTAATTCAGGTGACATAACCCTCACGCTTCTGCCTTTAGATTTTGGGTTTTAAGACCTTTGGATAATCGATTTTTATGTCATGATTGTTAGGATCTTACTTTTGCTTCCCTGATAATCACTTTTTTGGATTATTCAAATTATGATTATATTATTAACTGTAATTGGAAAAATAAATTCAGGTTTGACTTTTAAATTTGATTATAGATTGATATTGAAATTTTAAGGTTTTATAATTTGTGGAATTAAAATTCTCTTATAAAGTTTTGGTCCAATTGATATCAATTTCTTGTCAATTTTATAATCAATTTTTTTGGGTGCCTAGGCGGTAATTGCCAGGTTTTAAGAATTTATTTATAGTGTAGATTAAGGCATGCGGTAAAGTTAAATTAATATTCAAAGGTAAAGTTTTTTTTTCTTTCTCGTGTGATGGATTGGTTTTGGTATTCTATGATACATATGGATTTCATGGGTTTTGTGAAAGCTATATTTTGTTTAATTTCGGTTATGGTTACAGTATTATCTCTCTTTAGCATGTTATTCTAACAATATGTGATCAATATGTTTCAAGTTTATGTTATTATTAATGTATATTATGGGTACTGGTATTTGTTTTAGATTTTAGCATGCAAAGTTAATCATTCTTTTGGTTGTTTTGATACAATAACGTACAATTACAATAATGTTTATTTATTATCATAATCGTTATTTATTATAATAATAATAATGTATTTGGTTAATAGGATTAAACTTATTCCTTGTATCATGTTTTTGATTACGTTAGTAAATGCATGCTTAAGGAATTTTTAAAGAAACAGTCAAGGATTTAATTTTTTTTCGAGTTCTGATAGCCCCATTCAGACAACCTTATTTTAGGTTATTTCAGAAAACTTAAGTGTTATCAGAAATTTCAGTTTTGACTGTTACAAAATTTTAAATTTGGATATCAGTATATTTATTGTATATATTTTAAAATAATTTAATTGAAACATTAAGTCACCAAAGTGACCTCTATTGTGGAAATTATTTTATTTTAAAATATAGAAGGTTTTGTGCATGTAAGTCGGATTATGTTAGTATTAATCGGCCCAAAGGAAGGTTAATAATTAACATTATTACATGTGCAACTGTGGTAATAAACATGTGATAATTATTCAGTTTTATATGTGAGCAATAAATCGGCCCAAAGGAAGATTTCTGTTTGACATATTCTTATTATCAATGTTTGATTACTATACCAAGATATCACTTGCAAATTAATGTTTTGTCCAACGATAAAATATTAATGGAGTGTTCGATATCTTGATATGATGTTTACCTTTATTCAAATTTATTATTATTTTGGTTATCTTTTAATTTGATTGAAAGATAAAATTAAGACAAACATTTTGAAACAATTAAATTCATATTTTGGCTTCGGATGTCTAGTATTTTAATGGATTAATTGAAACATAATGTCACCAAAGTGACCGCTTTTGTGTAGATTAGTTTATTTAAAATATTAAGATGATTATGGGTTTTTTGTAATTCATGCGTTTATTAATTGGCCCAAAGGAAAGTTAATATTTGGCAGAATTACAACGACAATTGTGGTGATAAATGTGTGACAATTATAAGGTATTTTATGTGAACAATACGTTAGTCCAAAGATTAGCCTATTGTTTGACGTAGTTTATTGTCAATGTTTGATTGCTACAACAAGAGTATCGCTTACAATTAATATTACTGTCCAAAGACTTGATATTAATGTTGTGCTTGGTATCTTGAGGGGAACTAGCCATTATTTTGAATTTATTTGTTTACTTATGAATATTTATGTGAGCTTGTTTTATTTTATTTTATTTTTTGTTCTATATTTAGGTAATTTATCTTTGTTACCACAATATCTATTAAATACATTTCAGACTCATGTTTAGTGAAACTAATTTCAAGGAATAGAAAAGACACTTACATATAGTATTTTGTTGTATGAACATAGACTTTGTGCTAAAGAAAGAACATCTTGCACCTCTCACTACGGTAAGCACCCATAAAAGGTATTTTGAGAGGTGAGATCTTTTGAACGCATGAGTCCAATGATCATAAAGTACATCACTCTAGATGTTTTTTAGGAGCACAAATTTAAAGAAACTACTCAAACTAAGGGTTTCCTTGACGAAATTAAAAAATGTTTTACCCAAAACATTAAGGTTAAGATGACATCACTTATGTTTTTTTTTTCTTCCATGAAGTATAAGGGTCAAGGAAATGTGAGGGAGTAAATTATAAAAATTCTTAATATTGCTTCAAAATTTAAGGCACGTAAGATCAAACTCTCTAACAATTGTTTGTTCTTATGATTTTGGTACTACTTCCTATACAGTTTAACCAATTCAGATCTAGTTACAACTACCAAAAGGAGAAATAGACTCTAATTAGGCTCATTTCTCATTATGTTCAAGAGGAAGAAAGTTGAAGCATTATAAGTGTAAAAGTACTCATTTGGTTAGTGCTCATTTAGTTAGTGTCTTTAAGAATAAGGGCAATAAAGAAAATATTTAAATAAAGTTGCTAAGGGTTCTAGCCAAAAGAAACGACAATAAGTTTTTCAGTGTTGATTCTTTTGTATAAGTTGGGACACGTGTAAAGAAATTAAACTTTAAAAGCGAGCAACTACTTCGGTTATTTTGAGTGATTCATGGACTGTAAATTTTATGATCCCACAATTAAGATTATTTTAAAGAGAGATTTGTAATTTCTTTTAGGATGTTGAGTTTGGAGGGAGAAATAAGGTTAGATACATTGTTATTGAGGAAGAATTGAATTATAATTTAATTCCTACTATCACTTTTGACAATGTTTAGGTTTTCAACCTATCATTAATCAAGAAGTGAATCAAGTACCTCAACAAAACAATGTTGAACAACTCCCATTCAAGATAAGGTAATTGTTTCAGAAGAACAAACTCAACAACCTTAAAAAAACAAGTGTCATTAAAGAGGTCCACGAGAGGAAGATGAAATACTATTCCAAATTATTATATTGTATTTCTTCAAGAAAATAAGGTAACAATGGAATGATAGAAAATGTTCAATCATTTTTTTATCTGACCATAAAAGTTCTAACTCTCAAAAGTGGATTGATGTCATTCAAGAAGAGTATAATTTTGTGCAATACAATAAAGTTTAGGAACTTGTCTCATTACCTTAAGGTGCAAACCAATTGGTTGTAAATGGATATTTAAAACCAATAGGGATAGAAATGGTAATGTGGATAAGTATAAAGCACGTCTTGTATCTAAAGGATATACTCTAAAAGAAGACATTGATTTTGTAGAGACTTTCTCTCAAGTTTTTATTGAAAGACTCTTTCAAGATAATTATTTCACTTGTTGCTTGTTTTAGTCTTAAGCTACATTAGATAGATGTTAAACTTGTTTTTTTTCAATGACGACATTGAAGAAACTATTTATATGGTACAATCATAGAGTTGTGTCTTATGATACAATGTCAATGATATGTAAATTAAAGAAATCTATCTATGAGCTTATGTAAGACTCTTATTAATAAAATTATAAATTTCATGTTGATTATCTCATTCGGTTTTGAGATAAATTTGGTTGACACTTGTATATACTACAAGTTCAGTGGGAGTAAACCAAGTGACACTCATATTGCTAAAGAAGATAAGTATTATCTTACTCAATGCCCTAAAAGTAACCTTGAAATTTAGAAAATCCAAAAGATTCTCTATACATAAGCTATTGAGAATCTAATTTATGCTTAAGTATGTATGCATTTGAAAATTGTGTACATTGTTGGAATGTTAGATAGATATTTGAGGAATCATATTATGGACCATTGGATAGCAGCCAATGGGGTTATGAGATATCTTTAGAGAACAAAAAAAATTACTTGCTCACATGTCGGAGTTCTGGTAAGTTAGAGATCATCAGGTTTACAGACTTCGATTCTATTTGAATATTGATGCAAAAGAATTCTGTCACATGAACTGCTACTTATAGATTGAATAGAAAGACCACTTCAGTTATTTTGTGACAATAAATATGCATTCATTTATTCTATAAACAATAGGAACACTTCAAATTTAAAGCACATAAATATTAAGATCCTAGTTGTTAAAGAAAATTCAGAGTGGTTGTGTGTCTATAGAGCATGTTGGTACAAACTCCATAATTGCGCGCATATTAAGAAACTGTCACCCTAGGTCTTTCATGAGCACACTACTCATGTGGGTGTAATGTTATTTAAGGATATTCGGTTTTAGTGGGAGTTTGTAATTTTAAAATAATGCTCATTCGGTTTAGACACAATTTCAGTTTCTTCAGTTTAAAGTTATTTAAGATTATTTTTTCTGTAGAAATAAAGTTCTTTTGGTTTATGCACACTCTGAATTCAGTAAAGTTGATCTCATTAAGGTTTAGGAGGACCAGTTGGAAATAGACATGTATGGCTCACATTTCATGTAATTTTTCCATGCTACACATCCATGATTGATCTATGTCATTTGACTATATTTGTATACGTGACCATTGATGGGTCCAGTCATGCTTGATATGGCGAAGACCGCTTTGATCCTATGTGGATATAGTTGATGGACGAGATTGTTATAGAATACCTATTATATAATAGCAAAATTTTGAGCTCATAAGGTTGTACATTTATCAAGAAACATATGTTGCCCAAGTGGGAGATTGTTGGATTAAAATCCTCAATTGTGGGCACATATGTAAAATGTATGTTGCTATTATAAAGTATGACACAAAATAAAGTGACCAATTAAGTTAAGCGTGTCATAGGTATTAAAATGTCATGGAAATAAAAGTGTAGATACCATAAGATATATTTATAATTCAATGAGGGGCAGAGTTATAAATATTTAATAGTTTGATTTAATAATCAACTATATAAAGAGGTAGTGGTCCCCAAGAAATAGGTTAACTTGTATTACTCTTGTTCCCGTCAGAGAGTTTTTACGGCAAGGGCTAACCTATCTTCTTGGAAGATCACAACCACCTTTTAGGCGATCTTCATCAAAGGATTCAAGGTTTTCATCTATCGATTAATTCAGGTACGCTTCCGCATTCAGTTTATTATTCTTGATGATTTGACATGATAGATCTGGGGTTTTAAGTTTCATATTAATTTATGATTTGATTCTAACAACAATTGGGCTCCTTTAAATTGTTAATAATAATTTTCTTATTGTTTTTTTTAAGTTTTTCAAATGTTTGCTGGTTTATGCTACAATACTCTTTTATTGGCTATAATTGAGAGTTGCAGTATTAAATCAATTAATATTGTGAATATTAATGTTTAGGAGGGTGAAAATGGTATGAATTAAAGATTGGGATAATGACACCAATGCCCCCATACTTTACTAAAACTTTTATTGTAGTGCTTAAACTTTTTACACATTTAATGCTCCCCCTAAGCTTTGCCTCCGTCATATGAAATACCCTCGGAAGTGACATTGTTAATTGATGAAATGACTTGACACGAGGACCAATAATAACCTGCCACGTGGCATTTTGACTAAAAAAATCACTAAAGTTAGATGAGTGGCATCTAAGTAAATTAACCATTTTTTATATAATAAAAAAATATAAAAAAAAAAATCTGATTCAACTTGTCTCTCATTGAATCACCTCACGTTAATGGCTAATTGAAAGTCAAAAATCATAAGTAAAAAAAAAAAAGCAGTTTCATAAATATAAAGCTTTATCTCTTCCCATTTCAGTAATCTGAAAGTTTAACTCTACCCACTTCCATTTCTTTATACCTATTTTCATATGGGATATTAGAGAATTCGGATGAATCTATCCATTTGAAGAAATGATTTGCGTTTTTACGTCTCCATACTTTTTACAGGCATAGAGCAATCGTCTAAGAATCTTCTGAGTTTTTGAAACATACACAGGAGCTTTTACACCAAAAAAAAAACAATGTATTTCTTTATATTTACTCTTTGAACTTGCATGAGAGCTTGAAAAAATCAATTTTGTGTTCTATGTCTCATGCCCACGTCTCTTCTCAGACATTTCGCAAAATGAAATTAGGGCTTTTTCAACGAAAATCTAATCAAGGAAGCAAGAAGAAGAAGACCTAATTTAGGATTAGTCCAAATGATAAGGAGCTTGTTATTGCTTAAGTAAGGTCTTGGGTTCGAGGCATTGTGTATGTAAAAAATCTCTGCTGAGATACTCACCCACCAAAATCAGATGTGCGAAATGGATCGGTCCAGATTAATTAGGGTGAAGCCCTAAAAACACAAAAGGCAACCAAAAAAAAGTATTTCCCTTATATTCTTTACAAAAAGTGATTTTTGAATAAAGAACATCAGCTTTGTTTTAGATCTTGAAGTTTTAGAAGCTTAAAACTAGTTTCGTTTTTGTTTGCCATGTACATATATTCTTAGGGATGTAAAAAGCTGACCCGACTTGAAAACCCGACTAAAACCTGCTCAAGTCAGAACCTGATTTGACCTGAAAATTTAATGACTCAAACTCGATTTGTAACCGACTGTTGTTGACCCGAACATGAATTCGACCTGTTACTATAGTGACCGAACCTGACTTGCGTCCGACTGAAAACGACCCGAACCCGAATTGGACATGTTACTGTGGACCTGAAACTCGACCTGCGCCCGACTGAAACGAACCCGAACCCGAAGCCGACCTGGCAGATAACCGATTTTACCCGACTGAATTGACCCGAGATCCGATATTACCCGACCTGTTTTGAACCCGGCCTGTTTTGGGCCCGACCTGTTTTGAACCCGACCTGTTTTGAACCCGACCTGTTAATTGACCCGACCTGCTTTGAACCCGGCCTATTTTTAACATGAACTGATATTGATCTGACTTGATATTTACCTGATATATAGTTGAAGAAGTCTACAATTTGATAAATTTAAAGTGTTGATAAATGTAAAGTATTAATTTATTAAATTAATTTAATACTAACTCGTTCAATATAAATTATTTGTGAAGTTTAATAAGAATTAACATACTTAAATTTATTTTATTAAAAATATTCAAAATTTAAAAGTTTTATTAAATTCATAAGTTGCGATGGGTGAATTTAAAACAAATTATTTAAGATTTAAATCAATTTATTAATTGTGATCATTAAATTTAAAAAATATTTTATTAAAAAATTTAATTATAACTATTAAAATAATAGAAAAATATTTTTTAGTTTAGGGGAAGATTTTTTTGAATTAATGGGGGGAAAGTTTTTTTGATTGATAGAAAATTATGGGGGGATTTTGGCACCATATCAAACAAAAACAAAATGGGGGGATTTTGCCGCCCGATCAAATGGGAGAGGATTTTGCCGCCAATATCAAACAAAATTAATAGTGGAGGTGAGATTTTTTAGGTTCTTCCTTAATTAGATGGTTAGGGTTTTGGTTTTTTAAGTTTTAGTTTATTTTTTTTAGTCTTAACTTTTGGTTTAGTTTCTTTAAATTTTATTTAATTAGGTCATACTTCATAAATTAATTAATTATTAAGCTTTTTGGTTTGCTTTAAATTTGATTTGGTCCTCGTATAAAGATTTGGTAAGTAATTAAGTTTAATAATTTTATTCATTTGTGATTTGGGCTCTAATTAATAATTTAGTTTTAATTTATTTTTAGATTTGTCCTTTTATGTTTCAATTTTTTTTGTTTGTTAGATTTATAGGTTTATGTTTAGGGTTTAAGGGTAAGTGTGTCAAGTTGATTGTTTGAGGCTATGAGATTAGTTTAGGGATTATGTGATAAGGCTTGCACTCTAATTATTAGTGAATAGTGTCTGTAAGATTTAGATATTAATGTTTGGGGTTTAGGGGTAAATGTGTCAACTTAATTATTTGGGGTTATGAGATTAGTTTAAGGATTAGGGGATTAGGCTTGTATTCTAATTATTAGTGATTATAAGATTTAAGGGTTGAGGTTTATGTGTATTGTTTAGGGGTATACATATATACATACAAATATGTATGTTCTAGTATATATATAATTATAACAATATATATATATACTAAAACTTACATACATACATGTATATATATACTAAAACTTAAATACATGCATATATATGTGTTTTAGTATGTATGTATACATGTGTGTTTTAGTATATATATATATGCATATGTTTAATTAATTATAACAATACATGTATATGTATATATCATAATATATGTATATTTATATGTATATGTGTGTATATATATGTAGATATAAATTTTATTCATTTTTAATATGGTGATATTTTTATTCATTTTATTCCCTAAAATTTTATTTTTCACAGAAAGTTATCCTTATTATTTTTTAATTTTTGTAATTTACTCCAATATTTTAGATATAAATCATTTGATGATATTTTTGTTCATTCTAGTGCCTAATATTGAGACTAAAATGTATGTAAGTATGTATGTACCTATCAATGTATGAACCCTAAACCCTTAATGAATTTTCACTTAACATGAAACCATAAACCCTAAACATTAAACCCTAATGTATGTGAGTATGTATATATGTACTTATTTATGTATGAACCCTGAACCCTTGATGAATTTCCCTAAACCCTACACCATAAACCCTAAACCCTAATGTATGCAAGTATGTATGTATCTATCAATGTATGAACCCTAAATCGTTAATAAAATTTCCTTAAAACCTAAACCCTTTAAACCCTAAACCCTGAATCGTCCAATGTTTTATAATTTTAATTTGATATTTCTGTTCATTATAGCCCTTAAAACTTCATTTATATTCCAAATTGACCACTACTAATTATTTTTTAATTAGTCCAATAATATATAATTTTACTTTGACATTTTGTTCATTTTAGTCTTTAAACTGTATTTGTATTCCAAAATGACCATTTTTTATTTTTTTTAATTAGTCCGATGTTTTATAATTTTAATTTGATATTTTGTTCATTCTAGTCCCCTAAACTTTAGTTTAATTCCAAATTGACCCTTATTTATTGTTTTTTTATTTCATCCGATGTTTTATAATTTTAATTTGTACTTTGTTCATTCTAGCCCCTTTAACTTTATTTCAATTCCAAATTGACCCCTATTCATTGTTTTTTAATTCGTCCAATGTTTTATAATTTTAATTTGATATTTTCATCTTCTAGACCCTAAAACTTTATTTTTATTCCAAATTGACCCACATTTATTTTTTTTAATTTGTTAAATTTTTTATTATTTTAATTTGATATTTTCTTCATTTTAGTCCCTTAACTTTATTTTAATTCCATATTGACCCCTATATATATATTTTAATTCATCATGTTTTATAATTTTAATTTGAAATTTTGTTCATTCTAGACCCTAAAACTTTATTTTTATTCTAAATTGACATCTACTTATTGTTTTTTAATTACTCTAATTTTTATACTTTTAATTTGATATTTTTGTTCATTACAGTCCCTAAAATTTTATTTTCATTCCAAATTGACCCCTTTTCATTGTTTTCTTTTAAATTTGTCTAATGTTTTATAATTTTAATTTGATATTTGTGTTCATTATAATCCGTGAAACTTTATTTTTAATCCAAATTGACCCCTTTTCAGTATTTTTTAATTACTCAAATGTTTTATAATTTTAATTTGATATGACTTTAAATAATTAACTCCAAATCAATGACGATTGACGAAGGCCAACCTAAAGTCTATCGACTACTTATACGGTTGTACCAAACTCAAACTCAATACGAATTTCAATCCTAAAAATACCCTGACCGGAATTACCCGACCTGAAACTACCCGACCTAAAATTACCTGACCTGAAATGCACCCGACCTGAAATGCAACCGACCTGAAATGAACCCGACCTGAAATGGTCCCGACCTGAAATGGACCCGACCTGAAACGGATCCGACCTGAAATGTACCCGACCTGAAGTGTATCCGAACCTGAATTAACCTATCAATTATCTGCTTCGGACCCGACCCGTTTTGACCCGACCTGAAATGAACCCGGCCTGAAATGGACCCGACCTGAAATGGACTCGATCTGAAATGGACCCGACCTAAAATGGACCCGACCTGAAATGGACCCGCACCCGACCCGAGTCGAGTCAAAATAGAAAAATGACCTGAAATGAACTGTACCTGATTTTACTCGACCTGACAGTACCCGACCTGAAACCCATCCGATTACCTATTTTTACATCCCTATATATTCTTTACAGAACCAGCAAGGTGGCAACATGTGCGGCCGTGCGGCAATTCATGTTCCATATCTGATATATTATCGCTAATTAATTCGGTGGGTGGAGAGTCATAAAATGGTCAGAGCTTTGAGAGTAAAATAATCTCGACATCTCTAAATACAACTTTAATGTGGTTAGTTGTAACTTAATGGGACCCGTGTATGAGATATGAGTGATGAGTGTTATCTGGTGGTGAGGCATTAGCATAATGTACGGGGCTAGGTCTCGACTCGCTAACCCGTGCAGCCTTAGTCGTCGATCTTAAGTCGAGGACTAAGTCAGCCTTCGAATATCTAAGCTAGAGTGCTTAAAACTTGATGCGGCAGAAGCTTCATGGGAAAAGTGATGATGGCTTGGCAAAGCAAGAAAGCTAGGCAAAGACAAGGTGAAGAGAAAATGTAACTCTTACTCAATACTCTTGAAAACAAAGAAGAGTGGAATGATTTACAATGGGTGGGGAAGGCTCTATTTATAGCTTGGGCCCTCTCGATCTAACGGCTAAGGGAGATTCGATCCAAGGGCTATGGATGAATCTCCAATATACAATCTCCTAACTATAGAAAGCTTATCACACAAATGCATAGTTTCCTATAATACAAGGCTATGACATCATGGCTTGGGTGGCATAGAAAACTTTCCCCAAGTATGGCTACCTGGTGGACAACTTTCCATGTGTGTTGGTCAAAGGATGACAACTCATAATGGGTCTTAGTCTCTTGGGCGGATTGGGCATTGCTAGGCCCGGATGGCTTGTCCAAAACCCCATTTTTAGCATGCTTGGTGCTAAATCGGGCTCTAGGGGTGTGGGCAACTCGAATGGGCTTCCTTTAGGCCCCTCGGTGTGCACGTCGGGTGCAGACTCGGGCTCCATGGCTTGGGTGGCATTGAGGGTGTTCGGCAAGGCTCCCTCGGGTGCGTGCAGTGTGCCCCCTCGGGTCCTACGCTCGTGGGCAGCACATGGGGTGCTTGACATGGCCTCATGGTGCACGGGAAGTGATCCGGCTCGGCTCTCTTGGATGCGGACACCATGTGGGGTGTTGACCATGTCCCCTTGGCATGTGGTGTTGGCATCTACTCGGGTCCCTCGATCGGGTGAAGGACGTGGTGCGCTAAGGCAAGCACCTATAGGTGCGGCTTGCTCGGTCGTGGGAAGTTGGTCAATGACATTCTCCCCCACTGAATCTATCGACGCCCTCGTCGATAGGCAATGGTGAGTCTCGGTCGTCTCGTCCTCGAACGGCCTCGACTCCTCGTAAAGTTCCCGCTCGGTTAAGGGAACTTTCGTGCAAAGTGAAAGGCCTTCGTGCCTTGGCTCTCAATCTGTCTCGATGGGCAGTGCCTCCTCGTCGAAGGAGACGTTCGCCTTGCTTTGTGCTTGGCTCGACTTGCTCAACTCTTGGCCATTGGCATCCTCGTCCAACGGCTTAGGGATGATGACAAGGCCCTATTGTTCTCTCGATGGTAACTCCATCTCGTAGGCCTTCTCGCCTACTTGCTCCACGGCTCGACTCGACTCCTTGCTTGATCTTGCAAGCAACCTGGGGATAGAAACAGAGCAAGTTAGACCCAAATCATCAAAGAAAGGCTCGTTCACCTCAGACACAAGGTCCTTATCGGTTGGCTTCACTATGCCTTGTCGATACTCAAGGAAAGTGATGATGGCGGGGTCGTGGAATAGGCCCCCTTCGGTGCTCTATGGCACTTCTCCTTCGGCTTGCATGATGGTTGGAGACTTTCGGTTTGCTCCTTCCATCATGGTGCTTTGGCTCGGTTCCATGGGCTCATACCACTCTACCATGGCTTTGACCACTCTGCAAATTCGGCTTGCAACTCTTGTTGAAAAGTGCTAGCCCCTCTCCATCTGCTTTGATGGTGTCTCGCTCACTCGGCTTCCTTCTCTCGAAAGTATTTGGATGTTTCACTTGCATCGAAAACTCCTCGATGACAAGTGCTTCATCATTGGACTCGAACGGCTTGGTGTAGTCTAGCAACACCGTCTCTCGCTCGTCCCCTTTGGCTTGATCCACTTCGCCAAACTCAAAGGATGCTATTCGATGTTGGCCTTTGGATGGTGGCACAACACTCGAATGTGGCTCCAACTCACGAACCACCTCACTCCTTGGTAGCGATGTCTTTGGCAACTCCACATCGTACCCTCGGCTTAGGGCATTGTCTACGTCATTCGACAACCTTGGGTTGCACTTCCAAGTGAAGTCGAATTTTGCAAGAATTCTTTGCCAACAAACCAGCTTATGAGACAACTTTCCTTGGGTTAGAAAATAATTATTCAAAGTATTTTCAGTAAAAAACGACAAACCTTGACCCAAGTAAATAATGTCTCCATGAGTGTAGGGAGTGCACTACGACAATCACTTTTTTCTCAAGATTCGAGTACCTCTTCTCGGACTCGTTGAGCACTCGACTCTCTCGAGCAATTAAAACACCCTTCTCTAAGAGAATTCCTTCGATGGTGTTGGCACTTGCGAAGGTATGGACTTCGAATGCCACTACGTCCTCAGACTCATCAAGGACTTGTCCCATTGCCTCGGGGACTTCCACGGACTCTACCATGGCCTCGTCATCATTGGATGTCTCGGACTCACGCACTCCTTCGTTAATGTTTGGTGATGCTTTGGCCTTGTCTCCCTCATCGTGGCTCAACGACTCAACGCCTTGTTGGTGTGGATCTGCAACACACCCTTCCTCGACTTCTAGCAAGGCAAGCGCATCAATTTTTTCCAAACACGATAATCCGATAACAATTTCATATTCATCAAGAAAATCACAAGATGATACCTTGATGGTTGTTGTACCTCGCCAATCGCCAATTTGATGGTACACATCCCTTGCGATTCCTGCAATTGGCTCTTCATTGAAATTGACTGTCGCAACTTGTTCATTTACCTTCTCAACCTGAAGGTTTAACCACTTGGAAACTTGCTCAGATATGAGCAATGAAGATGCACTTGGATCCACTAGTGCACGTAGCTTTATGTCAGGAAACACTATGTTTACAAACATAGGTTCCTCTTCCTCATAGACGCTCTCGACTTTAATTGATCCTAAAAATGACCCATGCTCGATCTCATCTGCACCATCGTCTCCATGGTTGGCAGCAAGCACGTCACTTGTTGGCTCGTCATCGTTATTGGAATACTCCATGTATCTGGGCTTCTCCTACGGCTTTGTGGACTCGTCACCCTCTGCGACCTTTTGCACATCAAGACTTCACTCTCGAAGTTTGATGCCTCAACCACCATACTCACTGGCCGTTCCCCGAACAAGGAAACAAGCTTTGTGGCCTCGGTCTCATCGGGCAAGCTTTGCTCCTCGAACGCATCTACCGAACCCATTGCCAGCTCTTTGCACCTCGGATCAAGCTTCAAATCATCGGTCTCGTCGGGCTCATCCTGTACCTTGGACCGCTTAGTTCGATGCGGGCATTGGAAAGACTTGTGTGGCTCTCCACACCTCCAACACTTCGACGGTCTCCTTCTTGGGCAGTCATTGTGATGTTCACTGCAACGAAAACAAAACCATGATTTATTACTAAGAAGATCACAAAATTGTGATTTGCTCACCTTGCTTTCAAACGAGACGCTTGGGGATTCCATTCTCATCTTTGTTGCAACGATCTTTCGTCCTCGCGCCACCTCTTGACTCGGTTAGGATGCAAAACTTCGCTCTGATACCACTTGTCACGGGGCTAGGTCTCGACTCGCTAACCCGTGCGGCCTTAGTCATTGATCTTAAGTTGAGGACTAAGTCAGCCTTCGAATATCTAAGCTAGAGTGCTTAGAACTTGATGCGGCGGAAGCTTTGTGGGAAAAGTGATGATGGCTTGGCAAAGCAAGAAAGCTAGGAGAAGACAAAATGAAGAGAAAATGTAACTCTTACTCAATACTCTTGAAAACAAAAAAGAGTGGAATGATTTACAATGGGTGGGGAAGGCTCTATTTATAGCCTTGGCCCTCTCGATCTAACAGTTAAGGTAGATTCGATCCAAGGGCTATGGATAAATCTCCAAGATGCAATCTCCAAACTATGGAAAGCTTATCACACAAATGCATAGTTTCCTATAATACAAGGCTATGACATCATGGCTTGGGTGGCATAGAAGACTTTCCCCAAGTATGGCTACATGGTGGACAACTTTCCATGTGTGTTGGTCAAAGGATGACAACTTATAATGGGTCTTGGTCTCTTGGGCGGATTGGGCATTGCTAGGCTCGGTTGGCTTGTCCAAAACCCCCCTCTTTAGCATGCTTGGGGCTAAATCGAGCCCTAGGGGTGTAGGCAACTCGGATGGGCTTCCCCTAGGCCCCTCGGTGTGCACGTCGGGTGCAGACTCGGCCTCCTTGGTGTGTACGTCGGGTGCAGACTCGGGCTCCATGGCTTGGGTGTCATGGAGGGTGCTCGGCAAGGCCCCCTCGGGTGCGTGCAGCGTGCCCCCTCGGGTCCTACTCTCGTGGGCAACACATGGAGTGCTTGACATGGCCCCATGGTGCACGGGAAGTGCTCCGGCTCGGCTCTTTCGGATGCGGACACCACGTGGGGTGTTGTGCATGGCCCCTTGGCGTGTGGTGTTGGCATCTACTCGGGTCCCTCGGTCGGGTGAAGGACGTGGTGTGCTAAGGCAAGCACCTATGGGTGCGGCTTGCTCGGTCGTGGGAAGTTGGTCTGTGACAATAACAACATCCTCTTTGTGTTCCGAAATAGGGTCAACCTGTATCGAAATGAGTCTAGTACCGAAACGACTTGAAAGCATTTCGATACGCTCGTTTCGATACGTCAAGTGGCGTATCGAAACACGATCGTACAGATTGCTTTAAATAACATTAAAGGAGTATCAAACTTTAATTAAAACATTAACTCTCTTTTTCTCTCAAACCCTAACTGAAAACCCTTATATAAACTCCTCAAATCCTTTGATTTTTCACATCAAAACCTAAAAAATTTTTAGGGTTTTCAATCTACACATCAAGGCTAGAGCTTTGCAAGCAATTTAGTGCATTAATCATCCCTCATTCATCAATTATCTTATATCAAGGTATAAACCATTTTTCTTTTATTTTGAATTTTTGTTTAATTTTTTTGGCTGTTTTTAATTACTTTTTGTATAAAACATATACATATTGTATGAGTTTTCAAGTTTTTGCAAAAAAATCTTCAAAACCTGTAAATTTTTTATTCAAATATAAAATTATACCGTATATTTTTTTAATTTGTTGTTCGAAATTCATTTTACCAAAAATTTATTTTATTTTTATATATGTTTTTAAACTATATTGTATATTTTTTTAACACATTGATTATCGAATTGCATATTGAATTGAATTTGGTTTATTTACGCATACATATGTTTTTGTGTCTTGATTTCCTTCCAGATTTTGACTATGGGTTCTAGGAAGAGAGTAAGAACCAACGAGGTTGGTGGAAGCTCTAACATCGATGACGATTCTACTCGTCCCAATCTCACTCTACTATACCAAAAGAGTCTTCGAAACAAAGACGCCCATACCAACTCCAAGCTCTTTCAAGATCATGCTATCCGTCATGAGCGTATTGCCTCTATACCCTTTTTGGATTCTGAACGTTTTCAATTTCGATATCTCACCTTATTGAGGCGTTGGAATTTCATGCCCTTTTTAGCATACCCGATACTTTGTACCGTAACATAGTTCTTCTCTTCTATGCCAATGCATGTTGTATCTCCAATGTCGATCCAGTGGTTGCCATTGAGTCCTATCTAATAGGGAAGAAGTTTAGAGTTAATTCGGAAACCTTGGTCAATGTTTTCGGGTTTGAAGATGAGATAATATCGAATGAGAACTCGTTGGGACATACTCTTGGTGGCTCCATCACGATCCTTGATGCTCATGATCACATCATTCATCTCATGGTCTCGTGGTGGTTTCTTCCTTCCTGAGGAAAATTCTCTCACATTCGGCAAGTCGACGACTTTTGGATTCTTTGCTTTCGTGAGGAACATCGACCAAATCTTTTTCAAATCAATTTTGTCGAGATGGTGCATCCTGTTCAAAAACTCCGATCTTGTCACTTCCTTCACTTATGGCACCGCCTTGAGTTACTTGTTCTCTAAGGTGGGGGTCGTTTGCTCTCTTGACTTTTTGGAACCTCTCAAGGATTCAATCGATGAGCGCACACTTCTCCGTTGCAAATTTCATTTCATTGATGGAGTATGGATTCGTGTCGAGCATCCTCCTCAAGTTGCAGCCCCCAAACCTCAACCTCAAGTTGCTCCACAAAACAACGAAGTTCTCATGACTTTTCTTACCGAACAATTCAATGGCTTGTGAACCCACATTGACTCCGATTTTGCCACTCTTGACACTCGTCTCACTTCCGTGAAGGGACGTATCCAAAGTGTTGAGAATCGCCTCACTTCGGTTGAAACTCAACAAACCTCTATGGACATGTCTTTTACCGGCTTCTAAGGCAAGTGGAGACAATTTCGAAGGAGCTCCGCCAATGATAAAGATGAAGATGACGATGAGCCTTAGATCTTTGCATTCCATTGCATATCATCTAGTTTAGGATTTCCCTATTTTTGCACTTATCTATGTTTTTGCTTTAAGACCTATTTTTTATTTATGTTTGGATATTATGTTTTAAGTATTAAGGTTTGGATATTATGTTTGGAGATTATGGACTTATTTTGCTTTGGTTTATTATGCTTAATGAAATTAAGTTGCTTTAATTATGCTTTGTTTAGATCTTGTGATATATTGCTTTATCTCGTGATTATATTCATTCATTGATTTTGATCTAACAAAAAGGGGAGAAGGGTTAAGCTAAATTTTTTCAAAATATTTTTCAAAACCTAGCATCAATTTAGGGGGATTTTACTTAAAAATTTGCTTTTGTTTTGTTATATCAAAAAGGGGATATTGTAAAACCAATATTTAATTTTGATATAACAAATAATCTAAGGACTAAATTGCAAAGTAAATAAATTTTTAAGTAATCAAAATACTTACATTTGACAAGTAAAATTTATACTTAAAATGTTTTGAAGTTAAAACTTAAACCCCAAAAATTTTTCTAAGTGTTTCAAAGCCAAAATACACAAAATTGCCCAGGCGTTTCGAAATACCCCCAAAGTGTTTTGTTGTGTTTTGCCACTAGAAGGATCCGTTTCGATACAGGCTATTCTCGTTTCGATACAGCCTTCATCTGAGATTTTTATTTTTAAGTGTTGTTTCGAAACGGCTCATACCCGTTTCGATATAGGGGTTAAGTATTTTCGAAATCAATCATTAAATGAACTAGTCGTTACTTGTCAGAAACGAACTTTTGAAAATTTGGTTAAGTGTTTCGATACACCCCTATGTTGTTTTGAAATAGAAGTTTACAGTTTCAAAAAGTTTCGATACAGCCTATTTCAGTTTCAATACGGCCTATAGTTGTTTCGATACGGGCCCTTTTTACACACAACGGCTCTTTCTTTTTTTGGTGTCCGTTTCGATATAGGGTCTCGTGTTTCGATACGAGTAGTTGCATAACAACATTTATGCAGGGAAGAGAGAGCCCCAACGGATCTATTGATGATCTCAACCACCCAAACGGCTAGAAATCAATGAGAAGGTATAAAAGTAAGCCCAAAAAGCACCAGCAACAATTATTGAACCTTCAAGCAATATCAAAGCATTTATTCCAAACCCTTGAGCCTATTAGAGTCAAATTGTGTACCCAACTTGTAAAATTCTCAAATTCTTCATCTTTGTTTCAAGTTTGGGGAGTGTTGGTTTGTAATTGGGCAATATATTAGTCTTGTGAGAGATACATTTCAAATTGTCTTTTGTTCTTTGTAATTGAGAGTCTTGTTATTCAATCTTTGGGTAGAAAGATTGAATTTGTAAGGGTTGCCTCCTTAGCCTAGAAAAGGGGAAGAACAAATTAGTGAAGAGTTTGTTGAAAATCCTTAATGGGAGCTAAGGTAGTGGATGTATAGCTTGTTTAGAAGCTTGAACCACTATAGGTGCCTTGTTCTTCATTTTTAATTGTTCTTTTTGCTCCCTTCAATTTTTAAAGTGTCAATTCACACCCTCTTGGCCATATCGATTAAATCGATCCACTTAACAAGGATCTTTAACACCACAAAAAAATGTGTTAGGCTTGTTGCATTCTTGAATCAATCACCGAAATCCGTCAATAGGGTTGATTTTGCTCTTTCGATGAATTGGCTAAAAACCGAAATAAAGATGGACAATTTGCACAAGGATTTTAGAGTGGTTCGACTACCCAACTGAGTCTATGTCCACTGCCTTAGCACACCACTAAGGATTTCCCAATTCACTAAAAATTCGTCCCCTTTTCAAGGATTAGGAGGAAACCTTTACAACCATATCTTCTATACGGCTAAGATAGAACCACTCTAGTTTTAGTCTAAGGCTAAACTAGAACATCTCCTTTTACAAGGGATTTGTTTGGTAAACTTAATACCTCACAAGGTGGATGTTTACACAAATTTAAGCTCGCAAGAGTACAAAGATTTACAATAAAGCTCACTCTCTAAAGACTATTTACAAGAGAAATGAAGAGATAAGAATTTGACTCGATTTCTCTTGAACATGTTGCTTGGATGTTGTCTCTAACTTTCTTCAAGTGTTCTAGCCTTCATAATATAGTTAGGAACAAGCTTGTGGTCGTTGGAGACCGTTGGGGATGATTTGGAGCCGTTGTGGCAATTTATTTCCCGCAATAAATGCAGTTCTGGTGATGTCCATTTCAATACGCTCGAAGCCGTATCAGAACGCCCTTCTTTAGAACTAGCCGTTGGAGTCTGATGCAGTGTGTCGTATCCAAACACATTCGATTTCCTTCAACCGATTTAGTTAGCCAAGTGGTGGAGAAGTTGGATTTTTGGGTGATTGAGGTGTGGAAGCTAAAAGATAAAAGACACGATAATTTAGAGTGGTTCGACTACCCAACCGAGTCTGCATCCACTACCTTAGCACACCACTAAGGATTTCCCAATTCACTAAGAATTCGTCCCCTTTTCAAGGCTTAGGAGGAAACCTTTACAACTCTATCTTTTATACGGCTAAGATAGAACCACTCTAGTTTTTGTCTAAGGCTAAACTAGAACCACTCCTTTTACAAGGGATTCGTTTGGTAAACTTAATACCTCACAAGGTGGGTGTTTACACAAATTTAAGCTCACAAGAGTACAAGAATTTACAATAAAGCTCACTCTCTAAAGAATATTTACAAGAGAAATGATTAGATAAGAACTTGACTCAATTTCTCTTGAACATGTTGCTTGGATGTTGTCTCTGTCTTTCTTCAAGTGTTCTAGCCTTCATAATATAGTTAGGAACAACCTTGTGGCCGTTGGGGATGATTTGAAGTCGTTGTGGCATTTATTTCCAGCAATAAATACAGTTCTGGTGATGTCCATTTCGATACGCTCGAAGCCGTATCAAAACGCACGTCTTTAGAACTAGCTGTTGGAGTCTGATGTAGTGTGCCGTATCGAAACACATTGGCTCGTATCGGAACGCTCGTATCGAAACGTCTAGTGCCGTATCAAAACATCCTACAATTCAAAAGGCCGTTGGGAAATGGCCGTTGGGGGTTTTGACCGTTGGGATGTATGCCACGTAGGCGTATCGAAACACCAAAGGATGTTTCGAAACAACCCTTATCTGTATCGAAACAAGTAGGCCATGTATCGAAACAGGTTTTGGCAGTTTCAAAACGTATCAATACAGGTTATGCCTGTATCGAAACGGGTACATTAAAAGCACTGGTTTGGCTACTTAAAAACGTTTCAAACATTGCCAAAACCTTTTGAAAACACCTCAAACTTATTTTCAAGTTGTTTTAACTAAAAGCATGTTTTAAATTCTTTTAAATTTAGTCCAAAACATTTTTCAATTATTATATCAAAACATATATTTCTACACAATGTATTTCCTTAGATTTACTCTTTGAACTTTCATGAGAGCTTGACATTTTCATTTTTTTGTTCGATGTCCCATGCCCACATCTCTTCTCAGCCATTTCGCAAAATGAAATTAGGGCTTCTCAACAAAAATCTAATTGAGGAAGCAAGAAGAAGAAGAAGGCATAATCTAGGATTAAGGGTTTTCGAATCCCTTTGACGAGAAGCATAAAGGTTTCAGTTTTTATTTTTTCCTATATAAAAATGGTTAATTTGACTAGATGCCCCTCATTTAGCTTTGGTGACTCTTTTTTTAGCCGAAATGTCACGTGGTGGGTTATTATTGGTCTACGTGTCAAGCTACATCACCAATTAACGGTGTCAGAGCTGAAGGGCACTTCATATGATGGAGGCAAAGTTTAGGGGGCACATTGAACACGTAGAAAGTTTAGGCACCACATTAAAAGTTTTGGCAAAATACGGGGGGCATTGGTGCCATTATCCCTTAAAGATTTACTCTTGGACTTTAATTTCTTGATATGATTTTTAAGGTCAAAAAGCTTAAAAATGGTGCAGGTGTTGAGGAATGTTGTTGGTGATGATGAGTCCTCAAAATGACTATTGGGAGTTAGTTGTGATTGTTGTTGAAGAGGACTTAGCGTTTTAGGAGATGCAGATGTTTATTGCTTTTAAGTTTGAGGGTTGGGAAGTGGTTTTTATGTTAATTGCAGCGGCATAAGGGTGATTTTTAGAAGAAGAAGAAGAAATGTGAGAGAAAAGAGAAACGAGAAAATTAAAAACAGTACTTTTTAAAAATTTAAAGTGACACGTTATATTTTTTAACACAATTGACGG
This sequence comes from Hibiscus tridactylites, assembly GCA_958450335.1. Taxonomy (NCBI): domain Eukaryota; kingdom Viridiplantae; phylum Streptophyta; class Magnoliopsida; order Malvales; family Malvaceae; genus Hibiscus; species Hibiscus tridactylites. The sequence goes on from OY288273.1 coordinate 76,807,043, forward strand.
CAGTGATCGTAATGAAAACGAATTAAAAGTTTAGTGATTGCAGTGAAAGTTTTAAAAAATCGGTAACCATATTGAAAGCACCATAAAAGTTGAGAGACTACCAATGTGGTTTACCCAATTTTTTTTTTTTTTTTGACCAAAGTGGTTTACCCAATTTTTAAGTATGGATGATTAAACTTATTGAATTATGACCAATATAATGTATAAGCTTTTGGTTCCAATTTTAACGGTTAAATGACAAAACTGTAACTTTTAAAGGGAAAATGATTGGTTTTATAACCAAACATAATTACACAAGCCTTCATATGTAAGGTATAAAATCTAAAACCTAAATCCCTAGCTCTAAAACCCTAAACTCTAAATTCTAACCATGAATCTTAAATTTTACACCCTACAACCTAAACTACAACTTAAATCACTAAATCCTAAAATTGAAATGCTTGAGTATTATTAAAGTAGTGATTTTTGAATAAAGAACGTCAGCTTTGTTTAGATCTTGTAGTTTTAGAAGCTTAAAACTAGTTCCGTTTTTGTTTGCCGTGTCCATATATTCTTTACAGAACTAGCAAGGTGGCAGTAGGTGCGGCCGTGCGGCGATTCATGTTCCATGTCTAATATATTATCGCTAATTAATTGGGTGGGTGGAGAGCCATAAAATGGTCAGAGCTTGGAGAGTAAAATAATCTCGACATCTCTAAATACAACTTTAATGTGGTTAGCTGTGACTTAATGGGACCCGTGTATGAGTGTTATCTGGTGGTGAGGCATTAGCATAATGTCACGGGGCTAGGTCTAGGCCGGTCTAGCCTCCCCTGTGACAATAACAACATCCTCCTTGTGGTCCTAGATGTACATGGCACAAACATGAGTGACATCTATTTAATGAAAATAACAACAAAAAAAAGATGAATCACACGCAAATATAACCCTATTCAAATAGCCAAAAACTAAAAGATGAAGACCAGACAGCTGGAATCAAACTAAAAGAAATATACCAGTTGATTCAAATACAAATTCATGAGGTTTGCCAGGTGCTGCTAGGCAAAAAATAAAAACCAGGTTCAGTCTCACATCCATGCAGACATGCATAATACATAACATATATATATATATAGATGCATAATTATTGGTACCAAGTCCTCCACAATTGTAGTACATGTTTACCATCAGAATCTAAACATTAATTAATATATTATTGCGTCTTCAATGAAACAGAAGATCTTTACCCTGCTCTAATCCTGCAACGAGAATAATTAAATAAATTAGCATAAACATGACTTGTAAAAAGAGAGGAACTAGACACCTATCTAACTCTAATACACATAAAACACATCTGTTATGCAAATACCTACAAGGGCATGCATTTCATGAGCGGCCCTAACCAATTTTAACCACTACCTTTTCAATAAACTATCACATCCAGTTAGAGATTTCTCAGTCATAACTGATTACAAATGAACAAATACTTGTAGTGCAACAAAAATTCTAACACTTCAGTGGAGTAAATCGTGTATCTTGTTCTCTGGAAACTTACATTTGCACGTTAAAGGTAGAATGAAATCAAACTTAATAAGAGTAACATATAAAACCCGAATGAAGGATGAAATGGAAGTCAGGACTCAGGAGTAACAGTTACCCCCTAAAAGGAAATCAACCATTGTAACAGTTAATTCTAGAAACAGCAATGCAAGCACAATCGAACCAAGGTTGAAATAGTAACACTCGAGTAAGCAAAAGAATTAACATACCTCGTCGTCGTCGTCATCGTCCTTCTTAAGGCGAGTTGTGCCACCCTCCTTGCTGATGGGCAATTTCATTGGTCCAAATGGAGTATCAACATTAATATGACCTTTCATAGTGTACCCTGTTCCTTTTCCTCTTATCATGTCCCAAAGGGCAGATCCAAAATCCTTAGGCCTGAAGGAAATAGGAATGTCAACGTAACTGATTCCTTTTTTGCCTATGGTAGTGGATTTTTCGAGTTCTGCACCTCCAATGCTCATGTCCGATAGCCAGACCTCATACTCAAGTCCATTGAGTCCCAAGTCAAAGTCATTCATATTTTCCAATCTCAAATGAAGAATTGCAACAGTTTCCTCCCAAGAGAATCTCTCAAAGCGTATCTTCTCCAGATCGATATCAGGCTTGTAAGGTATAGGGATCTCTCCGGTTTTCTCGAGCGGTAAAGTTAACCTTCCAAAAACAGGAACATCAACAATGAGATCAACTTTCAGCCTATATGGAATGATGCTTCCGGGCTCAATGTCATTGTATGTACTTTTGATATCATCATATATCAAAGTAACCGGTATCTTTACGGTCTCCTCACCATGAGCATGGATGGTTCCAGCATCTGGAATCAAGCCTGAAAGGAGTTTCCTTCCATCACTCTCAATGAGGTAGTCGATGTCGACGAGGGGGATCGGAACAGGATTTGGATTCTTTATGAGGACATCAACCACAATGTCTGCTTTCTCAAGATTGATGCAAGGGATGTGGATCGTAGTTACATCTGCAGTTGGCTTCCCGAAGCCAACTGTTTCCTCAATCTTCTCACCGATGTCATGAATGAAGTCCTTCACCTTATCCATAAATCCGCCCTTGTCATCGTCGCCGTCCCCCTTGTCCTTAACACCCCTGTCAACTATTTCTGGCTTATCGTCCGATGCCATACCTTAATAGCAAATCTTGCGAGTAAGTAATCAAATAAAGTAATCTAGATAAATATTCAAAACAATTTTATTTTAGTAACATAGATCGCAAATCCTTCTACAACTGTAAATTGAAAAGCAAGATCGAAAAACAGAGAGTTCAGATAGTAATCTGAGAGAAAAATGCAAGAGTCGTAAGAATATAGTGATCCGAGACATAAAAATCATCAAAGTGTAAAACAGGATCCAAAACATCCAGATCTAGATCTAGATCCAGATCATCATAGTTTCAAACATGAGAATTTCTAATATACTACTACTGTATAAGGTCAAGAACGAATGAAAGAAAACAACAATACTAACATGAAGATCTGGAATGCTAATATCATTATATACACACCTCATGAACTAGAATACTACTGGCGTTCCTAATCTTACAGGGCGATTCTTTTGATTATATAATCCAAACAACTCATGTTTTTGGTCAAGGAATGAAGATCGGATTCGGATCCATCATCTTTCCAGTATTGAAGATTAGAAATTAAGAGGGGAAAATAAATATTACAGACAATTTGCAGTGAGATTTACCTGCAAGCGGCCAAGCAGAGAGTTTGATTTTGGTTTTTGATCTTGAAAATGTTTTGTGGTTAGAGACAGAGCCAAGCACACTAGACGCGGGGATTATATTAGATTGAAAAAATAAAGGCCTAATTCAAGAAGAAGCCCTCAAATTATAAATTTTGTTTGAACTTAAACTATTTTTTGTCGAATCAAACTATAGTCCGTAAAATTATGAAATGTGATGTAATGGTTGTTCACCTTTTTCTTATCTACATTTTATGGTTAATTGTTTAGGAAAATTATTTATTACTATTGACGATAGATACGATAAAAAAATATAATTTGTGACCACTATGAAAATTAATTAAGGAAATTCATAAACTAAAAGAAAATTAAGGGGCCCTTTTGGGGTTTCGGTTTAGAATAAGACGGAATAAAATAATTGTATAAATTAAGGAAACTCATAAACTAAAAGAAAAATCAATGGGTATATTACAATGTATGCCCTCCATCGTTTTTAAATATTTTCATAATGGCATCCTACTTTTCAAAGTTCATCTTTTTAACCTCAGTTTTCAAAATCTATATTTAGTAGTCCAGAAATTCCAGTTTTTCTTAATTAAGTCCCAAAATTCTTGTTGGAGCCAAATCAAACGCTGGATGAACACACTGAAAAAGATGCTAAATAGTTTTGGGTTGTGACAGCAATACAAGCAAAATTATATTCGTCTACTAAACATGATGCCGACTATGTTTGGAAACAAAATGAGAAGATCGAATTCGATAAACATAAAGCACGACTCAGAGCACAAGTATTTTGCCAAGTCTTTGCATTGATTACGAGGAGACATATTCTATTGCATTGGATGCAATCATATTTACATAGGGATGAAACTGTGATTGAAGCCGAAGGTTTGATAACAAAATAAATGTTGATAAGTGGGACAAATTTATAATTAATCAATTAATTTATTTATATATATATATATAATATTCAAAGATAAAAAAAAATTCCTTCGTTGGGGCAAGAGCCCTTCCAAGTGATCAAATAGATTTGTCCTGGCAGTACATGAGAAATTTGACATGCATCAAATGAATGTTGTAACAATCTATTTATATGACTCATTGAATAGTAAAATGTATATGAAATTCCACGAAAGATTTAATAATTTAGAAGGATACAAAGTTTCTGAAGAAAAATATTCAATTAGATTTGTGTACGCAGCCTTGAGGCTATATTTAAAAATTATTAAATTTTTATAATTAATGATTATTTTTTTAATGAAATCTACTAAGATACTTAATTGTAGATATAATTAATACTCATAAAAAATTATGGGTAAAGTACACAGACGGTCACTGAACTTTGGTAAAAAAATAAAATGGTAACCAAACTTTCAAAAACCACAAAATAACAATTAAACTTTATGTTTTATAACAAAATGGTAACTAGACGTTAAATCCCGTTAAGTATCTGTTATAAAATTTAGTATAATAACACATTTAGTCCTTCATATTTATACATTCAATTAATTTAGTCCCAATTCGAAGCAATTCACTAAATTTAGCCATCGTTATTTAATCATTCTTTCAATTTGGTCCTTAAAGCAAAATTCTAAAGTATGGTAACATGATAAATGATTATAATTAATTTTTTATAAGAACTCGAAAACTCGACTCGACTTGAATCGAAACAATTTCAAATGTAGTTGCTCACCTTCTAAAACCTATATCGACATTGCAATATGCTCACGTGTCATCACAGTCCATTCTTTTCCCCTTTTACCCTTGAACTTATTGTTTTTGAGCAGTTCCCTTGAACTAATGTTTTAAAATTTTATTATTAGTTAGATGAAGTTTTCCTAGGTTATTTTAGTATTGTACGGTGTTTCTCTTCTACAGTCAGATTTGTGAAGCTTCCTTTTTATTTCATGCAGTTATCAAGATCTAGATGCACCTGAGGATGAAGTTACTGTTATAGACTACAGGAGCTTGTAGGTATTAGAAATGGGGTTATGGCAAGATTGAAACCTATGCATCAGAGGCAGAAAGATGTTCATCAAACGGTCCAAGGTCAAGTGTTGTTAGTCTCTGATCGTCTGATGTGTCGACCGTATACATGCTAGCTTTTTTTTTATCCATGACCGTATACATGCTAGCTTCTGTTGTTTGCATTCTCATGTTGTGATTTCACCGAGTGGTGTGTAGTTGTAAAATATTCGATTTACAAGAAAAAGATTGATTTAAAATATTCAAATATTTAAAGTAGTTATTAAATGTTCGAATATTTAAAAGATATTAAATATTTGAATATTTTAAATCAATTTTTTTTCTTTTAAATCAATTTTCCCTTTTAAATTGAATATTTAAAGTAGTTATTAAATATTCAATGTGATTTAAATATGAAAATATTAAATATTCTATTTTAAAAATTATTCGATTTAAAAGAAAAAGAATTTTAAAATATTTGAATATTTCGAGTTATTCGAGTTGATGCGTCATATTTTACAACTCATCTTTATTTAAAAAAATTCGATTCGAGTCGAGTTTTCGAGTTCCTATAAAAATTTAATTGTAATTATTTATCATGTTACCATACTTTGGAATTGCATTAAGGACCAAATTGAAAGAATACATAAATAAGGAGGGCTAAATTTAGTGAATTGTTTCGAATTATGACTAAATTGATTGAATGTATAAATATAAAGGACTAAATGTGTTATTATACCAAATTTTATAACAGACCCTTAATGGGATTTAACGTCTAGTTACCATATTGTTATAAAACATAAAGTTTAATTGCTATTTTGTGATTTTTGAAAGTTTGGTTACCATTTTATTTTTTTTATCAAAGTTTAGTGACCGTCTATGTACTTTACCCAAAAATTATTCCATTAATTATCCTAAAAAATATCAAACTATAAACCTTAAACTCTACACTCTAACCTTAAACCATAAGCCCTAAACACTAACATTAAAACCAAAACTTTGAATCTTAAACCACAAGCCTTAAACTCTAAATAATAAATCATAAACCCTAACACTAAAACTAAAACATTAATCCATAAACTCTAAACCTTAAATCTCAAATCATAAATCATAAACAATAACCTTAAATTATAAATCCTAAATCATAGCCTCGAGACAATGTGTAGCAAAACCCTTAATTATATCCACAATTAAACATCTAAGTAGATTTTAATAAAAAATAAACATTAATAATAAGAATAATTTTTAAACATAACTCTCAGAAGTACCTATAGCAAAACCCTAAAAATCATTTTATAGATTAAAGGAATCTAGAAAAGTGTAGTGTAATCGAGATTGTGACAGCCAAAATAATTAATGTTGCTTGCTTTTGGAGTAAATTTGCCACAGGAATATAATCTGTCTTTTGACACGATTTCTCTGTCTGTCTTTTGACACGTTTTCTACTTGCGTTGCTATGGCGGCGGTCGAGGCTCATCTGGCAAACTTGGCGATTGACGATAAGGAGGACGATGTTTTGCAGGTGGATGCTGAGAATACGGTTGCTGTTGTGTCCTTTCTTCACTGTTTTGTTGGTATGTTCCTGACGACGAGTATTATTCACTTTGATTCGATGAGGAACACTCTTGCAAATGTATGGAAACCCCTAGGGGGTATATCGATCTCTGACCTTGGGGAAAATCGTTTTTTATTTCGACTGTATCATGTGGTGGATGTTGATAGAATTGACAATGGAAGCCCTTGGTTTTTTAATAATCATATGCTGATTCTCCATCGGCTTACGGAAGGTGACGATCCAATGTTAGTCCCCCTGCATTTTACGAAGCTTTGGGTTCATGTTCTTGATCTCCCGTTCGGATTCATGTCGGAAGGGGTAGCCAAGTCGTTGGGCAATTTTGTGGGGCGGTTTGTGGAGTATGATACAAATCTGTCTCAGGCCTTCCAGTCTTGTCTTATGCGCATCCGGCTCTGGTTTGATACTCGTCTTCCTCTTAAACGACGGAAGAAGGTGGCGCTGCGTAATGGTAGCCATGTGTATGTTCGCTTTCAGTATGAACGGATTCGTACTTTCTGCTTCTTGTGTGGACGGTTGGGTCACAACGAAAGTTTTTGTCCGGTGCGTCTGAGCCTGGATCAATCGGAAGTTGTTTTCAGTTGGGATATCACCCTCCGGGCACCACCACGGCAGTCGACACCAAGCAGCATCTGGTTGCAAGATGATTCTGATTCGGCTAGCCAGATTCAGGGCGCAATTAGTGGAGTATCTATGGCAGCAAATGCTGTTAATTCCCACAATCCCAGTCAAACGGGTTTTAAGGGGGTTAATGCCTCTAATGCGGGGTTGACTGTGAATAGTATAGAAGGAAGGGAATCTGCGTTGGATAAGCCTATGGGTGGCAATGCTGATCATTTGTATCCTGTCTCCTTACCTTTAATGGACATCCAGATGGGCTTTGAAACTGAAGAGAGCCCAATTGAGCAGCTGGACGGGAACAAACGGCCAAGGAAAGCGGATGGACTTGCTGGTGAGATTAGGTTGTCAAATGCTACTGGGAATGGGGTGGGCTGCTCCTCTGGGCCCGTGAACACTACATCGGCCGACCTGAAGGATCAGGTCCGCCGGGCCCAATGAAGCTCCTTAGCTGGAATGTCCGTGGCTTAGGGAAGCCACGGACGGTTCGTCGTCTCCGACATATGTTGCGAGACTTGAAACCCGATGTAATCTTTTTAATCGAAACAAAAGTTAATGATAATAAAATGGCGAATATAAGCCGGAGTTTGGGATACACAAATGGTATAGATGTGAGTTCAGTTGGTAGAAGTGGGGGCTTATCACTTGGTTGGAAGGTAACTTGTAATGTTAATTTACGGTCCTTTTCTGCTCGTCATATTGATTTCTTAATTAGTGGAGATTCGAATGATTGTCAATGGCACTGCACTGGGTTTTACGGTGCTCCTGAGGAGGCAAACCGGACGGAATCTTGGGATCTTTTGCGTAGTCTAAATGACTGTCCTAACATCCCTTGGATGGTGATTGGGGATTTCAATGAAATTATGTATTCTTTTGAGAAACAGGGTGGTCGTCTCCGTAGTGAAAGACAAATGAGTCGTTTTCGATCTATGCTAGAGGATTGCTACCTAGATGATTTGGGATATTCGGGGGTGTGGTTTACTTGGCAAAAAGGAAGGATGTCGACCAACAATATCAGGGAAAGGTTGGACAGAGGGGTTGCCAATTGCCTGTGGCGAGAGATGTTTCCTGAATATAGAATGCAACATCTTACTCACACTTTCTCGGACCATTGTCCTCTACTTTTGGATACAGATAGGAGTGCCATGAACAGATCAAGTCAGTGGGTCTTTAGATTTGAGGCTAGTTGGCTTTTGGAGAGCTCGTGTGAAGCAGAGGTTAAAAAGCTGTGGGATGAGTCCAGTGGACATTTGCTCCAAAGATTGGATTTTCTGAAAGCAGGCTTGTGGAAGTGGGCCGCGGAATTAAGGACGGGTTGAAGATCTAAGGAAAATAATTTGCGAAAGAGGTTGCATGATTTGTCTCAAGAGTTTCCTAGTGATGATATTCTACATGAAATGGTTGATACCCAATTGGAGTTGAATTTCGAGATGGATAAGGAGGAGCTGTATTGGGAACAGCGGGCCCGGGTTAATTGGTTGCAAAACGGGGACCGGAACACGGCGTTTTTCCATAAACATGCGTCGGAGCACAGACGTCAGCAACGGATTTCGAAATTGGTTGATGACACTGGCCAGGATGTGGAGGAGAGTGAGGCCATATCCTCGTTAGCAACAAATTATTTTGTTCAGCTCTTTTCAACAGCAGGTTCCACCAATGTTGAGCGTGTACTTAGTGGCATATCACCTAGTATAAGTTCCGATATGAATGCTGAGTTGGATCGGGAGTTTGAAGAGGAAGAGGTGCTGCGGGCGTTGAAGTCAATGAGCCCTTTAAAGGCAGCAGGTGAAGACGGTCTAGGTGCAGTTTTCTACCAGAAGTTTTGGCACATAATTGGGGCTGAGGTCTCTCGTTTCTGCATCGCAGTGCTAAAAGGTGAGGAAAGTCTATCCTCCATAAGTCATACTCTTATTGTTCTCATCCCTAAGATCAAACAGCCTACTTCTATGTCCCAATTTAGGCCAATTAGCCTTTGTAATGTGTTATATAAAATCATTGCGAAGGTCTTGGCTAATAGGCTGCAGGGAGTGTTGGATGTTTGCATAGATGAAGCCCAAAGTGCCTTCATTCAGGGTAGGTTGATAACGGACAATATAATAGGGGCCTATGAAATTCTTCACTCGCTAAAGATGAGACGAACTGGGAAAAAGGGCTATTGTGCTTTGAAAATAGACATGAGTAAGGCCTATGACCGTGTCGAATGGAGTTTTTTGTCTGCTATGATGTCTCGAATGGGTTTCTCCAGTGGCTGGATTGGTAAGATTATGCATTGCATTTCTTCTGTGTCGTATTCGGTCATGCTTAATCAACAGTGTGGTGATAGCTTCATCCCTTCTCGTGGCCTTCGTCAAGGTGACCCCCTCAGCCCTTATTTGTTCCTAATGTGTGGGGAAGGGTTGTCTTCTTTGCTTCGTTTAGCAACCGCAGAGGGTAGCCTAACAGGGGTTCGAGTTGCTAGGAGTGCCCCGTGCGTCACTCATCTGCTTTTTGCAGATGATTGTCTCATTTTCGGTGAGGCAACGGCGGAAGGTGCGTCAAAGATAAAACAGATTCTAAATGAGTTCTCGGACGCCTCGGGTCAAAAGGTAAACTATGAGAAATCAGGAGTTTTTTTCTCTTCAAATGTGTTGAGTTACAATAGAGAGGATGTCCAAAGAATTCTGGGGGTCTCGAGTACGGATAGCCCTGAGAAATACTTGGGCCTACCCGCTATTGTGGGCCGGAACAAGAAAGAGGCTTTTTCTGGGCTAAGGGATCGTTTCAATAGCTGTACGGAACATTGGGGTAACAGGCTCCTCTCGGCTGGAGGAAAGGAGGTCTTCATTAAATCCATTTTACAGGCCCTCCCTATGTATGCTATGTCGTGCTTCTTACTCCCTAAAACATTCTGTAAAGAGTTAGAATCCTGTCAGGCTCGCTTCTGGTGGAGGAAGAGTCAAGGGCGAAAGGGGATTCATTGGTGTAAGTGGGCGTTTATGTGTCATCTGAAAGAATGTGGGGGATTGGGCTTCCGTGATTTCTCGAAGTTTAATATTGCCCTATTGGCGAAGCAGGCCTGGAGACTATTTATTAACCCGGCATCCTTGGTGGCCCGTATTCTGAAAGCAAAATACTACCGATCCACTAATTTTTTGGAATCTAATTTGGGCTCTAACCCGTCTCTAATTTGGAGGAGTGTCTGGAGCTCTAAGGGGTTACTTTTATCTGGGCTTCTTTGGAGAGTGGGCTCAGGGTCCAGTATCTCAGTATGGGGTGATTTTTGGTTACCCGGTCTACCGCGGAAGTCTATCTCTTCTCCTCAGGTGCCGAACATTCACTGGGTTTCTGATCTGATTGAAGGAGACTCTAATCAATGGGATGCGGGCCTTATTATGGAATGTTTTAATGCTAGTGAGGCGGAAGCAATTCTACGTATCCCGTTGCCGGCGTCACCTTGTCCGGACGTACAGGTTTGGGCCGGTGAGAAATCAGGTACTTACTCCGTTCGTAGTGGCTACAAGATTTTAAACTCTAATATTTCTGGTGATAGTGTGAATAATAAGGTGTTTCACCAATTATGGAGAATTCAGTGTCCATCAAAAATCAAGATTAATGCGTGGAAATTTATACACGATTTTATGCCTACAAAGCAAAACCTCTGCTATAGACGTATTGCCCAGGATCCCCGGTGCTTTAGATGTAATGGTGGTGTGGAGTCAGTGTTACATATTACCAGAGATTGTTTTTTCGCAGCTAACCTATGGCGTCTGTTACATTTTGAATGGCCTAGCACGATCCACAACCTAACTTTCAAGGAATGGCTTGCATGGATGTTTGATCATTACCATCAGTTAAAATGGAGGACTATAGTCATAACGATATGGGCTTTATGGACAAACAGAAATAAACTTGTGCATGAGGGAAAAGTACAATCTGAAAAGGATGTTTTTACCTTTATCCAGAGCTATTGCCAGAAGCTGGATTCTCTGACTTCTGTTGGCTCGAACTCGGTCATCTCCGTTCCATGTCTGTGGTCTCCACCGAAAGTACCTTTTGTCAAAATAAATTTTGATGCAAGCTTCAAGGCAAATGAACACAAATCATGCTCGGGGGTGGTAATTAGAAATGAAAATGGACAGTTATTGGGAGCGTGTTACCGTGTCCATTCTCATGTGGCCTCTCCCTTCGCGGCGGAGGCACTAGCAGCAACGGTGGGACTCCGTTTTGCTTTGGATTTGGGGCTCTCCAGGGTGATACTAGAAGGGGACGCAAAATCTGTCATTAACAAGCTCCAATCACCGGGACGGGACAGATCGGAGATTACCTCCTATATTCAAAATGGAAAGATGTTAGCGGCAAGCTTTGAACACTGCATGTTCCAATTTTCACACCGTTCAGCAAACAAAGCCGCCCACAATATGGCAAAAGAAGGCTTACCGTCGTCGGAGGACCGGTTCTGGGTGGAGGATGCACCGGAATCGGTTCAGGCCGTCGTCGACGAAGATTCGTGCGGGCTTTTTCCGCCGTGAGGACCGTCGTAGATTTTTCCAGAAAGGGGTTTCAACTTGATTTTTTCCCCCGTTTTCCTAAATCCGCTCCAGCTTCATCGTTTCGTATTTCTCTCGAAGAGTTTAGACCGGAGGGATTTTGCCGGACTGTGCTTTCTTTAGTCTATATGTTTCTTTTGTTTATGTGACGTTTCATTTTCTGGGCCCAATTTTTGGGCTTTGTAACCCGTTTCTTTTTACTTAATAAAGATCAGCCGGCTTCTTTGTCAAAAAAAAAGAAAAGTGTAGTGTAATCATCTTAATGAATATTTGTCGAAAGAATGATATTCAAATGATCCAATTCATCCATTAATACATTAGCATTAATGATCATTTATGTACATAAAAACTTTCAAAATGTTATTTATTGCAGTACATGCGGAAGTTATGGCTTTTGTGATGGTGGTATTTAGGGATGGATACGGTTGTGTTTTTGTCCATTCTAACTCGATCAAAAAGCATAAAAAATTTATCCGAATCCGACTTGGTATGTTATAATGTTTTATCTAATCTAATTTCGATCTGAACTTTAGTATTAAAATATGTATTCGATCTGATTTGGCCCGAGACAAATAAAAATATAATTTTCCATTTTCATTAAAAATAAAAGAGGAAAATATGAAGAAAATATAAAGAGTGTTATTTGGCTTTATAGTAATTATTCTTATAAAAAATTCTACAACGTGCGTCGAATATCATTGAACACTACTAACGCCGAACACCATTGAACACCATTAAATTGATTAATAAAAATTAAAAATCTTAAGGACTGAACTTATAATTAAAAATTATTTCGGAAGAAATTAAAAATAAGATTTAATAAACTTTTTATATTTCTTGAGAAATTATTTTATCCTTCCCACCATATTACTCATGGTCCCTAACCAATAATATAATGTCAACTAAAAATATATTTACATGTCATTGAAATTTTTTCAACTCACCGTTAGTCTATATTTCATGTCACCTTTTCCGTTCTTTCCACTTAGAAAATTATACTTCCATTGCAAGTTTGTAACCAATCACAAATATCATAATACTGATCTTTCTCATTTTTTAGAAAAGTAATTGCTAGAAAACTTAAATCCTTGTTAGAAATTCCATGAAAAAATGTTGTCGTCATTGTTTTTTCTCATATTTTCTTACTTTTCAAATTCACGAACTATTTACCCTCTTTTTTTCATCAACGGTGAAAATCAATGAATTCTCCATTGATTTCAGTTAATCATTCTTTGTTTCTCTTTAAAAGTTGTGTTTTGACATATAAAATTGGAGTATCTCGTTTTTTTTTTCAGATTGTTTTAAATTTGTTAACAACCAATATCAATCAATCCACCATGGGCAATAATAGAATTTTTTCCGACATGAAAGATAAACAAAGTCAAAAATAAGATGAATATTTGATCTTTGTACGTGGATTTTGAAAATGCCAAAACTTGTCATATAATACTGCGTGTTTTCTCTCTCTCTCTTTTGGCTATCTATTTTACAAGTTAAAGTAAGAACCGAAGGTTAAGAAAGATGTTGGTTCAAATAAATAACATAAGGGGGAAAATTTGGAATTGAAAATTTTCTCACTGCAAATTTGAAAAGCCTGAAAAAATTTCCTCAAATCTTCAATTTTTTAATTTAAGGAAAAAAACTTTTGGGAATTGAAAGGTCTAAAAACATGAGAACAAGCAATGGTGATAGCTTTCCACCATAAAATTTTATAATTCTGGCGATTATTTTTTTATTTGGATTTTGAAAGTTGAAAAATAAAATAAAATGAGTGATTGGTTACAATGGAATAATTATTTTGTAAGCAGGAAGAATGAAGGGAATGTGACATGGAATATAGAGCAATGGTGAGTTGAAATTTTTTTAACGACATATAAATATATTTTTAGTTGGCATTATATTATTGGTTAGGGACCAAAAGTGATGTGGTGGGAAGAGTCCATAAAATAATTTCTCAAGAAATATAAAATGTTTATTAATTTTATTTTTAATTTTCTTTTGAAATAATTTTTAATTATAAGTCTAGTCCTTGCTATTTTTAATCTTTATCAATCAATTTAATAGTGTTCAACGATATTCAACGTTAGTGATGTTCAGCGGTATTCATCGCATGTGGTAGTGTAACCCCCTCGTCCCGGTTCGGACGTTTGACCGGTCCGAGTAGGCTACACGGGGAAAACCGAAGAGAAACTCGTTAAGGTCCCACCTCGGTTAACAACCCTAGAAAATTCCTTTTAATTTAATCTTGTCTAAAGACATATCGATACTTAAGTGATCATGGCAGCGAAAAACAACAAGAAAGAAACGCATCTGAACCAAACACAACAAGTCAACAGCCCATTTTATCTTTTTAAAGCAGGCCGTATCGATACTCTAAGAGAGGGTATCGATACGCCTTGACCAAGGTCAACGCCCATCAGTCAACACGAGAAGACCGTATTGATACAGCCCTTGAGCGTATCGATATGCCCTTCTCGGTCAACATCTCGTGGTCAACGAGATAAAATCGATACGCCAAAATCTCCTGAAAATCTCAAAATTCTAGTGAGCTTTGGGCGTATCGATACACCCCCGCGTATCGGTACCCCTAGCCAACACTGTGTCCCAAAGCGTAGGACCGTATCGATACGACCCTTAGGCGTATCGATACGCCCTGCACTGCAAGACACTAAAATGCAGCAAAACGACACAAAACTCAACTCTAAATGCATTTTGAAACTTCCATAATCACACTCAATCATACATACAACACCTATCAACCAAATCTAATTATACGAGGCACTCCACATGAACAAACATCATTCGACCAAGGAATTCATGCATTCATTCAAAAGAAGGCAAACATAGCATATATGAGGTTCATGCCTTAGCAAACAAATATAAAACATACATACAAGGTAGTCTAAACATGGTTTTACAGGCCAAGCATGGCATCCAAAAGCCAAAGCAACACAAGCATTTAAAAGAGTCTAACATGCTCCTACACAAACCAACAATCAACATACTACAAGGCATTACATCACAATTACATGTCCCATTGCTTGACCATTACATCATAATTAAAATACCCAAACTTGATAGCTAAGCTAGCACCACGAAGCACACTTGGAGGCCCCCTTCTTGCACTAGCAACCCACGTGCTACTGTTCTGCATTGTCGAACAAAGAGAGCGTAAGCGTAAAGCTTAGTGAGGGTAAGCTCGTTAAAAACAAACCTCGACAATGCAGGGTCCAAGCACGATCTCAACCAAGGTGAATGCATGTTCTTACCTTCGATTCTCGAGAGCCAAAATGTACATGATGCATGAACAATTACTCAATAGTATGCCATGCTCAACAAGCTCAAATCCAAATCATATGTAAGCACATATATTCATCCATAAGAGAATCACATTGTTACACATATCAACTCATATTGGCACCTAGCTATGACTCGAATACGCGGATAAACACATTGGAACTCACATCCAACAACAACTTTACCTCACGATGGGATTACACTCATCACCGTCCTCGCGGAGGGGATTCCACTCATCCTCACGCCCCGTCGATGGGATTACACTCATCACCGACTATCATTTACATAGGAAGAATTTCCGGGCGAACCCGTACTCCATCTTGATGACTACCATCATCAAGACCACGCACGCATTTGACTCTCGTGTGCACACTAACATCCTAATGATCGATCATTTGTACCCAAGCATACTGGTGCCAACATTTAACTCAATCCATACCTCATGCATATAACAATGCATCACAACCATGCCTCAACATTCATGTATATCACATTATACACAACACCATAAACACATATCATCATGAGGCATAAACGTCAATTAAAGAGTTCAACCAAAGTCTCTAATTAAAGCTTAGGATTAGGCTACCACTCTAATCCTAACTCTAGGTGGGTCTACAAAGCCCAACGTGGTCCACATGCTTGAACCAAACACTTTAAACCACTTTGAAAACATTAAACCACTCACCCTCACTTCCAAGCTCAACTACCAAGCAAGCAACACCTTCAAGTTTCCGGATTCACTCTCGATGCTTCACCAACACACGTCCTTGTCTCTAAACAACTCAACACAATCCAAACAACCTCAAATCAGCTCAAACATCAAAGTAGCTAACCCGGAATACTATTCAAACATCAAACACAACAATTCAAGCCATGGACAACCCCCAAAATCACCAAACTCGAGCAGCCCATAGACCTCAACCAAAACTCATATTTTTAACACTTTTAATACCTCCAAATGATTCCAAAACAACCCCCAACTATAGTACTAACCTCAGCCCACAAATTCCAACCTAAAACAACCCCAAAAATCACTCTAAAACCCTTCAAAAACCCCTTGGAAACCCAAATCCGGGAATGTGTTTAAAACTATGTAAAAATCATATATGTTGGACAAACATCATATCTAACTTCATTTAATCAAAACCTCAAGTTAAAAACAATAAAGCTACCATTTTTATTCAAATCCTCTAAAAACTCAAATTCCAAAACATGGATGAAAATGAAAACTATTTGTACTTTCAAGTAGAGGAAGATGAGAGCAAGATGGGGATGTGTTTACCTTTCAAAACCGAGCCAAAATGAGGGAGAAAGGAGATGGAATAGTGGAAGGAGGATGAGAGCCCCCCTTTGTCGTGGGAATGGAGAGGATGAGTAGTAGAGGAGATGACAAAAATGTTGTTTTAATTGGAAAGGGCTTTTTAAATTTAAAATCCAACTATTTACAAAAATGCCATTAAAATGACTATTGGGCTTAAACATTAAAATTGGTCCAACACTTTAAATTTAAATCTTGCAAGATAAAACCGAAACATTATTCTATTTATTTAATTAGAAAACCGAGACTCAAAATATTATTTCACCCGACCCCTAAACCCGGATGTTACAACTCCCCCCCACTTAAGGAATTTCGTCCCCGAAATTACCTGACGGAAACAAGTACGGAAACTTCTCAAGCATATTAGCTTTCCTCTCCCACGTGGCCTCTTCCACACCTCAATGTCTCCACAACACCTTGACCAACTCTATGGTCTTACCACGCAACACCTTGCTATCAGAATCAAGTATCTCAACAGGCTCTTCATTGTAAGACAAATCTGGATTCAACTCTATCTCCTCAGCAGGCATAACATAAGAAGGATCTGATCTATATCTCCTAAGCATCGACACATGAAAGACATCATGTATCTTCTCTAACTCAGAAGGCAATCTCAAACGGTAAGCTACAGGCCCAATCCGCTCAAATATCTCATACGGACCAATAAACCTCGGACTCAACTTGCCTTTTCAGCCAAATCTCATCACCTTCTTCCACGGAGATACTTTCAGAAACACTTTCTCACCCACTGAGTACTCAATCTCTTTTCTCTTCAAATCTGCATAAGACTTCTGACGATCGGAAGCTGCTTTCAAGCGGTCACAAATTAACTTCACTTTCTCGGTAGTCTCCTTAAGCAAATCCGGCATAGGTAATAATCTCTGACCTGTCTCAGCCCAACAAATCGGAGTTCTACATCGCCTACCATACAAAGCCTCATAGGGAGCCATCTGAATACTAGACTGATAACTGTTGTTGTAAGCAAACTCAACTAAAGGTAGGTGCTTCTCCCAAGAACCCTGGAAGTCAATCACACAACAACGGAGCATATCCTCAAAAATCTGTATCACTCGCTCTGACTGTCCATCAGACTGCAAATGATAAGAAGTACTAAAATGCAAACGGCTACCTAGAGCACTATGCAAACAACCCCAGAACCTCGAAGTAAATCTAGGATCTCTGTCTGAAACAATGGACTTCGGAACTCCGTGAAGTCTCACAATCTCACGGATGTACAAGTTTTCCAACTTATCTAAAGAATCTGTAGTGTTCACTGCTAAGAAGTGAGCACACTTAGTGAATCTATCAACAATCACCCATACAGAATTCTTCTTCGAAGGAGATAACGGTAACCCCGACACAAAGTCCATGGTGATCCTCTCTCATTTCCATTCCGAAATCTTCAAAGGCTGTAACAAACCCGAAGGAACCTGATGTTCTGCCTTCACTCTCTGACAAACCATACAACGACTCAAATACTCGGCTACATCCTTCTTCAAACCAACCCATAAGTAATCATTCTTCAAGTCACGGTACATCTTGGTACTACTCGGATGAATAGAAAAAGGACTCGAGTGTGCTTCACTCAGAATCTGACGTCTCAACTCAACATCTTCTGGTACCACAACTCTATCTCTAAAGCACAACAAATTCTCACCACTAAAACTATATTCGGTCGGTCTACCTTCGGCTATGTCCTGAACATGAGGAACTAAAGACACATCTTGCAACTGCTTCTCTCTAATCAACCGAATCAAAGAAGGCTTCACTTGCAACTATGTGATCAAACCACCATCATCGGATACACTCAATCTAGCAAACATAGCTCTCAACTCAACGACAACTTTTCTACTCAGAGCATCGACTACTACATTTGCCTTACCCGGATGGTACTCAATGGTCAAATCATAATCTTTTAACAACTCAAGCCATCTTCTCTGTCTCAAGTTCAACTCTCTCCGTGTCATTAGATACTTCAAGCTCTTATGATCGGTGTAAACTATACACTTCTCACCATACAAGTAATGACGCCAAATCTTCAATGCAAACACAACTGCGGCTAACTCTATATCATGAGTAGGATAGTTCTTCTCATGAACCTTCAAATGTCTAGAAGCATAGGCAACAACTCTTCTTTCTTGCATCAAAACACAACCTAAACCTATGTTGGAAGCATCACTATAAATCACAAATTCTTTACCTGAAACAGGTTGCACTAACACTGAAGCATTTGTCAAAGCTTCTTTCAATTTCTCAAAGGCCTTCTGTCTTGCATCTGACCATTCAAACTTAACTCCTTTTTGCAACAATTTAGTCAAAGGGGCAGCTACCCTAGAGAAACCATCAACAAACCTCCTATAGTAGCCGGCTAATCCTAGGAAACTCCTAATCTCAGTCACAGACTTAGGTTGTTTCCACTCAACAATAGCCTCAATCTTTGATGGATCGACACGGATACCTTCGGCCGAAACAACATGGCCAAGAAATACAACCTCTCGAATCCAGAACTCACACTTACTAAGCTTCGCATACAACTGGTTGCTCAACAACCTTTGTAAAACAAATCTCAAGTGCTCATCATGCTCTTCTTCTGTCTTCGAGTACACAAGAATATCATCAATGAAGACAACTACAAAGCGGTCTAGATAGTCTCTAAAAATTCTGTCCATCATGTCTATGAATGTTGCAGGTGCATTCGTGAGCCCAAACGGCTTCACAAGGAACTCATAGTGACCATATCTAGTCCTAAAAGTGTCTTCTGAACATCACACTCTTTTACTTTCAACTGATAGTACCCTGATCTCAAATCTATCTTCGAGAACACTGAAGCACCTCTCAACTGATCAAACAAATCATCTATTCGAGGCAACGAATACTTGTTCTTCACAGTCAACTGATTCAACTGTCTGTAGTCGATACACATACGCATACTGCCATCTTTCTTCTTTACAAACAACACAAGAGCACCCCAAGGAGAACTACTAGGCCTAATGAAACCACGGTCTAATAACTCTTGCAACTGACTCTTCAATTCTTTCAACTCTTTCGAAGCCATACGATACGGAGCTATAGAAACTGGAGTAGACTCTGAAACAGTCTCAATCACAAACTTAACATCTCTGTCATAAGGCAAACCTGGCAACTCTTCAGGAAACACATCCGGAAAGTCACAAAATGTTCTAATATCTTTCGGTCTAGCCTCACTCATATTCGAATTCATCACATAAGCTAAGTAAGCCCCACATCCGGAATCCATCAACCTATGAGCCTCTAAAGCTGACACAACATTAGACAATAACTTAATGTTCTCGCCTACTACTACTACCTCGTAGTCATCATAAAGTTTCAAAGAAATTCTCTTCGTCTCAAAATCCACACTAGCTCGGTGCTCAACTAACCAGTCCATACCCAAAATAATATCAAACCCATAAAAAGGAAGCTCCATCATATCAACAGAAAACACATGACCCTAAATCTTCAGCGGACATCTCCTATACATACGTCTAACCACAACTGTCTCACCAAAAGAACTAGTCACATGCATACCTACATCTAAGATCTCAACAAGTATATCTAACTTCCGTGCATGCTCACTCAAAATGTAGGAATGTGTAGAACCCGAATCAACCAAAGAAAGCAAAGACATAGACTGTAACTCAAAATTACCTGCTATCACATCAATGTCGTTCCCGGCCTCTCTCTGAGCATAGACCCTCGCTGGTCCACCTGCCTCTGGCTGTACTTCCATAACATGAGCAAGGTTCCTCTGAGCATCTACTCTAGGTGCATCAGCCCTAGGCTGGAAGTAGCCACGACCGCGTCTACGGCCTCTCTGAAAATCAGTCGCTATCACAGGAGCCTGAGCTATGTTCGGTGCTTGTGTCGCCTGATGCGGGAACTCTCTCCTAAAGTGGTCCCTCGAACCACAGTTCCAACAAGCATGGAAGTTACCCCAACACTCACCAGAATGCTATCTCCCACAACGTGGGCATTCGGGCAAACGCCCTCCTCCTCTATGGCCCTGGTGGCCTCTACCATGGTGGCCACCGCCGCGTCTATGGTCAAACTGCTGTCCACCGCCTTTATGCCTCTTGGCATCCCCACGGTCAAATTTGTTGTGCCTCTTACCAGAACTAGAACCTCCAGAACGCTTGGTTAGCCCCGAGTTGTGCTCAATGTCCTTGGCTCTAGCAACCAAGACATTAAAATCAAAGTAATATGAAGCTAGGGTGTACCTCTTAACTTCCTCATGAAGCCCATATCTGAAACGGTTACATCGGTCCCTCTCAGTAGGAACTAACTCTAGAGCATATTGACTCAAACGAACAAAACGGATCTCGTAGTCAGTCATAGTCGCATCTCCCTGAAAAAGAGCCATAAACTCCCGCTTCTTCTCATCTAGATACCTCGGCCCCAAGTATCTCTTTCTGAATGCAGACTCAAAGAAATCCCAATCAACCTCTGCCTCTGGAACTCCGGTAGTAATGGTGACCCACCAGGTGTAGGCATCACCCTGAAGCAAAGAGATCACACAGCCCAATCTGCGAGCACCCACACAACCCATCTGAGCTAAGATGCGAACTGTCTTCTCTAACCATAACTCAGACCTCTCCGGTGTAGACCCTCTAAACTCTTCATCCCCTAGGCTACGGAGCCTCTCCAACGGTAAACTAGTATCCTCACCTCTAGGCTGAGCTGCAGCCTGAGCTCCGGCAACTGCGGCCTGAAATGCTCCAGCTATAGCTTGCACAAAGCAGAGTCATATCTATTTCGGCCGGACCTTGGCCACCTTGGCCACCCTGAGGTCCCTCTCCTTCAGCCCCATCCTCGCCTCCAACTCCAGGCGGAGGAGGTGGTGGTGGAGGTGGTGGAGGAGCTCCAACTCCAGCAGCAGGCTTCAACACATGAGCCTCAACTCCAGCCACTGGCTCATTAACAGGAGCCGCAACACGTGGTTCCTGACGAACCAGCCTCGGCATACCTCTCGGCCTCGACATCGCTCTTACAGATAATAACTACAACCACAACAATAAAACATACAAAATTGGGTTAGCAAGGCAAGGCTTCCAAGTGGCTCAAGTATGTTCCCTCACTTTAAAATCCTTTTTCCAATGTAATAGTAGCAATGGGACTCAAAACATCATGCTTCAAATAAATCAACAACCAGACTTGATAAGCACGCAACCTACATCAAGCATACTTGACAAGCAAGCAAACACCATGCATATCAACATAAAAACTCAACTTACCTCACTTACCTGCCCAAGGTCTCGGTAACCTTAGGCTCTGATACCAACAAGTGTAACCCCCTCGTCCCGGTCCGGACGTTTGACCGGTCCGAGTAGGCTACACGGGGAAAACTGAAGAGAAACCCGTTAAGGTCCCACCTCGGTTAACAACCTTAGAAAATTCCTTTTAATTTAATCTTGTCTAAAGGCATATCGATACTTAAGTGATCATGGCAGCGGAAAACAACAAGAAAGAAACGCATCTGAACCCAACACAACAAGTCAACAGCCCATTTTATCTTTTTAAAGCAGGTCGTATCGATACTCTAAGAGAGGGTATCGATACGCCTTGACCAAGGTCAACGCCCATCAGTCAACACGGGAAGACCGTATCGATACAGCCCTTGAGCGTATCGATACACCCTTCTCGGTCAACATCTCGTGGTCAACGAGATAAAACCGTACCGATACGCCAAAGACTCGTACCGATACGCCAAAGTCTCCTGAAAATCTCAGAATTCCAGTGAGCTTTGGGCGTATCGATACACCCCCGCGTATCAGTACCCCTAGCCAACACTGTGTCCCAAAGTGTAGTACGTATCGATACGGCGCTTAGGCGTATCGATACGCCCTGCACTGCAAGACACTAAAATGCAGCAAAACGACACGAAACTCAACTCTAAATGCATTTTGAGACTTCCCTAATCACACTCAATCATACATACAACACATATCAACCAAATCTAAGTATACGAGGCACCCCACATGAACAAACATCATTCGACCAAGGAATTCATGCATTCATTAAAAAGAAGGCAAACATAGCATATATGAGGTTCATGCCTTAGCAAACAAATATAAAACATTCATACAAGGCAGTCTAAACATGGTTTTACAAGCCAAGCATGACATCCAAAAGCCAAAGCAACACAAGCATTTAAAGTAGTCTAACATGCTCCTACACAAACCAACAATCAACATACTTCAAGGCATTACATCACAATTACATGTCCCATTGCTTGACCATTACATCATAATTAAAATACCCATACTTGATACCTAAGCTAGCACCACGAAGCACACTTGGAGGCCCCCTTCTTGCACTAGCAACCCACGTGCTATTGTTCTGCATTGTCGAACAAAGAGAGCATAAGCGTAAAGCTTAGTGAGGGTAAGCTCATTAAAAACAAACCTCGACAATGCAGGGTCCAAGCACGATATCAACCAAGGTGAATGCATGTTCTTACCTTTGATTCTCGAGAGCCAAAATCTACATGATGCATGAGCAATTATTCAATAGTATGTCATGCTCAACAAGCTCAAATCCACATCATATGTAAGCACATATATTCATCCATTAGAGAATCACATTGTTACACATATCAACTCATATTGGCACCTAGCTATGACTCGAATACGCGGATAAACACATTGGAACTCATATCCAACAACAACTTTACCTCACGATGGGATTACACTCATCACCGTCCTCGCGGAGGGGATTCCACTCATCCTCACGCCCCGTCGATGGGATTACACTCATCACCGACTATCATTTGCATAGGAAGAATTTCCGGACGAATCTGTACTCCATCTTGATGACTACCATCATCAAGACCACGCGCGCATTCGACTCTCGTGTGCACACTAACATCCTAATGATCGATCATTTGTACCCGAGCATACTAGTGCCAACATTTAACTCAATCCACAATATCATTCAATAATAACTTCCGTGCTTAGCACGTACTCACCATGATTAACATCATGCCCATACCTCATGCATATAACAATGCATCACAACCATGCCTCAACATTCATGTATAGCACATTATACACAACACCATAAACACATATCATCATGAGGCATAAACGTCAATTAAAGAGTTCAACCAAAGTCTCTAATTAAAGCTTAGGATTAGGCTACCACTCTAATCCTAACTCTAGGTGGGTCTACAAAGCCCAACCTAGTCCACATGATTGAACCAAACACTTTAAACCATTTTGAAAACATTAAACCACTCACCCTCACTTCCAAGCTCAACTACCAAGCAAGCAACACCTTCAAGTTTCCGGATTCACTCTCGATGCTTCACCAACACACGCCCTTGTCTCTAAACAACTCAACACAATCCAAACAACCTCAAATCAGCTCAAACATCAAAGTAGCTAACCCGGAATACTATTCAAACATCAAACACAACAATTCAAGCCATGGACAACCCCCAAAATCACCAAACTCGAGCAGCCCATAGACCTCAACCAAAACTCATATTTTCAACACTTTTAATACCTCCAAATGATTCCAAAACAACCCCCAACTATAGTACTAACCTCATCCCACAAATTCCAACCTAAAACAACCCCAAAAACCACTCTAAAACCCTTCAAAAACCCCTTGGAAACCCAAATCCGGGAATGTGTTTAAAACTATGTAAAAATCATATATGTTGGACAAACATCATATCTAACTTCATTTAATCAAAACCTCAAGTTAAAAACAATAAAACTACCATTTTTATTCAAATCCTCTAAAAACTCAAATTCCAAAACATGGATGAAAATGAAAACTATTTGTACTTTCAAGTAGAGGAAGATGAGAGCAAGATGGGGATGTGTTTACCTTTCAAAACCGAGCCAAAATGAGGGAGAAAGGAGATGGAATAGTGGAAGGAGGATGAGAGCCCCCCTTTGTCGTGGGAATGGAGAGGATGAGTAGTGAAGGAGATGACAAAAATGTTGTTTTAATTGAAAAGGGCTTTTTAAATTTGAAATCCAACTATTTACAAAAATGCCATTAAAATGACTATTGGGCTTAAACATGAAAATTGGTCCAACACTTTAAATTTAAATCTTGCAAGATAAAACCAAAACATTATTCTATTTATTTAATTAGAAAACCGAGACTCAAAATATTATTTAAATATTAGGGTAAAGTACACAGCCGGTCACTGAACTTTGATGCAAAAAACAAAATGGTAACCAACCTTTCAAAAATCACGAAGTAGCAATTAAACTTTAGATTTTGAAACAAAATGGTAACTGGGGCGTTAAATCCTGTTAACCCCTAACGGAAATCTGACTGGGTATGCCACATCCCCACCCACTTTTCCACCTCATATATAAAAAATAATAAAACTATATTCTACATATTTAAAAACTAAAAACAAATATTTCAACTGACACGTGCTCTCACGTGTCAAATTCTTGTTCCCTTGGCCTATGCCAACTCTCAAAAAGCATAAAGGACTCAACTTTGGTCCAAAATCACTATAAAAATTTCCTCAAATTGGATCTAAAATATTGTTTCCACTGCAAAAACCCAATTTTCTACTACCCTTTTGTTTTCAATAGCAATACCAATTCTCTTCAACAATTTTTCCGCTGAATCAACTTTCTGCTCTGAACCAATGGCGACAACCACCACTTTGGGCGGAGTCCGCCCTTCCCAGGGATCTCAAAACAGCGCCGAGCTCGAAAACCTCGCTCGCTACGCCGTCGACGAGCACAACAAGAAAGAAAATGCGATGGTAGAGTTTGTGAGGGTTGTAAAAGCAAGCGAGCAAGTGGTGGCAGAGACGCTTCACCATTTGACGGTGGAAGCTATCGACGCCGGCAAAAAGAAACTTTATGAGGCCAAAGTTTGGGTTAAGCCCTGGATGGACTTTAAAGAATTGCAGGAGTTTAAACATGCTGGTGATGCTGATGATTCACCTTCTTTCACTGCTTCGGATCTTGGTGTCAAGAATTGAAAACGAAGATTAATGGAGGGGATTAAAAATGATTTGTTTTTTTTTTGAATTACAAAATGATTTGTTTTTAGTTTTTAAATATGTGGAATATAGTTTTATTATTTTTTATATATGAGGTGGAAAAGTGGGTGGGGATGTGGCATACCCAGTCAGATTTCCGTTAGGGGTTAACGGGGTTTAACGCCCCAGTTACCATTTTGTTTCAAAATTTAAAGTTTAATTGCTACTTCGTGATTTTTGAAAGGTTGGTTACCATTTTATTTTTTGCATCAAAGTTCAGTGACCGGCTGTGTACTTTACCCTAAATATTATTTTCACCCGACCCCTAAACCCGGGTGTTACAGGTAGACTCATCACTCATCCTTATTCTTATTCTCTTTTTTTCTTATTCAATAAAACTAGGGATGTAATTGAAAAAATATACCAAGAGACGAACATTATAATAACTACCCTAAAATATATTAAAAATTATATAAATATTTCAGGTGCGATCGAGTATTTTTCATCATAAACCTGAACCCGACACGTCATTTAATATTTTTTTACCCTACAAGACCCGATTTAAACTTAATTTTTCTAATAAAAAAACTCAACCTAATAAAATTAGGTCACGTTAAAACTCATCAGTTTCTGGTCAAATGTCTATCCCTAGTTGTGTTGAGACTTGAGATGTACGATACAACTCACATATAACAACCATTAGCATGTGTCCATTTTCTAACAAAAAATCAAATTTCAACAAAAATACAAAAAATGTGATGACAAATTTGAGTATGTCCATGAAGAAATCTTACAAAAGAAAAAAAAATATGAAAACACCAAAAGTGTGAAAAACCACATACATTCTCAAATTAGAGATGTGCATCGGGATGACCGTAACACAAATATAAAACTATCACAAAGATAAATGATAACCATGCCATAAGACATGGCCTAAACTAAAAGAAAAAAAAAGAGGGAATTTGATTAGGCTGTGAGGGAAAAGAAAAAACCTTGAAACACAACGCGCCTCACGCGCCCCAAGCTCTTTCCTACCCAAAGCGTACTTAGCCTCGAACGACTGTTTTGATCTGTAACGCCCCGGTTTTGGGCTTAGAAGTTTTGGGCGTTGACCGGTTCGGTCAAAGTGCTGTTCGAATCTAAAAAGGTGAAATTAGGAAAGCCTAGTTCGGGTTGCATTAAAAATATGGAAAAATGTTCTAAAATCATCTTTTAATATATATAAGTGAACTGTGAAATCAATTTTACAAAATGAGGTTTGGAAGGGTGACATTTTGGCTAGTGACCAAAATGTAATTTTTGAAAACTGCGTGACTATTTTAGAAAGGATTGAAACTTTGAATCTTTAAGGAGCTATT
This sequence comes from Hibiscus tridactylites, assembly GCA_958450335.1. Classification (NCBI taxonomy): domain Eukaryota; kingdom Viridiplantae; phylum Streptophyta; class Magnoliopsida; order Malvales; family Malvaceae; genus Hibiscus; species Hibiscus tridactylites. Next base: position 76,833,917 of record OY288273.1, read on the forward strand.
TACCCAAAGGGAGTTTCTCCAGATTTTTCTAAGATATTTTATGATTTAATTCTGATTTTAAAACAAAAGAAAAGTGGAGGGAAATGATTTTGCTATTTTGTAACTAACTTTCCATATTTTCCAATTTTCCTTTTCTCTCATTTTCTCTCAACCCAAACACTTTCTCTCCAGAGATTTCCTTCTGATTTTGTCACTCAAATCTCTCTTGTCAATTCTCTTTTGATTCTCAATCATCACATCAACAAAACCTCACCATTTGCTAGTTGATTCATCAAGGTTTTTGGTTCTAAAAGAGAAGAAACTCAAGTTTGGAGGTAAGAACGTCCTTCTCTTCTAAACTCTCAGTTCTTTACTGAAATTCCTAAGTTCTCAATCCTTAATTGATGTTTTATAAATGGCTTTTAAGTTGTATAATGGATCTTGGCTTAAAATGCAAGATTTGGTGATTTTTGATGGTTTTTCGTTGGATCTGATTGGGCTGTGTTTTAAGGTGTTAATTTGATGATAAATGAATGTTAATTTGATAAGGAATTGAGTTTTGATTAATGCAATCCCGGATAGGTTGAATTTCCTAAGTTTAGCTTGTGATTCTTGGTTGTTTTTGGAGTGATCTTGTGGATCTGTTGTTGCTGGAGGTATAAGGATGTTGAAAGGTTCTTTTTAGTTGTTAAATGATGTTAAAGGATGTTTAGTTTTGATGGTTTATGGCTGGGCTTTGTTGAGGAGTTGTTTGGATGCATTTCCGGTTGTGTTTGGTGGCCGAAAATGGAGTGTGGATGAGAGCAGCGAGTTTAGGTGCTTTCATTGAAGTTATTAATGCATGATGATGCATTAATCCTCTGCTTTGATGTGTTTAAAACAGGGGAGTCATCTTTGGATCCAAGTGGTGGTGATCCGGAAGCTTGATTTGTGCTTCGGCAAGAGGCGAAACGGAATCGGTGAGTGAAATTGGGTTTTCGGCTTTGAAACCAATGTCTTGGGAGCTTAGTTTAAGTCTAAACAACTTTACTAAGCTCAAGTGTAAGTTTTCGGAAAAACTCTCTAGTGGTGGCCATGGTTTGTTGTTATGCAATGTGGTTTATTGCATGTTTTAAATTCTGTTTTGAAAGCATGATTTAGCATGGTTATTGCTGATTTTGTAAGCCATATGTTGAAGGAAGCTCAAGGTAAGAGTTCCTTGTTTTTGAACAATGTTTAAATGTGGATTGATGCTTAAAAATGCATGATGTTTATGGCTTGGTTAAATGCTTTAAAACAGTGGATTATCTATTGATAATGATGTATATTGGCAAGTGATGTTTTGAAAAAGGTTAAGGTCACTAAGGTGGTTAAAAGTCCTTGAGTGAGCCTTGTGGATTCTAAGAACTTCATGGTGGTTAAAAGTCCATGAGTGTTTCTTGTTAAGGTCACTAAGGTGGTTAAAAGTCCTTGAGTGAGCCTTGTTACTTAAGAACATCAAGGTGGTTAAAAGTCCTTGGATGGTTCTTGTTAAGGACACAAAGGTGGTTAAAAGTCCTTGTGTGGTCCTTGCCATGGTGTTTAAAAGTCCATGGGCCAAGGTGTTTAAAAGTCCTTGGGGCCAAGGTGTTTAAAAGTCCTTGGGGTGAAACTTGTAATGGACACAAAGGTGGTTAAAAGTCCTTGTGTGGTCCATGTGAATTATAAGATCACAATGGTGTTTAAAAGTCCATGTGTGAGTCTTATGTTGATCTTGTTTTAAAAAGGTGGAACTTATCACTTGTGGCCAATATGACATGTAATGATATGGAAGCATGTAATGCTTGTTTAAATTGCTTTGAGCATGAGTAAATGATGATTTGAAGTATGATTTATAAAGTGTTTCATAAATGCATTATTGAATGGTTTTAATGAGCATTCCTCACTAAGCTTTTGCTTACGCTCTCTTCTTTTTCTTAAACCAATAATGCAGAACATTAAGGTGCATTGAGGGCAGCAAGGAAGGCAAGCAATCAAGTGGAAGTTAAGCTCAAGTATGGAAAGGTTTTCTTGAACACTTTTAGCTTTTGGCATTTGGCAAAGGGGGACCTATGTGGATGTTTTGGGAGGGGTTTTGAACTCCCTAAGTTTGTTATATGATGATGTTAATGCTGGACTTTGTAATTGGCCATTATGTGCTTGGTTTGGAGCTTATTACTTGAATGGTTTGCTTGTGTAGGAAGCATGCCATTAGATTTGGGGCTTTTCATATATGATGATATAATGTTGAATGGTTGATGCAAATATGTCTCTTGTATGTTGTGTGAGTTGCTGGTAAAGTTTGGTAGCATTTGGAGCATGTATGGTTGATCAATTGCATGTTTAAGGAAGCCTTTTGCTGCATTCTGTGCAGGCTGTTTCGGAACAGTGGCTACCGTTTCGGAACGGGTGCCTTGTATCAGCCCAGGCGTCCGAAACGGTAGGCACCGTTTCGAAACGGGAAGCTCTCTGCCAGCCCTCGTTTCGGTACGCGTTGCGGAACGGCCCCGCGTTTCGAAACGGGCTCTCCCTGTTTCGGAACACGTGACCGTTGGGGGCTGACAATGGTAGTTATATGTTTCAAAATGTTTACATTTTGGTCCTGAATCTTGTTTGTGCAATTGTATGAGCTTGAGATGTCCGTTTGAGCTGAAATTTGACAGTGAAGCATGAAACCTGATTAATTTCAAGATGGTAACTCTAATTTGGGTTAAGTCCTTATAATTTACAAAATTTACAATTTGGTCCCTAAAGTTGTAAATTGTTCAATTGGGTCCTTGTTTGATCTCTGATGCTTATGACCTTTGAGCATGTTGTTTGAATGATCATAACTAGAGTAAATGTGCATCTAGACAAGTTTAAAAAGAAAAAAAAGGGTCGTTAATCAAAGTTGACTTTCGGGTTGACTTTGGTTTTCCCCGTGTGACTTTCTTAATTCGGGTCAACCGTCTAGGCCGGGTTAAGGGGGTTACATTTGGTGGTATCAAAGCTGAGTTCTCGAGTAATTGGGAATGAATGTGTGCATGAATGAAGTATGTATGCTATGTATGCTTGTTGAGTGAAAGCATGATGGGTGATTTGTGAATGTGATGCAATTGAATTGTATGCTGTGATGAAGCATGTTGTGGGTACCCATTGCCAAATCAAAGCTAATGAAAGGATGTTGATTTTAAATGAAATTGAGCTTGAGTACTTGGATTGCTTACCTTGCTGGACCTGACTTTGTTTATTTGCATTGTGATTACATTGTTAGAGTATGGCACCACGTAGAGAGTTGAGAAGTAATGTGCGAGCTACGGCTCCGAATGAGAATGAGAATGAGGAAAACGCGGGAAGTGCGGTGTTACCTCCTCCTCCATCTGGTGGTGGTGGTGCTGAGGGAGAAAGAGCTGAAGCTGCAGCTGGTGCTGGAGCTGCTGGTCCTGAGGCTGGTCAGGGGCAAGCTATGCCTGATATGACGATGTTGGTACAAGCTATTGCTGGTGCTTTTCGAGCGGCAGTAGCTGGAGCTCAAGGAGCTGGGCATCAGGGAGATGCTGGAGTTAGACTACCTTTGGAGCGTTTGCGCAGTCTTGGTGGGACTGAGTTCAGGGGTATGTCTGCTGAGGGTTCTGAATCTTGGATGGAGAGTACCAAGAGGATCTTGGGTCAGATGAGTTGCACTGATGTGCAAAAGCTGGGTTGTGTTGTATCCTTGCTACAGGATGATGCTTATATGTGGTGGACGACCACTATAGCTGGAATGGTTGAAGCTGATGTAACTTGGACATTCTTCCAGAATATGTTCAAGAGGAGGTATCTTGGTGTGAGGTACCTGGATGAAAAGAAGCGTGAGTTCATGTCTCTTACCCAGGGGAGCATGACTGTGGCTGAGTATGAAGTGCAGTTTGTTCGACTCAGTCAGTATGCACCTGAGCTGGTACCTGATGAGCGGGCGAGGTGCGAAAGGTTCCGTTATGGTTTAGTGACGGATGTGAAGATGTATGTGCTGGCTACCGAGTATGATGATTTTGATGTGCTGGTGGGACGAGCCAAGGATATTGAGATGAACTTGGGTTTATCTGCTAGAGGTGCTGGAGCAAGTTCTGGTAAGCGAGCTGCTGAGTTTAGTTCCGGTGGTGGACGGAACAAGAGGGGACGTGATCAGAAGTATCAGTCCTCAGCTAAGAGAGGTGGTGGTGTACTTGCTCGGGGAGGCAATGCTAGAGCTGATCCGAGTGCTTGTTGGATATGTGGTTCACGTGGTCACATGAAGCGTGACTGTCCTCGTGCTGTGAGGGAGGTGCAAGCTCCTATTGTGGCAGCTGGTAATGGATGCTGGAATTGTGGATCTGCGGACCACTTGAGGCGAGATTGTCCTATGTTGGCTGGTGGCCAAGTGCGTGCTCCTGTTGTTGCTGCACCGCAGAGAGGTCGTGGGCGCGGCCGTGGTAATTTCCAGCGGAGAGAGAAAGGTGGTCGAGGAGTGGCCCATGTTGTGGCTATTCAGCCTGAGGGTGGAGGTCAAGCTAGGGTGTATGCTCAGCGGGAGGGGAGGAATGACGCGGATGTGATTGCAGGTACCTTTACTTTGCAATCCTTGTCATTACTTTCCTTGATAGATTCTGGATCTACGCATTCATATATTTTGCGTGAGCATGCTGAATTGCTTGGTTTGCCTGTTGAGTCTTTGGATGTTGGTGTTCGTGTCACTAGTTCTTTTGGTGAAACTGTTGTGACTCGAAAGCTGTATAGAAGATATCCTTTGGTTGTTCAAGATCATGTTTTTCATGTTGACCTTATGGAGTTGCCTTTCTATGGTTTTGATGTAATCCTTGGTATGGATTGGCTTGCTGAGCATCGTGCTGTGGTGGATTGTGAGAATAAGCGAGTTTCGTTGAAGCTTGCGGATGATTACGAAGTTGTTGTGGTTGGTGAGAATGTGAAGTTTCTTGCCAATGTGGTTTCTACCTTGGAAGCGAGCAGGATGCTGAGGCAAGGTTGTGAAGCTTATCTAGCTTTTGTGATGAATCCTAGTTCTAAGGAGTTGCGCGTGCAAGATATCAGAGTTGTGAAGGAGTTTCCTGGAGTGTTTCCTGAGGAGTTGCCTGGTTTACCTCCTAATCGTGAGGTGGAGTTTGGTATTGAGCTGTATGAGAATACGACTCCTGTGTCCATTACCCCTTATAGAATGGCACCTAAGGAGCTGAAAGAGCTGAAGACTCAGTTGCAAGAGCTGCTTGATCGTGGGTTCATTCGGCCGAGTGTGTCGCCTTGGGGTGCACCGGTCTTGTTTGTGAAGAAGAAGGATGGCACTATGAGGATGTGCATTGATTACCGTCAGCTGAATAAGTTGACTATCAAGAATCGGTATCCTTTGCCGAGGATTGATGATCTCTTTGATCAATTTCGAGGAGCTGCTGTGTTCTCTAAGATTGACTTGAGGTCAAGGTATTATCAGTTGAAGGTAAAGGATGTGGATGTGCCTAAGACAGCTTTCAGGACAAGGTATGGGCATTATGAGTTCCTTGTGATGCCGTTTGGTTTGACAAATGCCCCTGCTGCTTTCATGGACATGATGAATCGTGTGTTTCATGAATACCTGGACAAGTTCGTTGTTGTATTCATTGATGATATCCTCGTGTACTCGCGTACTGAGGAGGAACATGAAGAGCATTTGAGGATTGTTTTGCAAGCTTTGTTGGAGAATCAGCTTTATGCTAAGCTGAGCAAGTGTGAGTTCTGGCTTAAGGAGGTGGTGTTTCTTGGGCATGTAGTTTCTGCTGAGGGGATTCGTGTTGATCCTCAGAAGGTTGAGGCGGTGATGAACTGGAAGGTTCCTAAGTCTGTTCATGAGGTTCGTAGTTTCCTTGGTTTGGCGGGATACTACCGGAGGTTTGTGGATGGTTTTTCTAAGATTGCTGCACCTTTGACGAAGCTGTTGCAAAAGGATGTTAAGTATGAGTGGACGGAAGCGAGACAGCAGGCTTTTGAGAAGCTGAAGGCGGCTTTGACGCAATCTCCTATCTTGGTTCAACCTGAATCAAGGAAAGAGTTTGTGGTCTTCAGTGATGCGTCCTATGTTGGTTTGGGATGTGTGCTGATGCAAGAGGGTAAGGTTGTGGCTTATGCATCGCGGCAGTTGAAGGTGCATGAGCGCAATTATCCTACGCATGATATTGAGCTGGCTGCAGTGGTTTTTGCTCTGAAGATTTGGAGGCATTATCTGTATGGTGAGAAGTGTATAGTGTACACGGATCACAAGAGTTTGAGGTATCTGATGTCTCAGAAGGAGTTGAATCTTAGGCAGCGGCGGTGGTTGGAGTTGCTCAAGGATTATGATCTGACGATTGAGTACCATCCGAGAAAGGCTAATGTTGTTGCGGATGCCTTGAGTAGGAAGGTAGCTGTTGAGCTGAGGGCTATGTTTGCTAGCTTGAGTTTATCGCGTGATGGTGGTCTTATAGCTGAGTTGCAAGTGAAGCCATCTATGGTTCAGTTGATCAAGGAAAAGCAGTTGCTGGATGATTCCTTGGTGTCTCATGTTCAGGATATCGCGGAGGGTAGACCTTCGGATTTCTGTTTTAATGATGATGGTGTGTTGTGTTTTGGGAGTCGAATAGTAGTGCCCAATGATGTTGAGTTGAGGCGTGCTATTCTGACTGAAGGTCATAGTAGTCCTTTTGCTATGCATCCTGGTAGTACTAAGATGTATCGTGATCTTCGTGATGAGTACTATTGGGTGGGTTTGAAAAAGGATGTTGCGGAGTTTGTGAGCAAGTGTATGGTGTGTCAGCGAGTTAAGGCTGAGCATCAGGTTCCTTCAGGGTTGTTGCAACCGTTGAGAATCCCTGAATGGAAGTGGGAGAGGGTTACCATGGATTTTGTATCTGGTTTACCTTTATCACCATCAAAGAAGAATTCGGTTTGGGTGATTGTGGATCGCCTGACGAAGTGTGCACATTTCTTGCCTGTGCATACTACGTTTTCTTTGGATAAGCTTGCGGAGCTGTACATTGCTGAGATTGTGCGGCTGCATGGTGTACCTAAGTCGAATGTGTCGGATAGGGATCCGAGGTTCACATCGCGTTTCTGGCAGTGTTTGTATCAAGCTTTGGGTACAAGGTTGAATTTCAGTACATCCTATCATCCTCAGTCGGATGGACAGTCAGAGCGTGTTATCCAGATTTTGGAGGATATGTTGAGGTGTTGCGTGATTGAGTTCCAAGGCTCTTGGGAGAAGCAGTTTCCTTATCTCTTTCCTTCAGGTAAATTTCGGGGATGAAATTTCTTAAGGGGGGAGAGTTGTAACGCCCCGGTTTTGGGCTTAGAAGTTTTGGGCGTTGACCGGTTCGGTCAAAGTGTTGTTCGAATCTAAAAAGGTGAAATTAGGAAAGCCTAGTTCGGGTTGCATTAAAAATATGGAAAAATGTTCTAAAATCATCTTTTAATATATATAAGTTAACTGTGAAATCAATTTTACAAAATGAGGTTTGGAAGGGTGACATTTTGGCTAGTGACCAAAATGTAATTTTTGAAAACTGCGTGACTGTTTTAGAAAGGATTGAAACTTTGAATCTTTAAGGAGCTATTTACCCAAAGGGAGTTTCTCCAGATTTTTCTAAGATATTTTATGATTTAATTCTGATTTTAAAACAAAAGAAAAGTGGAGGGAAATCATTTTGCTATTTTGTAACTAACTTTCCATATTTTCCAATTTTCCTTTTCTCTCATTTTCTCTCAACCCAAACACTTTCTCTCCAGAGATTTCCTTCTGATTTTGTCACTCAAATCTCTCTTGTCAATTCTCTTTTGATTCTCAATCATCACATCAACAAAACCTCACCATTTGCTAGTTGATTCATCAAGGTTTTTGGTTCTAAAAGAGGAGAAACTCAAGTTTGGAGGTAAGAACGTCCTTCTCCTCTAAACTCTCAGTTCTTTACTGAAATTCCTAAGTTCTCAATCCTTAATTGATGTTTTATAAATGGCTTTTAAGTTGTATAATGGATCTTGGCTTAAAATGCAAGATTTGGTGATTTTTGATGGTTTTTCGTTGGATCTGATTGGGCTGTGTTTTAAGGTGTTAATTTGATGATAAATGAATGTTAATTTGATAAGGAATTGAGTTTTGATTAATGCAATCCCGGATAGGTTGAATTTCCTAAGTTTAGCTTGTGATTCTTGGTTGTTTTTGGAGTGATCTTGTGGATCTGTTGTTGCTGGAGGTATAAGGATGTTGAAAGGTTCTTTTTAGTTGTTAAATGATGTTAAAGGATGTTTAGTTTTGATGGTTTATGGCTGGGCTTTGTTGAGGAGTTGTTTGGATGCATTTTCGGTTGTGTTTGGTGGCCGAAAATGGAGTGTGGATGAGAGCAGCGAGTTTAGGTGCTTTCATTGAAGCTATTAATGCATGATGATGCATTAATCCTCTGCTTTGATGTGTTTAAAACAGGGGAGTCATCTTTGGATCCAAGTGGTGGTGATCCGGAAGCTTGATTTGTGCTTCGGCAAGAGGCGAAACGGAATCGGTGAGTGAAATTGGGTTTTCGGCTTTGAAACCAATGTCTTGGGAGCTTAGTCTAAGTCTAAACAACTTTACTAAGCTCAAGTGTAAGTTTTCGGAAAAACTCTCTAGTGGTGGTCATGGTTTGTTGTTATACAATGTGGTTTATTGCATGTTTTAAATTCTGTTTTGAAAGCATGATTTAGCATGGTTATTACTGATTTTGTAAGCCATATGTTGAAGGAAGCTCAAGGTAAGAGTTCCTTGTTTTTGAACAATGTTTAAATGTGGATTGATGCTTAAAAATGCATGATGTTTATGGCTTGGTTAAATGCTTTAAAACAGTGGATTATCTATTGATAATGATGTATATTGGCAAGTGATGTTTTGAAAAAGGTTAAGGTCACTAAGGTGGTTAAAAGTCCTTGAGTGAGCCTTGTGGATTCTAAGAACTTCATGGTGGTTAAAAGTCCATGAGTGATTCTTGTTAAGGTCACTAAGGTGGTTAAAAGTCCTTGAGTGAGCCTTGTTACTTAAGAACATCAAGGTGGTTAAAAGTCCTTGGATGGTTCTTGTTAAGGACACAAAGGTGGTTAAAAGTCCTTGTGTGGTCCTTGCCATGGTGTTTAAAAGTCCATGGGCCAAGGTGTTTAAAAGTCCTTGGGGCCAAGGTGTTTAAAAGTCCTTGGGGTGAAACTTGTAATGGACACAAAGGTGGTTAAAAGTCCTTGTGTGGTCCATGTGAATTATAAGATCACAATGGTGTTTAAAAGTCCATGTGTGAGTCTTATGTTGATCTTGTTTTAAAAAGGTGGAACTTATCACTTGTGGCCAATATGACATGTAATGATATGGAAGCATGTAATGCTTGTTTAAATTGCTTTGAGCATGAGTAAATGATGATTTGAAGTATGATTTATAAAGTGTTTTATAAATTCATTATTGAATGGTTTTAATGAGCATTCCTCACTAAGCTTTTGCTTACGCTCTCTTCTTTTTCTTAAACCAATAATGCAGAACATTAAGGTGCATTGAGGGCAGCAAGGAAGGCAAGCAATCAAGTGAAAGTTAAGCTCAAGTATGGAAAGGTTTTCTTGAACACTTTTAGCTTTTGGCATTTGGCAATGGGGGACCTATGTGGATGTTTTGGGAGGGGTTTTGAACTCCCTAAGTTTGTTATATGATGATGTTAATGCTGGACTTCGTAATTGGCCATTATGTGCTTGGTTTGGAGCTTATTGCTTGAATGGTTTGCTTGTGTAGGAAGCATGCCATTAGATTTGGGGCTTTTCATATATGATGATATAATGTTGAATGGTTGATGCAAATATGTCTCTTGTATGTTGTGTGAGTTGCTGGTAAAGTTTGGTAGCATTTGGAGCATGTATGGTTGATCAATTGCATGTTTAAGGAAGCCTTTTGCTGCATTCTGTGCAGGCTGTTTCGGAACAGTGGCTACCGTTTCGGAACGGGTGCCTTGTATCAGCCCAGGCGTCCGAAACGGTAGGCACCGTTTCGAAACGAGAAGCTCTCTGCCAGCCCTCGTTTCGGTACGCGTTGCGGAACGGCCCCGCGTTTCGAAACGGGCTCTCCCTGTTTCGGAACACGTGACCGTTGGGGGCTGACATTGGTAGTTATATGTTTCAAAATGTTTACATTTTGGTCCCGAATCTTGTTTGTGCAATTGTATGAGCTTGAGATGTCTGTTTGAGCTGAAATTTGACAGTGAAGCATGAAACCTGATTAATTTCAAGATGGTAACTCTAATTTGGGTTAAGTCCTTATAATTTACAGAATTTACAATTTGGTCCCTAAAGTTGTAAATTGTTCAATTGGGTCCTTGTTTGATCTCTGATGCTTATGACCTTTGAGCATGTTGTTTGAATGATCATAACTAGGGTAAATGTGCATCTAGACAAGTTTAAAAAGAAAAAAAAAGGGTCGTTAATCAAAGTTGACTTTCGGGTTGACTTTGGTTTTCCCCGTGTGACTTTCTTAATTCGGGTCAACCGTCTAGGCCGGGTTAAGGGGGTTACATGATCTACAGGATTCGGCCTTTTTGCGTGGCGCTGAGCGGAGGACTTCGTCGTCGTCATTTGACCATCAGATCGCCGACATCTTAGGGGACGAGGTTGGCTGGTGGTTTGCTCGTAGGAGCGTTGGCGGTGGAGATTCGAGGGCAGGGAGCGGGTGGGTTGTGAGCAACGCCGGTACCTGGGGCAGTACCCTATCGGTGGTTAATGCTACAAACTTTATTGAAATTCGAACTTGGACCGCCGTGCTGGTTGCTAAGCATGGGAAATGTTGTCCCCGGTTCTGGGAACCTGCCTCCTTTCCCTGCAATATTCCTCCCGAAGGCTGGCTCTTAGGAACCCCAAGACTCGGACGGTGGCTGCTGGAGTTTGCCATGGACTCCAGTGCTACTGTTTGGTTTCTCTGTTTTTTGTGTTCTGGCGGATCGCTGAGCCTACTCGGGTGTGCTTTGATCTCGGCGGTCTGAGGTACGGGTGGCTTGCTGGCCTGGGGTTTTCTTCTACGAGACTGTGGTTTTTTAGGTTTTCTCTTGCCGAAAACCGTGGCGGTATCCTAAACTCACTGGACTTGAGCAACGGCGGAAATCAAAGCAATCGAAACAAGTGGGTGTTGTGGTTGGAAAATCAGGATAAGGGCGAGTCTTCTGTTCAGACGACCTCGTTATACAGAGATCGTCGGTTGGCCGAAAAAAGGGCCGACGATTATTTGGTGAGGATGCGTTATCAAGCCCTGGAGAAAGAAAAAAATGGCCTAAGACATGGCCTAAACTAAAAGAAAAAAAAGGGAATTTGATTAGGCTGTGAGGGAAAAGAAAAAACCATGAAAAAATGGCCTAAGACATGGCCTAAACAGCCTATCGGTTGTTTTTCTTTTTTAGCTTTAATGAAAAGTCACGTTTGAACAAAAAAAACCATGCCATAAGACAAACAAAAAATATATCAAAGAAATAAAAAAAAATATCACAAAGACAAGTGAAATAAAATGTAATAAGATGTATGAAAATAATTTAAAATAAAGAGAGCTTTTATGGATGATTCTACAAAAAACTCCATATATCGCTATGTATCACTAATCATGTATACCGCTATGTACCATTAACTATTTTAATTACTTTTGAAATCATAGGGACCAAAAGCGTTATTATCCCTTTTTAGAATAAAATTTTAAAAATAATTTTTATATTAAGATATTTTTCTTTTTGGGTAAAGTAAACAAATGGTAACTAAACTTTGGTAAATTGTTCAATTTGATAACCAAATTTTTAATTACTTCAATGTTACCATTAAACTTTTAGTTTTGCTCCAAATTGGTTGCTGACCCGTTAACCGTGGTTAAAAGGGTGACGTGTCAGTTAAAATATTTTGTATAATAACATTTTAGTCCTCCACGTTTGCACATTAAAACATTTTTCCTAATTCGAAAAATAATAAATTTAACCCTTATTATTTACACATTGTTTCAATTTTACCCTAATTTAATTAAAAATAATTTAGGAATTTCGGAGCAAAAATATTTAAACATAAACCAGTTTTTACCATTAATAGGAACCACTTGATCAGTACAAGATTCTCTAATCTAGGCATTTATGTTCGCTGGAGAACAATCGAAGGAAAAAATGATAAGCAAAGGACACGTTGGGAAAGATACCTCAATATGAAATATGTAAATAAGGCGGTGAAAATTATTTTTGTCTGATTCAGCATTGAGAAAATAAGTGAATTTAGATTCTTTTAACATATCTGCAATAAACTATTTTTTTTTGACAGTTTTTACTTAGAAAAAGAGAGGAGAGAATTTGTTCTTAATGAGTTTAAAACCCATAACATAAAGAAAAGAAAAAGTGTCAATTGAGAACTTTAATCACTTGCTCTAGAAATTATTGTCGAAAGAATGTAGTAAGTAAACCCATCAAAGTCCATTTCTTTGTCACTTGTTTAAGCTACCGTCTTTTGCCATGATAATAAGAATGGATACAACCTAGTAAACATGTTCGAAAGCAAATGATCTAACAAGTTCATGTTTTTAAATGCTAAAAGAACTAAAAAAAAGAAAAAAATCATTCGTAAAATTACCTTAGCTACCTCACATGTGAGGCATAAATACACATGAACTTGTATTAACTTTAAATTTTATGTATTAACTTTAAATTTTAATTTTTAAATCTTAAATCTTAAAAAATACACATTACATTAAAAAATTTAAATTCTAATCTTAAACCCAAACCTTAAATCTTAATTCTAAACCTTAATTTTTAATTTTTAATGTGAGGCATAAATAAAGAGACAAGGTATTTTGTATTCAATAAATTTAATGATGGTCTATTCAAACTGGTATGTAAGTACAATTTTGGGTGTCCCATATTTCGCATGTAATCCTGAATTTATTTCATAACGATTGTACTGGACATAATGTAATTCATAATAGTTATCGAATAATATTCTCTCTATGCATGAAAGAATCACTTTGGAAGTAACAATAAACATGTGTGGTTTTGAATAAACAATAAAACCAGTCATAAGTCGTAACTATAAGATGGTGTCGTCCGGAATCTGTGCGCTCCTAAGAACCACAATAATTCTCCCACTGATAATATAACCATTCCCCTCCCTGTCCCCTTCTTCAACATTATCTTTGTTGATAATCTGCAATGTAGTATTTTAATTTTACTCAAATGTAGTATTTGATGCTATAAAATAGCTTGCAATTTGGAGTCGGTACACACCTTAACATTATTCCCGATCCTTGCGTTCTTATCTACAATGGCTTTTCTAATTTCAGTATTCTCACCAATTCCTATCGGGACGCTCTCACTGTAAATCTTGCTCTCTCTGCCATCTTCAATCTATTACCAACACCACCTCACTAGTGTCAACATATGTAAAGCTAAAGTTTTAGAGTATGATAAGCCATGCATGCATGCATGCATGCATACATACATGCATCCATGCATGCATGCATACATACATACATGCATGCATGCATGCATTCGGTACCTGATAGACGTCAGAACCCATGATGACTGAGTCTTCTATGATTGTCCCATCTCCAACTTTCGTCCTCATTCCCACCACTGTACCTTTGATCTTGCACCTCTATTCTTACAAAGAGTTAAATGGATTATAAAAAAAAGCATTATTTTTGTTTAATTACTGGTATCCGACTTACTAGTCAACATGCATACTTTTCTACTTACATTGAGAATGCAGCCATCTCCAATCACACTATCCGTTATGACGGCATCACTTACGATGGTAGGAGGCAGATATCGAGGCATAGTATACACAGGAGAATCTCTATCACAGAAGCTGCAATCAAAGTTTATGGAAATTAATTATTCAGTAAAATGATGCATTATTTGTAGATAAGTGTAATACGGACTTGTATCCCATGTTTGATTTCTTTATGCATTCCATATTTGCCTGGTAAAATGCTTCAATGCTCCTCATGTCCTCCCAATACCCTTCAAACAGATATGCCTCAACCTGTACCCTCAGTAGAAGCACAAGATCATCATTCATCCATCCGTCCACATTTTCGAAACTAATTAGTAAAGTCTGATCAGGACCTTCATTCCTAGAGATAATGCACCTCGTATCACTTCGGTCCCAAAATACTTTGCCTTGGGGAAATGTTTATTCAGAAGATTTACCATTGTAGCTCGGTTGATGAGGTAGATTCCCATACTTGGAATACAGCTATAACTAGTCAAAGATTCAGCCTGAACCCAATTTTCACACCAAGTTGTTAGGGAAGTTTGGTAATTATAATGAGGGTAAACTACACCAAATATCACCAAATTTTTAGGCTTATATCGATTATATCGGTAAACTAAAAGTTAATATTATTTTAGCATTGAACTTTAGAATTTAGGCTTCAACTATACCACTAAGACCGTTGAGATCCGTCAATATCATCAGTTTTAATGGTTCAGTGGTATAATTGAAGCTTAAACTAAAGTTCAGTGCTAAAATAGTATGACTTCAAAAATGAGGGTTGAAGGAAAGGTAAAGTTGATTATGACAGCTTACTACTTCATAGTTCTCGGGCTCTCTATCTGACTTCAAACTGTATTGTATGACTTGATTTTCTGTATTTATTTTCAGTACACCAAAACCTGGGTCTTCATCTCTCACGGTAATACCATTTGAAGCAACAATTGTTACATCAGATTTTCTTTTCCGGTGGGATTCTATCAACTTTTGGTAGTCCATTTTGTAGAGATGATGGCCGGGAAGGATCAGAAATTCCTCCACCGGGTACTCTTCTAGGACCCACAGGCATTTTCTTATAGCATCAGCTGTTCCCTGGTAGATGTTGACAAAAATTACAGATGCAAACCACATTAAGTGAAAAGCATTGGATTTAGTATATGCAATGTAATGCAGAGTAATACCTGAAACCAACCCTGATCTTCAGGGCTCTGATATGCTGCAATCACTTCGATGAACCCTTCTTTTCCGAGGCCTGCTCCGGAATAGGCTCTCGAGAGGTGGGAATTGAGAGAAGTAGAATTGAGTTGTGTGAGGGCATATATCTTATTGATGTTGCTGTTAATGCAGTTGCTAACAACTGCATCAATGAGTCTGTAGTTTGATGCTATAGGAATAGCCCCTTCTGATCTTCTCTTTGTCAACGGGTAAAGCCTCGACTCTGATCCGTCTCCGAATACTATTGCTGCAACACTCTGCCATGGAATGAGTTCGATTTTTCGATGAAACGATGATACAGAAACATGGTCCACCGATTACAGACAATACACATTGGATTAAAAATGGAAAACCGTCTTAACAGCAGTAATATTCAATGAATTAAGATCCCTACTTAAAGTGTAAGAAGGATGGACCTGATTTACCGGAGGATGGAGCAAAATAGGATTTGGAACATGATGAGTGTTGGATATGGACATTCTGGGGAATTTAGAAGGAAGCTTCGGTGAATACTTCTGATCATATCGATCCGATCCTACGATACGGATGTGTTTTGCCGGGATATTTACTGGGGTGGAGGAACAGAACTGCAATGTCATCATCACAGAAGTCTATAGCATGCAAGCAGCCAGATTTTGTTGGTCACAAATTATACTATTTCCGTATGGCTTTGCTTGGCAATGCAGCATTCATACACATTAAATTATCGACGTGACTTGGGTTCTACGCTTCTGGCAAATACTCTTCCCTTTATTCTCTTGGTTGATTTATTTCTTTCACTTTGTTTATTTGTCTGATAATTTAAAGGAAAGGAATCATATGCAGTTGTCACATGAACAACTAGCATGATGAATATAAAGCTGGTCACCCTCTATGTTGCACTGATACGAGTACGAATATTAGGATGGGTACAAAAATAGGTATAAAAAACAATAATTTTTAAAATTATATAGTACGATTACGGCAAATATAAAATAAATTTTAAATTAAAAAAATATAAAAGTAAAAAGTCCTAAAACATCATGTGAGCATAACATCGCACATACTTATATATTTATTGAATAATGTAAGCAAAAGAAAGTTTAAAAGACAGAAAAGGGTGAGAGAATATTAGAATAAAATAGGGGACAAGAAATACTTGCAGAAATTTAAGGAAGAATTTCAGAAAATGAATTATAAAGCTAAAAATGGGTTTAGTTTGAATAGGAAGAAAAGGGTTCGTCCCCCTTTTTTATTTTTTAAGATTAAATCTTATTTATTTTATTTTTAATCTAATTTTCTTTTATTCAAATAAATATTAGAAATTCAAAAATAAGCGATGACTTGATGCTTCATGATTCGTTAACAGGTTTTTTTAACGGAGGATAACGGTTGGGACATATGAAATAACGAGTTTTAGTTTAGGGGATCAGGGGCGTTTCAAAGATTTTGGGGGCCCTGTGCAATTTATTAAAATAAGGCCCTTAATTTATACTCAGTAAGAGATATAAGTTTTTCCCCCCAAAATTACTTTAATATAAAAAATATTATTAAATTATCCTCTTGAATAATAAAAAATTAACCTACAAACATCCAAAAACTAAATATTTTCATTTAAAAAATGTCATTTTTAGCATGCTTTAACTTTTAGATTATTGTTATATATATATGCACATAATTATATATATATAAATAAATTTATAATTTTTGGGGCCCTTCTCTCATGGGGGCCCTGTGCGGTCGCTCCTATCGCGTCTGTCCAAAACCCCACTATAGGGGATAAAACGTCCCTAAAATTTTTAGGGGACAACTCGGTACAAAGTGTATACTCAACGGTATCATTAAGCCAACTAATAATAATAGTTGTTTCTCACCACAAATATATGCACATAATCATTACAATACACAATACAATAGTAACTTCCTGCAAAAATTCTTCCACAACCACAATAGTAACATCCCGAACCAACATCAGAAAAGCCATGGAGCATCTCCTACGGCAGGTTTCCTAGAGCAGGAGTGCTTTGCGGGCAAATTGAATCTCTCTCATTTTTACCAGAAGAAGCCACCATACAGTAAACCAAGCACAAAAACTGATGCCATTCAAACCTATAGCCTCAGTTCTATCATCATTATTGATGGCAGTCAAGTTGAAGATCCAGAAATGACCTCTGCAAGTGACTTAGAATGGTGGTTCCATTCCATGAGCCTCACCAGTGCCAGCATTCGATGCAGATGCTCACCAGGAGTCAAATAAATTCTGAATTTAGGCCTGAGCCGAGGAGCATCAAGGTCATTGATGATTGCAGAGGGATGGAAACATTCAAAAGTCTATTGGTTAAACATATAGACTTTGTAAAACGGTTTAATGTGAACATACATGTTCCTAAAGCCAAGCCTAACCATATTCCAACCAAAAACACAAAAGCAACAGAAAAATACAGATAACTACTTTTATGTCAGTCCCAAAAGGCATACAAAGCCATATCCAAACAGATGCATTCTCAATACTCCTATGTTAACTTCTTGTTACTAAAGAGAATCTTTTCTCCGATGATTTACTTTGTCGTTAAGAATATACTCCTGCATTTGCTGGAGCAGCTACTCCAAGGGAAGGGCAGATCCCATCCTTGGCATCGAGTTCATAACCATTAGGAAGTAGGAACCTTTGGAAGGTACCTGGACTTCTGATAATTCTGGAAGTTATGAATAAATGACATTTTCCCCTTCTCAATCAAACAAATGTAAAAAATATAACTTGTTTTCAACTCAGGTGCTTACTTTACTTTTGCTCCAGCACAAATTAAAAACTAAAAATTGTTACATACCCGCCATCCAAGACACAATTGGCAGGCAAGATGTGTTCCCTCTGAAAGATTGAAAAGGAAAAAGAAAATAACAGATTAAATCTGGGGTAGGGCAAAACAACAAAATTGGACACAAAAACCAAATTCTACTGAATTTAACAGTCTTATAATACTTGTTTATATTCCATTCCACAGAAGCAAATGAAAGACAACTGTTGGCAGATCTCATCAAATACATTTTGGTTTCATATAACAACCAAATATAAGAATTACAGAACATTACATTATAATGAGATTTTCAGACTTGAAGAATTAATACTGAGAAAAAAATTAGAAAAGCAGAACTCCTTAGTCCTAACCTTGCGGTTCATTGTCTGCTCATCCAGGACTGGTGCATTACTCTTTTAAACCTTGGACTGGGGCCACGTTCTTTCACTTTACCTTTGTCGCTTCTCTGTTTCTATGTTTCAAAAAAAAACATCACTGCCAGAACCAACCATGAACCACTACGATTTTTTCTTTTTCACTTGCTTCTCTATGCTTTTGCCTTATATAATGCCGCAAAAGCAGTTATTCTGTACAAAATTTCAAAAACATCCCCAATCTACGTGTACTTCAAGTCCAAGCAAGTCTTCCTCACTCTCACCCTCCTTTAAGGAAAAAAAGTGTATGGAATGATCTTCAAATCCTGAGACACAAGGTTGGTACACCTCTCTAATTACTAGCAAGACCATTCAAAGTGGATTTACCAAATCAATCAAAGTGGTACGGGAAATTTTTGTGTCTAGATTCAAGCTAAGGAGAAGTTCTTCCCAAGCTCTAGCCCCGGGAGAAATATTCTTGCCAACCATTTTCCGGAGGAATTCCAGTGCCTTGCAAACTAAACCTCTTTGGCATAGACCACATATTACCTCGTCAAATGGCAAACTCTCATGGAAAAGGCACTTGTGCAACACTTCCTCCAACAAATCACATGCTTCAAGAATTTCACCTTTACTTATCAAACCATCAATTATTACCATATATGAAACCGAATTCATTTCAATGCCCTTACATTCCATCTCTCTAACAAGCTCCCTAGCTCTTATTATATCACCAACCTTACAAATTGTCCTCAATAATGTATTATAAGTGACACAATTAGGTTTGCATCCTAACTCCTCCATACAGGCTAGCATCTTGATACCCTCTTCAACTTTGTTTTGTTTGCATAAAGCTCCAATATAGGCATTATAAGTATAAACATTTGGAACTAAACCCAACATAAGCAATTCATCAAACAGCTCATCTGCCAACATGTAATCACCTTCAGCAACTACCCCACTTAAGACCATAGTGTAAGAAACAATACCCGGCTTAATTCCATCGGATTTCATTTGATTTAGAACATTACAAGCATCCGACCCTCTCCTTTTTTTAACAAAAAAATTAATCACGCTATTATAGTCACCCATGGAAGGAGAAAATCCAAGCTTTCGTGATTCCCTCCAAAACCCCTCAACGTCTTCACCATCCAAATCCCCCTGGGCACAAATTGATGACAGTACAAAAGAGAAAATTTTATCACTAACACCAAGGCCATCGTCTATCATACGTTGTAGAATCTCTACAGCATAAGCAACCTTGTTCATTCTGCAAAGAGCGCAAACTAGCAGACGGAAAGTTGATTCTTCGGGTCTTACGTTCATATTCAGACTGTTTAACAGGACCCGAGGGAGCAGCTCAAGGCCGCGTTGGTTTCTACAAAGAAGTGCAAGTAAGGAATTGAGCGAATGGGCTGAAGGGGCACACCTGAACTTGGGCATTCGGTAGAAAATATCAACCGCGTCCTGGATTCTGTTAGCATTGCCATAGGATTTGATGAGGTGGGTGAAAATGTACTCGGGTGTTTCAAAGTGCTGGAGTTGCAGATGATGGAGCAGAGTAGGGATGTAGTTGAAGAGGCGATTGTGGAGAAAAGTTTTGATGAGGAAATGATAGGCTTGAGGGGAGTGGTGAAGGTTGTAGAGGCTGAGAGAGCGCAGGAGAGAGGGGACAAAGTTAGGATGAAGAGGGTCGTGTTGGGCTACGGATTTTTTAAAGGATAACACTGATTGCTTTTCGGTGAAACTTTGATGCCATGGGACTTTGTTAGAGAAAACCAGCGGCCATTTTCGGTGCTTTCTTAGGAAAAAGTTGGGAGATCTCCTCACCATCTCCACTCCAATATGAGCACTAGAGTACAGAGCTGAATTTGCAGGTTAGAATATATTGCACGATAATTATTTGATGCCGTAGAAACAAAATTTTCATAAAAAAAAAAAATCTTAGTTTTAGGTTTACGGTTTAGATTTTTTAATTTAGGTGTTCTGAATATAGGAGATGTGATTAGAATTTAATATGTATATTAAATTTATGATTTTTTAATAGTTTAAAGGTAATTATAAGGTAGTATTTTTTATAGATATTCTTAACACTTTGACAATGTGTAACCCCTCGACCCAGCCTAGTCACCAGACCGACCCGAACGAGTTACATGGGGAAAATCGAAGAAAAACTCGTTCTTTTTAGCAACCCTAAACTCGTTCTTTTTAGAATTCTCTTGTCTAGAGACCATATTTAAATCCTAGGCGAGGAGACAAGCAGCGGGAAACAAACACGAACATGAACCAAACAAAAACGGATATTAGAGGTTACTTTTAACAATTAAATCACATGACGTATCGATACGCCTAAGGCCCGTATCGATACGCCTTTAATGGTCAAACTCCCTACGGTCAACTCCAAGAGACCGTATCGATACCCTCATGGCTGGTATCGATACGCCCTTAAAGGTCAAACTCCCAAAGTCAACACAGTGACAATATCGATATGCCTAAGGCTCGTATCGATACCTCAATTTCTCGTCAAAATCTCCAATTTTCAGAGACCAAAGTGAGTATCGGTACACCCTGCGTATCAGTACGCCTTGCTTAAAACAGGGGACCGTATCGATGCAGCCCTTGAGCGTATCGATACGCCCTGCCCAGAAAGACTACTTTCTGCAGTTTTAAGCAAAAGAAGAACCAGCACAACTCACTAAACATGCACCTAATCAACTTCTAAACATGCACACAACATAAGCCAACCATAAACATTCATTTAGACATCATAGACAATCAACGAATCAAGGTTCAACATAGCAAGATTCATTAAAGGAAAACATTCAAACATAGCAATCACAAAAAGGGGTCAAAAACAATCCATGACACGTTCAACAAGTTTAGAGCCATTACAAGCCAAACATAACAAAACAAATTTGTCTAAAGCAAGAGACATAACAAACAACCCTCTTTAGACATAAAGGTTTTATCTCATTGCTTAATACTATTTATTTAAGTCTAAAGCTATACTTGAGCAAACTAAATCCCTCTAGATTCTCCCTTGTTCCCCAAGCTGTTCCGTATGTCTAAGGGCCTGCATTGTTAGAAAAGGGAGCGTAATGTCACACCCCGCCATTTTTCCCTAAAATCCAAACTGAGGTTCTTGCCACCCTTGGGCACTTTTGAGGCAAGCTAGCACCAAGGAAGGCACTATAAAGGCCTAGGACGGCCATGAAGACTCTAGAGATATGCCACATCGTTCTAGAAAGATCCGGGACGTTCTCTCCAAGTCTAGACACACCCGGGAGGCCCTAGAAGGCTTGAGAAGACTCGGGAAAGCTCGGGACAACTCTGGAAGACCCTGGAGCTCTCTAGAACCTTTTGGATACATATAGATATGTATACACATATGTAGAACTCTCTAGATTAGTGTAGTCTCTTAGGAGATATTTTGGGAGGCAACATTTGGACCGTTGGATCAAATCGATCTCAACCGTCCATTGAGGAGGTGGGAGCCTATAAATAGGGCCACCCCCTTCATTTTGTAATCACTCAAGCAATTAGCCACTAAAGCCTTCTTGTAAAGCACACTTTGTAAAGCTTCCTTCTTAGTTCAATACAAGTTTCTTACTTGTAAACTCTTAGCCTTCTCTTGTGTTCTTTGTTAGCCATTGCGTTGCGTGAAGGATCAAGGCTGGTTAGCATTGTCAAGAGTTGCTAACGCCGCACGGATCAGGTTTGAGAGAATACGTCTGTGACAGTTGGTATCAGAGCGTGTTACGAGACTCGGGATATGGCAAAAACGGGCAAGGGTCATACCGTTAGCTCATCCAACGTGGAAGTCGTGCATGACCGAGGGCGCGAGGAGATGGTTGAGCCTGTTGAGACAAGGCCTAGGGCCAAGTCCAAGGACATGCTCTCTAGCTTGGAGACCCGTCTTACCCACATGGAGGAGAATGTGGTGGGTGTGAGCACCCAAGTGGACGACCTTACCAATCGGGTAGAAGGCCTTGAGGCAGAAGACGCCGAGCTCCACACAACCATGAAAGCAATGATGGTGAAGCTAGAGGAAACCATGCGCGCGGAAATGGGGCAAATCCGCGATCTCCTATTGGGAGAGCTCTCGAAGGTACGTGACTCTTTCCAACAAGAGCTTGCTCATTCTCATGCTCAAATCGAGACCTTGCAAGGCGACCTTGCTTTGTGCAAGCGAGCCATGGCCGCCGGGCCAAGCACCACTTATGAGTCTAGGAAGGTCGAGGTGCCCAAACCTAGGACCTTCTCGGGTGCACGCAATGCAAAAGAAGTCGACAACTTCTTATATGGCTTGGAACAATATCTAGTTGCGGTGGGAATCGTGGACGAGGCCGCAAAGATCCAAACCGCCTCACTTTACCTCACCGACACAGCTATGCTTTGGTGGAGGAGAAGGCGTAGCGATGTGGAGAAGGGCACGTGCACCATGACTACCTTCGATGACTTCAAGAAGGAGCTTAAAAGGCAATTCTACCCAGAGAATACCGAAGATGAGGCGAGGGCACGATTGCGAAGGCTCAAGCAGTCGGGGAGCATTCGTGACTATGTAAAGGAGTTCACCACCCTAGTGCTTGAAATCCCCGATCTTTCCGATAAAGACTCACTCTTCAACTTTATGGATGGCCTCCAACAATGGGCCAAGACCGAGCTCAAGCGACGAGGAGTTCAAAACTTAGCCGATGCCATTGCCATAGTAGAAAGCCTTGTTGACTACTCTAGCAACAAGGAGTCCAACAAGTCGAAGGACAAGAAAGGTGGCCATGCCAAAGGTGGGGGAGACAAAAGCCATCGCAAGGAGGGACACCATGAAGACAACACCTCCAAGCACAAAGACTCGTCTTCGTGGAAAGGCAAGGATAAAGGCAAAGCTAAAGACACCCGAGGCCCGAGGCGACCTTCATCCAACAAGTGCTTCATTTGTGATGGAGACCATTGGGTCCGAGAGTGTCCGCAAAGGCAAGCCCTCAACTCGCTCCTCGCGAAGCATCGAGAAGGAGGTGACACCGACAAAGAAGATGAAGGTGTCCAAATGGGGTCAATGCAACTACTCAATGTCATCCAATCCGCCCCTAAGACCGAAGCCAAGGGATTGCTCTATGTAGACGTCACCGTCAATGGGAAAGCATCAAGGGCAATGCTCGACACAGGTGCGTCTCATAACTTTGTCTCTTTAGAAGAAGCTAAGAGACTAGGTCTTAAAGCCGTGGGAGGGGGCGGATCCATCAAGGCAGTCAACTCAGCACCAAACCCATCCATGGAATCGCACGAGGAGTCAAGACCATTGTGGGCAAGTGGTCAGGGCACATCAACTTCTCCGTGGTGCCGATGGACGACTTCAAGATCGTCCTAGGGCTTGAGTTCCTTGATCAAGTAAAAGCATTCCCAGTGCCCTTTGCCAATAGCATGTGCATCATGGATGGCAATCAAGCATGCATGGTGCCCACGACTAGGGCTACCAAGCAAGATGCCAAGGTACTCTCCGCCTTGCAGTTCAAGAAGGGCGTCAAGAGAAATGAAGATAGCTACTTGGCCATCCTTAGTGAGTATGATGAAGAAGAGGCCATGCCCGACGAAGACCTTCCAAGGGAGGTAGCCCAGGTGCTTGATGAGTTCAAAGACGTTGCACCACCCGAACTACCCCGAAGGCTACCACCAAGAAGGGAAGTAGATCACAAGATCGAGTTGGAGCCCAGCACCAAGCCACCAGCCATGGGGCCTTACCGCATGGCACCCCCAGAGTTGGAGGAATTAAGGAGACAACTCAAAGAGCTACTCGATGCAGGGTTCATCCGACCATCCAAGGCACCATTTGGGGCACCAGTGCTTTTCCAGAAAAAGAAGGATGGTTCGCTAAGGATGTGCATTGACTACCGAGCACTCAACAAGATCACCATCAAAAACAAGTATCCAATCCCTCTTATCTCAGATCTGTTTGACCAGCTCGGGCATGCACGATACTTCTCCAAGTTGGATCTTCGATCGGGATACTACCAAGTGCGCATTGCGGAAGGGGATGAGCCCAAGACCACATGCGTCACAAGGTATGGTTCTTATGAATTTCTAGTCATGCCTTTCGGACTAACCAATGCCCCAGCAACTTTTTGCACCTTGATGAACAAGCTTTTCCATCCCTATCTCGATCGGTTCGTGGTCGTCTACCTTGACGACATTGTGGTGTATAGCAAGACCCTTAAGGAACATGTTGAACACCTAAGGGAAGTGTTCAAGGTTTTGCGAGAGAACCAGCTCTTCATCAAGAAGGAGAAATGCTCCTTTGCCAAGCCCGAAGTCATGTTCCTAGGGCACCGAATCAAGGATGGGAAGCTAATGATGGAGGATGGTAAGGTACAAGCCATCCAAGAGTGGGAGCCACCCACCAAGGTACATGAGCTACGATCCTTCCTCGGATTGGTGAACTACTACCGCCGATTCATCAAGGGCTATTCAGCGAGAGTAACACCCTTAACCGAGCTCTTGAAGAAGAACAAGCCATGGGTGTGGTCACCAGCCTGCCAAGAGGCCTTTGAAGACCTAAAGAAGGCCGTTTGTGAGGAGCCAGTATTGAGCTTGCCTGACCACACCAAGCCCTACGAGTTGCACACCGATGCATCGGATTTTGCTATAGGAGGGGTTCTTATGCAAGAGGGGCATCCGATCGCCTACGAGAGTCGGAAGCTCAACGACACCGAGAGGCGCTACACCGTGCAAGAAAAAGAGATGACTGCCATCATTCATTGCCTCAGGGTGTGGCGACATTACCTCCTAGGGGCTAAGTTCTTGATCCTCACCGACAATGTAGCAACAAGCTACTTCCAAACTCAGAAGAAACTTAGCCCAAAGCAAGCTAGGTGGCAAGACTTCCTAGCAGAGTTCGACTACATTCTACAATATAAGCCGGGCAAAACAAATGTAGTCGCCGATGCACTAAGTCGGAAGGCAGAGTTCGCAGCACTAAGCCAAGCCACCAGTCCACTTCTTGATAGGATCAAGGAGGGTCTACACCAAGAGCCCCTTGCCAAGAACATCATCGCACTAGCCAACGAGGGGAAGACCCGACGATTTTGGGTGAGTGATGGACTACTCTACACCAAGGGCAACCGTCTATATGTACCAAAGTGGGGCAACCTACGCAAGGAGCTGATCAAGGAGTGTCATGACTCCTTATGGGCCGGGCATCCAGGTATGCGACGTACTCTTGCACTCTTAAAGTCCAACTACTATTGGCCCCGGATGCATGATGATATAGAAGAGTACGTGAGGACTTGTCTTGTGTGTCAACAAGACAAGGTTGTCCAACAACAACCAGGAGGGCTCTTAGATCCTTTGCCTGTACCCGACAAGCCTTGGGAGAGTGTCTCTATGGATTTCATCACTTGTCTTCCCAAGTCAGAAGGGTTTGGAAGCATAATGGTCGTGGTGGACCGATTCAGCAAGTATTCTACCTTCATTGCCGCATCACCCGATTGCACAGCAGATGAGGCAGCAAGGCTATTTCTCCACAACGTGGTCAAGTTGTGGGGCGTACCAAGCAACATTGTGAGCGATCGGGATCCAAGGTTCACAGGGAGGTTTTGGACCGAACTCTTCAAGATGCTAGGGTCCGACCTTAACTTCTCAACAAGCTTCCATCCCCAAAGCGACGAGCAAACCGAGCGCATCAATGCTCTCTTGGAGCTTTATCTAAGGCACTATGTTAGTGCTAATCAAAGAGATTGGGCCAAGCTTCTCGATGTTGCTCAGTTCTCCTACAACCTACAGAGGAGCGAAGCCACCAACCGAAGTCCCTTCGAGATTGTTTTGGGACACCAACCGACCACACCGCTCTCCCTTGCCACGCGCTATGAAGGGAAGAGCCCCGCAGCCTACAAGCTTGCCAAGTCATGGCACGAGCAAAATGAGCTTGCTCGAGCATCCTTACACAAGGCTGCCAAGAGGATGAAGAAGTGGGCAGACAAGAAAAGAAGGCCCCTAGAGTTCAAGGAAGGAGACCTTGTCATGCTCAATCTCCTACCCCAACAGTTCAAGACCCTACGAAGGGTGCACAAGGGACTAGTCCGCAAGTACGAGGGACCGTTCCCAGTGATCAAGAGGGTTGGCAAGGTGTCTTACCAACTTCAGCTTCCACCGAGGCTCAAGATTCATCCAGTCTTCCATGTGAGTTTGTTGAAGCCTTATCATGAAGACTTGGAAGATCCATCGAGGGGAGTCTCCACTAGAGCACCCACAGCCGTGGTCACTTCCTTCGACAAGGAAGTTGAAGAAGTGCTAGCCGATCGACTGATTAGGCGAAGGGGCGTGCCAGCTTATAAGGAGTACTTCATCAAATGGAAGGGTCTGCCCATTGCCGAGGCGAGTTGGGAGACTGAAGAAGCCCTTTGGCAATTCAAGGACCAACTCCGAGAGTTCAACGAAGGCGCGACGAGGACGTCGCGAGCTTAGGTGGGGGAGAATGTCACACCCTGCCATTTTTCCCTAAAATCCAAACCGAGGTTCTTGCCACCCTTGGGCACTTTTGAGGCAAGCTAGCACCAAGGAAGGCACTATAAAGGCCTAGGACGGCCATGAAGACTCTAGAGACATGCCACATCGTTCTAGAAAGATCCGGGACGTTCTCTCCAAGTCTAGACACACCCGGGAGGCCCTAGAAGGCTCGGGAAGACTCGGGAAAGCTCGGGACAACTCTGGAAGACCCTGGAGCTCTCTAGAACCTTTTGGATACATATAGATATGTATACACATATGTAGAACTCTCTAGATTAGTGTAGTCTCTTAGGAGATATTTTGGGAGGCAACATTTGGACCGTTGGATCAAATCGATCTCAACCGTCCATTGAGGAGGTGGGAGCCTATAAATAGGGCCACCCCCTTCATTTTGTAATCACTCAAGCAATTAGCCATTAAAGCCTTCTTGTAAAGCACACTTTGTAAAGCTTCCTTCTTAGTTCAATACAAGTTTCTTACTTGTAAACTCTTAGCCTTCTCTTGTGTTCTTTGTTAGCCATTGCGTTGCGTGAAGGATCAAGGCTGGTTAGCATTGTCAAGAGTTGCTAACGCCGCACGGATCGGGTTTGAGAGAATACGTCCGTGACAGTAAGCATATAAGTTTAGTGAGCGGTGCTCAAAACAGTAACTACAACAATGCAATTTTAAAATTATAGTTTGCTTGAAACCAAAATCATTTCTAAATCATTTTTCTCATTCATGAACACATAACAACATGCATTTAACATCTTGTGTATTTACGGAATGCATCCACAAGCCACAAGCTTACCATATGCTCATTCTCAACACACAACCAAGAAACCAACCACATGCATAAGCATAAATGGAAAAGAGCAATATAACATGCTTAACATGAGAATTTAGAGCACTATGGGTATATTGACATTCATCACTTTTACTCGGACATGCGAATAGTTCTCAAACACACTAGACACTTTCGGTGGAATCTCACATCACCGTACTCACTCGTCTAGTAAAACATAACTTCCGGTGGAATCTCACATCACTGCACTTTCCCTTAGTGGAATCTAGCATCACTAAGGCCACACGCGACTTTTACCTCGAGTGCACTCACATCCTATTGGTCGACCAACTATATCCGCTAACAAGATTTCACATGTCAATACCCATCAAACCAACACTTACCTTGTGTTCTCATGGTCACAACCATAACCAACATAGGATCAATTTAAGCAATCATATGCATAACACAAGGATAATCATGGCAACAACACTATAGAAAATCATTCAAAACGCATATTAGAAATATATCGAAAAATAAGGCTAAAACACATTAAAACTTACTCTCGAACTTAGATTGAATATCAAGCTCAATCTAAACTCCC
This sequence comes from Hibiscus tridactylites, assembly GCA_958450335.1. Taxonomy (NCBI): domain Eukaryota; kingdom Viridiplantae; phylum Streptophyta; class Magnoliopsida; order Malvales; family Malvaceae; genus Hibiscus; species Hibiscus tridactylites. The sequence continues at coordinate 76,861,850 of OY288273.1, forward strand.
AAATCTCATCCTTAACCAAGTTAATACTTAGAAAGCAATTTTACTCACCAACCAACACACCAACGCTAGTCGAAACATTGATTCAAGCCTCCGAACTACCTGGTCTCACGTCCGAAATGCCCAAATCCGTTTCCGCTGCTTCTAAACAATCCAAAACAGAGTATTAATACCCTTTTCAACATACATGCCCATTGAAATTTACAAACACAATATTCAACAACATTCGCTCATCGATTCGTAGCCGAAGTTATCCGAAAACATCATCCAATCAACTCTAACCAAAATTCAGTGATAACCCAACAAATTTACCATCAAAACTACACCTTTCAACAACCAAAACACTTACCCAAAGTCTAGAAACCATCAGCCCAAAGTTCTTCACAAGAACAACCCAAAAACTCAAATTTTCAACTCTAAAAACTCCTCCTTTTTACTAGTTTCGGGTTTCCCATCATTAAGCCACTATTCTAACATTTTTAATCTATATTTACATAGTTTTATTTTTTTATATCTTTAACATTACATTACCTTTTTCGGTTAGTATAGGCTTAATATATAAATAAGTCCCTAAACTATTTTTTTGTAAAAATACGTGTCGAGCGTTTTTACCGTTATAATTTTAAGTGTTTGGTCATTATGGAGTGTTTTAAAAAATATGTTATCTAATCAATACTTAATGCATGACAATAATTTTAATTTCTTTTTAATTTTTTGAAGGAAAAAAACTTAAAATTTTTAGGATTTTTTTATAAAATCTTAAAATTCCTTAAATTTTACAAAACATCTCTAAATCCCTTAAAAACTTATACCCTCAAATCACCACCATTTTTGTCGTCAAACCTCACACCCGACCTCACTCCTTTGGCAGCCGAAATTAACTGGTCATTTTTCTAACATGGCGCCGTCGAAAAATAACGAACGACATGTTAGCCGAGCATCAAACGACAAACGTAAAATTAACGTTTAATTGGTGTGTCGTTTTTCGTTTTTCGACGACACCATGTTGAAGAAAATGACCAGCTGAGTCCGTCGACCAAAAGGGCAGGCTTAGGCACTACGATTAGTGTTAGAAGCGGTTGTGATTTGGGATTTAGTTTTAGAGATATTTTAGGGATTGTTTTGTAAAATTTAGAAAATTTCAAGATTTTTTAAAAAGTTAAAAATTTTGGGTAAAAAAAATTTGTTTGAAGATTTTAATTTTTGAAGAAAATAAAATAATATTGCCACTATCATGTTTTGATTGGCTAGTAGATTTTTTTAAAGATAGTTAAATATCAAGTACCTAAAATTAATAAAATGAAACATTAGACACTTATTTTTATTAAAAAATAATTCAGATACCTAAAGTTAACAAGTGCTATAGTTTAGGCTCTTATTTTTTATAATAAGCCTTTACTATAAATTATATTGGAGGTCATAATGAAATTCAAAAAAAAAGGGTCATCAATAGGGATCGCTCGATAATAAACACGAAACTTGAATTGTTGATGATAGAGATGATGATAAACAAGACAATAAAGAGTTTTAAGGATCAAATTGATTGAATTCTTGAACATGAAAGGTTAAATTTATTGAATTAGTTAGAATTAAGACTAAATTAATTGAATGAGTAAATATCAAATAATATTGTTATAAAAAATTTAAAAATAATCGCATGAAAACAAACACATTTGGTCGGTTAGTCAAGCTGCTCAAAATTGTTCCATTGTATTTTTTTAAATTATGAGTTCTAGACCCACTAAAAACATTCTCTCCTCTCTAAAGTCTCCTCTTCCTCCAAATAGGATAGGACTAAAATTAAAATTTATATAAAAAAATATGATCGCATCATCAACCATTCTTTTAATAAGACAACAGTAAACGATTAGATTAATACCAATATGAAATGTTAATACCCTGCTTGATAAAAAAATTATTTAATGGTGAGAATAAAATGAATTATGGGTGACTAAATAGTCGTTTACGCTAATATTTTTAGGTTGAAAAGGAGAAGAAAAGAAGTGGACAAAAAAGACGTGAGTTAAAAACTGATAAAGAAGAAAAATAATGTGCTCGGCTGGTAAGTTGAGGTGGCTCATATTTGTTTTGTTCCGTTTCATAGACTTTTTTTTTTTTGTCTATTTCTCACTCCTACCTTTTTTCTGGTGGCTTTTGTTTGGTACAATAATACAACGGTCGGTCGGCCAATCGTCTCATCTCTTCTATTCTATCCTCTGGGTAATCTGTTTTCATCGGATATCAGCTTTCAGATTCCATTTTCCTCACACTTTTCAGCTTCAAATCCAAGGTGATTATTATGCTTTTGTTTATTTTCTATTTTTATCTCTTCATCTATTTTCTGAACCGCACTGCTCATAGATTCTTTTCAGTTTAGCCCGTAGATTAAACTTTCCGATTAGAGAATCAACTCACAAGATTCCTTCTTTTTGGGTTGGATGTTACTGCTTAGCGTTGTGATTCAGAACTGTTTTCTTCTAGCTGTAGGGAAGGAGAGCGATTTCCGTTCCGAAATTCTGGACAATTAGATTCTTATCAATCATAAAAAGAGAAGGAGATGCTTTTGTCGGATTATGAATTTCGAGAAATAGGTACTTTTGTCGGATTATAAACTTGGAGAGATAGACCAAACACATGAGCTTTAGATTCGCTTCTGATGATGGAGAGGAGTTCATAATACGTGAAATTCCCCAAGTTGTCAAGCAGCATACTCTCTGTTGTTGATGATTGTTGATAATTCATCGAGTTTCGGCTTTTGATCATGGAAAAACAGCAGAGTTTTCGCGGTGTAACAACAGAAAAACCACCTACTCAAGGACTCCTGGAGAAGCAACAAAGTTTTAAACAATCTGAAAAGCAACAGAGTTTTCGTGGTGTTGCAAGTGAGAAACATCCCGGCGGTCGTGGAATGATGGAAAGACAGAAGAGTTTCCGGGGCTTTATGGAGAGGCAGAAGAGCTTCCGTGTGGTAATGGAGAGGCAGCTGAGCTTTATTGGTGCAGGTGAACGCCGGAAGAATAGGGAGTCTCCGGGAAAAAGAGGTGATTCACCTCTTCATTTGGCAGCAAGAACAGGGAATTTGTCTAGAGTTAGGGAGATTCTTCACAACCTTAACGGTCCTGAGGCCAAGGAATTTTTGGCCAAGCAAAACCTAGAAGGGGAAACTCCCCTTTATGTTGCAGCAGAGAATGGTCAAGCTGTGGTTGTTGCAGAGATGTTGAAACATATGGATCTTGAGACTTCATCGATCACTGCACGGAATGGCTATGATCCGTTCCATGTCGCTGCTAAGCAGGGTCATGTTGGTAAGAATTTATTCATCTCATGTTTTATTTTGCACATCCCTCATTCATTTAGATGTAACATTTTAAGAATGCAGCTATAAGTATTTGTAATATAACTCCCGAAATTTTTACACAAATGCAAATAACTTGGTATTTTTCTTGGAAGAGTAGGATTCCTGAAATATACTTTCATTTACATTTCATTACCTTTCAAACATGAGCAAATGGTACTTGCATGCATGTTTTGTGTAAATGTGGTCTTGTGTTTCTTTTAGTTTGTCTTGAGCTTGAGTTTTTATTTTTCTCTTGTACAATTTACTTGTTGATAATGCCTGAAGCGGCTTTTGCTTAATTTTTGTTTTCATATCAATTTGACTCCAAATAAGATTTGCTTTGCCGCATCTTATCATCCTTAAATTCTATTGATGGGGAAGTTAACTTTATCTTGTTGATGGCTTGGCTTTTAACTAAGCAATTTCGTAAAAAGCATGAAAGGAATGTGTTTGTCTATTCACTTAACGTCTTGCTTCATGTTCAATGGTATTCTCTTCTACGAAGTTTTTTGATATTATATTTCTCACCCTCTCTTTCGTTAAGCAATATTTATTATTATTATTTTTATTTTTACTGTTTCTGTTTCTGAAATTGTTTCGATCAAAACATTCTTGCAGAAGTGCTGAAGGAACTTTTGGGTACCTTCCCCAACTCACTCATGACTACAGATTTATCTTGTACAACTGCCCTACACACAGCAGCTGCTCAAGGGCATATTGAGGTGGTCAATCTTCTTCTAGAAACAGACTCAGAACTTGCTAAAATTGCAAGGAACAACGGTAAAACCGTCCTCCATTCAGCTGCAAGAATGGGGCACTTGGAAGTAGTGAAATCTTTGCTCAGCAAGGATCCAAGCACTGGCTTTAGGATAGACAAAAAGGGTCAAACTGCACTACATATGGCTGTGAAAGGTCAAAATGAGGACATAGTGATGGAATTGTTGAAACCTGACCCCTCAGTTTTGCGCTTGGAAGACAATAAAGGAAATACTGCATTGCATATTGCAATAATGAAGGGCCGTACTCAGGTGCTTCCTCATTCATTTAATAATTTTCAAAATGATCACACTATAATGGAATCAACTGTTTGGTATTTTAGTCCTACATTCAATTTGCTTGATGAAAAATTTAGTTCAGATTTCGATTAACATGATAGATCTCTTGATTGATTTTTGGATTTCCATAGATAAGCCTTTACTTATTGATTACAAATCTTTTCCTGTTGTGCAGATTGTACGTTGTTTGCTATCGGTTGAGAGCATAAACATCAACTCAACAAACAAGGCCGGAGAAACTCCGCTTGACATTGCAGAAAAAGTTGGAACCCAAGAACTTGTCTCGATCTTAAAGGAAGCTGGAGCAACCAATTCTAAGGACCATGGAAAGCCCCCAAATGCAGCAAAACAACTAAAGCAAACTGTAAGTGACATAAAACATGATGTCCAGTCCCAGCTCCAACAAACACGACAGACTGGTTTCAGAGTGCAAAAAATTGCAAAGAGACTAAAGAAACTCCACATTAGCGGTCTAAACAATGCTATAAACTCTGCCACTGTTGTTGCTGTTCTTATTGCTACCATTGCTTTTGCTGCCATCTTCACTGTCCCTGGACAGTATGTTGAGGATAAAATAGACGGGCTCACGCTTGGGCAAGCATATATAGCTAACAAGGCACCGTTTATTGTTTTCTTCGTCTTTGATAGCCTTGCTTTGTTCATCTCCTTGGCTGTGGTGGTTGTTCAGACATCGGTGGTTGTGATTGAACAAAAGGCAAAGAAGCAGCTTGTCTTTGTAATTAACAAGCTCATGTGGCTGGCATGCCTCTTCATTTCAGTTGCATTTATTTCGCTGACTTATGTGGTGGTGGGAAAACAGTCTAGATGGCTTGCTGTGTGTGCGACTGTAATCGGCAGCACAATCATGCTTACTACAATTGGCTCGATGTGCTATTTTGTCATTTTACATAGAATGGAGGAGTCAAAGTTAAGGAGCATAAGGAAAGCCGAGAGTCGCTCCCGTTCTTTCTCTATGTCTGTGGGTGTGGCTTCGGATTCTGAGATCCTGAATAATAAATATAAAAGGATGTATGCGCTTTAGACCATTGAAGAAGAGCACAAGTATGGATCATCTATAATTTGAATTTGAAGGGAGCAGCTGCTGCCTCAGCTCTATTAGTTAATATAATTTCATAAATCATGTACTTTGAGTTGAAGTATCCCCGGTCCCAGCGAGCATGAAGAGGAGACAAAATGTAATGGTGGAAGGAAGATGGTTGTATTCTAACTTTGGACTGCCATCTTGTTGCTGGTGGTGGCTGAGAATGCATTTCTGGCATGAAGGCTGCTTTTTATCCAGCGGCAGCAGGGCGGGGTGCAGGGGTTTGCTAATTTTCATATTTTTAGCACAAGCGTAGCTATGAGCTTGGGTCTATATCTGAATTTGCTTTGTAGATTTGATTGAAGCTCAAGAATTGTAAACAGAGTCATGGATAATGTATTCCTGTGCTTGGTTTCAGGTCATAATATTATAATATCCACATCGTCTCACAAGCATACAACTACATAGGACCTTGAAATTATTAGGGAGAAGAGAACAGCCTGTTATACTTTTTTTTTGTTTCACAAAATGCATTCAACTCATTGGCCGACTAATTCGGATCGAGTTGTCGGATTAATTCGGATCGAGTTTTGTAGAGGTCCAAAATGGAGACAATCTTTCTAATTTAATTTTCTTCATTCACAACGTCAATATTCAAACCTTAACTTAATATCTCATCCAACTAAATTAATTTATTGTCGGTCTTTGTCATATTTCTCATCAGACACCAAGTTCAGCTCTCAAAGACATCAATTCCGAGTCCTAAATCAAAAGCAAGCCAAGCTCAGGAAACAATGCGAGTGAGGGGAAATGAAGAAACAGATTATCCACTGCTGTCAAAGATGACCCAATGAAATGTATTTCATGGGCATGGCTGAGCAAAATAACCAAAATTGAACCGAACCGTAATTTTAACAGTTTTTGGTTTATAAGTTTATTTATAAACAACTATTACTTGAATCAAATTTATTTTTTATTTTTATAAATTAAAAAGTGTTCTATATTTCATATATAATAATGAAAATAACTTTAAAATATATTATATAAAAACCATTAGTTATATTTATTTATTTGAAATTTTAATTTTTTTGGTTTAGCCTAAAAATATATACGCCTTGTTTGGCAATTAGCGGATAGCTATAGCGGATTACATTAGCTGATAGCTGATAGCTGATTGCATTAGCTGATTTGACTAGCGGATTGTATTAGCTGATTGTATAAAAGTGTTTGGTAAAATTAATTAATAGCTGATAGATGTTAGATTATTTAAATAAGCAAAATGACATATAATGACATGATTATATTCAATACTTGTTTGAATAATTTATTAGTTATCAATATTTTGTATCTAATTATTAATAATTAGATCTATAAAATTATTTTTAATATAACTTTTTAAAATATATTCGGATGATTTATATATTAATTTATTATTTATATAATTATTTTAATATAATATAATTAATAAATAAATTTAAATACACATATAAATATGTGATAATAAAAAGAAAAAAAGTAAATAGAATTAGCTTATAAATAGGATGAAAAAATATTTAATTTAGGTTATTTTGAGATTTTTGATAATTGGTAAGGGTAAAACAGTTTTTACAACTCTAATGTCAAAAAGCTCCTATCATGAGATTTTTCAAAATTAGCGGTTTCACCCCAATTCGCTCTTTCAATCTGTTGTTCACCAAACAACAATATTAGCGGATTTGACTAGTCAAACCTCTAATTATGCTTCAAACTTCTAATTTTTACCTAAACTTCTCTTTACCAAACATGGTCACAGTATCTTAGTCTAAAAGTTTTAGTTTCTACGCTACCTAAAAACTATCCAGACTTGCATTATTTTGTGAAGTATGCCTGAAGATTCTGGAGTACATGGCACATAGTATTTTCCCTAAAATACTTAACTAAAAGCATCAAATACCTTTAACGATCTCTTAAACTTACAACGTTGTGCGTATATCTTGAGGAAGGTAAAAACCTTCGCATGTGCGGAGGATGTAATGTTCCTTCTTGAAACACTCAAGCAAAGGTGTCAGATATTCTCCGTCTATTGTTGGCTTTTCTTCTGCCCGTTTGCACAGGGAATTTGGAAGGTTTCATGCTTCAACTATTCTCCGTCTATTGTTAGCTTTTCTGGTTTCCCAAAATGGTGGTGCAAAGTCAATGGTTTTCGCCAGTTGGGAATGCTCGAAGATGGTTGCGCCCTGATAGCAGTTCACTCCGATTGATTTGGGACAAAGGATGTGGAAAGGAAGACCAAGGATGTGGAGAGGAAGACCAAGGTGGTTGAAGGCAGTTCACTCCGATTGATTTGGGACAGAAAACCGCAGACAATTTGATGGTCAGAATAAAGGAGAAGGAGTAAGATGAGAGAGGGGTGTGTTCCCCCTGTTCTCTTTGTTTCCTCTCTCGTGTCGGCGTTCATTCATTGTTGATGATGTGAGGTATTTATAATGAGCAATGGTCTTTAATTGGTGGAGGTGTCAGACCTAACATCATGATGACTATTGATGGGCTGACAAAGTAGGCTCAACTATCGAGTAATAGGCTGAGCTGATGGTTTAAGTGGACTTGACAACATAACCGACAGTTGAGTATAGAAATCGGTTCGGAGAATAGGATCTCCGAAGGCCATAATACCTCACATACTAAGGAGTGGTGTGAAGATTAAGATCTTCAGAGAAACTACAACGGAGGTTTACAATTTTCGAAGGCGAGCCTTTGGGGAGGCGAATAATAGGTGCTGTTATAAGATGACTTTCGAAGGTTTTAAATCTTGAGGTAGGTACAACAAGCTTCAATATTCTCTCTATGGTTTTCATTAAATCTTGGTTCCATACCGATTAACCTCTCCTCCATGCTAGCCTTTTGTTGCTCCCACCATTTAGGAGTTTGAGATTCACCCATTATATCCACTTTGCTTTGTATATTATGTTGAGATGTGTGGGGCTTGATTCGATCAACCAAACTTAGCTCACCAAGTGGTGGAGAGGTGGATATTTGGGTGGAAGGGTATTGGAAGCTAGAAAGAATAAAGACACAAAGATTTATAGTGGTTCGGCCTTCTAACAAGCACCTATATCCACTACCTTAGCTCCCCACTAAGGATTTCACAATCAATCCACTAATTGATTCGTCCCCTTTTCTAGGATTAGGAGGAAACCCTTACAACCGATCAAGCTTCTACCCAAAGCCTTGATCAAAACCCTCTTTTACAAAGAGATAAATAAAGCAAACTTAAACCCTCTAATAGGTGTTTGTTTGCACAATGAAGCACTCACCCAAAACCTAAAACACTTGAGCAAATTTGACAATTTTGGCTCACTAGTGTTTGTCTATACAAGAAATGACAAATTAAGCACTAAGACAATTTCTTGATCATTTGATGTTTGACAATATGAGCATTAGCCTTCTCTTGATGCTTGGAGGTCCCTTTTATACTCCCAATTGAGTTTATAGCCGTTTAGGACCGTTAGGGTTGAAATAGAGTCGTTGGAGCCTTTAATTCCCTCCATAAATGCAGTTCTGCAGCTCCCCGTTTCGAAACGCTCGAAGCCGTTTCGGAACACTCTCAATATAGAAAGAGCCGTTGCAGTCTGTTAGGGTACCCGTTTCGGAACACCCTCTTGCCGTTTCGGAACGCGTATCGGAACGCTATAAGCCCGTATCGAAACGACCTGCATTTAAAAGTTAGTTGGGAAAGAGCCGTTGGGGTTTATGACCGTTGTGGTCAGTGCCACGTGGGCGTATCGGAACGGCCTAGCCCGTTTCGAAACGCTAAGGCCCGTTTCGATACAAGTATCGAAACGTTTTGGCCACTGGAGGCACCTGTTTCGAAACGCCCTAAGGTGTTTCGAAACACATGGTCAGTTTTGTGAAAATTGGCCTTTGAAAACATGAAAAACTTTTATGAAAAATTCCCTAAATATTATTTCAAGTTGTTTGGACTTTGGAAATGTTTTAAATACTTTTTAAATCAGTCCAAGACATTTTTCAATTATTATATCAAAACATTAGTTCTACATATTATCTAATTGTTGTTGCTTAGCAGCAAAGCTTATGTTTTCTACCATTATTGGACTTTTTTTTGGTCATCCTAGCTTGACAGTGGATCAATTAACGCAATTCTAATACCAATTTGTCACAGTTGGACTGTGAAAGATCAATAATAGGGTTGAAAAAAGAATCAGATTTAAGGAAAGACGAGTTTAGAGAAATTTTCCATTGATAATACAGCATAAGAGTTGTGGTTACAATAGGTTTTCCCTTGTACTTCTACAAAGGAAAATAAATGAATTTTGTCTCATCTACAATCGTTTCTCCTTGGTCCAGCAGTGTCCAGCCCCTTTGCAGATTCTTCAAATGTGGGCTTATCTACTTGGGCCTTTTCTCCTTCATTGACATGGATGTTCTCTCCCTTTTTGCTCCAACAGATTTGAGTTTAGACATTTATGATTCGTTTGCAAACAAAATCACTCACTGACATTTCATATTTGAGTTTAGTAGTTTAGGTTTATGTCCATAAAATTTAGGAATTATGGTTTGAATTTAAAGTTTAAGGTTAAAATTTAAAGGTTATAGGTAAAAACCTAAATCCTGACATATTACCATAAAACTTAAACCTTAACTTCTAAACACTAAATCATAACCTTAAATTCTAATCACATACTTTAAATTCTAGATCCCTAAACCTAAATCCCTAAACTAGACCCCTAACCCTTAAAATTAGGGCACTTGTGGAAACAAAATATTTTCACCGCCGGTGCATCATATATTTTCCCTTCTTGTATTGGCTTTAAATCTTTAAAATGTAGGGACTAGGGTGTGTTTGATTTGTGTAAAATGAATTTCGAAATTCATTTTACACCAATTATGGTGTTTGGGTCATGTAATTTCACTTGGTCAGTTAAGTTTGTTTTACGGTTAATCATTTTTTATATTCTCTTGTAGTTTGTATTACCGTATTTTTTCGCAAAACATTTTACAAAGCCTTTATCTATATCCTTGGCTTCTTCTCCTCACCAACTTCAGCTTATCTTTCTCTCCAGCATCGACATCTCGCAATCGACAACACGTAACTCAAGTGAGTATATAAAATTTCTGTTGAGTTGATCAAATAATTTTAAATGGCCAAGAGGGGGTGAATTGACAATTAAAAATTTGGTGGGAAAAATTTAATGAGTGAAAATTTGGACACAAGACAATTAGAGTGGTTCAAGTTCCTAAATGAACTCTACATCCACTACCTTAGCTCCCACTAAGGGTTTTCAACCAATCCACTAATTGATTCTTCTCCTTTTCTTGAATGAGAAGGAAACCTTACAATTTTTGTTAAGCTTTCTACCCAAAGCTTAATCCACTAGCTCTTACAAAGAAGGATTTTTGGTAAACTTTACAAATGTCTCTCTAAGGATAATGTTTACACAATTACAATCAAACATTCCCCAAACTCACAATAAAAATTACAATGAAAATCACAATGGAGTTGGGTACAAAGATTTGACTCTAAAATAAACAAGGTTTGGATTTGAATGCTTTGATGTTGCTTGAAGGCTCAATAGTTGTTCTTGGTGCTTAAAATGCTTCCTTTTACACATTCTCATTGATTTCTAGCCGTTTGGGTGGTTGAGATTATCAATAGAGCCGTTGGGGCTCTCTTTTCCCTCCATAAATGCAGTTCTCCAACTACCCGTATCGAAACACTCGTACATGTTTCGAAACATGACTAAAGTAGAAAGAGTCGTTAAGTGCATTAAAGGGGCCGTATCGAAACGTTCGAGGCCGTTTCGAAACTATAGGGGCCGTTTGAAACCGGGTTTCGAAACGGTTGAGTTCATTAAAATTCCAATAGCAAATCATTTCGAGACCTTTCTAGGCCGTATCGAAACGAGCTCTGACTTTGAAAAGTTTGCTATCTGACAAGTAACGCTCGAAAACATTAAATGCTTAATTTGAAAATTTTAACCCCCGTATCGAAACGATAACTGTCGTTTCGAAACAAAGTCAAAGTTTGACTTACCCAGATGAAGGTCGTATCGAAATGGGTTGAAGCCGTTTCGAGACTTGTTCAATTTGTAAATTTCTAGTGGCAAAACGTATCGAAACATGCCTAAGCCGTATCGAAACGCCTATGCGAAATTTATAGTTTTGGCTTGAAAACACTTAGAAAATTTTATGGTGATTAATTTTGAATCTTAAAAACATTTTGGGTTAAATTTTTACTTGTCGGTTTGATCTTTTTGAGAACTTAAAAACTTTATTTACTTTGCAAAATGGTCCTTAAAATATTTTTTTATATCAAAATCAAGTTAAGTTAAATTTAAGGGTTTTACAATCTCCCCCTTTTTGATATAACAAAACAAAGTAAATTTTTTAAGTGAACTCCCCCTTAGTTTAAGTTAGATTTTGTTTGAAAGAATTTAAAATTTTAGCTTAAACATTCTCTTCCCTTTTTGTTAGATCAAAATCGCAATAAGCTTAATACAATGAGAATGATAAAAATAGGCACAAATTTAAACCAAACAACATAAATTATAATTCATAGCATAAGGTTCAAAGCAAAATAACATAAATCCAAAACTCAAATCCTAAAACGTGAAATCAAAGCATATGTTCAAAACAAGATAATTCAAACACAAATTCTAAAACTTAATAGGTGCATAATAAAAGATAAAGTCCTAAATGATATAGAATGAATGCAAACTAGAATAGGGCTCATCATTGTCGTCATCTTCATCCATGTCATCGTCATCCTTCTCTTGACCCCTTTGGAAGTGTTTCCACTCACTATAGAAGGCGGTGAAAGAGATATCCGATGAAGATTGTTGTTCTTCAATGGCGGTAAGACGATTCTTCATACCAACAAAGCGATTCTCCAAGGCTTGAAAACGAGCATCCATGTGAGTACGCAAGCCGGTGAATTGTTCGGTAAGGAAAGCCATCGTTGCATCATTGTTGGGAGCTTGTGGAGCACCTAGAGGTGGAGGAGGAGCTTGAACTTGAGCACGTTCACCACGAGGCACACGAACCCATTCTTCACCATTGAAGCGGAAACCACACTTCATAAGTGTAGTCTCGTTTAGCTTCTCCTTGAGGGGCTCCAAAATATCAAAAGTGCAATCAATCCCACTAAGGACAAAGATGTGGCTCAAAACGGTTCTATAGGTGAAGGAGGAAACGTTGTTGCTGTTCTTGACTAAGTGCACCATCTCCGCAAACATAATCTTGACCAAGTTGGGTTGTTGCTCTTGGCGGAAACACTTAAGCCAAAAATCATCCACCTCTCTAATGTGTGAAAACTTCCTTCCGGATGGACGGAACCACCATGAGATGAAGGAATCGATCATGGACATCTAAGGTATTTACTTGACCGTTTTGAGGATCAAGCGAGTTCTCATCTTCAATGCCTTCATCTTTAAGACCATGTAGATTGATCAAGGTAGATGGCTTAATACGAATATTCTTCCCTAAAAGATATGAGTCAATGGCTATAACTTGGGAACGGTCGGGACTTAGGATGTAACCCTCTCGACCCGGTCTAGCCGCAAGACCAAATCGGGAGAGTTACACGGGGATAACCGGAGAGAAACCCGAGGATTTCCCACTGATTAACAACCCAAGGTACATATTTTTTCTTTTTTATCTTTTCTAAAGGCTTCATTATTATCCTATATGTTCGTGCAAGTAGCGTTTAAAACCTCACTTCAATCGGACATCAATTCGAAGTCCAATTGGCCTTTTTAGCGATTAGGGACTAAAATGTAAGAACAAATAAGAACATGGACTTTTAAGAAATTAAAGTTACCAATATGCAATTAGTCAAGTTTCATGCTCTCATGTTAAATTTCAACTCTAAAAGATCATTCAAACTCACCCAAATACAAGTTAAACAATCAGGAACCAAAACATAACTTTTCAAACTAATTTTCAACTTTATCAAACAAAGGTTTCGAAACCTTTTCCAAGGTTTCAAAACTTTCCTGCAGATTTCAAAAAAATTCAACAAGTTTCGAAACCTTAAGGCTGGTTTCGGAACCAGCTTTAAAAGGTTTCGAAACCTAGTCAACTAGTTTCGAAACTTACCTGCAGATTTGCAGAAAATTCATATTCGAGACACTTTAGAACCTTCCTAAACATAACTGAAACTACCCCAAAACTCTAACAAACTTCAAACATAACCACAACATGATTAAAGATCAAACCTCATCTACATAACACATAAACATCATCAAAACATATCAATCGTGCGTTAAAAGGAATCTAGAGGCAAACCACCCTAATACAAGCATCAAACATGCATACTTACACAAATATGAATCTCAAACCCAAAAGCTCATAAGAACACTTAGTACAAAAACACTAACATGCCAAAACACATAGCAATTAACCCAAAGCCATAACAAGCCTCAACATAGCATGGTATCAACATTCAAAACATGTTAGCAACAAAAACAACTACAAAGGAGTTTGGACACCAACTCCCAAACACAAAAGTCTAGCATTCACATTGCCTAAGTATTATTACAACCCAAAAAACCATACTTTGAGCTAGAAAAGAACTCCAATACTCCTCCCTTGCCCCGCTTGCCTTCCGAAGCCACTAACGATCTGCATTGTTGGAAAAGAGAGCGTAAGCTTAAAAGCTTAGTGAGCGGAGCTCAAAATCACAACAACAACAACAATGAAGTTCAAACATATATTTTAGTTTAAAGACAAAATCATTTAGAAAGGTAGTTACAATAATCCAAAAGCACAAATAAAACATGGTGTGCACATGCACAACCGTTTTCGGTGGGACTACACATCACCGTTCACAACAACTAGCATGATTCTGGTGGGACTAAAAATCACCGTACTCATCTACTAGTCACTATCGGTGGGGCTACACATTACCGTACTCATCTACTAGTCACTACCGGTGGGACTACACATCACCGTATTCAACAACCTACTTTCCACTAACCATCACATGAGGCTTTGACAACAACTACGACAACACAACAACATTAAAAAGGAGATAAAAGCAATTGCATTTCAACCAACAACGTGTATAAACACATACACCGACACTTAACGAAACAAGGCAAGAAACAAATACACTTACACTTAGGTTTATGTTGGCTCTTAAGGCTCCACCCAAACCCCAAGAAACCTTCTTTGAAAACTTTAAAGCATCGAAACAATTTCCACTCACCAGCCAATACGCAAACTCTATCCAAGATGTCGATTCAAGCCTTCGAACTACCCGTATTCGCGTCCATGAAGCCCAAATCCGTTTCCCCTGCTTTAGGCAACCCAAAACAGAACATTAGGATGCTAATATACTTACAAACATAGCAGCAACTCAGAACTCAACATTCTTGCAACAAAACACATCGATTCGAGCCCAAATTTCACCCAAAACATATTCAATTCAGCCCCAAACTACTTGCAGCCAATCCCAACGAATTTATCATCAAAAATCTATCTTTTAACATCCAAAACATCAACCCAAAGCTACCAAACCATCAGCTGTCATTTAGACCCAAAACCCATTCAAAAAACTCAAGATTTCCAACTTCCAAAGTTACCCACAATACTCATTTCGAGTTTCCTATAACAACCCATCATTTCCATATTATTTTAGAAATAAGACAAAGTTAAAAACACACCTAAACCCAGCCACAACCAACCCCAACGAAAATCCCATAAACTCCCTTCCACTTCAAACCAAACTTTAAAATCAAAACAAGTTTAAACCATGGGTTTTACAAAAATCTTAGTATCTACGACTCAAGGAAGAAAACCAAGTTAAAGAATAAATTACCTTGAAGAAATCGCTTGGATAGAAAGCTAGGAGCAATGGAATAATGAAATGGGGTTTTGGGGAGGTTTAACGTGAAAAAGGTTTTGGGGAAGGAGATGAGATGAAAATTTTGAAATATTGTATTTTGTTTTAATTTAAAATTTATCTCCAAAAACCCATTTGTCCACATTTTACCAAAAGGCCCTTTTTAAATTCCTTTTTTCTCCAAAAACTCTAAAATGATATATTTTAAATTATTTTCCCAGGATTAGCTTAACCCGGACCGGCTTAACCAAACTCGAGTATCTCACTAGCCCCAAACCCGGGCATTACAACTCTCCCCCACTTAAGGAATTTTATCCTCGAAATTTACTTGATGGAAAGAGATACATAAATTATTTCTCCATGTCATCCTTTCTCTCTCAAGTGGCCTCTTCCACACCAAAGTGTCTCCACAAAACCATGACTAACTCGATAGACCTCCCACGCAACACTTTACTATCCGTATCAAGAATTTCAACCGACTCTTCATCATACAAAAAATTTGGGTTCAACTCGATCTCTTCCACTGGCATTACATAGGACGAATCTGATCTATACTTTCGAAGCATCGAAACGTGGAACACATCATGAATCTTTTCTAACTCGGTCGGTAATCTCAGTCTATAAGCAACGGGACCAATTCTTTCAACTACCTCGTAAGGACCAATGAATCTCGGACTTAGCTTACCCTTCTTACCAAACCTCATCACCTTCTTCCAAGGTGAGACTTTCAAAAATACTTTGTCGCCCACAACATACTATATCTCTTTGCTCTTCAAATCGACATACGATTTATGTCTGTCTAAAGCTGCCTTCAAGCGATCACATATCAGTTTTACCTTCTCGGTAGTGCCTTTAAGCAAATCTGGCATAGGTACAAGCTTATGTCCGGCCTCGGCCCAACAAACAGGTGTTCTACATTTCCTACCATATAGAACTTCATACGGTGCCATCTGAATACTAGCCTGATAACTGTTATTGTATGCAAACTCTACTAGCAGTAGGTGTTTCTCCCAAGAACCCTGAAAGTCGATGATGCAACACCTCAACATGTCCTCTAATACCTGAATCACTCTCTCCGACTAACCATCGGACTATGGGTGATACGAAGTACTGGAGTTCAACCAAGTACCCAAGGCACGATGCAAACACTCCCAAAATCTAGCTGTAAACATCAGATCTATGTCTGACACAATCGACTTCGGTACACCATGCAATCTCACTATCTCATTGATGTACAGATCGAACAACTTATCTAAGGTGTAGGTAGTATGAACAGGTATGAAATGGGCACACTTAGTGAATCTGTTGACTATCACCCATACTGAATTCTTCTTCAAATGAGTCAACGGTAAACTTGACACAAAATCTATAGTAATACGTTTCCACTTCCATTCCAAAATCTTCAACGGCTGTAACAAACCTGAAGGAAACTGATTCTCGGCCTTAACACACTGGCAAACCATACGCCTACTCACATACTCGACCACATCTTTCTTTAACCCAATTCAGTAGTACTCATCTTTTAACCCACGATACATCTTCGTACTACCCGGATGCATAGCAAAAGGACTGTTATGAGCTTCATTCAAGATAGTACGCCTCAACTCGACATCTTCTAGAATAACTACCCTATCCTTGAAACATAAGATCCTATTCTCACCAAAGCAGAAATCTGCGGGTTTACACTCGGCTATATCTTGCACGTGAGGTGCCAAAGACTCGTCTTGCAACTATTTCTCTCTAATCAACTAAACCAACGAAGGTTTAACCTGTAGCTCGGCTATCAAACTGCCATCTCGCGATAAACTCAACCTCGCAAACATAGCTCACAACTCAACTACCAATTTTCTACTCAAAGCATCAACCACTACGTTTGCCTTACTCGGATGGTACTCTATCGTAAGGTCATAGTCCTAAAGAAGCTCTAACCACCTACGTTGTCTAAGGTTCAACTCCCTCTGCGTCATCAAATATTTCAAACTCTTGTGGTTGATGTTGACTATGCATTTCTCACCATAAAGATAGTGTATTTAAATCTTCAAGGCAAAGACCATAGCCACTAACTCTATGTCATGGGTGGGGTAATTCTTCTCGTGTGCCTTCAACTGTCTCAAAGCATAAGCTACAACTCTTCGTTCTTGCATAAGAACACACCTTAAACCTACATACAACACATCACTAAAGATTACGAACTCTTTATCTGGTTCAGGCTGAATTGAAATAGGAGCTTCCGTCAATACCTTCTTCAACTTTTCAAACGCTTGCTGCCTTGCATCTGTCCACTCATATGCAACATTCTTCTAAAGCAATTTAGTCAAAGGTGCCGCAATCTTCGAAAATCACTCGACAAATCTTCGATAATACCCCGGCAAGCCTAGGAAACTATGGATTTCGGTCACCGGCTTCGGTTGTTTCCAATTCATTATCGCTTCTATCTTCTTGGGATCCACACTAATCCCATCGGCTGAGATCAAATGCTCTAAAAAGACTACCTCCCTAATCCAAAACTCGCATTTACTCAACTTGGCATACAACTGGTTCTCGAGCAAAGTCTGCAAAACTAATTGCAAATGCTCATCATGCTCTTCCTCGGTTCTGGAGTACACTAAGATGTCATCTATGAACACTACTAAAAACTTATCTAAAAACTCATGGAACACTCAGTCCATCATGTCCATAAATGCATCTAGAGCATTAGTCAAACCGAAAGGCATTACCAAGAACTCATAGTGCCCATATCGTGTACAGAAGGCTTTCTTCGATATATCCACATCCTTTACCTTCAATTGATAGTAACTCAATCTGAAATCAATCTTCGAAAACATTGAAGCACCTCTCAACTGATCAAGAAAATCATCTATTTGTGGCAAATGATACTTGTTCTTTACCGTTACCTTGTTCAACTGCCTATAGTATATACACATCCTCATACTGCCGTATTTTTTCTTCACAAATAAGACCGGAGCACCCCACGGGGAAATACTAGGCCTAATGAAACCTCTATCTAACACTTCTTGAAGTTGTGTCTTCAACACTTTCGGTGCCATTCTATACGGAGTGATAGACACGGGTTCAGAATTTGAATACGTCTCGATAGCAAACTCAACATTCTTGTTTGGAGGCAAGCCCGACAACTCTTCTGGAAAGACACTTGGAAAATCACAAATTGTTCTGATGTCTTGCGGTCTCACCTCACTCATGTTCAGGTTCATCACATAGGCCAAATACGCTTGACAACCCAAATCCATCAATTTCCGAGCTTCTAAAGCAGAAACAACATTGGACAAGAACTTAATGTTCTTGCCAACTACTACAACCTCAAAATCATCCGTAAGTATCAAGGAAACTCTCTTGGTCTCAAAGTCTACCCTAGCTCTATGCTCTACGAGCCAATCCATGCCCAAAATCACATCGAAACCATAGAACGACAATTTCATCATATCAACCGGGAACACATGGCCCCGAATCATCAAAGGACACCTCCTATACATCTTCCTAACTACCACGGTCTCACCAAAAGAACTAGTAACATTCATACCTACCTCTAACCACTCATACGGTAAACCCAGAGATCTTGCATGTTCACCTAAAATGTATGAATGCGTCGAACCCGAATATATCAAAGAAAGTAAGGATAAAGACCGTAACAAGAAATTACATGCGATGACATCCGTGTCATTCCCAGCCTCTCGTTGTACATACACCCTAGCTGGTCCTTCACCCTCGGGCTGAACTGCCACCACATGAGCTAAGTTTCTCTGACAATCATTCCTCGACTAAAAATTACCTCGACCGCGCCCACGGCCTCTCTGATGCTCAAAACCTCTAACTGGAGCTTGTCCGCTCCTAGCCGGGTGAGGACGGTTATACCTCAAATAATCTCGGGAACCACAGTTCCAACATACCCCAAAGGTACCCATACACTCGCCCGACTGGCGTCTCCCACACCTAGTGCACTCAGGAGTGTGAACAACAGCTCCTTGGCCCTAATGGCCACATCCATGGTTACCGCATCTATGTCTCGAATCGGCCTGATACCTCATATCTCTGTGACTCTTGGCATGTTCTCTATCCCAATCCGCATGTCCCTTCCCTGAATCAGACCCACTAGCACGAGTGTTCGAGCCTAAATTCTTCTCAATATCTTTGGCCCTAGAGACCAAAACATCAAATTCGGTGTAATTAGAAGCGAGCATATAGGTCTTCACATCCCTAGTCAAACCGTAACAAAAGCGCTCACATCGTTCTCTCTCACTAGAACCAACCCGGGAGCATACTGGCTCAACCTCACAAACTAGACCTCATATTCTGACACCGTCTTACCACCCTGAACCAAAGCCATAAATTCCCTCTTCTTTTCATCCTGATACTAGGCTCCAAGATACTTCTTCCTAAAGGTTGTTCTAAAGATTTCCCAAGTGACATCAGCTTCTGGCATACCCGAAGTAATTGTGGTCCACCAAGCATATGCATCTCCATGAAGCAAGGAGACAACACAACCCAACTTACGAGTGTCTGAGCATTCCATCTGACCTAAGATTCGTGTAATGCTCTCGAGACAAGCTTCTAAACCCTCAGGAGTTAAACCACGAAACTCAACTCCGTCCAAACTACGAAGCCTCTCAAGGGGTAAACCAGTCCCCGCATCCTGAGGTGGTGCTGCAGCATGTATACCAGCTAAAGCTGTCTGAAAAGGCTCGGCTATGGTCTAAATCAACTGAGTTATGTCCGTACATGCCTGACCCTGACCCGCCTGAGCTCCATTACCCCCAACATTTGCTATAGCTTGAGGTACATCATCTCCGACATCTGCCCCATTACCATCGGGAACAGGAGGAGGAGGCATAACCCCGGGTGCCTTGGTCACCCACTCTAGGCCTTCCCCTCGGTCTCACCATAACGAAGATGAAATCTAAAACAATAAACACATCACACACAAGAAAACATTGGGTCAACAAGGGCAAGGATCCAAGTGCTCAAGCTCTTTTAACCAAAACCATTTTCCAATAACGATACTTAGCAATGGGGACACTTGACTAAACTTCAACCAACAACAAGAACGAGAAAACATGCTTTCACACACCATACATTGGCAAACAAACAAAACAAACCAACTTACCTGACTAACCTTCCCGAGAGACCTCGAAACTGAGGCTCTGATACCACCAAATGTAACCCTCTCGACCCAGTCTAGTCGCAAGACCGAATCGAAAGAGTTACACGGGGATAACCGGAGAGAAACCTAAGGATTTCCCACCGATTTACAACCCAAGGTATATTTTTTTCTTTTTATCTTTTCTAAAGGCTTCATTATTATCCTATATGTTTGTGCAAGCAGCGGTTAAAACCTCACTTCAATCGGACATCGATTCAAAGTCCAATTGGCCTTTTTTGCGATTAGGGACTAAAACGTAAGAACATATAAGAACAGGGACTTTTAAGAAATTAAAGTTACCAATATGCAAATAGTCAAGTTTCATGCTCTCATGTTAAATTTCAGCTCTAAAAGATCATTCAAACTCACCTAAATACATGTTAAACAATCAGGGACCAAAATATAACTTTTGAAACTAATTTTCAACTTTACCAAACAAAGATTTCGAAACCTTCTAAAAGGTTTCGAAACTTTCCTGTAGATTTCCAGACAATTCAACAAGTTTCGAAACCTTAAGGTTGGTTTTGGAACCAGCTTTAAAAGGTTTCGAAACCTATTCAACTAGTTTCGAAACTTACATGCAGATTTACAAAAAATTCACATTCGAGACACTTTAGAACCTTCCTAAACATAACCGAAACTACCCAAAAACTCTAACAAACTTCAAACATCCACAACATGATTAAAGATCAAACCTCATCTACATAACACATAAACATCATCAAAACATAACAATCGTGCGTTAAAAGGAATCTAGAGGCAAACCACCCTTATACAAGCATCAAAAATGCATTCTTACGAAAATATGAATCTCAAACCCAAAAGCTCATAAGAACACTTATCACAAAAACACTAACATGCCAAAACACATAGCAATTAACCCAAGGCCATAACAAGCCTCAACATAGCATGATATCAACATTCAAAACATGTTAGCAACAAAAACAAGTACAAAGGAGTTTGGACACCAACTCCCAAACACAAAAGTCTAGCATTCGCATTGCCTAAGTATTATTACAACCATAAAAACCATACTTTGAGCTAGCAAAGAACTCCAAGACTCCTCCCTTGCCCCGCTTGCCTTCCGAAGCCACTAACGATCTGCATTGTTGGAAAATAGAGCGTAAGCTTAAAAGCTTAGTGAGTGGAGCTCAAAATCACAACAACAACAATGCAGTTAAACATATATTTTAGTTTAAAGACAAAATCATTTAGAAAGGGAGATACGATAATCCAAACGCACAAACAAAACATGGTGTGCACATGCACATCTATTTCCGGTGGGACTGCACATCACCGTTCACAACAACTAGCATGATTCCGGTGGGACTACACATCATCGTACTCATCTACTAGTCACTACCGGCAGGACTACACATCATCGTATTCAACAACCTACTTTCCACTAACCATCACGTGAGGCTTTGACAACAACTACGACAACACAACAACATTAAAAAGGAGATAAAAGCAATTGCATTTCAACCAACAACGTGTATAAACACATACACCGACACTTAACGAAACAAGGCAAGAAACAAATACACTTACACTTGGGTTTATGTTGGCTCTTAAGGCTCCACCCAAACCCCAAGAAACCTTCTTTGAAAATTTTAAAGCATCGAAACAATTTCCAATCACCAGCCAACAAAAAAACGCTTTCCAAGATGTCGATTCAAGCCTCCGAACTACCCGGATTCGCGTCCACAAAGCCCAAATCCGTTTCCCCTGCTTTAGGCAACCCAAAACAGAACATTAGGATGCTAATATACTCACAAACATAGCAGCAACTCGGAACTCAACATTCTTGCAACAAAACACATCGATTCGAGCCCAAATTTCACCCAAAACATATTCAATTCAGCCCCAAACTACTTGCAGCCAATACCAACGAATTTATCATCAAAAATCTATCTTTTAACATCCAAAACATCAACCCAAAGCTACCAAACCATCAGCTGTCATTTAGACCCAAAACTCATTCAAAAACTCAAGATTTCCAACTTCCAAAGTTGCCCACAATACCCATTTCGGGTTTCCTATAACAACCCATCATTTCCATGTTATTTTAGAAATAAGACAAAGTTAAAAACACACCTAAACCCAGCCACAACCAACCCCAACGAAAATCCCATAAACTCCCTTCCACTTCAAACCAAACTTTAAAATCAAAACAAGTTTAAACCATGGGTTTTTGCAAAAATCTTAGTATCTACGATTCAAGGAAGATAAAACCAATTTAAATAATCAATCACCTTGAAGAAATCGCTTGGATAGAAAGCTAGGAGCAATGAAATAGTGAAATGAGGTTTTGGGGAGGTTTAACGTGAAAATGGTTTTGGGGAAGGAGATGAGATGAGAATTTTGAAATATTGTATTTTGTTTTAATTTAAAATTTATCTCCAAAAACCCATTTGTTAAAATTTACCAAAATGCCCTTTTTAAATTCCATTTTTCTCCAAAAACTCTAAAATGGTATATTTTAAATTGTTTCCCCAAGATTATCTTAACACGGACCGGCTTAACCAAACCCGAGTATTTCTCGGGCCTTAAACCCGGGCGTTACATATGACACATTTGGCATTGGAATAAAACAATAAGACAAGGTTTCGATACATGATTCCAAAGAATTCCTAAAAAACTCATAAAGTGCCAACGTGTTAAAAGCTCGAGGTAACAGAAGTGAAAGCGATCAGAATCAAGGAAATCTACGTCAACTACACGCTCGAGACGGATTTTGATGGTTTGGTAATACTTAAAGGCTTGTTGAGCGGTAGTGGTTAGGAAACTCTTTTTGAAGAGGTAGGTTAGATTGGGTCTAGGTAGGTTTTTCTCGGGTTTCTCGGATTGGTCAGACCCTTGACCCTCTTCAGAAACTCTTGCTCTCTTCTTGGAGGAAGCCAACCTAAAAATATTAAGCAAACAAAAATAAATATGTATGCATAAAAAATCCACATTCAATCCAATAGTAATCATATAAAAAGGTTTGATAATATACAATATAGGTTTAAAGAATATACAAAAGGTTCAGAAACAAGTTTTTACAAGAGAATCACTAAAAATAGTTTTTGAAAAAACATTGTTAAAGAATTTTATATTCGAATAATTTTTTTTTTGGATTTTTAGAAAATTTTTGCAAAAACATTAAAGCCCATAGTATATACAAGAAATATATGCAAAAACAATAATTTTAAACTAAAGAAATCAAACGAAAATTGAAAAGAAAAAGAAAATACGAAAATACCTTGAATTTGGGATTTGGGAGGAATAGATGGATGATAATGCACAAAGTTGTTGAAGCTTGCTTAGGATTATTGTTTATAGAAAAAAAGCCCTCAATTTAGTGTGTAAAAACATTTAGGTTTAGTGGAAATTCATAGGAAAATTTAGGTTAGGGTTTGAGAGGAGTTTGGGTTTAGTAAGAAACCTTTTTAAAGATGGAAAGGCATTAAATAGCCTTTATAGCGAGTAACCATTTTGATACGGTTACTAGCATATCGGAACACACATTTCGAAACTAAAAGACGACCGTTTCGAAGCTCGGGGCCGTTTTGAAACACCACTTACACGTTTTGATCCTAATGATTCTAGAGAAGTCCCTTTCAAGAGCCTGTTTCGAAACCTTTCTTATCGTTTCGAAACCCTTAAGGGCAAAAACCCTTCCTCAAGTATCCCGTATCGAAACAAATTTAGCTGTTTTGATACACCCTTACCAGAAATTGCAGTTTGGATAGTTTTATGTTCAAAGAGTCAACTTAGATCGAGCCTAAATGCATGGGAATGATATATGAGCACAATTTAATGACAAAAATTAATGCATACTCCCCTTAGCAACATGCATAGAAGCAAAATGATGCAAAATAATATAAGCATGAACATCAACCAATTTCAAGAAAAAAATTTGACCATTTGGGACCTAAAAGGGTCAAGAAAGGCTAGTTTAACCTAGCTCTCTCCTAAGGGTCCAAAAATGCTCTTTGTCTAAAGGTTTGGTAAATATATCCGCTAATTGGTTCAAGGTATCAACATATTCTAGAACAACATCATTTTTCAAATTATGGTCTCTAATGAAATGATGTCTAATTTATATATGTTTGGTTCTAGAGTGTTGGATGGGAATCTTAGCGAGACAAATGGCACTAGTGTTGTCACACCTGAGGGGTATGACATCTACTTGAACACCATAATCTAAGAGTTGTTGCTTCATCCAAAGAACTTGAGCACAATAACTTCCTAAGGATATGTACTCCGCTTTGGTGGTAGATAAGGCTACGCTATTTTGTTTCTTAGAGAACCAAGATACGAGCATACTACCTAAGAATTAGCATGTCCCTGAGGTATTTTTCCAATCTATCTTGCATCCCCCATAATTCGCATCCGAATAAGCATGAAGGCTAAAAAAAGAATCCTTAGTATACCAAAGACCTAAGTTAGGCGTGTCTCTAAGGTATCTAAAAATTCTCTTAATGGCTACTAAGTGTGATTCTCTAGGACTAGCTTGGAACCTAGCACACAAGCAAACACTAAACATAATATTAGGTCTACTTGCGGTAAGGTAAATCAAAGAATCTATCATAGATCTATAAAGCTTAGAATCGACACACTTACCTCATTCATCTTTGTCAAGATTTATAGAAGAGCTCATAGGAGTGGCTTGAGGCTTTACATTCTCCAAACTGAACTTCTTGAGCATTTCGTTCACATACTTCAATTGATTGATGAAGGTGTCATCCTTCCTTTGTTTGATTTGGAGCCCCAAAAAGAATGAGAGCTCCCCCATCATGCTCATCTCGAACTCACCTTGCATTAGCTTAGAAAATTCTTTGCAATAACATTCATTAGTATAACCAAAAATGATATCATTAAGATAAATTTGCACTACTAAGATGTCATTACAATATCTTTTTATAAAGAATGTAGTGTCCAACTTGCATTTTTCAAAACCTTTTTCGATTAAAAAGTTTGAAAGCCTTTCATAACAAGCTCTAGAAGCTTGTTTTAAACCATAAAGAGCTTTGGTTAATTTAAAAACATGATTTGGAAATTTAGGATCCTCAAAACTCGGTGGTTGTTCAACATACACTTCTTCATTTATAAAACCATTTAGAAAAGTACTTTTTACATCCATTTGAAAAAGCTTAAAATCATGGTAGCATGCAAATGCTAGAAGCATCCGAATAGCTTCCATTCTAGCTACGAGTGCATATGTTTCATCAAAATCAATTCCCTCTTCTTGAGTGTAACCTTGAGCAACAAGCCTAGCCTTGTTTCTCATTATGTTACCACTCTCATCTAGTTTATTTCTAAAGACTCATTTAGTTTCTATAGTAGATTAATTACTAGGCCTTTCAACTAATGTCCATACTTTACTTCTCTCAAATTGATTAAGTTATTCTTGCATGGCCAAAATCCAAAAATCATCTTTTAATGCTTCTTTGATATTTTTAGGCTCAATACATGAAATAAATGCAACATGGTTCATTAATTTGAGAGATGATCTAGTAGTTACTGTAAAACCTATGTTTGATTTTGATATAACAAAGTGTTTTAAGGATTAAATTGAAAACTTGAAAAAGATTTTTAAGTCCCTCAAAAGATTTCAAACCAACAAGGCTTCACTTTAGTTTGAAAAACTCAAACTCTAATATATTTTCTAAGTGTTCCAAGGCCAAACCATTGAAAATCGTCTAGGTGTATCGATACGCTTCTAGTCGTATCTATACCTTTTTTACAAACTTGGCCACTGGAGAAACACGTTTCGATACGCCCCTTACCGTATTGAAACAGCGTATCGAAACAGATTGAATCTGTATCGATACGCTCTCTCTGTAAAACTGAAGGAGTTTGAATGGCGTACCGATACGGTGTCACCCATATCTATACGGTTTTAATAGAATTTTAAATTCGAAAGCCTTTAATAATTTTGACCGTTGGTGTCAGTTGTTAGGTAACAGAATTTTAAAGTGTTGGTTGTCCTGTACCGATACGCTCTTTGTCGTATCGATACGGAAACTTCTAGTGAGCTTTGTGAGAATAATGGTATCAATACGGTCTTACTTGTACCGAAACACATCCCTATCTCGTACTGATACGCCCATCTTGTAATTGTGCAACGACTCTTTCTATTTTGAGACATATATCGATACGGATCCCCGCGTACCGATACGGTAAGCTGCAGAAGTGCATTTATGGTGGAAAGAGAGGGCCCCAACAGCTATATTCAATACCCTAACCACCCAAACGGATAGAATTAATGAAGAAGGTATAAAATGAAGCCAATTGAAGACTAGCAACAACTATTGCATCAAAAAGAAACATCCTTACAAAAATCCAAGCTCAAAGTGCCTAATTTCTCATTTCTTGTAAAATCCCAAATTGTGTTGTGTTTAATTCCTATATTGTATTCAAATTTGGGTTGAGTTCTTGTATTTAAAGGGGCAAACTTGTATTGAGAGATATATTTCTTGCCTTAATTTCTTCTTTGTACTTTTTTGAGGGTTTGTCACATTTTTGGTAGAAAATTTGACCGGTATTGTAAAGGTTACCTTCTAAGCCTTGAAAAGGGGAAGAGCAATTAGTGGATTGTTGGAAAATCCTTAGTGGTAGCTAAGGTAGTGGATGTAGAGTTCATTTGGAACTTGAACCACTCTAAATTGCCTTGTTCTTCAATTTTTGTTATTCCACTTTCTCCAACAAATTTTAAAAACCCAATTAACCCCCATTTTAGCTTTGATCAATCCATTGATCCACTCAACAGTTACCCCCTTGGATGGATCGCCCAAGATTTCACCACCTTTGACATAGTTGAACTCCATTGGGTATGCACCTCTTTTTCTTCAAGAGTCAAGTCCTTTAAGGCTTCAAGAGGTGGATCTTGTGCATCTTCTTCTTTGGTTGGAATCTCATCCACCTTTGATGCTTGTCCTCCATCAATGGCTTCAATGATCCCTACATCATCATTATCACAAGAATCCATCCTCTAAAGGAGGTTATCATCGAAAACAACATGTATAGACTCTTCTACTACTAAAGTTCTCTTATTAAATACACGATAGGCTTTAGAGTTGAAAGAATATCCTAAGAAAATAGCTTCATCACTTTTAACATCAAATTTACCTAAGTTGTCTTTTCCTTTGTTTAAAACAAAACACTTGCAACCAAATGGATGAAAATAGCTAATGTTAAGCTTCTTAGATTTTAAAATCGCATATGGTGTTTTCTTCAAAATTGGCCTAATCATTACTCAATTTATGATGTAGGAAGCGGTATTTGTGGGTTCCACCCAAAAATATTTAGGTAAATTATTTTCACAAAGCATGATTCTAGCCATTTCTTCTAAAGTTTGATTTTCCTCTCAATTACCCCATTTTGTTAAGGAGTGCGAGGTGCGGAAAAATTGTGGCTAATCCCATTTTCATTTAAAAACTCTTCAAAACCCAAATTTTGAAACTCGGTTCCATGATCACTTCTAATGTGAGTGATTTTAAGCTCAAGATCATTTTGAGTTATTTTTGAAAATGTGATGAATTTTTCTAAAGCCTCATCTTTTGTACTTAAGAATAGAACCCAAGTAAACTAGAATAGTCATCAACAAGTATAAAAGCATATGATTTACCACCCAAGCTCATAGTCCTAATTGGCCCAAAAAGATCCATATGATTCAATTGTAAGCATCTACTAGTAGAGACATCATTAATGTATTTAATTGAGGTTCTATGTTGTTTACCCTTAGAGCATGCATCACATGTTTTATCATTAGAGAACTTAAGTTTGGGTAAACCTCTAACTAGATTAAGGGAAACTATTTTTTCTAAAACACTCATGCTAGCATGTCCTAATTTTCTATGCCAAAGCCATGAGTCATATTCATCATATGCAACTAAACATGCATGAGATGTGTGAATGTCATCTAAATGCACCATGTAGATATTTCTTATCATATTCTCTATGAGCATCAATTGATTTGTTTTAATGTTCATTATTTTACAACCATTTTTATCAAAGAGAACATTAAAACCTTTATCACATAATTGACTAATGCTCAATAAATTATGTTTAAGACCATTGACATATAAGACATTTTCAATGAATATGGGAGAGTGGTTACCAATGGAGCCAATACCCTCAATATGGCCTTTGGAGTTGTCACCAAATGTCACTACTCCACCATGCTTTGGTTTGAGCTCCTTGAATCTACTCTTGTCTCCGGTCATATGTCTTGAGCATCCACTATCAAGGTACCAAGTGGTTTGACTTGAAGCTTTGGCCTTGTAGCAATGCTCCCCCTACAAACAAAGAAATTAGGCTTTGGTTTTTTGTACCCCAAATCATTTTGGGTCCATGTGTGTTAGCCTCCAAAATCTTGGTTCCCTTAGGAATCCAAAGAGACATAGCATCATAATTCTTAGAAGTTACTAGTTCCTTAGGAACCCAAACACTCCTAGTTCTTTTATTTTTAGAAGAATTTCCTTTTTCAAAATTATTTCTCCCAATAGTAATAGAGGTTTTAAGATTATCCACCTCCTTGGTGTGATAATATTGAAAATCGGAAAGAAGTTTTTCTAAATCAATTTTTTTCTTTTTGAGATCATTTGAAAGATTCATCAAATATAAAACCTTCTTTTCCAATTTCGAATTGGTTTTTGAAAGAGACTCATTTTGATTTTTCAAATCGGAAGTGATATTCTTATTTTTCAAAATTGACTCTTTATATTTGTCAACCAATTCATCATACACATTTTGTAACTCATCATATTCATCATATAGTTCATCATAAGTAAGAGATGAGTTAGAGTGTACCATTTGTTCCTCCTCAAGTGCCATGAGACAAAGGTTGGCCACTTCCTCCTCCTTCTCGGATGACTTCTCATCACTCCAAGTTGCCACTTGAACTTTGAGCTTGTTCTTCTTCCCAAAGCTTTTCTTTCTAAATTGAGGGCACTCGGGTCGAATATGGTCGGTCTTCTTGCACTCATAACAAGTGATTTAGTCATTCTCTTCTTCTTTGCTCTTGTTCTTGAAGTCCCCTTTTTATTGAATTTTCTCCCTCGGATGTACTTTATAAAATGAGTGAATCGTTTGGCCAACATGGTCATCCCCTCATCTTCCTCATCACTAGAATCACTATCTTTGTATGAAGCTTTGAGTGCGATTCCAATCTTCTTCTTCTCAACCTCCTTCTTCTCAACTTTCTTCTCTTCTTCTCTTCTTCCCTTCCTTGTTTCATGATCTCATGAGTGAGCTTAATGATAGTCGTTCTCTTGCCATCCCAAGATTCCGGAAGAGAATAGAGTAGCTTCCTAACTAGCCTGTTTTCGGGTATAACTTCACCAAAGCCTTTCAAACCATTGACAATGACCAAAAACCGATCAAACATCTTGGAGACGCTCGCATCGGGGTCCATCTTGAAATTTTCATAGCTTAAATTGAGCAACCCGATCTTTGTCTCCTTGACATCACTAGTTCCCTCATATGTCGTCTCGAGTGTATCTCAAACTTCCTTGGCGCTTTCGATGGAAGATACCTTTG
Organism: Hibiscus tridactylites; assembly: GCA_958450335.1. Classification (NCBI taxonomy): domain Eukaryota; kingdom Viridiplantae; phylum Streptophyta; class Magnoliopsida; order Malvales; family Malvaceae; genus Hibiscus; species Hibiscus tridactylites. The sequence continues at coordinate 76,891,805 of OY288273.1, forward strand.
AATAGATATCGGGATCGAGAGCACAAAAGATCATATGTAAGGCTTTGTCATTGACTTGCAACCTTCTTCTATCTTCATCGGCCGTCTCGACTTTGACCTTTAGGACTAATCTTCCTTCACCATCTCTTTTCATTGGGATGGTTGGTCCCTCTTCTACAACGTCCCATACCATGTAATCATTGGATTTGATGAAGAGATGCATCCGATTCTTCCAATATGGGTAGTTATCCCCATTGGAGAATGGTGGTTTGGTGGTGGATTAAGACTAATAGAGGTTGGGACCGGAGGTGGATGTCATTGCTTCAAGTTGTTGTTGATTAAACTCTCCTAGAATCGACTCAAGAGGGTTGTAATCCTTCCAATGAGTGTAGCTCTGATACCAATTGTTGAGTTGATCAAACAATTGCAAATGGCCAAGAGGGGGTGAATTGGCAATTAAAAATTTGGTGGGAAAATTTGATGAGTGAAAATTTGGACACAAGGCAATTAAAGTGGTTCAAGTTCCTAAATGAACTCTACATTCACTACCTTAGCCCTCACTAATGATTTTCAACCAATCTACTAATTGATTCTTCCCTTTTTCTTGGATGAGGATGAAACCTTACAATTTTGATTAAGCTATCTACCCAAAGCTTAATCCACTCACTCTTACAAAAAAGGGTTTTTGGTAAAATTTACAAATATCTCTCTAAGGATAATGTTTACCCAATTACAATCAAACACTCCCCAAACTCACAATAAAAATTACAATGAAAATCACAATGGAGTTGAGTACAAATATTTGACTCTAAAATGAACAAGGTTTGGATTTGAATGCTTTGATGTTGCTTGAAGGCTCAATAGTTGTTGATGGTGCTTAAAATGCTTCCTTTTATACCTTCTCATTCATTTCTGGCCATTTGGGTGGTTGAGATCATCAATAGAGCCGTTGGGGCTCTCTCTTCCCTCCATAAATGCAGTTCTACAACTACTCGTATCGAAACACTCGTACATGTTTCGAAACATGACTAAAGTATAAAGAGTCGTTAAGTGCATTAAAGGTGTCGTATCGAAACGCTCGAGGTTGTTTCGAAACTATAGGGGCCATTTCAAAACCGGGTTTCAAAACGGTTGAGTTCATTAAAATTCTAGTAGCAAATTGTTTCAAAACCTTCCTAGGTCGTATCGAAACTAGCTCTGATTTTGAAAAGTTTGCTATCTAACAAGTAATGGTCGAAAACATTAAATGCTTAATTTGAAAATTTTAACCCCCATATCGAAACGATAATTGTCGTTTCGAAACAAAGTCAAAGTTTGACTTGCCCAGATGAAGGTCGTATCAAAATGGGTTGAAGTTGTTTCGAGACTTGTTCAATTTGTAAATTTCCAATGGCAAAACGTATCGAAATAGGCCTAAGCTGTATCGAAATACCTATGTGAAATTTATAGTTTTGGCTTGAAAACACTTAGAAAATTTTATGGGGATTAATTTTAAATCTTAAAAACATTTTGGGTTAAATTTTTACTTGTCGATTTGATCTTTTTGAGAACTTAAAAACTGTATTTACTTTGAAAAATGGTCCTTAAAATATTTGTTATATCAAAATCAAGTTAAGTTAAATTAAGGGTTTTACAATTTCGTTCATCTTCTTTATGTTGGTCTTTCTTTGATCTTCGTTCATCTTTCCTCTAAAAACTTTTTACCCTAATTTATTTTTTCTTTCTATCTTTCCTAAAATTTGTTGTTGGAGATCTTTATATTTGTTTGTAACTCTTCATTTTCTTTATTTCCTGGACTTCAATAGATGTTTTTTTTCATTGTGTACTTGTCTCTATTTGTTGAAATATGGGGTTTTGAGTACCCCTCTTTAAAATATACCGTAGTTTTTGTCTCACATTAGAAAATTAAATTGTTTCTGTTGAATCAATTGAGACGATAAATGTTGTGTCTGTAACACCCTCGACCCGGATGTCACAATTGGGCATCAAGCCTAACCCGTTACCATAAAATTTTCACCTACTTTAGCCCAAATCACATCCATTTCTATAAAATCCATTGAGTTTAAATATTTCAACATAAATAGATAATTAAAAATGTTACATGAGAGCTCCATTTTAAAATACATAACTAAAAGCATTTGACTCATGATTCAAATTCAAATAGGAGTTACAAAACAACACATAGGTACCTATGAATACGTAACCCATTACACCTAAGAATTTTACTATGACAAAAGTCGATGTTGAAATCCTACTTCCGACGGTGCTCCTCTGAATAACGATTAACCTACTGACCTGCGAACGGAAACAATGATTCCGAATGCTGAGCTAACGAAGCTCAGTGGATACACTTCCACTCAATCATGTTTCATGCAAATCATAAATAAGAGTATGTGTCTAGATATGATATCATTGCATATAATATGATGGCGCTTCCATAACCGCCTAAACACATAGCATTCAACAAGTACATATACTCACAAAGCATCATATGTACAACCACAAACCCAGAGTGAGTCTCAGTGTCACAAAGCCTCGTGATCGTACACTAGGGGTGAGACCCGGTACCATATAGCCTCGGATCAATCACCCATACTCGTAATCTCTCATCAAGTATCAACGAATGAGGTTTGGAGTCACCTAGCATTGGGTCGCACATTCAAGCCACTTACCATGATGTTGCAACACTTTCACTAGGTATATGTATCTCATCAATCAAAGGTAACTCAACTAACTAGGTGTCCATTTCAGCACATAGCAAAGACACGACTACCATACATCACACAACATCACTCGATTCACCAAGGATCCCTATGGTTGTTATTACCATCAAGACACCCAACATTTACCAAGTTATTAATCATTATGCCTATACATGAAGGTTAAATTTCAGTTTCTCAGTTTTAATGTTTATTTTATCCCATGAAAAGCTCATCGAGCCATAGTTCTCGAATTATCAGCTCCTCGAACTCAAATTGAACTTTTCGGGCAGATTGCCTAGTAGGTACCGATATCCACTCAAGAGTATCGACACGCCTCTCTAGGTAGCGATACCCACCCTATGCGTACTAATACTTGGCTCATATGTAGAAGGGGTTTAACCAACACTCGTACCATTACACGGGGATCGTGTACCGGTATCCCATCGGTACCAATACACCCCAAGCATACCAGTACACTTTTTCGCTATTAGAATTTGAGTAAAACAGATGGTACCGATACGGCCTAAGCCCGTACCGATACACCCTTCAAATTTCTCTTGAGTTCGTCACTCAATACACGGGTATCAATTTCGGTTCATCCCGTATCGGTACACAAGCCTAAAATTTGAATTCTAGAACTCGTAAATCGCCCCCATCACCCTCAAACCTTCATAGAAAAGCCCCAAATAGAACCTACAAGTTTTGGAAGGTAGTTTAAGTGGTTTCTTATCATTTTTACATCATTTTAACACCAATTCCAGATTTATCCATTAAAAGGGTCTTAAGCACTCAAGCAACTAAAACATCAAACCAAGCAACAAGCAATCTAATTTATGATGTCCATGAAGGCATAGTAGTTAGTAGTGTACTAACCTTGATCCTTCAACTGAAAAAAAAGCTCCAAACCAAGCTCCTAACCTTCTTCTTCTCAAGCTCCTTGAAAGAATTTCTCACTTCTTTAACTACAAGAAAATGCCATAAGATGAGTTACAACATTACTGAGAGATTAAAAGAGACTAAAAGTATGATTCTACAACAAAAAATGGAGTCAAAACTCTAATTTTCGTTCTTCTTCTTTAACCCCACTAAAAATTCACCCCCACCAAATTTGATGATTTTTACATCAAAATGTAGATCATTGAATGTAGATTCCAACACCTTTGATTCGAAATTTGAAAATCTAACTCAAAGCTACAAAATTTCAACATTTGCTTGAGTGTGGAAGTTAAAAAATGGAGGATGGCAAATGGAAAAAGACAAGGGGAACAATAGAGATATCACCATCCCCTTTTCTGCAGAGGTAATTAAAAGACTCTCTCCCATTCTTCAAAAGTGAGGTAAATTACCTCTTTACTCATCCATCATCTTCCCATCTCAAGACCAAACCCAAAGCTCCAAGCCCAAGAACAAAATATAAGCCCACAAGAATTTTTATGAGTATCCAAAAGCTCAAACTCTCAGCTCAAACGCAAAGCTCATGTTTTGAGTTAAACCGATTTTTGGATTTTGAAATTTAAGTCGTTACAGTGTCTTACAAAAATTTAAATTTTTTTAAATAGATGGTTTAAGAATTGTTTTCTGAATTTTCTGTGCATATATCTATCGTTATAACTACCTTGCTAATCTCTCTTTTGCATTCAATAAATCTGATTGTATAAGCTTTAGGCTATTGCAGACTTGACAATTAGCCTTTTTAAAATTAATAATGAAGACAATGGTGAGGATGGTTTGAGAAATTATGATAAGAAGTTTATTTTTGTAATGTGTTAGTTTTATAGATAACGTATTAAAATGGTAACTAAACTTTGTTTAAAAAAATAAATTGGTAACTAAATTTTCAAAAGTTATAAAATGACAATTAAACTTTATGTTTTGTTACAAAACGGCAAATATTCGGACGTTAAAAGTTGTTAAATACTTAACGCGGTTGTTATAAAACTTTTTCTAATATCACATTTAATCTTCCATATATACACATTCAATCAATTTAGTTTTAATTCAAAAAATCACTAAATTTAGTCCTCGCTATTTATACATTTTTTCAATCTAGTCCTGTTTGTCTACAACATGGTCACGTATAGGCTTTTATTTCTTTTGTACCCACCATTTTTGTCTAATTATAATGCTATGCATACGAGTGGAACTTTTGTTTCCATCAGATAAAATAAAAAATCAATAGTCCCACTGTTCTAAGTGATATAAAGTTTGAATTCTGTTCTTTTTCCAATCGAAAAAAAAAACTTATTTTAAATGTTGTCCCAGTATAATGACATTTGACACACTAATTATCAATACTAAAACAAAGTATGACAATTCTGTACTCAAGTAGAAAGAAAATGAGAAAGCGAAATTAGCATGCGAATCAGTAATTATCATTACTGACATATATTTTTTTAATTTTCCTGACATATATTTGGATTTAAATAACATCCTAAACCCTGAAGCATGCACAAGTAAAACCAAGTGGTTCAATAAAATTACAGAAATGAAGCAGTAATAAAAGTCCAGTTAAATTCCATCAACATCTCTCTTTTTCTTTGTTCCCACATGGAGTAATGTAATCTTCACTCATATTCTGCATTAACATCACCTGGAATACTGCAAAACCAATGAGATTATTATATCAAAACTCCATGATCAAACGCCTCAATTCCTTCGTTAACATTTCAGCACCGCATGCATGCAAATATTTACCATACACGTACAGTTCTGTCTGTGTATAATTTATATACTTGCAATATATAAACTGCAAATATCTTTTGCATAAAGACATTTTTATTATAATATGAAGCATCTCATACTGCTCTTTCTTTGCAATTGTCATCCTTCATTTTCTTCCTGCTCAACTATTCTTTTATCTTTACTGCCCCATGATCCTGTCCCCTTGCTGTCCAACTGCACACTTCCAAAACTTGCGCTCTTCAACTTTGAAGCAACTCATGTACTTGACTTCTATGAAGCACGGAGACGCCATCTTAAGACCGTCCACATCCCATTATGTCTCTGGAATAGGGACGGCTGGGGACGTCCTAGGGACATCCCAATTTTACTAGGGATGATCAAACATATATCGGATACAATTAAGGTTTATTAGGGACGTACCCAAATATATTTACTTAAAAAATGGGAAATAAAATCTTCATCCTCTTTGTGAGCAAAGTATTAAAAACCATTAAACTAACCTAAATTTAAAAAGCTCAAGTATAATTAAACTAAACAAATATCCTTAAAAACTACTAAATTAAACACTCCACCTAAAAACTATAAACTTTACACTTAATCTCAGCCAAAACGCCAATACTAGATTTCTTTCATGTTTTATCTGATAAGTGTCTATTTATAGACTGCTTTCTCTCCTTACTTTATGTATCTTAAGAATGTGGGATATTAGGTGTGTATTGTATTTGTAACATGTTTTAACGCTTATTCACTCAAGTTTTAAATAGAAATGGAAAAATATCTATTTATGCCATGTCATCTTTTAATTTTATTATTTTAGTCATTGATTTGCTCTTTATTTAGAATGTAAAGTTAAATTTTCGTTCAATTTAGTCATTTAATTTTAATAATTTTTTAATCTAAGTGTTAAAAAGTAATTTAAAATCATTAGAAGTAAATTTAAATAACTACAATTATAATTATTGTTTAATACAATTATAATTTTAGTCCTCATTGTATTATAAATTTTAATAATTTTTTATTAAATATATTAAATTTTATTTTATATTTGTCGTACCCTCGCCATACTCGTACCTTATAATTTTGAAAATTATCGTTCTCTGTCCCTGTCCCTGTACTTGTTCTCGTATCCGTATCTGTGCAACTTAGCTTTACTTACAAGTGATCCCCACAATAAAGACTGCACTGTTGAGTTATTTTCTTGCAAGGTGAGCTAGGCTTCGATCCTACATTTAGATTTTGTAAAGTAGAATAAGCTGGGGTAAAAAGTTTGGTTACAGAAAGGAGAAAACGGGAAAGCATAGAAGCTCGTTGAAACAAAAGGCAGTAATTTTAAACATGACCAAATTAAAAGAATGTGTAAATAACAAGAGTTAATTTTAATAAATTTTTTTAAATTAAAACTAATTATTTGAATATGTAAATATGAAGGATTGCATGTGTTATTATACAAAGTTTCACAGCAGCCACGTTAATTATTAACGTCCGAATTACCATTTGCAACAAAACATAAAGTTTAATTGTTATTTTTTAACTTTTGAAAATTTAATTATCGTTTTATTTTATTAAGTAAAGTTTAATTATCGTTTTTAGTAATTTACCTTAGTTTTGTTTGCATGATTGGACTGCTAATTTTGCTTTTGTCAATCTTTGTTTTTTCTACAAAAGATTGATCTATAATCAGTTTCTTTAGATTTGAAGCATGTGAACATTGTTTTTCAATGCATTTACTCTAAATATCCCTATTCAATATATTTTTCGGACGTTTGTATGGAGATATTACTCTTCAAGAATCCTTTAAATACATGAAAAAAAAAAAACTTAGAAAAGAACGTAGCATATTTGTATTAGACACTTACTCGTCTTTGATACACATTTGAGTTTCAAATAAGATAGATTAGCAAGTTCTTAAGCTCGTCCATTCATAAGTGTGGCATGTGACACATTACATGGCTTTAAATTTTGGAGTCTCGCACTTAAAAAAAATTATCTACTCCAAAAAATTATTTTTTAAAAAGCCTTCTAATTTTCTTCCTTATTATCTCAAGAATTTAATTGTAATCAATTCTTCTTTAAAAAAAACTCACTAAATTTATGGTGTTTAATGGGCAATTTTTTTTATTTATATCCATCCTAATTTCAATTACTTTAAATTCAACTACTAATTATTAATATTCATCTTCTAATAGTTAAAAAAATTTCTATTTTTACTTTTAATTAATGTTTTGAAGGTTGAATTTTTAATTAAGAATTTCAACAATACTAAGACAATGAAAAAAAAATGAGTTTTTGTTTGCTTCTCGCAAGTTGCAGTCACTAGATGATGTGAGTCTAAAGTCCCATTTATGTTTATTTTGAGTCTATTTTTAAGAATAGATGACAATATGATATTGATGAAAATAAAATCAAGTTGAGGTTACTAACTGAGTTTTTTCTGCCGAAAAAAATGAGTCCACCGGAGATTTTTGAAATGTAATATTTTTCCTAATACTATTATTGTATATAAAATTTTATTAATTATTCTGGTTACAATTGTATCCACGGAAAGAAAAATTTTTAAATAAAAATTGTTGAAGACCTAATAACCTATATGCGCTCTATAATGTCACAAGAAAAGTTTAATGGGTTAGCATTAATAGCGACTGAGAATGATATTTTGAAGAAAATTGACTATGAAAATTTAGTTGACGATTTTGCTTCTAAGAGTGTCCCAAGGATGACACTTTTAAATAAAATGTCACGGTTGTAGAGTTGCTTTGTGACATTATCTTAGTTTCATATGTTTTAGAATTTTTTTTATTTTATAAGAAACAACAGTAATGTGATAAGTTTTAATATTTTACGATTTTATTTTATTATAAAATATTTTAAAGATTTTATTTTAAAAAATATCAAAGGGTCCGCACAATTTTTTTAGGACGGCCGGCAAGCTTCATACACATACTAAAGATACTCATGATTGTGTTTGGAGTGCAAACGTGGATTGTGCATAAGAAATGCTTCTAATTCTTCAGAATGCAATGTTTTATTTATGAGTGAAACAATTTTAACTCTCAAGATTTTGATCTATTGGTATTTCTCTTAAATTTTCTGGACCCAGCCCTTATTTTTTCAATGTTTATATTGTTGTAACAATGTGAGATGGTGGAGGTAATGGCTTGCGAATGTATTTGTGATTATTGTCGATTCTTAATTTTTCCATTTTCCTTGTATCTTGTTATTTAAAAGCATATTTTCTAAAACGTTGGTGTTATAACAATTTTTTTAGGAATAACTTAATATTTAATAAAAAGCAATGCATTTTTAACACATTGAACCAAGTTATTCATATTATCTATAATTAAAAAATTACGATTAACATTAAATTTAAATTTGATGTTTTTATATAAAAGTTAAAAATATTGTAATATATATTCTAAACTTTACAAAATATAATTCTATAGCAATAAAATTACTCAATAAAAAAATAAAAATCAATAAAATTTACAATGTTTACTTGTTTTACTACAGATTATGCAAAATGTTTTTAAAAAAATATCAAGCAACGGAAAATAAATTATACAAGATCATCTAAACACCAAAAAATACTTTTCCAAAATTATTTTCCAAAAATACAATTTGTTTTACAAAATTCATTTTTCATAATATATTTTCAATGAATCAAACAAACGGACCAGCAGTTTATTTGCAGGGTATTGCTATATTTTATATTTTGAAGCATTTGAATTTAATTATTTTTATTTTATCATTTTGAATGTTTAAAAAAGTTAATAAATTTTTGTTAAATATTAAAAATATATATGCAAAATGCAGTTGAGCTTGAGCTAGCTTGAATACAGAAAACTATTGAGGCTCGAGTTTGAACTTGAATACGAAAATCAATAATTATGTTTAATCAAGCTCAAGCACGAATAACTCGATCATATTTCAAGTCAAACTCGAGTTTAAAATTTGATGTTCAATCAAGCTCTAGCCGAGTACGTAGCCTCGAGTTCTGAGCCAAGCTCAAACTTTTCACTATTCGGGCTTGGCTTGGCTTGTTGATACACCCCTAGATATGCCTTAGAGAAAAAAAAAATAAACAGATACACACCGGATTTTATAACAAAGATTTCAGACAACCCATCTAACTTGGTATAATTTCCATCATTTAAAATATTTTCTTAGTATAAAGGATGGGAGAGAGGTTCTGAACCTTTTCCACACTGTTGAATTTCAACCCGAGCATCTAATATCTTGAGGGATCCTCTTGAAGCTCCATTTTACACATGGAATATTCCCTCTCAAACAATAAAAACTCCTGCTCATGAAACAAAAATAGTTAGTTGTTCGAATGAACAAAAACTCAAGTAATCAATCAATGCACTTGCAAGGAAATTGGAATGTCAAATACCACTTTTGTATCATCAAAATTGAAGAATTCAATGTCATTCTCATGATAACATATTCTTCTTCTTTATGCAGGTTATGTTATACCTTTTGACCTAATTAAAGTCCATTATAATGTAAAAATCTGTGAAAAATGAAATTTAACCTCTTTTTTTGTTACAAAAGAAAATGCAATTTAACCTTTATGTTTATCATAGATGGATGTTATGTTACTAAGACTCTTCACTTTTCTTGTAGTACTAGAGGACAAAGTACAAGGATATGACCCTCCAAGTGCGTGAAAAACTTGGGGGAAATGGGCATACTGGTGTCAATCACATACTCATATACGACACTTGCACCCGAGTCCGAGTTGGACTAACATAGGATGTAAGGATAAAAAGTTTTCTTAAGAGGAATGAACAATATAATAAGCCTCTTTTACTACTTACTTGTAATTGTTGCTGACTGAATAGATTGATGAAACCTGTCTCGGAACTCGAGACTAACTCAATCAACTGGTCATGGCTTTCAAGAGGATTGCCTGACTCCATGAGTGAAACAGAAACCTGCAAATGAATCAAGTGGTAAGAACAAAAATATTAAATAGAGAGTGACAGTTAAAACAAAGAAGCATATAAACAAACTCCTAAACCAAAGCTGTGTTGCCCTCTTCATTTTCTGGAAGTACACTAAGAACTCTGGTATGGGCTTTCAATCTTCCAAAAGGAAATACTTTGTAAAAGAATTGAATGCAGCCATGTTTAACACATAAATACAAAACGGCATAGCTAATGTTAACAGGAGACAATTTTACCCTTTTGAAGCCATAAGCTTTTGATATGCTTAGGATTTTATCATTGCCTTTACTTTCCCATTTTGTCTTTTGGGAAAGACTGCGTTTTAATGAATCATCAAGACTTGTTAATCTACTGTTTTCAGCTTCTAAAAGCAAGGAGACATTTTTTCTGTATCAATTATGCCTATATTTAAATAAGGAGACTGGTTTTTCAATAGAAAAGTTATATTCAACTCTTATTTAAACAATGGTGCCTATATTTAATACCGAGCCTCATTCCTCCATAGAAAAGATTACCTGCATGCATCGGAGAATGACTTCCGGGATACAACACCTACGACAGAGGCCCTGAACAATATACGTTGCAGGATCTTCCAAGGTACCATCTTTGCTTGAATACCAAGCATCTAATCGTGATATCTCCAATGTTACTCCGGCTTGGAATCTAGCAAGCTCACCTGTATTTAACGAGCTCAATCAATATTGCAGAAAACCACCGTGTAGATCATGTTCCTCACTTGCAACTTGACATAGCATATTTCCGTCTTCACTAGTTATTATATCATACAACACTTGAAAAGAATAGGTTCATGCATGTAACTGTACCATGAACGCATAACAAGTATAAAGTGACTATGACAGTCTGCACTCTGCAACTACAAATATGCATGGCAGATCGGCTTCTTAATTATTTACCTTTGAAGCCAGCGGCCATGACAGCACCCAGAAGGCCACCGTCATTGAGGATGTGTGGACCGGTTCCATCACCCTCAACTGCCAAGCAGCGTAATATGACCTCAATACTGTAGCTGTCCCGTGAAGAAATGGCAACATTTACCTGCCCCATAAAAAATATCATGAAAATGGAAAATATTACATACAGAATTTCATTAACCTAAGCTCACTAAAGGCAAGCAAAACTTTGGGAAAAAGTTAAATATGTTGATAGTTAAAAATTAATCTAGTGAGGTCAACCGTTTTCATTTTCTTAACATCCTTCACTTTCCTTCCCAATGTCTTATGGTTTGCAAAGTTATCTACTAAAAATAACTTCTATCAGCTATGTCACTCTAACTTTATTTTGCTTCAAGTAATTGTGTCTGATATATTTTTGGATATAAATATGGGGATTACACTCCAAGAACACCCCCCCCCCCGAAATATGTGGAAAAATTTTGGAAAAAATGAAGATATCTGTGTCAAATACATACCCGTATTTGACACCCACACCTAGGTCCAAGTTAAATGGCCTATGAGATCATAGTTCTTCCTTTCCAGTACATACAACTAGAAGGATCGTTTTCCTCACTCGACCTCTAAAGCAAACTTACTCTCACCAATACTCTCTCAAGGTTTTTGAGAAGCAATACTTCAATAAATGATATCATCACATGTCCTATAAACCCATAGCAATGCAATTACCACTAGTACTAAGAGGAGTTGACAGCCTTCAAATATCCAAATTCCAACACTTCCTTCGGAGAGATGCATATCTTGGAATTTAATTGTTAAACATGACGAAATTATAACTCTTATTTTTATAAGCGGCTAAATCATTCGGGCTTTGGAATTGCAAAAATAACAGTAGCATATGAGAACAATTGAATATCTGCACATGGGCAAGAATGTTGTTTAATGGATACGAAGATAGAAAAGCATACCATTAACTGACGTTCTAGAACAACTTCCTCAGTCGCTGAAGAGTAAAGTGCACTCATTAAAGTAGCACATACGGTAGCATCTGGGCACATGGATTCACCGGAAGGCAAGCGGAGCATTGCAGTGGCATGCAATTCAAGAAATAGAGGTTCCATTGTTTCATTTACATTCTCCACCGTTGAAATCAACCATGGGTCTTTTTCCCCTATTATAAAACGTTAAGATCATTAACCATCAAAGGCATCAACATGGTGAGAGCAAAAGGGAAGCAGAACTATCATATATCAAAATATCTCCTTCAATCAGAAGACTGCTTTTAGTGCATAGAAGAAGATAATCTAATTTACTTACTCAGTAGCAATGAAAAAGATAAATTCAATGTCTCTTGGGCTGCCATTATTGATCTTTGCTTTTCCTCTACTGAAAGTTCATCGGGGGAAACATCAGCATTCTCTAATTCAATTTTGAGCCAGTTGCGATATGTTGCATCACAGGAGTAGTATTCACTCTATTTAAAATGAAAATGAGGATAAGCATACAGAAGAAGGTAAATTAAGAATTACCAGTGCCAATAGTATGTGTAAGTACAAAAGTAAAAGCATACCCAGTCTTGAAACTCTTTCAAATTCTCGGAAACATAATCCTCAAAAGTTTCAGGAGTTTCAGAAAGCTGCTTCAAAGGCTCGGCAAGAAAACTAAGCAATTCATGTGCACCTATGGGCATTGCCGGGACTCTCCACATAGAAATCAAAGCAAACTCCCGGAATAATATATTGCTATGTGGAAAGAAATAATGGTTAAATGTCCGGCAGAGAACCTTTCAAACCAGGTTAAACTGGAACTGAGATAATTTGAAGTAATGCATAAAAAGCTTTCTTAGTTGAAGCCAGTGTTTAAAAAGGCGCTATCGAGGCGCGCCTAGGCGCTAAGGCGAGGCGAGGGTGAAACGCCTAATTAGGTCTAGGCGAGGCGACTTCCATGAGGCGCAGCAAGGCGCGCCTAAGGCGCACAAGGCGCTGAGGCGTCGAGGCGCAGAAAGGCGCCGCCTGTTCACTTTTTTGTTCTTTTGGGCTTTTTAATTTTTATTTTTTATTTTTTACATACTAACTTGGGCCAAAAGTGAGACCACACAAAAATAACATTAATCAAATGAAACTTAAATTAATTTGGTTGAGTTAATGTGTAATTTGAACTTAAAGCATAACACACTATATATATAAAAACTAATTAAATTGGATCAAATTTAAATTCAAATGAATTTGGTTGAGTTTTAAAAATTGAACTAAATTTAATTGAGTTTAGGGGTTTTAGTGTAGGGGTTTAGAATTTAGGGTTTAGGGTTAGAATTTAGAGGTTAGGGTTAAGGTTAGAAATTAGGGTTTAGGTTTTAGGATAATATGATTAGTGATTTAGATTTTAACCTACAAACCTTAAATTTTAACTTTAAATTCTAAATTCTATCAACAACCCATAAATTCAAAACTACTAAACTTAAACCCCTAAACCCTAAACCCTAAATGAACTTAATGCAATGTCATGTGCATTTATACATTCTCCTTGATTTTTCATGTTGAAGTTGAACATTTCAAAGAATCTCATTATTCTTATTACCCAAAATTTTATTGAATGTAAAGAATTTTCAAGTGATGTTTTATGTAACTTGTATATCTTTTATTTTTAAAATGTGCGCCTTACTTCAATAAGGCGTGCGCCTCTCGCCTTGCGCCTCGGATATAAAACCCCTATCGCCTTAGTGCGCCTTTTGCCTTTTTTAACACTGGTTGAAGCAAAATTTATAAATAGTACAACAACAAAAAAAGAGAAAAACCCAAATTTAATTTCTGAAAATAACTTTAATAAAGAAATACCTGTGAATCAATGCTCGCAAAAGAAGTTTGGCACTAACATCTTTAACATCAGTAATTTTGGAGGGAGGTGTAAAGCAGAGCCATTGAACAACCAAAGCTTTTTGAAGACTCTGAAGCCTATGTTGCTCCACAACATCAGATGATTCATCAAATTTTCCAACTGTGGATTCTCGTGATCGTGACAAAAGCCTGTTTTCATGCCAAAACAGGCCAACTTTCTTTGAAATGAATGGATCAAAAATGCCTCAAATATCTGCCTCAGAAACACAGCAATACCTCTCAATAATTTCTTGAAAGCTTCCTTTTGAATCATCCCCTTGAGAAAATGGCAAATACTCCATGGCAGAAAGAAAGATTTTATATTTGACATGCACACTGTTGCCAAGGAAAGAAACAAACTGTTGCAGGTAGAGATATACGGAGAAAGAATAGGACAGCTTATTTTGTGATATAACTTAAAGAGATAGCTATATGTTTTCTATTTCTCTGATATGCATATTAATGATATCTCAAACTAATATCAGCAACAGATGAAAGAATACTTTCTTTTCTCTTCCCCAAATTTATATATCAATATGCATAATTCTAGAATAGCAGAGCTCAAAAAAAGTATGGTTACGATGCTACTTTGTTGATTAGTGTGCAATATAGTGAAAACAAATATGCAGGTCACTAGTATCCATGAGGGCAAAACAGCCTCACAATTAGAAGTTACCCAATAATAAAATGTAGCTCATCATAAATACTCAGTAATTAAGAACAGCAGAAAAAATGGAAAAACAACAACATAAAGCTATTACCTGCTATTAAGCCTTAGCTCCATCATGTGCACAAAGAGGTCAATGCAACGATGAGATGCAAGCTGAGAAGCATAAATCCCAACAAATTCTTCATGATGCTTTGAAAATAGAAACAAAGAATACCTGCGATTTATATTCCAATCAAGACATACAGAGCAAACTGAGTGAACTTATCCATAAACAGAAGGAGCTTTCTCATAGTATACATATTGAAGGACTTAGAAGTTCGTTTTTTCTTATTTGAATTCACTAAAACTAGCAATGCTTTTGCAGAATAAATTAATGCCTGCAGATAGAGACAACAAATCAACGCCTATAGCACATGTAATTGAGTTCATTCAGAAAATACATAATTCACAGTCAGAACAACCATGCAGGTTAAATCGCTTTCCACCACTGTTATGACAACTGCGTTAAGACCAGAATTTGAAATAACTTACATGTGAAGAATACGATCGCCAACAGTCATAAGCTTCTCTCTGAATGTATCTATAATTTGCTCAGCAAGTATATACCTAAGAACAAGAACTATGTGTGCGCCGAACCGAATCATCTGAGGATCACGAGGCCTGGAAAAAAATAAGATGCATGTGTAAGAAACAATGTTTCCACACAACTAACAACAAATTCCATTGATTTCAACTTTTCCCGTACTACCAATAAAACAAACAGACCTGTAACCATTGTTGAATGAACATTTAAGAGTTAGCTTAAATAGGAAGAGTCAATAGACATAATAGAACTCTGGCGTGATGTACATCCCATTAAAATTGCTTCTATTTTTATCAAAAGGGAACTGTGAACCACTGCTTAATGACACTGGTTAAGGTAGCATTAATAGAAAGAAAATCTTAATTACGGCATCATTTTTTCTTGAACTCAGTAAAAGTATTGTATTGAAACATCATTTCCGAAAATGGTGATAAAATAATATTGAACAGGTGCCCATAGATCAGACCCTTTATCAAATACTTGTTGATGTGGCTTTGAAGAAGCACTACCTGGAGATGTTTTGATCATCTTCTGAAGGAGCTATCCACGACCATATAAGCTCAAGGAGATGTGGTATATTTCCTAACATTAGATTCATCTGTCGAGCAATGTGAAGTTAGAGAAGCCACCAAAAAGTTTATCGAATGTAACGGGAATCCATTAACAAAGGAAACAAGACATAGTCCTAACAAACCACTTTTGATGTGCATGTGTCTAGAATGAATTACAAATTCTCTAAGAAATAAAAACAAGATCCATGCATGTCAATGGTGCACATATGTTTATGGAGACTTCAATCCAGGAAGTGAAACTAGTGAATCCAATGTAGCTAAAATCAAAGTTCAATGAGGTAAATATAGTGGAGCTCAACCTGATTTCTCTAAGTGCCAGATGAGTGAACTTTTCAATTCATAATCCCACTGCAAAAGAATCCATTTATTTTCATCTAGAACAGCTATTTTCAATTTTGGTTAGCTCATCCCCACCCCCTTCGTGTTTTCTTTTTCTTTAGGTAGCTTACAACGATTATTATAGATTGTAGCACTTTAATCTACATTTCAGAAAACTTAGCATCAGGAAAAAACCAAGTATGCAAAGTCTACTTGACAGAAACCTCAATTTGACGCTGCTGCTCCTTGCATCCCCGAGTAACAGCTTCATGCACCATTTCACTAAATCAGGGGAATAAAAGAAAAAAGAAAGGATAGAACAAATCAACCGATACGGCCAAGAATAACTGAACATTAGGAGGGGGACAAATTATAAAGATACCCAGAATGAAGTTTCTGAAGTAGGGCAGAAAGGTCTCGTGGTTGCTGGTTCAAAACTTGCAATGGCCAACTTTCAGGTCCCGGTGAAGGCTGAGAGGTGCCATCAACTCCTTCAGGACTTCCATCAATACCATCACCGTAGCTTTTTAATTGCTCCATCCTGCCAGGTTGTGAGCTAGCTAATTCTAGATCTACCTGAATTTCAAGCCATGATTTGGCCATCGCCCAACAGGCAGTCTGCAGACATGAGATTTTATAATGACCATTTCACAAGGGTATTTCACAAGGGTATTATATATATATATATATATAATATGAACAACAGAAAGCATCACTAAGAACATATTAGCATTTGAAATGCATCATAGGATGTTTTTAATTCGAAAATCATACCTCCCAGTCTGTACAGATCGGAAGCATGCGCTTTAAATTGCTACATTGGGCGGCATATACAGCTATTTCATATTTCCCACCATTTTGCTCAAAAATCCTCTGAGAAAAAGGACCAATATATGTTAGGGGAAGAGAGAGGAAACGATCAATTAAATCCCCGGAATTTAATTGACCTCATGCATTAACCACTATCTTTCTGGCCAAAAAAGAAACCCACTATGCTAGCATTTAAGACAGGGAAATGCAAAACATTTAAAAGCACCAAGATTTAAATACCATGACAAATACTATTATCTTCTCCATATGAAAGAAAGATAAGATTGAACTTGCAAGGATAAATTCAGCCATAAACTAGCCTACTAGGATTTAAACATGTCTGGTACCAAAATTAAGGTGGTAACAGAACCATCGGATAAGAATTTTGTTATACTCACCTCTGATGCACAATAGGACGCCCATTTCCAAAGGCACCATTGATGACCAATGCCGCTTTCAAGTTCAATAGCTTGCAGACTTCTATTCTTTCCATTCTTCACTAAGGCTTCAATTGATGGACATAGGTCTAACCCTCCAAATGGGCAAATAGTTGCAGATCTCCATGGCTGCAAAATTAAGCTACATGTCATTCAACTTGCAAAAGACACACAAGTTCATTTGTATTCATTAACCTTGTGAAACAGTGAATACCTGTCCGGCAGAACGGCAAAGCTCGCATGCCTCTTCCAGTCTTCCAGCCCTTAACAGAGTCCAGACATCCTCAAGTAGAGACTCATCTTGTTTCTGTCAAGGGAAAAATGACACTGCTACTTGAACCAAATAATTGATATTTTAAAGACTATTATACCTCTATTAGAAATCCTAAAATGTGAAACAATACAAATAAGTGTTTCTCGCATAAACTCATAAGAATTCTCCCTCACCCTCCGTATATTAGAAGGGCACTTCTGCACCCCCTATGACTAACACTGCAAATATCAAGGAAATCATTAGAACTTTTAGAATAGTTTCAGAGAGAGTACTTTATCATCAGGTAGCTGATGGGCATGTTCCCGAGTTGGAGCATCAAAATCTAAGTGGTGAACGGTGTTAGCAGCAGAGGCACCCTTTTTGAGAAATCGCTGAGTATGGAGCCAAATTCCAGAATTGGGAAGATAGGTACCAACATGAGATCCTCGCACCTTCAGGAAAGTAATAAAATTCCAATGTTAGCAAATCTGATAAAGTAGAATTCTTCTACATGTTCTCCATTGCTTTTGGTCCCAAAAGTGCTTTTGGCTATAAACATGTGAAGTAAAACTGATGCCAAGCAACCTCATAGTTTCAATAGTTGCAACGTACAAACTTACACATGTTATGGTATCAATCTTAGTTAACCAAAAAATGCAAACCATTCACCTTATTCAGCAGATTTAATCAGATCTACCTAATATGCAACTTCCTAAAAGTGCAACTAAAAAAGAAACATGAGAAGATAGTGGACGGAGGAGAATAGTTAAAAAATGAAAGATTAGTTTTTTTAGAGAAGTCATAACATGTATGGGCATGTCATTGGCTTTGTAAAGTTCATCAATGTTGGAAAAAAAAATTCCACTTCACCATACAGTACAACAAACCATATAACAATGATGAGCTAGTCAACATAATCATTATTAACAATAAATAAAATCAATCACCTTGCTCTCCAGATCTAGGGATTTAGAAGCCAATTGTTCTAGCCATTGAACAATACGGAGGCACAACTGTGCTGAGTGATCATTCGCAACAAATTGACAAGCCTCTATGTGTGATGTTGAAGGGGACTGTAAAAATTGATCAGATTTAAATAAGAGGAAACCATTTTAACTAAAACTTAGAAGGTAGTCAAAAGGAATACAAGCATTTAGTAGCAACAGAAGACTCAGTTCTAAGGGAAAAATATTGGAAAGAACAAATATACCAGAATGAGCTCTTCAGGAGGTTCATCAGTCACTGCAAGAACGATGGTAACTGTCATCAAAAGTCCAAAGCTCAAGGATGAAGTTTGCAGCCAGTAAAACAAACAAATTAAAAAAAATATTTCCAAAGATAATGCACACACTACGAGCAGCGGTATTTGAGAAACAAGATGCATGGTAACATTGACAAATAAAAATAAAAGGTTAGAGATTTATTTCCTTTTCCATAAAGGTACCACAGGAGAGACCATGTAGCAGCCTCATCAAGCAGAAGTTGAGCCTTCTGCCTCATCAATTTATCCTCCATAACCCGATGGTGAATGTTAGATTCATCTCTGAGAAAGAGAAACCACAATGGAGTTAAAAGGCCACCAAAGAAATTGATGTTACCTAATTTAAAACGAAAATGAACCAGTCCCTTATTTATAAGAAGAAAAGAACCTTCAGAAATTCCAGTCTTTAGTTCATAATCTAAGTGAAAAATGACAATGTCATATCTTGGCATCCTTGCCTTGACTATAATACAGACTTAACATTATAAACAGAGCACATTAAATAAGTTCCATTGGATTTTTCTTTCAGGAAATGATGGGATGGGGGCAGGAAAAAGAGGTACAAGGATAGAGGCATATGACATACTAAGATGCTCAATATTGAGAATAAACCAGATAAAAATAAATAAAAGGCATATTAATAGTATTTAATGTACAAGCATCATCCTGTAGTGCAAGATACACCTACACAACTTATAAGTGTACTTGATGGTACGCACCTAATTGATTCAGAAACACTCCGGCATGATCTCTCAAATTTTAAAATCAGGTCAGGAATCGGCATTAACCCTGAAAAAATGAAATCATGAACATATAATGAGCTTGAATGGAGATTCCATTTCAAGAAGACTGGAAGAAAAAACATGTTCCAAATTACAGGGAAACTTATGGATATTCAAAATACCCACACCACATCAACAGGATACTATCTTCCTTTTTAGGATTGCAACCAAATATTAATGCTCCAATATAGAAACATAAACATATTGATCAGTCAACCTACAATGTCATACACTTAACTATACACACATCATTAACCCAGTGCTTATATTTTGTTTCCACAAGTTAGCATATTTTTCTATTTACAGTCCTTATATTTCTTAAAATGCAAACTTTCTCTGCAAGACACAGCGTAAAACTTTGTTCATAGATATGTATAATGTAATGGACTTCAATCAATCATGTATTAATAGATTCAAGCCCAATATTATGCAAATTATCAATTTCCTAACTCTTAGAAATGTATACAGAAGAAATGAATCAAGGATTCCAAGCAAATCCTAAAACATTGATAAAAAAAACTACCATCACAATAATACTATATTTGGTTGAAACTAAAAAAGCGAGTTTGAGTTGTAGCACTTAGCATAAGTGATAGTACTTCAAGCACCTTGAAGAGCAGAATCAAGAAGAGATGCAAACAAAGCAAAGGTGGTGTCTCCATCATCTGCCAATAAATCCTCCTCGATCTTGCAAGCTTTTAGTGCATGGCTCCCTAATCTGCGGATTGTATCAACACCATTATCAACCTCTGCAATTCTATGACTATCATTTGATGGTCTTCTCTTATAAGCCGACCGTGCCCTTGCAGGTGTTTCATCAAAATTATCAGTATCAAAACTCTCAGCCTCTTGCTTGATGTTTTCAAGAAGAAGTGCTGCATTAGTTGGGCTGTGGATAATCTGTCCCTCATACAACAACTTAGCTTCATTGAACTTCGAAATGCGGCTTTCTTGCTGTGGAGATATACTTGAACTTGAGTATCTCTTCCTGCAGGTGGTCCGTATCGCATAATCCACACAAAGTGAGATTTAAAAGAAAGGAGCAATACTCATATTCATATTCTATGTTTCAAGGACTTCTCGTTTCTGTTTAAGTACCCATGTCCGACACATATCCAGACGTGTATGAGAATAGGAACCTCCAAATACACAGAAAACATTTTAAAAAAAAAGACCATAGAATCTTAGACACATATCCATCCGACACTCAAACCCAGGTCCAAATAACATAACATAGCTCACATTCAACAACATAAAGAACAATCTAAAACAGTGTGGTACTAAATACTATCTTCTATCTCATTTCCTCAATTCTCCCAAGTTTCCCTGCCTAGCAATCTTTTTGTTTAATATTTCCACTTCTGAAGTCATTAATTGGCAGACTCCACTGTCAAATCCAATCCAAAGTTTGACCATAAAAACCCATTCCACGTCAGTCATACAAAAAAAAACCCCAAATTCTAAAGATAAAAAATGAACAAAGCCCTCAAACAAACACATTACTTTGTGAAAGGGGTTTTATAGAATAAGCTCGAATGAATCAATTTCTAACAATCAATAAAATTCCCAATAAGAAAAAGGGCTCTAAAAGTAGCACCCAGCAAAACCAAACAGCAATAAAAAAGTAAAGAGGTATTATGATATAATGTAAAAGGGAAAAAAGAAAGTAGATACAGGATTCTTCAAATATTACCCATAACGACGGAACTTTTCCCTGGCGGAGTGATCTCGGGGGTCGAAGTAGCTAGGAGACGTCTCCATTTCCACGTCCATAAAGAGTCTTACAATGGGGGCGTTCTAAAACTTCAAAAAGATGGTTTTCACTTTTCAGATCGAAAGAACCGCTGGAACTTCAATAGATTTGAGCTTTTGTTTAAAAACTAAAGAAGTTGTGTAATTTGAGTGCGAATCTGTTCTAAACCTTGAAAATAAGGGTTTAAGATGAAAGAAAAATCTACGAAATTAGTTAATCGATTTCTATATTTTTCGTTTTTTAAAGAAACTTATGTTATAGTAAGAGGCCTTACGGGGACTAGGGTCCGTGGGCGGCTCCCAGCAAATTTGGTAAAATTGATAATAGACATCTTTAACTCTTGAAACTTTCGAACTTCCCCCTCAAAATATTTGAAAATGTTGTATTTGTTTCCTAAAAATTGTTAAAATTTTACACTAAAATATGTTTATATGGAATCCAAATCGTCTGCCCTTCTTCATGTCCCTATTTATGTTCCACCTCAAAATTAGGTTTAAGATTAAAATTTAGTGTTAGAGTTTAAGGAATTGGAAGTATATTATGTTTTTTAGGGTTTAAGGTTATGACTTAGAATTTTAATTTTTTAATGTTTTTTAATAGTTAATTTTTTTAATTTTTTGGTGTTGAGGCATGAAAAAAACAACAAAAAGTGGCAAAGATTTTTTGTTCGTTTATGTGTATGTATAAAAATTAAATCTATGACATTAGTTACTCAATTTCTATATTTTTTTCTTTCTTTTCAACCCATCATTTTAAAGAAACTTGTGTTATAGTAAAAGACCATACGGGGACTAAGGTCCATGGCTCCCTCGAAATTTGGTAAAATTGATAATAGACAATAGGCATCTTAACTCTTGAAGCTTTTGTATTTTCCCCTAAGAAGTTTTAAAATATGTGAACTTAAACTGATTTTCTAAAATATTAGTTTCTTCTACAAGTAAAAAGCTTTAAAAGTACTTATCCCAAAAAAAAGCTTTAAAAGTAATAAGACATTGATAAGATATAATTTTCAACAGTCGCAAATAATATTTCAAACACTTTTAAGCTCCTAATTTATTTTATAAATAAAGATAAATTCCTAGTAATTCATTCAATAATTTAGGAGTTTTTTTCCTGCAAATTGAGTGTCAAAATTAGCTACTATAATTTCATTTTATTTTTTTCCAAGAAAATCTCAATGGATGATTTATTAGGGAAAAAGTGTTATAGATCTACATTTACTCTATGAAATCACATACAAACATAAACAATTTAATAGATGAAATTATTGCTAAAATTACTTTAGATAATTAACCCCTTAAAGTAAAATCTCTAGTTTTGTCGTTGGTTATAGTCTTTAAGGTTTAAATAAGGTTTTTTTCTTGTTAAATTATGATTTTTTAATCCCTGTACTATTGTCAAATTTGATATATAATTCATGTCATAGTGTTTGCTCTTCTCATTATAATTCATGTCATATTTTTATGTTATAATTCATGTCTAAAAAAGCTCTAGTTTTTTTCTCTAATAACTATGTACCGCCTGCAAATTTCTTCAATCTTTATGTGTTAGCTAGCAATCGGCAATCACCTAGTTATTGGTTGTCGATCGTCGGTGTTTATTATTTTTTTAATAAGATTCTTTGTCTTTATGGCACGCGGTTTTTCTGTCCTTGTGACACGCGTTTTCTTCTGTCCTTGTGACATGTTTTCTTTGTTTTTGTGGTTTTGTTTCATATGTCCTTGTGGCATGATTCAGCATAATCTGGCGGTCGATCATTGCTTGCATAGAGTTTTTAATCAGATTTAGTTCCTGATTATGATTTGTCGGTGGTCACACAAAGTTAGATCCCCACTCGGTTGATGGTTGTTTACCGATGTAATCAGTTATGGGTAGCAGAACATTCTGTCTGATAGTTTGGATCGCTCACCACTCCTTTTTCATCAGTTATGAGTCTCGATTGGATAAAGACAAGGAGATTTAAGAAGCTTCTAAAATTTGATGGTATGCTTATCTCCATAGAAGTTTTTCACTTTTCTTTGTTTTTGGTTGTAAGAAATTTGGGTGAATTAGTCCCATTATTTTCCTTCTTGGATGCGTTTTAATTGTGATATCTTCTATGGTTATAATAAAAATTTAGTGGTCATATTAAAAAATCAAATTATTTATAGGCTAAACTACATAAATGGTCACTGAACTTTTAGGGTGAATTCATTTTGGTCACCATACTTTTAACATATTCGATAAGGTCACCTAACTTTTAGTTCGATTTTAATATAGTCACCAAACTTTTAAGGCAGATTTATTTTGGTCACTGTACTTTTAAAATATTCGGTAAGGTCACTCAACTTTTAGTTTGATTTCAATATAGTCACTGAACTTTTAGCTCACTTTCAATATGGTCCCTCTTGTTACCTTCCGTTAAAAGTTAACGTTAGTTTTTGTTTTTCCTTAACAAAAAATGAGTAAACTACATCACTCATCACTCAACATTCTTCTCACTCCTATTTTGGTCATTAGAATTAAAAAAATTAATAACTTAAGTTTTGAATTGTTCATATTTTGGCCACTCTCAAATGGCATGATTATACAAATAGAAAAATCTAATTAATCATTAAAAAATCTGGGTAATGATTTTTTTACTTTACTTATTAAATTTACCATATTTGATATTTCAATAAGAAAAGTAAAAAAAATATTACTCGAATCAAATATTCTAATTAATCAATCAATCGATTATCCGATTTAATTGGTACAATATAAGATTGAGATTTGAATAATCTGAATTTAGCAATTAACCAAAATAATTTTTAAGGATTAATCGAACCCGATTTCGATACAAATTTTTAAATAAATTATTTTGATTCAATTACGGTTCACAGTTTTAAGTAAAATTGTTTAACTAATCTGATCTAGTATAAACAATATTTCTAAATTTTATGCATTACAATATCTCATAGTCTAGTGATTTCGATACCCTTTATATTTTTAAAAAAAAAAATTTTGGCTATGGGTAGGATTAGTAGGTGTGAACTTTCAATTTTTGACTTTTTAGTTATTTTTACAATTGTATCACAACCGAACAATTATTAAATTTACCATATTATCATATTTGATGTTTTAATAAAAAGTAAAAAAAATCATTTCTAGAATCAAATATTTCAATTAACTAGTTAATTGATTATCTGATTTAATTGATATAATATAAGATAGAGAATTGAATAATCTGAATTTACCAATTAACCAAAATAATTTTTATGAATCAATCGAATTTTTCTATTTGTATAAACATGTCATTTGAGAGTGGCCACACTATGAACAATTCGAAAGTTAAGTTATTGAATTGATTTGTTTAACTCTAGTGACCAAAATAGGAGTGAGAAGAATGTTGAGTGATGATTGGTGTAGTTTACCCATTTTTTATTAAGGAAAAGTGAAAACTAACGTCAGCTTTTAACGGGAGGGACCATATTGAAAGCAAACTAAAAGTTCAGTGACTATATTGAAATCAAACTAAAAGTTGGTTGACCTTATCGAATATTTTAAAAGTACGGTGACCAAAATGAATCTGCCTTAAAATTTCAATGACTATACTGAAATCGAACTAAAAGTTGGGTGACCGTATCGAATGTTTTAAAAGTACGGTGATCAAAATGAATCTGTCCTAAAAGTTCGGTGACCATTTATGTAGTTTACCCTTATTTATAATATTAAATGTAACACCACAAAATCCGGTCTAGCCGAAATTGGGTTCCAACGATCGGAAATTTTGCATCGATAAAGTCTAAATAAAGTATTGGCTAGCTAGCCATTGATAGTGGACTCTAATTGAGTTAAATCATTGTTATTGGACCCTATTGAATAGTAACGAAAATATTATAGTGGCTAAATTGTGAAAAATTAGGAGTTTGGAGTCAAAACTATAAAGCATTGAGAATCGAGGGACTAATCTTGCGATTAGCCCTTTTTATTAAAATTCCCATACTTGGGAATGTCTGGAGAGTTTCCTTCATTGGAAGGAAACCTATACAAAATCTAAAAGCTATTGAATAGCCAAAATAAGCTTACCCGATTGCTAAATAGACAAGCACCTTTAATCATCTTCATCTTCTCCTCCCACCAACAAGCAAGAACCACCATTGTAGGAAATCTCAAACTTTGAATTTCTTCACCTTATTGTTATCAAATCGTTCCTATCGTTCGAGTAAGCAATAATCCTCAAACAATCGTTGGATTCCATGGATGTGTCAAGCTTAATCTAAAGCTAGGGTTTTAGTCATCCATGGATAATTCATCGTTAATGTCTATATTGAATTTGGATATCGATTTTGATATCGTTATATTGATTTTGATATCGTATTATCGATCCTAATAATCTCCCTATTGATTTCCTAGCTCAAGATAATGAAAAGAAGCATCCATCAAATTCATCGAAGGCTAGGAACAATGGAGTTGTTATCCGAGAGCCGTAGGAGCATCGGATTAGTAAGGTGAGTGTAGTCGGAGTCTCGGGATTAGACGAAAAGCCTTCTTGAATCTTTTATTGTTGTTTTCGACCATATCGTTAACATTATCATTGAAGAAGTTGCACTGGATTGTTAATCGGATTCATTGGTAAACGCCGGTAAGTTGTTATTGAATATCAGACATAGTTATTGGCGTCGCTATTATGCACTGTCATCGATATGATCAGTGTTATTGAAATATTGTAAAGAAATCACCGAATATTGATATTGATATTGGTATTGGTATTGAAACATGGCATATTGATAATGAAACACGATTGCTATTGATCATATTGAAGTAATTGGTTATTGGAATTCTCATTGAACATTGAATATGGATACGAACATTGGAACCTTGGATTTGAATGGATAATGGATACAATTGGCATGCCATAGAATTCATGAGCTTAGTGTACGGGTGGATTGCGGTCCTAAGGCTACGACCTATATTGATTTGGCGAGGTGGAAGGATGTGTATTGGTATTGGTCATATTGGTGAGGCGGAGGGACTAGACCATTCATTGATTTGGCGAGGCGTAGGATTTCGCGTATCCACTATCTTGATTCAATCCAATGGTTAATGATGAAATTAAAATGTTAAACATTGTATATTGATGCATAGTATTGACATTGTTGATCATGAGAGCATGTATATAAATACTTGTTACATTGTTATTCATATTCTTTATGACTACCTCACTAGGCAATGTATGCCTAACATGTCTCATCTCATGTGTTTCAAGATGAAAGGCCACTGCGTTTGAAGATCGGATAGTCAAGGCAAGACAAGTCACTACAAGCCTTAAAGTAATGTATTTTGACCTTATGAACTCCTAGGAAGGTGGCAAAGTAGTCAAACTAGTCGTTTATGCCCATTTTGATATGTTTGTGAGATGCCCATGTTGTAATGTGGTTGATGGCCCTAAATGGCCTCTTGTTTTGACTTAAAGTGGTTTAAAGTTGCATATTTAGCTCATAAAGGTCAAAACATAGTAAACGTATTTGTATGGTCATGAAATTTAGCATGCTAATAGTTTATATCATTGAAATGTTGTGTGTAAAGCTTAATTGCATTTGAACATCATTCGGTAGGTCAAATCGAATAAAAACCAGCAGAAATCTGTCATTACAAGTCAGGCCGTATCGATGCGGGTGATGACGTATCGATATGAGTAAGCATAAATGAACCTAAGGAACAGGGCGTACCGATACGGTCTATAGCCGTATCGGAACATTTTGCTACTGGAATCCATTGTTTCGATACGGGTCTATAGCGTATTGAAACGGGTCAAAGTCAAAGTCAAAGGAAGTCAACCCATATCGACATATGGCATGCCCGTATCGATACGGTCTAAAGGACAAAGTCAACATGGATTGACCATCGTACACCCGTTTCGAAACAACCCTAAGGTGTTCCGATGCATGGCTAGTTAAGTTAGTTAAAGGCATATTTAGACAGTTTGCAATGTTTACAATTTAGTCACCAAATTTTGAAAGATTAAATTGAATGAGTAAATGAACTCCTAATTGTATGAAATTTTACAGGCTTGGTAATATTGCAGTGAGTTTCAATTTAGTATAATCAATTGCATCGAAGGACCCCTAGTTTATCAAATTTATAGTTTGGTCCCTAAAACTCGTAATAGTCAAGAACTAGCCCTAATTGATTAATTGTTGCTTCAGATGGATCAATTGGACTAAGATACATTGTGGTAATGTATTATTATATGTTATTGTTTTAAATGTTGGTAATAAAATGAAATTTTATTGCACTGATCACTGTATTGATCATCAATATCACCTTCTGACCCGATTCTCGACCAGATCGGGATGAGAGTGTTACATTTGTGGTATCAGAGCTAGAGTTTAGTCGATTCTAGGAATAAACCGAAGCTTTTTGCATTGTTGTTGTGTTACTTTGCCACCTAGGAGTGTTATATTGCGTATATTGTGACTTGTCGACTAATCCGATCTTTCATATAGATATGTCTGAAACTAATGAAGCTCACATTGACGAGTTTGCCACAGGCTCCTCGATGCATGGAGAGGAGATTAGAGGAGGAAATCCTCCGAACCCACCACAATCGCAGGATCCTCCTACTCAGGGTACCGAGCCTATAGCACCTACCGCTCAGGTTGAGTGTTACAAGAACATGGCCGACATGTTCAAGCAGTTTATGACTACTATGAGGGTTGAACAAGTTGTGCAACCTATCGCCCCTATAGTCCAACACACTCGAGCACCCATTGATAAGCTTTCACAATATCGAGATTACACCTTTACTTAGACTTGGCAAACTTGACCCGAGAACCGAATTACCTGAACCCAAACCCGAACCGAAACCGAAAATCAACCCGAAATCTGATCCGAAACCCGAAATAAACCGAACCGAATTTAGTTGAACCGAATGGACCCGAACCGAATAGACCCGAACCGAATGAACCCGATTAATAGAAATAAAGAAAGATAAAATATGAACAGCCGCACAAATCACTAAAATGTCAAATATATTGACTTTATAAAGTCATATATATGGTGTAAAAATCTGACCAACCTAAAAATTTGATTAAAAACAACTGATCTCTCATTGAACCGAAAATAACCGAACCGAAATCAACCGAGCCAAAAATAACCGAACCAAAAATCAACCGACCCGAAATGACCCGAAACACAATAGACTCGAACTAAAACCGAAACGAAACCGAAACCGAATTTAAACCGAAAATACCAGACCCGAAATAATCGAAACCGAAATGACCCGAACCGATTGACCCGTTTGCCACCTCTACCTTTACTGGATAAGATGATGACAACCCTGAAGTTGCCGAATACTGGTTGGACAACACTTTGCGGATTTTGGATCAGCAACTTCAGTGCTCGAACGAGCACAAGCTCGAGTGTGCTATCGCGTTGTTGGCTGATGAGGCACTTCACTGGTGAGAAACTACCATATTAATGTATTATGTCATTCTTTTCACATACATCTTTAAGAAAATTAGAACCATATTCACCACCCTATCAGATCTAACACATTTTATTATCCTTTTAAGTTGATTTTCTACTTCTATTTTATAGACTAGAAAGTAATATTCAACCTCATCTTTAGTTCTAAGGAGTTAAACCTTTGTATATCTAGAGAAATCTTCTACAAAGGTAATGTAATAGTGTTTTCGTCCCTTACTCTCATAGTTTTTAAAGTATGCTAAATCAGTATAAACTAATTCTAAAAGTTCAGTTTTTCTTTTAGTGACGGACTTAAAGGAAGGCTTGGAATGCTTAGCTTATACACAAATTTTACGTTTATTAAAGTTATTTTTGTCTAGATTAAGCAAAATATTCATTTTAATGAGCTTTTTAAGAGAATGAACGTTCACATGACCTAATCTAGCATGCCACATATCAAGAGATTCAACAATATAAGAAGAAGTGGTGGCTTTATTACTTCCATTAAACATAGTTTCTACCACAAATAAACCTCCGTTTAAATATCCTTTCCCTGCATAACTACAATTTCAGGAAAATATAAGTTTATTTGCTTCAAATACTAGTTTAATGCCTGCTTTATTAAGTAACCCACCACTAATTAAATTTCTACACAGAACATGTATATAAAGAACACTATTTAAGGCAAGAGTTTTACCAGAAGCCAGCTTAAGTAAAACGTTCTCTTTGCCTAACACTTCTAAGATACTAGAGTTCTCCATATACACTTGTTCACCTTTGGTCACACCCTCAAATTCGATGAACAACTCCCGGTTAGTGCTGAAATGTTTGGAGGCACCAGTGTCCATGACCCATTCAGCATTGTTCTCCAGCAAATTCACTTCAGAAATCACCGCATCAATGATATTATTAGTGTTCTCAACAACGTTTGCTTGTGGCCTATTGGGTTTAAAACCTACGACAAATCCAGATTCCAAAAAACCAGGTCTAAAAATAATTTGACAAGAGGATTACTTAACCTTATCGTTAACCCAGTTAGCTTTCTCTAGATCCATATGGGCCACCAATTTTTCTAACGAAATCTCTTTCTTGTGTTGTTTGAAAAAATTACTATAGACGTCTTTGAACAAAACGTAGTCGAGATAACATATTAAGATTGTCCGTGACCACCTCTAGTGATAGGTCCCGTCAAATGCATCAATTTCATATAAGTATGAAACTATCATACTAAATAGATTGGACATGACTTGCAGTATTAAATCCGCTTTTAAATTGTTTGTATAATTACTATAAAATGAAGCGTTAATACTAACAGGACAATATAAATAAATAGATAAAAAATTGTAAACGAATAATCGTGTCGTGGTAAACCACTGCCTTAGAAGCGAGTTCGCTCCAATGTGTGTAATCGCTCAAATGGACGAATGTTCCCAGGTTAGCACGGTCTCTCCACGAATTCGTACACCTGAAAATTGGAGCGGACAAAAATGGTATTACTCTTCTCTTAACAACTCGAAAAGTTATAGAAAGCTTTTTTTTATTGAAAAAGTGTTGGCTCGGAAATACAAAGGAGAATTGAGAATGTTTTAGAAGTAATGTTTTTTTCTTGGATGATATCAAATGAAGAAAAACAAGTTGAATTTATAGTCTCAAAATCAAGGGTAAAACCGTCCAAGTAAAAAACAAATTTAAACCAATTTAAATACTGATTTTAAAGCTTCCAAAACAGTCCCATAATTTCCATTAATCACGTTAAAAACTGTCCAAAATACAGCCGTAACAGCTGCTGTAAAACAGTCGAATATGGACTGTTTTCGGTCTAGATACATTTAGAGGTGGCAATCGGGTCATTCGGTTCGGGTCGGGTCGTTTCGAGTCTATCTAAAATCGATTTAGATTCGGTTCGGGTCGGTTCGGTTCGGGTTCGGGTCTAATTCGGGTTTGTGATGAGTCGGATTTGGTTCGGGGATTGAATCGGGTCAAAATCGGATCGGTTGTTTTCGGGTTGGGTCAATATCGGATCGGTCGCTTTCGGTTCGGGTTAAAATCGGGTCGTTCGGGTCGCTTTCGAGTCGGGTCAAAACCGGGTCGATTTCGAGTCAATTTCGGGTCGGGTCAACATTTAAATTTTCGGGTCAATTTGATTTGAGTTGGGTTAAAGGTTTGAGGTTTAGTATTTATGGTTTAGTTTAGAGTTATTGGTGTATGAGATTAATTCTGATTCAACTTGTTAATCTATGCATTTGAATTTGATTAAATATTTAAATCAAAGCTTCATGTATCCATATCAAAATTTATTGTATAATTATATTAAATCAAAGTTTATTATATGTAATAATAATAATAATAATGTCTGAAATGAATTAATTTATTAAACTTAGGATTTAATTGAGCTAACTAAAATCTAAAAGCATAAATCACAGACATAATTAAAATAATTCTAAAACTAAATGTGAAATTTCAATTAAATTAATCTAAATTGAAATTTAATTAAATTAAGAAAAAGAAAAAGAGAAAGACAATTGGTAAAAATAGAGAGGGAAAAGACAAAATTTTGGAGGGAAATAAGCCACAAATTTTTAAGCTAGATTGAAAAAGAAAAAGAAAAAGACAATTGAAAAAAATAGAGAGAGAAAAAATAAAATTTTGGAGGGAAATAAGCCACCAATTTTTTAAGCTAGAGATTAATTACTTTTTAGGTTATGTTGCATTTAAAATGTTACATTTTAGTAAATTTTAAGTTTTAGTTTAATTTAATTTAGTCACAAGTATCCCCACGGTTTAGACTTCGGATATAGAAATCCCTTCCCCGTAGTGATATTTAGTCTCTAAAAATTTACTTTTGGTCGAAATTAATTAATCTTTGTAATTTAGTCTATTAATTTAATATAGTTATATTTTTGTTCATTTTAATTTCTAATATTTAATTTTTAGCCAAAATTGACCCCTATTTATTTATATGGTATAATTATAAAATTGGTCATTAGACTCTCAAATTTCTCCACTTCCAAATTGTCAATTTAGTCCACAATTTCAATTTTATGCTATATTTTATGGTGAAATTATAAAATTGGTCACCAAGATCTCAAATGTAAAAATTAGTTTATTTAATTAATATTGAAACTCTAAATTTAAAAATTAGTACATTAAAACTCTAAGTTTAAAAATTAGTACATTGAAACTCTAAATTTAAAAATTAGTTTATTTAATTAATATTGAAACGAAAATAACATAAAATGTTATTATACCACAACTTTGACAAGAGGAACGATCTCTTCCATGGTATAGTATAAAAAGATAATAAAACATATTTTATTTTATTATTTATTATATTGTTAAAAATAGATATTCGGGTTAAAATCGGGTCAAAATTGGGTTAAAATCGGGTCGATATTCGGTTCAGCTTTCCGTTCAGCTTTCGGTTCGGGTAGCATTCGGTTCGGGTCAAATCGGTTCGGGTCCATTCGGTTCGGGTCCATTTCGGTTCAACAAAAAATTTCGGTTCAGTTCGGTTTATTTCGGGTTTCAGGTCAACTTTGAATCATCATGTTCGGGTTAAAGTCAAGTTTCGGTTCAGATTTCGGGTCTCGGGTCAAATTTGCCAGGTCTAGATACATTGCTGTAAATACTACTGTAATTTGACACTCAAACGGTTGGAAATTAGACTGTAAATTAACAGTCAAATAGCAGCAATTTTAAAGTCAAACAGCTGCAGAATATTTGAAGATAAAATTCTAGTGTTCTAAATATATGTGAGCGAAGAACTTGTTCTAGTGTTCAAAATATTTGAAGAAAAATTCTCCCGTAATCTCTGTTAAAGTATGATACACGCGTGGTACGTGTGTTAAGCAAGCGGTGCGGTGGTGCGCGCCTATGAGGGTCTTGTAATATTTTTAAGAATAAAATGCACAGATCATCGCTCAACAAATTTTTCTCTCTTGTTTTGGTCACTTAACTTTTATTTTTTTTAATTTATTAATTTAACTTTATATATTTAATGTTTTTGGTCACTCACGAATATTTTATTATTATTTTCAAAATTTTTAATATTATTAAATATAAAAATTTTAAAATAAATAATAAAATTATATTTTTTATTATTAAATTTTAAAAATATTTAAAATAACTGCCGCCGGTTGTCATCACCGGCGGCCTTCGAAACCGGTGGCCGTTTGACCCCAAATTACATCGGACAACTTGTTTGACACGCTAAGTCCGAATTCGGTAATTGTTTCATCAGAAAATACCCTGAAAACTCGTAAATCTTGATATAAATGTTTCGGTCTCTTCACTTTCGATCTCCTTTTCGTGGATTTTGGAGCATTTTCTGAAAAAATGGAGGCCGAATTCGGGCTCAGGGGAGTGGGGCGAACTCACCGGTGAAATATGGGATCGAACGACCACCATCTACAGGCGTCGACGGTGGCGGCGATGGTGGCTGCTGGATACTTTGATTTTTCTGGAATTTTTTAATTTTAAATTATTTTTATATTAAATAATAATAAAAATGCCATATCATTTAATAATAATAATAAAATATTTGTGAGTGACAAAAAACGTTGAATGTATAAAGTTGAGTTAGTAAATTAAAAAAATTGAAAGTTGAGTGACCAAAATAGAAGAGAGAATATTGTTGAGTGATGACCTGTACAATTTACCCTAATTTTATTCAACAAGAAGGGCTAAAAAAGACTTTATATAAATCCAACTCAAAGGTCCTTCCAACCCAATTTGGGATTACATGCTCTATCTAACTTGAGCATTACCAACACCATTTTTGTCGGGGATGTGCATGTGTTGAGCATGTTAGTAGTTGCAAGGTATGCAACATTTGTACTTATGTGACCTTGATTTATGCATTGTTTGGAGAATTCTAGAGTTTACATGACATATATTTGGTGATTAAAACTTGTTCATATGATATGTTTTGATGGGATTGTGTTTGATAAATAGGTTTTCAAACAAAAATATGCAATTTTACGGTCTTTGTAATAATTTTTACTACCAGTTCTGGATGAGAAACTGTTGTCATCCAGATAGATAATTATCTTTTTGTCAACCACAAGCTATATGTACTTAAAATGATCTTATTCTCAATTTTGAATCAATTACCGGTTCTATTTTGAATACTCGTGTCATTACCAGAGAGGTGTTTAAACACTAATTTCTTTAGCAATCGATTTTGTATATTAAACGTAACTTGAAGATGAGGACTGAATTCAGATATGTATTTTTATATGAACATGCTCAATTTGTTCTCTTGCTAGGTTCTGTATATTAAGCAATTAGGTGCAATAGGAACCTGTCAACGGGTAGAGATCCTAGATTTTTCTGATCTTCATCTTCTTTATTTTTCTTTAAGTATTTTTATATCTTTTGTTTTATTATTTATTATTAGTTTATAAGTAGAACGAATAGATCAAGTAGTAAAACAACTATGGCTCAAGGTCAAGGGTGAGTTGATTAACTAAGGGGTGAGTCTCTTTAATTATTAAAGTTTTATCGTGAGTAACTATAACAAATTTATTCAAGATAGTTTTAGATTATTATATGTTAATACTAATGATCGAATCATGATCTAACTTGACTATATATCTTCTCATCATTAAATTCATTCAACCTCTCATTTCCATTTATTTAATAAAAATAATCTAACATCGCTCTCCGTAGATTTGATCTTGCAAAACTTATTTTTCAGCAGGAATTAATTTTGAAGGTCTGGACAAGCAGTAATATATCAGACAACCCACGCACTTTTTCTTAGACTGCAAACAATTATCAAGTTGACCAGATGATACATTTTGTCCTACTTCAATCTCAGCACAGCAATGTTACTCGGTGTTAAACACAGATATGCATCTTTCAGCTTTTGCTGCAACTCATGCAAAACATTCGACTACATTTCTGATATCCAGAGCTACCGAGTTCATTGCCGAATATATGAACAGTTGTTATTAAAGATAATTAATTAATATTGTTTCCAGAAACAATAAACTGCTTTTAATCATCCTAAACAAGGTATCAATCAACTATCTACCCAACAGTCGCAAACAGTTGTGGGGAGCTTGTTCAAACTTAAATACAATAGTTAATCCTTTTCTTACCGGATTAAGCTTTTGGGATAATTGGGCACTCACTTTAACATGGTATTGAAGCAGTGTCTTTGTTGTATCTAATCTCCCAAAGCTCGACATCCTTTCCCCGGTCATATCCTCCCACATACTGTGGAATTTCTGCAACATTGATACACCTACCCGTAAAACAAGACACGGAACCAGGCTCAAGACCTTCACATTCTGCATCATCAAATATAATGGCACATCAGGAGATAAAACACAAACGACATGAAATTTATGGTCACAAACACATTTTTGAGTTAAGATGCCTACCGTTGTCGTCCTTTAAGTAACTTCTAAACTTTGAATAACCATTTGCTACAACATCAAGATCATCAAGACTGAAGTTGTAGCGCTTTTCCAGTGCCAAGTATAACACCTGAAAACCAGAGGAATGCAGATGATTGTCTTATTGGTATACAAAGGACTACAAAGAAAATCTAGGAAGATAAGAATGAGGACTAACATACAATTTTATCATAAATCATGTGACATGCAATTGGTTCCGCAATCACTACAACTTGGTAGAAGATTTTAACATATATGTGTACAGGTAATAGAATTCAGCTTGTTGCCTCAAAATGCACTGGCAATTGAAATAAACTACGATAACATGTTTAATACTTATAGATGTGCCATTATTTAAATATATATTCTACCATAAGTTTCATGTGACTTACTAGAAGTGGATAAGTCACAGAGTTCACAATATTCCTTTGAATTTTCTGCCTATGATAACATGTTCAATATCAACTCTGAAAGAAAATAAACTATGGGGTTGATGTTGATCCAAAAAACCTAAATCGTGACATACAAAAACAACATATGAGATTTTTAACAATGACACTCAGTAGTAAATTCTGTATCTGTATTATTACCTACACCATACACTACTCTACAAATCTTAACCAACCTTTTCAGACCCTTGTGACATTATTCTGTCTAAGATACCAAATAGCGCATCAGTAAGATCGTCACTGTAAATAACATCAGCAGCTAAAAGCAGAGAAGCTTTCTGAACTTCTTCAAGTTCGAAGGACCTCCATGAAAACCTGAATTTAACCATTTAAAATTTAAAGGGTTGAGTTCTTATCTCCTCTATTAAATAAGTACATCGCAATCATAATTGGAAAAAATATAAATACTTCTAGATTTTAAAACAAGTCCAGCAATGAAACCATATGAATCACCTTTCTTGAGATGCACGGTCCGAGCTAGCCTTAGGAGGCCAAGGGTGAGTCCAATCAAGTTGACGCACATAAATTATGTTTTGATGATTGACTCCAGAATTAAGTTGAACGTTCTTAAGACAGTTTTCAAGGATTTTATCACTGTGGTCTGGCAGTAGTAATGCAGAACCAAAGTAGTTGAAGCAAAATGGAGTAACAGGTAATTAAATAAGCCTAAGCCGCAAAGCAACCCAACAGATAAATAATAGCAAGTCTCACCCGTTAAGAACACGGTCCTAGCAGCATGTGCAAGCAGCATGCCTGCAAGCCCTAGTAAAGACAGCGCAAAAAAATCATGTCAAACTCAACGTACTAATGTTTTCGGATTTGGCCTTGTTAGATTGTTCAGGCTAGATAATGGACATGTCCCAAAATACATTGAACAAGTTTTCCCAACTTGCTTATTCATAAAATCAAATTTATTAACAAACATAAGAAACTGACTTGTACACTAAAGCAATTATGAGAGTGTTAACATAACTGACGAGCACATTCCAGCAGAGAATTTCTCAACCAGACCCATTTGTAAATTGAGAAACATAAGTCAATCTCCTTCGAAAGCCTAGTAGTGGGCAATTTCAACGACTACACGTGCATGTTATGACTCCCTAGAAAAAACTGACTTGTACACTAATGCAATAATGAGAGAATTACCAGAACTAGCAAGCACATTCGAGCTGAGAATTTCTCAGCCAGACATATCCATAAACTGAGAAAAATAGGTCCAACTTCTCCAAAAGCCTAAAAGTCAGCAATTTCAATGACTAAATATGTAATGACTCTCCACAAGCAGGTTCAGAAACTTCGAAAAATTTAGGCCATTTGTGGAATGCTTGACCTTGATGTTGATAACAAGCATAGTAACTTCTGGATTCAACACGTAAACGCATGTTTAACAGATTACACTGGTATATACTTCTTTTTAAGCGCTAAGCACATAATATACCAGTTCCAGCACCAAGCTCTAATGAGATAATTCCATGGAATTCCATAGAAGTGCACATCTTATGCAACACAAAATCCGACAAAACTAGCTCGGCTTTCCATACCTAAGAAGCCAAAACGGATTTAAAAAATTACAAAAAAAAAATAAAATAAAGCCTTTTCTTATAATGGCTTATAAAAATGGAATTATAAACAAAATAAGAACCGAAGGATCACCTGCAAACCAACACTAGGAATGGATGAAGTGATATTATGCTGGATTTTCATGGTGAAACAACGCCGAGAAATCTCTGTCAGTTAAACAGAGATGATTAAAAACGGATAAACAATAATGAAAAAAATAAAAGCATCTTTGAGGTTATTGAAGTTAATTGGTTACTAACGGCGTCTTCTTGGTAAAACTAGGTCGCCATCTTCATCGAAGCTAATGTCTTGGTCCGTAGAAGATTCCTCGTCTTGGAACAGTCCATTGAATCTGCTGGATTCAACTCCTAAATGAATTTAAAAAAGAAAAACAAAATTATAAAGCTCTGATTTAAGAAAAAGAATACAATTTGGAAGAAACTGAAATACCAGAAGGCAGGCAAATGGTGAATCGGGAAATGTGAGGACCGGAGATGCCAGGTGGACATCCCAGATGGACCTCGCTCATAACTTGTTGATGTTCCTCTGTGCCCTCCATTGAATACCCGCCGTTCATTTGCCTTGGTTTAAGCTTCGCTACAATCAGATGGTGGTGAACACGGCGGCGGAGGAGGTGAAGATATTACTCCCGTTGTCCTTTTTATAATTTGAAGGGTAAACTACATCCATGGCCAGCCAACTATAGTTTTAATCTTATTTTGACCATTGAACTATAAAATGTGTCAATCAAATCACTCAACTATTTAAATAATATCAATTAAATCACTTGTCAATAAAATCTAACAGAGAAGTAATGTGATATTAAATTTATATAATTATAAATTTAGTCCTTATTATTTATATATTATATCAATTTAGTCATGGGTTTTATTTAAATCCATCAAAATCTTGTCATTGTTTTTGCCGAGTCGGTAAGCAGTATTTGTTCCGTCATTTTTAGTGGGGATATTTGTGTTAAACATATTTCAAGGGTGTACAGTATTGAAGCTGATTATCTTGCAAAGAATACTACGAAATAAATCTATTCCCTCGTGTTTCTGGTGGTCATGTGCGTAAGTTTCAATAGTCCTAGTCATATTTCCTCAAATGCATCTTGGTCTTGGTTTATACTTTATATGGTCTGCTTCTGGTATTCTCCGGGTTATAACAAAGGTTAAAGGGTCAATGTCTAGCTTTGGGGTTGAGCTGCTAGATGTGGTTATCGTCATGTGCTCTTTGATTTTGGCTATACTTCGACTACTGCTTCGTTTGTAAGAATTTGTTGAGACTTTATGAATAAATTTCACTTTTCAACATTAAACCTCGGATTAATGTTAGTTATGAAAAAGATTTTAACGAGGCTTTACCTATTTAAAAAAATTAAAAAGTCTAAATTACATAATTTAAACATACTTAATCAAAACTAAAAGAAAATAAATATCATTTGATCAAAATAAAACTTAATCAATGCTATCACAAACCAATTTTTTAGTATAATCGTTAATTAATTGAATCATTAATTTAGGATTTATTTTTTTTAATTTAATCAAACTTCGGGTCAAATAATTTTAGAATGAAAAATATAGGTGTTCAAGAATAAAAACTTATTCTAAAATAAAAACATAAAAATGAAATTGGTTAGCATATAAAAAGCAAATAAAATAATTAAACTTTTTAACATGTGGTACAACAAGAGTTTAATGTCAAAGTTTAAATTTATTTACCGGTAGCTCATTAAATATAAATACATAAGACAAAATACAACGGAGGTCGCTTAATTATGAATAAGATTACATTTGGGTCACCAAATTATTAAAAGTTACATTTGAGTCACTCAATTTTGGGTAAGGTTACAATTGGGTCACCCAATTATTAAAGGTTACGTTTGGGTCACTCAATTGTGAGTAAAGTTACGTTTGGGTCACCCTTCATATTTAAAAAAGTACATCAATTTAGTCATTTTTTCTTCCAAATCATGTGTATATCCTCGTTAACATTAGAGTACTTCATTTGAAATCATTAATTAATATAATACACAAATTGATATACTTTTTTTAATATGAAGGGTGACCCAAATGTAATCTTACCCATAATTGAGTGATCTAAATGTAACCTTTAATAATTGGATGACTCAAATGTAACATTATCCATAATTGAGTGACCCAAATGTAACTTTTAATAATTGAGTGACTCAAATGTAATCTTACCCATAATTGAGTGACCTCCGTTGTTGTTTCCCAAATACATAAGAACCCAACAAATGTCCCATTAAAAAAGCAAATGATGTTCATCCTAGGAGACACGGGTTCAAATCACTTTATTTACGAGGTGTATATACATTGTCAGAAAGTTAAAAATATATATGAACAGATGCTACCTTGTAATCACTTTTAAACTATTCAAAAAATAAAAATACATAATTTCATATGTTTTAAGTAGACATGTCTATTTATTAGATTGTGCTATTAAAATTTTCCAAACCAATTATCGAAATCTTACTAGGCTAAACTTATATTTCAAAAAAATAAATTTGTAAAATTCTTATTTATTTATAATTATTTTAGCACTTTAATTCTCTATACCTTTTTCCTTAATGACCCACGTATTTTTACTCTCACTAGATTAATACTAAATTTTAAAATAAAAAATAAATGAAAAAATTATCAGGACGGGTCGGGTACCTGTTAAGTCTAATATTGTAATTCAAACCCGACCTGACCTATAAACTTGTAATATTTTTTTAGAGAAAATATCCAGATATTTTCTACTAGGTCAATGGGTTAAATATTTCAAGTCAGATATTTTTAACACTCCTAATATAATATACCCTAATATAATATATATATATATATATATATATATATGTAAGTTTAATTCATATCTTAACATTACATTTATTCTATTTATAATTCATATTTTCACATTTTTAAGACTATGACGAATATTCTTATGATAAATTTATGGCTTAAAAGGGTAAATAAATGAAACAGATATAATAATCTACTGTTGGGGGGGGGGGGGGGACACACCATCAATTTACCTCATAATAATTTTTTAATTCTTAATTGCTTATTATGATTTTTTTTCCTTGAGAAATTTTATCTATCGACATTTCATCAAATAACTGTCCTTTATTTAAGCCTTTTAACTTTTTTTTTTCTTTTTTTTGAACATGAAGCCTTTTAACTTTGGATATATATCCAATATATTGACGGTAGAAATTTTTAGTTTCCACAAATGCATTAGTTTTGGAGTTTAGAGACTTAATTTAAGGTGTATGGTTTAGGGTTTAGAATTTAGGGGCAATGATTAGAATTTATGGGTTAAGATTTAGGGTTCAAAGATTAGAGTTTAAGTTTTAGGGTAATATGTTGATGATTTAAGTTTTAACCTATAAACCCTAAATCCTAACCCTAAACCCTAAATTCTATTATCAAAATAAATTATAAACTACTAACCATAAACCCCTAAATCATAAAACTAAAGCGTTTATAAAAACTAAAAGTTTACACCACCAATGTATCACATAATTATCCCTTAACTTTTACTTATAGGACAATAGGTGTTTAAATATACTCCTATATGTTAAGTACGGATACTTTGAAGGCTTCGGTATTTTAAATTGCTTGAACAAAACAGTTATATCTAGTGCTTTGCCCGTTGAAGTGGTACTTCAAAGAAGGCGTAGCAATGAAGAATTTTAGGTGCTTATGCAAACCTCAAACACTGCCGATCGAAATAGGAGAGTGTTATTGTCAATGTCGAATTCTGATAACTAGTTTCCCTTGTTAAAATGGGATAAATTAAGGTTTCAGATTTGTCTAATGAGGCTAGCCAGCAACCATCTATTATTAGCATGGATTTATATCCAAGCAATGAGCAAAAAAGATTATCGAAAAAACGGACCGATTATCCGTCAGAATAAGAAATGGTATCCAACAAATAATCAAGGGACGAATAACATATCCAGATAGTAATGTAGGTCATGTAACAGGAGTCAACAAGGGCTCACCTTTAAAGTGTGCCTCCAAGTTACTTATTACGAGATCCGCCATTGCTTTGCTTGTTTCTTCAGTGTCACTACCAACATGGGGCACTAGGACAACGTTCTCCAACGCAAATAG
This sequence comes from Hibiscus tridactylites, assembly GCA_958450335.1. Lineage (NCBI taxonomy): Eukaryota > Viridiplantae > Streptophyta > Magnoliopsida > Malvales > Malvaceae > Hibiscus > Hibiscus tridactylites. The sequence continues at coordinate 76,933,302 of OY288273.1, forward strand.
TTCCTCTGGTACGTCGGGCTCGTTCTCAAACACATCAAGTCCAGCTCCACCTAACCGGCCTTCAAGTAATGCAGAAACAAGCTCAGGCTCATCGACATGACCACCTCGTCCAATGTTGATAAGAATACCTTTCGGACCCAAAGCATCAATGACACTCCGATTAACAATGTGGTGGGTTTCCTCCGTCAAAGCGCATGCCACGATAAGGATTTGACAATTTGCAGCCAAATCAACAATGTTGGAGTAGTATTTGTAATTTGTATTTGGTTTCTCAGATCTGGAGTGGTAACTGATACGGCAATTGAAAGCTTCGGATCTTTTTGCTATTGCTGATCCGATCCTGCCCAGCCCAACAATTCCAACCGATTTACCACTGAACTGGAAAAGCCAAACAAGTAAATAAAACCAAGAAAGCAATCTACTTTAAGTTAGGTACAGAAATTAATAGCAGATGAAGGCTAATCAAATGAAGTAAAACCCTCGAATTTAACCATTGGATTCTTCCTACCAAACACAATTTGAAGGCTAATCAAATGAAGTAAAACCCTCGAATTTAATAGCAGAGCAAGAACACATTTCTCAGTAAATTGGATAGAAAGAACATATGAAAAAGGAAAAGAGAAAAGCCAGAAGCGAACCTTGGAAGCCAATCCCAAATCGCCATTTATCCAATTCCCACTCTTTACAAACTGATGAGAAACGCAAATTTTCCTGAGAACAGCCAATGCCAACCCAATACACAAATCAGCCACATCATCGGTCAACACATCAGGGGTGTTAGTTACATTGATTCCTTTCTCTTTACACTTTTCCAAATCAATCTTGTCAAGGCCAACACTGTAGCTTGCAACAATCTCCAAATTGGGCAGTGAATCAATCAGAGCTGCATCAGCTCCAACTGTGGTGTCTCCAACTACTGCTTTGATGGAATTTGAGTGCTTCTTAAAGAAATCGGGTTTGGAAGATGATAGGTTCCACGCTTTAAAGAGCTTGAACCGGGCTTCAAGTTGTTCTTCAAGGTATTCAAGCATTGGGCATGTCATTAGGACACCAATGTTGTTCATTTTTGTGTTTCTCTTCAAGAATGGGTTGAGAGTTTTTTTTAGGGTTTCAAGAATTCAGAATAAGAAACTTTAAGTCTAGAAAGAACTAGGCACGATTTGTAAGCTGTAACACATGTGGCCAGTAATCCTCAATTTGTTTTCTTAAAAATCTCAGATTTTAATTTGCTTAATTTTACCAAGGACTTTAAAAAAAACAAATTATTAGATAAACTTGGCATAAATCGTTATCCATAATCCTAATCAATAAAATTAAAATGTGAAAATTTAACTTGAACAAAATTAAAAAAGGCTAATTTTATTAGCTAAAATTACATATGATGTGATAAACAAGATCTATCTTATAATTTTTTATTCCTAACATTATGTTAATATTTACATGTAAGCATGTACATGTCATCTTTTTCAACACATAAAGTAACATTTTTAATCGAACTTTCTTTTTCTTTTTTAATATAATCACGGTAGATAACATTATAAACATATTTGAAATGAGCGTACTAAAAGGGGAATGCAAGTAAAATGTTTTTTTATTAAATAAAAAAGTATTTCATTCTATAATATTTACAAAACAGTTTACAATATTATCCAATTCGACTAGACTGTTATTAATTAGCAGCTTGTGCATTGTTTACTTAAACGTACGTAATTTTTATTCCGTGTTTCGAAATTTCATTTAATTTACACCGTTTAAAAGTTTACTTAACCCTTTTTACAACTATCTAAACCTTTCATTTAAACGTCTATTCAGTTAATACCGTTTTTAATTCGAAGATAGGGCATTTACATTCCTGGACGTCTAGAGGTTTTCATCTTCAGATTCTAGCACATAGATCAGAATCCAATTCTATTTTCTCCAAATGAAAATAGACATACTAAGGTTTATTCCGTATAAATGTTAGCTCTTAATTCGACTTACGCAATTTATGGTGAATTTTCAAAGTTGCTGCCCAGAACAAAACTTCCTGGGAAGACTTTACTATACTCGTCTTTAGCTTCATTATTCATTTAGGCCATGTTTCTAACATTATTATTCAACGTATACACATATTCCTACTAGTCTAGGTCAGTCCAACTTACCTATTAATGCGATTAAAACAGGGCATGATAACACTATATTCGAATTAATTCATTTGTTACTCAACATTCCTTTATTTCACTATTGATGTAATTCATTCTCTAATCTTAGCCAATTTGATTTTATGATGTTATGGTTCATTTTAATCCATTAAACAAGCATGCATAATCTCTTATTTCGAATCTAGACTTCTACTTCATTTTAGGGTGAACTAGACAAGTCACTTAGGACTCTAGTCCCATTTGAACAACACAAAGTAATCTTGTTTCATATAGCATCATTCGAACCAATTCATGCTTATAATGAAATTCACAATCAAACAATTTCTAAAGATATCATCAAAATCAATCCATCATATAAATCATGCCCTTCGAATACAAGGAACAATCAAGGACCAAAATGTCAATTTCACTCATGTATAATCGATTCAAATCATGTTCAAGGAGGAATTCACAATTAATCGAATATTAACATATTACAAATAGCAGCAAACTTAGCAGAGAACAAATTTCAAATTTAATTTAACAAAGGTAACATGATTCGGTCAATAAGGCATTATCATCGTACCAGCAATCAACATTATCAAATCATTCACATATAATCAATTCTACTTCACTTTCTTATTAATTTGATTGCCTTGGTATATATAGCGAGTTAGGTAATCGAGTCACATATAACAAAGGAGTGAATAATCACCAAACAGAGGGGGTACATAAGTACCAATTTCATATATCGTATTACGTATTAGCAAGGTGCACATTACACCAATCAATAAGGTACACTCGCGTACCAATTTCAAAGGGGTACACTCACGTACCAATTTCGAGCTCTAGACTCTAGACATGTCGTACTACCTAGACTGACCATATAACCAAGGCTTTATCATTCATGCAATCAGATTTAATTCGTATAATTAACAATAAGATTCCACAAATCATAATTCGATTCTTTCATCTAATTCATATACTAATTTCGTTCCAATCATAATACATATAATTCCAATCACAAAAATATATCATACATATATCACATATCAAGTACATGGTTCGGTTCCCATACCAAACTTTCAATCGGTATAACTCACATTGCATATTTCACATTTAAACATATCATCTTATCATCCATACTATCAGCAATCAAACATGATATCACAAATATCAATAAATTACAATCAATTATTCAAAATTCAGCCATAATACAATGTCAATTTCTATTTTAAATCATTCTTCCCTTATAATTTAATTATCAAGCCAATATTAAGTCCAATTCCATGCATATCATCAAACAATAATCAAAGTAAGATTTAGTTGAGACACTAGTCTCAACTCTAAGAGTAGTTTCACTCATATTCATGTATTCATATTAAATCTCAAGCAAAACAACTCAATTAATCATATTCTACTTCTATTCGATTAATCATCAAGAAGATCAAGCACTTATATATTCATCATCAAGTTTTCAATTAAGCATCCTTCCCTTATACATTTACCAAGTAGAAATTAGATTCATTTCATGGCATATTTATTTGAACAAAAAGTAGACATGTAAAGGTGGTTAAGACCTAAGTCCCAACCCTAAGTATCGCTACACTCACCTTGTATCCCGAAGTTACGGAATACTCGAAACTTCATTCTCATCCAGTATTTATACATCATTTTCACCATTTACTTAACCTAGTATTCATACAACATAAACATGCATTAAAATCATATCACATTCAATTCACGCATTGTATTACAAGCATTAAACTGTTTTCCAGATTCTGGCAGTTTGCACACCCTTCACTAATATGCTTATATCTTTTAATCCATAAGTCGAAATTTCAATTACATTATACCGTTAGAAAGATAATTTAATTAACTATTCAATCATGTATGACTCATATTTTTATCCTTTCTCAATCAATACAGTTTATTAGTTAAAGTAAGATCAATTTTACAATTTTGAATTTTCCCATATTACAATTAAGTCCACTTTAATGAGTTAATTCACCAAGGACCTTTGCTAGTTCATTTTAGTAATTTTTACCTTAGACTCCCCTATTTTTCCTTAACTTTTCATGTCCAGATTAGTCCCTAATTTAACCATCTCAGTCCTCAATTTAACAGATTTTCCAGATTGGTCCCAGATTCACTAATATGCCAATTAACATATCTAAGCAATCAATTTTAGTTATAATTCATGCAATTCAATTATTAAGAATTCAATTTAATCCTTCCCTACTTTTAACTTAATTTTTAAGCCTTTAATCCTAACCAATTCAGTTCTGGATTCCTTAATTTTCTCAAAACAGTCCCTATTAACCAATTAAGCTATTTTAGTGACTAGTTTCATTACTAGCCTAATTTTCAACATATAACCATTTTATTAACTTATTCAATGACTCAATTATATCCTATATACATGTTTTCTAGCAAGATCTTATACAAATTAAATCTCAATTTTACTAATTTAATCAAAATAGTCCCTAGTGTCAATTTAACCATCTAGGTGATTAATTTCCTTACAAATTCAATTTCCCATCACATAAGCTTAATTTCCAGCAAGCATGTCATCTATTTCATGTATACACATATGCAATAATCAAATTTCATAAATCAACAAACAAATCAATTTAAATACTTAGTTCAATCTATTCGAATAAAAAGGGAAATAGGAGCTTACATTGCTTTACAAAATGACCCTTCTTATTTTAATTCAAGCTTATTCCTAGATTTTTCATGGCTGAATATCTCCTCTCTCTAGAAATTCTTCTCTCTACATTTCTTTCTTTTCTTTCGGTGAAAATGATAAAGAATGGATGAGGAAGATGACACTTTGTCATCCTTAGTAAATAGTCAATGCCAAGTGGCAATATTATAAGACACATGGTGTCTTTATTCTTTAACACATGGTGATGCTTATAATTTCCAAGAAACTTACATGCATTACCTTTCATTTATTTATTATTCAATTTAATTATTATTCTTTCTGTTTCTTTTATTTTAATCACTAATTATCTTAAATAGTTTAGGGCAAAGCTCAATGAAATTAATCTAACTTAAGTGACAAACTTTAATTCTTCTAGGGTAAATTTTAGGGTGTTACACGATCCACCTCTTATTAGGATTCGAACTTTTTTTTCAGATCGAATTTGGATTAGTTTTTTTCTTCGGACCGAATTAGATTCGGATTATATTGCCATCCCTAGCACTTTTGAAGAAAAACTGGAAAACTATTTTAGAGAGGTAACTAAAGTTCTTTATATATATAAGGACGAGGAAGACTATCACATGCCTCGTTAAAAAACCTCCCTAAACCTAAATGGAAGAAAAAGAGTGCATATAGTAACCCTTACAAGTGTAACAGAAACACAACCCTGTGCAAAACACAGAACACATCACCACCCTATGGCAAACCCCAACCAAAATGACTATCAACCAACACCCAATGTTGGCATCACAGGCGGTTGTGTACCAGCTGACAACAACGACTGAGAAGCCACGTTACCTATCTCCATTTGAACCACTGGTAGAATCCAAGTCAGAGCCGTGAAGAACACGCTCGAGCCAATAGTCTCTCGGATATCTAACTTAGCCAACTTACCGGCCACACAATTCGCTTCACGATAGATGTGAGCAAAGGAAACCTTCCACTCCCGATTCAAAGATTGGAAAATGCCATCAACCAAAGAACCACAAGCACTTCTAGCCATCCTTTGTTCAAGAATGCGCACAACCTATAGACTATTCACCTCCACCAACACTCACCTATGACCTTGATTCCATACATGGTTAAGGCCCTCAAAAACTCCCTACAACTCAACATCAAACGTTGAAAAAATACCTATAAACTTTGAGAAACCCAAATTTCACTCTCCTTGAGACCCTCGAAGAACCCCACCGCATGAAGCGTATCCGTTTAACTCGCACCTAGAGCAGTCAGTATTTAATTTGCACCATCCCAAAGATGGAGGATTCCATCGAGCTACCACCCTTGGATACACCAACGTTGCCCTCTGCGTACCCATATGCATGTTCGCAGCCATAACAAATTGATCCACTAGGCGACGACCCATGCACAACACCGACTCGCGCCCCACAACATCGGTGTGAAAAAAATAATGCATTCTGATTTGGCCACAAAGAACAGACAATAACACCAAAAACAAAAGATCAATCACAATTCCAAACGTCAACACGACCTCTAAAAGACAGATTACTAAGCATCCATATATCAAACGGTTGAGACATGAACTCTTGCATATCTGAGGGCTTGACCAAGGCCACTCAAGCCATATAAGCCATAGGACAAAACCAAAATAGGTGATCTAGAGTCTTTGATTGACCACCACAAGCGCTGCACTTATCATCCCAAGCAAGGTGGTGACGCACTCTCTCACAATTGGTCAGCACACGACCATGCACAATCAGCCATAAAAACATTTTGACCCTCGGCGGTCCGTTGTACTTTGAAATCACCTTCCAAATAGGTGAAGAAGCAGCTGGAGGGTGAGGCAATTTCACATGATAGGTAGACTTCACCGAATTTTTTTTATCATCATTCAATCTCTAACCAGGTGAATCCAAAATATCATATGGCCTAGGGGCCTTAATGACAGCGATCCTAAGTAAAACACGCACCGGTAATAGATGCTCAAATCTTGTAACACTCCAATTTTGGGCTTAGAAGTTTAGGGTCTGAATCGGACCGGTCTGATTTTCGGTTCGAATATAAAAGGAGGTTTTAGGGAAAGCCTAGTTCGGGATGCTTTAAAAATATAGAAAAATATCTAAAAATCCTCTTTTAATACATATAAGAGAGTGGTGAAATCAATTTTACAAAATAAGGTTTAGAAATACAACATTTTGGAATAGTGACTAAAATGCGATTTTTGAAAAGTTCAGTGGTGACTGTTTTGTAAGGATTGAAACTTTGAATCTTTAAGGAGCTAGGTACCCAAAAATGATTTCTCCAGATTTTTCCTTAATTAAAGAGATTTAATTAATGTTTAATTAATTAAATGAAAAAGGGAAACCACCTTTTAGATTTTCATAACTAACTTTTCTTAAAATTTTCTCATTTCTTTTTCTCTCAAAATTATCTCATCCAAACACTTCTCTCCAGCAACTTTTCTATTGATTTTCAATTCAATTGATGAGATTTCAATCATCAATTAGTTCCTAATTCATCTTTAATCAAATCCTTTTGATTTGCTTGTTAGATTTTCAAGAAAATTGGCTCAAATCAAGGAGAAATCACCATTTAGAGGTAAGGTTGTTGTTCTCCTCTAAATACTCAGTTCTTTACTGAAATTCCCAAGTTATAAATCCTTAATTTAAGTTTTGTAAATGGTTTTATTGTTATGAACTTGATTTTGGCTTAAAACTCAAGATTTGGAGGAAATCTTGAAGAATTTCGTTGTGATTGTTTGGGCTCTGTTTTGATATGATTCTTAAATGTATTTTGGATGTCTAATGATGTGTAAATGAGGTTTTATCAATGCAATCCCGAATAGGTTGTGTTTCCTAAGTTTTTGCTTATGAAAATGGTGGTTTTTGGGGTGATCTTGATGTTCTGTTATAGCTGGAGGTATAAGGACGAGTTTAAGTTCATTTTGGATGTTAATTGATGTTTAGAAATGGTTAGAAGTGATGGATCTTGGCTGGGTTAAGTTTTGGAAGAGTTTGGAGGTGATTTCGGTTGTGTTTGGTAGCCGAAATGTTAGTTTTGGTTAGAGCAGCGAGTTTAGGTATGATGGCTGAAGATTTTAATGCATGATGATGCATTAATCCTCTGTTTTGATGTGTTTAAAACAAGGGAGACATCTTCGGATACTTGTGGTGTTGATCCGGAGGCTTGACCGGCGTTTCGGCAAGCTTGCGAAACGGAATTGGTGAGTGAAGTTGGGTTTCCAGCTTTGAAACAAATGTTTGAAGGTTTTGAGAGCTTAGTTTAAGTCTAAGCAACTTAACTAAGCTCAAGAGTAAGTTTTCGGAAAAACTCTCTTGGATGAGCCATGAAGTGGTTCGATGCATTTGTTTATAAATTGCATGTTTAAATTCTGTTTTGAAAGCATGTTCTAGTATGGTTTATGCTGGTTTTGAAAGCCATGTGTTGAAGGATGCTCAAGGTAAGAGATCCTTGGTTTGACATTTGTAAATGTGGTTTTGATGCATAATGATGCATGATGTAAATGGCTTTGATTAATGCTTTAAAACAGTGAATTGTTGATGATAAATGATGTATATTTGCAAGTGATGTAATGGTTTTAAAGTACTTGAATCGGATATAGTTAGCCGGCTATAGGATTGGGTGCACCGTGAATAAAGTCGCCTTGGATGTTGAGGGGTTGTAATTGTACCGTAAACTCCATCCAAGTACACTAACGAGAAAGGTAAGATCACAATGGTGGTTAAAAGTTCATGTATGGATCTTGTGTTGTGTGTCCCATGTTCTCGTTAGTGGTGTTATACAACTACCGATGAGTGATGTTGAGGGGTTTTGATTGTACCGTTAAACTCTATCACGGGTGTTGAGGGGTTGTGATTGTACCAGTAAACTCCACCTTGTATGTTTGGTAGTGTGTATGAAGCGTATGGGACAACGCTTATAATCCGCGTATCCGATTGTGTTTTGTGTTGTAAATGGTTATGGATTATCACTTGAAAGTCAATATGACATGTTGATTTTAATGAAGCATGAGATGCTTGTTATGTATGCAAGGTTGCATGAATAATGATGATTATGTGATGAAAGGCTTGTTAAAAGTGTTTTATAAAAAGCATTATTGTGTTGTTTCTTTAGAGCATGCCTCACTAAGCAATTGTGCTTACGCTCTCTCCCTTGAACCAATAATGCAGATAATTGAGGTGTTTGAAGGCAACAAGGAGGCTAAGAGTCCAAGGGAAACTAAGCTCATGTATGGTGATGTTTTCATAACACTATTAGATTTTGATATTTTGGCAATGGGAGCCTAGGATGTGTTTTGAGAGATACTTTGGACTCCCTAATTGTGGATTGATGCTTTTAATGTTTTGGGATTTGTAAATGGCCTTTTGATGCTTGTTTTGGTGTTTTGAAGGTTGTTTGGTTTTGGATATTAGGATGCATGCCTATAGACTTGTGGAATTCCATGTTTGATGCTATGAATGTGTTTTGAAGTTGCAAACATGTACCTTATATGTATGATGACTTGTTGGCATGATTAGGAAGTCATTAGGATGTGTTTGAGTGGTTTAATGTGTGTAAAACCAGCAAAATCTGCAGCTTCTGGGCAGACCATATCGGAACGTGCATTGGCGTTTCGAAATGGGGGCCTGTAATGGTCTTGGTGTTTCGAAACGGCTGGTGACCGTATCGAAACGGTTTGGCCACTGGAAAGCCCTGTTTCGAAACAAGTCTCGAAACGAACCCACGTTTCGAGACGGTCAACACCGTTTCGAAACAGGTGACCGTTGGGCACTGATTTGAATGGTTTTGAGGTTTGCAAGCTTTACGTTTTAGTTCCGAAAATTGTATTTGCAATTGCATGAGGTTGAGATGTCCGATTGAGGTGAAATTTAATAGGGAAGCATGAAATATGACTAATTAAATATTGGTAACCTTAAAATCAATTAAGACCTTCTAATTTCCAAAATTTACATTTTGGTCCCTAACATTTGTATTTTGAGCAATTGAGTCATTTATTGTAATTCGATTGATGTGCTTTTCGCGTAAGTGTTTCTCAAGAGTACGCTTAGGGTTAATGTGCATTTAGACAAGTTTAAATAGAAAAAAAGGTCGTTAATCAAGGTTGACTTTCGGGTTGACTTTGGTTTTCCCCGTGTAATCTTCGTAGTTCGGGTCAACCGTCTAGGCCGGGCTAAGGGGGTTACAAATCTGCTCCACAACGGATCCCCAATGTCACTCACCATAGACACTATTGTTAACACTTCAAAAGTACTAAATTTTATGCCTATTTAACATTGTCTTTGCTTGCTTTTAAGTACATATAGTTGCATTTAGCCATAGAATTCATGCATTTGCATAAGAATGTGTCTATGTTAGTGTGAAGGGTTGCTTTGTTGGCTTTATTGCAGGTTTGGAAAATCATGATAGGGCTTGGCAAAGCAAAACAGTGCAGAAAGGAAGGAAGGAACACTAAAGAAAATGTCGAGTTGCTGTTGGCAGCGATGACCAGCCAAGTAGATGTTGGACCTTGTACATGTCAGCCCTAGGATTCAAATATAGGATAAGACAATTACATTCTTTATCCCTTGTGCATTCAAAATTCAAATTCAAGGCTTATCCTAGGTCACTCGCGCATGCCTATTTAAATAACTCAAGCAAGCACTTGAGAGAGTATCGACAATCAGATTAAGGAGGTTGCACCAAGGAAATGTGGTTTGACTAGCTTGACCGAGAGCCTAGATCTTGGAAGGCTGCATCGACCGACCCCTTTCTCGCACATTATCTTTGTTTAGTTATTTTTATTTTTAAAGGATGATGTGTTTGAGAAACGGTGAAGGTTTTTGGATGGATACTTCCACCATGAACTAAATTTACAGTTGGTGGGGATGTTTGCGTTTGAACGTTGTTTTTATGTTTAGTTTTTAATAATAAAAAATGCATTGGCATTATTTCCCCTATCTAGCATGTTTTATAGTTTTCTAAATATTGTGCCAAGCGACCGTTGGCATTGCGCTTATTGCATCTTAATATCTTAACAAACTTAGGGGGAAATGATCAGTTGCTAGATACTAAGGCGAGATGTTTCGACGGAAGATGTTCAAGTAGATGAACTTACTTTGGAGGTGAATCTACCCCTTAGGAGTAAAGATTGGAACTTAATCAAATTGATTTATGAAAAACTTCACTATAGACATATATGGGCTTTTTACATGGTTAATTTTGGGCATTGCCATCGACAGAGGCAATGCCAACTTTGAATATGCTCAGTAATTAATGCCAAGACAGAACATTATTAAAGCCTGGCATAGCACGAATAGCGTGAAAACCAGGCATCCCTTGCCAGTGCTCATCACTCATTTGAAAAATCTCTTTGCCAGCGTTGTTTTCCTTTCACTTCTTTTCTTTAATCACTATTTTCAAACAACTCCAAATCAAACAACACTTTTCCCTTGACAAGTAAACGAGCAAAGCAATTAAACTCTTGGTCAATCTCTATGGAGACGATACTCAACACACTACTATATTACTTGCAGACCGTGTATACTTGCACGCAAAAGACTTTTACTTGGAACTGTCTTCATACATTTCAAATATTTTTTCCTACCCTTTTGCCAAGCACTCACACCGTCGAACAACAATCTGCAAGGCTCTGTGAGGGAAAAACACCAGTCACAACATTTCACAATGGTCCAACATCGCAAATCTAGGGGTCAGTCAAAAAATCTATCGTCTCAAAAATCCCCAACTTCAAAACGATACCATCGCAAACATTATCCCAGATCATACACAGCCCAGTTCATAGCCGTGAGCAACCAGGTCTCGCAATCGACGAAGGGATATCTGCTGCCCAACTATACTTAGTACGTAACACAGGCACCCATAGATGGCCAGGTTTTGTAAGAATGTTGAATCCAATTTTCATAAGGAATGTTGTATTTTAATTCTCCAAAATCTTAAAACCAAGCCCTCCACACGAAATCGGAGCACACATCACCTCCTAGTTAATTAAATGAACAGTACTCTTATCACTCAAATGACCCCAAACAAAGTTACGGATAAGCTTCTCAATTTCAACATATGTACCCTTCAGAAGGTACGAGGTATGCATCATATAATAGGGAATTGCTTCAAGAACAGATTTAGCTAAAGTTACCCTACCTACAAAAGAGAGCATTTTAGCCTTCCAACCCAATAGGTGATCCCAAATTCTCTGAATCAAGAATTGATGCGTACTATTCGTCACTCAGCGATGAAGTAAGGGAGCTCCTAAATACTTCCCCAACTTCGTGACCTCTGCAAACCCAAAGCTGGAGCTAATAAAATATCTCTACTCGTGATCAACATTCCTAAAAAATAAATTTTTGTTTTCGCAACACTCACCTTATGCCCGAAAGTGCTGCAAAACGCCTGAAGAACATTTCAGATGCAATCTAGTTGGTTAGGTGTAGCCTCCGCAAATAATATCATATCATCTACAAAAAAGTAAAGCGAAACGGTTGGACCCGACCGAACCAATCAAATAGGTTTCCACTTGTCCTGTGCTATTTCCAAAGTTATCGATTGCGTTAATTGCTCCATACACAGGACAAAAAGATACGGCAAAAGTGGGTTGCATTGTCGAATACCCCGACCAGGACGAAAAGGTTCCGACACTGACCCATTCAACAAAACCTGCATAGAAATGGAAGTAACACACCACATTATAAGATCTCGTAACTCCGTAGGGATGCCACTATCACACAACATATCCTCAATGAATGACCACTCAAGACGTCATAAGCTTTTTCTAAGTCAATTTTAATAGCCATGCAGCCTTGCTTCCCCAGTTTCTTTCGCATCGAGTGAATAACCTCCTACGCAATCACTACATTATCTATGGTCGCACTCCCCGGTACAAAAGATGTTTGATTATCCGAGACCCAAATTAGCAAGGACGGCTTAAGGCCTATTCATAATTATCTTCGTCACCACTTTAGAGAGAATAGAACAAAGACTAATTGGTTGAAATTGTAAGGTATGCTCAGCCTTGGAAACTTTTGGTATGAGAACAAGAATTGCATGATTAAGATCTTTCTCCATCTCACCAGAGAAAATACCTCGAACCAGATGACACACACTAGGCCCGACCACACTCCAATTTTGTTGATAGAACATAGCGTGAAACCCGTTAATATCAGGAGCCTGAAGTAGCCCTATAGTGAATACCACATTCTTAACCTCATTATTAGTAACCGACAGCAACAAAGAGGACATGGATTCATGAGGAACCGACGAGAAATTACCATGCACATTAAAATTCATATTGACCATAGCACCTACCGTGAAAAAATATTTATAAAAGCTCATTGCCAATTCTTTTAAATCGCCCACATCATTGCACTATGAGCCATCATTTCTACGAAGTGCTGCAACCAAGTTAGAACGGCGCCTACATAAAGCAAAGGTATGATAAAATTTTGTATTCATGTCACCCTAACTCATCCAATTACAATGAGATTTCTGTATCCAAAGACTCTCTTCCTGCATCAAAACCACTTCAAGCTCAGAGCGCAGCTATATTTCAAGATTCACAAGGAACATCGAGTGTGCCTTACATAACGCCTCTTAATGCCACTGATCCTTCTTAATAATTCCTTATTGCATCAGCCTATTTGCCCAAACACTTTCTCAATCCATCCAACAACATAAGCTTTAAAGGAGTCAAAATTCGTGGAAATCGAAGCAATATCATCCCACTTATCTGAAACAATATCTGTAAAGCCTGGATGATCCTGCCACGCGAAAATAAAATGAAAAGGTTTATGACCCTCCAAAGAGCGCTCTATCTCCACGGTAACCAGAAGAGGGCAATGGTTTGAACCAAGTTTTTCAAGATGCCGGGCATGGGTCTCCATAAACCATTCACTCCAAGCCACATTAAAGAGACCTCTATCCAACCGTTGGTATAGGTTTCCTCTATTCTACGTAAATTCAGGGCCAAAAAAGGTGCTTCTAACAAACCTGTCTGAAACATAAAATCATTAAAACAGTCTACTATACCGAAAGGGATCCACCTTTCCTTTCATTGCTCCTTAGGATGATGTTAAAATCACCACCAAGAAACCATTGATTACCATCCCTAGGGTCAATCTCCCTCAGAGGCTCCAAAAGGAATTTCATTTTAGCAACCGTCAGACTGGCATAAACAACCGTAACATAAACCCAAGAATCTAAGTTCTCATCCAACACCTGGCAATGCACAAATTGATTCAAAATCTTTAACACCTTTAATTGAATATCAACACCCCACAAAAGTCAGATCCCACCACTGAAGCCATTCGCCTCAACCCGTAAAGAATTAGTGAAACCAAACTTTCGTAAAACCTTATCTGCTACTCTACCACTCACTCGCAGCTCTATTAAGGTCACCACTTTCGGACAGTACTGGCGTTGAAACTCTTTAAAATACAAGAAAATTTTGGGGATCGCCAAACCCTAACAATTATAAAAAATAAACTAATCATTAAACAATAACAACATATGGGGACGATTCACTTATAGCCATTGGCTGTTGATTCTCTTTATCAATATTCGTATCCATGCGCTCCACCGATGCATCCATATCAATGACCTCCAAGTTTCGATCAGACTCCTTGTCCCCTTGAGGTACCTTATTTTCGCCCAAGGGTCTAGAGAACCAGCGTCACCTCACATCTTCCCCTGTTGGATGCCCACATTATTGGTAGTAGATTGAACCCACTCAGTAAGCACTGGCCGAGGCGGAGCACGATATGAAGACTTCTTCTTCACTTTCAAACCTTTTCATAGATGATTCACCAATAGATTTCTTAACGAGGCCCGAATGACCCTTCCTAGTTTGTTTCTTTCCACCATTTGCACCATTTCCCTCTTTACCTACTCGTACAGATGTATGGTTCTCAGGTAAAACAATAGGCACATGAGAAGTAATCGTTGGGGTTTGCCCTTTCCGCAAATAAGCCACTTTATCATGTAACCTTATTGTGGAAGAATTTTGCGATATACTAGGATCGAGGGACACCAGATTCACCACTGGAGGAACCGTAGGTTGTATCGTACTAGAGCCGAGGGACACCGTAGACACCCCTCAAGAACCCCTAGGTTGCGTCACTGTCCTACCTGCCCTGGAAGAGTCATTCTTGTCCACTATGTTATCCACCTCAACTTTCTCACCCTCATCGTCGTCTTGCAATACTTGAAAACGAGACCCACCACTCATGGGCGCAGTCACACTCGTATCTTTCTTAGAAAACACAGCTTTGTGAGGTCGCCTTTTTCGACCCTCGGCTAACATTCACAGCCCAAAAATCATTTCTGGTGTGATCGGGCTTGTCTTAGGAACCCCACTTGATGGCATCACCGCATTCTCCACACCATAAACACCACACCCAGACTCACTATGTTCGTAGATCCCACATTTAAAGCACACATTCTAAAGACCCTCATACTCTATATGATGTATAAAGTTGTTTATACCAATGCATGACAATAAGGGTTTATTGAGATTGATCATTATCACCAGTCGAGCGAAACGACCCCGTTCCCCAACCTCCATGTTATAATCCACCCATACCACTTCACCGATATTCATGGCGATGTGACGAAAGAAAGCTTTCGTATAAGATCAAAAAGGCAATCCTTGCAATCTAACCCCAAGCAACAACATGAGAAGGGTAAAGCTCAAGAGTGGAGAAGTTTCACCGCAAAGGCTGTACTGTTAAATAACTTTCGAAGATCGTCCAGGGACCCATTGTTAGAGCATGCCCATAATACGCTTCCAAAGCAAATTTGACTAGAAGGTAGTCATTTTCTAAATCAATAATCCTCATCTCACCCTATGGAAGCCACAAAGCTCGAATCTGGTTGACCAGGGCACGAAAGCCTAACGTCCTCCCCAGCAATCGTGCAGTCAAAGTTTTCATCATACTGTGATCATGAAAATCTTGTGCCCTATCCTAGAATAAATTAACTGGGGTAAGGCTCGTCACGGTTGACTTGTACATCCTCATCAGAGATAAGAACTTCTTGATCACAATATCCAGAAATAGGTCCCTTCCCACGCTTATCAGCACCAATAACTGCACTAGCATATGACTTGACCTTATCCTCCACAGTGACGGGTCCCTTCGTCACAGTTGGCTCCCCCAGAACAGCCGCCCCGTCGACTCACTCTCATTGAGCGACATCTCAATGTCAATCATCGCCACTGACACTGTCCCATGAGTCTCAAGCACAACAACCATTTGATCACTGCCTTCATCAGCATTCTTGTAACCCTCGAAACCCGACCTAGAAGAATTGGATCGAATATAGGAAGTCAAGCTCAAAGCTTGTCCCTCAAGTAAGTAACCTGATTCAAAACTTTAATTCCAAAATAACAATAATAATATTACATAATACATAATTATAAAATCATTCTCAAAGGATTAAATATCCAAAATGTATATGCATGATAAAACGTAATAACCCAAATAAAATGTCCGGAATCCGAAAATTAAATACAATCTGATAAAACATGTAATATCAATAGGTCCAAGTATCATAATGATAATAATAAATAAATAAAGCTGGAAAACGAGGTCCTCCAAGTATCGTAGCCTAGACCTGAGCATCTGGAAAAGAAACTAAGGGGGAGTCAGCGAAAACACTCAGTGTGTCTCTACAGTGTAAACAGAACTAACAGAATTATCATATCAACATAGTCAATCAAACATAATCAGAATACAATTTTCCACCAAGAATCATTTCAATAACATAAACATGTATGAATGAATATGCAACACAGTATGACATGCACCCAACTACATCACCATCCGAAGAGTAAGGTTCCCCAGAACCACTCTCAACCTCATCACCATCCGAAGTGGAATCCATCCCGTAGGGCAAAACCACTAATCCGAAGTAGACATCAACCCGAAGGATGAAGCTACTAAACATCCCCTATACATAATCCCAACCATAATGAGATGACATAAAATCCAAGTTCTGAATCTGAATGCATTGTTTATTAACAGAAATGCATAATCATATAATTTGAATATGATATCATATATAAATATTGCATAATGTAACAGAATGATGAACAAGTCAAATATCACAGATCAAAAGAATATTATTATCATACATCATCAGACCACATCATGTATACATTTCAACTCATCAACACATTTACATACGGAGCACTGTAAACATATAGCACAGAAGAGAACACACCCTAGGCAGCTAACACTCAACATCGACGATGACGTCTCCCACACTCAACTCTATCCATAGGTCAGTCAGAGTCAGCTTCTATAACAATTAAATACACCATCAAAGATACTACTACTATGTCAAGACATTGATAATGTAAATATCGAATATATTATTAATTAAACTCACGAGCGGATCCCGATGTCTGAGCAACATGAGGTCATCTAGGTGGAGGGGGAGAAAGGATCTCAATATCCGAGTCAATGTCGTCTACAAATACAAATAATTCAAATTAATTTCCCAATATTCAAATCATTAAATACTAAGCATAATCGAATAAAATGGACAAAACGACATTTTATGTTCGAATTTGGGAAAACAGGCAGTGGAAATGGAATTAGGGCGTCGAAAAACATAAATAGGATTTTTATGAAAAGTCAACGGTCTACGGGTCAACGGTCAACGGGTCAATACTGACGTCATTGCTTACGTCAGCCGGCTTTTTATAAGACAGACCGGTTCGATTCTATAAACTCGATTCAACCTTCAGGACCGGTTCAGACCGATTCAAGCCCAAAAATCCCCAAATTTCCAATTAAATTTTTTTAGGGGTTTCCCTTAATTCAATTTCTATCACCAGAAAACACGCCAACGATCCCTAAACACGTTATTTCCGGCCAAACTAACATAACTCGCACAATCCAAACAGCCATCGGGCTTACCCACACGCCAAAATCGAACGGAAACGGAGAACAACGATGGTGAGGCAGAATTTGAAGAGTTTTATACCGATTTCCGGTAAAGGACAACGACGCGGGAGCAACGGAGGGGCGGGTTTTGATCGGAATTGAAAGGGGAGTTGAATGGTAGTTACGGATCGACGAACGGCCGATGGTAGCTCCCCCGTCGGAGCTTGATCGGAAAAACAAAATGAAAGGGAGATTTTGAGGGTGTGATTCGCACGAGAGAGAGAGAAAAGGGAGGAAATGGAACGACCGAACTAGAGAAAATGGATGAACATTCAATTTATACCCTAAAAAAGGGGTAAATCATAATGCGTGCCATCGAACTTTCTAGGGTTTATTAAACGACACTTAAGTTTTGCAACCTTTACAGTTTGGTCACTAAAATTCCGAAAATTTCCAATTAAAATTTCCCAAATTTTAGGGTTAGGAATTAGAGATTTTTAATAAATTTAAGGTTTTAATTTAGGGTAAAAATTCGAGGTGTTACAACTCTCCCACCGTTAAAAAGAAGTTTCGGCCTCGAAATTTACCTGGAGCAAAAAGATGCGGAAACTGAGCTCGGATGACAGTCTTGGGCTCCTACGTAGCCTCATCATGACTACGACCACGCCACAGGACTTTGACCATCTTAATGGTCTTCCTTCTGAGAACCTTTATATCCTGAGCAAGAATTTCAATAGGCTCCTCATCAAAATGCAAATAAGAACGGACCTCAATATCCTCAACTAACATAACATGTGACAGATCATGATGATAACGTCTCAACACTGAAATATGAAAGATATTGTGAATACGCTGAAGCTCTGGTGGTAGCTCTAAATGATAGGCAACCGGTCCGACTCGATGAATAATCCGATAAGGGCCAATGTAACGAGGACTCAGGTTGCCTTTCCGACCAAACCGAATTACCTTCCTCCAAGAAGATACTTTCAAGAAAACCTCATCACCCACCTCAAACTCAAGATCACGACGTCTCAAATCGGCATAAGACTTTTGTCTATCAAAAGCAGCCTTAAGCCAATCCTGAATCAATCTGACAGTCTGCTCAGCCTCATGCATAATCTTAGGTCCCAACAATATGTGCTCATTCAACTCAGTCCAACCAATAGGTGAACGACACCTACGCCCATACAGAGCCTCATACAGTGCCATTTTAATGATGGCCTGATAATTGTTATTATAAGCAAACTCTGCAAGTGGTAGGAAATCCTCCCAACTACCTCTGAAATCAAGAATACAGCTCTTCAACATATTCTCAAGAATCTGGATGACACGCTCAGACTGACCATCTGTCTGCGGATGATAAGATGTACTGAAGTTCAATCGAGTACCCAAAGCAGAATAAAGAGACCCCTAGAATTTCGAAGTGAACCTCGAATCTCTGTTAGAAATAATAGATGACGGTACCTCGTGAAGTCGAACAATCTCAGAAATATAAAGCTGAGCTAACTTACTCAAAGAATAGTTAGCTCGGACAAAAATGAAATGCGCGGACTTCGTCAGACGATCAACAATAACCTAGATGGAATCCTTCTTCGATGGAGTCAAAGGAAGTCCACTAACAAAGTCCATAGTCACGCGCTCTCACTTCCACTGAGGAATCTCAATATGCTGTAGTAACCCAGACGGACGTTGATGCTTTACTTTGACTTTCTGACAAGTCAAACATCTCAATACAAATTCGACGACGTCCCGCTTGAGACCTTTCCACCAAAACCGGCCATGGAAACATAATACCCCATTCTGATCAATAGAGTAATCTCGAGATGTACCCTCACGCACCTCTCTGATACGATACATCAAAAACGGATCACTAGGATGCTCAGCTCGAATATCAGAAATCAAAGTAGGAATAACCCGAAGTTCTGCCATCAGACTGCCATCGTCGTACAAACCCATCCAAGTAAACAAAGCCCTCAAATCTGAAATGGCGTTACGACTCAATGCATCAGCAACGACATTAGCTTTACCTGGATGATACTCAATCTCACAATCATAGTCCTTGAGAAGCTCTAACCAGCGACGTTGTCTCAGATTAAGCACTTTCTGAGTGAGAAGGTATTTCAGACTCTTATGGTCTGTATAGATATAACACTTCTCCCTGTAGAGATAGTGTCTCCAGATCTTAAGTGTAAAAAAACAGCAGCAAGCTCTAGATCATGGGTAGAATAGTTACATTCATGTGGTTTCAATTGTTGAGACGCATAAGCCACTACCTTTCCATCCTGCATCAGAACACACCCCAATCCGGTGTACGAAGCATCATTGTAAACTGTATAAGCCTTACCAGGCTCAGGCTGAATCAAAACTGGTGCTTCAGTCAACACAGACTTAAGCCTCTCGAAACTAGATTGCTGAGCCTCAGTCCAAACGAAGGGAACATCCTTCCTCAAAAGCTTAGTCAACGGAGCTGCAATAGAAGAGAAACCCTCAACGAATCTCCGATAATAACCAGCTAAACCCAAGAAGCTTCGAACCTTGGGAACATTCTTGGGCTGCTTCTAACTCATAATAGCCTCAACCTTCATCGGATCAACCTGAATACCCTTAGCAGAAACTATATGACCCAAAAACATAACCTCAGAAAGCCAGAACTCACACTTACTGAATTTTGCATACAATTGTTTCTCTCGCAGAGTCTGTAACACAATCCGAAGACTTTTCTCATGCTCTACCTCAGATCTAGAATATACCAGTATATCATCAATAAATACCACAACAAACTGGTCAAGATAGGGTTGAAACACCCTATTCATCATATCCATAAAAGCGGTAGGGGCGTTAGTCAACCCAAAAGGCATCACAATAAACTCATAATGACCATATCGTGTCTGGAAAGCTATTTTGAACACATCAAAATCCTTAACCTTGAGTTGGTAATAACCAGATCTTAGGTCTATCTTAGAGAATACCGTAGCTCCCCGGAACTGGTCAAATAGATCATCAATACGAGGAAAAGGATATTTGTTCTTGATCGTCAGCTTGTTCTGCTTCCGATAATCTATACAGAGTCGAAGTGTCCCATCTTTCTTCTTAACAAACAGAACAGGAGCTCCCCAAAGAGAAACACTGGTCGAATAAAACCTCGATCCAACAGTTCTTGCAACTGAATCTTCAACTCTTTAAGTTATTTCGGTGCCATTCGATAAGGTGCCATAGACACATGAGCTGTACCCAGATAAACCTTGATGCCAAACTCAACCTCATCCCGTTTCGGCGGTACCCCAGGTAATTCTTCCGGAAAAACGTCTGGAAAGTCTTTCACAACTCGAATCTTATCTAATCCAGAATCAAACTATCTCGGATCAAGGATACAGGCAAGATAAGCAATAAACCCTTTCCTGATCATTTTATCAGCTTTGAGAGCTGATATGATATTAGATAGGAACGTTATGCGCTCACCAATCAGAATCACCTCACGATCACTAGAAGTTCTCAGTGTAGCCCTTTTCTTTTCACAATCTAAGGTAACACGGTGAGTAGACAACCAATCCATACCTAGGATAAGATCGAACTTTCCAAAGGGTAACTCCATCAAATCAGCTGGAAAGATCTCCCCTTGAATCTTAAGAGGACAATTCTTGTATACTTTAGTAACCTCAACTGGATTACCCACTGGACTGTGTGCAGTAACAGCACTAACAGTATCCTCAACAGAAATCTCAAGACTCCCAGACACAGAACTCGCAACATATGAATGAGTCGAACCATTATCAAGTAGAGCTGATACGGACACAACCCTATATACGCGAACGTTGAACTTGCGGAAGCATATAAGGATGTTAGCGTGAATGTTGGATCAGTGAAAAGATGGCTGAAGATAGGCGATGACGATGGAGATGGAAGATAAATGGATAAATTGTCCTCGGCACCCTCTTGATCGCAATTAACCAAGCAAGCAACCTCAAACGGCTCTAACCCACCCTCCTAGACGCAGTTACCTAGGCAAGCAGGAGTGTGAAGATCAACAACAAATTCTGACGAACTTGAAGAATCACTTCTAAAATAAAGAACACAAGTTATGCTTCTTGCAAGTCTGAACTCAAAAGAGAACTTTATTTAATTATTCAAATCTGAAATTACAATGTGGCTGAAGCCTCCTTATATAAGCCTTGAAGAAGTTCTAATCCTAGTAAACTTAGGAAATAAAATACAATAAATAAATGCTGAAATCTAATCTCCTAATTACATAAGTAACTTCTAATAATAAATAAATATTAAAAATAAAATCCTAATTAAATAACTCTGATCCTAATAGATATTGCAGAATCCTATATTGATTTAAATTACAAATAATCAAATAAATTCTTGAAAATTCGTAATTATCCAAAAATCTCGTATTAATCCCGTATAGAAATTTCTGCATGCGCTGTCTTTGCTAAAATAGACGTATCTTGAGTTCAAGATGTCTGATTGAGGCGTTTCAAGATCCGTTGGAAAGCTAATTGACAGCCCAACAAGTTTTTAGAAGACATGTTGACCCATAAATGCCTGGATTCCATCAAAAAAGGGGTCGCAAGTTGACTGACGTTTCTGACTTGCAAAACAGTTTTAACTTCTTTTCCAAGATGATTAGTTTCACCCCTCCCATGCATGTATCATTCCCCCACTCCTCAAAAAGATTCGCCCTCGAATCTAAACCGGTCAATGGAAGAAGTTCATCAAAGTACCAGGAAAGAGAAGATGTCTTGAAAAATCCTTGTGCATAGTCTCTTTTTGCAATATAATTTACATTTTCCTTCTCATTAAGATCATCGCTATTGTTCTTTTGGTTGCAAAGTGACTCATTCTCATCTTCAAAATTGTTATCAATGCTAGAAGAGAAATAAGCATAAATAGAATTTTGAAAACAATCAATGGTACCTTTTGATTGCAGCGTACCTTCGTCGGTGTTTGTCGTTTGATGGTCATCTTGAATCAGAATAGTAGATTTGTCACTAGAAACAAACACGCTACTTACAATTTCTTCTTCATCAATAGGCAAGGTTAAACACTCGTTGGTATCGCCTTCCTCATGTTCTTTAGGAGAACAAATTTCTCCATCATGCCTGAATGATCTAGTCGACAACAATAATGACATCGATTCCCCAAAAGAGTAAAATTCAATACGTTGCTCAGTGACATCCTCAAGAACGACCTAAATCTGATACCAAATGATACGGACACAACCCCATATACGCGAACGTTGAACTTGCGGAAGCAGATAAGGATGTTAGCGTGAATGTTGGATCAGTGAAAAGATGGCTGAAGATAGGCGATGACGATGGAGATGGAAGATAAATGGATAAATTGTCCTCGGCACCCTCTTGATCGCAATTAACCAAGCAAGCAACCTCAAACGGCTCTAACCCACCCTCCTAGACGCAGTTACCTAGGCAAGCAGGAGTGTGAAGATCAACAACAAATTCTGACGAACTTGAAGAATCACTTCTAAAATAAAGAACACAAGTTATGCTTCTTGCAAGTCTGAACTCAAAAGAGAACTTTATTTAATTATTCAAATCTGAAATTACAATGTGGCTGAAGCCTCCTTATATAAGCCTTGAAGAAGTTCTAATCCTAGTAAACTTAGGAAATAAAATACAATAAATAAATGCTGAAATCTAATCTCCTAATTACATAAGTAACTTCTAATAATAAATAAATATTAAAAATAAAATCCTAATTAAATAACTCTGATCCTAATAGATATTGCAGAATCCTATATTGATTTAAATTACAAATAATCAAATAAATTCTTGAAAATTCGTAATTATCCAAAAATCTCGTATTAATCCCGTATAGAAATTTCTGCATGCGCTGTCTTTGCTAAAATAGACGTATCTTGAGTTCAAGATGTCTGATTGAGGCGTTTCAAGATCCGTTGGAAAGCTAATTGACAGCCCAACAAGTTTTTAGAAGACATGTTGACCCATAAATGCCTGGATTCCATCAAAAAAGGGGTCGCAAGTTGACTGACGTTTCTGACTTGCAAAACAGTTTTAACTTCTTTTCCAAGATGATTAGTTTCACCCCTCCCATGCATGTATCATTCCCCCACTCCTCAAAAAGATTCGCCCTCGAATCTAAACCGGTCAATGGAAGAAGTTCATCAAAGTACCAGGAAAGAGAAGATGTCTTGAAAAATCCTTGTGCATAGTCTCTTTTTGCAATATAATTTACATTTTCCTTCTCATTAAGATCATCGCTATTGTTCTTTTGGTTGCAAAGTGACTCATTCTCATCTTCAAAATTGTTATCAATGCTAGAAGAGAAATAAGCATAAATAGAATTTTGAAAACAATCAATGGTACCTTTTGATTGCAGCGTACCTTCGTCGGTGTTTGTCGTTTGATGGTCATCTTGAATCAGAATAGTAGATTTGTCACTAGAAACAAACACGCTACTTACAATTTCTTCTTCATCAATAGGCAAGGTTAAACACTCGTTGGTATCGCCTTCCTCATGTTCTTTAGGAGAACAAATTTCTCCATCATGCCTGAATGATCTAGTCGACAACAATAATGACATCGATTCCCCAAAAGAGTAAAATTCAATACGTTGCTCAGTGACATCCTCAAGAACGACCTAAATCTGATACCAAATGATACGGACACAACCCCATATACGCGAACGTTGAACTTGCGGAAGCAGATAAGGATGTTAGCGTGAATGTTGGATCAGTGAAAAGATGGCTGAAGATAGGCGATGACGATGGAGATGGAAGATAAATGGATAAATTGTCCTCGGCACCCTCTTGATCGCAATTAACCAAGCAAGCAACCTCAAACGGCTCTAACCCACCCTCCTAGACGCAGTTACCTAGGCAAGCAGGAGTGTGAAGATCAACAACAAATTCTGACGAACTTGAAGAATCACTTCTAAAATAAAGAACACAAGTTATGCTTCTTGCAAGTCTGAACTCAAAAGAGAACTTTATTTAATTATTCAAATCTGAAATTACAATGTGGTTGAAGCCTCCTTATATAAGCCTTGAAGAAGTTCTAATCCTAGTAAACTTAGGAAATAAAATACAATAAATAAATGCTGAAATCTAATCTCCTAATTACATAAGTAACTTCTAATAATAAATAAATATTAAAAATAAAATCCTAATTAAATAACTCTGATCCTAATAGATATTGCAGAATCCTATATTGATTTAAATTACAAATAATCAAATAAATTCTTGAAAATTCGTAATTATCCAAAAATCTCGTATTAATCCCGTATAGAAATTTCTGCATGCGCTGTCTTTGCTAAAATAGACGTATCTTGAGTTCAAGATGTCTGATTGAGGCGTTTCAAGATCCGTTGGAAAGCTAATTGACAGCCCAACAAGTTTTTAGAAGACATTGACCCATAAATGCCTGGATTCCATCAAAAAAGGGGTCGCAAGTTGACTGACGTTTCTGACTTGCAAAACAGTTTTAACTTCTTTTCCAAGATGATTAGTTTCACCCCTCCCATGAGTCCTATTTGTACTAGGAGTCCAATAAAAGGTATGACACCAATTGAATTCTAGTTGCAAGGAGAAAGAAAGGTATGCAACTTTTAATTTCCTACTAACACAAGAAGCAAGGTGTTAGATAATATATAGAACTCAATAAAAAGGTAAAACAAATGAAAACAAGTAGTTGAGAATGAAAGAAGATCAGAAAACCCGAAAAAACCCTGAAATTTACAGCAACTTGATCCACTTTGTTCGATATGTTCCCAAAGTCAAAAAATTAGACTTAGCCCATGTCCCGTAATAATCCCGTATCCAGTTTTCTGCATGCGCAGTCTTCAGTAAGATGGACGTATCTTGAGTTCCCCATGTCCGATTGATGCGTTTCAAGATGCGTTGGAAAGGTAACTGAATGACGGTCAATTTTCTAGAAGACAACTCTGCCCAGAAATGTCCGGATACCACGCGAAAAGTCGTCGCAAGTTGGCTGACTTTCCAGACTTCACAAACAGATTCAACTTCTTGTCCAATATGCATTGCTTTAGCCCTCCCATGCATGTATCAAGAGCAAAGTACGAAATAGAATGGATAGAGAATATACCGGCAATAACATCTGGCTCATCACGATCCTCGTGCCTCATAGTAGAATAAACTAACCCCGACTGTTTGTCCCCTGATCCTGCTGATCCTCTACTTGGAGCTGGTCTACCTCTACTAGCAGAGCCCGAAGTAACAGGTCTGACCTGACCTCTTCCTCTGGAAGGAGTCTGTATTGTTGCCTGAGACTGAGTAGTAGTAAAAGCTGAGATAGGTGGAACCGGACAATCTCTGAAACGATGCTCGAATGAACCACATCTGAAACAAGCTCCAGTCTGCCTCCTACACTCGACTGAATGCCACTTCTTACAAAAATAACACTGTGGCACCCCTCGAGTACCAGTCGAACCACCAACACTAGCATTTGAACAAAAGGATTCACTGGTCTAGCTCTCGAATAACTCTGATAGTCTAACTTATCCATGGCTCTCTTCCTAGACTGATTTCACTGATTATGCTGAACTGGCACTAACGCTGGTCTTTTTCCTCTATCAGATCCATGCGACTCAAGCTGTCCCAACCCTTCCTCATTACGTTTAGCTATCCTAGCTCGTCGAGTAATATCTTTGTATTCCTGATCCATATGTAGAGCAACACCAGCCTTTATCGTAGGACGCAATCCCTTCAGAAACCAATCACACTTGTCTTTTTCTGTGGTCACTAACCCTGGGACGTACTGAATCAATCTCATAAACTTGATCTCGTAGTCATTAACAGTCATATCATTCTACCTCAGATTCATAAAATCATCTTTGCACTTAGCTATATATTCAGCTCTGACATATCGATTATGGAAAGCATGTCTGGAATGGTCCCAAGTAACCTTACTAGCTGGAGTAACAAGTTTTTCAGCCTCCCACCAATTCTGGGCTTCACCCTACAACAGTGAAACAACAGCCCTGAGTTTCCGGTCGGTAGGATAGTCCATCTCAACAAATTGTCGCTGAAGCTTCTTCAGCCAGTACTCTACATCTGCCAGGTCTGTACTCGTCTTTCCATCGAACATAGTCATCACGACAGCTAGAAACTTTGTGGATATGGGTCTCCGAACACTCTCAGACTAACGAAGGTATCTCAATAGCTCTCTCTGAACAGTAACGACATTTGTGCCCACTGTCTCACTATCCCCTTAATCACGATGACCACTACTCTGAGCAGGCTGAACATGTGGGTCTCCCCCACCAGTCTGATGAGCTCCAGTTTGCTAAGCTTCAGTCTATTGAGCTCATGTCTGATCTACATGTTGTTCCTCCACATTCGCACCCTGGACCTCCCCCTGGTTTTGTATCGAACCCTCAGGAGGTGGAACGTCACTATCTACAGTCGCGGTACGACCTCGACCACGGCCTCGGCCACGTCCTCGACCAGTCGCTACTCTAGAACTTCTCCGAGGTGGCATAGTAGTATCTCTACAAAAGATAGAATCCTAAGATTAGAATCGGTACTTGGAGACCTTATTCAGAATATGTATAAATATTATTCATAGAAGATCATAAGTTTTTCTGAAATTCCTGTTTTACTCAAAAACATTTGATAATGCATGCAAAAATTTATTTTCGATTTAAAATTGATTTAAATCACCCAGGCCGAGTGTTGAACCTGACTCTGATACCACTAAATGTAACCCCCTAAACCCGACCCAGAGGAATTGGATCGAATATAGGAAGTCAAGCTCAAAGCTTATCCCTCAAGTAAGTAACTTGATTCAAAACTTTAATTCCAAAATAACAATAACAATAATAATATTACATAATACATAATTATAAAATCATTCTAAAAGAATTAAATATCCAAAATGTATATGTATGATCAAACGTAATAACCCAAATAAAATGTTCAAAATCTGAAAATTAAATACATTTGATAAAACATGTAATATCAATAGATCCAAGTATCATACTGATAATAATAAATAAATGAAGTTGGAAAATGAGGTCCTCCAAGTACTGTAGCCTAGACCTGAGTATCTGAAATAGAAACTAAGGGGGAGTCAGCGAAAACGCTCAGTGTGTCCCTACAGTGCAAACATAACTAACAAAATCATCATATCAACAGAGTCAATCAGACATTATCAGAATACAATTTCCCACCAAGAATCAATTCAATCACATAAACATGTATGAATGAATATGCAACACAGTATGACATGCACCCAACTACATCACCATCCGAAGAGTAAGGTTCCCAGAAGCACTCTCAACCTCGTCAACATCCGAAGTGGAATCCAGCCCGTAAGGCGAAACCACTAATCCGCAGTAGACATCAACCCGAAGGATGAAGCTACTAAACTTCCCCCGTACAGAATCCCAACCATAATGAGATGAAATAAAATACGAGTTTTGAATCTGAATGCATTGTTTATCAACAGAAATGCATAATCATATAATTTGAATCTGATATAATATATAAATATTGCATAATGTAACAGAATGCTGAACAAGTCAAATATCACATATCAACAGAATATCAACAAAATATTATTATCATACATCATCAGACCATATCATGTTTACATTTCAACCCATCTACACATTTACATACAGAGCACTGTAAACAGACAGCACATAAGAGAACACATCTCAGGCATCTAACACTAAACGTCAACGGTGACGTCTCCCACGCTCAACTCTATCTCTAGGTCGGTCAGAGTCAGCTCCTATAACAATTAAATACACCATCAAAGATACTACTACTATGTCAAGATATTGATAATGTAAATATCAAATATATTATTAATTAAACTCACGAGCGGATCTCGATGTCTGAGCAACAGGAGGTCGTCTAGGTGGAGGAGGAGGAAGGATCTCAGTATCCGAGTCAATGTCGTATGCAAATACGAATAATTCAAATTAATTTCTCGATATTCAAATCTTTAAATATTAAGCATAATCGAATAAAATGGTCAAAACGGTCTTTCAGGTTTGAATTTGGGAAAACGGGCAGCGGAAATGGAATCAGGGCGTCGAAAAACATAAAATAGGCCTTTTCTGAAAAAGTCAACAGTCAACGGGCAACGGGCAACAGGTCAACGAGTCAATGCTAACGTCATTGCTGTCGACAGTCGACTCTTTATAAGACAGACCGGTTCGGTTCTGTAAACCTGGTTCAGCCTTCTGGACCGGTTCAGACTGGTTCAAGCCCAAAAAATCCCCAAATTTCCTATTGAAAATTTTAGGGTTTTCCCCTAATTCAATTTATGTCACCAGAAAACACGCCGACGACCCCTAAACACATTATTTCCGGCCAAACCAACATAACCCGAACAATCCAAACAACCATCGGGCTTACCCACACGCCAAAATCGAACAGAAATGGAGAACAACGATGGTGAGGCGGAATTCAAAGGGTTTTATACCGATTTCTAGTAAAGGACAACGACGCAAGAGCAACAAAGGGGCTAGTTTTGATCAGAATTGAAAGGGAAGTTGAATGGTGGTTACGGATCGACGAACGGCCTAAGGTAGCTCCCCCGTCAGAGCTTGATCGGAAAAACAAAATGACAGGGAGATTTTGAAGGTGTGATCCGCACGAGAGAGAGAAAAGGGAGGAAAGGGAACGACCGAACTAGAGAAAATGGCTGAACATTCAATTTATACCCTAACAAAAGGGTAAATCACAATGCATGCCATCCAACTTTCTAGGGTTTATTAAACGACACTTAAGTTTTGCAACCTTTACAATTTGGTTACTAAAATTCTGAAAATTTCCAATTAAAATTTCCCAAATTTTAGGGTTATGAATTAGAGATTTTAATCAATTTAGGGTTTTAATTTAGAGTAAAAATTCGGGGTGTTACAATTCCTAACATGTTTAACTTCCCGCGTGTCCTCAACCCTTACCGTAGATCTCGGCCTCTCCAAGACTGGTGGAAAGCTAAACTAAACATGAGATTCGACAGGTCGGTCAGAGTGACCCCCGTCAGGTCCGACAATCTTTCTAATTGAATACCATTAGGGTTTTGATTAGGGTTTCCTGCTAGGTTTTCGTTCATATCGTAGGTTAGTAACGAAATCTATTTTTAACACTAAATCCAATTTCATATAAAAAGTTAATATAATATTAACTTAAATGCAAACATAGAATTAGATATCGAATATGTGGCAAATGGGTTGTTCGGGTGTAGTCACCTAATTTTATCTGACCCATTTTGTTATATATATATATATATATATATATATAATTGATGTATTTTATTTATTTTTGCATATTACAAAAGATCCTAATTACATCAGATATGAGAAGATTGCAAAAGATCATGTTCAAATATAAAAAGGCAAGCTATGTGCAAGGATTTCTCATTATGGAATTACGACAAATTTTTGATAGGATTCGAGCATTTCTGGGCCAAGATGCCTCTTTACATATTGATCATCTTTCAGTTACCTTCCCAACGCATCTTGAAACGCCTTAATCGAACATTGGGAGTTCAAGATATGCTCGTTTTACTAAAGACAACACATGCAGAAAATGGGATATGGGTTTCAATACGGGAATTTGATTTTATTACAAATTTTCATTTATTTTATTGATTATTTATAATTAAGTTCAAACTTAGGCATTTTCCTATTTGTTTTAATTCATTTAGAATTATATTGAATGTAAGGAAAATAGTTTGATTTTATTTTCAAATGTAATTAGTATAAATAAGAAATATGCTTTTAGGGTTTTTTATTTTAGGGTTTCTTGAAGTCTATAAATAGGCTCCATTCACACAACACACAACATAGAGAGATCATTGTAAAAATAATGACGTACACAAAGTATTCTAGAGAGAAATAAAAAGCAAATTTGTTTTTAGCATTTTCTTTTTATTCAAGATTTCACTTTTACTTTTACTTCAAAATAGTGAATACTGAAGGCGTTACGACATCCTTCCGTGTTATAATTGTGTACAGTATCTAGCCCTTTCTCTATTTATATTTAGTATTTTGGTCCCTTCGTTATATTTCTATTACATTTTTATGTATGACTGTTGTTTACTATTGTTGCAATTTAGTCTCAATTTCGCTATCTGTTCAACGTTTTTTTTTTTGTTTCAATTGTGCATATTTGTACATGATATATATTTGTTATTTCCGTAAAATATATGTAATATCTATACATCTATATGTGTTATATGTTATTTTATAATTACAAAAATATTTTATATATTTATATTTATTACATCTTAACACATATGTTTACACCTATATACTTATTATTATTTGCGTTGTACATATATATATATATATATATATATATATATATATTTATATTTTATACCCATATTTATATTACCTTATATTTTTCATTTATAGTTGTATTTATAGTTGGTGTTTTATAAATGTACGTATTTTAATTACTTTTGGTATGCGTTTTTTTTATAAGAAAGGGGTATCGTTATCATTTGTCTCATTAAAAAACCTCCTTAAATCTAATGGAGGAAAAAGAGTGCACATGATAAGATATACAAAACACATGAGGATTACATCCTAAGAGGAACTAAGTCCTCGCGTAATAAATCAACAACAAAATTCGGAACAGAATCCAGAAAAACTAAATCGAGATTCGAGAGACTTGCACGTTTTGCCAAAGCATCTGCAACTTGATTACACTTCCTAGGGATAGCACGAATCGAGATCCGCCAATCTCTCTGGATCACATTCTGGATAGCACGAGTGATAGCAAGAGTAAAACCATCACGCTCTACCTGATGAATAAGCTTGATAGCTTGAGCATTATCGGATTTCACCTCTAAACTCCGAAAGCCTAGATCCCACGAAATAACAAGACCCAGGAAAATACTCCATAACTCGGCTTCCACGACTGAGCAACATCCAATAAATTTAGTAAAATCATGCAGCCAGGAACCAGAATGATTCCTAATCACCCCACCACACCGAGCTTTCCTATCATGAGTTGAGCACGAGGCGTCGACATTTAACTTCACCCGATCGACAGACGGTGGCGACCAACGAGCTATGGTAGTTGATTAATTAGATTTAATTATTTGTTTACATATTTGTTTGTATCCTTATTTACCATAATAATTTTTTTCCATCTTCTTTTAATGTGCTTGAATATGTAAATTAGTTTTTTTTAATAAGTATAACTTATTTTTATAATATTTTAGTATATATATTTTTATTACATTTTTAAATATAGATACATATGTAAATTAATTTATTTCTCCTAATATATAAGATTTTCTTTATACTTTATTACATATTTTGTTCGTATATGGAATTTTATTGTTATATAAACTTTTTAGCAAATAAATAAATTATATCTTTTGGTTATTTTCCCCATAAATATGTATTAACGTGTGTTTTTATACATGTGTTTGTAGTATTTATATTTGGTAATATATATATATATATATATATATATATATGTATAGTTTTTTATATGTGTAATTTTTTGTATGCCTTATTTTTTATTTTGTTTATTATGCATCTTGAACATATAAATCGTAATGTGGTGTTTCACCAAAAGGGGTAAACTGGGTTAGAGCCAAAAGTGTTGGTGGTGATTATTTGTTTACTTTCTGAATGGTGGGACCATTAAAATGAATTCACATTGCACACGAACTTGCAAATTTCGACATTAAGACAACTTGTAATCGGCTACGTATCAACTTTTTGGGTGTTGTGTGGGTGCTCACCCTACTCTATGTGTAATCGACTCCCGAAGTCATTTTTTGTGTTTTCGCAGACAAAAATTGTTGTTTTAATAAAATAAAATAAAATGTTCTTGTTAAAATGATTCATTTTTAGGTAATCCAATCACACCTCAAAAAAAGATTGGTGATGACTTCGTTGTTTTTTACTATCGAGCTCGAAAAGGCTAAGACAGCTTGACGACTCCGCTGTGAACATTTTTTTTACAAAAAAAGAGTCTAGACACAAGCCGATTACACTTTTGTCTTAATATCAGAATTTGCTAAGTTCGTGTAAAATTTAATTTAATTATCCTTTTATGAATATTAATTCATTTTACACACTTAAAATTTGGCATAGTAAGCCCAATACTCGAGCTCCGTCCCATTCGCTTAAGTGAGGGGAAAACGCTATTGCTCTCATAGAAATATTGATTCTCCATATAGACATAGGAAAATGGGTCCCCTTGAGTTGAACTTAATTCACGAGAGACTATAATGGGTGAGGATCAAGAGCCTCGCTACCCTTAGTATGGGACAACGAGGACAACTCGGGAACCTTTCTAGAACCCAACCTTTTGTGTGCATCTAGAAGCCCACCCCAATAGAGCCATGTGGAAAACCTTAGAATTAGAATTTGATCAAAATTATTTCGTAAGAATAGTCCGTGGAAACATCTCCATAAATTTTGGAATGCGCTTCCTAGTTATTATTCGAACAATGAAATTATTTTGGAACTTTTATGCCTTATTTTTGTTATTTTCAAGAGTACTAATCCTTTCTTTTTCTTGTTTTATTTTGTTTTGCATATTTGTTTCTTGTATCCACATTTCATACTTAAAAGAGGTTGATTCTTGAGTCGGTTGCTCGATTAGAAAAACCTTTTGTCATGGGTGGAAGATATCTAAAGAAAGAGGAAGCCAATATAGATGTACATCACTGGTCTGAGGTCAACCAGCGGGAAAAGGGGGATAGTTTGTTAGTTGATCACATGATAGAAACGTTAGAGTATGCTCACATCAGTATTAGGGATGGGCACGGTTCAGGTCAGGTTTTTGGCCCACCGGAACTCGACCCGAAAATAAATACCCTAAACTCACACCGACCCGAACATTTTTTTTAAAAAAATTGGCCTGACCCGACCCGAAAATAAATATACTAAACCCGAATCGACCCTACCTATAGAAAAAATAATAATTTTAGGGACCTAATTGTAAAAAATAATTTTAGGGGACTTAATTGTAAAAAATTGTAATTTGAAGGACTAAATTATAAATAAAATTTCAATTTTAATGACTTAATTATAAAAAATATATAAAGATGGGGTATTATTATAAATATCCCTAAAAAATTTAAGGGGAAATTACACAATTAGTCCCGGGTCAGGTCGGATATTTTCCACCCTAAACTCGAACCTGACCCGAGCTCACCCTTAATAAAAACCAAACCTGACTCGAACCCAATTTTTTCATTAAAAAATTCGACTTGGTCGTGCCGTGCCGGGTCAAAACCTGACCGGATCGAGTAAAATGCTCATCCCTAATTAGTATCAAGTAGAATGAT
This sequence comes from Hibiscus tridactylites, assembly GCA_958450335.1. Classification (NCBI taxonomy): domain Eukaryota; kingdom Viridiplantae; phylum Streptophyta; class Magnoliopsida; order Malvales; family Malvaceae; genus Hibiscus; species Hibiscus tridactylites. The sequence continues at coordinate 76,967,275 of OY288273.1, forward strand.
GCGAATGAGTTGTGAGTAATATGAGACCACTTCGACTATGCAACCAAGCAGCTATTACAGAACAAAGATTTTAGTTCTTGAAGATGGCAACGAAATGAGAAATGATTATTGGTTCACGTGGTTAAGGGGTAACGACAGAAGGTTCCAAGAGTGGGATGAGTTCGACAAGAGTGTCTTGTCCCAAGTTCAAGATGTAGCTAAGCATGTGATGATGTTAACTAAAGAAGCTACAACTCTTCGCCCGTATGTCAGGCCAATAAGGGAAGTGGGACCAAGACTCATGTGCATAATTGAAAAGAACTGAGTGATCGGGCTGAAACATATTCGTAGAACACATCTTTATCTTTTGTAATAAAGACCTTTTTCATCCAATAAAAGTCATTTCTAGAGCGACTATTTATGGAATCAACTCACTTTGCTTGCATTCATGCATTGCATTGTGTTGTTTGTGTTTGTATTAGTTTATGTTTTGATCATTGCATATACACAAACATGATAAAAATATTAATTATGGAAAATTTCATTCTAGCAAAGATTCTGCACAAATACGGTACTCGTTTACAAACCAGAGCTATGGCTAGGGAGGACATATTGACAATTTTAGAAATAAACCATAAGAGTACCCAGAATTGGGTCGATAAAATAGAAAAAGACTTGAAGAAAAAAATTGCACAAGATCAAAGAAACATTGTCAGCCAGATAACAACTATGTTGGGATTCAGAGACCCAGAAAGAGGAAAGTCGTTTGAAGCCGTTGATGTTTTGTCACCCCAGCCCATGATGACATTTCCACCAAATAGGAAGTTTTAGATCCGCATAGAAGGAACCTCAGCCCATATTCTAACGAAGTCTGGGATAAATCTTGGGGAAAACCAAGGCATTGAGATCGTGAATCTCAATGAGGCAGCCAACTGGGCCAGGGTGAATAAGAATCTAGAAGATCGATTTTAAAAGCTTGAAGAGATCATCAGAGCCCTGGAAGGAGGAAACATTTATGGTGGTGTAGACGTTAAGGATCTAAGTCTAGTGTCTGATTTGGTAGTTCCCCCAAAATTCAAAGGTTCTGACTTCGAGAAGTATGACGAGACCACTTGCACTTCGGCGCACTTGACCATGTACTACTGAAAAATGTCACTACACTTGGAAAACGAGAAACTACTCATTTATTGTTTCCAAGACAGTCTATCAAGGCCTGCTACCCGATGGTGTACTCGATTGAGCCGGGTAAACATACGAACCTAAAGAGATATGTCAAGATCTTTTCTTTGAACATTACAAGCATGTGACAGATATGGTCCCAAGCAAGATCGTACTACAGGATATGGAACATAGGTCCAACGCGAGTTTCCGCTATTATGCCTAGAGGTGGCGAGATGTGGTAGCCCAAGTTCAACCTTCACTATTGGAAAACGAGGTTAGTCCAATGTTCGTGGAGACTTTAAATGGTCCCTTCTATGACCGTATGTTAAATCATGCCACCAAAGGCTTCGTAGACATAGTCGTGAACATGGAGTTGATATTGGCGGGCACCAAAAGTGAGAGACTTGATGAAAGAGAATATGATGAGCACCTATAACCTGAACTACTCCAACAATGGAATCCTGTCACGAAAGTAGATGTGGGCAAGCTTGGCTGGAATTCACCCATGCTTTCTTGGAATTATGCTTAACAACCGGACAATAGAGGATTTCCTAGACAATGTTGGAGTCATACTTAAAACCAATCCTTTTGCTTTTGCCCGCGAGCATTAGGATCTTTTGTAAGGGCTTCTATGTTATTCTACTTGTTTAAAAGGTGCATTCTCTTTATTTTCTCAAGTGAAAAACATTTAATTTTTTCCATTTCTCTTCCAAAATATATATTCTATTGTAGAGTCCCTATTATTGATTGTATGAATGATTCTTGGATTTAATCTCGAGATAGAAGGGCAAAACATGTGTCCATGACTAATGGGAAGATCCCATATACATATTTTGATTGAATTTTCCTCTCAAACATTGTTGTTATGGTCTTTGAATGAAGTGATAACTCTAAAATATCTACCAACTGAAGACTGCTTTTATTCGATGATATTTGTGTGTGAAATGACATTTGACATTCCTTCATTCCTTCATGAATAAGAAAATGAAAAAATCCATTGATGTCCCCTTTGAGCCTGATATTTTTTATTGAACCGTAACCAATGATCACTCCCCACGCTGGGGGCAAAGAGGATGAAATGATGTTTGCAAGCGAGGAAAAAAAGCCTATTAGATCAAGCTAAATGTCCTAAATTTAAAATGAAAATGACAAACAGAAAAAGAAAAAAAAAGAAGGAAAAGAAAAAGGAAAAAGAAGAAGAAATGAAAGCTAAAACACGAAATAAAATTTAAAACAAAAGAAAGACATGTGCAGAATCCTTCAAACGAGACATGTGCCAAAAAAGGAAATGAACTCTAGGGTGAAAACCCAAAATGAGCAGTCAGAGTGATCAAAGAATAAAAGAACAAAAATTTCATCAAGAAAAGTTGACCATTGGTTTAATCACCCTTAAACATGTATTTGGGCCTATATATCATTTTTTATAACATGAGCCTAACCTACATTACAAGCCTTTAAAGAACATTTGGATCGCACAAAAATATCTGAAAGAAGGAGTTTGTTTTTAAAACACATTCAACCTAATTGAGTAAACGTTTCTTCAAGAATCTCTAAACTTCTAATGTCTGACTTAGATTAGAAAAGAGGGAATATTGAAATTTGGGGAGTTGATGAGTTAAAGAGAGTCACCTAAATGTGGGACACTGTTCGGTTGATGGATTCATGAATAATTCATACTATAAATTTTGGGGCATCTGACTTTGCTCTTTTACATGTTTGCCATGACTTTTTTCTTTAAATTCTCATTTCTAGCCTTTTCTTGCATCTTACAAGTAGATTGTCATAGATTCACTAAAAAGATTTCTTGGTATTGATTCCAAACATAGGGAACGAAAAGTAAATGCTCGCCATCACATCAGGAAATAATGAAGTGGTACCCAATAAAAGGGACGCCAATTGAACCTCAGATTGAATGAGGGCATCACCTTGCATGAGGAAGGTAAAAACACGTGTTGAAGAGTGTAAGGTGGACCATGTTGTCAAGAAAGACTCGCACATTAGATGCAAAATCCTTAAAACAAGAAAAGGGGATAGAGTTGCACCTAGTGGGCAAATCATTCCATCAGATTGGTGTAATTTGCATTGACCAAGGGTTCAGGGTCCCTAAATTTGATAAGCGCGAGAGAAAGATATTAAAGCGTCAATATCATTCAAAGACATGTAAGGTGAAGATTCCCTTATGAGTAATCCGAAAACTCACAAGGAACATTGAAGGTGCTTGATACTATTCCAGGATTTGGAACTTTCAAGGCCACTTAAGTAGGCCTTTCGCTCAATATTGATGTATCAACTGCAATGATAGTAGGTTTTTAGAAATACGAAACATTTGCATGCAAAGATTAGATGTTTTCTATGAAGCAAAGAGGTACAAAGAATGTGAATGGTGAAACATAGACAGTGAAGATGGTTGTCCGTCTAGGTTGAATGATCAAATGTGCGAAGATAAAAAATGGAAATCTTAAAAGAGAACCATAAAAATTGGCATGCATTCATATGTTAGGCATCCCTGAGAGCTGCTCATAATAATCACATCATTTGTTGAATTTTGACAAGAATATGAAGGACTTTTCCAACAGAAGTAATAGTTGATTTCCACCCTATCACTTTAAGGATAAGACATCCTGTCTTTAAAAGGGGCATTAGTTGAATAAAATCATATGGCACTTCGCTTTCCAGTATGAGCAATAGTTGATTTCTATCCTATCGCTTCGACATTGTATTCAATTAAAGTAATAGTTGATTCCTATCCTATCACTTCTTCCGAAGGGGGCATTAGTTGATTCCTATCCTATCACTTCTTCCAAATGGGGCATTATTTGATTTCTATCATGTGCCATTTCGCTTTCCAACAAGAGCAATAGTTGATTTCTACCATATCGCTTCGGCATTGTGTTCAATTGAAGTAATAATTGATTCCTATCCTATCACTTCTTCCGAAGGGGGAATTAGTTGATTTCTATCATGTGCCATTTCTCTTTCCAGTAGGAGCAATCATTGATTTCTATCATATCGCTTCGGCATTGTGTTTAATTAAAGTAATAGTTGATTCTTATCCTATCATTTCTTTCGAATGAGACATTAGTTGATTTCTATCCTATGCCATTACGATTCCAGTAGGAGTAGTAGTTGATTTCTATCATATCGCTTCAACATTGTGTTCAATTGAAGTAATAGTTGATTCTTATCCTATCACTTCTTCCGAAGGGGAATTATTTGATTTCTATCCTACGCCACTTCGCTTTCCAGCAGGAGCAATAGTTGATTTCTATCATATTGTTTCGACATTGTGTTCAATTGAAGTAATAGTTGAATCATATCCTATCACTTTAAGAACAAGACATCTTATCTTTCAAAGGGGATATTAGTTGAATAAAATCCTATGCCACTTCGTTTTCAAGTATGAGCAATAGTTGGTTTCCATCATATCCCTTCAACATTATGTTCAATTGAAGCAATAGTTTATTCTTATCCTATCACCTTAAGGACAAGACATCTTACCTTCCGAATGGGGCATTACTTGAATAAAATCCTATGCCACTTCGTATAGAGTCAATAGGCGAACGACACCCTATTGCTTCAGGACAGAGCTATGGTTATCAGTTTATGTATCAGACGGATAAAATGAGTGCCTTTTGTTCTTTGTTATATCCATGTTTCACCAGAATGAACAAAGATAGGCAGTTGTAGTCACCTATTTTTATCTGACCCATTTTATTTTATATATATTATTATTGATGTATTTTATTTATTTTTGCATATTACAAAGGATCCTAATTACATAAGATATAAGAAGATTGCAAAAGATCCTGTTCAAAAATGGAAAGTCAAGCTATGTGCAAGGAATTCTCACTACAGAATTACGACAAATTTTTGATAGGATCTGAGCATTTCTTGGCCAGGATGCCTTCTTACGTATTGTCCATCTTTCAGATACCTTTCTAACGCATCTTGAAATGCCTCAATCGGACATTGGGAGCTCGAGATATGCTTATTTTACTAAAGACAACGCGTGTAGAAAATTATATATGAGTTTAATACAAGAATTTGATTTTATTACGAATTTTCAATTATTTTATTGATTATTTGTAATTAAATTCAAACTTATGCATTTCCCTATTTGTTTTAATTAATTTAGGATTATATTGAATGTGAGGAAAGTGGTTTGGTTCCCTCTCCAAATGTATTTAGCATAAATAAGAAATATACTTTTAAATTTTTTAATTGTAGGGTTTCTTGAAGCTTATAAATAAGCTCTATTCCTTTGTAATTTACACAATACAACACAACATATAAAATATTGTAACAACAACGACATACACAAGTCATTCTAAAGAAATAAAAAGCAGAAGGTTTTCTTAGCATTTATTTTGTTTAAGATTTCACATTTACTCTTGCTTCAGAATAGTGAATACGCAAAGCGTTATAACATCCTTTTGCCTTAATTTTGTAAAATATCTAGCCCTTCCCTTATTATAATTAGTATTTTGGTCCCTTCATTGTATTTTTGTTTTTTATTTATTTATGACTATTGTTTACTATTGTTATAATTTAGTCTGAATTTCACTACCTGTTCAATATTTTTTGTTTCAATTGTGCATAGTTGTATATATTCATATTTGTCCTTTCCGTAAAATATATGTAGTATCTATTCATCTATATGTATTATATGTTATTTTATAATTACATACATGTTTTTATATATTTATATTTATTACATTTTACGCATATATTTTTATCTATATACTCATTATTATTTGCGTAGTACATATATATTTATATTTTATACCCATATTTATATTACCTTATTTTCATTTATAGTTGTATATATAGTTAGTGTTTTATAAATGTACGTATTTTAATTACTTTTGGTATATATTTTTATTAATTATGGTAGCTGATTAATTAGATTTAATTATTTATTTACATATTTATTTATATCTTTTTACCGTAATAATTTTCTTTTCGTCTTCTTTTAATGTGCTTGAATATGTAAATTGGTTTTGTTTAGTACGTATAACTTATTTTTATAGTATTTTAGTATATACAGATATATTTTTATTACATTTTTAAATATAGATACATATGTAAATTGATTTATTTCACCTAATATATAAAATTTTCTTTATGTTGTGAATAAAATAACAAAGAACAAGAATGGAAGAACAAAGAGATGAGAGAAAGAGGGAGATTTGTATTATTCTCAAATATAGAATTGTATACAATGCCTTCAATGAATCATCTATTTATAGGCATAAGAAGTACATAATACATTAAACTCTAATTCATAGAGATAATATTCCTAATAATAAATAAATCAAACTCCTTTGATAAAGTTCTAATCATGATAGACATCCACATAGATAAATATTCATAACACTCCCCCTTGGATGTCTATGAAGATAATGTGCCTCGTTAAAACCTTACTAAGATAAAACCCAGTGGGAAAAAAATTCTTTAGTAAAGGAAAAAGAGTACACACATCTTTGATACGCATAACATGTTGCTTCATTAAAAACCTTACCAGGAAAACCCATTAGGACAAAACCTCGGTTAAGGGAAAAAGAGTGCAACGCGTATTTTACTCCCCCTCATGAAAACATCACAGAAGATCTTTGAATCTTCATAATTTAATATTAAATATTATTTTTCTAAAGATCGTGAGGGATGAAACTTTGGAGTAATATGTTCCATGATGTATCCACTTTCAAACTGAGATATACATCTTGCATTATCTTCACACAAGATAGCTTTTATCATATCTTGTAAAAGTAAATTCACATATCTTTTGGATATGTTGGGTCAATGGTCTTAGCCAAACACATTTTTTGACTTGCCTCGTGCATAACAATTATTTCTACGACATTTGAGGAGGCATCAACGAATGTTTGAAGATCTAAATGTAATGATCTTTGTATATTCATAGATATTTCTTGATCAACTAATATATAGTGCTTCAAGACCAAGAAAATATATAATTATCTTTATTCACATCCAACAATCTTACAACTATTGGGATACTCAATAGATATGCTCTATTCATATTGAATCTTTTTAAGATTCTTTCAGCTTATGTCTATTCATAGACAAAAGAAATATATAAAAATGCTCGATCTTCAGGTCGAGATAAACTTGATGTCAAGATTCAAGTTCTTGTATTGAAAGTACTTCATGAGTTTCCAATTTGAAGCTCTTTTGGAGTTCTAAAATTATCATAATGGATCTTGATCCAAACTCCTTTATAAAATACATAAGGAAATCTGATCATTCTTATAGTATTTTCTCAATTAGTATTCACTAAGGCGATTATACCAAATGCGCCAAAATATTCTTGAGACATGTCTAAATAAATTTCCTCGAAATTTTCCAAATGCTTCTAGCATTTTAAATCTTTCAAGGATAAATATGAATCCACAAATAATTAGATGCATGTAAAATCTTTCATAACTGCCAAATTAATTGCATCCACCATGAAGTAATTAAAATTTTTCATAAATCATAGTTCAAGTCGTATTTACGACTACTTATTTCTGCCTCACTTGTATTACACCTTTAGGTGTTTGGACTGCTGGTCCAAATACTTCTCTTTTAGAAGTTCAAAGCATCTTTCTATATTGGCCAATTCAATATCTATACTTCTTGATAGATTTCTATACAAGATCCTCGATTTTTTTCTTTACTTCTATAGAAGTGTTTTATGTAAAATTGTTTGTAAAATCGTTGTCGACAACTTTCCAATTTTCTGGTTCCATTCTCGTAGTGACATAACTCATCGAGATCTCTTCAAGATTTCAATATTTATTTCAGGTACCTGAAACTCTTCAAGAGTTTTATTATTAGTTATGTTTTGGGTCTCTTTAGGAGCACCTACCTCCAATATGTGATCATCTCATAATACTTTTCATTTACGAGAATTTTGATCATTGGAACCATTTCAACTATCATGCTTCAAGCATGATTTACATCCACTTGCTCTGACATGTAATTTAAACTTAGAGCATTTCAGCTGGTATATAAGACTTAATTACTCTCATTAGGTCAGTAAATATGTATGGCAGTTGACATGTAATAACATGAATTATCTTATGAACTTCTAGTTCATATACGAGGATTTAGATAATGATAATTCATTTCCTTCTTTATCCATTTGATTATTCTCTCCCCCTGATGTTGAGAAAAATCATCTAATAAATGATTCTCCAATTAATGTTTAAACATAAAAGGAGATTCGTACTCAATATATATTCTCAACCCTTTTTACTTGCCCATTTTGTGCGTTATGGTGGAGCAATTCAACTATATATCGCACATTCAAAAATTCAAAAATGGGAAATAAGACTTCTGACCAAAAGTCAAATCATAATGGGGAGTTTATTATAACTCGTTGGCTTGATGCGTATAAGTGTTGCTATATGGAAATACCATATAAATAATAAATGTTTTGTTCTCACAGTTTAGCTATTAAATAGGAGGCATCCAATTAAAAATTTGCTAAACCGTATTTTTCATAATCAATAGGCTTTGTAACAACCGATATAGCCTAAAATATAAACCCACAATATTTTGCAAAACGAATAATCTAATTGCATAATCTGAATCTTTTTAAAATCAATCTCACAAACTTCTGGTTGTAAGTTGATAGAACAATGTAGATGCATATACTAAAATCATATAAAACTTTCCACATTTGTGGATATATGGACCCATATTTCGTTCAGATATGCAAGACATACAGTCTCAACTTTAGTACAAGAACTTTAAGTTCTAATTCTTTTGGTAAGTGGGATCATCTATATCCTTTGAGAACAAACAACACAAGAACTTCAGGTTCTTTTAGTAAGTGAAATTTAATCAATTTTTTTAAGCAACACAAGAACTTCACGTTCTTTAATAAGTGGAATTTAATTAATTCTTTTGAGAATAAGCACCACAAGAACTACATGTTCTTTTAATACATGTGCATGTAAATCTCAATAATTTTTGCACCATTATTGATCAGGATGGTCTAACCGATCATGCCAACTATATATATGTGTGTATATAACTTTGAATTTGTAAACTTCTTGTTTACCATAACATGTAATTCAATCTCACTCGTACATGTCTAGTACGGCCATCAAAATTGTTCCTTTAAATAGGAATATATTTAGCTCTTTCAGAGCTTTCAATTGAAATTATCTTTTGGTAGCAATATATAGCTCTTCTAGAGCTTTCAACTGATTTTTGGCTACCAGAACTTATATCCATATTGGCTTATTGCAAATGCCAATTGATAACATATGTTATCTATAATTCCCAAAGGAATATTTTGCGAACACATATTGTTATCTTAAAATTTCCACTTATAGTGGTGACGATATTATTACCATTAGCGGCAATTATTGCAATATTCACAATTCTGCACTTTTCATAATGTGCTTTCTCTCAAGAATTTATTGCTCTTCTAGAGCATCAATATTTGCAGTACTTTGAGATATAATACTCACATTATTCTCTTGCATTTAAATGGAAAAATATATCTTATGCTTATGTTGAGCATAAATCGTCACCATAAATTGTATTTGACAAGTAATCATGTTAAACAAAATAAATAAATATCATAATATATAAATATAAATATAAAACGTAAATAATTAATGTGTGTAAAATAAATAAACGTAAAGTAAAATAAAAATAAATAAATAAATAATTCTCTTTAAAGTTATGAGAATAATTAGAAGATGATTTATTCTTTTCGAGGGTTATAAGAAAATCAACAACGTCCAAAAGAGTTGGACCAACAATGTCCAAATAAAGTTGGACCAGTATCATCTTCATCATGTTTCGCAAACAAAATTTGCTTTTATTTTCTTTCATTTATCATTCAATGATTCTTGATTTTTCAACGTACAACACGTACGAGACCAATGGTTTATAATATCACATTGGTAATAAGAAGAGTTTTACTTCAATAGAATGATCTTTATCACTCTTGACATCCTTATAACCTCACTACCGGTGAGTAGAAGTATTCTTAAAATGACCATATTTTTCATGTCTATATTCATAGCCTCGATCACGACCACAACTTCTAATGTGGTTTTTATTCCTTCCATAATATAATCTCACATTCACTTCAGGGAATGGAGTAGAGCTAGTGGGCCTTTAAAACCTTTTTCACATATCCTTATCATAGAGAACAAAGATTTAATCCCCATACGCGGCATTGTTAAACATGTCCACAAGGTTCTTTAAAAACCTCATTTGAGACCAGTAGCCTCGCAGAACGGGATGTCCAACCAATATACTTGGATTATATCGAAATTATGTCTCTAATTGAATAATGATTTACCATGTTTGCATTCACTTCAGGGAATGAAACAGTTCCAATAATCGCATGGAATAAACATTATGCTTGCATTCACTTCAGGGAATGCCCCATCATTGATAATCGCATGGAATAAAACATCATGCTTTGCATTCACTTCGGGGAATGCCTCCCATAAAACTTTTGAATCAAGACCAATTTTCGTAACTTGAAATTGGGAGAAGTCTATGGTCGAGTTTTTCGACGAAGAAGAAATATTGCTTTCGAGCAAATATAGACTTTATAACAATATTTTTATAGATCGAAATTCACCATGATTTATCGCACTTTAAAATCATAGTTTAAGGGGAAAATAGATTTTACCGATAATGATTTTCCTTTCGAGAACGATGGAGACATAGCAAATGAACGAGACAGCTTCTCATAATCCTTTTATATCACGTCTCTTTCCAAGTCATTTAAATACATGTAAAACTCAAAACAAGGTTAAAAATATTAGCTTTCACCAATAGAATAACGTAAATAAAAATTGATCTCAATATAAACATATTGAAGAAACGTACCTCTTTTGATTTTATCTTGATTCAAGCCATATCAAAATACATCAACCAATTTATAAACCTCTTATGTGGATGTACGCACATCACCTTAAAGCAGTGTTAAAGAACAATGCTACACCAATAACATCAAAATGGTTGATCGTTGTTCGATCAAATTCACATCAAGAAGGAAAGCACCATAACCAAGTGCATTGATACTCGAGATTGAACCGTCACCTATCCAAGTACATTCCCTGAAGGTTTCGCTCTAGGTTAAATATATAAACTTGGTCCAATAAACATCATATAATATTAGATCAAAATAATAATTAAATAATATATTAAAATATATCAACCTTAATTTGTGAGTGATTAGTCAATCACTATATCTATATGTAAATAAGTAAAACATACCAGACTTTCCAAGCTAAATTGAATATATTGAATATATGGTACATGTGATCGCCAATATCAAATTGAAATCTTTTCGAAAATCACCAACAAGAACCAGGGTAATTGGGCGAGATTTCATGGTTCGCTCAAGCCTTCAAAATATGTTACCATACTTTTTCAAAAATAAAGACCAAATTAAAATATCAAGATAAAAGCAATCAATAACAAAAAAGTGGGAAAAAACTTATCTTCGGTTCAACGTAGAATCAAATTTGTTTCGGTGACTACTTTGGGATTCAAACAAAGAGCGCCAAAATCTTTCGAGCAAACTCATGCTGATAACGTGTTGTGAATAAAATAACAAAGAACAATAATAAGAACAAAGAACAAGAATGGAAGAACAAAGAGATGAGAGAAAGAGGGAGATTTGTATTATTCTCAAATATAAAATTATATACAATGCCTTCAATGAATAATCTATTTATAGGCATAAGAAGTACATAATACATTAAACTCTAATTCATATAGATAATATTCCTAATAATAAATAAATCAAACTTCTTTGATAAAATTCTAATCAAGATAGACATCCACATAGATAAATATTCATAACACTTTATACTTTATTACATATTATTTTCATATATGAAATTTTACTATTATATAAACATTTTAGTAAATAAATAAATTATATGTTTTGGTTAATTTCATCCACATATATGTGTGTATTAATGAAATGTTTTTATACATCCGTTTGTAGTATTTATATTTGGTAATATATATCTATTAATATGCATAGTTTTTTTATGTGTAATTTTTTGTATGCCTTATTTTTTATTTTGTTCGTTATGCATCTCGAACATATAAATCATAATGCAGTGTTCCACCAAAAGGGGTAAATTGGGTTAGCGCCAGAAGTGTTGGCGGTGATTATTTGTTTACTTTTTGAATGTGCTGCCGTTAAAATGAATTCACATTCATAAAATAGATAATAATTTAAATTTCACACGAACTTGTAAATTTCGACATTAAGACAACTTTGTAATTGGCTAGGTACTAATTTTTGAGCGCTGTGGGTGCTTACCCTTCCCCACGCGTAATCGACTCTCAAACCCGTTTTTTTTGTTTTCGCAAATATATATAGAATATTAGTTTGTTCTTATAAAAACACATCTTTTTGTTTGTCAATTTTCATTTAGATTTTTTTTTTGTTTTAAAAGGAGGACTTCGATTCTTGAATATGAATAATACACTATTGATGCAAAACTCGTTTCAACTCGAAAAATCTTTTTTTTTACTTCGTAGCAATTTCATATATTCTTATAAATTAACCTTATGACAATTTCATATATTATTATTATTATTATTATTATTATTATTATTATTATTATTATCCAACAACAAACTAGTAAAAATTGTTTGGTCCAATCACATTTAGCTAAAATAAATCTGGGTTACTTACTGTTTGAATTGTCTTCAGTTTAGTTGAAAATCGATTTATGTACATGTCAATTCAATTTATTTAAAATTTTAAATCATGATCATCTTATTCAAGTTAAAATCAGATCTTAAATTAAGTGAATCGCTTCAAGTCTAGAGTCATATTTGTCATGTGTATCAAAAACTCAAAACCAAAATTAGAATTCAAACATATAAAGGCTAAAAGGAAAGCTTAATTTGGGCAGGCCCAACAATAACGATAATAATAATAATCGGGAATTAAGCGTGAAATAAAATAATTGAAAACACAGTTTTTCCAAAGTTGTCTCAGGTGTCCACGTCACTTCTCGAGTTAATCCACGTGGTTTCTTTCTATATGTCCCTTTACCCGTGGGTCCCACCAGACATCCACTTGTCTTCTAGTTCCTTCCAAAACGAAATATCCTCAGCAACATTTTCAATTTTCTTTTAAAAATTTAAAGTAAATAAATATAGGTCTAATATGATTTTGGTCCATCAATTATGCTGAAATTTTAGGTTTAAGTTGTCAACTTTAATTTAAAATAATTTAATCCTTTTAGTTTTATAATATTATCGATAGGTCCAAATTAATAATCCTTTGAATAAGTAATTAATAATCTGTGTATCGACTTGGGCAATGTCAATAATATCCTGAAAATAGAGAACTAAATTATTGCAAATTAAAGTTGCAGTTAAGTCTTAAATTTTAGCATTGTAGAGGGACCAGAATCAAATTAAACCAAAATATTAGTATTGAATATTTTGAATTAGATTTATTTTCTCTCTCTATCTTCTCTTCCTTCTTGAAATGTTAAATCTGGACCGCGAACTAAGCTTTTTTCTCTTCTTGTTTGTTGCCGCCCTCCGCGTTCCCTCTACAAATTCTCTCTCTCATAAACAATAGAAACCCTAACCCAAATCTTTCGCGCTTATTTAATTTTTAACTCCAACCTCAGATTCTTCTTTTTCTTTTTTAACTTTCCACGAATCTCAGATCCGCAAGATTTGAAATCTTGTGTTTCAATCGTCCTGCATGGTTTATTCCTCGTTTTGCCATAGAATTCTATGTGATTTGGATTCAATATCTGTATATTTCCTTTGATTTTTCGCTCTGTATAGGTAGTTTTATCTTTTTCTTTTTTTTACTATTTAATTTTGGTGAAATTTCCGTTTGGCGAAGTTTTATTTCAAACTTAAATAACGGTTAAGCGGTTATATGATTTTTTTTCTTTCTGTTTTGAATTGTTTGTTAGTTGAATTGAATTTTTCTTTTTGTTTGTTTTGCAGTTAGGTTTTTGGATTCCTGCATATTGGGAGGAACACATTCAAGTTTTCAATTCGAATTTGGAATCGAGTTTCAGTGTATGAACAGTTAAATCTTAAGGATCTTTTCTTTCTTCGGATTTCCTCTTATGAATGCTGTCATTATCAGAAATTTGTGAACAAATTGTTGTTGAATGGAGGAAGAAGCAGTTTGTTTGGGAATCCCAACAGAGGAGGTTACGGAGAATGTAAATGCTATGAAGCCAGAATTGAAGCGAGACCGTGAATGTCTTGATCCGGAACCAGAGTCTGAATTGGAGGCGTCTCCTAACAAGAAACAAGCGAAAGAAGTCTCCAATGAGGATATTGGATCAGAGGTTTCGAACCCAATTGTTTCTCCGAAAGAAAATACGTCTAGTTTCCGTGACATAATCAGTAGAAACCAGGCTGGTAGCGGTGAGGTTACTTCTGTTTGTTCCCGGAATTCGAGCTTTGATGAGAGTCTTAGTGATAGTTCTCAAATGGGTGATACATCTGCTGCTTTGTCTAGTTCCCATGTTACATTGGAAATTCCAAAACACTTGAGTTCATCAGGGATTAGGAAAATTACATTTAAGTTTAGCAAAAGGAAGGAAGACTATGATAATGAAACTTCATATTCAGTTGGCGGTGAATGTATGAATATGGAAAATATTTATGGGAATGGTTCAGTTGAATGGAGTGGTCGATATTCTTGTGCTCCCAATTTGGAATTGAAAATGTCTAAGAAGGTTGTTCCCAACTACCCTACAAATGTTAAGAAGTTGTTAGGGACTGGCATTCTTGATGGAGCCCGAGTGAAGTATATTTCTATCTCAATGGAGGTAAATTGGTTTTTCTCTATCTAAGCCAAGGTTAATTTTGTTTTTGTTAGTGTTGACTTTTTTATTAAAGTTATTACAATTTTTATCATGGTTTTTAGAGAGTACTGGATGGAATTATTCACGCTGGTGGATATTTGTGTGGATGTTCGTCTTGTAATTTCTCCAAAGTAAGTAATTCAACTGTTCCAGTTAGTACTATTTTTTTTTCTGTAAATGCTTAGGTCTTAGGATGTATTATGTTAGCTGAAGGTTGTCTTGGGTGTGAGTAGGTGCTAAGTGCCTATGAGTTTGAGCAGCATGCTGGTGCCAAAACTAGGCATCCAAATAATCACATATACTTGGAGAATGGGAAGCCAATATATAGTATTATTCAAGAACTAAAGACGGCTCCACTCAGCATTCTGGATTCAGTCATAAAAGATGTAGCTGGTACATCTATAAACGAGGAGTCCTTTCAGGATTGGAAAGGTACTAATTTCTGTTTTCATGCTTTGATTAGTTTTATCTTGGTTGTCTGTAGATCCTATACCATCTCTTATTGTGTCCTTTTTGAATTTTTTAATAGATTTATAAACTTTTTGATCTCAAGATACTGCTGATTTGATACATGATCAAATTCTTTTGAAACTAAAAGAAACAAACAAACAAACAAAAAAGATGTGAATTCAGTAAGAGGACTGCCATTTTTCTTGAGGTTGCTTCCCTTGTTATATGCAAATGTATTTGGGGTCTCAGGCTTCCAAATCTAGTTATTCAAAATGGAACACAAAATCATTAAGATCAGAAATATCTAGGATCAGATTGCTTTGTGTAATTAGTGGTTACACAAATACATCCAATGCTTGTGAATATCACGTGGAAATTTATGATGGCATAATAATAGAAATTAAGCAAATGGGAAACAAAAGAATAGGTATAAATTCAATCAGAGGGTGTCAATTACAGTTGAGGTAATTTCCATCAGAACTGGTTGGCATGTGTGAAGTTGAAGAAAAAGAAAAATTGCCCACTCAAGCAGCACATGCAAGAGTGAAGAAAAAAATTCAGAGTTTCAGACTCTTCTGCTCTCTCACGCGTAGTTGTGCAATAAGAATACTTGATTCTTTTTCCTTCTAGCAGTTTCATTGTGTTGCACAACAGGGTGAATTTTACTATTCGGATATCAAATCAAATATAATATTCCAGATGTATTAGTAGCAATACTGTCAACCTTCAAGAAAAGGGAAACCTTATTTTATACCTTGCCAGTATAGAGCTGCATTTTACTTTTTCTATTGTATATGTTTTAACATGCTGTTATATTCTGCAGCTAGTCTTCAGCAAAGTGACGTAAATGTTCAAGCAGAGAAGATATATAAGATGAAACCTCCTACTTTGCCTAGTTCTATGAGGTAAATATGAAGTTCTGGTGATTTCCATTTCTATAAACTTTGCATGTTTCAACTGTTATAAAAAAATTTCTTCCGTGTCCTTGTCTGATGGGCTGTCTCATTGAATTATCTGGGCTTTCAATTTTGATTAGGATTCTAACCTGTTGGTTTTATCTGGGTGCTTAGTAAAGTTGAATCTAGCATTTGGATGTCATGATTACTTTTAAATTTTAATTCTCATAGGAATTGTTGGATAGAAGTTTATTAGACTAATTTGCAGGATTGCATGATGATGACTAATTCCTAGAGAGGGCTATTAAAAGCACCGTTCTTTTTTTTTTTTACGTTCACTTCTCTGATGTTCTACCTTTAGTAGGCCTAATTCAGTCATGAAGCGAAAGAGAACTGCGGATGGTGGTATGAAGAAAAGGTATTCCGTGGCATATATTGTGCTACCTCTCTTTGTAAATCTTAGTTCTTCCTGATTTAAGTTGGAATTTCTTTAAATTGTTGGCAGGGATAATGATTTGCATCGGTTACTTTTTATGCCAAATGGACTTCCAGATGGAGCAGAATTGACTTACTTTATCAAAGGACAGGTGCAATATTTTATTGGATACAATATGGTTGATTAGCAACAATTTATTCCTATTAGTGGTGCTAACCAAACCTTTAATTGTGTTTTTCAGAAGTTACTGGAGGGCTACAAGCAGGGAAATGGTATAGTATGTTGCTGTTGTGAGAGAGAGGTGAATTTCCAATTCATTAACAATGTGATGCTAGACTACCTCTTGCATTAGTGATTTTTGTTTTATTTATTTATTTATTTGGTGTGAGCAGCTTAGCCCTTCACAGTTTGAAGCACATGCCGGAATGGCTGCCAGAAGACAGCCGTAAGTGGTCTTTACAGGACTTGATCTTTCCTAGAATGTTGTTACGAGTTCTTTATCAAGTTTCTTTCTGTACACAGGTATCGCCACATCTATACATCTAATGGATTGACACTTCATGATATAGCGTTGTCATTAGCAAATGGGCAGTCTGTTACTACTGGTTCCAGTGATGATACATGTGCAGTGTGTGGAGATGCTGGAGATCTGCTTCTTTGTCGTGAATGTCCTCAGGCTTTTCATCCAAGTCTGTAATTTCTTCTTTTTTTTATCAGTTTCTTTCTTGTTTAGATAGGTTTTTTATTTACTGTGGTGTTCTAAAGATTCAGTTGAGTGGCCAGCATCAAATGATGCTTCATGTGACCAATTCATTAACTAGACATAGCATGTGGGTCAGCATTTGGAGGTCTAGTTGTGTTTGTGCTTTCATGGCAATGATAATCATGACTGTCTCTTACAAATTATTTTCAAAAGATAAATGGTGGATGTAGATCTCTTAACTTGTTATCATTTTGCATAATCTTAGCTGTAAAAATACATTTGGTATTGTTATTTTTGCCAGATTTTCTTTTTGGCGCAAATTTTCTTTCATTAATACTATTGGATATTTTGTTGCAGCTTGTTTGAATCTAGAGCACCTTCCTGAAGGCGAATGGCGTTGTGCAAATTGTGCAGATGAACATGGTTCTGGTAGAAAAGCTGTTTCTGGAGAAGCTTCTAGTACAGCAAGACCGATTGTGATACGATTAACTAGAGTTGTTAAAGCGCCAGAATTTGAAATTGGTGGTTGTGTTGTTTGCAGGTTGGTACAACATATTTGAAATGAGCTTGAATGTGTAACTAAGTCTATCCATGGCTCCATCAAATATGAGTCAATGAATCTATCCACTGCTTTTAGATTTTGTTTTATATATTACTAAATTTGTGTTATGAGATTTCCTTTTTCAGGGGACATGACTTTAGTGGCTCTACATTTGATGATCGAACGGTCATTCTCTGTGACCAAGTATGTGTTGTTTCCTCATCCTATTTCTATCCAAGCCTGCATTTTTTCGGGTGTAATATTGTCTTTTTCATTTTTTTAGTGTGAGAAGGAGTTCCATGTTGGTTGCTTGCGGGATAGTGGACTATGTGATTTGAAAGTAAGTCTGAAATGTTCTGGTAGATAATTGTTAACTTATTACATGCCAGTTGAGGTGTTTACCTTTGATTTTCATCCATGCTACAGGAAATTCCCGAGGATAAATGGTTCTGTTGTGATGACTGCAGCAGAATTCATGGGGCACTCCAGAGTTATGTTTCCAGTGGGGTGCAGATAATTCCTTCTTCATTTGCAAATGCAATCAGAAGAAAGTATTTAGAAAAAGGATCATTAATTGATGGAGCCCCAGATTGTGTTCAATGGAGAATACTGAGTGGAAAAAGCCGTTATCCTGAACATCTGCCATTACTTTCAAGTGCTGCTGCAATATTTCGAGTAAGCATTTCCTGATATGAAACTATTATTTTTTTTGTATTATAACCTAGTTGCGCAAAATATTTATACTTTTTTTGTCACTTGGTCTTTTTGTTAGAACTAATGTCACTTTTAACCTAGTTTTTCTTCGTGCTGAGAGTTTGTTTTCAAATCGAAATTTGAAGATGAACTCAGTGCCATGAGTGGTTATAGTTTTTGAACAATATAAAGAAGGAACTTGTTCTTGGAGTGAATGCAAATGAACTTTTTCTGAACAATATAAAAACAGAACTTGTTCTTGGAGTGAATGCAGATGAGCTTACACAGACATTCTAAGACGGCTATTTGCATATTCTTCCATCCACATTTCAGCTATAGTTTTAATCAAAACAGTTGAAACATTCTTTAGCATACAATCATTATGAGGTAAGGGTGGAAGGAAGTCGTTCGTCTTATAGAGTATGATCACATATATTTTGTATTTGGGGAACATATTATCAATTGCTGATTGATAGTATCATTAAGTTCCAGAAGATGAAATATTCTTCTCAAATCAAATTCATGAAAACCCATCCATGAAAATTATTAAAATTGCATTTGAGTTGAAGACGAGATTTCAAGTAAAATGATTTTGTAACCGATGTGATTACATTCGGGAGTATTTGGTTTTCTATGGGATTTTTGTGAATTTTCCTATGTATATATACTAGTGTTGATCATCCTGCAGATATTTCATTACTCAAGTTGTATAATGTATATAACAATTGCCTGCCTGCTCAGATTATTTGCACTTTTTGACAGGAATGTTTTGATCCCATTGTTGCAAAATCTGGTCGTGATTTGATTCCTGTCATGGTCTATGGGTATGTACCTATTCTTACCCTGGTTTTTTTCCTTTTTGCCTCGTAAATCTGGAACTCTCTTTATGGTCAGGAAAAGATGTTCATTTATGTGGTTAATGGGACATCTTGACTTATCACAATTTTTGCAGCTGAACAATATTTTACTGATATTGTTAAGACAAATACTTTTACTAGTGTTCTGGTTTGTTTTGATCTGATGGTTAGTGTTTGAACTTCTTTTAGGAGAAATATATCCGGACAAGAGTTTGGTGGAATGTATTGTGTGGTTTTGATTGTGAGGTATATTGCTCTCTCTCTCTCTCTCTTTATTCTTTAGTGGGTGGTTCCTTGGTGTTCTTGTCTTGTTGATTACTTTATTTATTTATGAATTGATACATGATGCACATGTGCAGGTCTGTTGTTGTATCCGCTGGTCTTCTTAGAATATTCGGCCAGGAGGTTGCCGAGCTTCCTATCGTAGCTACAAGTAGAAAACATCAAGGAAAAGTAAGTACTTCAATAGGTTGGTCAAAGAATATGCCATTGCTGTCAACTTTAATCCTCTTTAAATCTGTTTAAAGTGCAACCAATGCTATGTTCACGCTTTTGCAAATTTGTCACCTTTAAATGCTTTGAAGATAAACCTCTCGGCTCTCGGGCCCTAACTCTGTTACACTGTCAAGTATCGGTTTTGTTAACTGATCATGATTTGCCTATTTGGCTTTGTTATAGGGATATTTCCAGGCATTATTTGCTTGTATTGAGAGTTTGCTGAGTTCCCTGAATGTTGGAAACCTGGTGCTCCCAGCTGCGGATGAAGCTTTGTCAATTTGGACAAAGAAGTTTGGCTTTGCTAAGATGAGTGAGCAGCAAGTAAGTGCAGTCTAAATCTTTTACTTTTTCAAAAAATACAAAACTCTGAACTCTGGATCCGAACCTGAAAATCCAATTCGATTAATAACCCAAACACAAATCTGACTCGACTTGATTTGATCATAAAACCAGTCCAACCTAAACTTGAATCAACCCTGAACCAAAACAATTGGAACCTGAAATGACCTGAACAAATAATCTTAAACGATTTGAACACAATGTTTTGACCCTAAAAACTTGTAACTGATCCAAATCAAAATTATTTGAATTCTAGACAGACGTAAATCAACATTATCCTACAATTTTAAAAATATGAATTGACCTGCTTTCAGTCCAATCCAACTTATCCAGTTGACATGTATATTTTCTGATATGGTTGTACATAATACTAAACAGGAGAGTTAAGCTATTGTGAACTTTGTTTTATGTCCAGTTGTCCAAGTATCAAAAGGAGCTTCAATTGACGATCTTTAAGGGAACGGTGATGTTGGAGAAAAAGGTAGAGCCGTTATCCGAATAGTGTCGGTCATCTTCTTCCTGGCAAGCTTTCATCAAAATACCAAGATTTGGCATTAACCTTAGGTCTAATTTGTGTTGCTGGTCTTGACATTTTTATTCCAGTTTTTTGTTTTCATCCACCATAAATGGTTTTGTTTTCTGTACAAAACTAGAACTAAACCGTGACCGAAGGATGTAAGAGAAGAGTGAATCAAACATGCATTGCATGCTGACCCTTTTTCTTAATTCATGCATGCAGCAAACGAATTTTGCTCTCTTTTTTAGCATTGTATTTAACCCTTTAGAATGAGAAAAAAAAGTCATAGCTAAAAGTTATGTTATCATATTGGATATGGATACATTTATTTTAATAGTTTTTTCAATATGAAGTGCTCAAAGTCACCTGACTTGCTCTTTCTCGGAAGATTTCTGTTAATGAAATTGAGTAATTCATGGGTCATCTGTTTTGGTTGAAAATAATTTCTAAGTTCTAATTCATATATAAAAGAAGGAAAAAAATGAAACTAATGGCACGAAGCTTTTCATGCGATCAAACAAAGATCGACAAAAGCTATCACTACAGGACTATGACGGGAACCCCTTATCCATATTTCGTTTTAATTTCGGTGTTAATGTGGTATAGAGTTGAAAATGCATGTGATGTCAAAGGTCGTAGCATAAAACTGAGATCTTCACTTTTTCATTTGATTGCCTAATTAATTCTTGTAATTTGTGAGTTATTCTTCAACCCAAGTGGTTTAGATAAAAATGTGATCCTGGAAATACTTAGCATCCCTATAATGATCTTATTTACTAAACATTCGAGTATATTTTCGATTTTGAGAAGAGGAAATAAGGTGGTATTTGCTTGTATTGTATTATTGACAAAATTGTTTGAAAAATTATAAGTTGGAAAGGTCAATTTTTGTCTCAAACAGAACACGAGGTCGGTTTCTATCGGTAGAGGACTATGACGACGATCCTTTATCCCTATGTTTTTTTTTTAAATTTCGGTGCTAATGTGATCTCCTATATGTGTTATTGTCATACCTTCGCTAAACTTTTTTTAAAAAACCTCACTTTCTGGGAAATCGATTCTACACTGCAGTCCGGCATCTCCTTTCGAAAGTTACCTCCGAAGATCGGCAAAGCCCCTGGAGTTCACAGGTCTCAGAGACTCGTAAGCCCCCGCGGAGTAACCACCATAGCTCCTAGCCTTCACTATGCTCCACCATACTCCCCTGCACTGTGCTCCACTCATTGCGGAGCCCAGACGTGATTACACCCCCGAAAACTATCACATTCGGCCAGTGCGCCAAGACAAGACAACCATCATGTCTGACTGAGCTCACAGCATGACAAGACGAGCTACCGCCTGCTAGCCTACCAATAGTCATCACTAGGCCTAGTATGGTTTCATCAAATGTCTCTCCATCTAATTCAACGACTAACCATGGTCCTTTGTGGCTCCCGGCTCGTCCCACGACGAGTGAACCACTCATTGTCAACCCCACACCTTTCGTCGACCACCATCTCTACCTTTCTGTTTGGTGTCGCCCAAAATTGACATCAACAATTGGTGCGATGAGCGTGTACTACTTTCCAACCAAAAGAACCAGTCATGACAGTTCTCATGTTCCCGGCAACTCTCGCCATTATCGGTTTCTGCTGGCAACAGTACATGCGAAAACAAGGGGGAGAATGACGAAAAAATGGGACAACAATTTCTCACAACACGTAGAGAGAGGTGTCGTCGGAACGACGGGTTAACAATATCTCATTAGATCAGTTGGATGAGATAGGACCCCGGTGAAGTATACGGTGCTTGTCTAGAGAAGATGCACCCTGCCAGAGGAACCAACCTCGCCCCAACGACCGCGTCGAGCCAAAGGGAACATCTTGTCTATGCTTGCCAAGAGCGTACAATAGATGTATCCTTGAAGAAGACCCAGGACCCTCAGTTTCTGTTGAATTTCCCCCGGAGGCAAGGGGAAGATGAAGTAACGGGGGCATCCAAGGAGGATGTCCGCCATCCTTTCCTCGGGTCAGTCCATGAAAGCAACCTACCCTAAAACGACAACCGGAGAAAAGTGGAAGAGCGAGAGTAGAGGTACAAGGGAGACCAACTCGCGGGAGAAGATCGAATGACATCTAAGAAGACAACGCGAATGAGGAGCACCTCTATCTGCGCCCCTACCTTTTATATCCTTTCCCCGTAAATAGACGTCGTCTGTGGTAAGGACGACTATATATTTAAACATCGTCAGGGGCAAGCGTCCCCCTCCTTGTAAATGTAAAAACACAAGTTATATGGTAACCCCGCCTCTTAGTTGCCTTTGTGTGCAGGAATATGGGAAGCGCGGCGGACCTCACCCTCGAATGAATGAAATCAAAATGGATTCTACTACAAACGACTCTCCAACGAGTAATCTTTTCTACAAAAAATATAAGGTACGGGGGTTAGCCCACTCATGCATAGAGCGTCTCGGGAACTTGGTATAGTCTCGGGGTAAAATTTGAATTACTTAGACCTACAAAATGTTTGAGTGTATGCTTATCCACTAAAACAACATAATAATTATGTGCACACGCAAATGAATGAACGCGGATGCGTATGGACTAATGGGGGAACATCCGCCTTTCGGCGTTGCCACCACATGAGTATATCAAGTCGTCTCCATCCATTTTAACACTGTCGGAACCACGACTGTTTTTACGAATCTCGATGTTGGATTATGCCCAAAGATTAATCATGAGATGTTTATAAAAGACATACTTATTTTATCTTGTTTATTAATAAAGTCATTATTGTTATTTTAGTCTTATTCCGTGCATCTATAAATAAATTGAATTATAATAAAATCCTTAGAATAATATAGTTATTCTTGAATGTCTTTAGTCGAGAATTATTGTGGGCGTGGACAACAATAATATATTAAGACTAATATGTAGTTGATTAATAACAAAGTGTTATTATTAACATAGAGATGTCAAAATCAACACATAAGTATGTGTTAGAAAACGACATACTGGACTGACCCGCTATGAGCATGTTTCTTGGATTATTATGTGATAGTCACATCATTGCTCATATGATAACTAAGTGTATGATCCTCAGACTTGAGATCATCATTATTTCAATATCGAGAGTGACATATTTTGATGCAGTCAAACGTGTGTTGTAACAGACTACACTATAAAGACTGATATTGGATATGTCACACTCTATATAGCAAAATATGGTTGATCAAGATAAGATTTATCCCTCCTACATAATAGGAGTAATATCGTGGGCCACTTGATTAAGTGAGACTAGAAAATTTATGATCATGCTCGAATAAATTGATATGAGATATCATAGTTATTCGTTTATCATAGTCTACTCAAGATATCAAGAAATATTAAATGTACTATAAAAGTGTGACTAATCCATGACTTGTGTTCGATCTATACATAAGGACAAAAGGATGTAATATATAAAAGAAGTTAATCATGAAAAAGGTAAAGTCGAACTACGACTTCATGTAACTTAGGTAGCAATGATGTATTGCTAGATGCCACACATTGTTTGTAATATTAGAATTGTTCTAGATATTACTACTAACGTTACATGAACCTACAAGGGTTACACCCTATGATTGAAACGAACAAATATCGACTAGACATCATGTGTACAAACTTATTGTACACGTAATAATTATTAAAGACGAAATTATTATAATTATTGTAATTATAGATAATCTCGTTTATATATATTTTAATAATTAAATAATTATTGTAATTATCAAATACTATTAAAATATATATCTCTAAAGAAACCTAATTAAAGTAGAATTAGGTTCTACATATTTAATTGTATTTGGTTAAATATATTGTATATTTAATGAATTTGAATTAAAGTATAATTAGATTCTACATATTTAATTGTATTCGGTTAAATATATTGTATATTTAATGAATCCGAATTTAATTAGAATTAGGTTTTTTTAATGCTATATAAAGGCATAAGGTCTAGCAGTCAAAGTATGCTTTTTGGAAAACCTCTCCAACAGTTAGAGAAGAGAAAATATTGTTCATTTCGTTCGGGTGGACTGCGTAAAGGTCGGACCGCTATTGTAACGACTCAAATTCGATTTGGTTTATCCTAACTCCTTAAGCATATCAAGATACTAGATTTATTAAGGTAATGTTTTATCCCTACTCACCCCGAATTCGTCCCTTGTACATGGATCACTGGCGGAATTCGCCGGATAATTTTTCGCTACGCCATGGGGTGTACCGGCATTTCCCAACACTCGAAGCATCTCCACTAAGTTATAATCTATTCTACAAGAGTTATCAACTTATTCTACAACGGCTACTGACATCTTCGAGAGTTCGTCTTTCTCGAAAATGTCTCCAAAATCGCGACAAATTCTAGAATAATTAGAAATGATCAACTTAATGAACGATCATTCTTAAAAAAATAATAATACCTATGTCCATTTGGTGCCAACGACGCTGCATTTCTACAAGGACGTTGAGATGCCTTTGCTTATTTGCCCAACTTATCGACTGTTTCTCCAAGGGCACGATGCTATAAGAGCAACGAGATGCCTATACCCAAGATTTTTTTAACTCTCCAAGGGTACGAGATGCCTCCTAAGGGAGATGCCTACATACATTGTTTATAAAAAAAATACATGGGTGCTCTTAAAATGAATACCTTCGTGCTTCTCAGAAGAAACTTTCTAAGAGAATAAAAGGAGATGATATCACTCCTGGCTCTCGACACTATAAGAGTTTTGAGAAAGACTCCACTCCATAGCACTCGATTATCCAAGGGCGACGAGCAAGGCTCCGTCCAATATATGTTGATCCTCCAAGGGCTTCGAGAGTAAGCTCCGACCATAATATGATTTTCTCAAAGGGCGTCGAGCAAGCCTCCGCCCCTTATGTAAATAATTTTCCAAAGGGTGACGAGCAGGGATCCACCCATGGTGTATTTGTTCCTCTAAGGGCATCGAAAGTAAGCTCCACCCATAATATGATTTTCTCCAAGGGCGTCGAGCAAGTGTCCACCCCTTATGTATATAATTCTCTAAAGGGTGACGAGCAAGGCTCCGCCCATTGTGTATTTGTTCCTCCAAGGGCTTCGAGAGTAAGCTTTGCACATGATATGATTTTCTCATAGGGCGTCAAGTAAGGCTCTGACCCTTATGTATAATTCTCCAAAGGGCAACGAGCAAAGCTCCGCCCATGATATGATTTTCTCCAAGGGCGTCAGCCAAGGCTCCTCCCCTTATGTATATAATTCTCCAATGGCGACGAGAAAGGCTCTGCCCATTGTGTATTTGTTCCTCTAAGGGCGTCGAGAGTAAGCTCCACCCATGATATGTGTAGAGCGTTTTAGTGTTCTCTAAATATGAGCGCAAGCACACACTCTTGTCAAGTTATAGCATAAAATATATCGTCTCCCACAAGAATTGGACAACTTATTCGAATTGCAATTCTTGCACTGAAAATAAATGCACAAGTAATTTTAGTTTATAAAAGAATAAAAAGTAAATAAAACACAAGTAATTGATAGAAAAGATCATGGTGATAGAATGTGTTAGGTTATGCTGCTTAGTAGTGTGAAACTGCGTTGAATAGGTTAAGTTGCTTTGTGCTGCCAGACTTTGCTGCCTCGGCGGAGGATGGTAGATTGGCTGCTTTGACGCTTTCGCTGCCTCGACAGTGGAACGAATGGATGGCTCGGTGGCAAACTCGGTAGACTTTCAAGGCTCGACAGAACGTTTTGATATTGATCTCGTTTATGTCTAAGTCAGAATGCTGTTGTTTCCCACTGCAGATGATACTCGTCACTGCGTGAATCTTACAAAGACAACAACCTTGGTTCGTTTTCTTTTAGCCGCCTTAAATTTGCATCTATGTCTAGGCCGAATTGATCAACACCTGATTAGGATGAGGATTGTACTTATCCCTTTCGTGAGTTTGACTCTCTCGATACCAAACAAATATATAGTTAACAACTAATCTTTCGAACTTAATTGAAAACTATGAAGAGCATGGAATAAGCAAGCCTTGAAGTTTTATTGCAAAAACAAACTTAATTCCTAAACAACCATTCTCACACTAGTTTACAACATAACCCAAATAGAAGAGAAAATTTAGAACATAATGGCGGCAAAGAAAACCTAAACTATCCCCAAAGGAAAACCTAAGATGTCTACAATTACAAAATATGTCAAGTATATATAGGCATTAGCTAGGCCAAGTCCTCCTTGAAGTAGAAGTCTTCAAAGTAGCTTTCGCATTAAATGCAACCTTTAATTATGACTTCTTTGTGTTGAATGTGGACTCCTTCTCATTGCCTTGCACCACAAGTTATCTTGATCTCCTCCTTCGATGGCTATGTTCGCTGCTCCAGGCGTCAGAAAATTGAGTGGATGGCATCGTTAGAATCAAGATTTTCTGCTCTACAGATCGCACTCCAATTCTCTAATTCCTCAGCTTGTTGCCTTGGGCGACAAGTATGGCGGCGACATCTACTCGGCAGCACTTATCTCTGTATGGAACTGCATCAGTACAACTCATAGGCTTGCTGCCTCAGCATTAGCTCCTCAGCTCCTCTCTTCTTCTACCAGCTTCTAGTAGCTAAAACTAAAACTAAACTAAACAGTACATTTCCTTGTCAAATTAAAGATATTTAACATAAACAAGGTAAAGTAAAGAATATTGTAAATATGCAATGCATGAACCTAATTATGCCTAAAATGTACTTAAGAACAACAATAATATGAGATGAAATGCATAAAAAATATAGGACTAATGAGCACTTTACACAGCCCCAAACTCGAACTATTGCTTGTCCTCAAGCAATGCAATCCTAAACATACTTGCCCATTGAACTAATCAGAAAGAAAAACATGTTTTTAATTTGATTTTGCACCTTAAGGCAATGGCACCTACATTATATTAGTGATAGGGGAAACAACAAGAAATAACTCAGAATTAATCTATAATGCCAGTGCAGTGTGCGCAGGACTGTGTATAGGTTGAATTTGAAGAATATTCCAAGTAAACAAAGATGTTGTTACAATATATAAGGTTGTTGTCGAGGCAGCACAATTAAGCAAAGTTATTTAATTATGGCAGTAAGGGCTTCGGCTCATCACAACTACTCTCTAGGTCTGAAATTAGGATAGGACCATACTACAAAACCCTGAACCCTTTGAGTAGAGTCATCCCGTGAAGACTTTCATTCAACCATGCTAATTTGTCCGTCACTTCAAGGATTTTCAGATTCATGGACTTTGATAGCAGCGGAGTGTCCTTGCACATGATTTTTCCTAGAGCCGGTTTTGGGCACCTTTAGGGAAAGACAACATAAAATATTTTCTTTCCTGCCTTGGCAGTGCTTTTCTTTTTCTGTTCCTGTTTTCTGCCTCGACGACCACCTGCAACCAGTGTTAGAAATTTGCAAAGAATTCTAAAAATAAAGAGGCAGTGTTTATCAGATATTCTAACAAATTCAGCTAGTAACATAAGTGTTTTTAATTTTTGGCAATTATAGAAAAAATTCTAAGATTACTTCATGCTTTCCCCAAAATTGAGTTCTTTTTAATTGGTGCGAAAAATTTAAAGTCGGCTATCCTATTGTGGTTACCCCCACACTCATTACAGAATGGCTCCACAACCTTGGCCTCATAGACTTGCCCGGTGGGTTTCATTATGCTCATAAGTCATAACCAGCTCTGTCAGCTTATCGAGGCGGGCATTGACAGATTCTGAGGCTTGCACTTCATTCACAGCAGCTGGTCGCCTAACGCCGCCTCGGCAGGCTGTTGGGTACTTGTAATCATTCTTGGCGGCTTGGTTCAGAATCCGCAGTGCCTCCTCTGGTGGTCTGTCAAGGATGATTTTGTTGGCTGAGGCATCAATCATCATTCGTGTTGGGTAGTTCACCCCA
Organism: Hibiscus tridactylites; assembly: GCA_958450335.1. Taxonomy (NCBI): domain Eukaryota; kingdom Viridiplantae; phylum Streptophyta; class Magnoliopsida; order Malvales; family Malvaceae; genus Hibiscus; species Hibiscus tridactylites. The sequence continues at coordinate 76,996,121 of OY288273.1, forward strand.
TTATAGAATATTGACACCTGTGTCCAAGCTGGAAAAACATAGAGCGAGCAGTTGTTGAGCATATGTTGGTACTGTTCCCATGCTTCATACATCAGCTCATCATCCCCTTGTCGGAAAGCTGTTATCTCGTTTCTCAATATGTCTGTGACATTGGATAGGCTGAAACGATCTAGGAAATCTTTGCACATCTCTGTCCATATGTTGAATGACCCTGCTGGCTGGTTGTTTAACCACTGCTTTGTCCTATCTTTCAGTGAATAGGAGAGTAACCTCAGCTTAAGCACATTTTGATGGGCTTCGTGTATTTTGAATGTCATGCATATGTCTAGAAATCCTCTTAAATGCTGTCGAGCATCTTTTATAACAGTCCCTCCAATAATACATATTGTGTGTTTGTTTTTAAAAAGACTAAAAAAGAAATTCAACGTATGCCTACCCACAAAATAACTATTGAGTGTAATGTTAGTAATTTTTTTGGGCATCTTGTCTAATAATAAACCCTAAGGCCTAAACCCCGTTGCTTATATTTCCAACATCCTCTGCTCCACCTCTTTTTTGCCTCCGTCCCGATGGCTTTAATTTCCCGATTCCGCCGCGTCTTCACCGGATCCTCCACGCTGTGCTCTCAGTTCTCTTCGATTCGTCTGAATTCTACTCTCACTTCCCCCAAGCTTTTCATTAGTGGTATTCTCTCATTTCCTATACCTTTCTTTTTAAGGGTTTTCCATTGAAGTTACTAATTTCATTTCCATTTCTTCATTTTTTGTTTTCGAATTCAGATTCTTTTTTATAACTTGGGTCTAGAATAAAACAAGAAATTTAGATAAAATTTGGGGGAAGTTGATTTACTTATCCTAAACAAATGCAATGATAAGATTAAAAAATTGGGGAGATTTCTTCCTTTTTTCTATTGAATTAAACATAACGCATAAATTTATGGGCTTTGGCTCCCTCCTTTACTTTTATGTCCATTACAATCCCATAACAGTTTAATCACCATCTACTACTATGACTTCAACCATTCATCAGTGGGAATGTATTGGAAAAAATGGATGGAAATGTATTGATAGGATGCCAACCCGAATTTATGGGGCTAATCAAGCTTTAAAGGCATAAACTTTATTATTCAAAACCTAATTACCTTTTTTCCCTTCTTACCTATTTAGTTATGCCATGAAGAATTTAGTATTTCTCTTGTGTTTGTCTGTATCATGAATTGCAATCACATTCTTACTCATAGTTGTAGGTGAATAAGGAGTGAATTATTGTCCATGGTGTTGTCTCATTGTGCCTATTTCAATCAAAGGTTCCAATTTTCAGAACCTTCTATGGCGGGTTTAATATCTTTAGTTCAACATGAGAATCTGGCATTCATTGAAATAGCAGTTGGGATTAGTTGGATTGAGGTCGTATCTAGTGAAACCTAGTCTAAAATCTTTGGTGTGTCTATGTTTATTTGCATTGTATTTTGAGTTAATTTGGATTGGATTAGTCGGATTAAGGCAACATCTCATGGATGCGTGACCAGTAACTTGTGGTACCATGAAGTTCAATAGTATTATCACATGATTGATTGGCATTAAGATGACAATTTTTCGGACAAAAGGAAAGATTTAGTGCGTTGCATTGCTGTCTGCTTAATAGTTGATTCTTGTCAAATAGCCAACCTATGTGGGTGGATGGTAGTATGAGTCAAGGGGTCTTAACCCCACAAAATTTTGAAATCTCCTGCATGTATATGCATATATTCAGGTTGAATAAATTTAAATTAGCCTTTTCTAATTAAAATTGCTAATTTAATTGATTTATATGCAATATCATTATCTAATTTTATGTTTCCAATCTAAATAGACTTAGTTAAATTGCCATTTGCTATCACAAGTGTTAAACGAAAATCATGTGTATATAGTTCTAGCCAACTCCCCAAAATCAAATTCCAAGATCCACCAGTATTTTCCAACTTCTACATTAACAGTTGTAGGATTGTTAATGGCTTAGAGTTGCTTTCTTTCATGCTGTGTGCTGTCCTTTTGTTTTGTTGTTTTACATTACGCTCAAGTTTTGAAGGAAAAAAGAAATGAAGTCTAGTCATAATTTTGGGTTAAATGAAGAATGAATGAATAGCATTCGCGATAGTGTGGCAAGAAAGATATGCATCTGATACGATACATATTCTCACATAAGTAGTTGAAAATGAAAAGGTAGCAATATTAAGCATAAAGGTAAAGGTCCTTTTGTGCTCACATTTTTTCTCTTTTCACTTAACCCAAGATCATGTCTAGGTTCAGCCTATCTTGTTTTTTGAGTCCTTGAGTGCCCCTTGTTTTATGAAGTAGAAGTCTAGAACACAGTATAAATAACTAGAGAGAGCATCTGTTATTACGAAACAAGAACTAAGAGAAAGTGTATGCCATGGTGCCCACTAGAGTTCCCCCAGGCACTTCAGTTTATTTTTAGAGTTCCAAAATCTCTTTGCCATTTACTGAAGTGTTTGGGGGAACTCTGGTTGCCATCTGAGACAGTAATATTACAGATGGGGAGAACATTATGTGTTTGCTGATGCCTGATGGATATTCACAATATCTTTTAACGATCCCCTTTAGTCATAGTCTGCTGAAACTTTCGGAACCATAATCACCCCTTCTCTTGGCGTATTGAACAGGTCTCTCGAGAGAAACAACAGATGGACAGTTCCAAGAGGCATTTAACCCGTTTGGCCAGATTGTTGAAGGTTTAATTTAACTATTCTTGTTTTTCTTTTGTCTTTAGAGTTAAGTTTCTTTACAAGCATACTTGTTCGTTCCGCTTCCATCGTGATATGTTACTTTTAAATTATGTTTCAGCGAAAGTCATAAGAGACAGAGCCACTGGAAGGTCAAAAGGATTCGGTTTTGTTACATATACATCCATTGAAGAAGCTGAGAAGGCCAGAGAAGAAATGAATGCCAAGTTCTTACATGGATGGGTTATTTTCGTAGACCCTGCCAAACCAAGGGAATACAGAGCTCCTCCACCGAGATCGGAATCGGGACCTTCTGAAATTGGTTTCAGAACGAACAAAACTGTCGGATGGTGTGGGTATAATTAATTCAGCTTAAAATAGATGGAGTTATTGTTGGGTTTATCACCTATAATTTTTGCAGAAGATATAAGTTGTCGAATCTATGATTTATTCTTCATGGAGAAACCTGTTAACCCTTGCAGTAGAACTTATTTTATTTGTCTTAATGGACCTTTTATTGTGGTGTTAAAGCTCATAATTTCCTACCATTACACTCTTTGAAAAAGGTTTTCGACCATTACAATCTCATGTAATATGCCTTTCAAAAACAACTTTTTTAATTTAATAAAAAATGGGTAAACTATTGCAGGGGTCACTTACGTTTAGCGTATGTACAAAGTTAGTTACTACTTTTGAAAAGTACCAATTAGTAGTCCTCTACGTTTTTGATGTGTAAATACTTGGTCATTCCGACGTTATACTCCGTTAGTCCCTTAACGGATTGCTGATGTGGCGAAATTAAAATAAGGATAAATTACTGCAATAGCCATTAAAATTTATCTCATGTATATTTTTTCTCCTCAATTTTAAAAAGTAAACATTATAGTCACTAATAAAAATGTTTCTTTATAATTTCACCCTTAAATTTATAAAAATTCATTTTTCAATCCTAAAACTTTACAATCAATTAACACAGTTATATTATAAATGCTTAGATGAAAAATATGTGCCCAAAGTATACCCTTTGAAACTTAGGTGCCCAAATTGCTCCTATTTAATAACTCAAACTTAAAAATTTAGTCCACTAACTACTAAAAAATTCGAGTTATTGGAATTTCTATTTTATAATTCAAACTTTATTTTGAAATTTTGCGTCGAGTTTATGAAATTATGAGTCGAGTATTTTCACATCAAACCAAAATATTTAATTTTTTCGAGTCAAGTCGAGTTATTGGAATTACTATTTTATAATTCAAACTTTATTTTGAATTTTTGAGTCGAGATTATGAAATTATAAGTCTAGTATTTTCACATCAAACCTAAAAATTTAATTTTTTCGAATCAAGTCGAGTTATTGGAATTTCTATTTTATAATTTAAACTTTATTTTGAATTTTTGAGTCGAGTTTATGAAATTATGAGTCGAGTATTTTCACATCAAACCAAAAATTTTAATTTTTTCGAGTTAAGTCGAGTTATTGGAATTTCTATTTTATAATTCAAACTTTATTTTGAATTTTTGAGTCGAGTTTATGAAATTATGAGTCTAGTATTTTCACATCAAACCTAAAAATTTAATTTTTTCGAATCAAGTCGAGTGTTGCACTTCCCTACATATAATTTTTAATTTTAATCTGTGTTTGTCCCAAGAAAAACTTCGAATCAAGTCAAGTCTAATGTTGCTTGTTCACCTTCCCGATCGGCCGTCGTCGATCTCCGTCACCGTCGGGCAGTGGTGGTCACCGCCTACATCGCTAGAGGCGCCACGTCGTCGCGATCTCATCCATGGCCACCACGCGCGTCGTCGGGCCGCCTTCCGCCAGCAAATCTCGATTGAAGCTCTGGCAAGAAACCAATCGACGCCACTGTTTCTCGCATTTTCCGGCATCGGTTACCGTCCATTCGCGAGACGGACACCAGATCCGGGCTCCTGACGTGGCGGCGAGCAAAACCCCTAAGGTTCCGAGTCCAACCGACGTCGGCGAAGCCTCTATCGGAGCTACATAAGTTCCGACGACGACGACGACGGCCGAAGTTTTTCTTGGGACAAACATGGATTAAAATTAAAAATTATATGTAGGGAAGTGCAACACTCGACTTGATTCGGAAAAAATTAAATTTTTAGGTTTGATGTGAAAATACTCGACTCATAATTTCATAAACTCGACTCAAAAATTCAAAATAAACTTTGAATTATAAAATTGAAATTCCAATAACTCGACTTGACTCGAAAAAATTAAATTTTTTGGTTTGATGTGAAAATACTTGACTCATAATTTCATAAACTCGACTCAAAAATTCAAAATAAAGTTTGAATTATAAAATTGAAATTTCAATAACTCAACTTGACTCGAAAAAATTAATTTTTTTGGTTTGATGTGAAAATACTCGACTCATAATTTCATAAACTCGACTCAAAAATTCAAAATAAAGTTTGAATTATAAAATAGAAATTCCAATAACTCGAATTTTTTAGTAGTTAGTGGACTAAATTTTTAAGTTTGAGTTATTAAATAAGAGCAATTTGGGCACCTAAGTTTCAAAGGGTATACTTTGAGCACCTATTTTTCATCTAAGCATTTATAATATTATTGTGTTAATTGATTGTAAAGTTTTAGTATTGAAAAATGAATTTTTAAAAATTTAAGGGTGAAATTATAAAGAAACAATTTTATTAGTGACTATAATGTTTATTTTTTAAATTGAGGAGAAAAAATGTACATGAGATAAATTTTAATGGCTATTGCAGTAATTTATCCTTATATTAATTTCGCCACATCAACAATCCGTTAGGGGACTAACAGAGTATAACGTCGGAGTGACCAAGTATTTACACATCAAAAACGTAGAGGACTACTAATTGTCACTTTTCAAAAGTGGTGACTAACTCTGTATAGACGCTAAACATAAGTGACCCTTGCAGCAGTTTGCCCTAAAAAAAATTGGTGGCCGAAGGAAATTAAGTTCAACCGGTTTAAAATGACCAAAGAAACTGGATGAAAATAAATATGGTAAACTATAACGGAGGTCACTTAATTATGACTAAAGTTACATTTAGGTCACCTAATTATTAAAAGTTACATTTGAGTCACTCAATTTTAAGTAAGATTACATTTGGGTCACCCAATTATTAAAGGTTATACTTGGGTCACTCAATTATGGGCAAAGTTACGTTTGAGCCACCCTTCATATTTAAAAAAGTACATCAATTTAGTCATTTTTTCTTTCAAATCACGTGTATATCCTCGTTAACATTAGAGTACTTCATTTGAAATCATTAATTAATATAATACACAAATTGATATACTTTTTTTAATACGAAGGGTGACCCAAATGTAACCTTACCCATAATTGAGTGGTCTAAATGTAACCTTTAATAATTGAGTGGCCCAAATGTAACTTTTAATAATTGGGTGACTCAAATATAATCTTACCCATAATTGAGTGACTTCTCTTGTTGTTTGAAAATTTTAAATTTTGTCTCATGTTAGTTAGCATGTTCTATGATCACATATACTACTGAGAAGTACAAGCTCACTTGATATCAACATTATAAAAAATAGAATCTAATCCTTTCCATCATGCTTTCTTGATCTCGTATTTGTGGGGTTACTCTTGTACACAGTCTGTGTGATTATCTGAGAAGGACATTGTGAAAATGATATTTTTTCCGGTTGTGAATGAGGCTTGCCGAGTTTTTATTGAAGATATTGCTGTGAAAACAACATACCTTGACAATTGACATTGCCATCGTTATGGGCATGGGATTCCCAGCTTACTGGTTTGTAAATTTGTCTAGGTTTTCATTAACCCTTCTCGGACTTCCATCAGTTATCAGTTTCTCGATATAATAACTTGCTTTAAACTTACTTTCCAGCAAGTCCACACTCCACTTTCAAACAAACTTGCTACCACTTTCATCATCTTCTTTACGCCATCGTTCATTTATTCTACTCATTTCATTTGATCCTTATTTCGCTTCCATGTTCTATAATTTGGTATCAGATTTAGGTGTTCAAAATTCGGGTTTAAGAAGTTTTTTCTTCTTTTCTTTTTGAGCAGTAACTTGTCATGATGTCACATAAAGAAAGGTCACTAAAGACTATGTTGCAATATCTTTCCCAAGAACAATTGTATCAATTGAAAGATATAATGAACTTGTTTCGAGGGAATTTGATCTTTGATCGATATCATCCTCATGAAGTGTGTGAAAAACTTCGAAGCCGTACTACTCATGTCAGATATGATGTTGATGATCATTATGTTGAACAACTTCGACAGTGTTCTACTTATGTTAGATACGATCGTGATGAAGGTGAGTATGAAGTGTAGCGTCCAAGACGTGTTACATGTTGGTATTGTGGTTGAAAATGACATTATGGACGTGGTTGTCCAGATTACCCGTCTTCTTCTAAATATGATGATTCTGCACCATGTGAGATAGGGATGGGCACGGGTCGGGTCGGGCTGGGTTTTTGGCCCACCCGAACCCGACACGAAAATATTAACCCTAAATCCGAACTCGACCCGAAAATAAATACCTTAAACCCGACTCCGACCCGACCTATATAAAAAATCAATTTTAGGGACTAAATTGTAAAAAAAAATAATTTTAAGAGACTTAATTATAAAAAATAATAAATTTAAGGACTAAATTGTAAATAAAAAATCAATTTTAAGGACCTAATTATAAAAATTATATATAAGGGGTATTATTACAAATATCCCTAAAAAATTTAGGGGAAAATTACACTATTAGTCCCGGGTCGTGTCGGATTTTTTTACCCTAAAACCCTACACAAAAACCCGACCCGTTCCGAACCCGATTTTTTTTATTTATAAAATTACCCGACCCGATCGGGTCGGGTCGGAACCCGTCGGGTCCGGGTACCGTGCCCATCCCTAATGTGAGAAAGAAAGTGGCGATCGTAAACTAAAATTGAAGAGATCTACTCGACCTAAACAAAATATCGTGTAAAGGCGAATACATATGAAATTACACCACCACCAAAAGGTACACCTCAGAACTCTTTCTCTAAGAGTACTAAAAATCTTTCTTTTGACACTAGCATGTCAAATAAAAAAATTGATTCTAAAGAGGCTGACAAAACAATGGAAGTCAGCCTAAAGTGTCCACAAAGACCATTGCTACTAAGATGTTCCAAAAATCATGTCGAATCATAGATGGTACACTTTTATCCAATTTAGAGAAAATGTTGGGAGATGCTGTTTGTGAAAAGGGGAGGTTTGAACCCGTCAGTCAAGAAGATAATATTTTTGATCCTTCATGTTTATAAGTGAGTTCCCTTGACTCATTCTCATCCTCACCGACCAAAGAAAAATCAACCCATGATGACAAAATTTGTAAACAACAACAAGAGTTAGAATTTGTTGATCCATTACGAGGGGCTCAACTGCATCATTCCACCTACAACAAGGTAGCATTCTCAGTTGATATTGAAGCTCATTCTTCTATTGGTTTTTCAGATTCAAGGATGAAATTTTTTGAGGAAAGGGAGACTGATTCGAGGATGAGATGGTTTAAATTAGTCAACTTGGACAAGAAGCTGAAGTTGTTTGTCAAGTTTAGACCGATATCAAACTTGCAACGACTTTAAGGATGAGATCCATGCATTTTTTGGTTGACATGTCTTCTTCTAACACACCGGTATGTATCTTAGCTTTTCAAAGCATCTTGAAACGCGTCAATTGGAGTTCAAGAGCTCAATTTACATCCAGTTTAATGAAGACAACACATGCATAAATTCATATTCGAGAATTATGAAGCCCAATTGATCTATGTAATAAAATTCAGTACAATAACTATTATATGAAGCCTTGGACGAATTTTCCATCCCGTTTAAGGGTATTTCAGAGTCTTCTTTCAAAAAATTTTAATTAGCTTTATTTTTAGAAGATTTTTAACCAATGTCTTTTATTTAGCCTTGTATCCAGCCTTATTTGCTACCCAAATGGCTTCAGATTGAAGTATTCCTTAGCCCATTTAAAGGTAGGCAACAAAAACATTGAAAATCACATAATTTTGATTTGAAAATAACTATTTGAGTCCTTTCTTTTGCAAGATAATTGTTCTTGTGTAATTTAGAAGTGTTTCTACTCAATCTCTTCAATAGATTGTTGGAGGATTCATCTTCAACCTTCAACCTTCTTCTTTCCTTGGATTCTTATTCTTGGAGTGGAGATTAGAGCCTTTGATGGAGTTTGTTAAATTAATTATAATTCAAAAGGTTCCTAGTACATAAGCCTATTTCACAAACTATCTTACTTTCTAAAAAAGTACGCAGTCCACTTTCAAACAAGCTTACTGTCATTTTTCATCATCTTCTTTATGCCATCATCCATTTCGTTTCTTTGTTTCCTTCATTCTCAAAATTGGCGCATAGCCAATCCAAAAGTCTAGAGCACATTAATTTGTTTTGGCAACTTGTTGAATACGACCCTTATTCCGTTGTATAGATACGAAAATCAAACTATCAATATTTTTCTTTTTAAGAAACCTAACTTGAATACTGCAACACAATTAGAAAATCAAGCATTTAGTTGTTAATTTCATGCATTTGCATAAGGAGTTAGAATTTTTGCCTATGCTAGTGTGAAGGGTTGTTTTGATGACAGTTTTGCAGGTTTGGCATAGCGGATTGGTAGAACACAGCAGCGCAGGACGAAATGTCAGAGAGAATGCCAAGATGCTGTTGGCACAGATGGACCAAATATTGCCAAAGCATCGGTTGGCAGAGAAGAGGAATTTGATGCCCGGCCAAGTAAGTTGTTGAACTTGAAAAAATAAGACCAGATCAGGGTGTGAGAATATAGCAATTGGATCAAACTCCAGAAAAATAGTGGAGACATAGTACCAAGCTTGGTTGGAAGAATGATGCCAAGCTTGGTTGGCGAAGTAGTGACTGCAGATGATGTCAGCTCCAACCTGATCAACTCACATTCAAACTTTGGATAAGATGATCACATCCCTTATCCCTTGAGCATTCAAAATTCAAACTCAATAGCTCATCCTAGGTCTTCCTTGAAATCATATTTAAAGAACGATCAAGCAAGCATTTGAAGAGAGATTGGACATCGGAAGATCCACCGACGACCAGCTGCACCAAGGAGACGTGGTTCGACCAGCTTTACCGAGAACTTGGAACTTGAAGGGCTGCATCCAGAGATCCCCTTCTCTCCCATTCTCTTTATTTAGTTGTTTTTATTTTCTTTTAAAGGATGATATGTTTGCAAAACGCTGAAGGTTTTTGGTTTTATACCCTCACCAAGAACTAATTTAATAGTTGGTGGAGGATGTTTGCGTTGAACATTGTTTTTATGTTTAGTATTTGATAATCGAAATGCTTCGGCATAATTTTTCTTATCTGACATGTTCTTCAATTTTTATCAAAACTATGCCAAGCGAAAGCTGGCATTGTTGGCTTATTGAACCTTAATATCTTAACAGACTTAAGGGGCAACGATCTGTTGCCAGATGCTAAGGCGAAATGATTTGAAAGAAGATGTTCAAGTAGATGAGCTTATTTTTGAAGTGAATCAACCTCTTAGGAGTATAGATTGAGACATAATCAAGTTGATTTATGAAAAAAAACATCACTATAGAAATATAAGGGTTTTTACATGGTTAATTTTAGGCATTGACCATCAAAGGAGGGATTTCCAACTTTTAATCTGCTCGTTAAATGATGTCAAGGCATTACATTATTAAAGGATGGCATGTCATGAATAGCGTGAAAACCAAACATCCCTTGCCAACGCTCATCACTCATTTGACACTCTATTTGCTAACATTGTTTTATTTTATTTTTCTTTTAAAGCATTTTCAAACAACTCCAAATCAAACAACACTTTTACCTTGACAAGTAAACGATCAAAGCATTCAAACTCTTGGCCAATCTATGTAGAGATGATACTAAACTCACTACTATATTACTTGCAGATCGTGTATACTTGCACGCAAAGGACTCATATTTGGCATAGTTTTCATACATTTCCAATACATTTTTTGCCCATTTTTCCAAGCACTAACGCGAGTTAACAAGTTTTTGCCACTATTGTTGGGGATTGCAACAAAGTTTATTATTTTGTTTTTACTTGTTTTATTTTATTTTACTTATATGTTTTGTTTGGTGTATGACCAAGAACCGCCCTACGGACTATCAACCATTCGACCCTAAAATTGAACGAACCTAACATAGGTTGAAAAAGAAAATCAGTGAGATGGCTCAAAATGGTAATGGAGGAGTAGACGGTGTTCCACACAATCAAATAGATCCATCTATACATTGAGGGATACCAGCTGCACCTGTCGCACCCGTAGTTGTCGATTCCATAAAGTGACCTATTAGAGGCACTTTGCACCAAATATTGACAATTTGATGACATGCCTTGTTGGCACAGAGGTAAATGCATCCAGTTTTGAACTTAAACTGGTAATGATCCAAACTCTTTTGAATATAGGTTAATTCGATGAATCACCCATTAGACATCTAAGGCAACACTTGAAGCAATTCATGGAAGTTTTCCAACTATTTCAGCAACTTGTAGTTCCGAAAGATACAATGAAGCTGAAATTGTTCACAATTTCCCTTAGAGATAGAGCTAAGATGTGGCTAAGTTCTTTGCCACCTGGATTAGTGACTACATGGGCAGATCTATGCTAGAAGTTTTTATTGCGATACGAACCACCTAGCTTAATGCCAGACTAAGAAACGAGATCATAGCGTTTAGGTAGGCTGATGACGAGACCTATATGATGCCTGGGAGAGATTCAAAGACTTGTTGAGGAGGTGTCCTATACACGGGCTTCCCAATTGGACCCAAATAGAGACCTTCTACAATGGACTTAATGCACATGCCGTGACAATTGTTGATTTTTCGGCAAATGGTTCACTGTTAGACAAAAACTACACAGAAGCAGTTAGCATCCTTGAGAGAATTGCTGCCAACAATTTTAAGTATCCCACTGCCAGACTAGGGACTGACATGAAATCAGCTGGGAAATATGAGCTAGATGCAATGACATCTATTAATGTTCAAATTTCAATCTTACTAGCGTTGTGAAAACTTTGCAAAAGAGTAATGATTCCTGAGAAGTCAAGTCATTAGAACCATTTTGCACAACATGTGGAGAAGAACATTATATGGATGATTTCCCTTCCAACAATGAGTCGGAAAATTCTGTTGGTAATTTTGGTCGTTACTATAATTCTAACACCAATACTTACAATGCAGGTTGGAGACAACACCCAAATTTAGCTTGGGAAAATCAAAGAGGTAACCGGTACAGTGCCCAACGTCAGAACAATAATGCCTAGAGGTAGAATAACAATGCCATGCAAGCATTCAATCATAATGCCATACCACAGAGAGCTGTCAGGATTATTTGCCAGGATGAGGACACTTTTTCGGTGTGTGTCAGAGGATGAACAACACAACATATTGCACTTATTTCATGCCCCACTATATAGAGGACACTTTGTCGGGATGAAGACCGCTGCCAAGGTGTTGTAGTCAGGATTATTTTGGCCCACACTATACAAAGATGCCCACAACTATGCCAAGGCATGTGCTCGATGCCAATAGATAGGAAACTTCTCTGGCAGACACTAATTACCACTCCAAAACATTATGCATATGGACTTATTTGATGTATGAGGGATAGAGTTTATGGGTCCATTTCCTCCATCATTTGGTAATGTATATACTTTTGTGGCCGTTGACTATGTATCGAAATGGGTAGAGGTTGTTGCCTTGCCAACAAACGATGCCAAGGATGTTGCCAAGTTCTTGCACAAACACATTTTTACTCGAATTGGTGCCCCCCCATAATGATTATTCATAATGTGGGTACCCATTTTAAATGCAATCTAATTTCTAAAGCTTTGTGTAGGTATGGAATTAAGTAGAGGATTGTCACGTCATACCATCCACAAACAAAATAGGCAAGCTGAAATTTCAAACAATGAGATCAAAAATATTTTAGAGAAGACTGTAAATCCATCAAAGACTGGTCTTTGAGACTAGATAAGTCTTTGTGGGATTATATGACTACTTTTAAGAATCCATTGGGTACTTCACCATTTCGACTTTGTTTGGGAAAACCATGTCATATGCCAGTAGAGCTGGAACATAAAGCCTACTGGGACATCAGAACACTTGACATGACATGGAGAGTTGCTAGAGAAAAAATGTTACTAGACCTAAATGAGTTGGAAGAATTCAGAACACAAGCCTATGAGAATGCCATAATCTATAAGGAGAAGGCAAAACGCTGTCATAACAGTAGGATAATGCCAAGACAATTTGAGGTAGGCCAACGTGTTTTGTTATTTAACTCATGGCTAAAATTGTTTCCAGGTAAACTCAAATCGAGATGGACGGGCCCCTATGAAGTTGTTAAGCCCTATGTCCATGGAGATGTGGACATAAAGAATTTGAAGACATGAGATATTTTTAAGGTGAATGACCAATGTTTAAAGCACTATTTAGAACATGATTAGAAGAATGCCAACGAGGTTATCCTCTTGGCAGAGGTACTGTAACATCATCATCGTGGTTTAATTTTTGTAAATATTAGGATTAGATGTTTTCTTTTTTTTAGCATTTTTCTTTATTTCTCTTCTTTTAGTTTTTAATTTTCCTGTGCTGCATTGAAAGGTTTTTCTTTGAGTATGTGCAGCTTAGTATGCCATGTATAATACCAAGGAAGGACTTGATATGAGACGATGACACAATGAGAGAATTTTGCGTGCAAGGCAGAATGCCAACACAGAGGCTTGGACTGCGGCGGATTGGAATATTGAAAGAAGACATTTACCATATCTTGATTAAATTCGGCCCATGAAAGTGAAAATTGTTTTTTTAATTTAAACCCTAGCTTCCCAAACTATTAAGTTGAAATTTAAATTCAACTTAATCACCTTATCACTCCACTCTTTAAACTTATCCTATCATTTACAACCTTATCACATCACCCTTATCACTTAACCCCTTATCAAATTAAATCTTTTTCCTTTTCATCACTATCCCCATTAAAGTCAACTACTTTATTAAACCCCATTAAACATTCAACCCTTTAAATTCTACACACCCTAGCCATTCAAAGAAACATAACCCTTTTCACTTCTCTTTCTTTATCAAGCAAGAAATTAAGATTCATCTTTTCTTTTCTTCTTCATTTGTTCAACATGCCCAAAGCTTTATAACATTTCAATGACTTCTTCATCAACCCCCTTTAAAATCTTTTTCAATGAGGAGATTTGGAAAAACCATGAAGAAAATTTTGCCTAAAGATCCTTTTGTTATGAGAAGCACTTCGACTTGAAAGGCAAAGAAACCATGGGATTTTTTGTTGATTTCATGGCGGTAGTCAACCATCACAAATGAGAGCTATTTTGCCAGCAAGAAGGGGAGGTTTACATGAATATTGTTCGGGAGTTTTATGCCCACTTGACCACCAAGGAAAACATGTTCTTGATTATACGAGGTACATATGTTCGTTTTGATGAAGGTTAAATTATTGCCATGATCAAGTTGGGGGATACCAAGGATGAGCATTTGGAGAATGTAGAGTCAATGACCGTTAACAAGAGGAAGAAATTGCTGGCAGATCTGTGTGAACCAGACACGTCATAGATAATATCTTTCAAGGGCCACCGAACCGTCAAAAGACTGCATTGAAATCTCAGTCGAGGGGGTGAAATCACTTTCTCAAGGCCAACCTGATGCCAACCACCCATAATGAAACAGTGTCGGAAGAACGACTGATACTACTGCATTCAATCATAGTTGGCTGGAAAATCAATGTCGGTCGGATCATCATTGAGGAGACATATAAATGGTGTTTGTAAGCCTAATGGCAGTCTATTATTTCCTTTGTTAATTTCTAACATTTGCATGAGACATGGTGTGCCTAAGATCGACTCAGACAAAGGCCAAGAAATCAAGGGAACCACAATCACATCGGCTCTTTGGTGGCAACTCGCTGCCACTGATGCCAAGGAAAAAGGAAAAGGAAAGACAACTACGCCAAACCGCAAGGTGCCAAAGGCAAAATCTAACGCTCTCATGCCAACTAGTGCAATGGCATTGCCCTCATGCCAGCTAGTTCCATGCCTTGCATTCATGTTTTTCATTTTTGTTTTCATGCCATGTATACCATATAGATTATGTTTTAGTCTTGCATAGCGAACCACTAAAAAAGAATTTTTTTTGTCTCGGCCAAATTTTGAAGAATGCTAACACTTGTTAGGCTAGTTTAATTAGTTTTAGAATAATATGTCCGATGAGGAATTTTGAAATCTTTAGTTGTCTATGCCACCAGAATAACAATGCCAGGTTTGCTTGACAATTGATCTCTAGTTTATGGAATTGAACTTTCACTTAACACGTAGTATGCATCTAGTTCCCAAGCAAACACAGAATTTTTAAAACTAAGCTCAGAAAAAAAGAATTTTTTTGATTGATGCCAGGGTAAAAATAAATAAATAAGGCAACAATGATAGCCAAGGCAATGAAAAAATTGAACTCTCCTCTACCATAGGGATACTAAGTTACTTGGGGCTTTGTGGTTTGCTCTCTCTTAGTTTTCAAGTCTAAAAAGTTAGGGTATTTGTTAAAGAGAAAACCTAGTGATATTTGGATTAAAATGGGGTTCATTTATTTCTCACACCAAATAATGTCACGAACCAAGCTTAAATTAACGCCAACAAAAACCATTGGCATGAATAAAAGAAAAATAAATAAAAATTATGAGTTTAAGTAGTAAAATTGACTAAGGGAGTAAAAGGATACTTGATGCATATTTCCCACACATCATGCACTTTTCATTCCTTAGACTAGAGTTATATTGATGCATTTGAATTACTACCTACTTGGCATTACTGCACTGAGATGACCGAGGACAGAGCTAAACTTAATTCTACTTGCCAGCACTTGTTGGTATTCCAACCAAAACTTTGTCGAGGTAATATTTTCACCTTTTTTAGCTTTCTTGAATTACTAGAGGACAAACAATGAGCTAGGTTTGGGGGGTTAACTCTTCAAAAGTACTAATTTTTATGCCTATTTTACAATATCTTTGCTTTCTTTTGAGTATATTTAGTTGTTAATTTCATGCATTTGCATAAGAAGTTAGGAATTTTGCCTATGCCAGTGTGAACGGTTGTTTTGATGACACTTTTGCAGGTTTGGCATAGCGGAGTGGCAGAACACAACAATGTAGGAAGGAATACCAGAGAGAATGCAGAGATGTTGGCACAAATAGACCAAATATTTCCAAAGCACCGGTTGGCAGAGAAGAGAAATTTGATGTCCGACCAAGTAAGTTCTTAAACCTGATGAAATAGGACCAGATCTATTAGGCTCGATATCCTTACACCGAATTGCTTTCCAAGTATTGGAGAAGTTGTGTTTTGGGGTGTATGTGGTGGAAGCAAAGGATAAGAAAAATATACACGGGATTTAGAGTGATTCAGCTTTTTAACCAAAGCCTACATCCACTACCTTAGCTTCCCACTAAGGATTTCAACCAATATCCACTAGATATTCATTCCCTTTTTTAGGATTAGGAGGAAACCCTTACAACTATCAAGCTTTCTAACCCAAAGCTTGATCAAACCCTCTTTACAAGAGATAAAAGATAAGAAAATGAAAAAAACCCTCTTACAAGGTTGATGTTTGCACTCTAAAGCACTCATCCAAATCCTAATACACTTGAGCATACATTGACAATTAAGCTCAATAAGTGTAGTCTATATAAAGAATGGGAAATTAAGCTCTAAGACAAATTTTTATCATAATGTTGTTGACTTGTGGATCATTAGTCTTCTATAGATGCTTGGAGGTCCCTTTTATACTCCCAATTGAGTTTATAGCCGTTGGAGACCGTTGGGATTGAATTGGAGCCATTGGGGCGTTTATTTCTTGCAATAAATAAAGTTCTTGAGCTGTACGTATGATACGCGGGTAGCCATATCGGTACCCTTTCTTCAGAACTAGCCGTTGAGCTCTTCTCAGCTGATGCGTACGATACGCCTGAGAGTGTATTGGTACGACCTGTAATTCAAATGACTGTTGGGAAACTAGCCGTTGGGGGGTAAAAAAAGGTACCGATACGCTTTATAGCGTACTGGTACTACCCTACTCTGTATCGATACTGGTTTTGGCTACTAGAATTTTCCTTTAGCTAAAACCCTAAATCGTATCAATACGATGTACACCGTAATGGTACGGTTACTTGAAAAACTTAGGTTTGGCTACTTTAAAGACATTTTAAAACATTCCAAAGCCCTATAAAATCCATCAAACATATTTTCAAGTTGTTTGGACTTATAAACATTTTTGAAATCTTTTCAATTTAGTCCAAAACTATTTTTCTATTATTATATCAAAACAAACATCTCAACAATCTTCTCCTTTTTTATATAATAAAATCAACTTGAAAAATTGTTTGTGATTTTCTCCCTTAGTATTTAAAATTAGAATAAGATTTTATAAAATTTAGAAGTAGTTAAAGCTCCCCCTTATTCACTTGAAAAATCAATTTTTAAATCATTTCTCCCCCTTTTTGTTATATCAAAAAGAAAAATTGAAATATTAAGTTTAAAATAACAAAGAAGGTAAGATAAATTTTTGACAAAAACTAATATTTTTGGTTTTAAAATGGCTCCCCCTTACTCAAGCATCATTAAGTGTTAGTCCAACAATTATGATAAACTAGTTGAAATAAAATAAATAAATAAAATTAAAAAATTCAACTACTTTTACCATGCTTGAACCAAAGGGGGATGTGAAGCCTTCCTTCTTCAAGTGATCTTCCTTGTGTGTATGAAGCTCCCCCTTAATGTTGTACTTTATTGACCAATCTCCATCACACCTAAAACAAGACAATCAAGTAATTTTTGGTATCCAAATTGCTTTGGATCCATAAGCATTAGTAGCACAAAGTTTATTCCCCTTAGGAATCCATTTTTCAATTCCATTCCTTTACTTGAAGTAGTTAGTCCTTTTGGGACCCAAATTGTTTAACATAAAAATTGCTTCCCAAGTATTGGAGAAGTTGTGTTTTTGGGTGTATGTGGTGGAAGCAAAGGATAAGAAAAATAGACACGAGATTTAGAGTGGTTCGGCTTTCTAGCCAAAGCCTCCACCCACTATCTTATCTTCCCACTAAAGATTTCAATAGATATCCACTAGATATTCGTCCTCTTTTCCGGGATTAGGAGGAAACCCTTACAGCTATCAAGCTTTCTAACCCAAAGCTTGATCAAACCCTTTTTACAAGAGATAAAAGATAAGCAAACGAAAAATCCCTCCTACAAGGTTGATGTTTGCACTCTAAAACACTCACCAAAATCCTAATACACTTGAGCATACATTGACAATTAAGCTCAACAAGTGTAGCCTATACAAAGAATGGGAAATTAAGCTCTAAGACAAATTTTCATCATAATGTTGTTGACTTGTAGATCATTAGTCTTCTATAGATGCTTGAAGGTCATTTTTATACTTCCAATTGAGTTCATAACTATTGGAGATCGTTGGGATTGAATTAGAGCCGTTTGGGCCTGCAATAAATGTAGTTCTGGAGCTGTTCGTATCGATACGCGAGTAGCCATATCAGTACGCCCTTCTTCAAAACTAGTTGTTGAGCTCTTCTCAGCTGACTTGTATCGGTACAACCTGCTATTCAAATGACCGTTGGGAAACTAGCCGTTAGGGGTAAAACAAAGGGTATTGATACGTTTTATAGCGTATCAGTACTGCCCTACTCTGTATTGGTACGAGTTTTGGCTACTAGAATTTTCTTGTAGATGAAACCTTAAATCGTATCGACACGGTGTATACTGTAATGGTACAATTACTTGAAAAAAATCGAGTTTGGCTACTTTAAAGACATTTTAAAACCTTCCAAAGCCTTATAAAATTCATCAAACATATTTTCAAGTTGTTTGGACTTATAATTTCTTTTTGAAATCTTTTCAATTTAGTCCAAAACTATTTTTCTATTACTATATCAAAACAAACATCTCAACAAGATCAGGCTGCAAGAAAATAGAAATTGGATTAAACTCCAAAAAAATAGCGGAGACATAGTGTCAAGCTTGGATGGTAGAATGATACGAAGCTTGGTTGGCGAAGCAGTGACAGTAGGTGACGCTAGCTCCAACCTGATCAGCTCACATTAAAACTTTGGATAAGATGATCACATCTCTTATCCCTTGAGTATTCCAAAATCAAACTCAAGAGCTCATCCTTGGTCTTCCTCACACGCCTATTTAAAGAACGATCAAGCAAGCATTTGAAGAGAGATTGGACATCGGAAGATCTATCGACGACCGGTTGCACCAAGGAGATGTGGCTCGACTAGCTTGACCAAGAGCCTGGACCTTGAAGGGCTGTATCGAGAGACCCCCTTCTCGCCCATTCTTTTTGTTTAGTTGTTTTTATTTTCTTTTATATGATGATGTGTTTGCAAAACGATGAAGGTTTTTTGTTTGGTACCCGTACCATAAACTAATTTAATAGTTGATGGAGGATGTTTTCTTTGAATGTTGTTTTTATTTTTTTAGTTTTTAATAGTCAAAATTCTTCGACATCGTTTTCCCTATCTGGCGTGTTCTTTATTTTTTTATCAAAACCGTGTCAAGCGAAAGCTGTCATTGTTGACTTATTGAACCTTAATATCTTAACAGACTTAGAGGGAAATGATCTGTTCCCAGATACTAAGGCGAGATACTTCGAAAGAATATGTTCAAGTAGATGAGCTTACTTTTGAAGTGAATCTACCCCTTAGGAGTATAGATTGTGACTTAATCCAGTTGATTTATGAAAAAAAACATCACTATAGAAATATAGGGGTTTTTACATGGTTAATTTCAGGCATTGGCCATCGAAAGAGGCATTGCCAACTTTGAATCTACTTGTTAAATGATGCCAAGACATTACATTATTAAAGGCTGACATGGCATGAATAGCGTGAAAAACAAGCATTCCTTGCCAACGCTGATCACTCATTTGACATTCTCCTTGCTAACAATATTTTATTTTATTTTAAAGATTTTCAAACAACTCCAAATCAAACAACAATTTTCCCTTGACAAGTAAACGATCAAAGCATTCAAACTCATGGCCAAACTCTATGGAGACGATTCAACTCACTACTATAGTACTTACAGACCGTGTATACTTGCACGCAAAAGACTATTATTTGGCACTATTTCATACATTTCCAATACATTTTATGCCCCTTTTGCCAAGCACTCACGCGAGTCAACACCTTCATTCTCAAAATTGGTGTATAAACAATCTAAAAGTCTAGAGCACATTAATTTGTTCTAGCAACTTTTTGAATACAATCCTTATTACGTTGCATAGATACGAAAATCAAATGTAGCAATATTTTTCCTTTTAAGAAACCTAACTTGAATATTAAAACACAATTAGAAAACCATGCCTCTTATTCTTTTAGTAGACATACTTCCAGGGATACTTTATAGTCTGAGATAGAGCCTAGAAGGAGTAAAAGACAAATGGTAGCTACTACCTTTAGACTAAATTTTATAAAATTCCTTTATTACTGAGGTAGATGAATTAAACTTAATTGATGATCCTAAAGCATATGCCTTTATTTTAGATGAGGATCCTAAAACTCAGACCTTCCTTTTAGATGGGGACTCTAAAACATACGAAGAAGCTATAAGATCTATTGATGCTAGTTTTTGGAGAGATGACGTTAATAATGAACTAGTATCAATAATGTCTAATTATATTTGAGAGTTAGTAGACTTTCCTAGAGGATTTAGACCTATAGGTAATTAGTGGGTATTCAGGGAAAAAAACTCAGACCAGATGGGTCTATCTAGAGGTATAAGGCAAGGCTAGTAGTCAAGGGGTTTACTAAAAAATTTGGTATAGACTTCTTTGATACATACTCTCCTGTAACTAAGATCTCTATGATACTCACTTTGTTTGTGTTAGCCTCTATTCACAAAATGCAAGTACATCAAATGGATGCAAAGACTGCAATTTTGAATGGAAATCTTGATGAGGAGATCTATATAGAGCAATCACCGAGCTTTGCGGCTTCTAGTATATAAGGCAAAATGTGTAGACTCAAAAAGTCTCTCTATAGCCTTAAACAAGCTCCAAAACAATACTACGAGAAATTCCATAAAACTATTCTTAGTATTGGGTTTATTGTTATTGGGGGCTAATGTATGCGTGTATTCAAAGATGTTTGGTTCTGATTGTGTCATCATAAATTTATATGTAGATGACATGCTAATTTTTAGTACCAACATTGAAACTGTTAACAAAATTAAAATTTTCTTATCTACCAAGTTTGAAATGACAAATTTGGGAGAGGTAGATGTAATTTTACGAGTCAAAGTTACGAAAACAGAAAAGGGGATTTTCTTTAAACCAAACACATTATATTGAAAAATATTAAAGAAATTTGACATTTATAATGTCATCCCTGTGAGAACCCCTTATGACTCTAGTATACATCGCTTTAAAAATAAAGGAAGATGTGTTTTCCCGGTTAAGTATACTAAAATAATTGGTAGCCTTATGTTCTTAATGAACTATACTCGACCAGATATTGTTACGTAGTTAGTAGACCGAATAGATATACCTATAATCCTAGTAATGAACATTGAATTGCACTTAAACGCTTACCCAAGTACTTTAGAGGTACAATGGATTAGAAACTCTAGTTTGTTGGCTATCTTGTAGTCCTAGAGGGTTAGTGCGATGCTAATTGGTTTACCGATAATGATGAAGTAAGCTATATCAGTAGGTATGACTTCACGCTAGGTGGAGCAACAATCTCGTGGAATTATACTAAGTAGACTTATATTGCTCGCTACACAATAAAGTTAGAGTTCATTGCTCTTGACCTAGTAGGGCAAGAAGCCGAATGGCTCAAGAATTTATTATTAGAAACTCTATTATGGGGAAAACTGACTCCTCTAGTATCTTTGTTATGCGATTCTTAGTTTGTGATATGTATGCCTTACAACTGAGCTTCCAATTGTAAGAAAAGACACATTCACATAAGAAATGAATCAGTGAGGCGTTTAATAAAGAATGAAGTACTCTTTTTAGAGTATGTGAAGCCGAAAATGAACCTAGCTGATCTACTTACCAAAGGGTTAATTTAGAAATTGGTTCTAGATTCCTCGAGGAGGATGAGCCTAAAGCCTGTTGGTTGAGAAATTCATGGTGGAAACCCAACTTAGTTTGTCTAAGTTCAATGTAGAAACAAAACCATGGAAAGACTCACAATGTACATTCCTACATATCTCTATGACGAATAATGTACATGCACATGATGAGTTTTATAACTCTTAATAAATTCATAGCTCAGTTTTTTAGTGGTCTTAGTAAGAAAGACATGATGAAATTATTGCTTTGGTTGAATAATAATTCTTAATGAATTCATAGCCTACTTTTTGGGTGGTCCTAGTTAGAAGGACTTGATGGACTTACTACTAGAAATGATGAGTTTCTTAACTCTTAATGAATTCAATCTCAAGATTTTGGGTGGTCCTATTTGAGAAGGACTTATTGAATTCACCAACAAATAGGTTATTTTTATCCTTAATGAATTCTTATCCTAAAATTTGGGCGTTTCATTTTTAATAGACTTGAAGAATTCACCTATTTTGTATAAGAGGTTGAGCTTAGTGAAAAGCTCTTAATAATTTCATAGCTATGATTTGGGTGGTTATTGAAGTAAACTTGATGAAATTATCTATGCAAGTGAGAAGGATTAGTCACCTTCTATGAAAGACATTGAGCCAATTTTCTAGTACACTTATCAGAATCCCGAGGTATTGTGACTATATATATATATATATATATATATATATATATATATCACATATAGACTTTGTTGATATATCGAGGACTTCGGTTGATGAATGAGGTTAGTCGTGTGCTATGAGTTCCATCCTATCTTAACAAGTTCTAGATTTGTTCAATCGTTAAGAGAAAAATTAATCATTTTCATTATGTACTAGTTCTATATACGTTCACTAGTGTTTAAGCGTCTAAGCTCGCTATTTCTCTTCTCGTTTTTTTTAATTTCAAAACCTCTCAATTTTTACAAAAGAATTCTTTCGAATTAATAGGGAAATGTTGGTAATATTCAAGGGTTTAAGGTATATAATCCCTCACTTTAAACTGCAAAAGAATTTTTTACATCAACTATTTATAAGCTTGAATTTGAACATAGTCAGATCAATATTTAATTTGTTTAAATTATGGTGTAAATATTGTATTTTTTCAGTCTATTTATTGTATTTGGACTAAAAACAGTCTTATTCATTGTTATTGCAGTTGTTTCAACTGCTTAATTCTATTTTTAATGGAACGTTACCGCAATAGTAATTGCGGTTTAAATATAACTTTGAAAGGTAAATATTTTTTAGATTTGCGCGTGCATCGGTTCAACCTTAATAGGCTTTTAAATTCATTTGAATTTCCCATGATTTTAATTGTAACAATTGAATTCATGTAGCCTTGGTGGTTGCCATTTTATCAAAATTGATTGATTCCTTCCTATTATAAATTGTTTTGAACAGTTTAGAGGTTGTGGATTAAAGTGTATTAATTTGGTATTTTAAATGGCCATATTTTATGGATCATTTCACCATATTTTACATTATAAATAGAGCTCATCTTGGCTTATTTCATATCATTCCACAACAAAATATTTGCTAGTTTTCTCTTTTTACTCTCTATGTTTCTAGCTAAAATGATTTCATTTCATTTTCGAGCTTTGTTTTTTAATTCAATGGAATAGTAGAGTAGTAGCACCTTTGTCCGCTCTAATTTTCGGGCATACGAATCATTGGAGAGATCGTGCTAACCTTAGAGGGTGTTCGTTCATTGTAGCAATTATACACATCGGGGAGATTTGCTTCTATGGAAGTGGTTTACCACGTCACAGATATTTATTTATATTCTTCATTGTTTATAGATATACATTGTTCTGTTAGTGCTAACACCTCATTTTTGCAGTTAATTTACCGACAAATTTCTTGTTTAACCTCACATTCATCTCCTCTGTGATAACTCTTGAATTAGTTAAAGAACATTATGCAAGTTTGTAGAAGTATCCTTTGGGAAGAGATTTCTGAAATGCACCTAAAGTAGATTTTACAAGATCTTTAGGAAGTTCTTGTCGTTTGGTTTTTCATTTTTACAAAGGGTGTTGGAGTTATTTTTCTTTTCATTTTTGGTTTTAGTTTTTTCAGTCTTAGTTTATATTTTCAATGTGCTTCTTCTTCACTAATGCTCGCGTAAAAGTGTCCCGCAATAGTGCAAATCTACACGTCTCAAGTAATATAATGATAAGTATATCAAGTATCGTCTTCACATTGATTGAGCTAGCCTTTTGATCTTACTTCCTCGCACTACAAAACAAATAAAGTAAAAACACAGATAAGTTGGGTTGTTTTGAATAAACTAAAATACTTAAAACTAAAATAAGCCAGGAAGTAAAGTGAAGAGAAAATCAAATTGAGAGAATGTGCCAGATTAGAATGCGTCATAGTGTGGAATCCTATTGACATGTCTTCGTTCTTGAACGCATCAACACAAAACTTTCGTGGCAGTAACCTAAGTCCCTGTCGCGGCTGCAAAGGTTGAGTCTCTACCGCGACAATCTCTTGCTCTTAGGCAGATGCTGTTAAGGCTCGACAAAGCGTCCTTGAATGGCTCCTCCTTATCTCTAAGCTCAAAACACTATTGATGGATGACCTTTGACCATACCTCTCGGCGTAAACCAAAGACAAACACCAACCAATCACACACTTCTCTTAGCCTTTGAAACTCTTAACCTATCCCTAGGCCGAGTTAGTGAACACCACGTGGGATGAAAACCATGGTTATTCGTTTCGTGAGTTCAAGTCTCTCGATATTGACCAAACGAGTAATCTCACAAACTCTCTCGATAAGTATGCAAAAATGATTAAAGCCAAGAATAAGCAAACCCTAACTTTATTGCATTAAGAACTTAAACAAAGTACAATAGTCTTCACACAACTACTAAACAAACTAATACTAAATCCTAAGCTCTCTCGTATCTCTCTCCCGATTTCGACTCCTCTTAATGATGGCGGCAAGCCTCCTTTATATAGGGGAAGGTGTAGGCACAAATCCTTCTTGGAGAGGAAGTTATATTGGACTTAGACTAAACTTTATTAAAGAGGTGAATCTCTTTAATTTAATACATTATTCATTTTTGGCCAAAAGTCCAACTTTATCCTTCCTTCCATGTTTTCGTCCTCTTCTTGAGCTCCAACTGCCACGCAAAGTGTGTAGAAAAACCCGACATTTAAAGCTCTACAATTCGGCTAACATTTTGCATGTTTTTCCCTCTGGCAGGTTGAGTAGTACACGGCCGTGGCATGGCATTCTGCTGCCTCGGCATGGGTCTGTGATTCGTTCTGCTCAATAAGGCTTCATTCTTAATAAATTAGCTTCCCTCAGTAGAAGTTGTTAGTTGTGGCTTGGCTCGATCAGGGTCTGTTACTAGCTGGTTCTGCCTTATCCTTCCTTTTCCTTCATTGCCCTCATGACATCTCCTGTCCTGATAGCGTACAAGTCTGCAAAAGCATCAAACATGCATCAAATAGTACCTTTTTCATAGAATAAACATAATATAAGGATCAAAGGCATAAATGATGAAATCAATGCATGAAGAACCATAATGCAGCTCAAATGGGTGTAGGTTGAGTGATAATTGCCATGTAAAACGGGTAAAAATATATTGATTGTCCTAAAGCAATGCAAACCATCAATTGCCAAACCTTAATTTTTATAAACCATCTCCTTGGTCTTAATTTTCCTTATCTCTCCAAACCATAGCAAAGAATGCTTGACCCTTAAATCTTTGGATGCCTTAGGAATTCACTAGAATCAAACTATAAGATTTGTGAGTGTGTGCATGCATTGCGAACAAGACGATTATAAGGATTCTAAGCAAACACTTAAGCATTAACCTACTTTACTTGGGTAAATTCTTTTCTTTTCTTTTTCTTCTTTTTTTCTTTTCTCTTTCTTTTTTCTTTTTATAAGCAAACTAACCTACTAGAGCCAGTTTTGGGCACCTCTAGTGATTAGCCTAGAGCCGGTTTTGGGCACCTCTAGGGCTTCCTTAAGCTAGAGCAAGTGTCAGGCACCGCTAACTTTTTACCCAAAATTTTCTTTCTAAGTAAGTCTATGTCCTAAGTGTACTAGAACTCCTAAAACCATACAAGTCACAAAGGTGTTTTAAATTTCTAATCTCATAGAATGATCCTAAGCTGTATTCTTTAAGCATCCTTAAATTAAAGGGTCTAAACAGTTCTAAACTATGGTAAGAAGAGAGCGTATTATTGCCAAGTAAGAAGATTTAATTAAAACTAAACTAAGGCAATTGATAGAAAGTACTACCGAGGCATAAACAAAATTCGGTTAAGGCAATGCAGTTAAATTTTTTTTGGACAAGTAAAAACATATATGTACGGCAATTACATTAGAATGTCGCGGCATGGCCTTACCATGGCAACTGAACCTACACCCTCAAACTTGAATCAAGCATTACCCTCAATGCTTACATTGCATACATAAATATAGAAAAAAATAGCACACAAAATATAAGGGCATTCAAAATAAGTTGCATCAAGAAGAGGAATTTAGATGGATGCTGATTTTGAAGATTCATCTTCCTCGTCACTTTCGCTCAGTAAGACCAGTTTTTTTGGTTTTAATGTCGTGTTCTTGACTCATTTGGATTCACGGGGTGGCTAGATGCGTGATGGTGGGATGGGCTTTGTTGTCGGGGCAGTGACTTCCTCGTCTTTTGAGTCAGGGAAGATTTCATATCCGGTTTCTGCCTTGTGTTTTAGTTCCTCAAAGACCCAACTGACATAATGATTGGTGTCGGACTAGTTAGAGGCTGCGTTGAATGGAGATCCGGCATGTGTGTCCAAACCAACCTTGCGCTTACCCTTGCGTGCCGCGAAAGATGGACAATTAGATGCCACGGTAGTTGGTACTCGGGATGCCGGGGCAGCGACAGCGGCAGGAGTTGCTTTTTCTCAGTGCTCAAGGGCACGATGGCAGTGAAGACGGCAAGAATGGTGGAAACTAGACCGTCTGGTCTGGGAACTTCTTATGGATAATTGACGCATGGAACTCCCTCGTGTGTACCATGAACAATTGTTGGCGTTGGTCCATTTCCTCTAGCTTCTACAGGATTTGCTGAAGGTCTGCTGTTGTCGGGGCATGCGTCTAGGGCGTCTCTGAGACAGTTGCTGAGGCTACTACCCTGACAATGCCTTGCATTGGAGTAGCCTGGACATGATCGGCTTCGGTAATGTTCATCGGTCTGTGGTAGGCCTCCCGATCCCATCACTTTCGATGCGGCATGAATTCATCAGCCTCATCGACGAGGAACTCCTTCTCTGTGCAAAGGCCGGTGATTAGCGATGGATAGTAAAGCCGCCCCTTGTCCTTCTAAGCGCACTTGTAGATTTCCTGAAAAATAAGATTACCAACATTAATTTTTCGGTTATGCATAATAGAATGGATTAGAGCGAGCCTGGGCTGATCAATGGCAGTGTTGTGTGAGGTCGGCATGAGGCGGTGGTGGATGAATTTGTTCAACAGCTTCGCTTCTGGTCTGATGCTTCACCTTTAGACCGACCCTCTGTGTGCCCCGACCTCCCATGTCGTGCCGGCATAATAGAGCTCTTCTTTAATTCGTTGGTAATCTTCTTCTGTGAGCGCCTCCAAGACTTTCGCGTGCTCGTCCCTTTCAATATGCATGGCGTAGAACTGATTGATTACGTGAGCATCAACCCGCACTACAAGAATATAGGTTTTTAGTGACAAATTGATAGTGACTGAGAATAATTTTGTCACAAATATTAACTTTTTGTGACAATATTTTTGTGCGACACAATTAGTATAAGTAATTGTGACATAATTTTATTTGGTCACTATAACAGTAGTAATTGTGACGATTGCATTTTTCACAAATGAATTCTCACTATAAGTATACAATTGTGACACAAAGTTCATTGTCACTAAAACTTTGACACATGATAGTGACGATATGTGAAGTGGTCACTATTATTTGCTATTTGTTGTTACAATGAAATTACTTGTCACTTAAAGTTTCACTTTTTGTTGTGATAAATTTTGTCACCAATAAAAAATAAAAGTAATGAAAAATTAGACATTGTCACAATGATAAATTTATTTTTATAACTATAAAAATTAAAGTTATCATAAACTAGTTTGTCAAAAGGTAAAATATTTCAATAGTCTATACTATGTGTAAATTGTTATTTTAGTCAATCTATTTTGATCAACTTTAGTACCTATATTTTTCAAATTTTAAAATTTTAATCCTAATCCTCACGGAACACCGACAATATGACTAAATTACAAGGACTAAAAATAATCAAATTAAAGAACAAAAATTAAATAAGCAACTTATGTATAACAAATTAGCTAAAATAAAAATTTTACTTAACATATTTAAATACTACCATCCATGTCAGGATCGAAAATTCAAAATTTAAGAAGTATAGAAATTTAAAGCAACCAAATTAGAGTACAAAGACTACTATGTGATTTTAGCATAATCTATGATAAAATTTTTTTGAAAATTTTAAAAGATATATTCCATTTTGATTAGTTTTTTCTTCAAAAAAATCTAAATAGTTTCTTCAACATACGTACTTCGTATAAGAAATCATAGAACAATTATTTAAATTATTATTATTATTATAATAATTAGTGTTATAATTAATAAATATTTTAAAATAAATAAAATTAACTTCAATTACAATTAAACCTAAATATTATTTTTCTTTCAAAATAGTATGAAATTTCTTGCCTAGCCTAGTGGATAAGTGTTGCACTCTCACCCTAAAGGTTGTAGGTTCGATCCTTCTTGAAGCTAGGCATTGCATTTATTACTAAAAATTGATATAATTAAATTTCAGTGATCTAATGAAAACTTAAAAGTTTGCTGACTAAAATGCAAAAGCTCTATTAAATTTCAGGGGCAATTAGTGATTAGTTTAAACCCTAAATAAAATGGTTACAATTAAAAATATAATTAATTTTTTTATTATTGATAGTGACGACATATTTTGGACACTATTTAAATATGTATTTGTGATAAAATGGTTGTCACTAATAAGAATAACATTAGTGTCTAAATTTTAGTCACTATTAATAATTTTTTTGTGTCAAATAGTGTGGTCATAAAAAAAATATAACTATTGTGACGAAATCATGAAAGTTGTCACTAATATAATAGTGACGGAGTTATTAGTGACGACTTAGAAAAATAGTCACTGTAAATTTCAGTGACTAAATTTAACACTTTTTGTGACTATTTTCAATATCACTAAAAATGTATTTTCTTGTAGTGCCGGATCACCTTCCCTCTTACGTGCACGAAAAGCATATTGTCAATGGGCCAGTGGGCATAAAATTCTCGAACTATGGTGATGTTGGCCCGGGCAGGTTAAAGGAAAAATATTTGCCATGTTTGATGATTGATCTTGTTGAACAAATAGTGGTCGATGTCGTAGTTGGATTCATCGGAAGCTTGGAATCCTTGTTCTTCCCACACTTACCGAGAGATGAAGTATTTCTTGAATCGATGTTCGACTCCCGATGGTGCGAAGCAGGTATAGGTCTTTTCTGCGGTAGTGCTAGAGCTTTTGCCTCTGATTTCCATTTGAAAGTTGAGAAGAGTTGAGAGTAGTTGTTCGAGAGTAAAAGAAAGTAATAAGCTTTGGAGATTTTAAGGTAGTAGAAGAGAATGTTAAAGTGAAGAATAATAAAGAATAGTGGCATTTATATAGAGTTTCGACACATAATGCCGTTGGAGCGCAAATCTCGGCCGCAACATTTTCTAGCTGTTACTATCTGTTTTCTGCATGTTGCAGTTCCTGCCCGTTAAAATCTAGCCGTTTTGGCTGTTGTAGCTCATTGGGTGGAAAATGTCGCGGCAGCTAACAGTTTTTCTCCTAGCCGTCTGTTCATCTCCTCTACCTTTCTTGATCTTCGTCCTAAAAATAAACAATAGAATAAAATTTTATTCCTAAAAAATAGAAAATTAAAAATGAATGAAACTAAAAACATAAAAATAAAAAAGAAATAAAATAAAATAAAATAAAATAAAGAGAAGGATTATTGCACTAAAGGAGTGCATGTAGATGCATCTCCTAGAGTGTATTCTTCCTTATCCCGCATGATATGCGATCCTGAATGGGGTAGCAGCTTGTGTCCAGGATCTCCTATTAGGGTGTCGCGACAGTTGTCCTGGCAGGGTCATATGTGTTTGTTGCGACATTGTGCAACTTCTATTCTGGGGCAGGTTGGTTCTTTGTCAAGGCATGGTTTCCTTGTGGCCTGGAGTGCTTGACATTTTTCTGGATCCTCAACATGTTTCCTTGTATTTGTGGAGTTTCACATGCTCATCGTTGATTCTCATCGTTAGCTCTCCCTTTTCAACATTAATTATCGTCCTCCTGGTGGCAAGGAATGGTCATCCCAGAATAAGTGGAGCTTTCTCATCTGCATCGCAATCTAAAAGGAAAATAAATTTATTTACTTTTACCAATATATCCTCAATTTTCCCTTCAGGCTGCACATGTCTATCAGCAAGCTATAGAATTATTATTGTCGGTCTGGCCATCCCAAACCCCAAATTTTGGAAGACTAACTTAGGCATGATGTTTATGCTTGCCCATAGATCACAAAGAGCCCTCCCCTCGTAAAGATTCCCTATTGTGCATGGTATGAGAAAGCTTTCGGGATCCTTTAGCTTAGGTGGAGCTTGGTTATGGAGTGTGGCCATGCATTCCTCTGTTGCAGACACCATTTCAAATTCCTCAATCCTTTACCATTTTGAAACGATGTCCTAGAGGAATTTGGCATAGTTCAAAATTTCCTTGATTACCTCCACCAAAGGCAGATTAATGTGTACATGTTTTAGGATGTCCAAGAACTTCTTAAACTGGTACTCTTGCTTTTGTTGTTTCAGCATTTGTGGGAATGATGGAGTTGGTATATTGTCTCTGGGTGCTGTCACAGGTTCTGTCGGTGCAACATTGTTCTTGGCTGCTTTTGTGACCTCGTTGTCTTTGGATTGTGCTATGACAGTTGACTCCCTTGGTTTCTCTTGTTGTTGAGTGGATCGAATGATCGATATTTACCAAGAGGGGGGTGAATTGGAAATTTAAAGGATTTTGGTGGAAATTGGCAAATTAAAAATTGAAGAACAAGGGATTTAGAGTGGTTCAAGTTCCAAATGAACTCTACATCCACTACCTTAGTCTCACTAAGGATTTGCAACAATTTCACTAAATTGATCTTCCCCTTTTCTAGGACAAGGAGTCAACCCTTTACAATTTCGGTTGATTTTTCTACCCAAAAATCAAACCAACCCTCACACAATAGAACAAAGAAATTTGTAGGCTAATTAGGTATCTCTCAATACAAATGATAGCCCCAATACAAGCACTCAACCCAATTTTACAAAGTAGGAATGAAGAACACAAATTGGGATTTCTAGACAAATATGAAATTTGGCACAATTGCTTGGATTTGATGAATAAGTGTTTGCTTGAAGTTCAGTAGTAGTTGCTGTAGCTTTTGGATGTCTCTTTTATACCTCTTCATTGATTTCTAGCCGTTTGGGTGGTTGGAGGCTTAATTAGAGCCGTTGGAACCCTCTCTTACCACCATAAATGCACTTCTGCAGCTACCGGTATCGGTACGCGGGAAGGTGTATCGGTACTTGTCTCAGAAAAGAAAGAGCCGTTGTGCGCATTTAATACAGGGGTATCGATACGCGCGTAAGCGTATCGGTACGGTGTATCGAAACGGCAAGGGCTGTATCGATACTATTTTCTGAACTTAGCTCACTGTCCAACTCCGTATCGGTACGGGAGTTATGCGTATCGATACGGGTCAACTAACTTTTAAAGTTTGGTTACCAACCAACTGACACCAACGGTCATATTTTTTAAACCGACTTATCTTAAAAAATTACAAAGCCCGTATCGATACGAGGGTTACCCGTATCGGTACCGTATTCAAACTCTTTGAATTTTAACACAGGGCTGTATCGATACGAGGGTTTGGAGTATCGATACAGGTTCCGGCAGTGACCAAGTTTGGTAAAAAGGTATCGATACGCTAAGTGCTGTATCGATACGCCTGGACGTTTTTGGATGGTTTTGCCTTGGAACACTTAGAAAATATTTTGAGTTTGAGTTTTATAAACTAGTTTCAAAGTGTTGGTGTTTTAAAAACTTATTAAGGGACTTAAAAACTAATTTTAAGTTTAACAAAATAATCCTTAAAGATTCAATTATATCAAAATCAAACATAGGTTTTACAATCTCCCCCTTTTTGATATAACAAAACTAAAACTTAAAATTTTGAAAATCTTCATAAAGAACTCCCCCTTAATATAAGCTTGGTAACCTTTGAATTTAAATCAAAATATTTTAAAGTGTGAGCTAGTTTCTTCTCCCCCTTTTTGTTAGATCAAAAAATCTTTGAGACAATTAAGTGCATAGAGAAATCAAAGGTATAATAAGCAACATAGATATTTATTCATTAAAGCAACATACTTAAAATCCAAACAAAGGCAAAATAGAAATCAAAGCATAGGTTTTAATCCTAAGACAAACTTAATCCTAAAAACATAAAGCATAGGTGCATAATAATATAAAGTCCTAAATGATATGCATGACAAACAAGAGAAAACGTCTAAGCATCGTCTTCGTCGTCTTCATCCTCTTCATCATCATCTCCCAAAGGCTCATTGGTGTGCATACTATTACGCCACTCATCATGGAAAGCGGCAATGGAGATATTCAAGGAATTATGCCCACTTTCAAGAGATGCGAGGCGATTCTCAAAACCCGTCATCCTAGTGTCAAAAGTAGTTTCCATGGATGTGAGACGAGTATTCATGTCCGTACGTAACCCGGTGAATTGCTCATTGAGATATGTCATGAGAGCATCCATATTGGGTTGTTGGACTTGAGGAGCTTGTGGAGCTTGAGGAGCTTGAGCCGCTTCATGCATTGCGGCAACTTCCGGTGGTAACTCGGCAAGACGCACCCATTCACCATTAACATAAGAGAATTTTGCCCGAGCAAGGGAGTGCTCATCAATAGGATCGGTGAGAGGGGTTGCAATGTCATATGAGCAATCAATTTCCTTTTTAACAAAGAAATAGCTCAAAGCCGTACCGTATGTGAAGGAGGTGACATGAGGATAGGAACGATTTTGAACGAGGTAGACTATCTCCGCAAACATAAGTCGAGCTAAATTTGGTCGCTTGGCTTCACGGAAACACCGAATCCAAAAATCATCCACTTGACGGATGGTGGAATATTTTCCTCCGGAAGGGCGAAACCACCACGATACCATCAAATGTAGAATCCGGTCGTGAGCATTAAGGGCGGTGACGGATCCACTAAGAACATGCCCTCTACCATGCTCATCATCGAGGCCTTCATCATCCAACTTGAAAACCTCACAAATAGACTCGACATCAAGGGTTATTTTCTTTCCCATAAGATAGGAATTAATTGCAACAACTTCCCCATTACGACTGACACATCTTGCATTAGCATAGAAAATCAAAACCAAGAGACGATAGAAAATACCGGGAATAGAGAGTAAATGAATGAAATTCCAACGATGAAGCAAAGGGAGGTATTCAAACTTGAAACGCTCCGAATTGAGAAAAGGGATGGATACTACCCTTTCGGCACGGATCTTGTAATTCTCATATTGACGAAAGTGATTGAGACCCGAATTGCTTTCAAAGGATTGCTCATAGATAGTCGAGTAGTTAGGACGAGCAATCACTCCAAGGTTAGAAGATTCACCGGCTTGATTAGCCCTTTGTCGCTTCCTCGATGGCTCTTTTGGTGCCATGATCTAAGAGAGAAATTAAGCAAGGGAGATTTCTTCAATTTGAGTAAAAATCAAGGTAAAAAAAGTTTAAAGAGAAATTTTGAAAAGAAAAATTTTAAAAAAATTGAACAAAAACAGATTTTAAAAGAAAAACAAAAAAAAAGAAGGAAGGTGATTACCTTGATGGAAACTTGAAGAATTGAAGAAACTTGCACAAAGATGAGAAAGAGAGCACAAAGCCTTGCTTGATTTGAAAACTCTTTTAGGTTTGAGTTGAGATGTGAAAAATATGAAGGAGGAAGTGCCTTTTTATAGGAAAAAACGGCTAGGGTTAATTAGGTTTTGAAAAGTTTGAATTTAGGTAAAAGTTGAACTTCATTAAAAGCTAATTAAAGTCATCAGCACAGTCGGGTATCGATACGCCCGATGGGGTATCGATACGGGGATAAAGATGTCTTTTTGCAAATAGGCCCGTTGGAACAGTCGTATCGAAACGGATGGGTCCGTATCGAAACGACCCGTATCGATACGGGATTAATCGTATCGATACGCGTGAAGCGTAAAGAATTCTGGGAAACGAGATGAAGAACAGGTATCGATACGCTTAGAACAGTATCGATACTGCATGCCCAGAAATGCATTTTTGGTTCAAAGAACAACCAAAGGCTCGAACCTAATCTCTCCTATAAGTATGCAAATGATGTATGAGCAGTTCTAAGCATATTCTAACAGAATCATACTCCCCCTAACTATAGGCATGGAAGAAATTGGGAGTCTAAGCATACAAACATGGCATTTCACAAGATCAAGCATATTTAAGCACAAAAGAGGTCCAAAAAGGTCAAGATAGGCTAGCTAGACCTAACTCTCCTCTAAGGGACCAAAAACGCTCTTTGTCTAAGGGTTTTGTAAAAATGTCCGTTAATTGATTCAAGGTGTCTACATACTCTATAACCACATCTTCCTTAAGGACATGATCTCTAATGAAATGATGCCTTATTTCTATATGTTTGGTTCTAGAGTGTTGGATGGGATTTTTAGTTAAGCATATTGCACTAGTGTTGTCACATTTTAGGGGTATGGTTCCAACTTTAATTCCATAATCTAAGAGTTGTTGCTTCATCCAAAGGACTTGAGCACAACAACTCCCTAAGGATATGTACTCGGCTTCGGTGGTAGATAAGGCTACACTATTTTGTTTCTTAGAGAACCAAGATATGAGCATACTACCTAAGAATTGGCAAGTTCCCGAAGTACTTTTCCTATCAATTTTGCAACCCCCATAATCCGCATCCGAGTAAGCATGAAGGTTGAAGGTAGAGTCTCTAGGGTACCAAAGACCTAAACAAGGAGTGTCTCTAAGATACCTAAAGATTCTCTTAACGGCTATAAGGTGAGACTCTCTAGGACTAGCTTGAAACCTAGCACACAAGCAAACACTAAACAAGATATCCGGTCTACTTGCGGTAAGGTAAAGCAAAGATCCAATCATAGAACGATAAAGCTTAGAGTCAACACACTTACCTCCTTCATCTTTGTCAAGCTTTGTAGATGAGCTCATAGGAGTGGCTTGAGGCTTTGCATTCTCCAAGCCAAACTTCTTGAGCATATCCTTTATGTATTTTGCTTGGTTGATGAAGGTGCCGTCCTTCTTTTGCTTTATTTGGAGTCCCAAAAAGAATGAGAGCTCCCCCATCATGCTCATCTCAAATTCACCTTGCATTGACTTAGCAAACTCTTGACAATGACATTCATTAGTAGAACCAAAAATAATATCATCAACATAAATTTGAACTACTAAGATGTCATTTTTATACATTTTTATAAAGAGTGTAGTGTCCACCTTACCTTTTTCAAATCCTTTTTCAATCAAAAAATTTGAAAGCCTTTCATACCAAGCTCTAGGAGCTTGTTTTAAACCATAAAGAGCTTTGGTAAGTTTGAAAACATGATTTGGAAATTTTGAATCTTCAAAACCCGGTGGTTGTTCCACATACACTTCTTCATTTATAAAACCATTTAAAAATGCGCTTTTAACATCCATTTGAAAAAGCTTGAAATTATTATAACATGCATATGCAAGCAACATCCTAATGGCTTCCATTCTAGCTATGGGTGCATAGGTTTCATCAAAATCTATTCCCTCTTCTTGAGTGTAACCTTGTGCTACAAGTCTAGCTTTATTTCTCACAATGTTACCACTCTCATCTAGTTTGTTCCTAAAGACCCATTTAGTTCCTATTGTAGATTGATTACTAGGCCTATCAACTAATGTCCATACATTACTTCTCTCAAATTGATTTAACTCTTCTTGCATAGCCATAATCCAAAAGTCATCTTTCAATGCTTCTTTTATATTTTTAGGCTCTATGCATGAGATAAATGCAACATGGTTCATTAATCTAAGAGAAGAACGAGTGGTTACCCCCTTGGATGGATCACCCAAGATTTCACCATCTTTGACATAGTTCAACTCCCTTGGGTAGCTCACTTCCTTTTCCTCAATAGCCAAGTCCTTCAAGGCTTCAAGAGGTGGTTCTTGTGTGTCTTCTTCTTTTGTTGGAATCTCATCCTCCTTTGAAGTTTGACCTCCATCAAAGGCATTTATGATTCCTACATCATCATCATCACAAGAATCCTTCCTAGGAAGGAGGTTATCATCGAATACAACATGAATAGATTCTTCTACTACTAAAGTTCTTTTGTTAAATACTCGATAGGCTTTAGAGGTTAAAGAGTAACCTATAAAAATGGCTTCATCACTTTTTGCATCAAATTTACCTAAGTTGTCTTTTCCATTATTTAAAACAAAACACTTGCACCCAAAAGGGTGAAAATAGCTAATGTTAGGCTTTTTAGATTTTAAAATCTCATAAGGTGTTTTCTTTAAAATTGGCCTAATCATTACTCGATTTACAATATAACAAGCGGTGTTTGTGGCTTCCGCCCAAAAATATTTTGGTAAATTGTTTTCACAAAGCATAGTTCTAGCCATTTCTTGTAAAGTTCTATTTTTCCTCTCAACTACCCCATTTTGTTGAGGAGTTCGAGGAGCCGAAAAATTATGGCTAATACCATTTTTATTCAAAAATTCTTCAAACCCTAAATTTTGAAACTCGGTTCCATGATCACTTCTAATATGTGAAATTCTAAGTTCAAGATCATTTTGGGTTAATTTTGAAAATGTGATGAATTTTTCCAAAGCCTCATCTTTAGTACTTAAAAAGAGAACCCAAGTAAATCTAGAAAAATCATCAACTAGCACAAAAGCATACGATTTACCACCCAAGCTCATAGTCCTAATTGGCCCAAATAAATCCATGTGAATTAATTGTAAGCATCTACTAGTAGAAACATCATTAATGGATTTAAAGGAAGACCTATGTTGTTTACCCTTTGAGCATGCATCACAAATTTTATCATTTGAAAATTTTATTTTGGGCAAACCTCTAACTAGATTTAGAGAGACTAGTTTTTCCAAAACACTAATGCTAGCATGTCCTAGCTTCCTATGCCACAACCATGCATCATTTTCATTTTGAGCAACTAAGCATGCATGAGATGTATGAATGTCATCTAAATGCACCATGTATATGTTTCCTATGCGATGACCTATGAGCATAATACTATTTGATTTAATGTCTACAATTTTACATCCATTTTTATCAAAAAGAACATTAAATCCTTTATCACATAATTGACTTATGCTCAATAAATTATGTTTAAGACCATCGACATATAAGACATTTTCAATGAGAATGGTAGAGTGATTACCTATGGAGCCAATACCTTTAATGTGGCCTTTGGAGTTGTCACCAAATGTTACTACTCCTCCACTTTTTGGCTTTAAATCCATGAATCGACTCTTGTCTCCGGTCATGTGTCTCGAGCATCCACTATCAAGGTACCATGAGTTTTGACTTTGTGCTTTGGCCTTGAAGCAATGCTCCCCCTACAAACAAAGATACTAAACCTTGGTTTTTGGTACCCAAATCATTTTGGGTCCATGAGTGTTAGCTCCCAAAACCTTGGTTCCCTTAGGAATCCAAGATGACATAGCAATAATATTATTAGATTTTACAAGCTCCTTAGGAACCCATACACTTCTAATTCTTTTAGCTTTACTATGTCTAGGGTAGCTACCTTGTTTGTAGTAATTAATCCTTTTCTTAGGTTGGTGTGTTCTAGAGGATTCTCCTACTTTATGCTTGACACTACCAACATTTTTAAAGGACTTTTTGAGCTCATTTAGCTCACCTAACACCTTTTGGTGTTCATTATTGCATTGAGACAAAAGATTATTAAGATCAACATTTTCATCTTGAAAGAATTTAAGTTCATCTTTTAATCCTAAAATCTTTTTCTCAAATTTAGAATTAGCTTGAGTAAGGGAGTCATTTTTCTCATTTAGTTCTTGAATAATCTTTTTATTCTTAATGACCGACTCCTTAAATTTCTCAACTAATTCATCATATACCTCATGTAACTCATCATATGCATCATTTAATTCTTCATATGAAAAATCTAAAGTGGATGAGTTAGAGGTTACCATGGAGGTATCTTCCTCAAGTGCCATGAGACAAAGGTTATCCACTTCTTGTTCGTCATCCTCCGATGACTCCTCATCACTCCAAGTAGCAAGTTTGGCTTTGAGTTTCTTCTTCTTCTCAAAACCCTTCTTCTTGAGTTGAGGGCACTCCGAACGGATGTGGCCGGGTTGTTTGCACTCATAGCAAATGATGGGATCCTTTCCATCTTCTTTGTTCTTCCCTTTGAAGTCCATCTTTCTTTGGATTTTTCTTACTCGGTTGGACCTCATGAATCGTGAGAACCGTTTGGCTATCATAGCCAATTCTTCAAGTTCGTCCTCATCACTAGATGAGCTCTCATCAAGTTGTGAAGCTTTAGCCTTGAGAGCTATTCCCATCTTCTTCTTCTTTTCAACCTCAAGCTTCTCTACTCTTTTCTCTTCTTTCTTTTTCTCATCTTCCCTTCCTTGCTTCATGATCTCATGAGTAAGGAGAGAACCCACAAGCTCATCAAGCTTTAATGTCTTCAAGTTCTTTGCTTCGATGATAGCGGTTCTCTTCCCATCCCAAGCTTCGGGAAGTGAATAGAGTAGCTTCCGGACAAGCTTGTCTTCCGGTATGATTTCTCCATATCCCTTTAGACCGTTGACGATTGTGGAGAATCGATCAAACATCTTTGACACCGTCTCATCGGGCTCCATCTTGAAGTTTTCATAACTAAGATTGAGAAGTCCAATCTTAGTTTCTTTGACATCATTGGTGCCTTCATAAGTGGTCTCAAGAGTGTCCCATACTTCCTTGGCACTTTCAATTGATGAGACCTTCGAGTAGATGTCCGGACCGAAAGCACAAAATAGCATGTGGAGAGCTTTATCGTTGACTTGAATCTTCTTCCTCTCCTCTTCACTCATTTCGGCTTTCTTCTTCAACACCATCTTGCTTCAATGGAATGTATGGCCCATCCTCAATGACATCCCATACAAGATAGTCACTTGACTTGATGAATAGCCTCATTTTATTCTTCCAAAAAGAATAGTTGTCACCATTGAAGAAATGAGGCTTGGTGGTTGATTATGACTCGTACATGCCGGAACCGGAGGTTGAAGCCATCTCTTGATATCTTGATGATCACACTCTTCCAAGGATCTCCTCTTGTGGTTGTTAATCCTCAAAGAGTTAAGCTCTGATACCAATTGTTGAGTGGATCGAATGATCGATATTTACCAAGAGGGGGGTGAATTGGAAATTTAAAGGATTTTGGTGGAAATTGGCAAATTAAAAATTGAAGAACAAGGGATTTAGAGTG
The DNA here is from genome assembly GCA_958450335.1 of Hibiscus tridactylites. NCBI lineage: Eukaryota > Viridiplantae > Streptophyta > Magnoliopsida > Malvales > Malvaceae > Hibiscus > Hibiscus tridactylites. The sequence continues at coordinate 77,035,667 of OY288273.1, forward strand.
GTTCAAGTTCCAAATGAACTCTACATCCACTACCTTAGTCTCACTAAGGATTTGCAACAATTTCACTAAATTGATCTTCCCCTTTTCTAGGACAAGGAGGCAACCCTTTACAATTTCGGTTGATTTTTCTACCCAAAAATCAACCGAACCCTCACACAATAGAACAAAGAAATTTGTAGGCTAATTAGGTATCTCTCAATACAAATGATAGCCCCAATACAAGCACTCAACCCAATTTTACAAAGTAGGAATGAAGAACACAAATTGGGATTTCTAGACAAATATGAAATTTGGCACAATTGCTTGGATTTGATGAATAAGTGTTTGCTTGAAGTTCAGTAGTAGTTGTTGTAGCTTTTGGATGTCTCTTTTATACCTCTTCATTGATTTCTAGCCGTTTGGGTGGTTGGGGGCTTAATTAGAGCCGTTGGAACCCTCTCTTACCACCATAAATGCACTTCTGCAGCTACCGATATCGGTACGCGGGAAGGTGTATCGGTACCTATCTCAGAAAAGAAAGAGCCATTGTGCGCATTTAATACAGGGGTATCGATACGCGCGTAAGCGTATCGGTACGGTGTATCGAAACGGCAAGGGCCGTATCGATACTATTTTCTGAACTTAGCTCACTGTCCAACTCCGTATCGGTACGGGAGTTATGCGTATCGATACGGGTCAACTAACTTTTAAAGTTTGGTTACCAACCAACTGACACCAACGGTCATATTTTTTAAACCGACTTATCTTAAAAAATTACAAAGCCCGTATCGATACGAGGGTTACCCGTATCGGTACCGTATTCAAACTCTTTGAATTTTAACACAGGGCTGTATCGATACGAGGGTTTGGAGTATCGATACAGGTTCCGGTAGTGACCAAGTTTGGTAAAAAGGTATCGATACGCTAAGTGCTGTATCGATACGCCTGGATGTTTTTGGATGGTTTTGCCTTGGAACACTTAGAAAATATTTTGAGTTTGAGTTTTATAAATCAGTTTCAAAGTGTTGGTGTTTTAAAAACTTATTAAGGGACTTAAAAACTAATTTTAAGTTTTACAAAATAATCCTTAAAGATTCAATTATATCAAAATCAAACATAGGTTTTACACTTGTGTTGACTGCTTGTTTTAAGTCCCCTCAAGGTTGATACCCCTCATGGTGGTTATGACCTTGCACTGTTCATACGATGTCCCCTTAGCGGCTTCAGTTTCGCTGGGAAAACCTCCTACTAGCCTAGTGTTCAGAATCTGTGCTATCTGCCCCACTTGTGTTTCCAGGGATTTCAATGTTGCCTCGTTGTTCTGCAGCATCATCTCAGTCTTGTCCATAACAATTTCAGTCTTTTTTATGAACTTGTCAGTGTTAGCCATATATGCACTAGTCTGAGTCATAAAAGCATGGAGAGTGCCTTCTAAAGAACTAAACTTTATTGGTTGTTGCGGTGGCATGTGTTGCTGCATCGGCATGTTCTGCCGAGGCATGTTTTGTTAGAATCCTGCTGCTAGAGCATTCTGATTTTGCGGATTGAGTGCATTATTGCGGTTGCTCCAGGAGAAGTTGGGGTACTTTTTCCAAGCTGGGTTGTAGTTGTTGGACATCATGTTGTTGTTCCTATTAAAGTTTCCAACATAGCAGACCGACTTTGGGTTCTGCGGGCATTTAGAAGAGACATGGTTACCTCCACAGTTTTAACAAAATAAATCAATTACCTTGACCTCCTGGTGATTGTTTTATGATTGCATGTTCAGGACCAGCTTTGTCAAGGTGGCAATTTGAGATGAAATTGAGTTCGATGACCCTATTTCGTTTACTGTGTTGACCGCGTTATAGAACATAGTCACATGCGTCAACAATGGGAATCTGTGTAAGGGGCATTTATGTAAAAGCTCTTTGTATCGCTCCCAAGCCTCGTGCATGGATTCATCATTAGCCTGTCAAAAAGAAGTGATCTCGTTACACAATTTATCAGTTAAATTTGTAGGATTAAAACATGCTAAGAAATCATGACATAAATCACTCTAGGATCCAATTGATCCTGCTGGAATACTGTTAAGCCAAGTTTTTGCCCTATCCCTTAGTGAATATGGGAACAATTTTAATCTCAAAATATCCTCGTGTACTCCTTGTATTTTAAACGAATTACAAATCTGGAGGAAAGATTTGAGGTGCTGTCTCGCATCTTCAGTTGCTGAGCCGCAAAATTGTCTCATGGTATTGATCATGTTGAACATCACGGGCTTCAGTTCAAAGTGGGCGACCTCTATTTCTAGGGTAACAACTACAGGATTTCGTCTGTTCAGGTCCTCTTCAAGGTAGTTTAGGACAATTAGGTGTCGTACTGGCGTGAATTAATTTCGCAGAATTTCTCCATCGCCTGTCGGGATATTTTGTTGCCCATCAGCAAGTTGCTGCCCGTCAGCAGGTGGCTGCCCAATGGCATTATTTGTCGGGGCACCTTGATTGTTGCCTCGACCTTCAGGTTCCTACATTGCGACTACGATCTTTCGTCTAAGCTTTAGGTAAGATCATTCGATTTCTAGATCTAAGTCTCGCAATGGGCTGCTTGGGTTCGCTCTGGTCATGCACCAAAACAAAACCAAGTTTTATTAGTACTAAAACAAAAAATAAATAAACTAAAAAATAAAGAGTGCAAGAAAATAAAAACAAAAGTTGTCAATCCCCGACAACGACGCCAAAAACTTGATGCTCGCGTAAAAGCGCCCCACAATAGTGCAAGTGTACATGTCTCAAGTAATATAATGATAAGTATATCGAGTATCGTCTTCACAGGGATTGAGCTAGCCTATTGATCTTACTTCCCCGCACTACAAAACAAATAAAGTAAAAACACAGATAAGTTGGGTTGTTTTGAATAAACTAAAATACTTAAAACTAAAATAAGCCAAAAAGTAAAGTGAAGAGAAAATCAAGTTGAGAGAATGGGCCGAATTAGAATGCGTCGTAGTTTGGAATCATATTGACTTGTCTTCGTTCTTGAATGCAGCAACACAAAACTATCGTGGCAGTAACCTAAGTCTCTGTCGCGGCTGCAAAGGTTGAGTCTCTACTGCGACAATCTCCTGCTCTTGGGCAGATGCTGTTAAGGCTCGACAAAGCGTCCTTGAATGGCTCATTCTTATCTTTAAGCTCGGAACACTATTGATGGCTGACCTTTGACCATACCTCTTGGCGTAAACCAAAGACAAACACCAACCAATCACACGCTTCTCTTAGCCGCTGAAACCCTTAACCTATCCCTAGGCCGAGTTATTTAACACCACGTGGGATGAAAACCATGCTTATTCGTTTCGTGAGTTCAATTCTCTCGATATTGAACAAATGAGTAATCTCACAAACTCTCTCTCAATAAGTATGCAAGAATGATTAAAGCCAAGAATAAGCAAACTCGAACTTTATTGCATTAAGAACTTAAACAAAGTACAATAGTCTTCACACAACTACTAAACAAACTAATCCCAACCCTAAGGAAATTTAGAACATAATGAAAGAAAAGAAAAAAAAATTAAATCCTAAGCTCTCTCGTCTCTCTCTCTCCCGATTTCGACTCCTCTTGATGATGGCGACAAGCTTCCTTTATATAGGGGAAGGTGTAGGCACAAATCCTTTTTGAAGAAGATGTTAAGTTGGACTTGGACTTAACTTTATTAAAGAGGTGAATCTCTTTAATTTAATACATTATTCACTTTTGGCCAAAAGTCCAACTTTATCATTCCTTCCATGTTTTCGTATCTTCTTGAGCTCCAACTGCCACGCAAAGTGTGTAGAAAAATCCAACATTTAAATCTCTACAAGTCGGCTACCACTTTGCATGTTTTGTCTTCCGACAGGTTGAGTAGTACACGGTCGCGGCATGGCATTTTGCTGCCTCGGCATGGGTCTGTGACTAGTTCTGCTCAGCAAGACTTCATTCTTCATAAATTAGCTTCCCTTAGTAGAAGCTATCAGTTGTGGCTTGGCTCGACCAGGGTCTGTTACTAGCTGGTTCTGCCTTAACCTTCCTTTTCCTTCATTTCCCTCACGACATCTCTAGCCCTGGTGGCGTGCAAATCTGCAAAAGCACCAAACATGCATCAAATAGTACATTTTTCATAGAATAAATAAAATATAAGGATCAAAGGGATAAATGATGAAATCAATGCATGAAAGGTCATAATGCAGCTCAAATAGATGCAGGTTGAGTGATAATTGTCATGTAAAAGGGATAAAAATATAAGACTTTTGGACACTTATCATTCACTTTTTTAGACAGTTATTTCACAATTACCCTCTCAAATAACACCAAACAAATATCTTCTTCATAAAATATTTTTATTAATAAAATTATTATGATGTTTAAATATAATTTAAATATTTGAATGATTTATTAATTTCATAAATTAAATAAAGTACTATTTTTTATTTATACAATTGAATATTTTAATTTCAATGCTACAGTGACTAATCTCGCCCCTACGGTTGTTTTCAATTTCAATAAAAACCAATCTCAACGCACGTCCAAATAAATCCTAATATTTGAAAAAAGACATTAAAAATCACCTTCATTATTACAACGATATTTTGCTTTTTTTTAGTTATATATATTTCGCTTTTTTGTCTACATTTTGCAGACATATCTATTCTAACGTGAGTCTTCTACGTGTGGGTGGGCAAAACTCGATCGACTCGAAAATTTTGAATTATTCTCGACGTGAAAAAACTCGACTCGATTCGAAATTTTTTTAATAAAATTTGAGTTATAAAATAAAAATTCGAATAACTCGAAATTTTTAGTAATTAATTGATCGGTTTCTGAATTCGAGTCGAGTCTGTCAATTCTACATGATATATTATGTATATCACATGTAAAAATATGAAGATATATATATGTATATATGTATGTATGCATAGCATATATGAATATAGAAATCCATTAAAATTAGAATCAATATGTATTATAACATTATAAATAATTACAATTAAATTTGTACAAAATTTGAAAATTCGACTTAATATGACAAGACTAGAATTTTATAAACTCGACTCGATTGAAAAAAATAATTAAATATAATCTCTTATAAAATAATTTAGGGTTTATAAATTAAAATCTAAATCTAAATCCTAACCATATTATCCTAAAAACAAAACCTCAACATCTAAACCTTAAATTATAAACTTAAACCCTAAATTCTAACAACTATCCATAAATTCTAAACTCTTACACCTAAACCCATAATCCTTACACTCTAAACCCTAAACTAACGTACTTGTAGAAACTTTCAGTTTCTACCACCAATGTATAGGATATAAATCTTTTATTAAATAAATATATATTTTTATATAAAATATTGGGAAAACTACACCAATAGTCCCCAAACTATTACCATTTTCCTATTTTGGTCCCTAAACTATGTTTTTCGGCAAAACCGTCCCTTCTGTTACATAGTTCTCCTGTTTTGGTCCCCCGACGTTAAATAGCTAACGATTTTGCTGACGTGGCATTTTTTAAATATTTTTAATCATTTCTCTCCCCTCTTAAAAAAATGCCACGTCAGCAAAACCGTTAGCTATTTAACGTCGGGGACCAAAACAGGAGAACTATGTAACAAAAGGGCCGATTTTGCCGAAAAACATAGTTTGAGGACCAAAATAGGAAAATGGTAATAGTTTAAGGACCACCGGTGTAGTTTTCCCTAAAATATTTTATCTCACCCTTTCATTGTTGTGAATGTGATAGAAATCCAATCAGTGATCTCTAAACGCTGTCGTTCGACCCTAGGCGTCTGAAAGCCTTGTTATTCGTTAATTTCCTTTCGTTGACGAAGATTTTAAAGAAAAAGAAAAACCGTTACCGTACACTAATGTCTTAACACCAAATATTATTAATCCGACGGTTAGGATTCGATTGTAATATAACTTATCTCTTCTAACAATACGCTCTCTCTCTCTTCATATTTTCTTTTTCTCTTTCTCTCACAACGGCCGACCGTTGGTGGCGTACCAAAGACTCTTCTGTTCTCATTTCACTGGATCTGCCCCTTCCTTTGCCTGTATTGATTTCCTTTCAATTTACCAAATAAATTTCAATATATATTTTTGATCAAAAAAAAATTCAATATATATTATATATTTCCATTATTTAATTTCTTTACATTGATTATTAACGACGAAGCTTTTTTTTCTCTAGGGTTTATTTGTTCTTTCTTGTTTTTTTTGGCTTTTCGATAAATTTCTTCTATTTCTATGGCTGCTCCACCTGCAAGAGCTCGAGCTGATTACGACTATCTCATAAAGCTCCTTTTGATCGGCGACAGCGGTAATTTTTTTTAATTTTCTCTGTATTTATGAATATTGATTTGAAATGCGATCTAGTCGTTAATTTGCATCGATGTTGAGAAACATTATGGTATTTATTTAAAAGGGTTTGGTATTTTTTTTTCAATTAAGAAAACCTAGATGCTAGACCGTGATCTGCTTTTGAAAGATTAAGCTTCATTTTAGGTTTATGACATGTATTAACTTAAACGCATATTTTATTCCGTTAAGTTTTATGCTATTGGCGTTTTATGTTGCATCACTTGATTTATCTGTCTCGATGGTTCATTTCCATGTGAATATCTTCTGTCTTGATTAGTTTTACTGATGATGAATATCCTGGAGTCAGAGAATGTACATTTGCATGAGACATTTCTTTATCGTAGGATGGCCTGCTACAAATAGTTGTATTTTCCTGTAATTAGGGATTAATAGTTGGTATTGAATTAATTTACAGGAGCTTTTCTTGATATCTGCACTTTTGAATTTGAGTTATGAATGTCGTTTTTACTTTGTTATTGTTTGGTTGGGCAGGTGTGGGTAAGAGTTGCCTCCTCTTGCGTTTCTCGGATGGCTCATTTACTACAAGTTTTATCACGACCATTGGGTAGGTGTTCTTCCAATCAAAGTTCAGCGGTCTTTTCATTATGAATTTTGTTGCAAAAGGGATGTGGGTTAATAATGATGTGTTTACTTTGGCAGAATTGACTTTAAGATAAGGACTATAGAGCTCAATGGAAAAAGAATCAAACTGCAAATTTGGGATACTGCTGGGCAAGAGCGATTTCGAACAATTACAACTGGTTAGCTTTTGACTCTGAATGGGCCATTGATTCGAATTGAATTATCTAATCATAATTATAATCTGACCTGATTTATAATATATTTGATAGCATGACTTAGCATTGTTTTGCTTGAGCTTGTTAATTGTGTGTGTCATTGCATGATGTGAGCTACCATTTTCTCTCACTCTAATATGTCAAATTTATTAACATGTCTAATTCAAGGTTTTTGTTGCTCTCCATTCTCTTTCTCTGTTGTTTTTTAGTCTGTTTGGAAGTTAGGAATTTGCATGCTTCCATGGTTTGCATCATTAATGCTTTCGAACCCACTTATTGTTGTACTCCCGAGACTATGACAGAACTTGGAAACAAAATTACTAACAATTGGTTAGAATTGAAATTGTTTGAGTTCTTTTTTATTGTCTTCTAAGGCCTTTTGTGCTTGTTGGATGAATTAAGTAATGTTTTCTGTTTTTTGCAGCTTACTACCGCGGAGCCATGGGTATTTTGCTCGTCTATGACGTGACTGATGAGTCATCTTTCAATAGTAAGTACTGAACATTTTCATTTGGATTGTCATACTTATGCTGTTAGAATTTTCACCGTTGTCTTTTTGACTGTTTTTAGTGTCCCTCCTAATATTCCTCGTTTTCGGATCATTTCACTTTCTTGCATTGTGGAAACTTGAAGCATACTCCTTATCCGGTTATCTGAAATTTTATTCTTTCTCCATTATAGTTACTGAATTTACACTCTTTTCTGCTTAGACATTAGAAATTGGATTCGTAATATTGAACAGCATGCTTCGGATAATGTCAACAAGATTCTGGTGGGTAATAAGGCTGACATGGATGAAAGCAAAAGGGTATGTATCTCTTCATCTCTCTTCTACAACTACCCTTCTATAGCTCCTGTTTGTGTATTTCTGTGGATATTTTTGATTGTCCATTTGATTTAGGAACTTATTTTTCAGGCTGTCCCTACCTCAAAGGGACAAGCTCTTGCTGATGAATATGGCATCAAGTTCTTTGAAACTGTATGTAAATTTTTCTTCTGATGTTGTAGTTACTTTTGATATGATTAGTCAATGTTTCCTATATGCTCAAGAGCCATTCTATCATCATGCAGAGTGCAAAAACAAACTTAAATGTTGAGGAGGTTTCCTTTTCGATAGCCAGGGATATTAAGCAAAGACTTGCAGATACGGACTCCAAAGCTGACGTATGGTTTCTTTAACTTTAACATACTATAGTTAAGCAAATTCATTTACTGTTGCCAAATATTTTTCTTTTAATCTGCAGCCACAAGCGATCAAAATTAACCAAACCGACCAGGCAGCCGGGGGTGCGGCAGCCGCTCAAAAATCAGCATGCTGCAGATCTTGAACAAACTATGTTGAGAATGGGATCTGAAGGGTACATTCTCTACTACTGTAGTAGGCGTTTTGGTCTGAAAAAGCTAATTTTGCTACAACTTATATTGTTGGTTTTTGTATTCTCTTCTCTGCCTATCATTATTTTTACATCTGCTAACTCTTTGGTGTGAACTGTTGGATTATATTAGGTTAATGCCCCCCCCCCCCCCCCCCCAAAAAAAAAAAAATGTGTTTGATAGCCAATTTATCTACCATTTTGGTATATTTGAACCAATAGTACATTTGTAATAATAAAAGGATTTATATATGATGAATTAAAAGTGTGTATATGATTTTTTTTGAAAGATAGAGATAACATTAAAGGTGTAAAGGGTGATTACAGTAAACGGAAGAGTTCGGGAGGAGGGTTGATATGCCAATCATGGGGACAAACCCCCTTGAGGCATGCTTTATCAACCCAGTCCGCGGCTCTATTACAAGTGCATTTAGCAAAACAACGATGTCTTCCTCAACTGCAGCTGACTCTCACGTGATGAGTGATTTGGAGTTAAGGCGAGAGATACACCTTGTTATCAGATTCAAGCACATTCTTGTTCTATCCGGCGTTCAAAGCAAAAAGAGTACTCAAGACATATTGCAATTGCTTGAGCAGTTGAAGTAGAGGAGGTGGAGAACAAAAGGGTGTCACCCCAAGCAAGCAGCCAGCACTGTTACAGACGATACAAGCAGCGCTCGCCTTCCTCGAGACAGGATCGGACCATTTGGCAAAGCTCGGAAAGCCACACTAATCTGGTGAATATCTAAACCCTGAAATTCTCCAAACAGCTTGAGCATAGGGGCAGAAAAAAAAATCATATGTTCTAAACTTTCCTAACAATCTCTACATCGAGGGCAAGCCGACCCAGGTGAGAACTGACCAAGAAAGCGGGAGGAGAGAGTGCCTTTGGTAGGAACGATGTTGTGGCAAGCTTTCCAAATGAAAGCTTTAATTTTAGGGGGGGCATTAATGCTCCAGACATATTTCCATAGCTCAGAGTCAGAATTCACGTTATAACTAGAGATGGCTGGAGAAGCAACTTGTTTGGTTAAGAAGGTAAAATGGTAACCAGACTTGACCGAATAGTCCTCCTTCTTTGTGAAGGACCATACCATTTTGTCTTTAACAAGGGCCCCCCAATAGGAATAGATGATATCACTTTGGTCGAAAAGATTCGAGAGCTTATGCTGGCACCATTTTCTTTGATTAGAGTTAATAAGGTTTGCCACCTGAATAGTTGATATCTTTTTGTGATCCTCGATGCAACTTTATGCAAAGGTAATGAAGGGATCCATTTATCGTCCCAAATTGAGATATTGATCCCATTACCTCTCATCACATCGAATCATCTTGTATCAATTTAAGACCATCATGAATGCTCGACCAAGCCCAAGAGGGTTTACGGCCTTTGAGAGCAAGAAAAATATTTTCATTAGGGAAATAAAGGCATTTGAGAACCCGAGCTAGAAGGGATTGTGGATTCTTAAGAATTCTCCAAGATTGTTTTGCTACAAGAGCCAGATTAAATAATCGCAAATCCCTAAAACCCATACCATCCGAATTCTTTGCTTTGCATAACTTATCCCAGCTCAACCAATGAATACCACAGTCTTTGTCTTGAGATCCATTCCACTAGAAATTCTCGATGATGGATGCAATTTTGTCACAAAAGGTTACCAGGAGGCAAAAACATTGCATAACATAGGTCGGAATAGCCGTGACAACTGGTTTAATAAGAATCTTTTTACTTGCTTGAGAAAGAAGGTAGGTTTTCCACCCTTGCAATTTTCTTCTCACATTTTCAAGTATGAAATCGTGAAAAGCCTTAAGTAAAAACTCCCTTCCTCCAACAGGTTGAAACTGAGAGATTGAAGAACTTTGGAAGAGGTAGCTCGACTTGTATTAGGGGAGAAATAAAAAGACGATGTTTTCCAATTAATAGATTGACTCGTGGTCAATTGGAAACCAATAAGAACTCTGCTGATAGACTCACAGTCAGATTCACTTGCTTTAGAAAAAATAACACAGTTGTCAGCAAAAGAAGGTGGCTTAAGACCGGACATCTTCGACCAATTCTGAAGCCATGGAGATCACCATTCATTAATTCATTTTCAATGAGCCAAGAAACATATTTGAAACAAGCAAGAAGAGAAAGGGAGAGAGGGGTCTCCATGTCTTAGGCCTCGACTTGGGACAAATTCGTTTGACGCTCACCATTAATCACCAAGGCGAAGGAAACAGTGGAGATACAAGTCATCACCCTACTAACCCACCACTCACAGAAACCTATCATTCGCATAATAAACTAAAGAACGTCCCAATCGACTTTGTTGTAAGCCTTTTCAAAATCAATTTTGAAGGCTATGGTGCTCGAAGATCCATTTCTTTTCTTCTTCATCGCATGAAATGCTTTATGAGCCAAGAGAATATTGTCATGGATTAAGCGTCTGTTGACAAAAGCAGATTGCGATGAAGGAATGATATCAAGGAGGAACTCTTTTCAGCCGAGATGCAACGATTTTTGTAATCACCTTCAAGGAGAAATTGCACAAGCTAATCAGGCGAAAATGATTAACTTTAGAGGGATTCTTCTTTTTAGGAACAAGGACAATATTTGTTTTGTTCATTGAGTGATCGAGAACGCCAGTGAAAAAAAAGCTCTAATTGTCGATATCAGATCAGATTTCACCGTGTCCCAAAAAATTTGATAAAAGATTCAAAGCTCCCATTTCAAAAAACAACTCTTTTAATTTCCTCTTTTGTAATCACTTTACTTAAAAGATGAATTCAAGTCAAGAGTGATGGAAAGAGGGATTAGGTCTTGTATTCCATCCAAATCGATTGTCTCATTCTTGGAATAAACTTGCTGGAAATGATTTTGAATAAAGGAGCAAATAGATTTCTCATCCTTGATCCATAAACCTGAATAATCCTTTATCCTGACGATTTCATTTTGACGTTGTCTTTGAATAGTTGTGGCATGGAAAAATGTTGTGTTTTTGTCACCATAATTGAGCCAGTTAATTCTAGCTCTCTGGTGCCAATGTCATTCTTCACTTTCTCAAACTTCTTGAAGTTTTTGTTTCAAGGCAACAATTGCATCTTTTGAACTGTTAGTGAGAGGGGTTGTTTGGAGTTGAAGTAATTGGTTTTTGATGCCTTCGATGGTTTGGCGATTTTTCCATATTTAATTTTACTCCATTTGCTAAGTTTGATCCTTGTGATTTTTAGTTTTTTCAAAAAATGACACTAACTTGGATTGGTCGAATTTTCAGCCCACGCCTCCTTAACATTTGAGGAGCACTCGTTCTCAAGTAGCCAATGAAATTCAAATTTGAACTTTATTTTCCTCTTTTTTTTCAGTCCCTCAGTAAGCAATATGATCGGGTTTTGATCTGACACAACATCAGCTTCTAAGATACCAATGGCTTTAGGGAAAGATAAGCTCCAATTGTTAGAGATGATGATCTTATCAAGCCTCTCCACCATAACATTTTGATTGCACCTCATATTAGACCATGTGAAATCCCCTCCCTTGATTGGGAGATCAATCATATTAGCTTCACCCATGAAATCGAGAAACCATCTTGCTTGGATATTGTTGACAAGAAGTCCCCTTTTTTTCATCCTGGTTTGACACAATATTGAGGTCCCCTAGAACGCACCAGCAAGCATTTGGATCAGTCCTAATCCTAGAAAGGTTAAACCAAAAATCCTGCTCATCTTCTCTTTGAGGGGGACCATGGAGGAAGGTACAAAACCAAGGATCTTCACCCTTTACCAACACCGTAGTATCGATGAAGTTTGATGATTCTTTCAAGATAATGACATTTACTTCAATCGTCCATCATAGAGCCACGCCTTCTACCAATCCACGGGGATCGACATAGAAGCTTCTAGAAAACCTATTTTTTGTGTGAATCTTTTCAAGGTAAGAAGTTTTCTTCTTTGTCTCGCTAACGAATACGATTTCAGCTTTGAATTTGATCAGAGAATCTTTTAAAGCACGAACCTTTTCAGACTTAACTAGACCACAAATGTTCCAAAAAAAAGTACCCATAATCACAACAGGAAAAATTCATAGAGAAAACCAAACCAAAGAAGAAAGTACCAGAGAACCAAAGCAAGAGGAAAACTCACAAAGACCAACCAGCATAGACGAGGAGACAACAAGACGAAACAACCACAAAGAAACAAGAAAAATGTGTATATGCTAAACTTTGGGAGCATTGTGTTCCCTGATAAAACTTGCAAGCCATTCTCATTTCTAGACCCAACTACGACATTTATCTTTAACAAGAAACAAGTGGAAATGGTAGAAAGCTTTCATTCAAGGCAGCTCTATGTGACTGTTCAAGTGGTTTGCTAAAATATGAGCTTTCAAATATACAAAAAAATTGAGGGTAAACTACATAAATGGTCTACCGACCATGACCCAATTTTTTGTTGAGTCCCTTGACTATGAGAAGTTACAAATAGGTCCCTGACCAATCCCGATTAACAAATCGGTCCAGTTTCATTAAAAATAAGCGGATGATGATGTGACAGTTAATAAAATATGTAGAATAACATATTATACCCTTAAACCTTTATATTTTATTTTAATTTGATTCTAAATTAGTTATCGGCATGAATTTACTAATCTGTAGAATAACCTTTCTTTTCTTCAGCTCCGCAAAATCGTCATGAATGTACTAAACTTTGCAAAAGGGAATGAAATAAAAGAAAAAGAAAAGATTTAGCTGAAAACGGTATGATATTAGTTATTGTTTGATCCTTTTAAAGAGATTAACTGCCGTTAACAACAATGGAGGTTTTGATTCTCCAACTGTTTTCACTGCTCATACAAATGGGGTTGCAAATGGCTAATGTTAACATCAATGGAGTTTTGTTTTTTAGAAGGGAAGAAGATGAAGTTTAAGATTTATTGGACTAAAATGTTGTAATACTTAAATGTTTAGTCCTAAAATTTTAAATTTAGGACCAAATTAAAAAAGGGTAAACTATATAAATAGTCCCCCGACTATGCTCCAATTATCTTTTGCATCCCCCGACTATCAGAAGTTACAAACTGGTCCCCTGACTTAAAAAAAATAACAAATTGATCCAATGACGTTAAAAATTTAACAGCTGGTGACGTGGCAGTTAACAAAAATTGGCATAATAACACATTTAGTCCTCAAATTTTACACTTTGTTTAACTTTGCCCTAATTCTAAAAAATGACCCTTAACATTTCAAAATTCTATCAATTTAAACCATTTTTTCTCTCCACACAATCCTAAACAAGAACGGTCTTCAAAATCCCCAAGAATCTTGTACTTGGAAGTACACAAGTAGAAAATGGAAATGTCGGTACCATTTGTGATGGTCCATCCTCACTTGCTGTTGATACTTCTAGTCCTCCAATGGTGAAGTCTAGTTCTGAATCTGACACAATCGAGTCTGGCGAAAGGGATGGGAAGGAGGACGCCCAACATGATGAAAGATTGACGTCTGCACCATTTGGGATCCCATGCATGGTGGAGATATTTCAGTTTTTGTGTTCTCTGTTAAATGTCATTGAAAAGATAGGTATTGGCCCTAAATCAAATCTCGTAGCATATGATGAAGATGTTCCACTATTCGCCCTGTGTTTAATTAATTCAGCAATAGAATTAGGTAGGGCATCATTCAGCAAGCATCCCAAGTTATTGGCTATAATTTAGGATGAATTGTTTCGTAACCTGATGCAATTTGGCTTATCCATGAGCCCACTTATTCTTTCTTCTGTATGTAGCATCGTTCTCAATCTGTATTATCATTTGCGCCCAGAACTAAAAGTGCAGCTCGAAGCTTTCTTTTCATGTGTGATTTTGAAGCTTGCACAAAGCAAGCACGTGTCTTCTTACCAACAGTAGGAAGTTGCTTTGGAAGCTTTGGTCGACCTTTGCAGGCAGCATACATTTGTGGCTGAGATGTATGCTAATTATGATTGTGACATAACATGCAGTAATGTTTTTGAAGACATTTGCACGGGTCTTCTTGTTTAGGATTTTGTGGAGAGAAAAATGGATTAAATTGATAAAATTTTGAAATGTTAAGGGTCATTTTTTTAGAATTAGGGCAAAGTTAAACAAAGTGTAAAAGTTGAGGACTAAATGTGTTATTATGCCAATTTTTGTTAACTGCCACGTCACCAGCCGTTAAATTTTTAACGGCAAAGGATCAATTTGTTATTTTTTAAGTCAGGGGACCAATTTGTAACTTCTGATAGTCGGGGGATGCAAAAGATAATTGGAGCATAGTCGGGGGACTATTTATGTAGTTTACCCTTTTTAATTTGGTCCTAAATTTAAAATTTTTGTAAACTAGCCTTCATTTGCTCATTGAGGCCATTAAGCATAGGTGGGATACTTCGTCATCGGTGGAGTCTTCATCACTCCATGTGGCCACATATGCTTGTTTTGAAGATGATCCATTCTTTTTGGATTTGTGGGAGTCCTTCATCTTCTTCATCGATTCATACTTGGATTTTTCCATTTTGCTCTTCATGAACCGGGTAAATTTGTTGAAGAGATAGGCCATCTCTTCATCTTCACTTTCCTCCTCACTTGAATCTACATGATGGCATGTGGAGGATTTGAGAGCAACGACACTTGCATTGATGCCTAGCTCCATGATCTTTTTCTTCCCCATTGCTCTAATCTCTTCCTTCTTCTTCTCCTCTTCTTTATTTTTCTTCATTATTTGGTGAGTGAGAAGTGACCCCATGAGTTCATCAAGCTTCAAGGTTTTTAGATTCTTGGCTTCAATGATGGCGGTCCTCTTTGAGTCCCATGACTCGGGAAGGGAGTAGATGAGCTTTCGGACAAGCTTCTCTTCCGGAATGGCTTCTCCATAGCCCTTGAGACCATTGGTGATAGTGGAGAACCTATCAAACATCTTCTCGATGTTCTCTTTCGGATCCATCTTGAAGTTCTCATACTCTAAGGTTAGGAGCCCAATCCTGGTCTCCTTGACTTCATCGGTTCCCTCGTATATGACTTCAAGCTTGTCCCATACCTCCTTGGCACTCTCACAAGAAGACATCTTCTCATAGATGGTTGGGCCAAATGCACAAAAAAGCTTGTGCAAGGCTTTGCAATTAAGCTCCATCTTCTTGCGATCGTCGGCACTCCATTCCGCTTTGCTTCCTTGAGGCACGAACGAACCATCTTCAACTATGTCCCATAGCTTGTAGTCTCTTGACTTCAAGAAGAATTTCATCTTTTTCTTCCAATGGGCATAGTGATTTCCGTCGAAGAAAGGCGGTTTGTCGATGGATTGCGCCATTTGAGCTGGTTGGTGAAATATTGATCGAGCTTGCCGGATCTTCTCAATAGGATGTGAATCCCCTTCGATTGAGCCAATCTCTGATACCAATTGTTATGATTTAGGGGGCTCGATTCGATCAATCGTTCTTGCTCGCCAAGTGTGGAGAAGTTGGATAATTGGGTGTTTTAGTGGGAGGTGAAAAATTGGCAAATTGACACAAGGACTTATAGTGGTTCAACCTTCTAACCCAGGTTTACATCCACTACCTTAGCTCCCCACTAAGGATTTCCAAACAAATTCACTAAGAATTTCGTCCCCTTTTCTAGGCTAAGGAGGCAACCTTTACAACCCTCAAAGCTTTCTACCCAAAGCTTGAGGAAACACTCTCTTGTACAAAGAAAGACTTAGCAAACTAGAAATCCCTCTAATAGGTGTTTGTTTGCAATTCTAAGCACTCACCCAAAACCTAAACACTTGAGAAAATATAACAATGTAAGCTCACAAGTGTTGTCTAAGCAAGAAATAAACAATTTAAGCTCTAGAGAAATTTTGACATCATAATATTGTAACAATTGAAGCATTAACCATTATAAGATGCTTGGAGGTCCCTTTTATACTTCTTGATGAGTTTGTTGCCGTTACTAGCCGTTGGGATTGAATTGGAGCCGTTGGAGCCTTTATTTCCCACCATAAATGCAATTCTGCAGATGGGCGTATCGATACTCGTCAAACCGTATCGATATGGTCTCAATGGGGAATTAGCCGTTGGGCTTCTTCAGCTGATGCGTATCGATACGCTTGCCTAGCATATCGGTACGGTCCTACAAATTCAAATGACCGTTGGGGTAGTTAGGCGTATCGGTACGCGATACAACCGTATCGGTACACGACTAGCCGTTGGGCTATTTCAAAGCACACTATATTGATACGGCTAAGTGTATCGGTACGGGTTTTGGCTACTGGAATTCTGGTAGTTTGAAAACCCTAAGGCCTATCGGTACAGTTTAATACCGTATCGGTACGGTCACTTGAAAAACATGGTTTTGACTACTTTAAATACATTTTAAACTCATTCCAAAGCCTTTTAAAACCCTTAAACATATTTTCAAGTTGTTTTTGACTAAAACCACATTTTAAATTCTTTTCAATTTAGTCCAAAACATTTTTCAAATATTATATCAAAACCTTAGTTCTACAGACTACCGTCGGAGCCCGCCGAGGTAGCAGGACAGAAGAATGATCGGAGAGGAGGAGAAAAAAGAATGATCACATCCAGTCACACAGGACGAACCATCGTTGTAGAGAAAAACTGTACTGATGTAGTTCAAAGAATGGCCCGCCGAGATAGAGTGTCGCCCGCACTGCCGCCACGACAGCACATTGGAGAATGACCAAAAGGGAGTGCAATCTGAAGATGAGAATTTCCTGAATCAGCAGAACCAAGACACATGAAGAATAGAGTCTATGAGCACCTAGAGATGACGTGAGAAGACCCAAACAAGAAATAATCTTGCGGCCCAAGAAATCCCAAAAGAGGAGTTATTTTTGAATAAAATACTCAGACGTTTAATTGCATTTAATTCCAACTCAACTTCCTCCCAAAGAGAGACTTCTTCCCCATGTAGGGTTTTTACATGTAACTGCCTATATAAAGGCAAGGCTTGACCGATTGGAAGATACGAAGAGAGGTTAGGGTTTAGAATTTATTTTGTGTTTTCTTTATTTACATTATCTTCTAAACTTTCCTTAAGGTTAGGATTGCTTGTTTAGTAGTTGTGAGAACGGTTGTAATTAGTTAAAGTTTTTGTTATGCAATTCAAACCAAGGTTTGTTTATCCTATGTTCTTAATCTTTGTTTGCAATAAAATTTAGATATCTTTGTGAGCACATCAATATGTTTCAATTCGAGAGAGTTAAAACTCAAGAAAAGGATAAACAGGATTCCCATCAACTAAGGTAAGAATCAACTTAGCATAGAGATAAGTCTAGGTTTAAGGCGGCTAAGAAGGAACGTGGGAAAGTTGTTCAACCTAGGTTTACGCTGAGAGGTATTGTCAAAGAGTGGGCATCAACAATATTCGAATTTAGAGATAAATTGGAATCAGATCAGAACGTTCTGCTGAACCTTGAAGGCTCGCCGAGTTTCCTACCGTGGCAGTGTTTTATCCGTCACCCGCCGTGGCAGAGATATCGACTTTGCATTACATTACTTTTACGAGTTCAACGCAGTTTCACACTACGACACAACTCAATATGACCCATCGTCTTATTCTGATTTCTCAATCCTTTTATTACTTGTTTTCTTTAAGTTTATGCAACTTTCTCAAACCAATCAAATTCAATTGTGTTTTTACTTTTTCTTCTACAGGAATTTAATCACTGAAGCAGCTTCCAATCCCCGTGGAGACGATATCTTAAATACTATAACTTGACAGAAGTGTACACTTGCACTCGAATTAGAGAACTCCTTTACGCTCTACATTGTTATTCTTGGTTGATAATATACATACATGAGACATGATGTGATTGTAATTTGCTAGGATGTTATGCTTAGATTTCTAGTCATGTATATGATATTGAAACCATGCTTGAGTATTGTCTTGAATTGGAACTAAGAATCGCATACTTGTATTGGATTGAACTTAACTTGGACCTAGCTTAGAGTATTCGAATTCCTTACTTGTCTTGCTTCACGTGTATGATAAATTTGAATGTAACTTGCAAATGAAATCAACTAAATTGGTAACCCGAAATGTTGTAAAGCATGCTAATTGATCGTGTTGCTTGAAATTGCTTTGATGTACATGCCTATTCGAATGTTAAGCTCACTTGTTTATGTTCTAACTAGTTGAACAACTCATCTTCTAGTGATGAGTTCGAAAATTATTAATTGGCTTACCTTCTTATATGCTTGTTTGCTTGTTTTTACACTCCTTGTCCGGTTTACTCCTAAGCAAGTTGAGGGGTGTTACAAAAATTGTAAAACAAGATGAAAGCATAGTGAATGTGAGCAGAAACGGGAATGCACCATCCCCCTTCTTTGAGGCAATTTGTTCTCAAATCGAAATGCTTCATTTTTTGATGTTTTCTTGTTGTTGGGGAGTCTGAATGTTGGATTGCATCCTTTTTTAGTTTTTCCTTTGCTGACCTGAAAATCAAAAGAACAAAAAGCTTTTTGGATTGGGTTAGAAAAATCAATTTTGATCATAGAGCGTGTCAAAAGATATTCCCTAATCATTTCAATGTTGGTGGAAGCATTGGCATCCCTTGCTTCCTTCTCTTTGAGTTTCTGTTTGTCTCGTTCCTCTTTCCAATCCTCAATGCTTTTCTTCATCAAGTTCTGGTCATGTTGCACTTGTTTTGACATCATAGGAGTGAGAATAATCTTCTTTCCTTCGTGTTTGAAAGAGTATCTATTGGTGAAACAATCATGCATCGTTCTCTTGTCATATTGCCATGGCCTCCCAAGTAGAATATGGATGGCATGCATAGGTACAACATCGCACATAACTTCATCTTTATAATTACCAATAGAGAAAGGAATTAGAACATGATTGGTGACCTTCAATTCTCCTGAATCGTTTAACCATTGAAGCTTGTAGGGTATTGGATGCTTGGGAGTCTTTAGTCCCAACTTTTCCACCATGAGTGTGCTCGCCACATTTGTGCAACTGACACCATCAATGATCGTAAAACACACCTTATTGTTCACATGGCACCGGGTGTGAAATATGTTTTCTCGTTGTTGCTATTCCTCGGCCATTTGTGCATTAAGAAGCTGTTTTACCATTAAAAGTTCTCCAACAACAGTCAGTTCAATTTTTGCTTCTTCTTCTTGTTCTGGTTCTTCTTTAACTTCCTCTTCATGGTCAGAAGTGATTTCTCCATTATCCATGATCAGCATTGTATTCTGGTTTGGACTTTAATTAGCAATATGGCCATGTCCCAAGAACTTGAAGCATTTAATCTCTCTAGAACGAGTAAGGGCTTCTACTTGCTTTCCTCGAATAGTATCCATCACGCCTGGCTTTGTTTTGGAGGATTCAGTCGGTTCTTTGATCTAAAGAGGTGTGGCCTTCTGAATGTTGCTTTGTCTTCAATTAGGGGCAACATTGTTGTTACTTTTGGTCACGTTCCTCCTACGTTTCTGCCTTTCAATATTCATGACCATGTGTATCATTTCTTTAATTTCTATGTAGTGTTGCAACTCCACTACATTTGCAATCTCTCAGTTTAGTCCCACCAAGAATATGTCTATTGTTGCTTCTCGATCTTCGTCGACATTGGCTCGGATCATTGCAATCTCCATGTCCTTATAGTAATCTTTTACGTTCCGATTGCCTTGCTTAAGGTTCTACAATTTGTGAAACAAATCACGGTGATAATGAACATGTATGAATCTATGCCTCATGCTACCTTTCATTTCAAGCCAAATGCTGATCGGCCTTTCACCATCGCGTCTCCTTGTGCTCTTTAATTGATCCCACCAAACGAGAACATAGTCCACAAATTCCATGGCTTCTAAACGGACCTTTTTTTGTTCTGAATAGTTATGGCACTCGAAAATGTGTTCAACCTTGCTTTGCCACTTTAAATAAGCCTCTAAATCAGTTTTGCCTTGAAAAGGAGGTATAATAACTCGAATGCTTCCAAAGTTGTCATCTATTTGGGCACGATATCTTGCAACACTTCGAACGGACGCTATACCATCGTCGTCACTCTCCTCTACAACTTCATGTTGTACTTGTTGCCTTTGTCGGTTTTGTCTCTCATTGCCTCGATTGCTCCTATTATCTCCTTGTGAACCTTCCAAACAATCCATTCATTCATGTATAGGTTCAAGTTTAGTACGTAGCAGCCTTTGCATCTCTATAATCAGTGCTTGTGTTTGGAGATTAGGGGCTGGTCTTCCTTCTTGATGATTATCTTCAGAATTTTGTGACATGGTTAAATAATGAATAAAAGTAAAAGAAAATGGACCTTACCAATACACACACAGAGAAAAACCTCACGATCACTCCAAGGAAAAGAAGTTGTCACTCAGATCACTCGTGTTTCTCTTTGGGAATTTAGGCTTTTACTTCCCATTTTGTGCTCACAACTCTCTTGCCTTTTACCGCTCGATCTCTTGACACAAGTTCTTGAAAGAACTAACTCTGACTTTGTCAAACTTTTTCTTTGGTTTTAAGTGGCGTTTGGGCTGCAAAGAAAGTTTAGGCTAGGAAAAGGAAATGAAAATAAAAGGTTAAGAAGAAATAAGAATTAAAAGGGGCTAAAATGAATAGAAGAAATGAAAAGAAATAAAGAAAACAGATTCGTTACCACAAAACTCACAAACCGATCATGAACAATCAAACTTGAAGAACTTCTCCGAGTCGGTTGCTTGCTGGTCTTGTGCTTTTGCCTTCACCAACTTGTGTTTCTTTTCTGTTTTTTTTCCTTTTTTGTTTCTCTTTTTTGTATTATTTAGATTCCTTGAGACGAGTTTAAGGAAATTCTAATTTTTTTTTGTTTTATTCAAATTCTTTGAGAAGAAGAAGAATTTCGATTTTTTTAATCAAAAATTGAAATCACAAAGATTAGGCTTACTTGATTCTTCCTTTGCTCAGATTACCACATGATGCGCTCCAACTCTCCAATTGATGTTGTTGAGAGAAGCTTTGATTGTCCCGACCGTGAATACAAGTAAGTCTTGATCCCCCGAATGCCTTCTTGGTGAAATAGGAAAGAAATGATGAAGATAGAATAGGATGTGGAAATATGGTAGTGTATGGTATGGATGAAAGGGGTGAAAGGATGAATTTGGTGAAGAATTTAGGGGCTGCTCAGATTTGGTGGTGGATGGAAAGGAAAAGAAATAAAATGGAAATGAAGGAAATGTATTCAAAGTATCAAAGAAAGAACTTATACTTGGAGTATAAACTCGTTACTAATTGAAGGACTTTGAGGGTGGTAATAGGGACTTAGACTGATGATTAAAAATAATCAACAACTTGAAGTATCAAGAATGGAAATAGGAAGATGCCACAAACCTTAGAATTGGTTTGATAAGTCAAGAAGTTCTTAAAAGAACAAGTTTGAGAGAAACCTCGCAAAAGGATAATTTATATATTCTGAAAGTTGTGTTTACAAATGAAAATAAAAGCCCTATTTATAGATTACAAGGGATGGTCGAATAGGCTTGAATCAAGGGGAATGTGATGGTTTGACATGGCTTGTGTCTCCCTCCAAAATGGTCGAATGGGCATGTAGAGTGCTGGTGATGATTTGGCTAACTCTTTAAGGGTTGGTGTTGCTTCACTTTGGCGCCAAGGTGTGGAGAGGCACTATGGTTTCCCTCCATGGTCGAATGGTTTCCTAGGTGACTCTTCATGCTTAACTAGCTTGGTAATGTAGCTAGATAGCTAGGTAGTGCAGCTAAGAGTGATAGCTTGAGTTGAGTTGAGCTCCTCGAGCTGCGCATGAGCTGACTTGAGCTAAGCTAGCTAGATGATTTAGCTAGCTCATCTTTTGGAGTTTTCTTGAGCTAAGAGTGATAGCTTGAGTTGTTTCGAGCTACCCTTAGCTAGGTGAACTCATTCTTTAGTATTCTTGAGCTTGTCTCGTGCTATATGAGTTGTTATGAGCTGAATTGGAGCTATCCTTGTCTTGACTCCTCTCTAAGCTGATTTGAGCTAATTATAAGCTGAATGAGCTACCTCGGCGATTTGAGCTGAGCTGAATTGAGCTGCCTCGACAATTTGAGCTGCCTTCTAGCTGGTTGTCTCGGCAAGTGAACTTACAAGTTGGATTGAGCTGATTCTAAACGTCACAAGCTAATAGTGAGCTGCTCATTGATCCCTTGTGATGTGGTTAATATTTCCTACAAAGAAAACACCAAATAATAGAAGTAAAAGTAATTAAAAAAAGTATAAGAACAAAAATAAATTTAAAGAAAGATATGGTGTATCTAATAGCTAAGGCAAGCGTGTAACTTACTTAATATATAACATAAACACCACAAAACACAATGCATAGTGATAGATAAGCATGTAATGCTTAAAGCTGATCATTTCTCTAGCATAAGTATCATGTATGTTCAAACGTGCATGCTTAACTATAAAGAATATAATTAAGTATAAAAAGTAGATAAATGGAAAGTAATTAAAAACTCTCTCTTCTTTAAAATTTGTAAAACATGGTGAAAGCATAGTGAATGTGAGCAAAAACAAGAATGCATCACCAGCCATGTAACCTCCATACCCCATGGATAAACCAAATCAAGATTGAAAGAAGAACGTTGTCATTGAATCTATTACATCGTATTATTCAATTTTACATAGAAAAAAGTATTCAACTAGAGAGAAAAGGTAGAAACAAAAGGAGGCTTCTTTGATTCAATTGAATGGTGCGAACCTAACCAGCCATACAACCTCCATCACCAGCCAGTTTCTTCTAAAGGTCATGATGGAAATGTCTCTTAAGAGACTTTATTTTCTTTTTTCATTGTTCAGCAGATGGTCTTGTCAAAGTCTATCTTGTCTTTACCACGAGTCATTGTCAATAAAGGCAAAAAGTTTTCTATGATTACAAGATTCCCCAAACTTCACCATACCCGCTCACAATCTACTAAACGGGTAAATTCGACTTGTAAAAATGACACGAGTTACGAAACAATACCGAATAGTATTACGTGGCTGCGATATTTCATTCTCAAGAACGTTCAAGAATTTCATCACCATGTGTATCGTCCATCTTATCAGTATCGTAAACCCTATCTCGCTTGGATCAATAGTGTACCATTTTCGCCTGGGTATGTAATGTAATGCCTTAATTCTCTATGTTCAATGCTTTGGGTAAGCTAGAGCAAGACTTGTCATACTTTTTTCCAGTTGCGGAGAGACCGTGAAAAGAAGAAGAGGTACAATACCATGCTAGAGAGAAGAAAGCATAAAATGAGAGAGAAATCGTCTTAGAGAGGAAGAGCGAACCTAACCAATCGAAGAAGAGAGACTGATAAGAGTGTCAAAGAAAGACAACATGTGATAGAGAAAAAAGCTTATCTTAAAGTGACACCCTTCCTCTGACTAAGGAGGAAGTGAACACTTAGGCACTCTGTATCGATATGCGTATGGGTGTACCGCTACTCGTGGTCCCGTACTGATACCCACTAGGCATTCGACCCAATAAATGCCATTTCTAGATAGATGGGTCGAAAAATTATGGTCGATGGACTCATGCCTCGCCTATGATGCCTCATAACATAAATAACTTAATAAACGATTTTTGACCTTGTATACATTATATCGAATAATAACTTGGCAATTAAAAGGGTGACATGTTATAATTAGCAACAATAGGATATTCTAGGGATTGTGTTGTTGTTATGTGCCGAGTGGGCACTTGTGTAGTTGAGTCACCTTGATTGTTGGGATTCGAATACCTAGGAAACATGTTGCAACACTATGGTAAGTGACATCGAACGTACGATCCTGATGCTTTGTGTCCTCATGTCTCGTTTGAAGATACTCGAAGGGTAATTTCAAATATAAAGTGTAAGTTCCCAATGCTTTGTGTCCCCGGGCCTCACTCTGAGTGTAAGTTCCTGATGCTTTATGTCCCGAGCCTCACTCTAGGTTTGTATACGTGATTGGTTTGCATGATCATGTTTATGATGTTTATTTATGCATTGCTTGTTGATAAAGCATGTTGTTAGACGACTAGCGGTATGGCCTTGTAATGTTATTAATGTCATCATATCATTTCTAGTTACATGCTCATGTTTATGATTTGCATGAAGCATGATAGAGTGGATGTGTACCATTGAGCTTTGTAAGCTTAACGTTTGGATTCGTTGTTTCCGTTTGTAAGTTAGTAGGTTCTATATTGCATTGGAGGAGTACCATCGGAGTATGATTTCAGTATCATCTCGTCAGAGTACAATACTTAGATTTATTGTGGTATGTATTCTTGAGACTCTATTACTTTTTAATTGTAACTCTTATTTTAGATTTTAAGAATTGAGTCGAATGTTTAACGATTTTTAAATGTATTTGGAGCTCCCATGTAAACGTTTTAAACACTTTATTATGATATCATATGAGACTTGATTTATATTTGGGCTAAACTAGGTTGAAAATCTTATGGTTGTGGGTTAGACTTGAGGCCCAAACGTGACATCTGAGTTCAGGGTGTTACAGATTTCATGAATTCAGTTCTATAAAGCGGACATTTTTCTGTAGCAATTTAATCAAATATAACTGAAAATAAAAAAAAACAATAGTAAAATATCATCAAATAAAAATATTGTGTCAAATTTAATACTCTCTTTATCCCGTCAATTTTGTCTAGTATTAACTTTTTAAAAGTAAAAAAATTCAAACTTTAACCATAATTATTTTGTATATTTTATTTAATTAAAATTTATAAAATATATATTTTTAAACCACTTGATTGAAGATCTTTAAAACATATTTTTTCACATTTTTATCAACAATAATTTTTAATTAATAAGAAGTCAAAGTTAAAAAAATTGACTAAAAAAGTCAATATTTGACAAATTTAGTGGGACGGGGGAGTATTAAACTAAAATATTGTGTGTAACAATTGTAAATTTGGTGATTCTAGATAGAAATGTGAATTTTAAGACATTTTTTTTCGGTGAAATATACATCAAATTCATGTCCAAGAGGTCAAAATATGAGATATGAAAATTTTGGGGCCCAATGATCGTTATCGACAACGACAAATGATGAAGTGAGTGACAATCGACGACTGAATGAGCGATAATTGGCGATGAGGTGAGCAAAAACTAGCAGTAGGGTGAGCAACGGCCGGTGGCAAGGGCATTTAATTAAAACTTAGGTTTAAATTTACATTTATCTAAAGTTTAGGGTCAAATTAATATGTAATCTAAAATTTATGATCAAATTAATATTTTATCGTAGTTATGGATCAAATTAAAAATAAATTCTTTTGACTAGTGTGTCATATCATCATACTAATGACATCTAATGATAACGTAAGTGGTCAAAACATAATTTTTTAAAAGTCAACGACTAAAATCAAACACTTCGAAAACAAAAGGGTCCAATCGTGTAGTTTACCAAAAAATCAATGTATCTTCAAAAGTACTCCATTTCGCAATCATTAATACTTCGAAAATAAATACTCCCTCCGTCCCATTTAAGGTGTCCATTGTTGATTTTTCACGTAGTTTTAGGAAGAAAAATTTTGTGTAAGAGATGTGATGTAAAATAATTGAAAAGACAATTTTACCCTTGAAAAGTTGAATTTTATTTTGTTGGAAAACTAAAAAGAGGATAGGAAGGGAAATATACATTGTAAAAGTAGTTGATTTTTTCAATAAGACATTTTAAGTGGGATAATTTTAAAACACAAAAGAGACATTTTAAGTGGGACGGAGGGAGTAATAATAAAAACAATTATTTCATCTCTCTCGTCTAATCTACCTCTTCGATCTCAAGCTCTTTTAATTTCACCTTTTTTTTGGCTAAAAAACAATGAATTGAAACGCGTTTCAGATTTTCCTCTTTGAACTTCAGCTTCAGTTCTTCAATCACATCAAATAGAACCCATGAAAGCACCGACAGAAACTCTCTAGCTGAAGAAAAAGAAACTCTTCATTCATTCGAGAATTCCCACGCAGAAAAGAAACCCAGAAATTTGAAGCCATGAAACAGTTACACAAACAATCAAGCGTGAACCATAGACGAGATGAGGAGATGTTAATACCCCAAACGCCTCCTTACTCACCCAAAACCTTGAAACACCCCAGATCTCTCCCTAGACCCATTAACTACCTTTTCAAGGAACAGCGGCTTTTGTTTATCTTTATAGGCATTTTAATCGGCTCCACTTTCTTCATCCTCCAGCCGACTCTCTCTCGTTTAGGCCCATCCGAGACCCACCCTTCCATCCCCAGATCTTTCTCCAAAGATGAAGTCATTTCCCACACCCAAGATTTCTCCGTTTCGACCAAGCCGGTTCAAGGAAAGCTGGGTCGGGTCCCCGTCGGGATCGGACGGCGGAGGATGAGGATTGTAGTCACCGGTGGGGCTGGCTTCGTTGGGAGCCATCTCGTTGATAAGCTTATTGGAAGAGGCGATGAAGTGATTGTCATCGATAATTTCTTCACCGGGAGGAAAGAGAACGTGGTTCATCTTTTCGGGAACCCGAGGTTCGAACTCATCCGACACGACGTTGTTGAACCAATTCTCTTGGAAGTGGATCAGATCTATCATTTAGCTTGCCCTGCTTCTCCAGTTCATTATAAATATAATCCGGTCAAGACCATCATATCCTTCCCTGTAATTTAATTTGATTTCAGTTTCTGTTCTTGTGTTTTTAATTTTTCTATACGTTTCTATTTGATTAAATGGGTTTTTTCTCTTTTGATTTATTTGAGATCCTTAACTTAGTGAGATTACAAGACAAATGTTATGGGCACGCTTAATATGTTGGGGCTTGCAAAGAGAGTTGGGGCCAGGTTTTTGCTTACTAGCACGAGTGAGGTTTATGGCGATCCCCTTCAGCATCCGCAGAAAGAAACCTATTGGGGAAATGTGAATCCTATCGGTAAGGAGCTTATACAATGTGACAAGATATTGTTTTGGTCGATGAATCTTCATGTTTTTATGTTTGTTTTGTTAATGTGATTAGGGGAGAGGAGTTGCTACGATGAAGGAAAAAGGACCGCCGAAACCTTAACCATGGATTATCATCGAGGTGCTGATGTTGAGGTGCGGTTTTTTTCTATATTTACCTGAACAATTTTGGAATGCTTGAATAATATACTTAAAATGTGGCATTCGGAAACTACACTAGAAACTATCATCTTGTAGTATTTATGGCAACATCTGCATTAACCATCCTGTTATGATTTAGCATGCTTCCATTCTCTAGAATGATCTACTGTTATTACTTGGAGCATTGTCGCCTTTGATACTTGATGGGGGTGAAAGAACTTGTGAAGGGTTAATTGGTTTATAGATCCGAAAAGAAAAGTAGGCAGACAAATTGACACTTGATGAAAGGTAATATATTATGGCTTGGATAATAGTAGAATTTGTAATAAATAAAGCTTTTTGTTGTCGACAAACCTGTCAGCTAGAGGAAAGGTTTAATCTGAATTTAGTTTTTTGGTAATGTGCTAGATGAGTGTGTGCTAATGCGTTCAAAATGTGAACTTAGCCGTTGTAACTTCAAACTGACATATGAATTTAGCCTAAACCTTAAATATTAACTTAGTCATGATGTGTACTATACAAGTTTTTATGTGAATATTACTAACAATGTATGTGAAAAGGAGATTAGAAAATTGCCTATGTTACAAGAGACATGTACCTGTGATGATTAAGTGGTTATACTTTCTGTTTGCAGGTGCGAATTGCTCGAATTTTCAACACTTATGGTCCTCGAATGTGCTTGGATGATGGACGTGTTGTTAGCAATTTCGTTGCTCAGGTTGAGTGATCCCATGAATCTTTTTCTTGCTTTCATGTGTAGAATTCAGTTGATATTTGAACCATACGGCATTTTCTAACATTTGTAGCTTTATATCACAGGCCATTCGAAAGCAACCGATGACTGTTTATGGTGATGGGAAACAAACGCGTAGCTTCCAATACGTTTCTGATTTGGTAGGTCTGCCTGTTTATTATCATAACTTCTCTCAATATCTGCCTTTTTCTTGGTGACTTGTATTGGTATTCCAATTGTGAATACTGGGGAAATGTAAAGTAGAAATAACTTTGATAATTTTTCTCACTGGGAATAGCGCATGGAAGTAAAAACTAGCTGTGTATATTTTCGTTTATTCGAGTGGTTAGAACTTAGAAGGGAGACAATTTCGAAGTTAAGAAGATTGAGTGCAATACAATTGAAGAGGATTTCATACTCATGTATTACAGGTGGATGGACTTGTTGCTTTAATGGAAGGTGAGCACATAGGGCCTTTTAATCTGGGCAACCCAGGAGAGTTCACTATGCTCGAATTGGCCGAGGTTTGTCCAATTTGTTTTCTGTTGACTAATCTTAGAATTCATGGAGGCCTTTTGAAATTCATTTTCCTGCAAACCTTTCAGGTTGTGAAAGACACAATTGATCCAAGTGCAACGATAGAATATAAACCAAATACTGCAGACGATCCACATATGAGGAAACCAGATATCACCAAAGCAAAGGAGCTGCTGAACTGGGAGCCCAAAATCCCCCTGAGAGAGGGGTTGCCCCTTATGGTGAATGATTTCCGGAATCGCATTTTGAACGAAGATGAAGGAAAAGGAGCTTAAATGCAGACGAAGAAATGCCGTGGCGAGTATGTATAGTGTGAACCAGACTGCTGTATTTTGTCAATTCGTTTCATTATTATTATTACCTTCCTTGTTCTACGTTACCTGGAAAAATTAGCACAGGAATATGTTGTCCTTTCCTTTTATTCGCATCCGCAATAATATTTAGGATTTTCTTCTGATTTGTTAATATTCAGAAATTTATCTTCAATAGTGAAAATGTATGGTCAAAAAAGGCACTAAAGCCTTTGGGCTTCAACATGTCTCCACCTTGTAATGTGATTTTGTTTTCTTAGGGTAAAACGTTTTTAATCACTAAACTTTGCATTTGTTTTTGTTATGGTCACTTCAGATTTTATCACTCTTGTCTAATTCTTTTGAGTAAATTAATGTAAAAAGCCTCTAGAATTTTCCTTTCTAACCCAAAATTTCAAACCTCCATTCGATTCGTTAGAGTTGGAGTATTTTATTATTCAAATGGTGGGAAGGTCGAAGAGGAGAAAAATTATATATCTTTGATTTTATGACGAAGATAACATTCAAAATTTTTATTTGAGTTTTGTTAATTTAGAGATATTTTTATTAAAAAAAACAAGCTTTGCATAAGAAAGAGGGGGAAAATTGGAAGGTATATCGGAAACGATGACTTACGCTAGTCGAAGGGCGGTAACGAAAGATGTCGGTCATGGAAAAGTAAAAAGGTAAAATATTATCATAAAATCGATTCTGATATGAACCTGATCAGCTCTCTTATAACACCTAATCCAACCCGAAACTGTTTTTAAAAATAAATTTTATAGAGTCGAATCAAAACTGATCGGGTTCGAGTGAAATGACGGACCCTACACGTGCATGTGTTTTCGTTTAAAAGCTCTTTTTTTTAGCGGTGTTCAAACTCCGGTTTTAATCGAATTAACCGACTGAATCGATTTTTTTTTTCAGTTAATCGGTCGGTTAACGGTTAATAATTTTTTCAAACTTCGATTATCAGTTAATTTAGTTTGAAATCAGTTAATTAATCGAAATTTTATATATTATATATATATGTGGTATTTGAACTTTTAAAAATTATAAAATGATCATTAAATTTTTTGATATATTATAAAATGATCATTAAACTTTACCAAATTAGCACAAAATGATCATTAAATTTATTGAATTATTAAAAATTTGATCATTAAACTTTTCAATATTTATCAACAATTTATAACGTGCAATGAATCAATAACTATTTTGTAATTGTTCCATAAGTTTAATGGTTGTATTATAAGTTCTGAAAGTTTAGGAACCATTTGTGTAATTTACCCAAAATTTTATAATAAATTTCGGTTATTTCGAAAATCGACTGAACTAACTGAACTTTTTCAGTTCGGTTAAAATTTCTTAAAAAATTTTGTTTCGGTGGTTAAAATTCCTTAAAATAATTATCATTAAACCCTAAAATAAATCGTGAAAACCTAAATTTTAAAAATAAACTATTTACAATTCTCTATAACAAGAAAAAACTTGAAATACAAGACCTTAAAAACCCCAAATCCTATGACACAAATCCCCATAAAAACTCAAACCGACATCAACTTAAGTAAGAGGAACACACTACAATATAAGATAACTGATCTAAACGATAATTTAAAAGAATGGACAGAGGTAAGAAATCGATTTTATTTTTTTGGTAAAAATGTGTTTAATGTATTTGTATCTTAGTCAACATAGCTGTAGAAATGATGGTTTACGTGCATCCTTTGTGAGTTATTTTTTTTAATATAATAGTTGTTAAACTTTGTTTCACAATTAATATCAAAATTGCAAAAAAATAAAGACTTTGGTCCACAATGCTTTCATTGTTGAAAACACTCACATATGACAATATACCTTTTTATTTTCTAGATAATTCACTACAAGAATATAAGTTTTTAGTGACAAATTGATAGTGACTGGGAATAATTTTGTCACAAATATAAACTTTTTGTGATAATTTTTTTGTGCGACACAATTAGTATAAGTAATTGTGACATATTTTTATTTGGTCACTGTAACAGTAGTAATTGTGACGATTGCATTTTTCACAAATGAATTCTCACTATAAGTATACAATTGTGACACAAAGTTCATTGTCACTAAAACTTTGACACATGATAGTGACGATATGTGAAGTGGTCACTATTATTTGATATTTGTTGTTACAATGAAATTACTTGTCACTTAAAGTTTCACATTTTGTTGTGATAAATTTTGTCACAAATAAAAAAAATAAAAGTAATGACAAATTAGACATTGTCACAATGATAAATTTATTTTTATAATTATAAAAATTAAAGTTATCATAAATTAGTTTGTCAAAAGGTAAAATATTTCTATAGTCTATACTATGTGTAAATTGTTGTTTTAGTCAATCTATTTTTGATCAACTTTAGTCTCTATATTTTTCAAAATTTAAAATTTTAATCCTAATCCTAACGTAACACCGACAATATGACTAAATTGCAAGGACTATAAATGATCAAATTAAAGAAAAAAATTAAATAAACAACTTATGTATAACAAATTAGCTAAAATGAAAATTTTACTTAACATATTTAAATACGACCATTCATGTCAGGATAAAAAATTCAAAATATAAAAAGTATAGAAATTTAAAGTGACCAAATTAGAGTACAAAGACTACTATGTGATTTTAGCATAATATATGATAGAATTTTTTTGAAAATTTTAACAGATATATTCCATTTTGATTAGTTTTTTCTACATAAAAAATATCTAAATGGTTTCTTCAACATACGTACTTCGTATAAGAAACTATAGAAAAATTAGGTAAATTATTATTATAATAATGTGTTATAATTAATAAATATTTTTAAAATAAATAAAATTAATTTCAATTACAATTAAGCCTAAATATTATTTTTCTTTCAAAATAGTATAAAATTTCTTGCCTAGCCTAGTGGATAAGTATTGCACTCTCACCCTAAAGGTTCCAGGTTCGATCCTTCTTGAAGCCATGCATTGCATTTATTTATTAAAAATTAATATTTGAATATGTTACATCATCTATAATTAAATTTCATAAAATGCAATAGCTCCATTAAATTATTAAATTTCAGGGACAATTAGTGATTAGTTAAAACCCTAAATAAAATAGTTACAACTAAAAATCTAATTAATTTTTAATTATTGACAGTGACGACATATTTTAGACACTATTTAAATATATATTTGTGATAGAATGTTTGTCACTAGTAAGAATAACATTAGTGTCTAAATTTTAGTCACTATTAATAATCATTTGTGTCAAATAGTGTGGTCATAAAAAACATAACTATTGTGACGAAATACATGAAAGTTGTCACTAATATAATAGTGACGGAGTTTTTAGTGACGACTCAGAAAAATAGTCACTGTAAATTTCAGTGACTAAATTTAACACTTTTTGTGACTATTTTCAATGTCACTACAAATGCATTTTCTTGTAGTGATTGTTAATTTTTATTTTTTTATTCTTAGAACAATTAAATTGTTTCATGATACATTGTCAGTTTGATTGTTTCCAGAATTAAAGTCGCATCTTTTGTCTTAGATGTGTTGTATTGTTTTTCTTTTTCTTTGAGACATCGTTAGCATAAACTGATTTATTATTAAAATTATTTTGAATTTGATAAAAAAATCTATTGATTCATTTTTGAGTATCTAACAAAAAGAACAAGTTCAAAAGAAAATTCAAGTAATAAATAGATAATAATTGTATTATAAAAAATTGAAATTACATATTAAACTATCACACATTTGTTAACAGAACTTAGAACCTAGTTATTAAAACCCCATACAAGGTTCAACTAAAATTTGATATTTATGTTATACATTGTATTGACTGTTGCAATATTGTTAGAATCCAAGACGATAAAAAAAAGAAATAAATTAAATATTATTTAAATAAATTTAAATAAAAAATAGAATAAATAAAGACAAACTCATATTCAAATGAAAAGAGTAGGAAACATGTTGAAGCCTGCAGTTATGCAGTTACCTTAAAATAAATTTTGATCACTCCGAAGTGCTTGAGTTCGCTAGTCGTCAGTCTCCCAGGATACAACAACGAGATGGTATTCGATAGAAACACAAGCTGAAGAGATCAATAACTATGCACTTGACTTAGCATATCACCGAAAATACTAGAGGAGGAGAAGTAAACAATTTTGAGTTGTGTTTTGAAACTGAGGAAGAGTATAGTATATATAGGGGAATGGAGGAGGAAAATTATGGAAATCATAATATTCTGAATTAATGGTCTTAATCATTTGACCGAATTAAAACGGTAACAATCTGTTAATACCATATTAAAAGCATAATATTTTCGTGAATTGCATTCATTACCTTTTAATATCCGAATTTAAAGGAAACTAGAAATTATCCTATTAAATTCAGAATATTCAAAAGATTTGTCAAAACTAAAGGAAAAAATAATTCGAAGTGGGTAAAATATCTGAAGGCCACGAAGGGCTCGACCAGTCCGAACATTCGCGTCGCCCACGTCGTGCGGGTGCGCCCCAACCCAAATGGGTTCGATTCGCACCCCTGCGTGCAATGCACATTTTTCATTCAAGTCATTCAATGACCACCAAGTGGGTTGGATTATTTAAACCCTTCTCAAGTTTGTCACCCCACTCATGTGGGATAAGGGGTTTTATTTTTCCTTTACACAATTCACAACTACCTTACTTTGAGCATCAATTTCTCATTCATCCGTCAACCATTTTATGCATATGAGATACCCTGTAAAGGTCTCGTGGAGTAGAATATGAATTAATAAATTCATCATTCGAACCTCCACCTTTACCTATAGAAATATGGCTCAAAGTTACTGATTTCTCACATTTTTCCAACAATCCCCCACATGAATGAAATTGATGATTTTATCGAAATATTTTGACTAAATGTGGTGATAGGTTCTATGGTCGATAGTTACACGGGGTAGGTAGGTTTCCTCCTTTGAACCTTCCCTTGTGAAAGTATATTTACTTTACTGGCTAACCAGTAGACGTGATGTCATTGAACTGTTCAGCCGTTGGTGTAAGTGATGATATACTTCATAGAACTACCTCTATGCCAAGAGTATCCGTTCTCATGGTTATGTCCATATGGTCGTAGACATCGTCTGGTTCTGCAAGAGTTTGAAAGAACTATGCCTAATAGTCTTTGAAGCAGCCCCACGTCACTCTCACATAGGTGACTTATGTTGCTCGACTCACCGTAGCACACAATGGGCATTAAAAGCTTTTGCTTAGCCTATTCCACTTTGATCACTATTTAAATCATAGGAACGGACTTGGGGATAACCCCCCCCCCCACAGTGATCGAATAGGTCTATGTAATTAAGTTGTCCCTTTGAACCTAGATCTTGGGATCTCCAGTCAACTAGGTAAGGTTTTCCTTCACATAGCACCTTTACTTTTCATGGGCTTTAGTCCTATTCCTTTAGATATTTTCTCAACTTGATCTCAATTTAACCTTTTGGTTAGCGGATCCGCAATGTTATCCTTTGATCTTATAAAGTCAATAGAGATAACTCCACTTGAGATCATTTGTCTAACGGTATTATGTCGACGACGCGTATGCCTTGACTTACCGTTGTACATGAAACTATGTGCTCTAGCAATTGTTGCTTGACTGTCACAGTGTATACATATTGTGGGCACATGTTTCGACCATTCAGGAATATCCTCAAGAAATTGTCAAAGTCATTCTACTTCTTCTCCAAATTTGTCTAGAGCAACAAACTCATACTCCATTGTGGATCTGGTTATAATAGTTTTTCTTGAGGATTCCTATGACACGGCTCCTCCCTTTTATATGAATACACATCCACTTGTACCTTTGGTATCTTGAATATCAGATATCCAACTGACATCAGAGTATCTTTCTAGGACAGTGGGGTCTCTGGAATAATGCAATCAATAGTCCCGAGTATATCTGAGACATCTTAATACCCACACAATTGCTTTCCAGTGGTTTTCCCCTGGATTGCTTGTGAATCTGCCTATACTGCTAACAGTAAAAGCGATGTATGGTCTAGTATAGCTCATGAGATGCAATAAGCTGCCTATGACTCTTTCATATTCCACTTGGTGAATACTTTCACCTTGATTCTTAGAGACGTGTGAACAAGAATCTAATGGAGTTATGGCTATGCCATAATCATCCTTGTTAAATTTCTCGAGAATCTTGTCCACATAGTGTGACTGAGTCAATATGAGACCTTAAGATGACCTTTTGATTTGGATGCCCAAAATCGTATTGGCTTGTCCTATATCTTTCATGTCAAATATTGAATTTAACATGTTTTTGGTACGTTTTACCATTTCATTGTTGCTTCCAACAATGAGTATGTCATCCAAATACAAATAAAGAATGATATATCCAATATTTGTAGTTTTGACAAATACACATTTGTCACACTCGTTTATCTTGAAGCTGTTTGTAATCATGACACTATCGAATTTCTCATGACATTGTTTTGGTGCTTGTTTAAGCCCATACAAGGACTTCACCAATCTACATACTTTCCTTTCTTGACCTGAAACTACATGACCCTCAGGTTGTTCCATGTATATTTCTTCATCAAGATCTCTACTAAGGAAAGTTGTTTTAACATACATTTGATGTACTTCTAAATTCCGCAAGGCGAAAATTGCAAGTATCATTCTTATGGATGTTATTCTTGATACAAGGAGAATGTATCAAAATAATCAAGGCCTTCCTTTTGTCGGTATCGTTTCATTACCAATCTTGTCTTGTACTTATCAATTGTTCCACATGCTTTCATTTTCTGTTTGAAAATCCATTTTGAATTTAGTGGTTTAATTCTAGAAGGAAGACCCACTAATTCCCATGTATAGTATTGCACGATGGAGTCGATTTCACTTTTAATGGCTTCCTTCTATAAGGTGCCTTCAGAGGAGCGTATAGTGTTACTATATGTTTGAGGTTCAGCCTCTAGCATAAAGGTTAGGAAACCAGATCTAAAGGATTTTTCCACTCTTGCTTGTTTGCTCCTTCTTGGCTCTATTTCAGTTTCAGCCTTTTGTTGATCATTTGGACTAATTTTGTCTAAAGTTTGTTTGACTGAAATTTGATCAACATGCCTATATTTATAAGGGAATATATTCTCAAAGGATGATGCATTCTTTAATTTCATTATCGTGTTCTTGTGAATCTCAAGATTATTTGATTCATACATAAGGAACCGATAAGCATTGCTATGTTCTACATAACTAATGAAAATACAATCCACTGTTTTAGGACATGTTTTCATTTGTTTTGATAATGGGCCATTACCTTGGCAAGACACCCCACATTTTCAAGTGTTTGTAGGAAGGTTTTCGAACTTTTCATAACTCATATGATGTCTTATCCTTTTTTCTTTCAGGGAACCTTATTTAAAAGGTAATTAGCTGAAAGAATAGCTCCCCACATGTTTTGTAATAACCCAGAACTTCCTAGCAAGGCGTTCATCATTTCCTTTAGAGTTTGATTTTTCCGTTCGACTACTCCATTGGATTGAGGAGAGAGTAAGGTGGTGTTACTTCGTGAATAATACCATATTGTGAACAATATTCACCAAATGGTCTAACGTATTCACCACCATGATCACTTCTCACCATCTTAATCTTTTTATTAAGTTGGTTTTCGACTTCCTACTTATAGAGTATGAATTTCTCTATAGCTTTGTCATTGCTCTTAATCAAATACACATAGCAATACTTTGTTCTATCATCGATGAAGGCAATAAAAAATTATTTCCTCCTCTAGTTTGAACGAATTTCAAATCACAAACATCGATATGTATTAGATCAAGCGGTTCAGTGCTTCTTTTAATAGTTTGAAACGAAGACCTAGTTAATTTTGCTTCAATGCATGTTTCACATTTATGATTATAATCAATATGAAACGAAGGGATGTGTTCCAAGTTAATTAATCTACACAAAGTATCATAATTAACATGTCTGAGTCTACCATGCCATAGATTTAATGACTCGAGCATATAAACATAAGAACAAGAAAAAGCTACATTCTTATTCATGTCCCCTACCCACAAACATCCCACCTTAGACAAAATTAGTTTCTGGGATTCAAAAACCATTCTAACTATGTGAACACTTAAAACTGTTCCAGAAATAAGGTTTTTGCGTATGTCAGGTACATACAACACATTATGTAGCTTGAGTTCTTTTCCAGAAGTCATCTTCAATACCACAGTTCCCTTCCCCTTGATCTTGGAAGTCACAACATTTCCCATGTAAAGCTTCTCCCCATTGTCGTTAGGTATCAGCTCAGAAAAGGAGTTCTCATCACAACAAATATGACGTGTGGCTCTAGTGTCAAGCCACCATTCCCTTGGGTTGGTGTCAACCAAGTTGACTACAGAGATCACAACGCATAAATTTACATCCTCCACAACATTGGCCTCCTTGGCTTTGGCTCTCTTTGGATGTCTACATTCAGAGGACTTGTGCCCCACCTTGCCACAGTTGAAGCATGTTCCTTATTTTAATTTAGTTTGAAAAAAAATATCTTGCACACACTTAATTAAAATGTCACAAGTAAAAGGAAGGCTCGTGAATCTACTAGTGATTGTTGATATTCCAAAAGAAATGAAAAGAAATTAAGAAGGTGAACATCGTGTTTCAGTTTTGAATGTATTTATAATTTAAGTACTTCTCTAAGTTTGATATATTTGTAATTCATGTTTTAGTAACTAATTGCAAATGTACAGTTGGAGACACCTAATCAATTGCTTATTTCAAGTGGAACCGGATCAAAGTTAGTTATAACAACCAAAAAATTGTTGGTGAAGAAAAAATTTAAAAATCTTGATACATTTTCTTTCAATAATACACTATAAATCAAATTGATTTTTTAACTAATAAGCAGTAAGTAAAACAAAAAAGGCACATAGTCGAATCCGCAATTCCTTTAATGAGTTATTTTCACAGACTTCAACTTAAAATAGAACTACAAATGCCACTGCTGCTATTGTCCATGTTCATCAAGACAATTTGACAAATTAAGTACAAAGTTATGAAATTGAAATTCGAGCTAGCTCAAACGTGGACTAGTTATTGTTTGAGCCTACATTTAAATATTTTGTTATTTTTATGTTCAAAGTAATTGAATTTCAATCTGAATTTGATATTGTTAATTAAATATGTGAATTAGATTTGAGACTGAATATGCTTTGGTTAATTAATTTTGTTATATAATTTTGTAAATTTAAGTTGCTTTTGTTAACTGATATCTAATTTTTTTGCTTGAAAAAAGTATGATTTTATTGTGTGGAATCTTACAGGCCACCATTCTCACAGGCCTCATTAAAAATCTCTCTAATCCTAGTTGTAGGAAAAGAGTACCCAAGAAAATGTTAAGATCGACAACACACACAAAAACCAACAAAAACACAAAAGAACACCACATCCACGCCAAACATAAGGCAAAACCCAAACCACATTAAATGACTCTCACTCAACACCACCAGCATGCAGCACACACAAGCAACCCCCAAAACTACTACTCTAGCACCCTACAAGAAACAAGTACACCAGACTGCACAACCACAAACACTAATGAAGGACTTGGAACCACGACACACGATCCAAACTATTAGCCTCGTGATAAATGTTGCGGAAACACACACCTTTCAACCCATCACCTATTTCATCTATTTGGTGAAACCAATACCAATATTTCTATGGACGCTGATCATGATGCAAAATCCATGAAACCAATGCCATAGAGTCTGATTCTATCACCACGGTCGGAAACCTACTCCACTGAAAGCGTTGAAAATGATTGATCCGACTGCACTTAGTATCTGCTCCAAACCATGTGAACTTTCCCCCCCGAAGAGAGATGTCAATAAGCTCATTTAACTCCATAAACGCAATAAATCAAACATACCTTGGATCATACTAGGGCAGCCACATCGTTCCCCCACATTTAAAATCATGTTGCACTCGCCACCAATACACCACGACAGTTGTCTACCACTTACTCAAGCTGTCAATTCTTGTCGAAACAACACGTATTCATTCCTCTTGCACAATGCGTAAATTTCCAAAATTCCACACGATCAGTCTTCAACTATCTATCTTTCTTTCACAGCCACAAAACGACACCCAATATTCAACCCCAACATAATAAAACTTTCTCGTAACCCATATGACCAACACACCACCCGATATGCCAATAGACGACGCAAATACATACACGAAATTATCTCTGTGCCATACTCTACTAACGATTCGATCCATGATCACCTCTAATTTGATTTCCTGCAACACCACAATCTCGCATCGATGTTGTCGTAGCAAATTTTCTTTTCGTCACCTTTCCTAATCCTCTAATGTTCCACGACAACATCCGCTTCCTTCGAAGCTATTGCTTCTTCTGCCTTCCCTCTATGAGACGAGCAATATCTTCCTCGTTTCCAATAGTTCTAGCACCAATCCACTTCCCCAATTTCAGCACCCCCTTTGTAACACCCTAAAAAATGATGAAGATGAAAAATGAAGATGAAAAATAAATGAAAATGGAATGGAAATGAAAACCTAGTTGGAGGTTGGGGGATTCAATCCCGCGACCTCATGGTTTTAAGCTAGTAACCCAACCAACTGAGCTAGGCAGCTCTTAATGTCTAAAGCTCCCCAATACCCTTTTGAACCTTTCTGGTGGTGTACCTAAAATAATTAAAGCACAATTTGACTCTCCACCTTCGGGAGAGACCATTCGAACCAGATGAGATCTGGAATGTTTCAAAAAAAAGGGGGAGGAAAGCTCTCACCTAACCCCCATCGCCTCAGCTCCGATCTGCGCCACCGCCGGGCCGTGGCGTTCACCGCCACCACCGCTGGCTTCCCCGTCGAGCCCCGACCAAAACCGTGGTCGCCACTCGCACCGTCGCCGCTTAAATCGTCGGCAATCGAAGAGAATGTCCGTTCGAAACCCTTGGTTTGCTGCCCCTCTATTTTCGTCCGATTCCAGCCACCTTAGCCGTCAGTTCGCGATGCCGCCGCCAGATCCGGGCTCCCGACGTGACGATGAACAAAACCCAACCGACCGCTTGCCCGTCCGACGCCGACAAGCTCCTCATTGGAGCACCGCGTTTTTCCGGCAAGGTTGAACCTTTAAGGTTAGATCCGGCCTACTTTCCGGCAAGTTTCACGGATGATGAGTTGGATTCGAGTTGATTTAGCTGAAACTCTTTATTTTTCAGGTGAATCGGGCAAATTTTGATGTTTCCGGTGAGATTCCGGTCACAGTCCGGTGACTTTTTCGTCCTTGGGTAAGAACCGACCAACCCGACCCGTTAACCCAACCCGTTTGCCTGATCCGAAAATCCGAACTGAGTCAACCCGAGTCAGCTGAGTCAACTCGTCCGAGTCAGCCGAGTCAACTCGTCTGAGTCAGCCCGAGTCAACTCGTCCGAGTTAGCCGAGTCAACTCGTCCGAGTCAGCCCGAGTCAACTCAGTTGACTACTGATGTCAACATTGACCTGCTGACGTCAGCGTTGACTCTGACCCCGTTGACTGTTGACGTCAGCGTTGACCTACTAACGTCAGCGTTGACTTTGACCCAAAAGTCAAAATTCTCGAAAAGTCATATTTTATGTTTTTCAGCGTCCCGAGTCTGATTTTGAAGCCCGTTTTGCAAAATTCTGACCCGAAGGCCTTCGAATCTGAGTTGAACCCGAGAGTGCTTTTGTATTTAATTAATTGGTTAAGTGCTTTGTGGATGAGGTCTGATCTTGGGATTTGTGTAATTGAAGGTACTCATAGTTCCTGGAATACGAATTGTTGAGGGATGTCAAATCCGGGTTCAAGGGTGTTCGAATGTCGTTCTCAGATCGATCGTTGTAGCTCGGAGCCAAAGTAATACATTACTACCTTCTGCATGCTTTCAAAACTTGTTGGTATTCGGTTAATGCTTGCACGACCATGATTGAGCATATGATTAATTTCGCTAATGACGATCAATTAAGAAATAAGAATATTAATGGCCAAGGCATATATTCGATTAAGAGGTTTGAGAAATCGAAAAGATTTCTGAGTTCAATAAGCGATTAACAAAAATGGTTGATCTCTAAATCTGATTGTGTCGGCTAATGAATTACGAAAATGCCCTGATGTATGAAAATGACTAAAATACCTCTATCAATGAAAATGGTCTGAGAATTTACACTAGATCTGGTATATCAACTAATTCTCCTGAAAATCTTGAATTGGCTTGGGAAGTTATCGTAACGAGGCTTCACCTTTGAGATTGTAAATTGCTTAGATTCTATTTGAAATTGAATAAATCTCTGAAGACATTTGCGAGAAAATATTAGTATGTTTGAATTAGTCAAAGTTGCGTAAATTGCTGAATCGTTTGAAATGACTAAAATGTTTGGAAATACTGATAATGTTGAACTAATCAGAATATCCATAATGACAAAAAGAATAATCTATCCTCGACAGCAAGTGCCAAATTAATCAAAATGATGGTTTTACCCTCGAGAACTTAAATGAAAGAATAGTTGGAAGGACTGAAAGACTCTGAACAATCGTAACACCTTCGAGCATCGAATTGTCTGAAATACCCTCGAATATTATAATGATTGAGAATATTTCTAAGACATGAAATTGAGAACTCCAAATAAGGTCAACCATATAATGGCTCAAACAAGAAGTGGTAATATATGACCCGTGTCTGTTGGTCGTTTATGATACTAAGAGGATATTGGAGGAATACCATAAAAAGGTGTACAATTTATTGGGAGAAAGTACATATCTAATAGTAAGAGAGATCTGTTCTTATAAGGTACATTCAATGTTTTGGAATGAGTTCAAGTGCAATGCACATGTTTGAATACTTGGAAAATACCATCCGAATATATGCTTGAATTCTAGAATAAGTTCAGTGGACGATTGGTGAATGTGAGTTATTGTTGTTATGCTCTGTAGTTAGTTCTGAGAAATGAATGGTTGAAGTGTACCTATCCGGTGAGATATTAAACACGGTGTTAATGGGTTCCGATTAGTTCAAAGGGGCTCGGAAACTTGACGAGTAACTAGAAGCCATAAATTCTGTACATCACCGTTTATACCTTGTTGGTTCAAATTACCAGTTTACCCCTCTCGAAGGTCAAAATGACCTTAATACCCTCATAGGTTGTGACATTTAATTCTGCTCGTGTTATATCTAAATTTCGATGATTCTGATGCATCAACTTCCGATGTTGATTCGATCCGTCTTATTGAACTTCCCTATTCGTAGGGACCTCGTTCTGAAATCAGTCCAAAATTGACATAAAGCGCGTACCATGTATCTGTAAATAATTTCTGTTCTAAACCAAGTCCATATGCTTAAAATTTAGAAGTATGATATTGTAATACGAAAGGAAAACAATTCTCTGATTTTGACCTCTGATATGAAAAATATATCTGATATCTGACATTTGAATACGAAATAATAATAATAATAATAATGTTAATAAAATAAATTTGATATCCGTCTTTTTGGTATAAAAAATAGGTTTGATATCTATTTTATGTAATATTGTCTTTTGAATATAAACTGAAATCATATGGGGTATATTATCTGAGATATGGATGATGATATGTAGGCTCAGCGCTGGTAAGTCCTTCTGGACCTAAGCTCCTACGCCCAATGGGCCTAGGGTAAGCCTTTCTGTTAAGCTCCTACGCCCACGGGCCTAGGGTAAGTCTTTCTGGACCTAAGGCATCCCCTTAGGTAGGCTCCTACGCCTCAGGCCTAGGATAAGACCTTCTGTATGCGGTTCAGGGCGAATTGCATTTTAGAGTTCGGTTGAGGGTAGTTAAGTTAATTAATAGAACTTTCTGACCTCTTCTGAAACATACCTTACTAAATTAATGTATCAATGTTGAACCCTCGGTAAACTTACAATTCGCACTTAATGGACCACTCTGAACTCCTTGATTCGACTTTTGAAATCTGAATCTTTGGCTTTAGACCACCTCTTACGGATCAGGTGATCAAATAAAGGACAGCTCTGTGACCTCTTAATAATGCTTCACTGAATTATCGAATCGTAATTTGAGCTTACCGT
Source organism: Hibiscus tridactylites (assembly GCA_958450335.1). Taxonomy (NCBI): domain Eukaryota; kingdom Viridiplantae; phylum Streptophyta; class Magnoliopsida; order Malvales; family Malvaceae; genus Hibiscus; species Hibiscus tridactylites. Next base: position 77,078,879 of record OY288273.1, read on the forward strand.
TGCTTAATTCTTCATGACAATGTTAAGTTGTCATATACCTACTTGCACCTTTAGCATCTCCTGGTAGTTTGTATTACTGAGCTTTCCGAAGCTCACGTTGTTTTTACCATCACAGGTTAGAAGATCGACTTTGTCGCAGCTGTCAATGTCGGTATGAGAGTTTCTTTGGCTTGCTTGCGGAGTACGGTATCTGTATAATTAGGGGGCATGTATGTCATGTTTTTATTTATATTCGGATTTGAAACTTGTATTAATAATTTGTATCAGAGTTTTGTTTCATTGTCTAAACGTTTTTTTTTTCTTTTGAAATTGTATTTTAATTCAAAACTTGATTTAGGATTCCAAATGGTTCAGCAAATTTGTTTATTTGAAATTTTATCGTGGGTCGCTCCGGTGACCCTAATGTGACTTCTTAGGATCCGTATTAACGCATAGGCGGGTCAAGGGGGTTACACCCTTGCTTTCCTAAGTATGCTCCTCTTTTTTGGTCGCCCTCGCCCCTTTTTTTCAATACGTTTTTTTAGCACCACGCTATTCTTCTGGCTGCATCAAACTGAGTTCAATTTCAAAAACTTGGTGGACACGCATTTTATCTCCCTTATATTCAACCATCATAGCCTTGTTTACCCTAGGAATTTCAGACCTAGGCCCATCCAGCAAACCCGGAGCCTTAGACACACAAGGCCTCACCTTATAAACTACGAGGTCCAACCCTTGCCGAGCCATGTCAACAACATTCGCCTCGGACAACACAACCACACTTGTTTGAACCTCGTCGGTACACACCATAAGGCCTACATCTTCATCCTCCATCAACCCTTGTGATGGTGTCTCACATACACGCCAATCCACTCTTCTATTGTCTTCCCATAACCTATTTAGCTGCCAAGAGTCTAGTTCCTGTTCCGTTACAGAGTTTGGTACCACTGTCCCCTGCACTGATTCACTTAAGCAGCCATTTCTTTTCTCACTAGTGATATCGTCTTGTTGCTCACCATTACGAACACTGGCAATTTCAGTATTGTCCACACTAGTATTATCCTCCTTCAAGAAACAACAACTGCATTTTGGACCAATTGCTTCCTCAACCTCAACAATCCTAATACGAAACACATCATCAGCTAGTTGCAAATCTATCAACTCATCGATCCCTTGCCAGTGTAATGGAAATGTCAGATTTGCCACAAACACCGTCCGCCACTTCCTTCCTTGCGAGCCGATCATTTTATTTTCCCCCACTTTGTGATTCTTATTGCAGTTCAATTCCATGGACAAACCATTTCACTGACGCTATAAATAATAAACAGAATTGAACAAACGAAAAGAGAAAAAGAACCTTTGAGTTGAACTCCGTTTGGATTTCCCCTCCAAATTGAAAAGTTGTGAAGTTGTTTTGGGAACATTCCAACACCGTAAGAAGAGTTAGATTCACCAGCTTGATTCTTCTTTGAAGCACATCAGTTCACGCTATTTTCACTTCCAAGCCATGGCACTCAACGGCGGCACAAGAGCTAGTACATGTTATACAAAACTTACTGATATCTAATTTGAATTTTCTAATTAATATGATATAATATTTTTTTATTTTTTTATTGAAAGTTGAAATCAATGGAATTCTAATTATTTATATAAATTTATTAAATGGACAAATAATACAGTTTTAATACAGTCTTGCATACACTTATACAATATATATATATATAATATTTATAAATAACACCATATCAGTGACTCAAGTAAACTTGCTAAAAGTGATGGTAAAGATGTTAATGGTGTAGTACATGAAGAAACATGAAAGTTTAAAGATTTAGAACAACAATGAAGTAAAGGAGCATATAAGCTAGGCTTGCATATAGGATTAACTGGTCATCCATAAAACAGAATTACTTAATATAGAAAACATAAATTATTTTTTTTTTAAAAGATGCAATCATGTCAGATCATGAAGAATGTTGTTAGAAATTAGAAGAGGAAATAGATCGTTTCTCCAAATAATATAGATAACCAAAACAAGAATATGAGCACATCATCAACCCAACAACAAATTTTAAGCACGACTTGGGCGATCTTTGACGAGATTGATGGACTGTATGGAGCAATTAGTTCTGGGTTTCGATATGCTTCAAGAGACTGTAATGGCATGACAAATTACCTAGCGAAGGCAGGAATGACAACTGGTGGTAGGATAAGCAGCTTTACTCTCAGTGTTTTGATTTTATTGTAAAGTGTGGCGATTGCTTTGTTACTCAGGTGTTGTAAGCAACTGTTATTCTTACAATGCCCCTAACTTGCTGTAGGGACTATTTTGTATTGCGGACTAGTAATTTATTTCAATCATTAAAGAACATTTTTAATATCGTCGCTAAACAACCAGTTCCTTTACCATTTTTAAGCAAACGAACAACTTCCAACTGTCCAATTCAAGCATTACCTTCGTATGCACCCAAAGTTCTGCTTCAAGAGTCGAGCATGTCCCAATAGACCTAGAGAATCTAAGAATTCAATGTCTGTTCTCGTATCGAATAACGCCTTCACATACAACAGATCTCGTGTCCCATTCGTATTGATCCTCGCCTAGCAATTAGGAAAAGCTAATAACTTGTCTGCAGCCCTCAGCACACTAGAACTAGTATTCGCTGCTGGTAATACAGTTACCAATGGTCGAACCTCCTCAGCCAACAACCAGCAGCTTTGTTCCAGCAACGTAAACATGCCCAGGCTTTTCGTATAAAAAGTGCATGTATTCCTATGCTTCCATAGTGACTAGGGATGACAATATAATCCGAATCCGATTCTATTTAAAAAATTAATCCAAATCCGATCGAAAAACTTTTGAATTCGAATCTGAAATAAAGGGTTTGAGTCCTAACAAGAGGTGGATCATATATGGACATTGTCATGATCCGATCTGAATCCGATCTAAATCTATATTCGATCCGAGTTCAATCCATATATGAATCCGAATAAAAATATTTAAATCTCTTACATTTAAAAAATATAGATATACATTGAAATCTTAATTAAGTTGAATTGAGATTATGTATATTAATATAGATATATATTGAAATCCTAATTAAGTTGAATCGGGATTATATATATTTAATTAAGTTGAAACTAGTTTAATTTATTTTGTATTGGATTGTAATATTTGTTGAGATTTGTTTGTGCTATTAGTTTAAATATATTTGTTTGATGAAAATTATTTTTTATTTATAGATATTTGTTTGAGTTGTTACTTTAAAAAAAAATTAATTGGATTCGGACTTTCGAATTTAGATTTAAATTTTAAATATTTATTAGATCAAACTTAAATTTATGTAATCGGACTTGGATTTTTTTTGAGGTTCGATTATTAATTGGATTGGACTTAGACTTTATAAAGTTTGAACCAAGTCCGATCTATTGCCATCCCTAATAGTGACCATAAAAAGGAATCGAAAAATAAGTCTCGGTCCTTCGCATCCTTTGCATAATAACTCACATTAAACAAGTTCACACGTATCCAATTCTTAAAATTTATTGACAAAAACTCCTCAAACTTATCATTCTTCACGAGTTGCAACCAAATTGATAAGGTTGTCAGACACTCGTGGAACAAATGATTTACGGTCTCTTCCATAATTCCACATACGCCACAATTCGATCGGGTATCTGAATGTCGTCTCACGCATTAATAAATTGTAAACAAATTATCACCAGTAGCAAGCAAAAAAAAAAAGTAATAATAATCCGTTGCCTTCCCCTATACTTGGAAATCACCTTCCAAACTTTAAACTTAGTGGACCACCATGTTAACTAAATTACAAATAATTTGAACACTATTTTTTTACTAAAGAAAAAAGGTATAAAATTAATTTCTTACCTCTGTTCATTCTTTTAAATTGTCGGTTAGATCAATGATCTCCTTTCAACGTGTCCCTCTTAAGTTGATGTCGCTTTAATTTTTTTTTTAGTTTAACATTTGTTTAGATTTTTATTTTAGGGATTTGTGTTATAAGATTTGGGTTCTCAAGCTTTTGTATTTCTAGATTTTTTTTTCTTGTTCATAGGGGATTTATTTAAGGATTTAATGATATCCTTTTAGATAAAAATAGATCCATAGATTCAGGTTAAATAATACCCATCCCACATCATATTAATGAAATGTAAGCATTTTATTCCAACTCAACATTTGATTACTTGCCACATCAGCCACCCTTAAACCATGTCATTCAGTTAACATGGAATTAAGTTTTAGGTTAAAACGGTAGGATTTTGAAAGTACAGGGACTAAAACATCCCTTTTAAGAGTACAAGGACTAAACTGGATTTTTTGCTATGGTACAAGGGCTTCCGCTGGTCTTTAACTGTAAACAAACAAACTAACACCGTTTTACAAAAGAAAATATTACTTTAAACAGTTAAAAAATATGAATTTGATGATACTTATATCTTCTTAAACACTTAAAAAGCTATCACGGAAAATTTCGGCCAAATCAGATTTATAAATCATTGTGAATTTCAAAAAAAAAAAATTGGGGACCAAACTGTAAACTAGGATTAACTTTAATACAAAGGTCAAAATATAAAATTTCCCGTACTATTTCAGAATCAATGAAGTCAATTGAATAAATTTCAAAGTCATCCAAGTTGAAATCAATCTTTAGTTGCATTATTAAAAATGAGGACTAATTTGTAACATCTGTAAAACCAATTTAAAACATAAAATGTTTCATTCTCCCGTAAGTAATTTCAGTACCGGTACCCTTGAACCAATACTTGTATTACCCTTCTTCAGTATCGGAACTGCTCTAGTACAGTACTGATATTTGTTCATTGCTCATATAGTATTGGTACAGCAAGGCAAAAAGTGCAGAAATTTGAGCTTTAAATCACAGAACTCATCCTCAAATCTTCGACAAACGTTCTAATCATGTTCCTAACTTAATACCAACACATTACATACAATAAAACATAATTGCATACCAAATTTTATAATAAACAACAAACTAGATCAAATCTACACCCTATAGTTTCAATTATGCAATTTTCTTACCTGTAAGAGCACTAACCTACCTCTTTCATGCATATTAGGTCTTTAGTCTTTTCCAGCAAGTTACATTAACAATTTCATTATTCTAAACTTTTTCAAATCAATTAGAACATTCGTTTACCAAAGTTAGCATACCAAGTGATTAGTCATGCTTGCATACAAGCTATAGATGTATTTTACTAACATCATACACCAAATAAGACAATCAAAGCAGACAGCAATATATGTATGTAAGAACACGGTACATACATACATACATACATATGTATGCAGGTATGTATGTTTGTAGCTAAGAACAAGTAAAGGATGCTTGATCGAACAAGGGGGTAAATCCAAATATGAATACTGGATCCACTAACATTAAGATGAGCAGCATGGAAAAAACTAACCTCAAACCAAACAATCAAAGCAGATTGTGGGGCAAAATGTATGTATCTGAACATATATGTATTCTTGTAGTTGGGAACAACCAAAGGAAAGCTTAATTGAACAAGGCGGGTGAATCGAAGTATGAATACTGATCCACTAACATAACATGCACAGCATGAAAATAACAAAAATTCCATTTTCAACTTAAGTTTTCATTGGAATTTTGCTACACTTAATGTATCTGTACATAAATGTATGCTTGAATTTGAGAACAAGCAAAGGAAACTTAATTGAACTAGGTGGGTGAATCTAAGTATGAATACTGAATCTACTAACATAACATGCACAGCATGGAAATTGCAAAAATCCCACTTACATCATTGCTTGAAAACCCAAATGGAGAAGAGCCTCTTTAAGCTAGTCCAAGTATCTTCATTTGTTTAATACATTGGTGCTGTCAGTTTGCTGTAATATTTGCAGGGATATCGAATTTTTGTCTTAATATTAACACCAACACTGAATTTGAAACAACCAAAGGTTTGAATAAATCAGTACTTGGTCTCATATTCCGCTGAATCTCTTAAATCTAATTTACCCCATTGATCATTCTCGATATATGCTCATTTTCGAATGAAGATTCAGAGGAAAAGAAGCTGTTACCTATATCAATAAGGGAAGTGCAGCGTGATAGAAGTCCAATGCCATTCTTCTTTTTCTACCAACTAGATATTAAACTCCATTAAAATGCTGGCAGCTTCACTGTCCAGTGAATGTTGGATACAAATCCTCAAGGCTCTGTAGATTTCATCTATTTGGCAGTGTTTGCAATCCTTATTCAGGAAAACATGAACTTTGTTTCTTATTTCAATCCAACTGCAGCCTGGAATTCTCTTCATCTGTTTCTCTTTTATCTCTCTCCTCACCTTCGATGTAATTTCCCATCTGCCCGCGGCAGCATGTGCATTGGACAGCATTATATATGATGAAACATCCCCAGGGTCCAATGCCATGATTTTCCTTGCTGCAAATTCGCCAAGTTCCCGATTTGAGTGAATTTGGCAGCCTCCAAGCAGTGCTTTCCAAAAACCAATACCTGGTTCAAAAGGCAATTGGTGAATAAACTCCTCAGCTTCCTTGAACTGCCCGGACCGAGCGAGCATATCCACCATACAAGCATAATGCGCTGGTTTAAGCAAGTTGGATTCCTTAAGCCTTACCTTATTGAAATATGAATAACCCTCAGTAACAAGACCAGCATGATTACAAGCCCATAATAAACCAAGAATTGTAACATCATTAGGCCTAAAACCACTTACTAGCATCCTCTCAAATAATTCAATGGCTTCCTTTCCTCTTCCGTTCTGTGCATAACCACATATCAAAGCATTCCAAGAAACAACATTTCTTCCAAGAAGTTTATCAAAAACCAAGAGACTATCATCCACACTTCCACATTTGGCATAGAAACTAATAAGAGCATTGCCAATAAACACATTAAGTTGATCTCCCAAAGACTTAAAAGCATAAGCATGAAAGCTTTTTCCCTTCCCAAGAGCAGCTATATTAGCTGCTGCAATTATAACACAAGAGAAAGTGGGTTCACTAGGCATCACCCCTTCTCTCAACATCTGAATGAAAAGATTTACAGCCTCTTCATTATGACCAGTTTGGCTAAACCCAGAAATCATTGCATTCCAAGAAATAACATTTCTCTCGGGCATTACTTTAAAAAGCCATAAAGCATCCTCAAACCTCTCATTTTTCAAGTATCCAGATATCAAAGTTGTGTAAGATACAACATTGGGTTGATGGGTATCTTCAAAAACCCTGCTTGCTTCGTCTATTGTACTCAGCTTTGAATAAAGATCTAAACTTGCACTACCCACAAAAACATTGGAATTAAGGCCCATTTTGATTGCACAGGCATGAAGTTGCTTCCCAATATTGAGGTCTTTTAACAAAGTGGAAGAGTGAATCACAGTCCCAAACGTGAACTCAGTGGGTCTAATATTGTTAGAAAGCATCCTGGTAAACAGATATATGGCTTCTTTATGTTGCTGTTGCTTAGAGAAGGTTCCAATTATGGAAGTGGCTGAAACTACACCTAAGTCAGACATTTCGTCGAACAACTTACAAGCATCCGAAAATGAGTTCGATGAATCCTGCGACGAAGGAATGTGAACAATGGTAACCTTTTGGATGTCAAATAAAGGATTATAAGCTTCTCTGTTGAACATGGTTGCGGCGGTGGTTAAAGGCAACCTACAATTTGGACTCAACCGGGGCATTGATGGTTTTTCTGTGTAGTTTCTATTCTATAGCAAAATCAAGGCCAATAAAAATGGTAGTCGAATAGTGACAAGTTTGAAGCAAATTTTAAAACTTCAAATTAAGAAACTAAACCCTATGTTTAAAAAGGGAATAAAGTTTATTTTTCTAATAACCATTCACGACGGAGGCGTGAATGAATAAGAGGACAAGTTAATTAATTTTAAAATGAATAGAGTTATAAAAGTTATTTAAATCATACAAAATTAAGAAAGTTATAGTTTAGTTTCACAAATTTTAAAATTGAAAGATCTTTAAAAATGATTAAACTAAAAAAATGAGAAATCGAGACTTAATTTCATTAATTTACTTTGGCATAGTCTTAAAAATAATAAATCAAAAGATTTTAAGAGGGACAAAAGTTTAATTGTAATAATTTTAAAACTATCGGTGGTCTAAAATACAATTAAACCATTTAAAGTTAGGGGACAATTGTTCCTCCCGCCTTCCATTTGCATGTAACCGTATAGTCATATGAAACGATTCTTTATTCTATTTTATAATGACAATGATTAAAATTTTAAACTTATTTTAGCATCTAGCACCTCATTCGTTATACCAATAAGTAATTGGTGACAAATAAAATTCTTTTGTGAAGGATTTACAGACAAGCTAGAACCAAACATTAAAATGAACTAAATATTTACATAAAAAACAAGAATTTAAAGTATTTAATTTAAAAATTGAGAAAAAACGAATGTCTTATTTGATAATAGTTAAATGAAAATTTTAAAATATTTAAGACCATAACTACTACTACTACTTTTTTAGTAGCCCCCTCGGTGAATTTACATGAAGTATCATATTGGACATATACTACATTATAATCAGCTATTCAAAAAATCTTCAAATCATGACTATCATTTTAAATTGATCTTTAAACTTTTAAATGTTTCAATTTCACCCTCAAATTATGATATTCATTCTAAATTGGTTCTCAAACTTTTGAACATTTCAATTTCATCCATAAACTATAAACCTCATTCTACTTTGGTCTCCCAAACTTTTGAATGCTTTAATTTCATCCCAAAATTATCAACATATGTTTATAATGTCTTATATTAATAAAACAATTATAAAAATTGGTAACTGTCGTGTAAACACTAATATGTATTGTGTAATAATTTTGGGATGAAATTGAAATATTCAAAAGTTTGAGGACCAATTTAGAATGAATATCATAATTTGGGGATGAAACTGAAACATTCAAAAGGTTGATGACCAATTTAGAATAGTGGTCATAATTTGAGGACAAGTGATGCAATTAACTCTTAAACCATTATATATATATATATATATATATATATATATATATATAAGAAAATACTTTGATGCACAAGCTTGTGTAAACTTTAGTTTACACAAGCCCTTTAATTTTAGGATTTAGGGTTTAAGATTTTAGGTTAGGGTTTAGGGGTTTAGTATGTAGGGTATATAATTTAAAGTTTATGGTTAGAATTTAGAGTTTAGGGTTTAGGGCTTAGGGTTTAGGTTGCTAGGGTTTATGATTTAGATTTTAAATTTTATAAAAGGATTGTGTAAAAAAAATTTACACAGCTTGTGCATCAAAATAAACCCCATATATATATATATCCACTTAAACACGGCGTAAAACTATGAGTTTTACATGTTTTTTGGATCGCTGGATGGGTGAAATGGATGGCTGAAATTAATTCATACTTTTTTTCAAGTGTTAATCTTCACATATTCTACTGTTAATTTCGGTCATTCGTTCCACCCATCCAACGATCCAAAAAAACGTGTAAAACTTAAAATCTCTTATACTCTGTGAACGGATCCTATCACATTAAACTAACATGCAGTAAATACTTAATTCATTCATCAACAATAAACAAACAAAATTATATAATGAACATTACTTTTTCGATATACAATAATAAAAATAAATATTAATAATTATGTAACAATCAAACAATGAACAAACTTCTTATTAAAAGAGATGTAAATAATACAAATAAATATGTTCATTTAATGAACTGAACATGCATTGTCCTGGTAATAAAAGAAGGTTAAAATCTTAAATTTGATAAATAAATAAATATATTAACAGTATATTGTTCCATAGATTGTTTACCGAATGTTATGATCATTGCTTTTGTTATAGTTCAAAGTTTGGAAACCTGCGATATTATCACTACCAAAGAGGTTGAATGGCAATGGCGGAGGGTTTCGCCAATTGGGAAGCTGTCCCGTTATCATAACTGTCTCCAACAACGGCGCCGTATCAACAACAGCTTCCAACAACCTCCCTCTCTCCGGTAACGGTTTCCCTTTAATCAGGGTGTCGATTACTTTTCCGCTCGAAGAACATTCTCCAATCGGAACCTGACCACGGGCGGGATCTCCAACGAACGAGGTTCTCGACATTTTGGGACGGAAACCGATACCGGCGGTCGATGGAACATTGTGGGAGGAGCTGGTCTGAGATGGAATGTTGGATGATGGTAAGAGTTTGTATAGTAGTTTCTTCAATTCGGAGACTTCGGCCATTGATTTCTTCAACTGCTCTTTAGCTTCGTCTCTTTCACGGCAGGCTTCGGACAATAGCTGATATAACACGTTCGATGTCTGTTGGTGCATCCCGATTTGACCTATCAGCTCCTCTCTCATTGATTCTTCTTCATTGTTGTAGCACATTCGCCTGGATTTCAGTTCAACCGATGTCTAAATGTTCCAAATTATGTTAGAATATTGCATTTAAGTACCGATTAAATCAATTTTGTGGTCATTCTAGTTTAATTACTATGTAGTATTTTATTCTTGTTTTAAATTTGGACGCACACCTCCAAACCATTTACTGATTAATTCAAATTGAGAACTATAAAGGCTCGTTATGGGGCGACCCTCCCAATCCAATAGATTCGAACCACTAAATTTGTTTAAAAGATTTATTGTTTCATTCAATTAAATCGTTTGATTGTTAGTTAATTAAATCAAAATCAAACACTATAGTTTAAAACCATTTTCAATTTTCTCTGTTTTTTTTTACTGATGGAGTCATTGAATTGCAGAATTTTGAATGATCCCAAATATGAGAATCATGAAAAAGGGTTACTTCATCACTTGAGCTTAATTAAGAAAATATAAGCTAGGCTTAAATCTAGAATGGGAAATATTAAAGATTTGATCATTTTTTCTTTAACAAAATAAAAAAAAGCAGAATATCACCTCTTAAGAATGGTTGTATGAAAAATATTGAATTAAATTTTAGATGTTATAATATCATTTGTTTCTTAAAGCCAAATGCAATACTAACAAGAAAACTTACTCTAGTTTAGCCCTAAACCAACAGTATCTGAGGGATGAAGGAAATTACTAAAATCAGAAATAAAAAATTAGTGTAAAAGTATGACTAACCTTGTTATTATTTAACAATGGAGACATGACTCATCTGTCCACTCTCAGTTTATAATTTCCCTACCAAGAACCCATGCTGGCACAAAAAGAAGATTAATAACATGTGTAGAAGATGAAGAAATTTATATAAAAAAGGAAAACCATTATGGTAATAATTTAATAGGGTAAGTCTTCTTAAAAAAGATAAACTTGGAATATATAAATTAAGTAGAAAAAGGAAGCCCTTCAAATGGTAATTATGTTGATTATTGAAAATAGAAAAATCCCATCCGAATTAAAGGGGATTTTATTCTCGTTTTGCTGTCATATTCCATATGTTTTTGTGTAAATATGAATTACAGAATTAATCATCATCGATTGTTTATGGAAAGCTGCTAATTTTTCATTAATTACAATTGCGTGTCTAACAAAAAAAACGAAATGGAATTTTTAAATTTTCTTAAATCGTCGATTAGAGATTTTCCTTCATCCTACTTTTCCCCTTAAAATTTCTTATGGTTGTTTGTTATCTTATTCGCACTTTTGTCGATAAATTTTGTGTATATTGTTAAAAGATTAAGAATATATGTATGGACAAATATTACATTGTATTCACCTAAATGTATATATAGGATCTTTTTATATTTTTTTGGACCATTGGATGAAGGTAAATGGATGATTGAGATTAAGAAAATTCTATAGCGCTTGTCGAGCAACGACGAGCAGTGGAGCACCACTATTGACGAGCACTGATAGATTATTTTATAAAATTTTTAAATTCAAAGTACTTAATGCGTAATTATAATTTTTTTAAAAATTAAAAAATGTAATTTAATTAAAGTAATTTTTTAAGTTTTAAATTTATTTTAAATATTATTAATCAAAATAAACTATCCTAAATTAAAAAAATTCTTTTTTGCTTTGGAATTAATCTAATTGTCGCCGCACTCACCGTCAGCCGTCGCCCACAACCTTTACCGTCTCCGACAACTGCCGCCACCGTCGTCAACAGCCGCCACCTGTCCTAATCATTCGTTGCAATTAGGTTATTTATCCCCAATTTTTAAAACCCTAATTATCTTAAAAATATTTATTTAAATTACAATCATAAATCGATACGTTGAGAATATATTTAAATCTGCACTATTTGATTTCTTAATTCAAATTGTCATGGAGATAACTAATAACCATTTTTCTTGAGATGTATTTTATTTCAATTATAAGAAATGATATTTAATTAAAAACCTTAAATATTTTAGAGTCGAAACAAACTTAAAAATCAATTTAAATCAAGAAAAGAAGCGAAATGTTTCACACTCCTCTCTTGCTCACTGCATACTTTCATACTGCACACAATTTGTAAATGAAATTAAACAAAGACCACTGATGACATTATAAAAATCGGGCACCAGCTCAACTCGATATTCACACTAAATAAGAAAATCACTCGACAAAAAGAAAAATAAAAGTTCTGGACATTTTTCGTTCAACCACCATAAACAGTGATGGCATGCGATTTTGTGGACAACTTACCGGCGGTACTTTATGGACTATGCAAATTCCGGAGATGATCGACCATGTCGTAGGAAACACTAAGCCTTTGATTCCATCATCAAGGTACAAGCTCTACGAGCCGAAAGGTGAAGATATAGAATGACTACAACGATAGCGATAGCGATCGATCAACTGGACGGTAGGTGTATCCACCTCACATTGCCCAACTATGGCGATTGAAATCCCACTCTTTCTGGTAAGTGGAGGCACCATCTTCCTATTGTATGTAATATTATAGCCTTTCCTACCAGGGAAGGTTAGTGGCTAGGATAGCATTTCGGATTCTTTTTCTTGGAAAACCTGTCCCTAATAATAGAAGCTTCACTGACTTGTTGACTATTCAATTTGCACTATCTCCACTGCTACTCAAATAAAATCAATCTTTTCCGTGCCGGTTCATCACAATATTCATTCGCGCAAGCACTTTCGTCAACACAACAGTGACGGAAACGGATCCGATGATTCTTTGTCTCCATCGAGTACCCGCCATGAACTTTAACTAGCAATATACCTTCCTTATCTCTGTCGTCTTCACACCAGTTTTGTGGAAAACTATTGACAAAGAATTACCTAATTCCAACAAAGAATTAGGACTAACGATGAGTGTCGGCAACAAAGGTTGGCGACGGTTGGCGGTGGGTGCAGCAACAATTGAGTTAATTTCAAAGCAAAAAAAACTAAAGATTTTTTGATTTGTGATAGTTTATTTTGATTAATAAGATTCATGCTATACTTCTTACTAATGATTATCACGAATTTGAACAGACACTAGATACACTCAATATAAAATCATTATCAACAGAAAAAGAACTCTCTTTATTGACATTGACAGAAGACGAACAGGGAAATATCGATTCCGAGGATCGAGTAAAAATATTGAAATTTTTATTCAATATAGTTATAACTAATCCCAACAATCAAACAATTAGAAAAAAATCTATTGGAATAAAAGAAATAAGTAAAAAAGTTCCTCGATGGTCATACAAATTAATCGACGATTTAGAACAACAGGAGGGAGAAAACGAGGATAAAAGTAATTTTTTATAATTACGCATTAAGTAATTTGGATTTAAAATTTTTATAAAATAATTTATCAGTGCTCGTCGGTACTCGTCAATAGTGGTGCTCGTCGTTGCTCGTCGAGCGTAGAAGAACTATCCTTGAGATTAACAGTAGAAAATATGAAAAGTATCACAAGAAAAAAGAGATAAAATAATTTTAACCATTTATTATCCTCATTCAACGGTCCAAAAAAGTATAAAAGTAATTGAGTTTTACATTATGCATGTGGATCATAACACACATATATATAAAGATATAACCTATACACCTCGATGATCTTGACTTTTTAATACGGGTGGATTTAATGTTGTCTCCATTTGAGGAAATTTCTACAGCGCTCGACGAGTATCGATGAGCGCTACTAACGACGAGTACCGATGAGCACCACTAACGACGAGTACCGATGAGCACCACTAACGAAGAGCACCGATAAGTACTATTAATTTAATTTATAAAGATTTAAAATCTAAACAACTCAACGTATAATTATAAATTTCCTGAATGTTCTGCTACTCAGGACTGATTACATCGACAAACAACCATCAACCGAGTGGGGATCTAACTTTCCATGACCACCGACAAAATCATAATAAAAAACTAGCGCCATTAAAATCTCTGTGCGAGCAACAAACGACTGCTAGGTATGCTAAAATCATACCATAAGGACAAATGAAACAAACCACAAAATAAAAAACATGTCACAATGATAGATGAAAACGCGTGTCACAACCAATACTAATATTAATTACCGACCACTAATCAAAGGGAAAAAAAGAGAAGTTACAAAGTTGCGGCTGCACTTTTCAATTGATTTTCTTATAATGATAGATGCATGTTATCACCAAATATGGATTACAATTGAGTTATTATGGTAAAGTAAATTTATCAATGTGTCATTATTATTATATGCACTTTATACTGGTGTAAATAACGTTTATCTTTCACGACAAAAAAGTGTTTACTTGTATCTAAGTTTTTCAAATTATTTAATTAAATTTTCACATTTTTTCTTGTATAGTCTCATTTTATTATTCATTAATGCTTTAAAATTTTTGATGGATTAATGTAGTTAATCTACACTGATATGTGTAAACTCTTCTTATATTGTTTTCCCTCATCCATAAGTTGATTTCTTTACACCAAGGGTCTCGGGTCATTCTTCTTATATTGTTTGTTAAACTTAAGAAGTAGGTGCATCCTTTAATCTCATACCTTTGTCAATTTTTAGGAAATCAAAGACAGGCGAGGCCAGACCCACTGTAGTTTGCTAACAGATCGATCGGCGACCCTAAATTAAAGCATACTTTTTAGAGGTATGGCATTTCCTTTAAGCACTTTGTTCATATATTCTTATACATTTTCTCGAATACTGAGAGAATTGAAAGTAAGCTTAGTTCATCATTAGAAAGCAGTGTTAGAAAATAAGCGTTAATCCAAGAATAAATAATAAGATAAAATAATATTATTTAAATGAATAATATAAAATTAAGAACAATACAGCAATATATAAATCAAACCGATTTGGAACCAAAAGAAATATGTTGAGGCTTGCACGAACGCAGTTTCCTTAAGACAGATTTTCGGCCACTCCTATAGTGCTCGAGTTCATTGGTCGTCTGTCTCCCATGATACAACAACATAAGATCAGCCACAGTTGCACTACTATGGAGATCATGAACCGACCCTTGCCTTCGCCTATCACCGAAAACCACTTGTAAAATCCACAGAGTAAAACAACAAAAATTTTCTGTGATTTTTGTTGGCTGTAAACCTAGAAGTTTTACTCCCTATTTATAGGATTGTCATGAGGGTATAAGTGGAAATTTTGACCTAATGGAGCATTTAATATTGAGAATCAATTGATTCTCCTATAAATCAATTTCCAAAATTATTATCTGAATTAAAGGTAACTTTCAATATTTACCCTTTTAATTCTAAGATAAAATTTGGCAAATTCATGCTTTTATTTGAGGAAAATTCATTTTAAATTTGGGTCAAAATATCTGCAAGCCCACGAAGGACCAGACCGGTTCAGACAGTTGCGTTACCCACGTTGTACACGTCCGTACATTTACGAACCAACAATTGGTTCCACATTTTCCTCAACAACATTTGAATTAATTTCTTATTCAAAGCTCCAAAATTATCAAAATTTTCCAACAATCCCCCACATGAATGAAATTGATTTAATCAAAAATATTTTGACTCGATGTGGTGATAGATTCTACGATCGATAGCTGCATAGGATAGGTAGGTGTCCACCCTTTAACCTTCCCTTGTGAAAGTATATTTACTTTACTAGCTGACCAATAGATGTAATGTCCTTGAATTGTTCTGCCGTTTGTGTAAACGATGATATACTTCACACAACTACCTATCTGACAAGAGTATTAGTTCTCATGGGTATGTCCATATGGCCGTGGACATCGCCTGGTTCTGCAAGAGTTTGAAAGAACTATGCCCAATAGTCTCATTGAAGCGGCCCACTTCACTCTCACATAGGTGACTTATGTTGCTTGACTCACAAAAGCACACAATGATCATTAAAAGCATTGCTTAGCCTAAACCACTTTGATCACTGTTTACATCATAGGAATGGACTTGGGGATAAGAGCCCCTGCAGTGACCGCACAAGTCTATGCAATTAGGTTGTCCCTTTGAACCTAGATATTGGGATCTCTAGTCAACTAAGTAGGGTTTTCCTTCACATAGCACCTTAAATTTACATGGGTTTTAGTCCCATTCCTTTCGTTTTTTAACTTGATCTCGACTTAACCCTTTGGTTAGTGGATCCGCAACGTTATCATTTGATTTCAAAAAAAATCAATAGAGATAACTTCATTTGAGACCAGTTGTCTAACGGTATTATGTCGATGACGCATATGTCTCGACTTACCCATTATACACAAAGCTCTGTGCTCTACCAATTGTGGGCATTGACTTTGGTCATTCAGGAATATCCTTCAAGAAATTTCTGAAGCCATTGACTTCTTTTCTAGACTTGTCTAGAACTACAACTCAAATTCTATTATGGATTTGATTATAACCATTTTCTTAAGGATTTTCATGACACGGTTCCTCCTCCCAAAGTGAAGACATATCCACTTGTACCTTTGATATCTTGAATATCAGATATCCAATCGCATCGGAGTATCCTTCTAAATAGTAGGATCTCTAGAATAATGCAATTCATAATCTCGAGTATATCTAAGATATCTCAATACCCTCACAATTGCTTTCCAGTGATTTTCACTTGAATTGCTTGTGAATCTACTTGAACTGCTCATAGTAGAAACAATATTTGGTCTATTGAATCTACTTGGTCAACATTTTGGTCTTTGTTCTTGGACAAAAGTTGACATGTATTTATTGGAGTTCTGGCTATGCTAGAAACATCCTTGCCAAACTTCTCTTGCCCGTGTAGTGTGACTACGTCAATATGAGACCTTCAAGTGACTGTTTGATTTGGATGCCCAAAATTAAATATGTTAATCTCATATTTTTCATGTCAATCTTGAATTTGACAAGTCTTTGGTACGTTTACCATTTTATTATTGCTTCCAACAATGAATATGTTATTAACATACAAACATAAAATAATTTATCTAATGTTAGTAGTTTTGACATATACATATTTGTCACACTCATTTATCTTGAAGTCGTTTGTCATCATGACATTATCGAACTTCTCATGTCTTTAATTGGGTGCTTGTTTAAGTCTATACAAGGACTTCACCAATCTACATACTTTTCTCTCTTGACTTGAAACTACATAACCCTCAGGTTGTTCCATGTATATTTCTTCATCAAGATCTCCATTTAGAAAAACTCTTTTAACATATATTCGATGTACGTCTAGATTCCGCAAAGCGACAATTGTAAGTATCATACTTATGAAGGTTATCCTTGATACATTCGGTAACCTTTTATTACCAATCTGGCCTTATACTTATCAATTGTTCCATCTACTATCATTTTCCGTTTGAAAATCCATTCGAAACTTAGTGGTTTAATTCAAGGAGGAAGATCCACTAATTCCCCACGTATGATTTTGCATGATGAAATCAATTTCACTCTTAATGGCATCCTTCCATAAGATGCCTTTAGATGAATGTATAACATCATTATACGTTTGAGATTCAACCTCTAGCATAAAGTTTAGAAAAATGATCCAAAGAATTTTCCTACTCTTGCTCGTTTACTTCTTTGTGGCTCTATTTCAAGCTCAAACCCTTGTTGATCATTTGAGTCATCTTTATCGATAATCTCTGAAGTTTTTTTCATTGAACTTTGACCAACTTCCCTAGCTTTGCAAGGGAATACATTTTCAAAGAAAAGGCATCATTCACTTCCATTATTGTATGCTTATGAATCTCAGGGTTCTTCGATTCATACACAATAAATCGATATACATTACTATGTTCTATATAGCCAATGAAAATACAATCCACCATTTTTAGGGATCTATTCTCAGTTGCTTTAGTAATGAGGTCATTATCTTTGCAAGACACCCCCACATTTTCAAGTAGTTGTAGGAAGGTTTAATTACATTCCATAACTTATATGGTGTCTAGTCTATTTAATTACGGGGAATCTTGTTTAAAATGTAATTAGCTTATAGAACAACTTCCCCACATATTAGGCACATTATAGTACCAACGTTACTCATATAGAGCTTCTCCCCATCTTAAACCTTTAATTAAGTTTGGGATTCAACATCATGCTCATAGAGAACAATTTTCACTATAGCTTCATCTTTACATTATTTTTGTGCTATCATCAATAAAGGTAATAAACATATTCTTTCAACCAATATGTTTCCATATCAATTGTTATGGCAATAACATTGCCCTCGTTTGGAAGTCTATAGTCCGAATACTTGTTCCCTCGTTTGGACCAATATGTTGCCATATCAATTGTTATGGCAATAACATTGCCCTCGTTTGGAAGTCTATAGTCCGAATACTTGTTCCCATCTTATGGAAATTGAAGCATTTTTTTATGAAATTTTGCTTCTTGAACGCACCGTCTAATTTACGGTTTAAAGCCGGCTTTAACTTCCACTACGTTTGCCGTGATAATATTTGTCTTAACAATATTTACCTTAGTAACATTTGAAGGTGGTAACAATATTTACCTTATCCTCTCTAATAATAGGAGGATCATCCTTCAGATATTTAACCAGGTTTATCACGGTCAATTATGCAACATCTTTTGTTGCCATGTATGAAATTCTTTCCAATAAATTTCACTGAAATTTTCATTGTGTCACGTAGACACAATCCAAAACCATGCATTAGGAATCTGTTAAACGTCGGAAATTTAGTCAAAGACTAAAACCAGAAAGAGAAACATAATTTCTAACTTTTGTTAGACGACGATGATTTAGTAAACTAAACTCCAAACAAAAGTTCACACGGTATTAATAGAAAGAACAATAATAAACAATGCACCAGGTAGGTAACTTATGAAAGAGAGGCGGTGCACTAGGCACGCTAAAATACCAAGTCTCTCAAAGAACCAATCCTAGACATGCATTTTAAAATTTTCTTTCAATCACCATTTATGGATTCTATTCTTGAAATCATTCCAATCATGGATGATCAATCGAAATCACTACCTTTGATTCACAACAATTTAGAATCTTCCATTTATGGTCCAACGACCCTCTCAATTCTTTAGCCATTTTTAAACACCGTGCACTTCATAGCATGCATCAGAATAAGCTTTAAGAATTTAATTTTAACATAGAGAACCAAATTCTTCTATGCTTTGATTCGAGACTTTAGTCGAAATTTAGTAACCAATGTTATTTCTAAAATAAATTCACCGATTTTTTTTAAAAATAGAATTATACTTGATTCTTTAAGAAATAATAACTTTAAGTTATTTCTCTTTCCAAAATAAATTCACCAATTTATTTTAAGGTTGAATTATTCTAGATTCTCACGAAATTAAATCCAACGATTTATTATCAACACATGATTCTAGTACAGAAATAAATTTAATGATTTATTTCCTTTTACACAAATTAAATCATATTTGATTATTACGGAAATAAATTCAATGATTTATTTTTTCTTAACAAGTTAGAATCAACGCATGATTCTAGCAAAGAAATAAATTTAATGATTTATTTTCTTTTACAAAAATTAAATCATACTCGATTCTTACGGAAATAAATTCAATAATTTATTTCCTTGCAATATTAGAATCATACAAGATTCTCTTGAAAATAAATTCAGTGATTTTTTTTAAATTAGAATCAACACAAAATTCTAATTTAGTAGTTTATTTCCATTATATCTTCTGTTAAACAAGAGAGATATCAATCCAACTTAGTTTTGTTTAACCAACAGAAATCAAAAGGAGTCAATCCTTTGATTTTAATTCAATTTCTTGTTTGGAAGATTAAGTAAACCCGTTAAAACGACAAGAATTAAATTCCCGAAACGAATAATTTACGAGATATTTTATTTCCAAAACAAAACACGACTGAATATCATATTTCTCTCTACAAAATTTCTCAATAGAAATTGTTAGTACGAAATAAAATCCGCATAATTTCAAAAAATACAAAGAATCACAATTAAGACAAAAATGTGACAAAATATAATTTATATACATATACCATATTCAAAATGTCCACATTATAAGGTAATACTACCATAATAATATTACAAAAAATATTACCAAATTTAAAACTTTATTTTAACAATACATTCAAATATGTATTTAAAGTTTTTATTTCCATTCCAAGAAAGGTTGACATATAAGGTTATAAAATTACCATATTTTCATATTGAATGTCATATTTATTATTCAATATTAATGTCAAAAATGTTTACGGAATATTTCATTATTACCTTAACAATGTCATAAAAAAGTTTAATTATGACATAAACCATACCATATTAAAAGTCAAAATTTAATATGGAATATTACCTTAATAATACCATAATTTATGATTTTAAAAGTGTCATATTTACAAGAAAACTTATTAAGGAATATTTAAATTACCTTATTAATCGAAAATCCAAATGTTCTATCTCAAGAAAACTGCTTGTATCATGTTGAATCCATGGTGTTTGTGATCTCAACGTTTCTTGTCTTTGAGCATTCACTGCCATGAAAATCGTTGAGATGTCTTTGAGCATTTACGGGCACCAAAAGTTTTGAAGACAAAAAAATGGTCAAATGCCAAATATGAAATAATTGGTCACTTTAGTTTAAAGCCATATAAAGGTTATGGAAAAAGCACGCATGTAACTCACAAATAACAACATTAGGCTTTCCTTTTTATGCGTGAAAATTTCCTCATCGTGTGAATCATTTCTTTAGATACAATAATCTGTTCTTCTTGGATTAAAACTGAAAATCTGTCTTAAGATTGTTAGAAATTAAGCGTTTATCCAAGAATAAATAATAAGATAAAATAATATTATTTAAACGAACATTACAAAATTAAGAACAATACAACAATATATAAATCAAACCGATTTGGAACAAAAAAACGTGTTGAGGCCTGCACGAACGCAGTTTCTTTAAGACAAATTTTTGGCCACTCCTATGGTGCTCGAGTTCATTGGTCGTCTGTCTCCCAGGATACAACAACATAAGATCATCCACAGTTGCACTACTATGGAGATCACGTACCGACCCTTGCCTTCGCCTATCACCGAAAACCACTTGTAAAATTCACAGAGTAAAACAATAAAAAATTTTGTGGTTTTTGTTGGTTGTAAACCTAGAAGCTTTACTCCCTATTTATAGGATTATCATGAGGGTATAAGTGGAAATTTTGACCTAATGGAGCATTTAATATTGAGAATCAATTGATTCTCCTATAAAGCAATTTCCAAAATTATTATCTGAAATAAATGTAACTTCCAATATTTACCCTTTTAATTCTAAGATAAAATTTGGCAAATTCATGCTTTTATTTGAGGAAAATTCATTTCAAATTTGGGTCAAAATATCTGCAAGCCCACGAAGGACCAGATCGGTTCACACATTTGCGTTACCCATGTCGTGCACGTCTGCACATTTACGAACCAACAATTGGTTCTACATTTTACTCAACAACATTTGAATCAATTTCTTATTTAAAACTCCAAAATTTTCTAACAAACAGAATATCTTTTTGAGATGACTTGAGAAATTTAAACTAGAATTGTTACAAATTCTTTCACGAATAGCCTAAAGTTCATTCGGGGTAATGAGCAGAAGATCATTCTTCATCGGAGTTAAAGGTTGAAGTCTATTATAATTCGTTTCTATTCCCATCGGGATTACTCAATTGAGGGAAGAATTCTAGAGGAAACTCGGCATTCATTCAGACTTGATTCCTTCGAGGTCTAAAATGGATACTTATAGCCTTTGAACAATTGTTTGGCTATGAGGAATTGAAGTACAATCCGAATGATCATTTTTGGTCTAGAATAGATCATATTATGTTCGATAAGAACAATAATGAACTTAGCTAAGGTTGATATACTCGGTTTTCGGAGCATTTGTGATTCTGAACATATTTTCAAAACCTAGCTGAAGATCACAAATCTTTACGGAACAAAGCTTGAATCGGAGGGGTTGTTTGATTAAAATAACCTTACAACATCAAAACATGTTCTGAATATGCAACATTTACACTGAATTTGAGTTTAAATCAGAAATAAAAATAGTTTATCCCGAAAATCAGGGTGTTCTAAGGATATAGAAACTTCACTCAAAGAATCACCAAACCTTTCAAGACTCGTAAATAAGCACAAAAATAACATTAAGCTTATTTAACGCTTATGCGATCTCTTACTAACATATGAACATGTTTATACATATAAGCGTTGTTTTAACATAACAAAACATCAATATAACACATAAAGCACCATTTTTATGGTAATCTCCCAAAACGCTCAACATGTACATTCTGGAATGTTGTCGCAGCTCGTAGGTGCTGAAACGTCAACCGAAATCTGGAATGTTGTCACCAGGTTATACTCCAAGCTATCCACTACGAAGGTGATGCACCTTCACTGCAAGCTTCGATCAATGAAGAAAGGCACAATGAGAATCCGTGATTACACAGTGAAGATTAAAGAAGTGTGTGATCTCTTGGCGTTGTCAGGAAACAATGTATCTGAAGTTGAGCATATTGCGACTATTTTGAACGGATTGCCGTCGGAATATGCTCCATTCATTGCTGTTATCACCGCAAGCAAGGAACCGTTCTCCCTTGAAGGTGTTGTCTCTGTCTTAGTGGATGCTGAGTCGCGTCTTTCTGACCCTGTTGAAGAACCGGTTGGCATCAATCTGTCTCAGTTTCAAGCATCTGAGCATTTTCAATCTTTGGAGTCTTCTGGTAGAAGCGGTTATGGTCGAGGTTCTCAGGAGCGTGGCAGAGGGTTTCGTTCCGGCTTTAATCGTGGTGGTCGTTTCCGTGGTCGTGCTAGGCCACAGTGTCAGCTCTGCGGGAAGATAGGTCATATGGTGGATACCTGCTGGTATCGCTTTGATGAGGGATTCAGGGGCGTTACTGCAGTTCAGCCCCCTCGGCAATCTGACACACCTCAGGCTAATGCCTGCCATTATCAACCAGATGCTTATGGTCAATTCTATGAACCATATATAGCTACCAACACTGACAGCCCTGGTCCAGCTGATGCTCAAGACTTGAAGGATGAGGTTGCCCAAGTGAATTCCCTGACGATTGCTGAAATGGATACAAATTCACTTAAATGGTTCCTTGATTCTGGTGCATCACACCACGTTACGAACTGTAAGTCCTTACTCCACTC
Source organism: Hibiscus tridactylites (assembly GCA_958450335.1). Classification (NCBI taxonomy): domain Eukaryota; kingdom Viridiplantae; phylum Streptophyta; class Magnoliopsida; order Malvales; family Malvaceae; genus Hibiscus; species Hibiscus tridactylites. The sequence continues at coordinate 77,102,372 of OY288273.1, forward strand.
TTCTATCAATTATTCTGGATATGGACGTGTGCATTTGGGTGATGATACAGCTATTATGATAGAAAACATTGGATGCTCTTTTATACACACTGCTAGGAAGAGATTGAAAATTGATCATCTATTGCATGTACCTCGTATTTCTCGCAATCTGCTATCCGTATCTAAGTTTGCATATGATAATGCTGTGTATTTCGAGTTTCATCAAAATAAGTGTTATGTGAAGGATGAACTATCTGGTGAAGTCTTGCTTCAAGGGCATCAGGAGCAAGGACTCTATTGTTTGATTCTGCCATCTGTGTCTGGTTCAATTTCTGCTTTTCATACTACTGTTAATAAGGGAGATTCTGCGTATTGGTTGTGGCACCAACGGCTGGGGCATCCATCCCCTGAAGTTGTGCGTCTTGCCGTACATCAGTCTTTCAGTTCTGTTTCTTCAACATTATGTGATGCTTGTCAGCAGGGTAAGGCACATGCTTTACCATTTATGCCTTCTAGTACAGTTTACTCCACGCCTTTTGAGCTAGTTGAGATAGATGTTTGGGGGCCTGCTCCGATTGTTTCTGCTGGGTTTAGATACTACGTGTCGTTTGTTGATATGTGTAGTAGAAACTGTTGGACGTATCTTCTGCATAATAAAAGTGAAGTTAGCTCTGTGTTTGATTGCTTCATTATTCTTGTTAAAAATCAATATTCAACTAATGTTAAGGCTGTCCAAACTGATGGAGGGGGTGAGTTTCAATCCCTGGTTCCTAAATTAACTCAGCTCGGTATACAGCATCGAGTAACGTGTCCTTACACGTCGCAGCAAAATGGCGTGGTTGAACGAAAACATCGCCAAATAATTGAGACTGCTTTGTGTTTGCTTGCTCAAGCATCAATTCCTCTTCGGTACTGGTCATATGCAGTCCTTAGTGCTACTTATCTCATAAATAGGCTACCTACTAGAAATCTGGGGAATGTGTCACCTTTTGAAAAACTCTCTGGTCAACCACCAGATTATTCATTTCTTCGGGTGTTTGGATGTGCTTGTTACCCTTACCTAAGACCCTACAATAGAAATAAACTCGATTTTAGGTCTCAAAGATGCATCTTTCTTGGTTATTCCCCCAAACATCACGGGTATCAGTGTCTTAGTGATCGAGGTCGAATCTATATCTCTCGACATGTAAAATTTGATGAATCTGTCTTTCCATTTAAAAACACTCCCACATACTCTTCTCCTTTGCCTTCTGGGAGAATTGAGTCTTCTCCAATACCCATTATTTCTCCTTCAAACACTTCGGCTGCAACTCCTACTGCTGGTCAGTCTTCACCAATTGCTCTTGTTCCTGAAGATTCTCCTTCAGTGGTTCATTCTCCTGTAACCAGAGTTTCTCCACAAACAATTCCTCCTTCATCTGAATCTGATATTTTACCTTCATCACATTGTGCTGACACACTGTTTCAGTCTTCTCCGTCTCATGATGTTCATTCCTCTAATGACTTGTTAGCCACTGATGCTACTGTTGGTAATGATAATGGTGGTTTGGCTACTTCTTCTGTCTATGATGATTTGAATGGTGAGCTGTTGGTCGATGCACAAAACACTGCTGCTGGTCTTGTGGAAAATATTCCCTTAAGCAACAATGAGTCCTTAGATGATGAACCGGCTGTAGTGCCTTGTGCTAAAACAATAGCAAACACTCATCCCATGAAGACTCGAAGTAAGCTGGGAATATTTAAACCAAAGACTTACTTGATCAGCTGTGATGATGTGCCACGTACCATTTTTGAAGCCATGAATGATGCAAACTGGAGAACTGCAGTAATGGATGAGTATTCTGCTCTATTAGCAAATGGAACTTGGGAGTTGGTTGATGTTCCACCTGATCGAAAGATTATTGGCTGTAAATGGCTTTTTAAGATAAAGAGGAATGCAGATGGATCTATTAGTCGATACAAAGCACGGCTCGTTGCGAAAGGGTACTCACAAATTCCTGGCCATGACTTTCATGACACGTTTAGTCCGGTTGTGAAGTCCTTAACTATTAATGTGCTACTCTCTTTAGCAGTGACAAACAAGTGGGTTGTTTATCAAGTTGATATCAACAATGCCTTTCTAAAAGGCGATCTACATGAAGAAGTGTTTATGATGCAACCTCCGGGTTTTGAACAAAAATCTTCAACTGGTAAAACACTTGTGTGCAAGCTCATTAAAGCTCTATATGGGCTTAGACAAGCACCTAGAAGCTGGTTTTTGAAACTTAAAGACTTTCTGATTTCTTTGGGTTTTCGAAATTCTCTTGGTGATTCTTCATTGTTTGTTTACAAGACTGATATTGTGATCACTTACATCATTGTGTATGTGGATGACATTTTAATCTCGGGTAATACTACTGATCACATCAATTTAGTGAAACAACAACTTCACATCAAATTCTCCTTGAAGGATCTTGGAGTTCTAGATTATTTTTTGGGTATGGAAGCTTCAATCTCCGATGCTGGTATTTTTCTCGGTCAGCAGAAATATATCAAGGAGTTATTACAAAAACTTCAGATGAGTGATGCAAAAGCAGTTGATACTCCAATGGTTGTGATTCCGAAGTTGCACAAAAATGATGGAGAATATTATACTGATGTTACAAAGTATCGCAGTACAGTTGGGGCCTTGCTATACATATGTCACACGCGTCCGGATATTTCGTTTGCCGTCAACAAAGTTGCTCAATACATGCAGCAACCAACACTTGTTCACTGGTCTGCTGTCAAAAGGATCCTGCACTATCTTTGTGGAACTATTAATTATGTCTTGTGGATTACTGCACAACAAAGTCACTGTCCTGTTTTGGTAGCTTTCAGTGATGCAGATTGGGGTAGTGATGAGGATGACAGAAGATCAGTCTCTGGGTATTGTGTGTACTATGGTGAACATCTCTTATTCTGGAGTTCCAAAAAGTAAAGATCAGTCTCGCGTTCTACAGCAGAGGCTGAATATAGAAGCCTAGCAGATGCTACTTCCGAGGTTATGTGGGTACGCAGCTTATTTCATGACATGCATACTCAATTATCTGACTTACCAAAGGTTTGGTGCGATAACACAAGTACTATAGCTATGGCTGCGAATCCAGTTATGCATGCAAAGACTAAGCATGTGGATTTAGATTTACACTTCGTACGAGAAAAGGTTCTCGATCAGTTATTGCAAGTAGCATATGTTCCTGCTAAAAATCAGGTTGCTGATATTTTAACTAAACCGCTTCCGGTACAGCAGTTTCTTTCTTTTCGAGAAAGACTGAATGTTGTATCTTTGGAAAGTTTGAGAGAAAACAAGAAGCGGGGTGAATGTTAGACCAAGCAAGTTGAAGAAGACTAATTTCTGGATGTTTCCAGGATTCTCCATCAGCTTCCAGGTTTCTCCAGATCTCTCCATTATGCTCCAGATTCATCTCAATTCTTCCAGGTTGATCTCAATTCTTCCAGGTTGTTCGGTTGTTATTAATTTTGTTGAGTCTGTAACAGATTCTGTTTTGGGCCATCAGTTGTGTATAAATAGGTAGTATTGGGCTAGCCCAAAGATCAAGGTTTTTGGGTCATTATTCTGATTGTGTTTGTAATATTCTTTTTTGATGAAATGAATAAAACAAGTAGACCCGGTTATTTCAACCGTTTTTCCCTTTCTCCAAAATCCCCAAATTACTAGGGTTACGTTCTTCCTCTTTCATATCTGCCGTCCTCACTGTTGCTCCGTTCAGGCGGCCGTTCGACAAGGGAATAGAGAAAAGCTTAAGGGATGAGACGATGAGCTCACATGCTCAACCTACGTCTCTTATTCCCTACGTAAAAACAAGTTGAAAATTAATGAATTTTAGCCATGTTTTCCCTTATTTGGGTAATTTATGCCACAAGTCTTCCCATATTTATATTTTATTGAAACACCATTCCCATTTTTAGCTTGAATTAAGTTTAATTATCATCCGATAAAACTCGAACTTGACCAAAATGTCCTATTTTTTCACTAAACTGATAAAGTTTTATTAACTAAATTGCACACATCAAAATTAAGGGTAAAAAATTAGATCACAACGAGCAACCAAAATACGCTCCATAAAATAACACCTAAACATAACATCGCACATCCTCTAAAAAGCAATCAGAATATCTTTTCTTCAAAAACTACCATTTAACATATCCTCTAAAAAAACTCCAAAGCTTCAAGACATAACATCGCACTTAAGAACACCCCCACAAATAATGTATGAGGTCCCTTAAAATCTAAAAAGAAAAGATAGCGACGACAACGCAAATACAAACATCAATATATGCGAACACACTCTATTAAAGGCAAATCGGAAATGCCCATCTTACATTTGCAATGCAGTCACTAATGCACCCTTTGTAAGTCTATTATGAGACCCTCCGTTCAATTGAACATGCACATAGTGTCATGGTGCTAGAGTTTCGACTTAGCAAATTATGTGGCCTTAAACGGTGTTCTCTAGACAAACGTCTAAATAAACTTGAATTCTCACTCTGAAAGATCAAACTCTTCTAAAGCAATCGAACATAAAATCCTTTTAAGTGGAAGTAGACTAGTAAGAATGACCTCAAAGAACAAAGGTAGAAAACTCAAGAATAAGTGAGGAAGGCCTCTATTTATAGTTGAGTCCTCATACATCCGAGGATCCGTAATGATTTAAATCGACAACTAAGATCAAAACCCATCAACCACAACAGTACAAAATTAGAATATTCCTTAGAATAAATCTTGTAACTAAGGAAAGAATATCCTATGTTTACAAGGAAAGTTCACCTAGGTCAAATGATTTTGCTTTCAAGAATCATCCACATATCAGGCTAAGTCTAGTGGTATCTTCAAGCCAAATGTCTCCCTCAAAATTTCTTGACCAACTAATTGTACATGTAACTCAGACTCGAACTGGCAATCCATGACAATAGGGTGTAAAGTGGCTAAACTTTTGATATGTATTTATATATTTTGTTTTCAAGATAAAACATTGTTTATTGGCATATATGAAGGTTATAAAGTATATGATACGTGAAAGAAATGATAATATGGAATGTGATGGTACCAAGGGGCATGAATAACACATTCAGCATATTAAGTCATGATGTTCATGAATGGAGAGTCGAAAGTCAATTTTTTCATAAGGGAATATTAGAGGACAAAAAAGTCATTTAGAACACACTTCATTTTAGAAAATTGCTCAATTTTTTGTGAAACATTTGGACAAGATTTGGAGCTTTTAAAAGCATTATGATCATGTTGGTTGTAAACTATTTCACAAAATTATGCATAATTGGTAATTTACAACGAAAAAAATGTCAACCATTTTCGGTGTATTTTTTTATGTTCCAACACTAAAAAATACTAAAAAATTAAATTCTAAGCCATAACTCTAAATTTTAAATCATAAACCTTACACCTCATATCCTAAAAATACATCATACCCTAAATTCCCTAAACCCTGACCACAAACCTTAACCATAAACCCTACACTCTAAACTTAATTTTTAGTGTGAGGCATAAATAGGAGTACCGAAAAAGATAATAAGATTTCTATTCATTTACAATTTAAGTTGTTAGATCCTTGAATAAAAGTTAGATTAGCGATGAATTTAGCTTCTACGATGTTTTATATGTACAATCCATTTGTGTTACGGTTACAAGGGTATTAAAAGTTAAGTATATGGTTTTAGAAGCATTCAGAGTTCTTTAAAATTTTAGTTTGGTTATCCAGATTCCAGGGTATCGACACCCATGATTTTATTTATTAATTTTTTAACTTGTACATCTAGTATCGATACTTAATATTAAGAAGTATTTTCTCAGAACATAAAATCTCATTCTAGTATTGGCACCAAGAATTAAGTATCAATACCATTCTTCCTTGACCTACAAGTTTTTCAGTTTATAGGTTAATAAGTTAGATAAATGTATAGCATATATTTCTTACCAGAGAATGAATGTATTTTATTGAAGTAAACTTTTCAAATTGTTACATCTCGAACACGTTTGCTTGTTTGGCCTTGATTTGGGGTATTACAAAATACAAATAGTATTGGTGTACGACCATCTTCAATGGCAAGACAAGAACAACCACATGTATCGACAGTGTGGATAACATCCAAGGAACCCTATCGTTTACGGAAATTACACATTTGTATTTTATTCGAATTATATTTGTTGTTAAAGGTCTAATTTTTTCTAATATTTATCATTATGAGCTTAATTTTTTTAATATTTGTTAATAGGGGCTAATTTTTTCTAATATTTATTATTAAGGATTTATTCTTAAATTTTATTTTTTAATACATGTTATTAGGGTCCCAATTTTTTTTTCAACATTTGTTATTATGAGCATACTCTTAAAATTCAATTTTTCATATTTTTTTATAAGGACCCAATTTTCAATGCTTGTTATTATGAACATACTTTTAAGATTTATTTATTACTTGCTATTAGGCATAAGAATTTAAATAGCAGCATGCAACCACAACAACGACCGTTATATGGTGATAATGGTACCATCTGACACTGCAATACCTGCAACCTTCATGTCTACAATAAAATATGCCATTAAAAATATCATCACGACCACAATTTAAATATTTAATTCACTGATTTGGGCCATTTTTTAGATTTTCCCCGAGCCACCAAAAATTTAGGGCCGACCCAACATCCAAGTACGATTTTAATAGATCGAGATATGAGATGAATATCTTAAAGCATGCACAAAACATTGTCCATAAAGATATTTCATCGTATAGTGTATCTTCTAGGATTTAACAGCTCTTCATTTATCAAAACGGGGCTCAACAATCACCAATAATTCTCAACATGAATACTAAAGCAACTCAAACTTGAGGGTTACAGAGAACGGGAACAAGCGAGAGAGAAGAGATTCTCAATTTGGTGTTTTGGAATGTAAATGAACTATGCCATTTATTGTGTCAGTGTTGGCTAAAAATAATATTAGAGGGCTGAGAAAAATTAAGTTAAAAGAGTTGAGAAAATCGGGCTTAAATAATTTCTTTTGATAATACTGAAACAAAATACAACGATAAATTAAGAACAAGCTAACAAAGCACCATTAAAGTCATCTAACATAGGTGCTGCAACCTCTGCCGGTGGATCTTGGAAAAGCATACCATCGCAGAGCCCTTCGGCTTAAACTATACACATTCTTCTAAGTTGGTACCTAATGAATTTTTTCTCCCAAGTTGGTATTTGAGCTATACACTTTCACCCAACGTGGTACCTAAAGAACTTTTCCTCCCAAGTTGGTACACGAACTTTAATTTCATCCACTATTTTAATACTTTTATTAACAGATTTAATCCTCAAAACTTATGCATTCAATCAATTTAGTAATAATTCGAAATAATTCAATAAATTTAACATTTTATATTTAAAAATTGCATCAATTTAATCATTTTTGTGAGTATATCAAATCAAGCGAGCCCATCAGTTCAAAGCAACAATTGGATAACTGAATTCTGTCAACTTAAACTTTTATTATACTAAGAAAGTAATATAACATTTCTAAGAGAAGAACAAACAATTTAGGTGAATAAGACATAGTAAATTGGTAGAATTTTTAAATATAAAGAGTTATATTTATTGAATTGTTTCAAATTAGGATCAAATTGATAGAATGTATAAGTTTTGGTATCAACTTGGGATAAGGTGTCTAGTTCAAGTACCAACTTGAGAGCAAAAAATTTTTAGGTACCAAGTTGGGAGAAAGTGTATAGTTCAAGTACTAATGTGGGAAAAAAATTTAAGTACCAACTTAAGAGAATGTTTTTAGTTCAGATACCAAATGCATATTTAAACCTAAAAAATCATAAACAAAATGTTCGGACTTATCACGCACAAGCAAATCTACCAAATGATACTAAACTGGCCTTTTTAGGCTCAATTGTCATGCATATGAGCTCACCTTTTCATTCCGGCTCTTACAAGTCTAATCACGTTCAAGTTACAACGATCCATAAACAAGAATCTCAATACTTTCATAAAAAAAATGTGAGATTTTAACTTTTTCTGAAATATGTAGACTTTCTTTGGTTGTCCTTATAGTTCTTTAAGATTTTGTTATGACTATCGATTATAAAAGAAAATACTAATTAAACCGATTACGTACCAGTTACCGTACCTATTATTTAAAGAAAAATCTTTCCAGTAGTATTGGCCATTTATCCCGTTTTCTTCCGCATTTCATCAAATGGTCGTGCTAAAGACATAAACATCCATAGAGAGAAATATTAAAAAAGAAGAAGATAAATATATAAATGTAAATATATAAATCATATATAAATTTAAAAAAATTAAAATAAAATAAATAAATTGCATCAAATTAAAAAATTAAAATAAAATAAAATAGTAAATTAATAAAAAATGAATACATAAAATAAATACAATAATAGATAAAACGAGATACCAATGAATAATCGCCACACGCTAAGTGCAAGTATAGAAACTGGAAGATCCTGTTAGATATCGATCCCATGAGAATGAGTATTTAGTCGAACTATTATGTCGCCACAAATAATTCTGTAAACTGAAATATTGCAAGTGTAATGGTTCTTGTAACAGAGAAATAAAGTAATGTATGTACGATTAATTGTGATAGCAAAAATAGAAACTATAAGAGATAAAAGGAATATTAAGATAAGATTTGAATATCTTCGGTTCAGCTTGGCAGAAAATCAAATACAATCAAGAAAATAAAATATGATGGCTCATTTGGCAAATAGAAATGTTAAACTCGCTTACTAATTTCCATTAAATTATCAACTATTGACGCAAAGACGTAAGTCGATTACAACTCTCGTTGTTAGTCAAAACTATAACTTTTTAAACAAGTGGATCGACTCTCGTTGTATCCTCAATCAGCTTTAGTTGTAATGGTTTGTTAACTTGACTTATCACTACACCTCTAAAATGTCAGTAACTATGTTTAACACTTTTATGCAAACAATAATCAGACCCAACAATCTATGAAGAAAGCTAATAATAATGTATACAACTGAAATATAAGATTTAAACAAGTTCATATTATATCTTAAAAGTTTGAACTAACATCATTAACACACAAAATATCATAAATCTCCAATAAACGTTTATCTCTTGAAAATTTTAAAGAAGATAGCATATATTTCTCTTTGATCTAACACTTAAATCCTCATCTCCTTATATATTTCTGTCTTGCTTCGCCTTAGATCTCAAAAAATGGAGTTTAATCCGCTATGAAAAGACAACTTAGAAAGTTAAAGAAGATAGTGAAAATGAATATCGCGTGAATCCCCTCTCTCTTCTCGAATTTATCTTTTTATAAGCTGCCAAAAAAAGAGACATGTCCTTCAAATGTTTTGCGTGGCTCTCTATCGCACCAATTATGTTATAACAAATAATACAATTGGCTGAGTCGTTCTTATTGTAATAACGTTTTTTGAAGAAAAAAAATAAGTGTCCTACTTTTTGAAAAAGATTTGTTTAAAAGGAGAATTTCTTTCGAGAAAAATCGAGTTTTGAAAAACGATAAAAATTTAGAGTCGCCACCGGCCACTAAGGTAGGCCGGACAATAGATACCTCCCTTTAGTCAACATCCATTGAGTTTGGACTATTTCGACACAAATATTGGAGGTTAATAGATACCTACCTTTTGTATGGTTTAAATTAATTAATCAACATGCCAAGCCATTAAAGGTCATATGAATGACAAATATAAATGCATGTCATAGAAAGGCTTTAATATAAACACACAAAAGCCCACCGAAGGTCTTATCTTAGAAGGACCAAATTATGAGAGTTCAATTAGTGATCTAATTATTAATTAGGTGATCCTAATATTGACCCTAAGTTGATTGCACAAAAAAACTAGAAGACCCTAATAAATTATGAATTATCTTGTGGTATATCCATCTAAATTCAATATTAACTTTATTTTAAATAAATAATTAAGAAATGTTTAACCGGTTTAATATATTTAATATTCGTCCCAATAAGGCAAGGAAATATTTAAGCTAATTAAACTAGTTAAAGCCCTAAATTCGATTAAAGCTCTAAACCTAAACCGACTTAATTGTACGGACCGTGCCCCTATGAAGTGGGCACACAATTCGAAACAATTAAATCGACCTCATCTAAAATCCCCTAAAAGGCCCAGTCTAACTAGCCCAAGCCCACCTAAACCAAGCAAAGCCCCAAATTTAATCCTAACAATCTGAACCCCAAAACCCACGGCCTAAGCTTAAAAACATAAATATTCATCACATGTTTTATACTAACAATACATAATATATACACTATACTATATGTTTTTTTAAAAGGGTTATGCATGTTTAAAAATGTTTCGCATGTCATTTTTTTTTATATATATATATATTACCTAAAGAATTTATATCATATGTTAGGGAAGTTGTATATTATATATTTCATAAAATATATTTTCTTTTATAAAAAGCTATATATTATATTCTTTTAAAAAAGATTACATGCTTCATTAAAACTATACATTATACTTTATGAAACCATATGTTACATTATGTGCCACGCTACATGTTATACCAAAAACCTTATATTATACGTATTATAAATTATGTAAATTTTACATTATAAAAAGGTATCTTATAAGACCTATACTATATACATGACAACCACACATATTCTTATTATCAACCAAAACCATAATCACAACAAATCATACATTCCACATACCTCATGATAAACATGCAAGAAAGTGACTGAAATTGAAAAAGAATAAAATACAGTAGCAGAAATTAAAGATGCATGTTAAATGACGAACACTGTAATAGGAACTAAACTAACAGAAACGGAAACAAAGGAGGGGGACGAGTGATTTGACCACTACAGACCGACTCCAAGACGACATTGCAATGCATTTTGAAACTCCAAGGACCAAAAACACGATTTTGAAATGCGAAAGCCCTTATGCGCTTAAATAGCGCGACGCGGAAGGATAAAAAACACGATTAAGCCAATTTTAAAGCGTTAAAACATTATAAAAACGCCTTTTAATTGTTTCGGACTCCTTTTGCAAACCCTAAAGCTCACAGACCCACAACCATCCTTTCGACCTTGACGGCCAAAACGTCGACCGACGCTAATCGGCGGCCGGCGGACCCCTAAATACCTGAAAAGCTTTCCTTTTTACGTTTTAAAACTCAACTGGCACCCGAAAACTTGAAGACAACATCCCTTCCTACGTTTTTTCAAAAAAAAAAAAAAACAGAAACTAGAAAAAACCCCTCTTTAGAACCGAAAATAAAAAACCATTTTTTATTTGTCTCCCTCGACCGAATCATCATGCACAACCGCAAAAGGGGCCAGAAGGATTGTCAACGACTAGGGAGAGCAAAGGGTGCTTTGAAAATGACAAAGGTAAAAAGGAAAACCCTAAATTTTTGTGTTTATGCTATGCGGTGATGAAAACAAAAATGAGGATTACCTCCGAACTTTACTCTCTGCTTGTATTCCTTTCTTTTTGAATTTCCGAATCCATTACACTGATTTTGCTTTCGACTTTTATAGTCGATTTTGTGATTTTTACAAAAAAGAGGAAAATAAAATGAAATGGAAATTCTCCATTGGCTTTGTAACACCCCCAACCCGGGCCGGGAGCCGGGGGCGTTGCCGGAGATCGGAAACAGACAAGAATTAGAATATCGGAAACGAGAAAACCATTCTTAATTAATGACACATTTTAATGCGCACGCGGAAGATGGGCTAACAAAAACTTTCTTAACTTATTATGATCAAACATAAACTTATACATACTTTCTTTTAATCTTGTTACTAATTTACGAGCCAATTTAAAACTTTTATTATCATTATCGAATTACTATTACAATTAGGTCAACAAGCCAAATACTTAAACTATTCAAATTCATGCCATTCGAAACCTTAATCAAATGGTCTAGGTGATTTTCGAATTAATCCAAATTACCAATAATTAATCAATTCAATTTCATGCAACACATAATATATTTCCATTTCATGGCATTTGATTTCCTTTACTTAGAACCTTACAAAATATCATGATTTATATGCCCCTAAACATGTCAAGCTATCGACTATGGACAACAAAAAGAATCGACACAACCACTAGCTTGACTTACATTTTTATACACAAAATAATGAGGCTACCTACTAAAATACAAAACATGATTCTAGCCTCCTAACCAAGCATCACGGAGCATATAATTTCAGACACCATTTCAAACTTAAGTTACGACCGAATAAAACAAAACGAATCCTGAGACAGACTTCAAAGCCACCATCTAGGAGTCTAAAGATAAGACTTAGATCGTACATATTTCAGAACTGTGAACTTGAGAACTTGATAACTTTGATCCAACGAATGCTAGCTTTAGGGTCCGAGCTATCCTGCTAAGGTTGGGAAGAAGAAAACAACGGAGCGGTAAGTACAAAAAGTACTTAGCGAGGTAATGATAAAACTAATTCATTCTTGAGCTTTAACGTGTTCAAGCATTGAGTTTACTTAGCTAGGTTTATTAACAATTCAATTGCACCCAACTAAGCTCATGTAAAATTCATACACATAGCATCATACATATCATATCAACATTCATAGCACATGCTCGAATACATAACATATCACAATAATTTATCACATCCTTGCACATAATTCGATCAATAGCATAATACAATCCATTTTCAGCATACTCAATCTCATGCTTAGCAATTGAATTAATCAAGATCTCATGCTAATCCATATATAGCATTTTTAACTTATCAAATCGAATCACAATTTCATCATAGCATGTCATTCGAATGATCTCAAAACATCATTCCAAAAATCAGAATTTTCCAATGCTTAATTCCATGTATTCGATTAGGGTCATTACCCAAATTTCACATAATCGGACTTATAAGCAATTCATATGCTTCATATCATAGTCAGAAAGGACCAATGTCCACATATCATAACATTTCATTTCATATCATAATCGGAAAGGACCAATGTCCACATAGCATAACATTTCATTTCATATCATATCATATCATATCATGCTAAGTCACACAATCATTTATCCACTTCATAAGCTATATTTAACTTAGCAAATTCCATTCATTTCATATAAATCATGTCACATTCATTCACTTCGTTACCTTTAATTTGGTTTCATAGCCCAAGCATTTTATTTAATATCTTTGCCCATGGTAGAATAGTCGTAACAGAAATTTGAGCCATCGGAAGGGTAACATGTAACGCATATAGTTGCCCGCGGCAACATCAAGTATTGCACAAAGCAACATCAAAGGGGATGCCCATAGCATCATGTGTCTCGAACAACAATCAAGAACACACATCTTATCAAGAGTACACAAAGTACCATCAAAGATTGCACAAAGCAGTATCAAACGGTGAGCTCAGACTCTAGGCATGCCGTTCTTATCTAAAACGTCCAATCGACCAAGGGCGTAATCTTGTTAAGTGATTAGTTCATTATTTCATTTAATATGTACATTTTTCAGAATTTACTTTGCATGCTCATTCGATCATAATATCATGCATGGCAGCAACATCATTCATACATAATCACATGCAATTTTAAGCATAGCATAAACATACCATAGGGCAGTCCACATATTCATTTTATCGAGTATTATCAAGAATCCAACTCATGCATATTCATCATACAATTAACCACATGGGCAGTCCACATTTGCGCATACTCAACAATTATCAAAATCAAAATCGAACATATAATTCATGGCAATTAACATCATATAAACAGCCCACATATTGCACACAATCAAACATAAATCACAAGTTTCAAATCATGCATCCAATTTCCTTTATATCTCCTTCCCTTACTAAACACATTACCGAATATCAATTAGTCCAATTTCATGCATAGAAACATAAATTACAGATAATAAAGTGGTTCGGACACTAGTCCCAACCCTAATACAAAATTACACTCACGATCCTTAAGCCTGATCTCGAATTGAGATGCCTTTGCTTCTTCCTTTCGAACGATCGATCCTAGCTTCCTCCGAAATTTCTTCGCTATTCCGATCTTAACTCTCAACATTAAACAAATACACACTATATTAGGAAGCAATTCAATCATAATTACTTCTCAATTTCAAGCAAGAACTCATATTTTTAAATCTGACTTTTCATTAAACTAGTTTGAGGACTAGTTAGCGTTTTAATCGTAACTTTTTAACTACTAATCCAAAGTTAACTTATCATATACCGTTGGAAAGGTATTAAACTCAATTTTACAGTCACGTGAACCTCATATTTTTATCTTATTCGAATCAATACAGTTTATTGCTTAATTACACTCATTTCGGTAAATCTGGACAGCATGCACTGCCCAACTTTAAAAATTCATATCTTTTAATTTACATACTAAAATTGAGTTCCGTTTTCTCTCAATGATTCTACACATATCAAAGTTTATACAGTATAAATTTCAGCGTGAAATACCTTATATCCTATTTTTGGTGAATTTCCAAAGTTACTGTTTTTACATTGTACACCACTGGACAATTTTCTTAACTTATACTTTAGCTTAAAAATACACTTAATCACATACTTGAATCTAAAATTCCTTCATGGTATGACTTATACTATTTTTCCATGACATTTTACAGTCCATATAAACTTCCAATTTCAACATTTAATCATTCAATTTACCGATTTCTCCAAATCAGTCCCTAATCTCCATAACTTTCGATTTCATGACATTTTTGGTTCTAATCAAAATATCATCTTTTTAACTCATTTTTCCAGCAACCAATAATCATTTATAACAAAATATTCATTTCTTCACAACTTTCTCCTAGTGAGAATTTTTCAGATTTTAATCCCTAAGAAACTTTCCAAATGTTCAAGATTTTACATTTTCTTTCAAAACAGCCCCCTTTTTGACTCTCTTCACATCTTCTCAAGAAGTTTTCACATATTTCAACATTTCATCTTGTTATTTCGTTCAAGATTCATATAGTTTCATGTCCTTACAAGTTTTAGGTTTGCATGCATGGTTTTTAACTCAACCGAAAACTACAAGGAGTAGGAAACTTACTTTTTTTTACTAGCTTAATCCTCCACCATGCAACCGAAAATCTCACCATTTTTAGCTCTCAAAATGGCTGACTTTTGAGCTTCTCTTCTCCCCCATATTTTTCTTTTCTTCATGGCAAAGAAGAGCAAAATGATGAAGGAAGACAAGCTTCCATCATCTAAGTGATTTGATAGCTCTCTAAATTACCTATGAGCCCTTTTGTCTAACTCTTCTATTCTTAATTTACTAAGGGCAGCCCCAAGGATATTTTATCCTTAACATGCAATTTTTACTATTTATAAACCTTTTAATTTGATCATCAATTTACCTTGTTACATGCTTTATTGAATTTTATCAATTTCATCCGATTTTCAAAGAGTATAATGTTATTTAATTTCTTTTTGTATTCTTTTAATTCCACACTTTAGATCTTGATATCACTAACTCAATTTCACTAATTTACTAATCGGCTAAACTACTTAATTCAAATCTAATTTTCTTTCTAATTCGAATTGGTGCACTAATTGCCCAATTAAGAACTTTAGGGACCAAATTGCATAATTCTCAAATTTGCAAACTTAATTGCTTCTAAGAATAAATAAAATAATTAAATTCTACGGCTTTAAATTCTAGGACGGAAATGTGGGTGTTACAATTCCCTCCTCCTTAAAGAAAGAATTCGTCCTCGAATTCTTACCTGAACTGAATAAATGAGGATATTGCTTCCGCATCGTATCCTCGGGTTCCCATGTTGCTTCTGTAACGTTATGATTCTTCCAGAGAATTTTAACAAGAGGGACGCTCTTGTTACGAAGCCTTTTAATTTCTCGATCGAGAATCCGAACAGGTTCCTCTTCATAGGAGAGGTCAGGATTAAGTTCAACTTCTTCTTGTCCAAGAATGTGAGACGGATCAGATCGATAACGCCTTAACATAGAAACATGAAAGACATTATGAATCTTATCGAATTCAGGAGGTAGTGCAAGGCGATAAGCTACAGGACCAATTCTCTCAATTACTTCGAACGGTCCAATGAAACGCGGACTAAGCTTTCATTTCTTGCCGAAACGAAAAACTTTCTTCCACGGAGAAACTTTGAGAAATACTTTATCTCCGATCTCATATTGGATGTCCCTACGCTTCAGGTCAGCGTACGACTTCTGCCTATCAAAAGCTTGTTTCAATCGGGAATGAATAATTTGAACTTGTTCTTCAGTTTCCTGAAGCAGTTGAGGTCCTAACACTTTATTTTCTCCGAGTTCAGACCAACACAAAGGAGTTCGGCATTTTCTTCCATACAGTGCTTCAAAAGGAGCCATCTGAATAGAAGACTGATAGCTATTATTATAAGCGAACTCGATTAACGGCAGTGATTTCTCCCAATTCTTACCGAAATCGATAATACAAGCTCTAAGCATATCTTCAAGAATTTGAATTACTCGTTCAGATTGTCCATCACTTTGAGGATGAAAAGCTGTGCTAACATTCAGCTTAGTTCCAAGAGTCTTATGTAGAGCTTTCCAGAATCGAGCTGTAAATCGAGGGTCTCGATCTGAAACAATAGAAACAGGAATTCCGTGCAAACAGATAACTTCTCGAACATACAGTTCTGCTAAGGTCTCAAGACTATAATTCATCCGTACCGGAATGAAATATGCTGATTTAGTGAAACGATCAACGATCACCCAGACAGCATCACACTTTCTAGGAGAGTCAGGGAGACCAGTCACAAAATCCATCGTAATTCGTTCCCATTTCCATTGCAGAAATTCAAGAGGTTGAAGTAATCCAGTAGGAGCACGATGTTCAGCTTTGACTCGCTGACAATTCAGACATCTCGATACAAAGTCATTGATAGCCGATTTCATTCCAGACCACCAATACAAGGGCTTGAGATCCTTGTACATCTTAACAGATCCAGGGTGGATTGAAAAAGAACTTTGATGTGCTTCTTGCAGAATTTCAGCTTGTAATTCCTTGTTATTAGGAACACAAATCCGATCTTTGAAATATAGAAGACCATTTGACTTGACAGAAAAGTCAGGATTAGATTCAAGCTTAGACAAGATTCTCTGAAGTTCTGGGTCAACTTGCTAGAGTTCTTTGATTCTAGAAATCAGAATAGATTGAACTTGGAGTTCGTTCAGATAATTTCGAGCTTTACATAGTTGGAAATGAGCATTGATGGCCAAATGAGCTATGAACAAACAAATCAAAGATATTACTTGGAAAGCAAGACACTATTCAAATGGTTTAATAAATTTTCAAGATTGAACATTTTCAAATTTTGAGAATTTCAAAAGACGTACCGAGGTTCAGTTTCCGACTCAGAGCATCGGCAACCATGTTAGCTTTTCCAGGATGGTAATCGATGGTCAGGTCATAATCTTTGAGTAATTCCAACCACGTTCTTTGTCTAAGATTCAGATCTTTCTGAGTAAGCAAGTACTTCAGACTTTTGTGATCGGTGAATAGCTTACACTTCTCACTGTACAAATAATGCCGCCAAATTTTCAGTGTAAAAACAATGGCCGCTAATTCAAGATCACGAGTTGGATAGTTTAGCTCGTGAGGCTTAAGTTGTCGAGAAGCGTATGCAATCACATTACCTTCTTGCATCAAAACACATCCAAGGCCGGAATGTGATGCATCATTGTAAACAACGAATTCCTTTCCAGACTCGGGCTGAATAAGAACATGAGCACAAGTCAAGGCTTGTTTAAGCTGATCAAAACTTCTTTGTTGTCCTTCGGACCACTTAAACGGTTCACTCTTTCTGAGCAATTTGGTTAGTGGTGCAGCAATTACCGAAAGTCCTTTCACAAATCTCCGATAATACCCAGCTAAACCAAGGAAACTTCGGACCTCGCTTACATTGCTCGGAGGTCGCCATTCCAGAATTGACTGAATTTTCTTAGAGTCAACTTTGATTGCTTCGGCTGAAATAACATGTCCGAGGAAAGATACTTCTGAAAGCCAGAATTCACATTTAGTGAACTTAGCAAATAGCTGATTTTCTCGGAGTGTCTGGAGTACAATCCGAAGATGTTGAGCATGTTCTTCTCCGTTACGAGAATAGACTAGAATATCGTCGATGAATACGACAAGAAACTTGTCAAGATGAGGCTTGAATACTCAGTTCATCAGATCCATGAATGCAACAGGGGCATTCGTTAACCCGAATGGCATCACCAGAAATTCGTAATGACCATAACGAGTTCTAAAAGTAGTTTTGGGTATATCTTCATCTTTCACCCTCATTTGATAATATCTGGATCGAAGGTCAATTTTAGAGAATACACCAACATCTTTCAGTTGATCAAACAGATCTTCAATTCGGGGCAATGGATACTTGTTCTTGATAGTGACTCTGTTCAATTGCCGGTAATCAATGCAAAGTCGCATCGTTCCGTCTTTCTTTTTCACAAAGAGAACTGGAGCACCCCAGGGAGAAGTGCTGGATTATACGAAGAAGGACCTTCTTTATGGCTTCTAGACTTCTTTGATTTCCAGTGAGACTTGTCATCACTCTTACACTTCTTATCATGACGGTAACCACTTTTCCTCTTTTCTGCGGTCTGAAACTTGGATTCCGTAGCAATAGCTCGATTTACGAGAGTTTGAAAGTCCGTGATATCCAGGGCGGTAAACATCAGACTCAGCTCATCATTCAGGCCGTCAATAAACATACAACACTTTTCTTTCTCCGACTTGATGTACTCAGAACCATACTTGCAGTACTTACAGAAATCAGCCACGTACTGCTCTATTGGTAGCAATCAACCACGTACTTTTGAGCTTCTCTTCTCCCCCATATTTTTCTTTTCTTCACGGAAAAGGAGAGCAAAATGATGAAGGAAGACAAGCTTCCATCATCTAAGTGATTTGATAGCTCTCTAAATTACCTATGAGCCCTTTTGTCTAACTCTTCTATTCTTAATTTACTAAGGGCAGCCCCAAGGATATTTTATCCTTAACATGCAATTTTTACTATTTATAAACCTTTTAATTTGATCATCAATTTACCTTGTTACATGCTTTATTGAATTTTATCAATTTCATCTGATTTTCAAAGAGTATAATGTTATTTAATTTTTTTTGTATTCTTTTAATTCCACACTTTAGATCTTGATATCACTAACTCAATTTCACTAATTTACTAATCGGCTAAACTACTTAATTCAAATCTAATTTTCTTTCTAATCCGAATTGGTGCACTAATTGCCCAATTAAGAACTTTAGGGACCAAATTGCATAATTCTCAAATTTGCAAACTCAATTGCTTCTAAGAATAAATAAAATAATTAAATTCTACGGCTTTAAATTCTAGGACGGAAATGTGGGTGTTACAGGCTTGTATTGTTCTTTTAGCCGGATTCATGTGCAGCTCTGCTCTGAATATTGTTACGCCCTCTACCTTTTTTTCCGTTTTCACCCTTTGTATCATTTTTTCCTGATATTTCCTTTTTCCTTTTGCATGTGTGGCTGTACGGCTGAGACGAGGGGAGGCAACAATGACAAGTTGGCCTCTAACGTGGCTGCTGATGCGACAAAACGGTGACGTGGCGTCGAGCCACTGGTTTCTCTTACCCACATGGCGGCGGATGTGGCCTTAAGAGAGTCGAAAGGTCGATCGAGTGAGCCACATGCGCGCATGGATGAAGCCAAAGGTCGCGCGCGTGGCGTATGTGGAGTCTCAAGTGTCGCTCGTGGGTGCGTGGGTGACGTCAAAGGTCGCACGTGAGCGCGTGAGGAATTTGGAAGGGCGATCCTTCAATCTGGGTCGTCCAATTGCGAGCCAGATTTGACGGTTGGAATCCCGCGGCGCTAGGGCAATGGGGGGCCTCTAGGGTTTCCTTCCTTGGCTAGTAATAATAACAATAATGATAATAATAATAGTTACAATAATAATACTAATAATAACAATAATGATAAACATGGGCTTTATTTATCTAATGTGTTTTATATATATGGGTTTTAGTTAGTCTAGTAATAATAACAATAATAATAATAATAATAGTTACAATAATAATACTAATACTAATACTAATAATAATAATAACTAATAATAATAATTCATATACAATGTATACAAGATTTACCCATCATAATCCCAAAACCAAAAACGAAACAAAAACGAGTTAATCTCGAACAAAATTAGTGATTACAGCTGCCCCTCTTTGCTTATACTTGTAGAAAAAGAATAAAGCAAAGACCATAAGCACTATTTTGTCCAACTCTCATGTTTGAAGATTCTGAGCTGCGAGTTCCTCCTATATGGTACTATTCACTCTTCTTTTCCTCGAAAGTCGGAGCTAGGAGCATCCACCTCTTGTGCCCTGAAGTTCAAGAGCTATGAGTATCTGCCTTCTTTGCCCTAAAAACCTCGACATGGCGAATTTGAAACCCTCCGCCTGAAATCCTTGAGCTATGAGTACCTGCCTCCTTCGCTCTGAAATCCTGGTGTAGAGAGTCTGAAATCTTTCGCCCGAAATCCTTGAGCTTTGAGTATCTGCCTCATTCGCTCTGAAATCCTGACACGACAAGTTTGAAATCCTTCGCCTGAAATCCTTGAGCTTTGAGTATCTGCCTCTTTTTCTCGGAAATCTTGAGATATGAGTATCTGCCTCCTTCGCTCTGAAATCGTGATGTGGCAAGTTTGAAATCCCTTGCCTGAAATCCTTTTTGGTTTTTCATTCTGTTGTTTACTCCTCCTCTTAGGGGTAAATGATTTATCTTTCAAATATCTGTAAAAAAAGGTTGAATGCTAAGATGTTATTAGTTAGCATGGCCCTAACACAAGTATGTCTAGCTAAATATGATGCATGAAGAGGAAGGCTAAACGTCACTCGGGCGCCGTTACTCTTTTAGCCAATCTTTCTTGACCTGTTGTCTGCTTCCTTCTTCTTCTTCTTCTTCTTCTTCTCTTTCTTCTTCTTTTCAAATGATGTTTTGTCTCACACTCGGGTTCAACCACTCATGCCCCCTTTCTCCCAATCTTTTGGATTCTTTTGGTTCTAGAGTGCCTTTGCAGGTTTTTGCTTTAAAATCTCTCTCCTCGAAGCGCCCTTTCGGGTTTTCACTTCGGTTCTCCCTCATCTCTTCACTTTTTTAGGCGCCCTTTCAGGCTTTCACCTTGAGATTGCTCTTATATTTGTAATCCTTTTATCAGATGACAAACTTAAATTTTAATATGAGCAACGCTCGTTCCTTCCTTTTGATGTGTGGCTATGACTCACTGCTTAAAGCCCTTTCTTTCTTTTTGATTGGCCTTTTATGCATGTCTTTCCAACGACCTTCTGTTACCTGCACTCAAAAGGTTAAATCATAGAGGTGCCAAGAAATCTTTTGCTTTTGATAAGTCTGTGTTAATCTGCTTGCAGGATACTTATGGAAGAGACGAATGAAGACGCAAAATAATACTTTTTAATATATTTTTTCGAAACTCATAATAAATTAAAATTCATGGTAAACATGAAGGGTAATGAAAGAAATAAAAATGATGCAATGTCCTAAACATCCACTGTATGAATGATGCGAGAGCCCATCGAATGAAGTGGATCTTTCGCTGAAAGTTCTCCGCTGGCATCCTTGAATTCTAAGAGTATCCATTTTCCAATCGTGCGGTTATCACTATTCATCTGAGCTGCTCTTTTTTCGGGTTTTCAACTCAAATCCTCCTTTGGCCTCAAGACGCCTTTTTCGGTTTTTCATCTTGAACCCCCCTTCTTCGCCTTTTTTATACCTAAATCTCTTTCCTTGGGTTTTCACTTTAGGTATTTATTTCTTGTGACCCCCTTTCGAGTTTTCACTCCACTTTTTCTCTTTTCTTTCTTTTTATTTTTTTTATACATAATATCTCTTGACTGAATCTAAATTTATTGGATTGCTCAACTCCTTTCAATCCATATCCGTTAGGATCAATGCTCCTCCAAAAAAGGCCCTCTTAACCACATAGGGCACTTCCCAATTCGGCACCCACTTTCCTCGAAAATCTTTTTGGGTGGACAAAACTCTTCAAAGTACTAAATCCCCTTCTCAGATTTCTCTTGGATGGACCTTCTTGTCATAAGCTCGCATCATTCTCTTCTGATGCATCTGACCATGGCAAATGGCTCTCAACCTTTTCTCCTCGATGAGGTTCAATTGATCAAACTGAGCTTGGACCCATTTGGCCTCCTCTAACTTTACCTCACTTAGGATTCTAAGTGATAGGATCTCCACTTATATAGGTAGTACCGCCTCTTTACCATAAACCAAAGAGTATGGGGTTGCCCCGGTCGAGGTACGTATAAACGTCCGGTAGGCAAAAAGAGCTAACAACAATTTCTCGTGACAATCTCTGAATGTGTCAATCATTTTCGATATGGTCTTCTTGATGTTCTTGTTTGATGCTTCCACTGCCCCATTCATCTTCAGACGATAAGTAGTGGAATTATGGTGTCTTATTTTGAATTGTTCGCATACCTCATCCATCATCGTATTATTCAAATTGGAAGCATTGTCGGTAATAATTCTTTCTGGCAAACCGTAGCGACAAATGTTATCCTTCATCAGGAACTTGCAAACTGTTTCTTTTGTGACATTAGAGTAAGAGGCGGCTTCCACCCATTTAGTGAAGTAGTCGATGACAACAAGGATAAAATGATGCCCATTATATGCCTTTGGGTGGATCTGACTAATAACCTCCATTCCCCACACGGTGAAGGGCCAGGGTGAATTCATGGTGTGTAGAGGTAACGACGGAGAATGGATCTTGTCGGCATATATATGACATTTGTGACATTTTGGCACAGTCGATGCAATCTCCTTTCATGGTTGGCCAAAAGTATCCATATCTCATGATTTTTTCGAGCCATCGAGAAACCATTTGCATGCATCCTGCATAACCCGTCATGAACTTCAACTAGGATGCTCTTAGCTTCTTGAGCGTTAACACCCCTCAATAGTACTTGGTCATTACCCCTTTTGTATAGGATTTCTCCGTCTAGAACGTATCCCACTGCCATTTTTCTAATGGTTCTCTTATCATTTTCATTGGCCTCATTGGGGTACGTTTGGAACTTAATATACTGCAAGATGTCATAATACCATGGGTTGCCATCTTTCTCTTCTTCTAGATTATAACAGTGAGGTGGTACCTCGAACGTTTGCATCTTGACAGGTTTCATCTCTGCTTCTAAACATGCTTTGAAGGTAGCAGCCAAAGTCGCTAAAGCCTCTACCATCTGATTATCTTCTCTCGGGTGATGAGAAAAGCTAATATTCTCAAAATTCTTGATTAGCCTTTGAATCAGATCATAGTATTTGATCAGCTTCAGATCTCTTGTTTCCCACTCATTTCTGAGTTGGTACACTACCAAAGATGAATCTCCAAAAACCTGAAGTTTCTTGATTTTCCTTTCAATGGCCGCGCGTAACCGAATGATGCAAGCCTCATACGCGGCTATATTATTGGTGCAAAAGAATTCCAATCTACTGGTGAAAGGGTAATAAGCCCTCTCCGGAGAGATTAGCACTGTCCCGATTCTGTGGCCTAAGGTGTTAGATGCTTCGTCGAAGTAAAGCTTCCATGACTCATCTTCGGAAGTAGACCCTTTCTCCATAGTTATACACATCAAGTCTTCATCGGGAAAGTTGAATTTCAATGATTCATAATCGTCTGAAGCTTGACTTGCTAGGAAATCCGTTATAGCACTTCCCTTCACAACTTTCTGACTCACATACAGGATGTCAAATTCGGACAACAACATTTGCCAACAGGACATCTTTCTGGTGAGCACGGGTGCCTCCATCAGGAACTTCAAAGGGTCTAACTTAGATATCAGCCATGTGGTATGATACAACATATAATGTATGAGCCTCTTTGTAGCCCACACTAGGACACAACACATTTTTTGGATTTGTGGGTACCGCGCTTCACATTCGGTGAATTTTTTACTCAAGTAGTAAATCACTCTTTCTTTCTTTTCGGTCTCGTCATGTTGCCCTAAAACACAACCCATCGAGTTTTCAAAGACTGTCAAGTACATGATCAATGGTCTATCCGGCACCGGTGCTATTAGGATTGGAGCATTAGTCAAATACTTCTTAATTTTGTCTAGAGCTTCTTGACACTCCTCATCCCAAACCTCGGGATTGTTCTTCCGAAGAAGTCTGAAAACAAGGTTACACTTGTCGGTTAGCTGAGAAATGAATCAAGATATATAATTTAGCCTTCCTAAGAAATCATAGACTTCCTTTTGGGTCTGAGGTGGTGGAAGGTTTTGGATGGCCTTCACTTTATCGGGGTCGATCTCAATCCCTCTTTGGCTAACCATAAAGTCTAAGAGTTTACTAGACATCACGGCAAAAGTGCATTTTTCCAGATTGAGCTTTAACTGATATTTCCTCAATCTTTGGAACAACTTTATTAAATTTTGAATATGTTCCTCTTCAGTTCGGGACTTGGCTACCATGTCGTCCACGTATACCTCGATCTCCTTGCGCATCATGCCGTGGAAAAGAGTTACCATAACTCTTTGATAGTTTGCCCCAACACTCTTCAAACCAAAGGGCATCACCTTGTAACAGAACGCTCCCCACATGGTTACGAACATCGTTTTTGTCATGTCATCAGGATCCATCTTTATCTGGTTGTACCCTGAGAATCCGTCTATGAAAGAAAACCATGAATGTCCTGCGGTGTTGTCGACCAGGGTATCAATATGGGTAAAGGGAAATTATCTTTGGGACTTGCCTTATTAAGGTCCCTATAATCCACATACATGCGAACTTTTCCATCTTTTTTAGGAACAAGAACTATGTTTGCTACCCACTCTGAATATTCAACGACTTTCAAGAATCCGTCCTGGTATTGTTTCTTTACTTCGTCTTAAATTTTCAACATGTCCGTCCTCATTCTCCTTAGTTTTTGTTGGACTGGCTTGCATTCTGGCCTGATAGGTAACTTATGCATTACATTATTTGTGTCTAGTCCCAGCATGTCTTGATAAGTCCACGTAAAGATGTCCTTGAACTCTAAGAGTAGGTCTACTAACTCGAGCCTGGTCTTGGATAAGAAAGTTTTACCAATCTTCACCTCCTTTCGTTCCTCATCAATTCAAAAATTGAGAACTTCTTCCTCTTCTTGGTGAGGTAAGATCTATTTATCTTCGTTTTCCATTAATCTGAGCAATTCTTCTGAGACCTCATACTCTACTTCATCAATTTTAGCCAAGTACAAGGGTTGCTCAAAATCCACCATGGGGTTAGATTCAGAATCATTCACACAGTTAATAATAGAGACCCTGTAATATTTATGAAATGAACGTGTATTGGGAAGACGAATATATATATATATATATATATATATATATATATATATATATATATATATTACGAAATGAATGGAATAATAAATAATAAACAAATAAATGAATAAGTGAATGCAATGACTATGATGTTTGCCATTTGAAAAGCGTCTTTTTACTGAATTGAAAGGAAGCAAATTAACATAGGAGCCCTTTACAAAAGATCCCTATTGCTCGCGGGCAAAAGCGAATAGGGTGGGTTCTGAGCATTACTCGATTCAGGCCTAAAGACTATAAGTAGATCCACACTAGTCCAATTGCTGAGCATTTCTTCTAGGAAATAATGGTGGATTCCTGCCAGAAATTTGCCGCTTTCATCTCCTTTAGCTATCCTATTAACATTCATCCCTTCTAATGCCTCACTGAGCCTTTCTTCATCATTGAGCATGGCGCTCTCTACATTAGCCTCGTGCACCTTCTTCTCGGGAATGATTATTCCGCCTGACACAAAGATGCCCTTCATGTTGGAGTAAACTATAGGTTCCCACAAAATGTCCTCACCCCCGAGTTTGGCTTTCCGTTGTTCCGCCTTCTTCCATTCTGACTTTCTTTGCTGAAAAGTGGGCTTATGGCCAAGCCTGAACCGGTCTTGCTTGTTGATGGCACTCTTGGTGTGCAAACACCCTTGCAAGTTTCTTCTGAGTCCCTTCCAATTCTTAGCTCCTCGTCCCAAGGTTTTCCAAACTTGCATCTTAGCGCAATTTGACAATCTAGGGCATGAGATTTTGCCTCCTTCTACCACAAACGTAGCATTCATGAATTCTAAGGCCCCGAAGGAACACTCGACTGCCTCCTCATCGACTTGGATGTAAGGAGCATTAGTGGTCACGAAAGCTATAATATCTTACTCGGCGGCTACGCTCACCAATTTCCATTCAATAACAAACTTCAATTTTTTGTGCAATGATGAAGGTACGACCCCCGCCGAATGAATCCATGGCCTTTCTAATAGACACTTGTAAGTTGGCCTGATATCCATCACTACAAATTCGACCATGTACTCAGTAGGCCCAACTAATAGAGGTACCTCGATCTTTCTATTGACATTTCTCTAAGTCCCATCAAATGATCTAACAGAGTTCTAACACGACTTCAAATGCGAGTTGTCTATAGGCAACCTTTACAAGGTCGCCATTGGCATCGCATTCAGAGTAGATCCATTATCAACAAGTACTCCTGGTAAGACATATCCTTTGCATTGGGTGGTAATGTTCAAGGCTTTGGTCGATCCCATTCCCCCGTTTGGAAACTTGACATCGCTAAAGGTGATATAATTATCTGCAGCAATGTGGCCCACCATCCGTTCTAACTTGCTAACCGAGATGCCATTCGGGATGAATGTCTGATTCAACACCTTCAACGGGGCACTACGGTGTTTTTCTGAACTAAACAATAACTCTAGTAATGAAATCCGAGCTTGCTGCTTTCGGAGTTGTTTGACAATACTGTACTCACTGTGTTTTAAGAACCTTAAGAACTCTTGTGCTCATGTCTTCGTTACTAGATCGTTAATCTTCGGAGGGGGTTCATCCTCAAACATCCTTTCAGACTCAGACTCGACAACTTTCTCTCTGTCCTTCGGCTCTACTACGTTTGATGTTTATGGGGAATAACACCTTCCACTCCTCGTGAAGTTTCCCACTTCATCCACTGTCTCGGCTCTTAGTTCTATCGAATTCTTCTCCTTCCTGGACTCCTTCTCATCGGGCGATCTGTCTTTTCTCAACGGGTTTGCATTCCCCGGTATTGAGATGTGAGCGGCATAGCTCCACGAAACCTTCCGAGCATCCCTGAAGGGAAAAGAGGTCGGAGATGATATTTTAAGCTTCAGAGTCAACTTTGAGCTTTCTCCTTCGGGTAAACCCCCCTTTCTTTGTCTTACGTGGTAAGACAACCGGCCTATCCAACCCGTACTTAACTTTAGAACCATCAGATGCGCACACATCTAGTTCCTTTTTTTCATCACCTTTCTCAAAGAAATTTATCTCCTTATTATCCATCATCATTTGAATCACTTGCTTGAACTCTTCACAACACTGAATATCATGACCCTCTTCTTGGTGGTACTCGCAATACGATCTGCAACCCTCTAGCACAATTTCCATGCCTTGGTCAATTAGGCGTGCCGTACACAACTATTGAAACACCCACCTCAAGGGGGATCTGACTTCAGACACATTTATCTTAGCTCTTCTAGTGTATTCTTCCTCAATTGCATTCACTCTTCGACCCACGTGATTTGGTAGTGGGTTGGTGGCAGTATTCGACTCATCTAACTACAACACTCCAGTCATTATTAGATTCTGCACAAACTTCTTAAAATGCAATGCAGTTCTCAATTGAGTGTCCCGGGACACCACCAAGATAATCACAATTTGCCTTTTCATCATACCATGTTGGGAACGGTGGCTTGAAAGAAGTGACATAATAAGGTTAGACCAGGTCCGCCTCATGAAAGTAAGAGTATAGTTCGACATATGACACTAGGATGGGAGTGAAGGCCATATTCTCATTTTCTTTCTTCGGGGCCCTAGTCTCTTTTTTGTTCGAGCTTTGTCCCCCTCCGGTCATGTCTTGTGGTGGCAAAATAGTGAAACGCTTCGGGGCCGCATAGGTACTCACTGTATTCACCTCATTGTCCTTTATCTTGTAATTCTTCCGAGTGCTCTCCCCACTGTCAATTCTTCCACTCTTTATGGCTACCTCAATGGATTCCCCGGTTTTTACCATAACGACGAAGTTTTGGGTGTTGTTGTTTATCAAACGATCGAACAATGTGCCTTTCCGTGTATTGATGAACATCAATGTGATTTCATGCTTTAAGATCAGGGCTGAATTTGAGCGGCTACGTCACACCATCTCTGAGCGTACTGGCACAAACTTTCGGTTGACCTTTGTTCCATCCCTTCTAGCATAATTTGGTTAGGGGTCATGTCAGTTACATGCTTGTAGTGTTCTATGAAGGCTCTCGAAAGGTCCTTCCATGACTTGATATTCGCTCGGCTAAGCATGTGTACCACCGAGTTGCAAAACCAGTCAGGCTTTCTTGGAAACAGTGGATGAGTAAATTTCATCTTTCACGAAGGCTGCCATCTTCCGACAATACATGGTGATGTGAGCGGATGAGCAGGTGGTACCATCGTATTTGTCAAAATCGTGCACTTTGAACTTGGGTGGGAGAACTAAATCCGCCACTAGACTCATGTCTCTTGCATTATTGCCTTGCTCATCTACCTCTTATATGGTTTTGAGCCTTTCATCAAAGAACTGAAACTTCTCCTCGTACTTCTTTTCTATTTTGGCCCTGATCTTATCCATTTCTTCCATCATGCTTAGATCTGGTACTTCATTTTCCTTACCTGTCTCTAAGTCAATGGGTCGATTTGTCGAAGCTTCATCGGGATGGCAAGTAGATGCCCCCGCATTAGGATTGGTGGTAACTCCCGCGAGATTAATGTAAACTCTTTTTTCGTGATCCGTCGCATCTGGGTGAACCTTTGTGTGAGACGCAGCACCCTCTTGTTCTTCGACATTCGAACTATCAATAGCAACCCCTTCCTTGCCCTTCATCTTCGCTAGTAGGTTGGTCATTTGGGAGATAATGGATGCTTGCGACTGTGCAATTTGATCACTGATACTCTGACTGACCCCATCCAAATGATTTTCGAGGTCTGTATGTCCTTGCTCTACCTTGGCTAATCTATCTTCCATTACTCGGGACTGTGACCGAGTTCCGTACGAGTGAGGAATGATTGGAAACTTAAAGAACCAAAAAGGTTTTTTTTTTTAAAAATGAAAAAGTCTTTTAATTAAATTTAGAAATTAAACAAAGTATGCAAATAGATGTATGATGCATGAATGCAAAAAGCAATACTGAGTTCGGAAAATATCATCGTTAAACGACTTTTCATTAACGGGAGCATCATCTTGTTACAATAATTAAAGAAAACTAACTACGCATACAATCCTAAGCTAGTATCTAGGTTGATGGTCTCCTTCAAAATAACAACGATCTTTTCTTCCTTCTCGGATGCGTCGTCTACCCAACTACACGTACGAGTCCAAGTTGGTACCTAGGTCAATGATCTCCCTCAGAATCCAAAAAACCTTCTCTCCCTCCTCGTATGTGTCGTCCATACAGTCATGGAGCTCGATAGCATCTTCAGCCAAGAACTGTATTTCCTCAGCAACCTCTTGCATTCGAATAGTCCATTGCGCTAATTCTTGTTCTTGTCTCCAAATGGTATAAGCGGCAAAACGTAGTTGCTCCAAAATTGGCATCGAGCGTACTTGAATTGCCTCTTAAGACTCTCTATATGGTTCTTGAGTTGTTGAACCTCGGTCTCTAATTCTTCAACACGTGCTTTCAAGGTTTGATTCTCTGATCCACTAGTTTTTAGCTTGCTGGCAGAACCCTTGTGTTTGAAAAGAGACTTTTCCAAATTCTTTACTTGATCTTTCAAGGCTTCGTTTTGGTGCTACTCCTTCTCAAGTTGCTTGGAGTAATCGGTCCGTAAGCTTTTGATCTCTTGTGTCAAAGCAAGTACTTGATTTTTGCACTCGTGATATCCCCTCTTATAGTTCTCGGCTCTCGCTCTCTCTCCTTTGAGTCGGAGCTTTAACCCTTTACTCGGTCCATCTTCTGCGACCCTCTTGTTCTTGTTTAGCCTTTGTAACTTATGAATCTCCTCTTTCTATAGCTTAAGCTCGAGTTCCAACTCATCATTCTTTCTTTGCAAACCTTTAATATCCCCCTCAAATCGTACCTTCTCTAACTCAAAGTCGAACCTTTCCCGGTTGGCCCTCTCTTCGAGCTGCTTGTACTTCCTTTGTTCATCCTAGAGTTTCCTTCTCATCAAATCCGCCTCGGTGGGGAGTGAGGCTAACCTCTCCTCAATGGTT
This sequence comes from Hibiscus tridactylites, assembly GCA_958450335.1. Taxonomy (NCBI): domain Eukaryota; kingdom Viridiplantae; phylum Streptophyta; class Magnoliopsida; order Malvales; family Malvaceae; genus Hibiscus; species Hibiscus tridactylites. Next base: position 77,132,696 of record OY288273.1, read on the forward strand.
CTTCTACCATCGGGATTCAACTGAGGAATATTGTCATCGACGCGATTAAACCTCCACACCTCGTACTCGGGAGTGACCATGTAGGGAGCATTCAAATTCCTAACCCGTCTGGTATTGTTCCAAGCTGAGGAAGCACTGTATACCATTCCCTTGTAGTTTTCTCTTTCTCATAGTTCACATTGAACTCATTCAAACCTTTTGTGGCTGATACAAACTGTTTCGAACCATATTGTCTCAAAACCAAGAGGGGTGCATAAGCTGTATGCCCCCAAAGACCAAGTAACGACACCCAAGAGTATACCCCACATCTATAGAGGATATTCCTTAACGACAGCCATGAAGCCCTCCAAACTATGTCTTAGTCTTTTAAATTTCAAAAAACGTCTAACCAAACCTCATCGGATCTTTTCGTTGACCAATCATCCTTTCGTAAAAATTCCTCTAAAGGTAAGAATTTACCGTCGTAGACATGTCTTGAGAAGTTGGCGTTAGTCCAAAGATGGCTATAAAACCAAACGGTCAAGAGTTGGGGACACCCTAGGAAGCGACCTCCACCATGTTTCCTACAGAACTTCAAGGATCGAAAAGTTTCTGACAAGATCACTGGCACTGGATTGCCCCCTCACCTAAATGGTTAAACAAGTCCAATACTGCTGGGTAAATGAACCCTAATGCCCTGGGGGAAAGCATCAACCCATAAATCAAGAGTGCAAAGAGGCTACGCTGGACTTGTCCCACGGGATGTACCGATGCTAAAGCCAAGATCCCTTCCACCTTAAGATACTCTTTTTTTGTTTCAAGTTGTTACTTGACCATCAACGCATGATAACAAAGTGTCCGAGAATTTCTAAAACTCTACCGGGAAATGCTTGTTCTTGTTAGGTTTAGAGTAAACACGATTCACTTTAATCCTCTTGCAATTCACGAGATCCTGATACTCCTTAATTGTCGGGGTTAAATCCATGTCATCGATCGTGAAACAACTGTAAGCCGGATTCTAAAATCCCACCAAGGCTTGAAGTAGTGATTGGTCGACTGGAACATAGAGCAAGTATGCAATGTCGCCATACTCGCTCTTGAAAGCACTTCTTGTCTCAAAGTCCCAACTATTCCAAACGGGCCTTAACTCGGACACACCATTAAATTTTGTATTCATGAAAGTCTCGCTTGACATTTCTGACTTAAACCCGACTGAAATATTGTCCCCGTCATGTTGTTGCTCCCATTCAGACCATACTAGCACGTCGGAATTCTTCTCATCGTTACTTTAGACCATGTCCCCCAATTGTTTGGCCTTTAATTTCAGACTATTTTCAACTAAATGTGCTCTTCATGACATGATAAGATATGCAAGATAAAAGGTCAACATCCATTGAGTTTGGACTGTTTCGACACAAATATTGGGGTTAATCAACATGCCAAGCCATTAAAGGTCATATGGATGACAAATATAAATGCATGTCATAGAAAGGCTTTAAAATAAACACACAACAGCCCACCCAAGATCCTATCTTATAAGGCCCAAATTATAGGAGTCCAATTAGTGATCTAATTATTAATTAGGTGATCCTAATATTGACCGTAAGTTGATTGTACCAAAAAAAAACTAGAAGACCCTAATAAATTATGAATTATCTTGTGGTATGTCCATCTAAATTTAATATTAACTTTATCTTAAAGAAATAATTAAGAAATGTTTAACCAATTTAATATACTTAATATTCGTCTTAATAAGGCAAGGAAAAATTTAAGCTAATTAAACTAGTTAAAGCCCTAAATTAGATTAAATGTCTAAACATAAACCGACTTAATTGTACAAACTGTGCCCGTATGAAACGAGCATACGATTCGAAACAATTAAATCGACCTCATCTAAAATTTCCTAAAAGGCCAAATCTAACTAGCTCAAGCCCACCTAAACTAAGCAGAGCCCCAAATTTAATCCTAACAATATAAACCCCAAAATCCCACGGCCCAAGCTTAAAAATATAAATATCTATCAAATGTTTTATACTAACAATACATAATATATGCATTATACTATATGTTTTTTTAAAAAGGGTTACGCATGTTTAAAAATGTTTCGCATGTCATATATATATATATATATTACCTAAAGAATTTATATCATATGTTAGAGAAGTTGTATATTATATATTTCATAAAATATATTTTCTTTTATAAAAAGCTATATATATTATATTCTTTTAAAAACGATTACATGCTTCATTAAAACTATAAATTATATTTTATGAAACCATATGTTACATTATGTGCCACGCTACATGTTATACCAAAAACCTTATATTATACATATTATAAATTATGTAAATTATACATTATAAAAAAGTATCTTATAAGACTTATACTATATACATGACAACCACACATATTCTTATTATCAACTAAAACCATAATCACACCAAATCATACATTCCACAGTTAATTGGCCTTTTGCATGTGTGGTTGTATGGCAGAGACGAGGGGAGGCAACAATGACGAGGTGGCCTCTGACGTGGCTGCGGATGCGGCAAAACGGCGATGTGGCGTCGAGCCACTAGTTTTTTCTACCCACGTGGCGGCGACTGTGGCCCTAAGGGAGTCGAAAGACCGATCGGGTGAGCTACACGCGCACGTGGATGAAGCCAAAGGTCGCGCGCGTGGTTGTGTGGGGAGTCTCAACCGTCGCTCTTGGGTGCGTGGGTGACGCCAAAGGTCGCGTGTGAGCGCGTGGGGAATTTGGAAAGGCGCTCCTTCAATCTGGGCCGTCCGATCACGAGCCAGATCTGGCGGTTGGAATCTTACGGCGCCATGGCAATGGGGGCCTCTAGGGTTTCCTTCCTTGGCGTAATCTGGGCTCTCAGATGCGGCGCGATCCAACGGCCACGTTTAGTGCGGTGCGAGATGCAGAAGATGGAGACGCCTAGGGTTTTCTGAGACCCGATCTAGAATGTTGGATGCGCCTTGATCTAGCGACTACCAATGGGTTGCTGTAGAACTAGTGTTTTGATATAAAAATTGAAAAATGTTTTGGACTAATTTAAAAAGTATTTAAAATATTTCCAAAGTCCAAACAAATTGAAACTATGATTTGGGAAGTTTTTATAAAAGGTTTTTATGCTTTTCAAAGCCAAACTTTACAAAACTGCCCATGCGTTTTGAAACACCTTTGAGGCGTTTCGATACGGCAATTCCAGTAGCAAAATTGTTTCGATACTTGTATCGAAACGAGCTTTCCATGGACAGAATTTTTGCCCAGCGTGTCGAAACGGGCTATGCCGTTTCGATACGCCTACGTTGCATTGACCACAACGGTCATAAACCCCAATGGCTATTTCCCAACTAACATTTAAATGCAGGGCGTTTCGATACGGTTCTATAGCTTTTCGATACGGGTTCCGAAACAGCCAGGGGTTGTTCCGAAACGGGTACCCCGACAGACTGCAACGGCTCTTTCTACTTAAAGAGCATTTCGAAATGGGTTCGAGCGTTTCGAAACGGGGAGCTGCAGAACTCCATTTATGGTGGGAATTAAAGTCCTCAACGACTCCAATTTGATCCCAACGGCTAGTAACGACTACAAACTCATCAAGTAGTATAAAAGGGACCTCCAAGCATCTTGTAATGATTAATGCTTCAATTGTTACAACATTATGATGTCAAAATTTGTCTAGAGCTTTAATTGTTCATTTCTTGCTTAGACAACACTTGTGAGCTTACATTGTTAAATTTGCTCAAGTGTTTAGGTTTTGGGTGAGAGCTTAGAATTGCAAACAAACACCTATTAGAAGGATTTCTAGTTTGCTAAGTCTTTCTTTGTACAAGAGAGTGTTCCTTCAAGCTTTGGGTAGTAAGCTTTGAGGGTTGTAACGGTTTCCTCCTCATCCGAGAAAAGGGGACGAAATTCTTAGTGAATTTGTTTGAAAATCCTTAGTGGGGAGCTAAGGTAGTGGATGTAGACCTTGGTTAGAAGGTTGAACCACTATAAATCCTTGTGTCAAATTGCCTATTTTTTACCTCCCACTAAAACACCCAATTATCCAACTTCTCCATACTTGGCGAGCAAGAACGGTTGATCGAATCGAGCCCCTAAAATCTCAACAATTGGTATCAGAGCTTGGCTCAATCGAAGGGGATTCACATCCTATTGAGAAGATTCGGCAAGCTCGATCAATATTTCACCAACCGGCTCAAATGGCGCAATCCATCGACAAACCGCCTTTCTTCGACGGAAATCACTATGCACATTGGAAGACAAAGATGAAATTCTTCTTGAAGTCAAGAGACTACAAGCTATGGGACATAGTTGAAGATGGTCCGTTCGTGCCTCAAGGAAGCAAAGCAGAATGGAGTACCGACGATCGCAAGAAGATGGAGCTTAATTGCAAAGCCTTGCACATGCTCTTTTGTGCATTTGGCCCAACCATCTATGAGAAGATGTCTTCTTGTGAGAGTGCCAATGAGGTATGGGACAAGCTTGAAGTCACATACGAGGGAACCGATGAAGTCAAGGAGACCAATATTGGGATCCTAACCTTAGAGTATGAGAACTTCAAGATGGATTCGGAAGAGAACATCGAGAAGATGTTTGATAGGTTCTCAACTATCACCAATGGTCTTAAAGGTTATGAAGAAGCCATCCCGGAAGAGAAGCTTGTCCGAAAGCTCATCTACTCCCTTCCCGAGTCATGGGACTCAAAGAGGACCGCCATCATCGAAGCCAAAAATCTCAAAACCTTGAAGCTTGATGAACTCATGGGGTCTCTTCTCACTCACCAAATAATGAAGAAAAACAAAGAAGATGAGAAGAAGAAGGAAGAGATTAGAGCAATGGGTAAGAAGAAGATCATGGAGCTAGGCATCAATGCTAGTGCCGTAGCTCTCAAATCCTCCATATGCCATCATGTAGATTCAAGTGAAGAGGAAAGTGAAGATGAAGAGATGGCCTATCTCTTCAACAAATTTGCCTGGTTCATGAAGAGCAAAATGGAAAAATCCAAGCATGAATAGATGAAGAAGATGAAGGACTCCCACAAATCCAAAAAGAAGGGATCATCTTCAAAACAAGCATATGTGGCCACATGGAGTGATGAAGACTCCACCGATGATGAAGTAGCCCACCTATGCTTGATGGCCCTCAATGAGGGGGAGGTAACTTCTAACTCATCTATTTCAAATTCTTATAAATTTGATGAGTTACAAGATGCCTATGATGATTTGCTTTTGGAATTCAAGGCATCATTTTCCAAGAACAAAAAGTTGATTTCAAAAATAAAAATTGAAAATGTTTTGCTTTCCAAAACAAATCTTGAACTTGAAGCAAAATTGAAAGATTTTGAACAAAAATGTCTTGATTTACAAAACTTGCTTCTTAAAGTTCAAAAAGAAAAGGATTTGATTTCCAATGAATTTGAAAAGAAAAATGATTTTGGAAAATCAAATTTTTATGTAAGACAATCTAGTGCCCCTAGATTTGTAAAAGGAAAATGTTTTAGAAGTGTTTGGGTCCCAAAAGGACTAACCACTTCAATTAAAAAGGATGAAATTGAAAAATGGATTCCTAGGGGGGCTAAATTTTGTGCTACTAATGTCTATGGATCCAAAGCAATTTGGATACCAAAAATTACTTGATTGTCTTTTGCTAGGTGTGATGGAGAGTGATCAACAAGTCAAAAATTGAGGGGGAGATCCATGCACACATAGGAAGAACACTTGAAGAAGGAAGGCTTCACATCCTCCCTTGAGTTCAAGTGTGGTAAAATCTAGTTTGCTTTTGTTTTTATTTGATTATTTTTCATTTAAGTCAACTAGATAATCATATATGTTAAACTAACATTCTTATGATGCTTTGAGTAAGGGGGAGCCAATTTTAAACCAAAATTTTAAATGTGTCATTTTTTTACCTCTATTGTTATTTTGAAACTTAATGTTTTAAATTCTTTTTGATATAACAAAAAGGGGGAGAAATGGTTTGAAAAATTGAATTTTCAAATGAATAAGGGGGAGCTTTATTTGATTTCATATCTTTAATCTCTTATTCACATTTTTAAAGTTAAAGGTGGAGAATCCCAAACAATTTTTCAAGTTAATTTTATTATATCAAAAAGGGGGAGATTGTAGAACTAGTGTTTTGATATAAAAATTGAAAAATGTTTTGGACTAATCTAAAAAGTATTTAAAACATTTCCAAAGTCCAAACAACTTGAAACTATGATTTGAGAAGTTTTTATAAAAGGTTTTTATGCTTTTCAAAGCCAAACGTTACAAAACTGCCCATGCGTTTCGAAACACCTTAGAGGCGTTTCGATACGGCAATTCCAGTAGCAAAATCGTTTCGATACTTGTATCGAAACGAGCTTTCCATGGACAGAATTTTTGCCCAGCGTTTCGAAACGGGCTATGCCGTTTCAATACGCCTACGTTGCATTGACCACAACGGTCATAAACCCCAACGACTATTTCCCAACTAACATTTAAATGCAGGGCGTTTCGATACGGTTCTATAGCATTTCGATACGGGTTCCAAAACGGCCAGGGGGTGTTCCGAAACGGGTACCCTAACAGACTGCAATGGCTCTTTCTACTTAAAGAGCGTTTCGAAACGGGTTCGAGCGTTTCGAAACGGGGAGCTGCAGAACTCCATTTATGGTGGGAATTAAAGTCCTCAACGACTCCAATTTGACCCCAACGGCTAGTAACGGCTACAAACTCATCAAGTAGTATAAAAGGGACCTCCAAGCATCTTGTAATGATTAATGCTTCAATTGTTACAACATTATGATGTCCAAATTTGTCTAGAGCTTTAATTGTTCATTTCTTGCTTAGACAACACTTGTGAGCTTACATTGTTAAATTTGCTCAAGTGTTTAGGTTTTGGGTGAGAGCTTAGAATTGCAAACAAACACCTATTAGAAGGATTTCTAGTTTGCTAAGTCTTTCTTTGTACAAGAGAGTGTTCCTTCAAGCTTTGGGTAGTAAGCTTTGAGGGTTGTAACGGTTTCCTCCTCATCCGAGAAAAGGGGACGAAATTCTTAGTGAATTTGTTTGGAAATCCTTTGTGGGGAGCTAAGGTAGTGGATGTAGACCTTGGTTAGAAGGTTGAACCACTATAAATCCTTGTGTCAAATTGCCTATTTTTTACCTCCCACTAAAACACCCAATTATCCAACTTCTCCATACTTGGAGAGCAAGAACGGTTGATCGAATCGAGCCCCTAAAATCTCAACAGTTGCGCAAAAGCCAAAAAATGTATTATTAGTTTAGGGTTTTATTTACTTGGGCCCTATTGGGTCATATTGTAATAATCATTCTTAGTCTTTAAATTCAATAAACTTGGGCTTTATTTATCTGGTGTGTTATATATATGAGTTTTAGTTAGTCTAACAACAACAACAACAACAACAACAACAACAACAACAACAACAACAACAACAACAAAACATCATAAGCCCAAAACCAAAAATGAAATAAAAACGGGTTAACTCCGGACAAAATTAGTGATTACACTTATCTTTTAGCATACTCGATAGTTGACCGCTGTAATGTCGAGCTAGCTGCAGTGATGAAACATCCTCTGTAGGGACATTAGTAATACAACGACAACATATCAAAAAGGCATAAATATGTATAAGAAGAGCAACTAAGACTAGAGTTAGACAAAATGCAGAAATGGATGTATTGGACACTGATGTGAGGACAATTAAATCCATAAATCTAGAGAAAATACATGCTCTTTAAAGAGCTATCAACAATTCCGGACCGATCTGTGTGTGGGCGAGTCTTCCAATAAGAATTTTTTGCATATATAAAACTTCGAGTTTAAGACATGTTTAAACGATATCAAGCTACTTACTATTAAGAATTCACTATACACAGTGAGCTGAGATAATACTCAGTTTCATCTTTTCATTTCAGAAATCATTATTTTACAGTGATCAAAAGCACTGTTTATATACAAGTTTAGTCTAGGCTATAACCTTCTAGGGGGTTTGTTGAGTTTGTTACAACCATTCTAAGCCTAGATGTGAATTGGTTACAACAATCCAATTCTACAAACTTCTACAACTTTCCCGCGTCTTTGCATTCCCTCTCTTTCTGTTGATATTTCCTTTGCTTTCCTAGCTTCCAAGAGAAAGGAGATCACGCACACACAGCTGATAACGAAAGTCTTCAAAAGTTTGAACTGGTAGAGCTTTGTTGAGAGCATCAACGACCTGAGCAGAGGCTGTAACATAATTAACCTGTAATTGGTGAGACTATACTTTCTCCCAAACAAAAAATAGGTCAAGTTCAATGTGTTTTATTTTCGTGTGCATGACAGGGTTGGCCGCCATTGCTACAGAACTGGTGTTGTCATTCCAAATGACAGGTTCATCAGGTAGATCGATATGCATGTCACGTAGAACTTCCTGAAACCAGAGATTATCTACTGCAGCATCAGCCAAGCTCCGAAATTCCGCTTCAACTGTCAATCGAAACACAGAGCATTGTTTGCGTGAGCTCCAGGACAGTAAGTGTGCTCCAAGGTACGTGCAGTAGCCACTGATCGAACGACAATCATCAGGGTCACTTCCCCAGTCAACATCAGCAAAAGAATGTAAGTTGAGATAGAAGGAAGGTTGAGGACTGAACCAGAGACCAAACTGAAGAGTGCCTTTGAGATATCGAAGAATACGTTTGACGGTTGTCTAGTGTTGATCAGTAGGGGAATGCATAAACTGAGCAACTTTATTAACTGAGAAGGAGATGCCTGGCCTCGTGTGACATACATACTGCAGTGAGCCAACAATGTTGTGATATTCACGAGCATCTGGTAGGGTGATGCCATCATCTTTGAGAAGTTTGGAACTGGCAACCATGGGAGTAAGAGCAGGCGTAGCATCACGAAGATCAGTTTTGACCAAAAGCTCAGTGATGTATTTTCGCTGGGAAAGAAAGAGACCTCCATGAGTCTGAAGAACTTCGATGCCCAGGAAAAAATTCAAGTGGCCAAGATCCTTGAGAGCAAAGTGACTATTAAGATGTGCAATGGTTTGGTGCATATGAAGAGTAGATGAACCTGTCACCAAAATGTTATCAACGTACACAACAATGTATGTGTCTACTTCATGAGCATTGTAAACAAACAAAGAGGCATCAACATTAGAGGATTTAAAACCAATGTCAGCAAGAGAGGCCCTGAGTTTGGTAAACCAATTACGAGGGGCCTGCCTTAAACCATATAAGGCACGTTTAAGTTTGCAGACAAGTGGACTTCCATCAGGGGCAAACTGTGTGAAACCATCGGGTTGGACCATGTATACATATTCAGTAAGATCGCCTTTTAAGAAGGCATTGTTCACATCGAGTTGATGAATATGCCAACCATGTGTAACATCTAAAGAAAGAATCAAGTTGACTGTGAATGTTTTAACCACTGGACTGAAGGTTTCTCTAAAATTAGATCCCGCGAATTGAGAGTAGCCTTTGGCCACTAAACGGGCCTTATATCGTTCAACTGATCCATCGGCATTGTGCTTGATCTTAAAGATCCATTTACAACCAATAGCTCTCTTGTCAGGAGGTAAGGGTACCAGTAGCCAAGTATCATTATCCATAAGTGCCTAATATTCAGATAAAACTGCCTCTCTCTATATAGGGTCTTGAAGTGCAACATGAACTGTAGGAGGAACCTCTGAAACTTGAAGGTGGTATAATTTTGGCTTAAAGATGTCATATTTGCTTCGTGTTGTCATAGAGTGGCCTATAGGAGCAGGTTGGATGTGGGAAGAGGAAGATGTAGGTGAATGAGCAAGAGTGGGAAGAGGTGGTCGTGCTGATAAGAAAGGATCAAGAGGTTGTTCTGTAGGAATAAGTGGTGGAGGTAACTGAGGAGAAGTAGGTGGTATTGGTGAGACAGGAGAATTAGGAGGTGATGCGGTGTGTAATTGAGGATTAGACATGGATAAGGGATCAGGATCAAACTGTGGTGGGACAAAATGTTGAGAATCAAGATGTGATGAGGAAGGTTGTTGGGAGGTAAAATTTGGTAGTTCAGGAGATGATGGGGCAGGTTGTGGTGTGTTAGAGGATGGTGGAGCAGATTGTGATGGATCAGGTTGTGTTGTAGCTGGTTGTGGTGTATCAGGTTGTGTTGTAGCTGGTTGTGGTGTATCAGGTTGTGGTGGAGCAGTAGGCAAGTGTGAAGTTGAAGAAGAATTAGGTGGTGAAGGTAAAACATGCAAAGGTGATGAAATACCTGGTTCTGGAGGTACTTGAGAGGGATTAGACAGATCTTTATAGGGGAAGATGGATTCAGCAAACACTACATTACGGGAAATGAATGTATGCTTTTGAGACTGATCAAAGCATACATAGCCACGATGCGATGGTGAATAGCCAAGGAAGAGGCATGGTCGAGAACGAAACTCCATCTTATGTCGATTAAAGGGGCGAAGATGGGAATAACACAAGCATCCAAAAACCCTGAGAAATTTGTAATCAGGAGTCTGATTATATAGAAGCTGAAATGGAGATAAATTGCCTAGACCTCTGGAAGGTATACGATTGATTAAATACGTTGCACTGAGAACTGCATGGGACCAAAATGAGAGGGGAAGTCATGCATGGGCAAGTAACGTGAGAGCAGTTTCAATAACATGTCTGTGTTTACGTTCCACGACTCCATTCTGCTGAGAGGAGTGTGGACATGTGAGCCTCAATTCAATCCCCAATCTAGCCAATTCAGTGCGAAGAAAATAAAACTCACCACCTCCATCAACTTGTACAACTAAAAGATTAGCAGAAAACTGAGTTTTGATTAATGTAAAAAATTGCTGAAAAGCATTACAAGCATCGGATTTCTTTCGAAGCAAAAACACCCAAGTCACTCTAGAAAACATGTCAACACACGACATATAATATGAATAGCCATCGGAAGTAACTGGAGCTGGTCCCCAGAGATCTAACTCAACAAGCTGAAAAGGACGTGTGTAAACAGTAGTGGATGCAGGATATGGAAGCATGTGATTCTTCCCAAGTTGACAGGCATGACAGAGACTTGATTTGTCTGCAACAAAGTGTTTATTCAAGGCTAAGCTAACTACCTCAGCTGTTGGATGACCCATCCTGGAATGCCAAAGCCAATAATCTGAACTTGTCATGAAGTATGTGGAGATGGAGGAGGAAACTGGATATTCATAAAGACCATCGGATTAAACCCCTCGAAGCAATTCACGACCAGAGAATTCATCCTTAAGAATACAATGAGAAGCATAAAATTCAAAATACACATTATTGTCAGCGGTAAATCGAGGCACATATAGCAAGTTTCGTGTAATATCTGGAACTTGGAGCAACTGATCAATAATAAGGGGCTTAGAGGGAGATGAGAGCATAGAGAAACTTGAGTGAGAAATCGAAAGAGAAGAGCCATCCCCAATATGAACATTACCCTGGCCAGAATATGGTTGAATCTTATGGAATTGAGATGGATCTTGTGTCACGTGATGGGTCGCACCGGAATTAGGAAACCAACTAGGTGTTGTGGCAACAAGAGAGTTGATCTGTGGTGGGGAAACTTGAGAGTTTGCCTTAGAAGGATCTGAACCAGAGGAAGCAACGGTATCACTCGAAACATGAGGATTATAGCATTTGTCAGCAAGATGCCCTAGTTTGCCACAGATCTGGCACTGAATACGAGGACGACCCCGGAATCGACCTCCAGATGAAAAACCAGTATTAAATCTGCCACCACGAGTCCTGGAGAAAAAAATATTGGAAGAATCATAACCCGAAGATGGTGAGTCACAAGTAGTATTGTGAATCCCAGCAGACAAATGGAACGTATCAGCAAGTCTTGTTTCTGCATCAGCAAGAAGAGAAATTGCACCATCAAACGTGTGGGTTCTTTACTAGCTGTGATAACGGCCACAACAGACTCAAAATCAGAAGGAAGGCCATTAAGGAGAGAAGCAACCTGCTCAATTTCTAAAATTGGACTTCCACTGATGGCAAGAAGATCGCAAATCTCCTTGATCTGAGCCGAGAAGGAGTTGATAGAAAGATCTCCTTTATTTAGAGATCGAAGGCGACAGTGTAAGTGCATGACCCTTGTAGTTGATAGTTTGGAATATCTGGAGACAATAGTTTCCCAGATGGAGGTCGTCGTTTCGCAGCCAACCAGATGCGGAAGAAGAGAGTTGCTCATCGTGGATAATAACCAGGAAGCAAGTGAGTTGTCCTGTTTGAAGAAACGCTGATAGGCTGGGTTTGGAGACTTGCTTCCATCGGCAGCCACAAGAAACTTCACTGGTGGAGTAAAATCAGCATCAATATAATGATCAAGCCCTTGACCACGGATCATCAACAGCACCTGCTGTCGCCAGAGAAGAAAATTTGTATCGTCGAGGCGTACGCTAATTTGCTTGTTGAAGAAGTCGGGGGAATCGGACAGATCATCACTGGACTGATCAAAGACAACGGTGGTGGTGGCATCAGAAAAAGGAGCCATGGCAGCGGAAGAAACGGATCACCAGAATCGAAAGAAAAAGGCGATAGATACCATGTTAAAATTCACTATACACAGTGAGCTGAGATAATACTCAGTTTCATCTTTTCATTTCAGAAATCATTATTTTACAGTGATCAAAAGCATTGTTTATATACAAGTTTAGTCTAGGCTATAACCTTATAGAGGGTTTGTTGAGTTTGTTACAACCATTCTAAGCCTGACTGTCAATTGGTTACAACAATCCAATTCTACAAACTTCTACAACTTTCCCGCGTCTTTGCATTCCCTCTCTTTCTGTTGATACTTACCACTTGGACCAGTTAGTGAAATCTCGCGTGTCAAATCTTTCTTCTCTTCTCCATTATTTAGTGTTATTCTTATATTTCATTTGTTGTGGAAATAGTTGGGTGACTCATTTTCCACGTATCATAACAGACTTTGGAAAACAATTGCTGCATTCAGATTCGGAGGGCCAAACAATTGTCAGTTTCGTGTACATATATGCCCGTGCATGAACCGTATTATCAACTACAAATGTCACTGTCAGTGAGGTGAGCTTTCATTGAAAGTACGAAAGTTAGATTTTCGTGTACGGAGCCGAAGAGTTTGTCTGTTTTACGCAAACCCTAACATTCAATAATTTTGCATCAAATAATAAGACTTCGGATGCATATGCATGAACACGATGAATCAGCACAACTGAGTACATATATATATATATAAGTTAATTTTTTTTGTTAAGTCAAACAAATATATTAAAAACAAAGATCAAAGTTCGACAAATCCACACCCTACTAAACATTATTGTAAATTTGATGAATCAAAGTATTTTATGATAATGAGTTTGGTTGAATACGTGGATTATTACGCATACATGATTTTTTTTTTAACAATATCTATTAAGGTGTGGGAGAAAGGGGATTTGTGGTTTAGAGCACCATGAAATTTTATTAATTTAGAAATATTAATATATTGATAAATTAATAATTTATTAATTAAAAGAAAATTTCTTAATTCAGCAAATATAACTTTGATAAAGATATTGTGTGCAAATAAATTATAAATTGTACATAATATTCTAATTAATTAAAAATAAGTAGAATCATGTATATGTTATTAAATTTATTCACGTATCAAATTATTTATATCTAACTAGAATAATGCATGTACTTAATAATTCATTGTTTCAATTTAATATTGTATTCATGAATTTACGAATTCATTAAAATTAATTGAATATTTTCATGTATCTATTAAGTTCATTGTAATTAATCAAATAATAAGTTTAAAAACTATGTATTGATTTAATGTAACTAATTAAATATATTCATGCATGATAACTAATCAAATAATATTGTTGAAAGTTCTACTAATGATAAAGTTGAAGATGATTCAACACTACTTGAACTAGTCACGCGAAAGGAAGCATTGAATGCGGCAACAACTTTTCACAACTTTTTATTGTAGTCGGAGACCTCAACCCCGAAACTTGTGGGTGCAATTAGAAAAGTTAGAGATGAAATTGAATTAGATTTGGATTTTAAAAAAAAACGGATTACAATATATTCATATTTTAGCAAGTTACCAAAGTAGCAACTGTAATATTTATAAGGAAAATTCTACAACGTGCGACGAACACCGATGAACACTACTAATGGTGAACACCGATGAACACCATTAAATTAACTAATAAAGATTTAAAATTTTAAGGACACATCATAAAATTAATAATTACTTTAAAAATTCAATTAAATTATTATATATATATATATATTAAAATTTTATTTTTTAATAAGGTAAACTATATATTTAGTACCTCACCTATTTCTCTATTTCTATTGAACCCTCATTATTTAAATATTATTTTAATTTGACCATATTCTTTATAAAAAATAATTTAACCCTTAACCCTCAACCTAAAACCCTAAACTATTAAACCTTAAACCCTTAAACTCTTAAACGTATACCCTAAATCATATACAATTAAAAATAATTTCACCATCATCGATTCAATTCAATCCAATGAATTGTTGAATTCTCCTAAAAAAATTCAATTAAATTATTTTTTATATATATCAAAATTAATTAAACTTGAATCCGCTAGAATTAACATTATCATCTTATTTGAGATGAAGAGGTCATCACAATTCGATGAGAGATCAAACCTTCGTCTCCATGAACAAAACTTCACCAAAATCTGCACAGGGATTCTCTAGCTCGCCACAATTTGTCGACCGTTCAATCACGAAAGACAAATATACGGTGCAAATATGTGATCAATTGTCTAGAAAGCCCGATTTTGCTGATGCATGGCAAGGAATTCAACGCAGCATGTTTCAAGTGGACGGAGATGATGTAAGTGTTTCCTCTGATCAGAACGCAACTGCTGGGGCATCTAGCCGTACCTCATCAGACACACGGAGATGAAGGTTTGATCCCTCATCGTTCCAGCAACGTGCTGAGGCATTGGAAGGATTGTTCGAATTTAATTAATTGTAATGACCTCTTCATCTCAAATAAGATGATAATGTTAATTCTAGGAGATTCAAGTTTAATAAATTTTGATATATATAAAAAATAATTTAATTGAAATTTTTAGGAGAATTCAACAATTCATTGGATTGAATTGAATCGATGATGGTGAAATTATTTTTAATGGTATATGATTTAGGGTATAGGTTTAAGAGTTTAAGGGTTTAAGGTTTAATAGTTTAGGGTTTTAGGTTGAGGGTTAAGGGTTAAATTATTTTTTATAAAGAATAGAGTCAAATTGAAATAATATTTAAATAATGATGGTTCAATAGAAATAGAAAAATAGGCGAGGTACTAAATATATAGTTTACCCTTATTAAAAAAATAAAATTTTAATATATATAAAAAATAATTTAATTGAATTTTTAAAAATAATTATTAATTATATGACGGGTCCTTAAAATTTTAAATCTTTATTAATTAATTTAATGGTGTTCATCGGTGTTCATCATTAGTGGTGTTCATCGGTGTTCGTCGCACGTGGTAGACTCATCCTATTTATAAATTATTAATTTATAGTTTTGATGGGACCTTTATATTTATAAAGGAGATCTCCAAAAAATTATTATATTATTATCTTATCGAATTTGATAATTTTTGAAATTGACCCAAGTCAGAACTGAAGAAATTTATTATTTAATAGAGTTTATTAATTTAAAGAGTATTAATTTATAGAGGTTTTACTGTATATGTATATATTGTAATTATCTATTTAGGTAATTAATCTCTGTTGTTGACTTTAGATGAAGGGCGATTTTCAATACAACGACATGGATTTTAATTTGATACTTTTTGGTGCCGGTGTCTTGAAAATAAGATGGTTGATAATTGATAACGATACTTAACTCGATGTTTGTATGCTTTCTAGCAACAAAATGTTTTGCAGTTTGTATTAATTAGGGGTTAGGCAAATTTGTAAATGACTAACTTATAATATTATTATTTTAGTTGATAAATGTATAGATTTAAAAGCTAGATTGAATTTTATTATTTTTGAGTAGTCAAAATATAATTTTATCATTATCTTAATTTTAAATTTTAAATTTTAAATTTTAAATGAATTAAAATTGAAATTTCACTATTTCTGCCGGAGAGGGGCAAGGCCCCTGCTGATACAATCCCACTTTGGACCAGCCTCGTGCTAGTCAGATTCCCTTATTGAATGAATTAGAGACTTGAATGCTTCCTCAAAAAAAAAAAAAAAAAAAAAAAAACTTAAATGCATTTACAAGTGTAGTTGGTCATGAATCCCTAGAATCAAAGACCGAAATTTGATCCAACTTAACTTATTTAGAAATTTAAATTTTATCTCTTAACATGATACTTGGATGTATGAATGTAAGGGTGACCAATCAACTTATTCGGTTGATTTTTTGATCCGAACCAACATCACTTATTTTAATTTAAGAAATTCGACTTGACTCTAAATGATTTTTTGGGTTAATGAGTTTGTTGGACCTAGATTTTTTTTATGGAAAGAGTAAAATTTCATTGCAAAAGTAGGATTAAAAGTACAAATTCAATTGCGGGCGGCAAAGAGGGGCCCCAAAGAGTTTGACCCTGAATGTTTTTAGCAAATTTGACAAGTCAATCCGCAGCCCGATTGCAGGATCTAGATACAAAGGAAAATGAGCAAGAAGCGAAAGACTCGACTTCCGGTCTAATATCATCTTCAATGGATGAAGAGACCCATTCTGAAAGGGAGCCCAAACACAGTCTTCCAGTAACAACTTGACAACCAGCCTCAATAATAATGTTGGAGAAACCGTTTAGAGAGGCCAAATAGATTCCCAGCCTAATAGCAAAGGCTTTTGCCGCCGCCACAGATGGGGCTAAAGTTGGTATGGAGATTCCCTGGATAACGAATCCCGCACTATCTCGTGCAATGGCCGCCGTCGTAGCCTTTCCTATTTTGCTATCAAAGGCAGCGTCACAGTTAATCTTGAAAGTAATAGGAGGCGGAGGAGGAGTCCAACACCTCAGTTCTACAGGTTGATGTGGCTTCTCCAGAGAGCAAACATGTGTTGCATGGGCGAACTCCTCAAAGGCTCGTTCAGCACGCAGCCACACGTCATAAGGAAGGTCTTTCCTTCCTTCAAAGACCAAGGTGTTTCACGATTTCCAAATTACCCATAAGAGGAAGGCAATGAGAGCACAATATTCTTCAAAATTCCCCAGCTTCCGAAATTCATTGATTCTAATCCACCATTTAGAAAACCCAGGAAAACCAGAGGAGGAAGGAGAATAGTTAAAACATGAGGCCCTCCAGACCGCTTGCGCAAAGGGACAGAAAAACAGAAGATGTTCAATGGATTCCACCTTATCTCCGCATCTTGGACAACAGTCTGAGTCCTGGAATTTGCCATGAAAATGAGCAGCAAGGGTGCCTTTGGTAGGCACGATGTTATGACATAGTTTCTAGAGGAAGGAGCGGATTTTGGACGGCACCTTCAGTCCCCAAATGGAGTTCCAAAAAGCTTTCTTCTTACTTAGGGATTCGCTAGATGAAGGGTCAAAAGAAGGTCTATGGTTGTCCTCAATGAATCTATACCCCGACTTAGCCGAATAATCCCCATTCTTCGTTCCCGCCCAAATAAGGGAGTCTTTGACTCCTAGTTGTTCTATTGGGATGGTCAGAATCGCATTAGCCTCAGTCGGGGAGAAAAGACGATCAATCTTTGTTTTGTCCTATGACCTTAGATCGGGGTTCATGAGACTACAAACTGAGGGACAAAGACATTTGGGTGGAGGCTGAGAGGAGATTTGAAACTTATATAATTTGGGGATCCAGTTATCATTCCAAGCCGAGATACAGCTTCCATTTCTGACCCTCCATAATGATCCTTCCTTGATAATATCAGCTCCTTCCCTAATGCATGTCCATGCCCAAGAAGGGTTAGTGCACTTAGGAGCATCGAAAATGTTACCGTTTGGATAATAAATTCCACGAAGAGTCTGAGCCATGAGGGAGTACGGATTCTTAATCACTTTCCACGTCACTTTTGCAATAAGAACTTTGTTGAAATTTCTGAGATTTTGGAAGCCCAGGCCCCTGGTCCTTCGGCCGGAAAAGATCTCTCCAATTAATCCAATAAATGCCTTTCTCCTTGCTTCCACAGTTATTCCACCAGAAATTAGCCACTAGCGAACTGAGTTCGTCACAAAAGGTAACAAGGAGGAGGAAACATTGCATGACATAAGTAGGGATGGCCTGAGCGACTGCCTTAATGAGAACTTCCTTCCCTGCCTAGTTTAAAAACTTAGCTCTCCAACCACTTAGTTTATTCTGGACTCGTTCCTTGATGAAAGCTAAGGCCTCCTTTTTGCTAAGTCCCTAGAATGAAGGTAGACCGAGGTATTTGTTGTCCTCCTCCATTGGGCGAAAACCCAGAATGTTGGAAAGATGGGGCTTGAGATGGTTGTTGACGTTGGGGGAAAAGAGAACCGATGATTTTTTAGGGTTCAACATTTGCCCTGTTGATCTTTGGAAAAGATGTAAAATGCGAAGGGCAGCTTCGCAGCTCTTTTTGTTCACCCCTGAAAACATAAGGCAATCATCGGCGAACAGCAGATGACTCAAAACTGGTTACCGTCTTTTAATTCTAAGACCTTCAAAACTACATGTTTCCACCTCTTTTTCCGCAATCCATGACATGATGTTCGATATTAGGGTAAATAAAAAGGGGGAGAACGACTCACCCTATCTGAGGCCCCTCTCAGTAGAGAAGTCACCAAATTTCTCCCCATTTAAGACCATGGAGAATGAGGTGGATGAAACACATTTCATGATTCTGGTTTCCCACCTATCATAGAATCCCATCCTATTCATGAAAAAACAAAGAATGTCCCAATCCACTTTATCATAGGCTTTCTCCAAGTCGATTTTGAGTGCCATGATCCCCTGCTTCCCCTTTTTTGCACGTTTGACTACATGGAAGGCCTCATTGGCAAGAATGATGTTGTCGTGTATGGATCTACCGCGAACAAAAGCTGATTGATAGTGAGGAACGAAATCAGGGGGAAAGTTTTCAGCCTCGACGCCATGATCTTAGTGATTACTTTGAGAGAGAAATTGCATAGGCTGATTGGCCGGAAATGAGAGACTTCACATGGGTTTGATTTTTTAAGGATGAGGACAATGTTGGTTTTGTTAAGTTCGTAGTCCAGAAAACAATCGTTGAAGAAAGCGGACACCATCCCTATGAGACCTTCTTTTATGGTCTCCCAGAAGGTTTGGTAGAAACATCCAGGGAAGCTGTCAGGCCCAGGGGCTTTAGTGGCTCCCATATTAAAGACAACCCTCTTTATCTCCTCTTCAAACATTTCTTTGTTGAGTTCAGAGTTCATTGCTTTGGTCACCAACTGGGAATATAATCACCGAGGCATTCGAAATCAATAGATTGGTCCTTGGCAAACATGTGTTCGAAATGTTGCTGCAAGAAATTTGCTATATCCTCAGGTTCCTCGAGCAAGGATCCATCATCCTTTTTTATTCTGACTATGGAATTGATTCTTCGATGTTGGATGGTTGTGGCATGAAAGAATTTGGTGTTTTTATCACCCCATTTTAGCCAGTTAACTCTGGATCGTAGATGCCAATATCTTTCCTCGCTCTCCAATCTAAGTCCAGCCCTTTTTTCAGCTGTTTGTATTCTTCCAGCTCCGAGTCAGTGAGCTTCCTACCCTGGAAGTATTTAATCCTGGCCATCAAAGACTGCTTCTTCTTATTTTGTTGCTTTGTCTTTGTTTTGCTCTATCTTATTAGGGCCTTTCTGGTTCTTCTAATTTTCCTCCCAAAGTTACACAAGGTTCTCTCAAAAAGAGGGGAGTCCCAGCCTTTGAACACTGTTTAGAGACATTCATCATTCAATAGCCATTTCGTTTCAAATTTGAATTCCTTCTTATATTTTCTAGAGAAGCCCAAGGGGATGAGAATGATAGGAGCATGGTCAGAGGCTAGAGTGATGTCCATTAGCCCCAAAGCTTTTGGGAATACAATGCTCCATTCAGTAGAACATAAAATGCAGTCCAGTTTCTCAAGAATAGAGTTTTCTCCACTTCTCTAGTTGTACCAAGTAAAGCAGCCTCTTTTAATTGATAGTTCAATTAATCCAGTAGAATCAACAAAATCCGAGAAGCAATTTGCCTCATCGGGGTTGAAGGGGTTGCCCCCTTCCTTTTCCTCTTGTCTGGTCACCATGTTAGAGTCACCCATAACGATCCATCTAACATTTGGTGATCTTCGGAGCTGCATTAACCCTTCCCAAAAGCTTACTTTTCATCTCTATACGGGGGACCGTATATGAAGGTTCCAAACCATTCTTCTCCGTCAAGTAAGGTCACTTTAGTGTCAATAAAATTCTTATCGTGTTTAAGAATGGTAATTTTTGCTTCACCTGTCCACCATAGGGCGAGTCCGCCTGCAATTCCTTGTGGCTTCGCATAGAAAGAAGATTCCATTTTCATCTTCATTTTAATTTTTTCAAGGTATCTCTTTTTCTGTTTTGTTTCACTGAGGAACACAATAGTCGGTCTATGTTTTGTTACAGAATTTCGGAGAGCTCTAATTGTCTCCCTATTCCCCAAGCCACGAACGTTCCAAGCGAGGATGGTAATTACTTAGAGAAAAGGAACCAAACACAAGAAGGATCCAAGACTAGCAACAGAGAAGCACATAGGGTACATGATCTGACACCAAGTAACACAAAAACGGACCGACAGAAACGAGGGTCGTGGCAGCTGACAGAAGCCCAGTTACAAGGGAAACTTAGAAAAACGACCAAGCAAACACCAATGTTCAACTACGCTAACAGCAAGCGAAGGAGAAACGCAGGGTACAATATAACCAAATAGCAGAACAACTAAATATTCAATCCAGAAACATCTCAAAGAATAGGGGTAAAATCATCAGGGGAGGGGCATGTCAATAGCAGCACTTAGGGCGGAAAGGGATAAGGAACCAAAAAAAGAGATCAACGAGCTTAGAAGGAAAAGACGACAAGGTTACCTGACGGGGATGTCGAGGCGTCGTCGCTCAAATCGACGCAAACCAATTGACGGGCTACCTTCCGAGAGAACCAACAACACTGTTAGATAGGTGGACGCAAGCTGGGAACCCCTTCTTCAACAAACACAAACTCGAGACTCCACCCTGAATCACCCACTAAAGCAAAGTTGGAAACTGGCAGCACTGCTTGAAGAGGTGGACGTAAGCGGCAGCGGTCGCTGTTGAAAGCATGGCAAGATGAAGTAAACAAGCAGAAGAAGAGACCCAGTTGAAACCCAGAGAAACTAGAAAACATACGCCTATCCCCTTCTTTGATCCACCATTGCTGGACCCCGACCTAACTCACCCCACAGAAACGAGCTGGAGACCGTCGACGCTGCTTAAAGAGGAAACTGCCATTGTCCAAGGCAAAACAATCGAGCAACAATCCAGGTAATGTGGTGGATACGGAGGCTGAAGAAATCTAGGGTTCGTGCGAAAGAGAGATTGGGGATTTTTGTCTTCCTAAATTGTTTGAACTGAAAAAATAAATTTCAACCCCTAGATGTTTTGTTTTGGGACTAAAAATGAAATCATCACATTTTAGTTTAAAAGGCGTGCACGTGGGCTAAAGCACAGAACTCACGTGAAACTTTTGACCAGTTTCAAATTCTTAATATTTTATATTTGAATTTATACTAAACAAACACTTTTTATTTATAGGCTTAACTTATGGACATATATAGGATATTTGGATCCTATTTTGACCAAAATAGGATCTGAAATCTTAAATTGCCCAGACTAGCACCCTTATAGTGAACTCGCCGCACCATCAAGGAGAGTTTTTAAAATATATATATATTTTAATTCAAAATCACCTTGCACTAATGGCTAGTTTCAATTTTTTTATATCCGGTTTAAACATTAATCACGGGATTAACCTAATCCTAAACGAAACTCATCGTAGGGACACGGCGAGTTCCCTCCAACTTAACGACGTTTTGGGGCTAAGCATGACGCTATTTAAAATGATTGAACTCGCCATGTATACACGACGAGTTTGGCTTGGTAATAATTTACGTTATTTATATCTTAATACAAAAAAAAGTGTTTTATTAAAATATAACTTTCTCTGGAAGTTGTAAATTATGTAACATTTTGTAATTCTATTTGAATGCAATACTATTATAACTAATAAGTTGTAAAATGTTTTAAGGAAAATGTAGAAGTTGAAATGAATTATTTAATTTCAAAATTTTAATCCTTTAGGTGAACTATGTTGTGGCAAAAAGTTTGATCGAAATGAAGTCTAGTGAAGTTTCGTACTAATATTTATGTTAAAACATGACAACTTAATAAAAATAAAATAATAGATTTATGTTCGAGATGGACACTTTGGCATTCTATGACCTGGAAGTCTACAATTCCCGCAGAGTCTAGGTTGTCTGGTAGGCTCGCGCTCGCGGTGACTCATGTCATCCATATCATTCTAAATCCTTGTGGATCTGGGACGTCCGACTTTTTCCCTCCGTAGAGTTGGGCCAAAAAAATTGTGGTTCATGTGTGCTCAGCGGAGCATGCAGCGATGACATGCTCGCACGGAGTCTTTAATGCTTAAAATTTTCCATAGTCGCACAACATGTTTTGGAGATCCACCATGTACGATGTTAGGTCAAAACCTTGCATTGGTCGTGGTATCTCCTAGATACGGAAAAAGTCGTTACGCGACATTGGAAGCACATGCAACCCGTTGGATTGAACAACAATTTTCTGAATTTCGTGTTGTATCCTCGGGTGGAATGTGAAGTCCTTTTGCAACATAAAGGTAGCTTATTTGCCCAAGGTTGCGAACAACTTGCCCAAACGAAAGTGTGTAGCTTTCACGATGGCGGTCACTAGCAAATTTCAAACCCCCTTTAAGGAAGAATTGATTGCCTCAACCAAGTTGGTTGTCATGTGGCCATATCTAAAACCACCATCGTATGCATTAATCCATTTTTCTTTGGGATTTTTTGCAACGGACTTGTAGCCCAGATCATTCCTCCCCCGCAACTCTTCAAGCATTTGTTCAAATTTATGTTGAACTAGTTCATACACTAAGACACAACAAAGTGTACAAATGAGAATTAGGAAAAGTAGTGATAAATACAACAAATCTTAAAATGTGCCAATGCGTATAACGAGGTTGCGTTCATCATCCTTCTTATACCGACAATGGTAGTTTGCAGCAATGTGGCGTATGCAGTAACAGTGTTCAATGTTTGGAGATTGAAACTTTTTGTCCAAAGATTGGATCGCTGACTTGATCTCACCTCCTCGATCTGAGATCAAGAAAACTCGATCCTTTTTTATAATGTAATGACGTAACTTCTTAACAAAAATCCTGCAAGATTCAATATCTTCTCTTGGCACGAGTGCGAACGCTATGGGTATTGTCTTGCGATTGGCATCTTAAACAACGACTAATAGCAAAACTTGCTTGTATCTTCCATACAAGAATGTTTCATCGATTTAAACGACAGGCTTGCAGTTCTTGTACGCTTTCACACACTGCGAAAATGTCCAGAAAAGTCGTTTGAAATGACAAACATCAAGAACCACGCGATCGTTCGTGTAGTATTGTTCAGTTTCCAAATCTGCGATCGTTTTGGGGGTTGTATTTCTTCATGATGTTTATCCAAGTTAGGAGGTCGTTGTAAGAAGCGTCTCATTCCCCATGCAAATTCATGATTGCCTTGTTCCTTCCCCTCAAAGTCTTTTTGTATGATGGCGTGTAATCGTATACTGTATTAACATGCGCCCGCAATGCAGAAACAGTGATTCTAGGGCTTGCATGGACAATTGTTTGGACACTCCCAGCTAGGGGTGGGAATTGTCGGGTACCTGGGTTTCGGGTACCCGGTTCATCTGGGTACCTCAAACATCGGCCCGTGTCCCGACCCACCTCATCCAGGTACCTGAAACACCCGGGTAATCGGGTACCAGGTACCCGAAACACCCAGGTACCCGGGCAAACAAGTACCGGGTACCCACCATTTTTTTAATTTTATAAAAAATATACATACCTAATAAAAGTTCAAATTATATAATCCCGTCATAAAGTTTAATATTCGAATTATCAAACCCAAACAACGTTAAAATCCATATTCCTAAAAAATCACAAACAACATTAAAATCCATAATCCTAAACAGACAGTAACTTACTTGCATAGCTTTGTAACATGTTGAACAACAATGTTGGTTAAGAAAGGTTTTTTATTTTCCCTAACTTTTGTTAAGCTTGATCAGGAGTTAGACCAAATTCTATAATTTGATCACGTGTTCCTAAATGAAATTCCTAGGAAACTAATGAACAAGCCACAAATTCTTTGAATAGAAGTTCAACAATTCACATAATCCATAAATTCTTTTGCAATATCCATAAATTAAAAAGTGTTTTTCAGTTTTCAGTTTTCACCTGCTTAGGCTGATGGACGAGCGAACTGGAACTGATGATTCAACTCAACGTTGATACTTTCGAACAACGATAGAGGAGCGAACAACGAACGGCGAACGACATACCGAGTGGGGACTAGCGGTGACTATGAGTCTGTGACGACTGACGACGAGAGGGAGGAGGACCGTCATGATAGAGGAGATAATTTTAATTTTTTAGGGATTTCAAAAAAAATATTTGGGGAAAAAGTTGTGTGTTTCAGACTCAGTTTGATTTAATTAGTTACTCATCTATTTTTAATTAAAAATAATATATATTATAATTTATAAGTAATTAAAATATAATATATATATATATAATCGGGTAGTCGGGTACCCGACTGGAACCGAATTTTCAGCCCAGGCTTGACCCGAGTACCTGGGATAAATACCGGGCCAGGTATCTGACCCGAGAAAACAAAAAAATCGGGTAATTACCCGTCTAATTTGATTCGGGTCATCGGATATTTGGGCCAAGTCAATCGGGTCGGGTAATTTTGCCCACCCCTACTCCTGGCGATGGCTTTAGAGTCCAAGTTTAGATGATCCTGCCTATAACCGACGACACAACAAGTATGAGCGACGTTGTAAACTATGATCTCCCAGATTTTGTATTTCCTTTTCATCTTGTTGACTCGCACCTTCCAGTTGCATCCCTATGTCGATTTCTGTCTATATTAACATACATATTTCTTTGAGGTCAAGTACATCACCTTGGAGTGAACACCGTAACGTATGTTGTAGTTTTTAACAATAACTTTCGCTTCATCGCTTGTTTTGAACTACCTCCCTTTCCACAAGTCATCTTTTTTTATTACAAAGTAAAAACCGTCAAAACCCACGTTAGGCACGTCAGGGAACTCTTGCACATCTATTGTCGCCAAGTCGATGTCGTGCATGTGCGACGGAGGCTCGTACGGTGTTAGGGCACTACTACTTGCAACATGTGCCAATTGATTTTTATTGAAGTTTCCAAGAGCGTCGTCAACATTATCAGTGTTACTTTCAGTTTCAGAGGAAAAATCGGCAGCAACATCTTCAGGCTCCACGAATAACCCAACCTCAGCACCATCGAGGCCACGCTCTTGAATCGATTCTTTTGGGGATGTGTAGCCTTCATCAACATCAGTGGATGTATGGGCAGGTGCAAAAGTCATAGTTGTAGACCCGAGCTAAAATTAGGAGGAGAGTATGTTGTCTCATTCAGATAGAAGGATGCAGCACGAGAGTGTCGCCCCCCTGAAAAACTTGATCCACCAAGTCTCAGTTGATGCACATCAACGTATGGGTTAAATGTGGAGTGTTGAGTTGATGGTTGTTCGACGTTTAGGTCAAAGAAGTTGGCGGACGAGTGTCGTGATGTTGAGCATACAAGTTCATCATGAAATGTAGGGGGTATAAGCACGAACGCCAAGATTATAATCCCCAATCAAAGAGTTGAAATCATATGTTGTCGCCTGAGTTGTGACTCGGTTTTCATTGTCACCTGCTACGTCTCTATTAAAATCTATATACAAGTAGAAAATTTCCTCTCTGTACCCTATATGTGTGTCGACCATTGCTTCAACATCGTCTTCATTATCAATTCTCATTGTACCGTATATCACTGAAAAAAAGGATGCCTGGAACCTGTAATAGAGAGCTTGTAATGATCTGTTACGCCCGACAGGTACTCGCCGTTTGATCTTCTTGACTATCTCTTCAAAAGGAACGATGCGAATGAATTTGACACGAAATTTTTTTCGTGCTCAAAGTTTTCCACGGTATTATCTCCCATAAAGTTGCCATCGTAGTATACGATTGCTGAGAATGGTGTTGGTGCCATTGTAAATCGATGTTTTTATGAGATTAAGAAATTTTGGGAGTTTGTTGGAGAAATTTGAGGGTTTGTTTGAGAGTTGTGGAAAATGAGAAATAGATTAGCGAGTAAAAACTTAATGAGTTTATGAACTCGCCATGTATATACGGCTAATTCCCTTAACGTAATCTTTGTAAATTACGTTCCTATTGGAAATGTAAACCTACATTGTTATTTTAATTCTGCGCAACAAATTGTGAAATGATGAGCCAAACTAGCCTTTCATAGATGACGAGTTTTGCTTTTCATGTCACAGTTTGTTGTTCAACTAGTATAATATACGAAGACACGACGGGTGTAACTTATCTTACATGCAAAGCGGGTTTATGTTAGAATGCCCAACTATAAATAATTGGTAACATGATGTTCGATTGTTTAAAACCTCGATTTCAAAATTTTATACTTTAAAAGTCTTTAAATGCATTCAAAATCGGGGTCATTTTATGTATTAATGGCACCTAGTTGCAGGAGCAAAGTTTTCCTTACAACATTAACCAAGCTGAGGGAGAACATGGTGTAAATGGCCAGCCGATTTCTTACATGGAGTAGCCCAAACCGCCCATTGGGCGGAATCAGTGACATTTGCATATTCCTTGTTGAGTAACTCTGTGTCACACCCATTGTATCTCTCAAGTTTTTTGTGTTTAGGGGGGTATGTTAACAAAGACTTCGTAAAACACATACCTCTTCATACTCATTTTAATGCATTGAAAGAAGCATATAATACAAGTTTATTAAATTTATAGAATTTTGTACGTATTATAACTGTATTAAATTTTTTACTCGTTGCCTACTTTGTGAAGAGAACTCCCATAAGGGTGTTTAGGCGTGTTTTACGTCGCCTCATGATATTTTTGGACAAATTTTTTATGTTAACATCAAGTACAAATGTTTATCTATACGACTACGCATCCACCGTTCGACCCAACCTTCAAAAACCGCTTCTAAACATGTGATGGAAACCCTACCAAGAGAACTTCCATAAAGATGTTTAGCTGCGTTTTACGCCGCCTCCGGATGTTTTTTCGGCCAAATTTTTTACGTTAATATCAAGTACACATGTTTATCTATACGACTACGCATCCGTCGTTTGGTCCAACATTCAAAAACTACTCCGAAACATGTGTTGAAAACCTTACCAAGAGAACTCCTATAGGAGTGTTTAGGGGGAAAGTCGTGTTTAGGCATGTTTTACGCTGCATCCGGATGTTTTTTCAGCTAAATTTTTTGCGTTAATATCAAGTACATGTGTTTATCTATACGATTACGTGTCCACCATTTGGTCCAACATTCAAAAATTGCTCTGAAACATGCGTTGAAAATCCTACCAAGAGAACTCCTATAGGGGTGTTTAGGGGGATAGCCGTGTTTAGGCACATTTTACGCTGCCTCTAGATGTTTTTTTAGCCGAATATTTTACGTTAACATCAAGTACAAGTGTTTATATATACGACTATGCGTCCGTCATTCGGTCTAACATTAAAAACTGCTATGAAACATACGTTGAAAACCCTACCAAGTGTGTTTAAGCGCGTTTTACGCCTCCTCTGGATATTTTTTCAGTCAAAATTTTTACGTTAACTTCAAGTACAAGTGTTTTGCTATACGACCACGTGTTTGCCATTCAATCCAATATCCATAAACCGTTTCGGAACATGCGTTGAAAACCCTACCAAGAGAACACTGCAAAAATGTTGTTGAGAGGCTGGGAAAGAGGAAATGACGGGCAAAACTCGCAGGACATGCACGGCGAGTTTCACCCGTCATTTCAATTCCCAGCATAAATATAGCACTCCTAAGTCAATAAATTAGTTTCCATAACACAACTGTCTTCCATTATTTTACATTCCCCAAATTTACAAAGTTCACGCCACTATATTAATTATGTTGTACATTGTTTGTAACGCCCCGGTTTAGGGCCCGGGAGCTATCGTTGTTGATCTAAGATTAGTTTCGGGTTAAATTTAAATTATAGAGCTGATTTTTATAAAAGTTCTCATTATTTACGATTACGCCATTAATGAAAATTTTAAGAGGGTTTTGAAAATCAAAACCACTAATCTTCTTCCAAAAATCCTATTCTCTCATTCTCATCCCCTTTCCTCCATTGAAGACCTTTGAAGGTAAATTCTCTTTTCCTTTTCCTTGTTTTACTTAAATTTAACTTAAATTAAAGTTGTATTTGCAAAACCCATTGATTTTCAAACTTGAAATTTCAAGATTTATGAAAAGTGGGGATTTTAGGTGAAATCCCGTATGGGTCTTTTAGGGCAGTGTTTTGGGGTGTTTTTAAAGTTTATTTTGAAGTCATAACATGTTAAAAATGTTGCTTAATTATAGTATATCCGAAACTAGTCTTAGGGTGGATTTTAGAAGTGAAATAAGTGAGTTTTCTGCTTGATTTTGCGGTGAAAAGAGGGCTGGAGGTATGTGGACATTGGATAGGTGTTTTTAGATGTTATTTGATGATTTTGAGTGGTGATAGTGCTGGTTTGATTGGATTCCTGAAACTACTACTGTAAGTGATTTTTAAGAGTGAAAAATAAGAGTTTTTAAGGTGTTTATGTGGGGAAATGAAGGGCTGATGGTTGTACATCCTTAGGGTGATGTTTTGGACTTGTTTTGGAGTGTTTTAAGTGTTTAAATTGAGAGGTAATTGTTGGGTTTTGCTGGAGTACGAAAATGAGAATATTTGGGAGGAATTTGACATTGAATTGTTGAGAAAATATTGTGGAATTGTGAGATGATGTATAACAGTAAATTTGTGGTTGATTGAGAGGTTAATACATTGTTTTTGATTGGTTAGAAACAATGGATTTGGCCTTGGGTGGTTCGGACGTGATCCCGGGAAGTTCAGAAGCTTGACACGACTTTGTGTTTGCATTGGTGTGTGAATGGTGAGTGGAAATGTTTTGAAACTTGATTTGTTATTGAAATGGGTTCTTGGGGTTCGAGTGGAGCCTTGAGGGATAACCTAAACCCAAGTGTAAGTTTACTAATTTTACCTTGATTGTTAAGTGTTGGTTTATGAACAATTTTTGTGGATTGCTTTTACTCTATGTTTAATGTTGTTGTGTAGTCATTGTTGGTGTCGAGCCTCACGTGATGGTTGTCATTACTCCGGTGATGTGTAGTCCCGCCAGCAGTGACTAGTAGAAGACTCCAGTGATGTGTAGTCCCTCCGGTAGTGACTAGTAGAAGAGAACGTTGATGTGTAGTCCCATCGGAAAACTACTAGTCGAAACGGTGATGTGTAGTCCCACCCTGTTTTGGTTAATCATGTGCATGCCATGTGATTGTGATGTTTGTATCTCATTTCGTACTTTAATATGGTTTGCTTTTCAGCTAAGATTTATGTTTTGAAAACTGCATTTTTGATGTGTTTTTAGAGCTCCGCTCACTAAGCTTTATGCTTACGTTCTCCTTTTCCGACAATGCAGATCATTAGTGGTGAGTTAGCAAGGAGCAAGGAAAGGGCGTCCAAGCGTGTGGTAGTTGCTCAAGTATGGTTTGGTAAATAAAGTAGCATTTTAGGAATGGGAAATGCTACGTGTTTTAGGAGCGTGTATCTAGACTCCTTTGTGTTGGCTTTATGTTGTTAATGCTTTGTGTTGATGAATTTGTAAATCATGTTTATATTGATGCCTAAGTGTTTCGTATTTGAAGGTTTTTAACCATGTCTTATGAATGCTTTTGTTTTTTGTTGAAGGCATGTAAACCTTGGTTGTGCATTGCTTAGGTGAACGTATGTTTCTTTTGGCTAAATGGTTTTGTTAAGCATGCTTTATTGCCTTATATATATATCATGTTTGATGGTTTGATGTTTTGGTATATGCTGGAAGGATCTAAATGTAAGTCTTTTTCTTGCCTTGAATCATATGTATGATAAGTGTTGATCATGCTTGAAGTAGGGTGAAATACTTCAAGATTATGTGTATGTTTGTTGTTTCATGCTTCGTGTGGTTTGGGAGTATGTTTGTTGTTTCATGCTTCGTGTGGTTTGGGAGTATGTTTGTTATGGTCTTTAACTCTTTGTTGGTTTGCTAAGCATGTTCGTTTGCTAGTTTCCTCTATGTGTGCTTAGTTGGTGGTTGTTGCTTTGTTGTATGTTTAGACCGTCTCGTATGCTTATCCATAGCTGCTTGGTGAAGTTTGTAAGTTGGTATGTCGCTAGTCGAGTCGATAAATGCATCTAGAGTCGGGTCCTTGTGTTTTTAGCTGCCAAAATGATTGCAGTGCAGGGCGTATCGGTACGCACAAGGGCTATATCGATACGGTCCTTGCTTTGGGGCTCATTTTAGGCAGAGCGTACCGATACACGGGGGCGTATCGATACACCAAAGGCTCTCTGGAAATCTGAGAAATTGGCGAGATTTTGGCGTATCGGTACATGTTCTAAAGGTATCGATACAGTCCTTATAGTTTGGCCGAGAGAAGTTGACCGTTGAGGGCGTATCGGTACGGTCTTGCTGTGTACCGATACGGTCTCCCTGGGTTGACTTTAGGGCGTTGACCAGGTCCAGGCGTATCGATACGATCATCTAGCATATCGATACTGCCTGTTATAAAAGATAAAAATGGACTGTTTCAATTGCATGTCTTGTGGGATTTGTATCAGTGTATGTTCGTTGTGTGTCCTATCACATATGGTTTAAATTAAGGCCTCTAGAAAAGATAAAAAAAATAGGGTTGCTAATCGAAGTGAGGCCCTAGCGGGTTTTGCTTCGGTTTTCCCCTGTAACCTGCTTGGACCGGTCAGTCATCCAGATCGAGACGAGGGGGTTACATTTGGTGGTTTCAGAGCCTGAGGTTCCGAGACCTCGGGTAGGTAAGTGAGGTAAGTTTGATGTGTTATGTTGTTTCTATGTCTCGGTGAATGTTTTGCCATGTATGCTTGACGTTACTTGCTAGTACGGTGTTTGAAAGCATGTGTTAGCATGATGGTTGTGTTGAAGCGTAGTGTCGAGTTCCCATTGCTACTATTACTTAAGTAAAAAGGTTTTGAGTAAAGGAGTACTTTAACACCTTGGACCCTTGCTCTTGCTAACCCCATATATTTTTGTTTGTGTGTTTTGTTTGTTGTTGTATTGTTGCTTTTGGTAAGTATGAGACCGAGTCGTGGGCTTGGAGCTGGTAATCTTGAATCTAAGGTTTTCATAGGATGTGAATGATGAGAGAGTTCATCGCTCTAGTTCAGGGCAGTATGGCCATACCAAAGTTTGAGGTATAGTTTTTCCGTTGGGTCAGCGTGCATATGAGTTGGTTCATGTTGAGAAAGAACAATGTGACCGATCGTGATATGAGTTGGCAAAAGAAGTGAAGACCTGAGAGTTGGCTTCAGAATGATATCGATGTTATAGTAGGTAATTTCTCGATATAGTCATTGAGTTTGTTTTCTCTGATTAATTCTAGATCTACGCATTCTTATATTTTGAGTGAGCATGCAAGGTTGTTGAATTTACCTTGTGAGGTACTAGAGGTAGGTGTTAGTGTTACTAGCTCCTTCGGGGATACAGTTGTGGTCAGAAAGATGTACAAAAGATGCATGTTGGTGGTTTAGGGTCACGTGTTTTCAGTAGATGTGATGGAATTGCCTTTTACGGTTTTGATGTGATACTGGGCACAAATTGGCTTGTAGAACATAGAGTTAGGGTAGACTTTGAGACAAAGAGAGTTTTCTTAAAGCTTGTGAATGACTATGAAATTGTAGTAGTGTGTGAGAATGTAAAGTTCTTATCGAATGTATTTTCGGCCTTAGAGGGTCAGAGGTTAGTGAAGTTGGGTTGCGAGGCGTACTTGGCCTACGTGATGAATCCGAACATGAATGGAGTTAGACCTCAGGATGTTAGAATAGTGTGTGATCTTTCGAGTGTGTTTCCGGAAGAATTGCTTGGGTTGTCGCCCGATAGAGAAGTAGAGTTTGCTATAGAGCTGTATACAGATTCTGCTCTTGTTTCAATTACTCCATACAGTATGGCACCGAAAGAATTGAGAGAGTTGAAGACTCAGTTGCAAGAGTTGTCAGATAGAGGTTTTATCCGTCCGAGTTCTTCGCCTTGGGGCGCACCTGTATTGTTTGTGAAGAAGAAAGACGATAGTATGGGAATGTGCATCGATTATAGACAATTGAAATCAGTTGACAGTGAAGAACAAGTATCTCTTGCCGCGTATCGATGACTTGTTAACCAATTGAGAGGGGCATCAGTCTTTTCAAAGATAGATTTGAGATCCGAGTATTACCAGTTGAAGGTAAAAGAGGTTAATGTTCCGAGGATAGCTTTTAGGACTAGATATGGTCACTATGAGTTCTTAGTTATGTCGTCTAGGTTGACAACTGCAGCGGCTGCTTTCATGGACATGATGAATAGGATTTTCCATCATTACTTAGACCATTTTGTGGTTGTTTTCGTAGATGAAATTTTGGTGTATTCGCGTACCGAGGAAGACCATGGCCGGCATTTGAGGATAGTTTTACAGACCTTGTTAGACAACCAGTTGTATGCAAAGTTGAGTAAGTGCGAGTTCTAGATTCGAGAAGTAGTCTTCCTAGGACATGTAGTGTCAGCCGATGGGATTAGAGTTGATCCGAAAAAGATAGAAGCCATTATTGAGAGAAAGCAACTGAAGTCTGTGACAGAGATTCGTAGTTTTCTAGGCTAGTCGGATACTATAGGAGGTTTGTGAATGGTTTCTCGAAGATAGCCGCTCCTTTGACAAAGTTACTTCAGAAGAATGTTCAGTTTGAGTGGTCAAATGCGAGACAGCAAGCCTTTGAGGAATTGAAAGAAGCCTTGACCAATGCATCGATTTTGATTCAGCTAGAGTCGGGGAAGGACTATGTGATCTACAGTGATGCTTCATACGTAGGTTTAGGTTGTGTGCTCACGCAAGACAGAAGAGTGGTGGCTTATGCCTCGAGACAGTTGAGGACTCACGAGCGTAATTATTCGACGCATGATATAGACTTAGCTGCAGTTGTGTTTGCTTTGAAGAAGATTCAAAGGCATTACCTGTATGGTGAGAAATGTTCAGTGTACACGGATCACAAGAGTCTAAAGTATATCATGACACAGACAGAGTTGAATCTTAGACAATATAGGTGGTTAAAATTGCTTAAGGACTATGATCTCAAGATTGAGTATGATCCGGGAGAGCCAACGTAGTAGTCGATGCTTTAAGTAGAAAAGTGGCAGTTGAATTGCGAGCTATGTTCGCTAGATTGAGCTTGTCGAGTGATGGTGGTTTAGTGGTCGAACTTTAGGTTAGACCTACGTTGAGCCAGATGATTAGAGAGAAACAGTTGCAAGACAGATCTTTGGCACCTCACGTGCAAAATATAGCGGAAGGAAGACATACAAAATGCAGTTTCAGAGATGATGAGGTTTTGTGTTTCAGAGACAGAATAGTTGTGCCGAATGACGATGATTTGTGACGTACTATTTTGAGTGAAGCTCATAACAGTTTATTGGCTATACATCCGGATAGTACAAAGATGTATCGTGGGTTGTAAGATAAGTACTATTAATTGGTCTGAAAAGAGATGTTGCCGATTTTTGTGAGCAAGTGCATGGCTTGTCAGTGTGTTAAGGCAGAACATCAATTTCCGTCTGGTTTGTTACGGTCGTTGAGAATTTCAGAATGGAAGTGAGGAAATATTACTATGGACTTCGTAACAGGTTTGCCTTTGACTCCTTCTAAGAAGAATTCAATTTGGGTGATTGTTGACCGTTTCACAAAGTGTGCTCATTTCATAGTCATTCATACGACCTACTTTCTAGATAAGTTGGCCGATTTGTACATTAGTGAGATTGTGAGATTGCATGGTGTGTCGAATTCGATTGTGTCAGGTAGAAATTCGAGGTTTACAGCTAGATTTTGGAGAATGTCTGCATAATGCTTTTGGTACCCATATGAATTTTAGTATATCGTATCGCCCTCAATCCGATGATCAGTCAGAGAGAGATATTCAAATATTAGAGGACGTGTTAAGATGTGTATTATTGACCTTCAGTGTTGCGTGAGAGATCTATCGAGCTTGTTAGGGTTAAGTAGTGACACAGAGGTGTGGAAAAAGCCGCTTGGGGTAGAGAAAGGAAGATATGGAGAAACGGGTTCCGTATCACTTTCCGTCAGGTAATTTCGAGGATGAAATTCCTTAAGTGGGGGAGAGTTGTAACGCCCCGTTTAGGTCCCGGGAGTTATCGTTGTTGATCTAGGATTAGTTTCGGGTTAAATTTAAATTAAAGAGCTGATTTTTATAAAAGTTCTCATTATTTACGATTGTACCATTAATGAAAATTTTAAGAGGGTTTTGAAAATAAAAACCACTCATCTTCTTCCACAAACCCTTTTCTCTCATTCTCATCTCCTTTCCTCTATTGAAGACCTTTAAAGGTAAATTCCCTTTTCCTTTTCCTTGTTTTACTTAAATTTAACTTAAATTAAAGTTGTATTTGCAAAACCCATTGATTTTTAACCTTGAAATTTCAAGATTTATGAAAAGTGGAGATTTTTGGTGAAATCACGTATGGGTCTTTTAGGGCAGTGTTTTGGGGTGTTTTTAAAGTTTATTTTGAAGTCATAACATGTTAAAAATGTTGCTTAATTATAGTATACCGAAACTAGTCTTAGGGGTGGATTTTAGAAGTGAAATACGTGAGTTTTTGGCTTGATTTTGTGGTGAAAAGAGGGCTGGAGGTATGTGGACATTGGATAGGTGTTTTTAGATGTTATTTGATGATTTTGAGTGGTGATAGTGCTGGTTTGATTGGATTCCCGAAACTACTACTGTAGGTGATTTTTAAGAGTGGAAAATAAGAGTTTTTAAGGTGTTTATGTGGGGAAATGAAGGGCTGATGGTTGTACAGCCTTAGGGTGATGTTTTGGACTTGTTTTGGAGTGTTTTAAGTGTTTAAATTGAGAGGTAATGGTTGGGTTTTGCTGGAGTACGAAAATGAGAATATTTGGGAGGAATTCGGCTTTGAATTGTTGAGAAAATATTGTGGAATTGTGAGCTGATGTATAACAGTAAATTTGTGGTTGATTAAGAGGTTAATACATTGTTTTTGATTAGTTAGAAACAGCGGATTTGGCCTTGGGTGGTTCGGACGCGGTCTTGGGAAGTTCAGAAGCTTGACACGACTTTGTGGTTTGTATTGGTGTGTGAATGGTGAGTGGAAATGTTTTGAAACTTGATTTGTTTTCGAAATGGGTTCTTGGGGTTCAGGTGGAGCCTTGAGGGCTAACCTAAACTCAAGTGTAAGTTTACTAATTTTACCTTGATTGTTAAGTGTTGGTGTATGAACAATTGTTGTGATATTGTGTGAATTGTGGATTGCTTTTACTCTATGTTTAATGTTGGTGTGTAGTCGTTGTTGGTGTCAAGCCTCACGCGATGGTTGTCGTTACTCCGGTGATGTGTAGTCCCGCCGGCAGTGACTAGTAGAAGACTCTGGTGATGTGTAGTCCCTCCGGTAGTGACTAGTAGAAGAGTACGTTGATGTGTAGTGCCATCAGAAAACTACTAGTCGAAACGGTGATGTGTAGTCCCACCATGTTTTGGTTATGCATGTGCATACCATGTGATTCTGATGTTTGTGTCTCCTTTCATACTTTAAAAAGATTTGATTTTCAACTAAGATTT
This sequence comes from Hibiscus tridactylites, assembly GCA_958450335.1. Taxonomy (NCBI): domain Eukaryota; kingdom Viridiplantae; phylum Streptophyta; class Magnoliopsida; order Malvales; family Malvaceae; genus Hibiscus; species Hibiscus tridactylites. The sequence goes on from OY288273.1 coordinate 77,168,679, forward strand.
ATGTTTTGAAAACTGCATTGTTGATATGTTTTTAGAGCTTCGCTCACTAAGCTTTATGCTTACGCTCTCCTTTTTTGACAATGCAGATCATTAGCGGGGAGTTAGCAAGGAGCAAGGAAAGGGCGTCCAAGCGTGTGGTAGTTGCTAAAGTTTGGTTTGGTAAATAAAGTAGTAGTTTAGCAATGGGAAATGATACGTGTTTTAGGAGAGTGTATCTAGACTCTTTTGTGTTGGCTTTATGTTGTTAATGCTTTGTGTTGATGGATTTGTAAACCATGTTTATGTTGATGCCTAAGTGTTTCATATTTGAAGGTTTTTAACCATGTCTTATGAATGTTTTTGTTTTTGGTTGAAGGCATGTAAACCTTGGTTGTGCATTGATTAGGTGAAGGTATGTTTCTTTTGGCTAAATGGTTTTGTTAAGCATGCTTTATTGCCTTATATATATATCATGTTTGATGGTTTGATGTTTTGGTATATGCTGGAAGGATCTAAATGTATGTCTTTTTCTTACCTTGAATCATATGTATGATAAGTGTTGATCATGCTTGAAGTGGGGTGAAATGCTTCTAGATTAAGTGTTTGTTTGCTATTTCATGCTTCGTGTGGTTTGGGAGTATGTTTGTTATGGCCTTTAACTCTTTGTTGGTTTGCTAAGCATGTTAGTTTGCTAGTTTCCTCTATGTGTGCTTAGTTGGTGTTTGTTGCTTCGTTGTATGTTTATACCGTCATGTATGCTTATCTATAGTTGCTTGGTGAAGTATGTAAGTTGGTATGTCGCTAGTCGAGTCGATAAATGCATCTAGAGTCGGGTCCTTGTGTTTTTAGCCACCAAAATGAGACTTGTAGTGCAGAGCGTATCGGCACGCTCAAGGGTTGTACCGATACGGTCCTTGGTTTGTGGCTCATTTTAGGTAGAGCGTATCGATAATCGGGGCGTATCGATACGCCAAAGGCTCTTTGGAAATCTAAGAAATTGGCGAGATTTTAGCGTATCGGTACAGGTCCTAAGGGTATCGATACGGTCCTTGTAGTTTGGCCGAGAGAAGTTGACCGTTAAGGGCGTCTCGGTACGGTCTTGATGTGTACCGATACGGTCTCCCTAGGTTGACTTTAGGGCGTTGACCAGGTCCAGGCGTATCGATACAGTCATCTAGCGTATCGATACGACCTGTTATAAAAGATAAAAATGGGTTGTTTCAATTGCATGTCTTGTGGGATTTGTATCAGTGTATGTTCGTTGCGTGTCCTATCACATAGGGTTTAAATTAAGGCCTCTAGAAAAGATAAAAAAAATAGGATTGCTAATCGAAGTGAGGCCCTAGTGGATTTCGCTTCGGTTTTCCCCGTATAACTTGCTTGGATCGGTCAGTCGTCTAGACCGGGACGAGGGGGTTACATTGTTCGGAATGAGGCTACCATAAATTATAATAGAAACTCCAATTGCTATTGTATTGTCTTATATTACGAAGTTCTGCTTACAATATTAGTTTTTCGAGAAATCGTGTGGTCTTACATTATTTGGAAATTGTGTGGTCTTACAACATTATTTGGCAATCGGGTCGTTCGGTTCGAGCTCGATTCGGGTCGGTTTGGTTCTGGTCGTTTCGGGTCTATCTAGAATCGGTTTAGATTCGGTTCGGGTTCAGTCTAATTCGGGTCTGTGATGAGTCGGATCCGGTTCGGGTTTGGGTCTAATTCGGGTCTATGAGGAGTTGAATCCAGTTCGGGTATTGGATCGGGTCAAAATCGGATAGGTTGTTTTCGTGTCGGGTCAATATCGGATCGGTCGCTTTCGGTTCGGGTCAAAACCAGGTCGTTCAGGTCAATTTCGGGTCGGGTCAACATTTGAATTTTTGGGTTAATTTGGTTTGTGTTGGGTTTAGGGTTTGAGGTTTAGTATTTATGGTTTATTTTAGAGTTATTAGTGCATGAGATTAATTTTGGTTCAACTTGTTAATCTATGCATTTGAATTTGATTAAATATTTAAATCAAAGCTTAACGTATCCATATGAAAATTTTGTGTATAATTATATTAAATCAAAGTTTATTATATGTAATGATGATGATGATGATGATGTCTGAAATGAATTAATTTATTAAACTTAGGATCTAATTGAGCTAACTAAAATCTAGAAGCATAAATTACAGACATAATTAAAATAATTCTAAAACTAAATGTGAAATTTCAATTAAATTAATCTAAATTGAAACTCAATTAAATTAAGAAAAAGAAAAGGAGAAAGACAATTGATAAAAATAGAGAGGGAAAAGACAATTTTGGAGGGAAATAAGCCACCAATTTTTTAAGCTAGATTGAAAAAAAAAAAGAAAAAGAAAAAGACAATTGGTAAAAATATAGAGGGGGAAAAGACAAAATTTTGGAGGGAAATAAGCCACCAATTATTTAAGCTAGAGATTAATTACTTTTTAGGTCATGTTGCATTTAAAATGTTACATTTTAGTACTAATATTTAACTTTAAGTTTTAGTTTAATTTAATTTAGTCACAAGTATCCCCACGGTTTAGACTTCGAATATAGAAATCCCCTCCCCGTAGTGATATTTAGTCTCTAAAAATTTACTTTTAGTCAAAATTAACTAATCTTTATAATTTAGTCCACAATTTCAGTTTTATGCTATATTTTATGGTGAAATTATAAAATTGATCACCAAGCTCTCAAATTTCTCTACTTTCAAATTGTCAAGATGGTCTTTAATTCCAATTTTAGCTATATTTTACGGTGAGATTGTAAAAATTGTCTCTAATTTTAGTTTATGGTTTAGGCTTTAGTGCTAATGGTTTAGGGTTATTAATTTTAGATTAATTTCTATGGCTTAAAGGTTAACAATTTAGGTTTATAGGGCTGAGTGTTAATGATTTAGGATTTATGGTTTAGTTTAAGGTTATTGGTTCATGAGAATAATTTCTATGACTTAAGGTTTATTGTTTAAGATTTATGGCTTAAGATTAAATATTGGGAGAGAAAATAGTACATTAAAATTCTAAATTTAAAAATTAGTAGGGACAAAAGTTTTATTTAATTAAACGTAAAATGACATAAAATGTTACTATACCACAACTTTGACAAGAGCAACGGTCTCTTCCATAGTATAGTATAAAAAAGATAATAAAACATATTTTATTTTATTATTTATTATATTGTTAAATATAGATAATATTAAAAATAAATTATTCATTTATTTTACCTTAATTTTCAGGTCGATATTCGGTTCAGCTTTCGGTTTGGGTAGCATTCGGTCGGGTCCATTTCGGTTCAACAAACAATTTCGGTTCGATTTCGGTTCGGTTCAATTTATTTCAAGTTTCGGGTCAACTTCGGATCATCATGTTCGAGTCAAAATCAGGTCTCGTTCGTGTTTCGGGTCTCTAGTCAAGTTTGCCAGGTCTATTTGGGATGCAACCCAAATGTTGCTGATGGGCCACCAACACATAATGTTGCACCCATTTTTGTTCCATGCAGGACCACTATGCTTTTATCATGACATATACGGGGTACTGCATGTCATATTCCCTGTTGATTGACCTCGTTTATTTGCATGAATAACCTTGTAGCAGCAAAAAAACAATTAGGCAATCATATCAATAAATTGTGGTACTGAGTGAATCTGTTGTATACTATAAAAAAATATTTACATGTACTCAAGCATATGTATTTATTGCGTGTAAAATAGTCTATCGCAATGGTAGTGCAAGTATACACGACGAAAGTAGTAAAGTGATACGAAGTATCGGATATCGTCTCCACATGGATTGGGCTAATAGCTTCACCTTAATTCACTGCACGAAAGTAAAGAAAATAATTGAGAAGTTGTCACGAAAATAATAAAGTAAACGTAAATAAAAGAGTAGAGATATCAAGATAGAGAGAATGGGCTGGTATTGAATTGCTCGGTAGTGCAGGTATTGCTAAGTCTCGAAACTCCAGTTCTGTCGTCGTTCCTGTCGCGGCAGCACCTGTCGCGGCAGCACCTGTCGCGGCAGCAATCCGTTGCTTATCGCGGCAGCGAATACTCAACTCAGTACTTCAAGTTTGGCAAGAATCCTAGATATGCCTTGGCCTATCCCTAGGTCCAAGTCTGTCGATGATCACGTCTTTGATGATACCTCCCGGCGTGAATCGAAGGATGAACACCGATGTGGATGAATTCTTCTTTAGCCACTTAACCTCGTCCTATCCCTAGGTCCGAGGTAGTTCAACTATAAGCTAGAGAACTTGCTCTTATTTCTTTCGTATACTTAACTCTCCCGATGCTAAGTAAATAGATAACCTCACAATGCTCTCCCGATGCTCTTGCAAGATATTAATAACCAAAATAAGAGAACTTGAAGTTTATTTTATTGAACTGAAAATTCCTAAAACAAAACAACCCTTGCAACTACTTTACAAATCAACCCGTGGCCCCATGGGGAATTTAGAACATGTTGTGGGAAGGAAACAGCTAGAGTTTTGGGAAGGAAGCTAGGTAATCGGATATATACCTCCTATGTCGAAAATTATGCCCTTATATAGGCTTTGGGTCCAAGTTATCTAAAATAGCAAGAATACAACTTTAATTGAAAGTACAATTCTAATAAAGACTAAATCTTCAAGGAATCTACTTTCCAGCCGTCATCTTTCTTGCTTGGGATTTTCTCTCCTTGAACTTTGGGCTTGACATTCCTTTCGATCTGGGGCTTGGAAAAATATGGTGGTTTTACACGACAGACGGGCTGAATTTTCTCTATCTGTCGAGGTCCACTTTGCTTCTTCTCCTAAAATTGTTGTCGTCCTCTGCTGTCATGGCGGCAACCTTGGCAGCATCGTCCTCTTTGATTGCTCGTCCAGTTCCAGCTCTTCTGCTTCACTGCCCAGCGCCTGCCCTTTCCGTCTGCTACAGCAGCAACCTGCAAAAACAGCTATTTTCAGTAGAAACTGTGCCTTTTAATATATTTGTGATGTTTTGCTGTAAACTGACCTAAATGCAATAAATAATGCTTGAATGCAGCAGAAATATGGGTTAAATAGGGTGTAAATAATAGAACTTTTACACACTCAACACACCCCCAAACTAAAGTTTTTGCTTGCCCTCAAGCACTAAGACCTAAAAGAAAAATGAAATATTTTTGTTTTGGCTTTAAACAGTGAACTTTCCCTTACCCGTCGTTCGTTCCCTGTGATGGCAGCACCCTGTCGGATAATTTAGGATCTTTCCGGAGTCTCACTATAGTCCTCGTGCAGTGTGTGCATGCTTGTGAATAGTTATATGCCAAGACTCTCTTAGTTTCACTAGAATATTATACTTTAGCTTGTTTAGAGTTTTTCTTACGAGACTCATTTTTTTCTTTTACTAGAGCCAGAATCGGGCACCTCTAGTTATTTCCTTTTTTTCTAATTTTTTTTTCTCTTTTCTACTAGAGCCAGTATTTCAGGCACCTCTAGTTAACTATCTAGAGCCGGTGATAGGCACCTCTAGAAGTTTTTCTCTGGTTATCTGCCTAGAGCCAGTGATAGGCACCTCTAGGTTTCCTGAGATTCTAGTCTCCTTTTTACTCTAAGTGCTAAGCTTTCTATTCTAGTTTGGATAAAAGAAGTCTAAGCAGTATAACAGTCACAATGGTGTTTAAGTTTTTCAGAACTATAGAAAGGCTCTACACTTCTCCTAAAAACTATCCTAAAGTCGCTGCCAGGACAGAGCTATCGCAACAGGTAAGATCAGTTCACAATTTTTAGCCAAAATTTTCAATATTTTCATTTTTTTTAACAGAAATGAACTAAGTAAAGACACAGATTTCAGACTAAGATGTACTCCATTAATGGAGGGTTGCCACCCCCAAGCTTGAAGGTTGCATTGCCCTCAATGCAAATGACAATGAAAAACAAAATAAGGCAGTACATCACAAAATATATAGCAGGCAGCAGAATATAAGGGAAGAAACTTAAATTTAGTCGTTGTCTTCGTTGTTGCTGCTGAGGCGGATCTGGCGGCAGGCTCTAACTTTCGGGGCGGGCTGGGGCACGGGGGAGGCGGATGTGTTCTTAGCCTTGGCCTCCCGTGGTGGCTGGATTCTGGTTGGGGAAATGTGAGGTGGTTGCTCCACAACCTGAACTTCAGAGCCGCTGCTGCTGCTCTCACTGCTGCTACTGTCACCACCTTTGCTGCTGTCACCGCCGCTGCTGCTGCTTTTGGCATGTTACCTTTGTCTTCCATCCGCTTTTGCCTATTCATAGGTGAGAACTCTTTTGACAGATTCCTCTGGATCGAAGGTTCGTTATCACTTGCGGCCCAAACAGAAGAGAAGGAGAACCCAGCAACAAAGGCATCTAGATCCTCCGACGCCATACGACGTTTTGTGCCTCGGGCAGATGGTTCAGCATGGGTGCTGCCTGCTGCTGTCGGGGCAGGCGATGGTGTTGAGGCCGTAGAAGGTGCCCGTGGGGTAGCAGCAGGTGTAGGGGTATGGGCAGGGTAGTGACAGTAAAGTAATGGGCAGGAAAAGTAGGGAAGGCAGCATCAGGAAAATTTAAAGAGTTTTGTATAAATGTTACCGTAGAGGCAACAAAGTCCCTGATGAAGGCCATTAAGCCCAGCTGTCTTTCCTCCAGTTTCTGAATGGCAGCTAATATCCAGGCGAAGGAGTCTGTCGGGGCAGCTGCTGCGGCAGCTGGTTCAGTGTATTGCTGCTCTGTCGTTTTGGCTGTGGCGGCAGCGGGGTCAAATGACGATAGAGGGGTTGCGGCAGTCAACTCTATAAGGCTGAGGATGTTCTTTTCAGTCCACCCTCGTCCTTCGACTATCATATCAGTGCGCACCTCGGGGACATTATGGCCGCGACAGAGCGAGGTAATGAGGTACGGCAGGTAGAGGGGACTCGTCGGTCTATGCGCACACTCTAAAATACTTTCTCGAATAAAGCTGCCCACATTAATAGGTCGTTCATGCATAATAGAGTGTATCAATGCTAACCGTGGTTAGTCAACGGTGGTGTTGTGGGATGACGACATGATTCTCTTCTTTATGAAGGCATTCCACAACTTTGCCTCCGGCAGCAACTGGGTCCTTCTCACAGTCCTTGGATTCTTTCTGTTCGTGTTCCATTGAGTCCCGGCAATGGTCAATTCTGCCATGACAGCGTCGTAGGCAGCAGTGTCTAATGTATTCAGGAATTGCTGGTGGGCGTCTTCATTGATACCAATGTAGAAGCCATATAGGGTATTGATGTATTCTGCTTCAAATGGCACCTCCTTCCCTCGAACGAACACTGCTGTCGTGGTCCTGCTGCTGATGGCAGCATAGAACTCTCGAACTAGCGTAACATTTATTTCCTCTGGCTGCTCCGCAAATGTTTGCCATTGTAAAGCTCTAATCTTCTGGGCTATAAATGGTTTGAGGCCCAGATTCTCCTCCGTCGGTGTGTAGATGAAGCCTCGCTCTTCCCACATGTCTCTGCTAGCAAAGGAACGTAGGGGAGTTGCTGTCGGTGAAGAAGTGGAGGCAGCATTGCGTCGGGTTTTCCTAGAAGACATATTTGTGCAAGGGTTGTGAAAAATAAAATGAAAGCAAATGAAAGCTAAAGAGGGAGAGTAAATAAGAAAGGTAGAAGTGAGTGAAAATGAAAATGAAACGAGGTTATATAGAAAAGGATTTGCTGCCCGTTGAAGCTGTAACGGCATGCGCGAATAACAGGCCCAATTGTTGTACGTTAGCGTGTCTGACACACGTTTCCACGTCTGTGACGTGTTTCCGCGTCTGTCGTGACAGCGTGATGACAGCCTATATTCTCTGCGTCTGTCGCGGCAGCTGTAACGATAGGCTTCAATATTTGGGCTTTGTTGGGCTGGTGGATGGATGGTGGGCTGAGTTCACTTCTCCTGTTCTTCTTGACTCCTTTATTTCCTAAAAACAATAAAAATAAAAACATTATTTGAATAAAATAAATCTTATTTCCTAATAAATAATAGATAATAATAAAAAATAAATAAAAATAAAATTTAGGTTAAATTAGGGATGCCAGGTGGGGCATCTCCTAAGGTAACCACTTCATGTATTCTTGGGGCTTCAGTCCCCTAATAATGCTTGAGGCGTTGTCCGTTGACTTTGAATTGGTGCTCGTCTTTTAATGATCGGATTGTTATGGCACCATGAGGGAAAACTTGTACGACTTGGAATGGGCCAGACCATCTAGATTTTAGCTTCTCTGAGAAGAGTTTCAGTCTAGAATTAAAGAGCAATACAAGCTGCCCCGAGCAGAACTGTCGTGGCAGCAACTTCTTGTCATGCCACTTCTTAGTTTTCTCCTTGTAGATTCTTGCATTGTCATAGGCCATTGTTCGGATTTCTTCAGTTTCGTTCAGATCTAACAGCCTTTTCTGCCCTGCCCTGTCCAAGTCCATATTCACTGCCTTGATCGCCCAATATGCTATGTGCTCTATCTTGACAAGTAGATGACATGTTTTCCCATAAATCAGTCGGTACGGAGACATTCCTAATGGAGTTTTAAAAGTTGTCCTATATGCCCATAATGCATCATTAAAAAGTAAAGACCAATCTTTCCTAGTTGGCTTAACCATCTTCTCAAGAATGTTCTTAACTTCCCTATTGGATATTTCAGCTTGACCATTGGTTTGTGGGTGGTATGCTATCTCTATTTTGTGCTTGACACCGTATTTCTTCAAGGCAGCAGCAATAACCCTGTTGTCGAAATGTCTCCCTTCATCACTGATAATCGCCTTAGGGATGCCAAACCTAGAAAAGATGTTTTTGTGTAAAACTCGTTGGACTGTCTTGGCATCATTCTTTTGAGTGGCGATAGCTTCGGCCCACTTAGAGACATGAAGATGGGAATGGTCCCATAAAATTAATCCCCCAAATGTCAAAGATCTCGACTTCTAGAATGTTCTGCAGCGGCATCTCGTTTCTCCTTGAGATGTTTCCCGTCCTTTGGCACCTGTCACAGCTCTTGTAGAAGATTTGCGCATCTTTATATAGTGTCGGCCAATAAAACCCTGACTGCAGCACCTTGGCAGCAGTTTTGTTGCCTCCCAAGTGACCTCCATACTATGAAGCATGCCAGTGATGAAGTATGTCTTCTTGCTCTTCTTGTGGTACACACCTCCTTATAACCTGATCTACACATATTTTGAAAAAAAGAGGTTCGTCCCAATAATAATGCTTAGCATCATTTTGAAACCTCTTCCTGGCTTGATAATTAAGATCAGAAGGAATTATTCCGCTAACTAAGAAATTAACGAAATCAGCATACCAGGGGAGTTCAGAAGACTTACCTGCCGCCATGGCTGTCGCGATAGTGATTGCGGCAGCAAAGAGCTGCTCGTCTGGGAAGGTCTCTAGTATGTTTGTTTCATCAGTTGGTAGACTCTGTCTCTTTTCTAATCTTGACAAGTGATCTGCCACCTGATTTTCTGTCCCTTTTTTGTCCTTGATCTCAAGGTCGAATTCTTGCAATAGCAGGATCCACCGTATCAATCGAGGCTTTGCATCCTTTTTTGCGAACAAATACTTCAGGTCAGAGTGGTCTGTGTGAACTATTACCTTCGTTCCAAGTATGTAAGAACGAAACTTGTCAATGGAGAACACCACAGCTAATAATTCCTTCTCTGTGGTGAGGTAGTTCACTTGGGCGTCATTCAATGTCTTACTGGCATAATATATGACATGAAATAACTTGTCTCTCCGCTGCCCAAGTGCTGCCCCGACAGCATAGTCACTAGCATCACACATAATCTCGAATGGCTGTGTCCAGTCTGGTGGCTGTACTATTGGGGCTGTTACCAGTTTTTCCTTCAGAACCTTGAATGCTTCAGTACATTCCTCATTGAAGTCAAAAGGTCGGTTCTGCTCCAGAAGATGGCATAAGGGCTTGGTGATTTTGGAGAAATTTGCAATGAATCTCCGATAAAAACCAGCATGTCCCAAAGAACTTCTAATACCCTTGACTGTGGTTGGCGGCGGCAGCTTTTCGATCACCTCTATCTTGGCTCTGTCGACTTCTATGCCACGGCAGCTAATCTTATGGCCAAGGAATATCCCTTCATCCACCATAAAGTGGCATTTTTCCAAATTTAAGACCAGGTTTGCTTTTTCACATCTTTCAAGTACCTTTTGTAGATTGCCTAAGCAGCTCTCAAAATCGTCTCCAAAGACTGAAAAATCATCCATAAAAATTTCAAGGAAGTCCTCCACCATATCATAGAATATGGCCATCATGCACCTTTGGAAGGTGGCGGGTGCATTGCATAATCCAAACGGCATTCTACTAAAAGCGTACGTTCCATAGGGGCATGTGAAGGTCGTCTTTTCTTGATCTTCCGGTGCGATAGCTATTTGATTGTACCCTGAATAACCATCAAGAAAACAATAGTAAGGCTTACCCGCTAATCTATCAAGCATTTGATCAATAAAGGGTAAGGGAAAGTGGTCCTTTCGGGTAGCTTTGTTAAGCTTCCGATAGTCCATACAAACTGTTGAGTGTGTAAAAATTCTATTATTTACACCCTTTTTAACCCATATTTCTGTTGCATTCAAGCATCATTGCATTGCATTTAGGTTAGTTTACAGCAAAACATCACAAATATATTAAAGGCACGGATTCTACTAAAAGATGGCTAATTTTGCAGATTGCTGCCATAGTAGATAGAGAAGGCGGGCGCAGGGCAGAGAAGCAGGAGAGCTGAACTGAACGAGCAGACAAAGAGGACAATGTTGCCATGGATCTGCCGTGACAGCAGAGGATGACAGCAAGTTAGTGGAGGAAAAGCAAAGTGGACCTCGATAGATAGAGAAAATTATGCTCGTCTGTCGTGTGAAAACCATATATTTTTCCAAGCCCCGGATCAAAAGATATGTCAAGCCAAAGCTCAAGGAGAGGAAATCCCAAGAAACAAGGAAGGCGGCTGAAAAGTAGGATACTTGAAGATTAAGTCTTTATTAGAATCTTACTTTTAATTAAAGTTGTAATCCTTGTTAACTTAGAATACTTGAGCCCAAAGCTTATATAAGGGCATAGATTTTAACCTAGGAGATATCATATCCCATACCCCATAACCGACATCTAAAACCCCTCCGCCGTTTACCCACCGTCGATATGTTCTAAAAACCCCCTAGGGTCACGGGTTGATTTGTAAAGTAGTTGCAAGGGTTGTTTTGTTTTAGGATTTTCCAATTTCAATAAAATAAACTTCAAGTTCTCTTATTTTGGTTATTAATATCTTGCAAGAGCATCGGGAGAGCATTGTGAGGTTATCCATTTACTTAGCATCGGGAGAGTTAAGTATACGAAAGAAATAAGAGCGAGTTCTCTAGTTTATAGTTGAACTATCTTGTGCCTAGGGATAGGGCAAGGTTAAGTGGCTAAAGAAGAATTCATACACATCGGTGTTCATCCTTCGATTCACGCCGGGAGGTATCATCAAAGACGTGATCATCGACAGACTTGGACCTAGGGATAGGCCAAGGCAGATCTGGGATTCTTGCCAAACTTGAAGTACTGAGTTGGTGTGTTTGCTGCCGCGACGACCAACGGACTGCTGCCGCGACAGGTGCTGTCGGCGACGGGCGCGACGACAGAACTGGATTTCCTAAGCATTGCAATACCTGCACTACTGAGCAATTCAATACCAGCCCATTCTCTCTATCTTGATATCTTTAATCTTTTATTTAAGTATTCTTTATTATTTTTTGTGACAACTCTCAAATAATTCCTTTACTTTCGTGCAGTGAACTAAGGTGAAGCTATTAGCCCAATCCCTGTGGAGACGATATCTGATACTTCGTGTCATTTTACTACTTGCGTCGTGTACACTTGCACTACCATTGTGATAGACTATTTTACACGCAACAAGTTTTTGGCGTCGTTGCCGGGGATTGGCAACATAACTCTACCTTTCTTTTATTGCACTTTTCGTTTTTATTTTTGTTTTTGTTTTTATTTTTATTTTTCTGTTTTTTCTTTGGTGCATTCAACTCTTGCTTTTCACAAGGTTTCTTGTTTATGCGCAGATCGAAACGAGGTGAAGATCCTGAGTATCCATTAGATCCGAAGGTCGTTCATTCAATCTCAAGAAACAACTTTGTCACTTACTAGCCAGGAACGAGTACCTTGAGGAACAGCTAGAGAAGATGGCCTACCAAGGAAACGACCCGCTCGTCGGCGATATTAACCCATCTGTCGGCGACCCGCCCGCAGCAGCCGGACGACGGTTCTGCCGTGACTACATGTTGAACGATCATGTAGAGTTGGAGACCACGCTGCCAGATATTGATGTTGATAACTTCGAGCTTAAACCTGTCATGTTTAGTATGATCAACAATGTCGGGCAGTTTAGTGGTGCTGTGACAGAAGATGCTAGGGAGCATCTAAAAACGTTCCAGGAGATCTGTGGTTCGTTTAGACTGCCAGGAGTTAATCCGGAGATACTAAGGCTTCGGTTATTTCCCCATTCATTGAGGGACAGAGCTAAAACTTGGTGGAATAAACTTACGACGGGTTCAATTAGAACTTGGGCAGATTTATCTCGTGAATTTTTATCTCGTTTTAATCCTTCGCATTTATCTGAGCGATTACGTAATGAAATTGCTACTTTTCAACAGGAAGATGACGAGCCAATGCACGAGGCCTGGGACAGATTTACTACTCTTCTACAGAACTGCCCAATGCATGGATTCCCCGTCTGGAATCGGGTAACTAAGTTTTATAATGCTGCCAACTTACAAACTCGTATTCGAATTGATTCTGCAGCAAATGGACTATGATTGGATAAAGATCCAGACGAGGCCTTGCAAGTTTTGAAAAATCTTGCCAAGAATGAGGAGCAGTTTCCGACTGCAAGAAGAGGGGGTAAACGGGTACTTGCTGTCAAGGATTATGAGGCCGACAACACTATGAAATCACAGGTAGCATTCCTTACTAAAGCAATGAAAAGGTTATTGAATGATGATGGACTACATGGATTTGCTGTTGAGGAAGTATGTGACATTTGTGAGGGAAATCATAGTCGGGATGAGTGCCCAATACAAGTAGAAGAGGGAAAATATGTTGGAAACTACAAGCCGAATTATAACTCCAACAATTATAATCCCAATTGGAGGAAGGATCCCAAATTTTCTTGGAATAATCCTAATAATGCCCTGAATCCTCAAGCACACAATCAGAATCAGAGAGGACCTCGATTGCTGACGCGACAGCAACTGCCGCCGCACCTGCCGTCGCAGCAGCAACAGCAGCCACCAGCTGCCACGAGCAGTATTTTGGAACAGACTCTGGCCACTTTTATGTCTCAGACCGGTACTTATATTGAGAATATGAATCAGTTTGTCAAAAAGACAGAGAATTTCATGGATAAAACCGAGATGAGGATGACAAATCATGAAGCCACTCTGAAATCCTTGGAGACACAAATGGGTCAGGTTTCTCAACATATTAAGCCGAGGCAGAATGGAGGATTCCCTAGTAATACTGAAAATGCTAGGCAGCCCACACATGAGCAGTGTAAGGCAATTACTACTAGGAGTGGGAAGAAACTACCAGGGCCGGAAAAAGAAGCTGAAACAGTAAAGGAACCTACCTTGGATAAACCTGCCGAGGAAGCTGCCCCGACATGTGATAAACAGACTGCTGCCGATGAGCCTGTTACGATAGCAGAAGCGACAGAGGAGAAAAAAGATGATTACCGTCCTCAGATTCGCATGCAGTGGGAAGGACGCATTGCTGATTATCGTCCCCCACCACCTTTCCCTCAACGGATACAGCAAGCTAAGCAAGAATCTCAACTTAAAAAGATTTATGATATTTTTAAGCAGGTTCATATTAATATTCCGCTGTTAGATGTTGTTAGGGAGATGCTCGGTTATGCTAAATTTCTCAAGGATGTTATGTCGAAAAAATCTAAACTTGGGGAATTCGAAACGGTTAAGATGACAGAAGGTTGCATGAGTATTCTTCATCGGCAGCCACCCAGAAAAAGAAGGATCCGAGGAGCTTCATCATACCTTGTGTAATCGGAAATAAATTCGTGGGTAAGGCACTTTGTGATCTTGGTGCTAGTGTTAATTTAATGCCAAAGTCTGTTTTTCAGAAATTAGGTATTGGAAAGGCGCGGCCCACGACAGTTACTCTGCAGCTGGCAGACTGCTCTTACGTTCATCCAGAAGGAAAAATTGAAGATATTCTGGTAAGAGTGGATAAGTTTATTTTTCCTGCTGACTTTCTTGTTTTAGATTGTGAGGCAGACGAAAACGCACCAGTCATCCTTGGGCGACCCTTCTAAGCCACGGGAAGATCACTGATTGATGTGGAGAAAGGAGAACTCACCATGCGAGTGAACGATCAAGAGATTAAGTTGAATGTTCTCCAAGCGATGAAACATGCTAATGTGGACGAGGAATTCAAGGCTATCACTGACGTTACCCTTGATCAACCCTGCATCGGGTCGGGCTGTCACGACATTAAATTTGGTCACTGCCGCGGCAGCCACCTACAGGACTGTCACGACAGCACTGAAGACAGCACCGACGACAGCAACTCCTCTGAATCCGATACATCTGATACTGAAGATCAGGAGGAGGTAAACTGGTTATGCAACCGTCCAGGTAAGTTATTCGAACCTTTGAATTATACTTCGGATAACCATTTAATCCAAAAGCCATCTACTATTGAACCACCTGCCTTAGAACTTAAGCCCCTGCCAGGGCAGCTTAAATATGCTTTTCTTGGTTCAAATGATACGTTGCCCGTAATCATCTCTTCTAAGCTGCCGCAGGAACAGGAACGGCAGCTAATCGGCATGCTAAGGCAGCACAAAAAGGCGATTGGATGGACGATTGCTGACATCCAAGGCATTAGTCCGGCGTTATGCATGCACAAAATCCTTCTAGAGGAAGATCATAAGCCGACTATAGATGCCCAAAGGCGGCTAAACCATGCTATGAAAGAGGTGGTGCGTAAGGAGATAATCAAATGGTTAGATGCTGGTATTATTTACGCCATCTCTGACAGGACATGGGTGAGCCCGGTGCAATGCGTTCCCAAGAAAGGAGGAATGATCGTGGTGACCAATGAGAACAATAAGTTAATCCCAACCAGGACTGTGACCGGTTGGAGGGTTTGTATGGACTATCGGAAGCTTAACAAAACTACCCGAAAGGACCACTTTCCTTTACCCTTTATTGATCAAATGCTTGATAGATTAGCGGGTAAACCTTACTATTGTTTTCTTGATGGTTATTCATGTTACAATCAAATTGCTATCGCACCGGAGGATCAAGAAAAGACGACATTCACATGCCCATACGGAACATATGCTTTTAGGAGAATGCCGTTTGGATTATGTAATGCACCTGCCACCTTCCAAAGGTGCATGATGGCCATATTCTCCGACATGGTAGAGGACTTCCTTGAGATTTTTATGGATGATTTTTCCGTCTTTGGAGATGATTTTGAGAGCTGCCTCGGTAATCTACAAAAGGTACTTGAAAGATGTGAAAAAGCTCATCTTGTTTTGAATTGGGAAAAATGCCACTTTATGGTGGATGAAGGGATAGTCCTTGGCCATAAGATTAGCTGCCGTGGGATAGAAGTCGACAGGGCTAAGATAGAAGTGATCGAGAAGCTGCCGCCGCTGACCACAGTCAAGGGCATTAGAAGTTTTTTGGGGCATGCTGGTTTTTATCGAAGATTCATTGCAAATTTCTCAAAAATCACTAAGCCCCTATGCCATCTCTTAGAGCAGAACCGACCCTTTGACTTTAATGATGAATGTACTGAAGCATTCAAGGTTCTGAAGGAAAAACTAGTAACAACCCCCATAGTACAGCCACCAGACTGGACACAGCCATTTGAGATTATGTGTGATGCTAGTGACTATGTTGTCGGGGCAGCACTTGGGCAGCGCAGAAATAAGTTGTTTCATGTCATATATTATGCCAGCAAAACATTGAATGACGCCCAAGTGAACTACACCACCACAGAAAAGGAGCTATTAGCTGTGGTATTCTCCATTGACAAGTTTCGTTCTTACATACTTGGGACGAAAGTAATAGTGCACACAGACCATTCTGCCCTGAAGTATCTGTTCGCGAAAAAGGATGAAAAGCCTAGATTGATACGGTGGATCCTACTATTGCAAGAGTTCGACCTTGAAATCAAGGACAAAAAAGGGACAGAAAATCAGGTGGCAGATCACTTGTCAAGGTTGGAGAAGGGACAGAGTCTACCAATCGATGAGACACACATACTGGAGACCTTCCCAGATGAGCAGCTCTTTGCTGCCGCAATCGCTGCCGCAACAGCCATGGCGGCAGGTAAGTCTTCTGAACTACCCTGGTATGATGATTTCGTTAATTTTATAGTTAGCGGAATACTACCTTCTGATCTTACTTATCAAGCCAGTAAGAGGTTCCAAAATGATGTTAAGCATTATTATTGGGACGAACCTCTTCTTTTCAAACTATGTGCAGATCAGGTTATAAGGAGGTGTGTACCACAAGAAGAGCAAGAAGACATTCTCCATCACTGCCATGCTTCACAATATGGAGGTCACTTAGGAGGCAATAAAACTGCTGCCAAGGTGCTGCAGTCAGGGTTCTACTGGCCGACACTGTATAAAGATGCACAGGACTTCTACAAGAACTGTGACAGGTGCCAGCGGACAGGTAACATCTCGAGGAGAAACGAGATGCCACTAAAGAACATTTTAGAAGTCGAGATCTTCGACGTTTGGGGGATTGATTTTATGGGACCTTTTCCATCTTCATGTGGAAATTTATACATCCTCCTAGCAGAGGATTATGTCTCCAAGTGGGTTGAAGCTATCACCACTCAAAAGAATGATGTCAAGACAGTCCAAAAATTTTTACACAAAAACATTTTTTCGAGGTTTGGCATCCCTAAGGCGATTACCAGTGATGAAGGGAGACATTTTGACAATAGGGTTATTGTTGCCGCCTTGAAGAAATATGGTGTCAAGCACAGGATCGCGACAGCATACCACCCACAGACCAATGGACAAGCTGAGATATCCAATAGGGAAGTTAAGAACATTCTTGAGAAGATGGTTAAGCCAACTAGAAAAGATTGGTCTTTACTCCTTAATGATGCATTATGGGCATATAGGACAACTTTTAAAACTCAATTGGGCATGTCTCCATACCGATTGATTTATGGAAAAACCTGTCATCTACCTGTCGAGATAGAGCACAAAGCATACTGGGCAATCAAGGCAGTAAATATGGACTTGGACAAAGCAGGCCAGAAAAGGCTGTTAGATTTGAACGAGATTGAAGAAATAAGAACAATGGCCTACGACAATGCAAGAATTTACAAGGAGAAAACTAAGAAGTGGCATGACAAGAAGTTGCTGCCACGACAGTTCTGCCCAGGGCAGCTTGTGTTGTTGTTTAATTCTAGGTTGAAACTCTTCCCAGGGAAGATAAAATCTAGATGCTCTGGCCCGTTCCAAGTGGTACAAGTTTTTCCCCATGGTGCCATCACTATCCGATCATTAAAAGACGGGCACCAATTCAAAGTCAATGGACAGCGCCTCAAGCATTATCAGGGGACTGAAGCTCCAGGAATACAGGAAGTGGTTACCTTAGGAGATGCCCCACAAGGCATCCCTAATTTAACCTAATTTTTATTTTTATATATTTTTATTATTTATTATTTATTAGGTAATAAGGTTTATTTTTATTCGAATAATGTTTTTATATTTTCTGTTTTTAGGAAATAAAGGAGTCGAGAAGAAAAGGAGAAGTGACCCAAGCCCACCATCCATCCATCAGCCCAATAAAGCCCATTTATTGAAGCTTGTCGTTCCAGCTGCCGCCGCAGACACAGATAAGACAGGCTATCAACAGACTGTCACGGTAGACGCAGAAGCGTGTGACAGACGCGTAACAGATGCATAAATGCGTGGCAGACACGTCAGACACGCCAAAACTCAACAGTCGCCCCGTTATTCACGCCTGCCGTTACAGCCTTAAACGGGCAGCAACTCTACCTCTATAAAACCCCGTTTTCATTTTTATTTTCCTCACTTCTGCTTATTCTTATTTGATCTCCCCTCTCGTTTTTCTTTGTTTTCTTTACTTTCACAACCCTTGCAACTAAAATGTCTTCCAGACGTACTCGTCGCAGTGCTGCTTCAACTTCTTCAGCAGCAGCACCTACCCCGCAGTCTTTCGCAACCAAGGAATTATGGGAAGAAAGAGGATTCATCTACATCCGAAAGGCAGCAAACATGGGGCTCCGACCATTCATCGCGAGGGCAATAAGGGCTCAACTATGGGAGCAGTTCGTAGAACAACCAACAGAATTAAATGACATGTTGGTGAGGGAGTTCTATGCTGCCATCGACAGCAGGACGGCGACATCAGTCACTGTCCGAGGGACGGAGGTACCATTCACAGCCGATAGCATCAACCATATGTATGGCCTCTATTTTGGTCCCAACGACAATGCCCATCAGCAGTTCTTGGACACCCTCGACTCTGCCACCTACGGTGCTGTCATGGCAGAGGTGACAGAGGAAGGAACGGAGTGGAATACGAGCAAGAAGAACCCCAACTCTGTAAAAAGGGGGCAGCTGCTTCCAGAAGCCAAGCTATGGAATGCTTTCATCAAGAAGCACATTCTACCGTCCTCTCATCACACGACGGTAGACCAGCAGAGGCTAGCACTCATCCATTCGATCATGAACAACCGGGCTATCAATGTGGGCCGCTATATGAGGGAGAGCATCTTGGATTGTGCCAATCGATCAACCGCCCGCCTCTGCCTACCATTCATGATCACATCTCTCTGCCGCTACACTGCTGTCCCAGAGGCCACCACCAATAAAATGGTCCAAGGACGAGGCTGGACCGATAACAACATTACCATCCTCATGGAGCTGATAGTTGCAACCCCCCTCTCCTCCTTCAACCCGGCTGCCTCCCCGGCAGAATCATTCGAGGAACCTGCCCCTGAACCTACCGCAGCAGCCGCCCAGACAGACCAATCTGCTCAAATCCTTACTGCCATACAGCGGGTGGAAGACAGACAGATGGGGCTGATGACATTCATCCGGGATTTCGCCAACTCAACGGTAAATTTCATTACCACTACTTTAAATTATCCCGATGTTGTTTTCCCCACCTTCCCTGCCCATTATTTCACCATCCCCACCCCTGTCCACACACCTACACCACCTGCCTCCCCACATGCACATTCTGCTGCTTCCACCCCATCACCCGCCCCGACGGCAGCTGGCAGTCCTTCGGCCAACACCTCCACCCGAGGAACGAAGCGACAGCCCTCAGATGACAGCGAGGTAGAACCTCCTATTCGGAGGAATTTGGAGAAGGAATTCACGCCTGTCAAGAGGCAGAAACACATGGCCGACAGAAGGCTAATGCCCAAGGCCAGCACCACCAGCAGCAACAGCAGTACTTGGGATAGCGGTAGCAGCTCAGACATCCAGGTCGTGCAGCAACCTGCCCAGCCTGCCCCACAGCCCAGAATCCGTCGCCAAATCCCTGTCAGCAGCAGCAGTGAAGACAGCGATTAAAATCTAAGTCTTTTATTTTCTTTTTACTACTGCCTGCTTTATTTATATTTTGTGATGTACTTGCCTTCATTTTTTTCTGTCATTTGCATTGAAGGCAATGCAACCCTCGAGTTTGGGGGTGGCAACCCTCCATCATTAATGGAGTCTTAGTACATCTTTAATTAATTGCTGTGTCTTTTATTTAAAGTTCAAAAAAAATCAGAAAAGACTAAAAAAATTGTTGGCTTAAGACTGTGAAGTAAACTTACCTGTCATGACAGCTCTGTCGTGGCAGCATCTTTAGGACAGTTTAAGGAGAAGTTTAGAGCCTTTCTATAGTTCTGAAAAACTTAAACACCTTTGTGACTGTTATATTGCTTAGATTTCTTTTAGCCAAACTAGAATAGGATGCTTAGCACTTGAATAGCCCCTAGAGGTGCCTAACACTAGCTCTAGGAAAGAAGTTTAGCAAAAGAAACTCAAAAACCTAGAGGTGCCCGAAACCGGCTCTAGGAAGCTAACTAGAGGTGCCCAAAACTGGCTCTAGTAAAACTTAGCTTGAAAATAGAAGAAAAGAAGCATGAAAATGTGTCTTCAAAAATAAACTTTGACATAAAAATTCGAGTTAAAAAGTTGAATATTCTAGTGAAAATAAGAGAGTCTTGGCATATAACTGTTCACAAGCATGCACACACTGCACGTGGACTATAGTGAGATTCCAGACAGATCCTAATCTTTCCGACAGGTTGCTGCCGTCACAGAGAATGAGCGACGGGTAAGGGACAGTTCACTGTTTGAAGGCCAACACAAAAAAATATTCTTTTTTCTTTTAGGTCTTAATTGCTTGAGGGCAAGCAAAAACTTGAGTTTGGGGGTGTGTTGAGTGTGTAAAAGTTCTATTATTTACACCCTTTTTAACCCATATTTTTGCTCCATTCAAGCATCATTGCATTGCATTTAGGTTAGTTTACAGCAAAACATCACAAATATATTAAAGGCACGGATTCTACTAAAAGATGGCTAATTTTGCAGATTGCTGCCATAGTAGACAGAGAAGGCGGGCGCAGGGCAGAGAAGTAGGAGAGCTGAACTGAACGAGCAGACAAAGAGGACAATGCTGCCATGGATCTGCCGTGACAGCAGAGGACGACAGCAAGTTAGTGGAGGAAAAGCAAAGTGGACCTCGATAGATAGAGAAAATTATGCTCGTCTGTCGTGTGAAAACCATATATTTTTCCAAGCCCCGGATCAAAAGATATGTCAAGCCAAAGCTCAAGGAGAGGAAATCCCAAGAAACAAGGAAGGCGGCTGAAAAGTAGGATACTTGAAGATCAAGTCTTTATTAGAATCTTACTTTTAATTAAAGTTGTAATCCTTGTTAACTTAGAATACTTGAGCCCAAAGCTTATATAAGGGCATAGATTTTAACCTAGGAGATATCATATCCCATACCCCATAACCGACATCTAAAACCACTCCGCCGTTTACCCGCCGTCGATATGTTCTAAAAAACCCCTAGGGCCACGGGTTGATTTGTAAAGTAGTTGCAAGGGTTGTTTTGTTTTAGGATTTTCCAAGTTCAATAAAATAAACTTCAAGTTCTCTTATTTTTGTTATTAATATCTTGCAAGAGCATCGGGAGAGCATTGTGAGGTTATCCATTTACTTAGCATCGGGAGAGTTAAGTATACGAAAGAAATAAGAGCGAGTTCTCTAGTTTATAGTTGAACTATCTTGTGCCTAGGGATAGGGCAAGGTTAAGTGGCTAAAGAAGAATTCATACACATCGGTGTTCATCCTTCGATTCACGCCGGGAGGTATCATCAAAGACGTGATCATCGACAGACTTGGACCTAGGGATAGGCCAAGGCAGATTTGGGATTCTTGCCAAACTTGAAGTACTGAGTTGGTGTGTTTGTTGCCGCGACGACCAACGGACTGCTGCCGCGACAGGTGCTGTCGGCGACGGGCGCGACGACAGAACTGGATTTCCTAAGCATTGCAATACCTGCACTACTGAGCAATTCAATACCAGCCCATTCTCTCTATCTTGATATCTTTAATCTTTTATTTAAGTATTCTTTATTATTTTTTGTGACAACTCTCAAATATTTCCTTCACTTTCGTGTAGTGAAATAAGGTGAAGCTATTAGCTCAATCCCTGTGGAGACGATATCCGATACTTCGTATCACTTTACTACTTGCGTCGTGTACACTTGCACTACCATTGCGATAGACTATTTTACACGCAACACAAACCCTCCAACCGGTCACAGTCCTGGTTGGGATTAACTCATTGATTTCATTGGTCACCACGGTCATTCCTCCTTTCTTGGGAACGCATTGCACCGGGCTCACCCATTTGCTGTCGGAGATGGCGTAAATTATACCAGCATCTAACCATTTGATTATCTCTTTACGCACCACCTCTTTCATTGCATGGTTTAGCCGCCTTTGAGCATCTATAGTCGGCTTATGATCATCCTCTAAAAGGATTTTATGCATGCATAACGTCGGACTAATGCCTTGAATATCAGCTATCATCCATCCAATTGCCTTTTTGTGCTACCACAGCATCCCTATTAACTGATGTTCTTGTTCCTGCATCAACTTGGAAGAGATGATTACGGGCAACGTATCATTTGAACCAAGAAAAGCATATTTTAGCTGCCCTAGCAGGGGCTTTAGTTCTAAAACAGGGGGCTCAACAGTAGATGGCTTTTGGATTGCATGGTTATCCGAAGTATAATTTAAAGGTTCGAATAACTTACCTTGGCGATCGCCTATCCAGTTTACCTCCTCCTGATCTTCAGTATCAGATGTATCGGATTCAGAGGAGTTGCTGCCGTCAGTGCTGTCGTGACAGTCCTGTAAGTGGCTGCCGAAGCAGTGACCAATTTTGATATCGTGACAGCCTGACCTGATGCAGGGTTGATCAAGGGTAACTTCAGTGATAGCCTTGCATTCCTCGTCTGCATCAGCATGCTTCATAGCTTGGAGAACATTCAACTTAATCTCTTGATCGTTCACTCACATGGTGAGTTCTCCTTTCTCCACATCAATCACTGATCTTCCCGTGGCTAAGAAGGGTCGCCCCAGGATGATTGGTGTGTTTTCGTCTGCTTCACAATCTAAAACAAGAAAGTCAGCAGGAAATATAAATTTATCCACTCTTACCAGAATATCTTCGATTTTTCCTTCCGAATGAACATAAGAGCGGTCTGCCAGCTGCAGAATTACTGTCGCGGGCCGAGCTTTTCCAATACCTAATTTCTAAAAAACAGATTTTGGCATTAAATTTATACTAGCACCGAGATCACAAAGTGCCTTACCCACATATTTGTCTCCAATTACACAAGGTATGATGAAACTCCCCGGATCCTTCTTTTTCTGGGGTGGTTGCCTATGAAGAATACTCATGCATCCCTCTGTCATCTTAACCGTTTCAAACTCCCCAAGTTTAGATTTCTTTGACATGACATCCTTGAGAAATTTGGCGTAATCGGGCATCTCCCTAACGGCATCTAACAGTGGAATATTAATATGAACCTGCTTAAAAATATCATAAATCTTTTTAAGCTGAGATTCTTGCTTTGCTTGTTGTAACCGTTGAGGAAAAGGAGGTGGGGGATGATAATCAGCAATACGTCCTTCCCACTGCATACGAATCTGAGGAGGGTTGGGTTCATCATTTTTCTCCTCTGTCGCTTCTGCTGTCGTGACAGGTTCATCGGCAGTAGTCTGTTTGTTACCTGTCGGGGCAGCTTTCTCGGCAGGTTTGTCCAAGTCTGGTTTTTTCGCTGTTTTAGCTTCCTTCTCCGGCCCTGGTAGTTTCTCCCCACTCCTAGTAGTAATGGCCTTACATTGCTCATGTGTAGGTTGCCTAGCATTTTCAGTATTGCTAGGGAATCCTCCAATCTGCCTAGGCTTGATATGCTGAGAAACCTGACCCATTTGTGTCTCCAAAGATTTCAGAGTAGCTTCATGATTTGTCATCCGCATCTCTATTTTATCCATGAACGTCTCTGTCTTCTTGACAAACTGATTCATGTTCTCAATATAGGTACATGTCTGAGACATAAACGTAGCCAGAGTCTATTCCAGTATATTGTTAGTGGCAGCTGGTGGCTGTTGCTGCTGCTGCGGCGGCCGCAGTTGCTGTCGCGTCAGCAGTCTAGGTCCTCCCTGATTCTAATTATTGTGTGCTTGAGGATTCAGGGCGTTATTAGGATTACTCCAAGAGAACTTGGGATCCTTTCTCCAGTTGGGATTATAGTTGTTGGAGTTGTAATTTGGCTTGTAGTTTCCAACATACTTTCCCTCTTCTAACTATATAGGACACTCATCCGAACTATGATTTCCCTCACAGATTTCACATACCTCCTCAACAGCAAATCCATGTTGTGCATCATCGTTCAAGAGCTTTTTCATTGCTTTAGTAAGGAATGCCACATGTGATTTCATTGTGTTGTCGGCCTCATAATCCTTAACAGCTAATACCCGTTTACCCCCTCTTCTTGCTGTCAGAAACTGCTCCTCATTCTTGGCCAGATTTTTCAATACTTGCATCGCCTCGTCTGGGTCTTTGTCCAATAATAGTCTGTTTGCTGCTGAATCAATTCGAATACGAGTTTGTAAGTTGGCAGCATTATAAAACTTAGTTACCTGATTCCAGACGGGGAATCCATGCATTGGGCAGTTCCGTAGAAGAGTGGTAAATCTGTCCCAGGCCTCGTGCATCGGCTCGTCATCTTCCTGTTGAAAAGTAGCAATTTCATTACGTAATCACTCAGATAAATGTGAAGGATTAAAACGAGATAAAAATGCACGAGATAAATCTGCCCAAGTTCTAATTGAACCCGGCGTAAGTTTATTCCACCAAGTCTTTGTTAACTCTTGGCAGTCTAAACGAACCACAGATCTCCTAGAACGTTTTTAGATACTCCCTAGCATCCTCTGTAACAGCACCACTGAATTGACCGGCATTGTTGATCATGCTAAACGTGACAGGTTTCAGCTCAAAGTTTTCAACATCAATGTCCGGCAGTGTGGTTTCCAGTTCTACATGATCGATCAACATGTAGTCACGACAGGACCGTCATCCAGCAGCGGCAGCAGCGTCGACGACAGGCTGTCTACCATCTCCATCTCCAACAGGAGGGTCGTCTCCTCGGTGTGCCATTGTCTCTAACTGTTCCTCAAGGTACTCGTTCTTGGCTAGTAAGTGACGAAGTTGTTTCTTGAGATTGAATGATCGTTCGATTTCCGGGTCTAATGGATACTCAGGATCTTCACCTCGTTTCGATCTGCGCATAAACAAGGAACCTTGTGAAAAGCAAGAGTTGAATGCACCAAAGAAAAAAAACAGAAAAATAAAAATAAAAACAAAAAGTGCAGTAAAAAGAAAGGTAGAGTTATGTTGCCAATCCCCGGCAACGGCGCCAAAAACTTATTACGTGTAAAATAGTCTATCGCAATGGTAGTGCAAGTATACACGACGCAAGTAGTAAAGTGATACGAAGTATCGGATATCGTCTCCACAGGGATTGGGCTAATAGCTTCACCTTAATTCACTGCACGAAAGTAAAGAAAATAATTGCGAAGTTGTCACGAAAATAATAAAGTAAACGTAAATAAAAGAGTAGAGATATCAAGATAGAGAGAATGGGCTGGTATTGAATTGCTCGGTAGTGTAGGTATTGCTAAGTCTCGAAACTCCAGTTCTGTCGCCGTTCCTGTCGCGGCAGCACCTGTCGCGGCAGCAGTCTGTTGCTTATCGCGGCATCGAATACTCAACTCAGTACTTCAAGGTTGGCAAGAATCCCAGATATTCCTTGGCCTATCCCTAGGTCCAAGTCTGTCGATGATCACGTCATTGATGATACCTCCCGGCGTGAATCGAAGGATGAACACCGGTGTTGATGAATTCTTCTTTAGCCACTTAACCTCGTCCTATCCCTAGGTCAGAGATAGTTCAACTATAAGCTAGAGAACTTGCTCTTATTTCTTTCGTATACTTAACTCTCCCGATGCTAAGTAAATAGATAACCTCACAATGCTCTCCCGATGCTCTTGCAAGATATTAATAACCAAAATAAGAGAACTTGAAGTTTATTTTATTGAACTGAAAATTCCTAAAACAAAACAACCCTTGCAACTACTTTACAAATCAACACGTGGCCCCATGGGGAATTTAGAACATGTTGTGGGAAGGAAACGGCTAGAGTTTTGGGAAGGAAGCTAGGTAATCGGCTATATACCTCCTAGGTCGAAATATATGTCCTTATATAGGCTTTGGGTCCAAGTTATCTAAAATAGCAAGAATACAACTTTAATTGAAAGTACAATTCTAATAAAGACTAAATCTTCAAGGAATCTACTTTCCAGCCGTCATCTTTCTTGCTTGGGATTTTCTCTCCTTGAACTTTGGGCTTGACATTCCTTTCGATCTGGGGCTTGGAAAAATATGGTGGTTACACACGACAGACGGGATGAATTTTCTCTATATGTCGAGGTCCACTTTGATTCTTCTCCTAAAACTGCTGTCGTCCTCTGCTGTCACGGCGGCAACCTTGGCAGCATCGTCCTCTTTGATTGCTCGTCCAGTTCCAGCTCTTCTGCTTCACTGCCCAGCGCCTGCCCTTTCCGTCTGCTACAGCAGCAACCTGCGAAAACAGCTATTTTCAGTAGAAACTGTGCCTTTTAATATATTTGTGATGTTTTGCTATAAACTGACCTAAATGCAATAAATAATGCTTGAATGCAGCAGAAATATGGGTTAAATAGGGTGTAAATAATAGAACTTTTACACACTCAACAGTATTAAAGTTCGGGAAATAGTGTATAGTAAGTTGTCAATTTCATTTTGGTATTCTAAATTTATCTTAATATTCTAAATGTAGTAATTTGTGATGTATGATCGATTGCAATACTCTAAATAGTTTGTCACGTGAAAAAAATTTAACGAACATAACAAATTTTTGTCAACTAAACTCAAAATTTTATTAATAAAAGAAAACATCCATTGGGTCCGAAATTTATTAAAAGACAAATATCTAAAATTAATAAACATAACAAATTTTGTGAACTAAACTCAAATAAATAATTAAACCTCTCTGGACTCTGCGGACCTTGCTCTTATCTCGGGTTAGGATTCTTGTTCCGAATCAGGTTCCTGGTCTTGGTCTTTTGAGTTTCAAACAAAGTAACATAAGCTTATCGTTAGACTTCGGTCGTCAACAGCAGTTTGTTGTTTGCCACAAACCACTAACAGTACTTTGAATTCAAGAAAACAAAATCATGGGAAATGGGATCACGAGCGGGCAACCTGTTTGACCTGTCAAACCACCATACTATGTATGACGAATATCTGTTTAGTCAATTCTCTTCGCTCTTATCCCGTAAGTCCACCTTTTCGAACTCATCCATATTGATCGGGTCCTCCGGCACAGGCTGGTGGTATTCGAACTGCCTAAGAACCCGATTGTCGTAAAACATCTCGACAATCACAAAATTTAGAAATGACATTACCAAACACCAATTTTTGGCATCCTCGTAGGCATCGTTTGGAATCACACGATGAATATCAACATATCATATGACATTCATCAAAACTGAAATATTACGTACATGAACATAAAATTGGATCAAATAAACTCAAATTTTAAAGTTTCGATCCGAAAGAAATTTTGCATTACCTGCTCTTCGCAATGCATGTCAATCTTCATTCTCAATGCGAGAATTAATTTTACATCCAACACTTCCTTTTTGAATTTTTTTGGTCCATCTACATATTACAAATACATAGATGGATCATGGTTTCTGTAAATAATATTTAAAATAATTATGGGAATTAACATTATTACCTTGAAGCGAGTGGGAATTCAAACGGAGGTTCGAAATAGGAGCCAGGAACGGAAGCCTGTACCGGGCCCATGATTGTATAAACACCACACACCCACAATATCGACGTTTATGAATCTATTGTTGACGTCTTTCGGGGTCGTTGCCTTGCAAAACTCGCGGTACAGGAAACCTAATATTGCAGATCCCCAACTGAATTTTTTTCTACCTACGACATCTCCAAGAACGGAAGGTACTGCATGTGCACGTGAGAACTTTATTTGTCCAAAATTAGCATACCAGTGATAAGGAGAAATTTATAGGCTCGAGCAGCGAACTCAATTTCCACCGCTGTGGAATTATCATCCACCTGAAAATCACTATTTAACCATGTCAGCTTTACACGTTTACCATCAACAGCATGCATCGGTGGAGTCTTCCCCAAATACTTGGAGCAGTAATCGTAAACAAAATAATTATCTGACCAACGACTGGACTGCCTGAAATTGGGACACTGAGATGCATAGAAACATCTTTGAAGATGATTGTGCACTCCCCACACGGCATGTGGAAGGTATGCGTCTCCAGTCTCCAATGCTGCGCCAACCCATTAATCAACTACGACACGGTTTCAAACTAATGAATCTTTGACATGTACCTAAAACCGGAATTCTCTAGAAATCCCATTATATATTGGCTTGACGGATCTCTCCATATTAAGCGAGGCCGAGATTTTAAATCCTCTTTCTACAAACACAATATTTAAATTAATGTAGCACTTTATCATTTAAAAAATAATAAATTAAAAGTTGCAAAAAAAAACCATAAAATCTTACCAACAATCCCATGTTTTTCGTGATGTAAGAATCTTGAAGTCTAAACAACATCTGTTGCGTGTAAAAGAGTCTATCGCAATGGTAGTGCAAGTGTACACGACGCAAGTAGTAAAGTGATACGAAGTATCGGATATCGTCTCCACAGGGATTGGGCTAATAGCTTCACCTTAATTCACTGTACGAAAGTAAAGAAAATATTTGAGAAGTTGTCACAAAAATAATAGAGTAAACGTAAATAAAAGAGTAGAAATATCAAGATAGAGAGAATGGGCTGGTATTGAATTGCTCAGTAGTGCAGGTATTGCAGAGTTTAGGAAATTCAGTTCTGTCGTCGCGCCCCTCGTGGCAGCACCTGTCGCGGCAGCAGTCCGTTGATTGTCGCGGCAGCAAACACTCAACTCAGTACTTCAAGTTTGGCAAGAATCCCAGATGTGCCTTGGCCTATCCCTAGGTCCAAGTCTGTCGATGATCACGTCTTTGATGATACCTCCCGGCGTGAATCGAAGGATGAACACCGATGTGTATGAATTCTTCTTTAGCCACTTAACCTCGTCCTATCCCTAGACCCGAGATAGTTCAACTATAAACTAGAGAACTTGCTCTTATTTCTTTCGTATACTTAACTCTCCCGATGCTAAGTAAATAGATAACCTCACAATGCTCTCTCGATGCTCTTGCAAGATGTTAATAACCAAAATAAGAGAACTTGAAGTTTATTTTATTGAACTGAAAATTCCTAAAACAAAACAACCCTTGCAACTACTTTACAAATCAACCCGTGGCCCTAGGAAGGATTTAGAACATGATGAGCAAGAATACAACTTTAATTGAAATACATGCCCTTATATAAGCTTTGGGCTCAAGTTATCTAAATTAGCAAGAATACAACTTTAATTGAAAGTATGATTCTAATAATGACTAAATCTTCAAGGAATCTACTTTCCAGCCGTCATCTCCTTGCTTGGGATTTTCTCTCCTTGAACTTTGGGCTTGACATTCCTTTTGATCTGGGGCTTGGAAAAATATGAGGTTTTCACACGACAGACGGGCTGAATTTTCTCTATCTGTCGAGGCCCACTTTGCTTCTTCTCCTCAAAATTGTTGTCGTCCTCTGCTGTCACGGCAGCAACCCTGGCAGCATCGTCCTCTTTGACTGCTTGTCCAGTTCAGTTCTTCTGCTTCACTCCCCATCGCCTGCCCTTTCTGTCTGCTACGGCAGCAACCTGCAAAAACAGCCATTCTTAGTAGAAACTGTGTCTTTTAATATATTTGTGATGTTTTGCTGTAAACTAACCTAAATGCAATGAATAATGCTTGAATGCAGCAGAAATATGGGTTAAAAAAGGTGTAAATAATAGAACTTTTACACACTCAACACACCCCCAAACTCAAGTTTTTGCTTGCCCTCAAGCAACTAAGACCTAAAAGAAAAATGAAATATTTTTGTTTTGGCTTTCAAACAGTGAACTTTCCCTTACCCGTCGTTCATTCTCTGTGACGGCAGCAACCTGTCGAATAATTTAGGATCTGTCCGGAATCTCACTATAGTCCTTGTGCAGTGTGTGCATGCTTGTGAACAGTTATATGCCAAGACTCTCTTAGTTTCACTAGAATATTCAACTCTTAACTCGAATTTTTATGCCAAAGTTTATCTTTTGAAGGCACTTTTTCATGCTTCTTTGATTTTTTTTTGTTTTGACTTGATTTCTCTATTTTTCAAGCTAAAGTTTTGCTAGAGCTAGTTTTAGGCACCTCTAGTTAACTTCCTAGAGCCAGTATCGGGCACCTCTAGAGTTGTTGAGTCTCTTTTGCTAAACTTCTTTCCTAGAGCCAGTGTTAGGCACCTCTAGGGGCTATTCATGTGCTAAGCTTCCTATTCTAGTTTGGCTAAAAGAAGTCTAAGCAGTATAACAATCACAATGGTGTTTCAGTTTTCAGAACTATAGGAAGGCTCTAAACTTCTCCTTAAACTATCCTAAAGTTACTGCCACAACAGAGCTGTCACGACAGGTAAGTTCAGTTCACAGTTTTCAGCCAAAATTTTCAACATTTTCATTTTTTCATTTTTTAGAGAAAAATAACTAAGTAAAAGACACAAAATTTAACTAAGATGTACTCCATTAATATGGAGGGTTGCCACCCCCAAACTCGAGGGTTGCATTGCCCTCAATGCAAATGACAACATAAAAATGAAAACATAAGAAGGCAGTACATCACAAAATATATATAGCAGGCAGCAAGAATAAGATAAGAAACTTAAATTTTAATCACTGTCTTCGTTGCTGCTGCAGAGGCGGATTTGGCTGCGGGTTCTGGTTCACGGGGCGGGCTGGGGTGGTTGTTGTACAACCTGAATATCAGAGCTGTTGCCGCTGCTGTCACTTCTGCTGCTGGCCTTTGACAGAGTGTTCTTATCTGCCATTCGTTTCTGCCTCTTTACCGGTGAAAATTCCTTCGACAGATTCCTCTGAATAGAGGGTTCATCGTCACTATCTGCCCAAACAGAGGAAGAAGAGAACCCAACAACAAAGGCAGCAAGGTCATCCGATGGCACTGGTCGTTTTGTTCCTCGAGCAGATGGTTCGGCATGAGTGTTGCCGGCTGCTGTCGGGGCAGGCGATGGTATGGAGGCGGCATATGGTGTTTGTGGGGTAGTAGCAGGTGTAGGTGAGTGGACAGGGGTTGTGACAGTAAAGTAATGGGCAGGGAAAGTAGGGAAAACAACATCAGGGAAATTTAAAGTATTTTGAATAAAATTTACCATAGAGGCGGCAAAGTCCCTAATGAATGTCATGAGGCCCAACTGTCTTTCCTCCATCTTTTGAATGGCAGCTAGGATCTGATTGGAGGAGTCTGTCGGAGCAGCTGTTGCGGCGGCAGGTTCAGGATTTTGCTGCTCTGATGATTCAGCTGTGGCGGCAGTGGGGTTGAATGATGATAGAGGGGTGGCCACGGTTAGCTCCATAAGGCTTAGGATATTCTTTTCCGTCCAACCTCGTCCTTTGACTATTAAATCGGTGTTGGCTTCCGGCACGTTATGGCCGCGGCATAATGACGTGATTAGGTAGGGGAGAAAAAGGAGGCCCGTCGGTCGATGTGCACTTTCCAAAATACTCTATCGAATATAACTGCCCACGTTAATGGGTCGTTCATTTAAAATAGAGTGTATTAAGGCTAACCTTTGCTGGTCGACGGTTGTATGGTGTGATGACGGCATGATCCTCTTTTTGATGAAGGCATTCCATAGTTTTGCCTCCGGCAGCAGCTGACTCCGTTTCACCGTGTGTGGATTTTTCCGGCTGGTATTCCATTCGGTTCCCTCTTCCGTCAGTTCTGCCATGACAGCGTCATAGGCAGCATCATCCAAGGTGTTGAGGAACTACTAGTGTGCATCATCATTGTGGCCTATGTAGAGGCCATATAAGGAGTTGATGTGCTCGGCTGTAAACGGTACTTCTGTCCCTCTAACACTCACTGCTGTCGCCATTTTGCTGCTGATGGCAGCATAAAATTCTCTCACCAGCGTCACGTTCATCTCCTCTGGTTGCTCCGCAAATGTTTGCCATAATAGAGCTCTAATCTTCATGGCGATGAAAGGCTTGAGGCCCAGATTCTTTGCCTTTGGTGTATAGATGAAGCCGCGTTCTTCCCACATGTCTCTGGTCGCAAAGGACTGTGGGGGAGTTGCTGCCGGTGAGGAAGTAGAGGAAGCATTGTGTCGGGTTTTTCTTGAAGACATATTAGTGCAAGGGTTGTGAAAGGTAAATGAAAGCAAATGAAAACTAAAGATGGAGAGCAAGTAAGAAAGGCAGAAGTGAGTGAAAATGAAAATGAAACGAGGTTTTATAGAAAAGGAATTGCTGCCCGTTGAAGCTGTAACGGCAAGCGCAAATAACAGGGCGACTGTTGAGCTTTAGCATGTCTGACGCGTCTGACACACGTTTCCGCGTCTGTTACGCGTCTGTGACGTGTTTTCGCGTCTGTCGTGACAGCATGGTGACAGCCTGTATTTTCCGCGTCTGTCGCGGCAGCTGTGACGACAGGCTTCAATATTTGGGCTTTGTTGGGCTGATGGATGGATGGTGGGCTGAGTTCACTTCTCCTGTTCTTCTTGACTCCTTTATTTCCTAAAAACAATGAACATAAAAAAAACATTATTCAAAATAAAATAAACATTATTTCCTAATAATCAATAACTAATAGTAATAAAAATAAATAAAAATATAATTTAGGTTAAATTAGGGATGCTAGGTGGGGCATCTCA
Organism: Hibiscus tridactylites; assembly: GCA_958450335.1. Lineage (NCBI taxonomy): Eukaryota > Viridiplantae > Streptophyta > Magnoliopsida > Malvales > Malvaceae > Hibiscus > Hibiscus tridactylites. Next base: position 77,201,165 of record OY288273.1, read on the forward strand.
TAAGGTAACCACTTCCTGCATTCTTGGGGCTTCAGTCCCCTGATAATGCTTGAGGCGCTGTCCGTTGACTTTGAATTGGTGCTCGTCTTTTAATGATCGGATTATGATGGCACCATGGGGAAAACCTTGTACGACTTGGAATGGGCCAGACCATCTAGATTTCAGTTTCCCTGGGAAAAGTTTCAGTCTAGAATTGAACAACAATACAAGCTGCCCTGGGAAGAACTGTCGTGGCAGCAACTTCCTGTCATGCCACTTCTTAGTTTTCTCCTTGTAGATTCTTGCATTGTCATAGGCCATTGTCCGGATTTCTTCAATCTCGTTCAGATCTAACAGCCTTTTCTGCCCTGCCCTGTCCAAGTCCATATTCACTGCCTTAATCGCCCAGTATGCTCTGTGCTCTATCTCGACAGGTAGATGACATGTTTTCCCATAAATCAATCGGTACGGAGACATGCCCAATGGAGTCTTAAAAGCTGTCCTATATGCCCATAACGCATCATTGGGGAGTAAAGACCAGTCTTTCCTAGTTGGCTTAACCATCTTCTCAAGAATGTTCTTAACTTCCCTATTAGATATTTCAGCTTGTCCATTGGTCTGTGGGTGATATGCTGTCGCGATCCGCTGCTTGGCACCATATTTCTTCAAGGCGGCAGCAATAACCCTGTTGTCGAAATGTCTCCCTTCATCACTGATAATCGCCTTAGGGATGCCAAACCTAGAAAAGATGTTCTTGTGTAAAAAATTTTGGACGGTCTTGGCATCATTCTTTTGAGTTGCGATAGCTTCGACCCACTTAGAAACATAATCTACTGCCAGGAGGATGTATAGATTCCCACATGAAGATGGGAATGGTCCCATAAAATCAATCCCCCAAACGTCGAAGATCTCGACTTCTAGAATGTTCTGCAGCGGCATCTCATTTCTCCTTGAGATGTTTCCTGTCCTTTGGCACCTGTCACAGCTCTTGTAGAAGATTTGTGCATCTTTATACAGTGACGGCCAATAAAATCCTGACTGCAGCACCTTGGCAGCAGTTTTGTTGCCTCCTAAGTGACCTCCATACTGTGAAGCATGGCAGTGATGAAGTATGTCTTCTTGCTCTTCCTGTGGTACACATCTCCTTAAAACCTGATCTGCACAAATTTTGAAAAGAAGAGGTTCGTCCCAATAATAATGCTTAACATCATTTTGGAACCTCTTCCTGGCTTGATAATTAAGATCAGAAGGAATTATTCCGCTAACTATAAAATTAACAAAATCAGTATACCAGGGGAGTTCAGAAGACTTACCTGCCGCCATGGCTGTCGCGGCAGTGATTGCGGCAGCAAAGAGCTGCTCATATGGGAAAGTCTCCAGTATGTTTGTCTCCTCTTTTGGTAGACTCTGTCCCTTCTCCAACCTTGACAAGTGATCTGCCACCTGATTTTCTGTCCCTTTTTTGTCCTTGATTTCAAGGTCGAATTCTTGTAGTAGCAGGATCCACCGTATCAATCGAGGCTTTGCATCCTTTTTCGCAAACAGATACTTCAGGGAAGAATGGTCTGTGTGCACTATTACCTTCGTTTCAAGTATGTAAGAACGAAACTTGTCAATGGAGAATACCACAGCTAATAACTCCTTCTCTGTGGTGGTGTAGTTCACTTGGGCGTCATTCAATGTCTTGCTAGCATAATATATGACATGAAATAACTTATCTCTCCGCTGCCCAAGTGCTGCCCCGACAGCATAGTCACTAGCATCACACATGATCTCAAATGGCTGTGTCCAGTCTGGTGGCTGTACTTTTGGGGCTGTTACCAGTTTTTCCTTCAGAACCTTGAATACTTCAGTACATTCTTCATTAAAGTCAAAGGGTCGGTTCTGGTCCAAAAGATGGCATAGGGGCTTGGTGATTTTTGAGAAATTTGCAATGAATCTCCGATAAAAACCAGCATGTCCCAAGAAACTTCTAATACCCTTGACTGTGGTCGGCGGCGGCAGTTTTTCGATCACTTCTATCTTGGCCCTGTCGACTTCTATGCCACGACAGCTAATCTTACGGCCAAGAACTATCCCTTCATCCACCATAAAGTGGCATTTTTCCCAATTCAAGACTAGGTTCGCTTTTTCACATCTTTCAAGTACCTTTTGTAGATTGCCTAGGCAGCTCTCAAAATCATCTCCAAAGACTGAAAAATCGTCCATAAATATTTCAAGGAAGTCCTCCACCATATCGGAGAATATAGCCATCATGCATCGTTGGAAGGTGGCGGGTGCATTGCATAATCCAAACGGCATCCTCCTAAAAGCATATGTTCCGTAGGGGCATGTGAAAGTCGTCTTTTCTTGATCCTCCGGTGCGATAGCAATTTGATTATACCCTGAATAACCATCAAGAAAACAATAGTAAGGTTTACCCGCTAATCTATCAAGCATTTGATCAATAAAGGGTAAAGGAAAGTGGTCTTTTTGGGTAGCTTTGTTAAGCTTCTGATAGTCCATACAAACCCTCCAACCGGTCACAGTCCTGGTTGGGATTAACTCATTGTTTTCATTGGTCACAACGGTCATTCCTCCTTTCTTTGGAACGCACTGCACCGGGCTCACCCATTTGCTGTCAGAGATGGCGTAAATTATACCAGCATCTAACCATTTGATTATCTCTTTACGCACCACCTCTTTCATCGCATGGTTTAGCCGCCTTTGGGCATCTATAGTCAGCTTATGATCTTCCTATAGAAGGATTTTATGCATGCATAACGCCGGACTAATGCCTTGAATATCAGCTATCGTCCATCCAATTGCCTTTTTATGCTGCCGCAGCATCCCTATTAGCTGTCGTTCCTGTTCCTGCAGTAACTTAGAAGAGATGATTACGGGCAACATATCATTTGAACCAAGAAAAGTATATTTTAGCTGCCCTGGCAGGGGCTTCAGTTCTAAGGCAGGTGGCTCAACAGTAGATGGCTTTTGGATTGCATGGTTATCCGAAGTATAATTTAAAGGTTTGAATAACTTACCTGGACGATCGCCTATCCAGTTTACCTCCTCCTGATCGTCAGTATCAGATGTATCGAAGTCAGAGGAGTTGCTGTCGTCGGTGCTATCGTGACAGTCCTGTAAGTGGTTGCCGCGGCAGTGACCAATTTTGATGTTGTGACAGCCCGACCTGATGCAGGGTTGATCAAGGGTAACTTCAGTGATAGCCTTGCATTCCTCGTCTGCATCAGCGTGCTTCATAGCTTGGAGAACATTCAACTTAATCTCTTGGTCATTCACTCTCATGGTGAGTTCCCCTTTTTCCACATCAATCAGTGATCTTCCCGTGGCTAAGAAGGGTCGCCCAAGGATGATTGATGCGTTTTCGTCTGCCTCACAATCTAAAACAAGAAAGTCAGCATGAAAACTAAATTTATCCACTCTTACCAAAATATCTTCGATTTTTCCTTCCGGATGAACGTAAGAGCGGTCTGCCAACTGCAGAATTACTGTCGTGGGCCGCGCCTTTCCAATACCTAATTTCTGAAAAACAGATTTTGGCATTAAATTAATACTAGCACCAAGATCACAAAGTGCCTTACCCACATATTTGTCTCCGATTACACAAGGTATGATGAAGCTCCCCGGATCCTTCTTTTTCTGGGGTGGCTCCGATGAAGAATACTCATGCAACCTTCTGTCATCTTAATCGTTTCAAACTCCCCAAGTTTAGATTTCTTTGACATGACATCCTTGAGAAATTTGGCGAAACCGGGCATCTCCCTAACGGCATCTAACAGCGGAATATTAATATGAACCTGCTTAAAAATATCATAAATCTTTTTGAGCTGAGATTCTTGCTTTGCTTGCTGTAACCGTTGAGGAAAAGAAGGTGGGGGACGATAATCAGCAATACGTCCTTCCCACTGCATACGAATCTGAGGAGGCTTGGGTTCATCATTTTTCTCCTCTGTCGCTTCTGCTGTCGTGACAGGCTCATCGGCAGCAGTCTGTTTATTACCTGTCGGGGCAGCTTCCTTGGCAGGTCTGTCCAAGGCTGGTTTCCTTACTATTTTAGCTTCCTTTTCCGGCCCTGGTAGTTTCTTCCCACTCCTAGTAGTAATAGCCTTACATTGCTCATGTGTGGGCTGCCTAGCATTTTCAGTATTACTAGGGAATCCTCCAGTCTGCCTTGGGTTGATATGATGTGAAACCTGACCCATTTGTGTCTCCAAAGATTTCAGAGTAGCTTCATGATTCGTCATCCGCATCTCTGTTTTATACATGAAAGTCTTTGTTTTCTTGACAAAGTGATTCATATTCTCAATATAAGTACCTGTCTAAGACATGAATGTGGCCAGAGTCTGTTCCAGTATACTATTTGTGGCAGCTGGTTGCTGTTGTTGCTGCTGTTGCGGCGGCAGTTGCTGTCACGTCAGCAATCTATATCCTACCTGATTCTGATTATTGTGTGCTTGCGGATTCAGGGCATTATTAGGATTACTCCAAGAAAACTTGGGATCCTTTCTCCAGTTGGGATTATAGTTGTTGGAATTGTAATTTGGCTTATAGTTCCCAACATATTTTCCCTCTTCTAATTGTATAGGACATTCATCCGAACTATGATTTCCCTCACAGATTTCACATACCTCCTCGACAGCAAATCCACGTTGTGAGTCTTCATTCAATAGCTTTTTCATTGCCTTAGTAAGGAATGCTACCTGTGATTTCATCGTGTTGTCGGCCTCATAATCCTTGACAGCTAGTACCTGTTTACCCCCTCTTCTTGCTGTCGAAAACTGCTCCTCATTCTTAGCTAGATTTTTCAATACTTGCATTGCCTCGTCTGGATCTTTATCCAATAATAGTCTGTTTGCTGCTGAATCAATTCGAATACGAGTTTGTAAGTTGGCAGCATTATAAAACTTAGTTACCTGATTCCAGACGGGGAATCCATGCATTGGGCAGTTCCGTAGAAGAGTAGTAAATCTGTCCCAGGCCTCGTGCATCGGGTCGTCATCTTCCTGTTGAAAAGTAACAATTTCATTACGTAATCGCTCAGATAAATGCGAAGGATTAAAACGAGATAAGAATTCACGAGATAAATCTGCCCAAGTTCTAATTGAACCCGGCGTAAGTTTATTCCACCAAGTTTTTGCACTGTCCCTCAATGAATGGGGAAATAACCGAAGCCTCAATATCTCCGGATTAACTCCTGGCAGTCTAAACGAACCACAGATCTCCTAGAATGTTTTTAGATGCTCCCTAGCATCCTCTGTAACAGCACCACTGAATTGACCGGCATTGTTGATCATGCTAAACATAACAGGTTTCAACTCAAAGTTGTCAACATCTATGTCCGGCAGCGTGGTTTCCAACTCTACATGATCGTTCAACATGTAGTCACGACAGGACCGTCGTCCGGCAGCGGCAGCAGGGTTGCCGGCAGGCGGTATAATATCGCTGACAGGCGGGTCGTTACCATTGTGGGCCATCTTCTCTAGCTGTTCCTCAAGGTACTCGTTCATGGCTAGTAAGTGACGAAGTTGTTTCTTGAGATTGAATGAACGTTCAATTTTCGGATCTAATGGATACTCAGGATCTTTACCTCGGTTCGATCTGCGCATAAACAAGTAACCTTGTGAAAAGCAAGAGTTGAATGCACCAAAGAAAAATAGAAAAATAAAAATAAAAACAAAAAGTGCAGTAAAAGAAAAGATAGAGTTATGTTG